>JAZARR010000185.1:0-1350930 GCA_037389465.1 Baylisascaris procyonis
TGAATGCATTGGTGTTGCTCGAGGTTGAATCAATGAACACAAATTTCAATGCAAATTCATTTGTGTATTTAGTTGGCATTCAAAACGCACGTTATTTGCGTTAATACCTAAAAGAAAGCAGCATATCCGCTTCTCACCCGACCAACCAGTTCCACAAGTTGCCAAAAATTAATACATATGCAAGATAATGATTGCATAAATCCTTTAAAAAGAAAACAAATTTTGTAGCCTGATCGATGCAAAATGCACCAAAATTTATTTATTTCCATCGTTAGCTGTCTATAACTCTTTTCACAGTTAACGATGGATTAACCTGCGAATTATGGTATAAGAAGTCCACTTATGATATAAGAGTACTGTCATAACTCTTTGATAGCTCTAGAGTTGAAATTACCAGAAGATGCGACAGATGGGTGGAAACACATAAATATGTACAGAAACCAACACCGCCGCAGTGGTTATTTGCAGAGCAGATTTCAGTTTGGTTCTTTCAGTGCCCATCGTTTACGAAAGAAATGAACATAAAATATGTCCTCATTAGTGCTATCAAAACAATTATATCAGCCCTAATGAATCATTTCCGTATTTAATAGATTTTTTATGAAGCTTTATGTTGTTTGAATGAAAACAATGAAATGAATCAGCAATGGGATGAATAATTCGATGCCAATCGAAAGATTTCTGCTGGTGAACTTGCACTACGCTCTATTGGAAGCATTAGACTTTCATGTATACATAACAGAAATAAAATAAACAAAGAATCATCGGCGATGATGTCAATCGTTCCACTAAGAAAAGTCAACATTAGATTACTTCAGTGATGTGCAACAGACCAATCGTTTCCCTGATAATCCCGCATCTCGACTGATGCCATCACTAATCACTTATCCCCTTAACATTGATCATTTTTAAAAATTGATTTCACAGTTTGAGATGAAATTGAAAATATTTTTAAAAACAGTCGATTACGATCATATCAATTCACTTATTATCATCATAGCTCAAAATTCGACAATCACAAACACCTGAGAACCTATCTTAAACCGTCGATTGCCGCTTATCACTTCTATTCGCGTTTACATATTTGCATTTTAAAAAATTGTTGTGATAAGATCATGTCTGAGCGTATGTCGGTCTATGTCTGTTTATCTGCCAGTTTCGACTTGGGAAACCACAAAAGCAACAGTTAACGAAATCTGGGAAAGGGCGTATGACTACATAAGTTGGCGGTAATTTAAAGTACCTAAATCTGCACGCATTTTTGTATGCTCTCAGAAAATCAATTTTGTCGAATAGCCGTACAATCGAAGGGAACAATTATAATAACAATGCTTCAGCGTGCATGTTTCATTATGATACCGGTTGGCTTGTCGAAAGGGACTGCAACAGCACACAGCATCTCAGGCTCTCCAGCGATGTTACGCAGCTGCGACAAAAAGATGACCTCACCCCTTTTCACATTGCTTTTTACAGGTGTTACACCTTTATTAACCACCTCTATGATCTGTTCAATCGAAACAATCGAAGTTAAACCCAATGTTCTTTCGAGTTATCCCCCATCTCAGGTCCCATTTCTTACCGATATTTTAAAAATTTGCCAAAGCTATATCCCATCTTCTTTAGCCAATTTCCCATCTATTAAATTCTACCCAACTGACGCAACTAACTGCTACGTGCAATGGAAACAATGAGGACAAACATGAAACACATAGTACGCCACTGATTTCCATCGCTAGTAGGTGAGGAGAAGTGAAGGGGAAGGGTGTGGCGGAGATGGTGTATCACCGCCCAACTCTCCAGGATTATTTAAAAAAGTTCAAATTGTTCACTATAGCCTCTTTCAATGAAAAAATTCCACGTGTGACATCAATGCTTCCGGTAATCCCATCTGAGTGCACCTGTTCTAAAACGCACAAAACTCGGCGGCTATTTATTCGCCTGTCTGTCTAGATACGGAACTATCGCTTAATCCCTCCCCACCTTTCAAAAAAAGCTCGCATACATCTCTGTCTGTATCTATGCCACATCCTTTGTTTGCAGCAAATAAACGAAAAGCCAATAAACGTCAGTATAGATAAAATGTAGAAGAAAGAAAGAGAGAGAAAGGGAAATATCAGATGCGAAAAAGAAAAAAAACAAAAAAAAGAGAAAGCTGTAATAATAAGAGAAGTTAATGAAGAAAGACAATAAAGTAAATGAGAAGTGTTCGACGGGAATGCCATATGAATAGACGGATGCACTAGCAGAGAAATAGACAGAAGAACCAATTCAAGATACTCGAATGGAGTGGTGCTTGCTTCTCAATAAAACGCCATTCACTCTGATGAATCACGAGAATTGTACTCATCTATCCACCAAAAATCATATATAAGAAATGTGATATACCAGCAACCATATGTCATAACGATTTGCCGTCTCATATGTGATGAGATAAAAATGGAGTAGCAAATAGTACAGTTCAACGAGAGACGACTTAAGAATTAGGAAGAATACAAAATTTGTTAATCGTCTTCATTTCTCGAAAACTCTCACTATTTTCCGCTCATTTTAACTCTCTTCTCGCACACATCCGTAAGCCTGTTTTGCCTTGGGATCTTAGCAAAATAGCACTCATAACGACGTTAATAAAAACACGACTCATGTGAATGAATCTTTCTGGGTATATCCAGTATAGGTAATATGCACCACAAGCATATGGAGAAAGGCGGGCGAGGGGAGGAAGGCTTTCTCTTCTCATCAATAAGTTTTGTGGAAATTTTTGCTTCGAATGACTCAAATATAAAAAATTTTTGCAATTGTGCGAAATGTTAGAAAATCACAAAATTTGATAAGATAAAAAATCCATTATAACGTAATATCAACTTGCGTTGCTATTCAACTTAGAAATCTACGTCTTTAAGTTTGAAACAAATTGTAATAATAAAAATTGAACTCGAGTCGAAATTAACATATCCGCCCAACACATTTAAGCGACCTTTACATTTCATTTATAAGAAAATTAATCTTTGAATTTCCCTCTCAAAAAATACTCTCTACAGATGTCATTGATATATTCATATGTATTAGCATATTAAGATTGCTACTACGAAGAAAAAAACTTACAGACAATATGACATAATCAAAGGCTAAAAAACAACAAAAACAAGTTTCATCCAAAATTTAAAATTAGGTGGAAAAAACTTGGAAAATCCATTCGGACGTTTCGGATTGAAATCCCTTCTCTCTCGCAATCACTCCTCTCCTAAGACAATTCTCTTTCGTATGCATAAAAAAATGGTTTGAAGATAAAGGATGTATGAAAGTGACATGAGAGAATGCAGAAAAACTGCATTCAAAAATGGGCAATATGAACCATCATCACATATGACATGTTGTTAAGGATCAATGATGAAAATGCGCACAACTCGATTGCAATGCTAACCCCTCATTGTGCATTGCATTCATCACCTCGAAATCCATCTTTCAATTCTATTCAATGCAATTTTCACTTCCATTCTTAGGCAATTGGATCATTAAACGCATTCCGTAAATTGTAACGACCTTGCATCTGTGCATACGTCTATGTGCTCAACTTGTGCAGCATAAAAACTACGCAAAGGAATTTGGTAAGCACAATGAAAGACTACAGTCAAATAATGCAATGAAAAGCACTCGGATGCAGTTGAAAGTGATTTTCATAATTCAGAGATAACGAAACCAACCCAACTGATCACCTCATCACATCCTTAAGAGTTACCGGTGAATGGAATAGGATTTGCAAATCAATCAATCCTATAAACAAAAACGGATTTTTTAGTTGAAAATTTACGGGAAGTAAGCCATCACATTAGGTATTATTGCTTTTATTTTTTAAAGATATGTGCAACCAGTTGGTTTAATGAGTAACGTTAGCAAAAAATTCATTGGTACGAGTTTCCAATTTTCAACTAAATGCTCATAAATAAAATAATATCTGAAGACTATTTAAATGTCATTAATATTTTATTTCACTAGTTTTTTGGTATTTATTATAAAATTTAAACGCACTTTACTTGTTAAAATATTCGTGCTTTAAATAAAACAAAACTAAAAAATTTGACGCAATTCCAAAAATAAACTCTCTACTCTCCGATTTTCACACCCTCTTCATCACCAAAATATCACATATGCTTCGCAGAAAAAATCTGAATTAAGTCTCCAGAAATGATGCAGCAATTACACAGGGAAGTGAACATTACACAAGGGTTCATGTAAAAAAAAAAAGAAATTAAACGCCCTACCTGTGTCTATCTGCAAGGTAGACACAGAGCATCACATCAAAGATAAGAAAAACGAAAATAAGCAAAGACTGATATGTGAACAATGCACAATCATCCATTTGTACCATCTCTACGATATGCAAAAAGAACTTGAACCTAATTATTGACTAATTAATCATATTGTCACTGAATATTCTCGGCTGCAATAACACAAGTATCATGGATTATACATCCATAACACGCTTCCCTTCCTTCTTTGATAAATACGGTTAAAATATGTACCCTCTTTGCCATGTAGCCTCGCTCTGCAAAAAAACATAATTAAGCATCGAAGCAAACTTCAACGCCTTCCTGATTTGTGCTTTCCTTCTTGTACTGGAAAATTTTTGCTATTCGGAAGCAGGATAATATGGCTTTTTAGCTATTGAATGGAGAAATGGAACGATACTATCGCGAACAAATATGAATGCAGTTTTCACCGGAAAGCAAGACATATGCAGAAGCCCAAAACACATGCCGGAAGTGGCCTAGAACGACTACCGACGCAGATGGTTCAGTGCACAGCAATACTTTTTTTTTACTTATACCACTTAAAAGCACACAGTGATGATTTTTAAGCTACTCACCTCAACTACACTTCTCAACGCTGCCTTACACATGCCTCCCCAACAACAAATCGTGAAGTGTTCTCTGTCATTTCGCTTTTATGGATGAGCATCCGGAAGTATTTTTGCATTCGTGTATTACAAAAAAATGTATATTTTTAAGAAAGTTTTATTCATTGCCTAGTCGGGGGGTCAATACATAAATACACACAAACAACTGCACATCATCAATCACGAGGACAAAGCAAACCGCTTCGATAATAGACCATTGTGGCTTTGTGTAGAGGTGGCTATAAATTAAAAAGACCCTCACGTGCACTGCGCACCGCTCACTCGTTACTGCACAGTATAAACGTCTAGCTGTTTTTCTTTTACAGCACCACCCACTCACTGTTGTCTGATATTTGAGAAACGAAAAAATTTAGAGAAAAATACCCCGCTAAAGATATACATATAACGACCAAAACTTTTCATTTCGGTAGATCCGTTCAAATCACTGTAAAAGAAATTCAAATAATACTGTTCGTAATTTTAAGGACTATTTAGCACTTACTTAATCACACTTGATACTACAATTGTAATAGCACCGACGACATTCACATTTATAACTTTTGCTTGAATATGAATACATGCATAAGATTACCTATTTCAGGGACGTTGCAAAAAAAAGTTCTGCACAAAAAATGTTTAGTGCTCCCTTAAGAGAAGTGAGGGAGCCTCCTAAGGAAAGAAATGGGTGAGGGAAGAGGTGAAATGTCAAAAATGCTACGAAGTTTTCTTCCGATAAGAGAAAAAACTACCTCAGAAAGTGTAAGAACACCAGCGCTTCCACGATAACCACCGGTTATGATAAAGAAATCAATGGAAGTAAAAATTATTTATCGAAATCCTAAGAAGAGCGCAGAGACAGGTGTAACCAATAATCCCATCCCCTGCACCTGACGACCCCTCGTTCCTCTCCAAAACCCTGATCTGGCTACGCTTTCGGTCTTTGTAGATTTGCTTTCGGATTTAGAGCATTTCGATTCATTTAGCCAATGTCGCAATACTTCAATTTTTGTCATTGTCAAATTTTATCGTTAACGGCTAAAACGACAACTTGCCACTACGAGTGATGCTTATTTTGCAACATATTTCTCTTTATTACGTAAACATAATTTAATATCACTACTATATGTTCGGGTCTCATAAGCGGGAATAGTCGACATCATAGAATCCCTAGACAAGTAGCAAGCGAGAGTAATCAAACTCTGACAATATATAGAGAGCAGCCGAGAGATTAAACAAACCCCAATAGGCAAACGTTCAATGCCGTCGCAATAATTGCGTCAAATGATTGCCACAACAAAATAGCACACTATTCAAGCAGCTCTAACAAAAGGTTAAGCGCGTGACTTATAGCAATGCGGAATTGGATTCAAAAAAATCGGATAAAAAGGACTTGCAATTAATGTTTTACTACAAAAAAAGGAAGTCTTCCGATCAGTGCAAAATTATTTTTTGCAAAGTTTTTTTCACTTAAAAATATAAAATATAATTAATTATCGATATTTTTGGAAGATTAGTTCTTATTTTAATTTTAAAAAATTTCAGAGATAATTATGAGCAAAAATATCAAAAAAGTTCCCAAAAAAAAAATTCTATAAAAGTTGTTAGGAATTTTTCAAATGAACTCAAATTCCATTTGCAAAGTCAAAATAGAAGTTGACAGAGTCAATAAATGGAATAAAGCAATTTGCGAAAAGCTCAACGCCTATAAAACCGAATAAAACTTTTAACACAATTCCTTGTTGTTATAAAAATTGCATCAAATGAATTCCGTTGAGGAAAAAAAGAAAAAATCATTCAACGCTGAAATATAGAACAATCTGTTAGTTCTCGAAAAAACTTTCTTCCAAAACTTCCAACTTCAAATGATCACATTTGCAGCATTAATTAGGGATAACGTTGTCAATCATTTTGGAAAGAGCAGAAATATTTAACTTCACTGTTAGTTTGATTCATGAATTCATATATGCAGTTCACGTACTATGATGCATAATAATCCATAACATCTTTCACTATAAGAGTAGCCGCGATCACCAATATATTTACGGTTCCACAATGAAAGGAGGGAATGGGAAAAGAAAGTGCTTCCTTACCAGCAAATAAGCAATACTTTAGTGAGCGTTTCATCATCCAGTAAGCTTTGAAACAGCATTAAAATTAAGAAAAATCTCCACTTTCCTGGCCATAATTGGAAGTGGGAGATGAAGTGAACCCTTCAACCCTTCCCACCTTCAAGTAAACAAGAATGTAACTCACGATCAACCCATCAAGCAGAATCGATGTGCACAACCTCTGAAGACGTCTTCGGCGAATTTAAACGTTTCCTCGTCATACTAATCCACGGGAAGGTAGCATAAAATTTGTCATTGCTCAACTACAATCATCAGATGAATGAATATTTGAAGCTTTGGTGGGATTCGATTCGTTCGCTTCTCTACGAAGGAACTGTATGACGAATTCAGCGGGCATCGACATAGCGACAGCAAGTGTTGGGAGGCGTGTTCGGCACTAACGGTTAAGCGGCTCACAATAGCGAGTGATCGCATATGCCGAAATGTGTCCGACCTTATCCGCTCATGAATCGACCGACCGACCCAATTCCCTCACCATTAAAGATATTTTCCGCACTACTTCTTGCATTTTTTAAACGTTTTTGCACATTACCCCTCATTTTCATTCATACACAATTGAAAATTGCTTCGCATTTATGAAATAAAAAAATCGCTTTATAAATTAAAATCTATAAACTTCGAGAATTTATCAATGTGGACTTTTCTCAAAACAAATAAGCAAAATGTCGAGTATTTTTGACTATTTTTAATTCGACTCTTCAATTTTGAAAAGAATGATTTTATATTAAAGCGTACTCGAATGCTGTGCAAATGAAGTAGAAAAAACATTTAAAAGAAACAAAATAAAGCAAAAATTTTCAACAAGGGAAACTGTGGAGCAAAGATCCTCAAAAATATGCATAAGCAAACAGTACTTCCACTGAAGATCAAAAGTTAATAGAATATGACGTCAAATGAATGGAAAGGACAATAATGGTTTCATAAAGAGTAATTTAATGACGTCACCTTAAATGTCAATATTTCCGCAAATTTTTCACGAGGTACTTTCAACTACTAATGAATAGCATTGTTGGATGTTGAAAAGCTTAATGGTTTGAAAGAAATCATAGAATCATTTCTGCAAGTATTATCGATATGTGACAGTGAATTAAACAGATAATCCAACTTAATAAAAAAGCTTGCAAACTTCTCTTTAAGACTGACCTCATTATTAATCAGATAACGCACTCTAAAGAAAGTGAAGAGAGTTTATGATAGGAGTTGTGTAATCCAGCAAGACAGTATCCTCAAGTACTCATTCAGGCATATGGACATCTTGCGAAAGAAATCAGATGAAGAATGAGAGAAGAACAACAAAATTTCACCCACCGACACGAGTAATCATAGGAGGAAATTTGTGAGTTTGCAGAAGGAAATGGAAGGACGTCAAAAGAGAGAAAGAAATTAGAGGATTCGGAAAGAAAAAAGCAAAAGGAAAGGATGAAGAGCTATGAATATTCAAGTTTCAAATGATGTGGCTCGAATTCCTCAGAATGTCTTATTGACAGACGAGAAAAAGTTCGCAACTAAAGCTAGGATTGAGCAAGAATCGTAATGCCGAGGTTGGCAAAGGATTCTCTGGCTTCCTCTCCCTCTGAGCTAATCCTCCCCCCCCCTTCTATCCTCCACCTCTTCTGGACACTAATGCAAATGAATTAGACCATATTCTCATAACTGATTCATTTAAACCTTTATTAAACGATACCTTTCTCGAACGATAAAAACTCATATTTCGATTCAATTTATCTTTTCTTAGCGATAACCTTTCACAGCGACACAAAATGCACTCAGATTAGTCCGCGAATGAGGCTGGATTATGCCTAAAGCGCAATCCAATATTCGATATGAGTTTAAACAAATACGAATACTTTCAATGAGATTATAAGTAGATGGTTAAAGAAATAAAAAACCTAACTTTTCCTAGATAGCATAGAATCGCAGCGAACGTTTTCTAGAGGTAGGACGCATCTGCATGATATGCCAACTCCAGCCAAAACAATTCGGTGGTTGAATTAGGTGCACCTCATAAAAACTTCTAACGTCTAGAAAACATCACCTGAATGTGAAAGCTCCGCAAAAACGAAAAAACCCACTTTCTTTAATCATTTCCGTTATTGTCAAATATATAGTACCACTCAAAGAGTATTTATTTATGGATTTAAATACCCACATCGAAGGAAGCATGATCATACTCGACATCCGCACAACAAGGTCCCATTCCCTGATGCATAACCACCACATTATATATTATAACCTAAAAACCCAAAATGAAAAATTATGTATTATAACCTAAAAACAAAAAAAATGAAAAATCCTAAACAACCTATAAATGCGGGAGAAACGGTGTAAATGGATGACTGACACTTCAGTTTTTGTGTTTCTGGCGACGATTCAACGTTTGGAATTTTGTTTGTTAGCTGTTTGTTTGAATATTCGCTGAATTCTATACTCGCTTTTGCAGTCATATTACATCGCTAGCACGCAATCGACAGCAAACGAACTCATCCCAACACCGTCGTTCCCCTCATCAATGCAGACAGAAAGAGAAATACGATGTTGGCATCTCTCCTTACATATTTGTTTAATTACAAATATATTCACTATTTACCGACTATAACTAATTATAGCTACTTCCGACGATGGGACAATATCGGAAAAGCTAAACATTGAGTCCGATCGAGTCAAAGTCAAATTGTAAAATTGGATCAAGTCCGAATTGAGTCTGCGGTATTCCAATGATTCCAGGCTCAAAAATTTTTAGCCTGATACTGTAATTTGACTGGTATGAAGTGATATAAATTTTGCAAAAATCGGTACGTGCATTCTTTAACAGCCATATATCAGGAAGCATATAAGAACAGCATTCAGGAGGGGAATATTTCAAATAAAGTCAGCAATAAGTGACGAAAGTGTGCTGATAAGTTTCGATATATTTGTGCTGCAAAACGTAGAGAACACAATTAGCGATTTCGATGACTTATCAGCATCAACTGAATACTGCAACCTTTGTGAAGTTTTAAGTCGATAATGACATCAAGGTGATGACACTATCAACGAGTTTCCATGGTGATATCAAAATCAGAGTCCTTAGCCCGACAAAAAATTCATGTCGAAAGTTGATATGAAGTAAATGGCATTTTTCTATGAGAAATAATTAACTGTTATAATTGCGATCATTTGACGAATGCATCAAAATCTCTTTGCAGAATAAAGAAGTTGTAGAAATGATCACGCAATCGATCATATATATTTGGGATCGAAGAGCTTAGAATGTTATATTGAATTGAACCGAACTGAATAAAACTAAATTATTTACATGTTGATATATACACACGTCGGTATACGTTGAAATAAAACATTATGGATGTTTTGCAATGGCACACATCTTGCAATTGCAAATACTATTCAATTTAGCGGTTTTTTTAGTAACGTATTTTTGTAACATTAAGCGCTTATTTGACGACCGATGAAATAGTTCTAGCCTCTGATAACGACTTCACAGAAAAAAAAAATCAACACTCAGCAAAACATATAATAACTATTCGTTATTAAAAAATCCCTCTCAAAACATGAATTTCAAAAATTGGAGAGAAATTGCACGAAAACGACTGCAGAGATAAAAGTTAGAAAATTGGGGCTAAAAGTGAGAAAAAAAGTGAATATTTTTTTCAGCTTTTTCGAAAGAAAAAATTTGAGTGGATGAATGGCATCTCATCAATTACTCATCTAATTTATTGTCGGTGATAAGAACTATCACACAATTCTCACCTTCTTCAGTAAATCAGAAAAAAGCATTGCATGAAAAAAAAAACGAAACATAATTTTTCAGCACTTCTTCGCATCATTCAATTTCTTTTTTTCAGACATAAAAATAAAAAAATGAATTATGTAAAGAGTTTCTTCAATGCAAATTTTCATCCATATTTGCAGTAAGACATGCAATGGGGGAAGGGATAAATGAAACGACACGTGAAGATCATCCTAATTGATTCTGACGCAAAAAGAAAAAGACAAATATACCTAGAAGTATCCAAAAGAATTAGCCAAAAATTTGAAATTTCTAGAGGCTTTCAGCCTTTAAGCTATCAATATCGAGTAAGCTGACTGCACTTGAACTACGCCATCTATGCGGTTAAGACCGATTGATATAAATAAAACCGAATTTAGACGGCTTTGAGATTAAATATAATTATATGCCCTTTTCCCCTCCTGTCTTCCACCCTTTCCTCTGTCCCTACTGAAAGGATCGTGCTCTAACAAACTCTGAGTGGTACTTTTTCGAACGCTCTCCTCCAATAACTTTTAAGCAAAAGAAAGGGAAAGTAGTCGCTTCCCATCTAGCTGGATCAGTGCATTTCTGCCGGTTCTCGAGGCATTAAGCATGAATAAAATTTAAATTAGGATCCTCTGAAAATTGGTTTTGCAACTCATATCCTCTTTAATCTCCCGTATGTAAGGTAGAGCAGTCGGCTACAGATCAAGACGAAATAATGCGTCACGCAAGGTAAGTCAAAGAAAGTAAAGAGCATACGAAGAGAATAAACGACTGCTCAGCATGTGTTGTAAGGCTAGCCTGAGGCAGAATCGGGAGGGTATAAGGGGAGAGGGGGGTTGAAGTGGTTTCTAGATTGGTCTTAAAGCCGAGTGCGCCCACATGTGGCCATTGAAATGCGTGAGTAATCGGTGGTAGCTAGGAGTTCGACCGTACCCACGACTAGAGCTACATTACTGCCTCCTCTTGTTTGTCACCTTACTTTACAAGTGAGATAATCTGTTCGCCCTTATACCAGTGTCATTTTGCAGTTTACTCGACTACATTTCGATAGAAGTTGCAGATTCTCAAGGAGACCTGGGTGACTAGACGAGGCAAGGAAAGCTGACCCTTACATGCACAAGCATTTCAAATTCTTGCAAATTTCCCACCCCTTTTGAAAAATAATCAAAAGACCGCGTTCTGCTCTCCTCTTTTTAGTATCGTTACGCTTAAGGTGTCCTAATCATCGAGATGAATAATACCGATGAAATCAGAGTATACTGAGTCATATTTCAACAATACACATTTTCAAGTACGATGTGGACTGTGATTCGAATTTTCCATTTCACATAAAACATAATTTTCAACATTTCCATACTTCAAATAGCCAATATTCAAATTTTATTGTAATCTTCGCACGTCCCCCATTTTTGCATATTGACCGTGCTCATTTTTTGAGTATCTCAAACACAGCGCTGCCTCATCCTTAAATTACAGTACTCACTGTCATGAGTTTTGACCTCCTAAAAAGCATTTTTTGTATTTCTCAATAAATGACACTAGGAAAGTTAGGCAAGCATCTAAGAACTTCGGAGAGTAGGTCATAGAGAACCATGATCATAGAACACAGAATAAATTTCAGCCTACCTATATGATGCACATTTTCATAAAGATATCTTAATTTACAGCAAATTTTATATAAAATTCTTATGATTCAAAAACGTGTACGAAGATCTGATCAAATCCTACCTAGTTTATGACCGGGAGCGAAAATAGATGTGATCTACAGATCCCTCAGGGCGCAGTAAGAAAAATTCAAGAAAAAATCATCTGCCTAGAATCCACTAAAAATTTGCCAATTTTAGGGCTGTGCGATGTCTATATTAATAAACCGTACGAAATTATGCAACATTTTGCATAAAAACCAATGAAACATATAAATACAATACTGATGGAAACATCTCCGTACACTTGTTGCTCTATCCGGAACGCTACTAGAAGATATAATAACGAACCAATCAAACACCGACAATGGCTCAGCACTTCAATCTCTGTACAGTATGCAATCTGTCGTTCCATTTCCCCAATCAACTATTGCAGCGTTCTCAATGAATTGCAACATCACAACACTGGCCGTACCTTCTCGTCACTCCTTTTGAAAGAAACTTATTGAACCTAATTTCATACGAAAATAAACTGTTGGAAAACCGTAAGCGATTAATGTTATAATCACTATCTCACATTTATTCGCATTATTTTCATGTGAAAATTTTCCTCGGTTTAAATAACTTTTTTTAGATTTTATTGCCTGAGGAAAATTGAAAACAATACTATTTTTCAATACGTGAAAAAATTTGCGCTATTTTCCCTCAAATATTTCATTTTTCCTAACAACCATCCCAATGGATCAAAAAGTTATCTGCAAAACATTAGTAATATTAGACCGAAAGCATGGAGAGGAGCATTGAATATCGATGACCTAGAGCTATCATCATACAACTATTATATGCATTAACATCAATGAAATCGCGAATTGGAACGTCAAATCACCGCATACGATTTGAATAGCGAAAAGTTGAGATGCGAACTGAATGCCGTCCAAACGATTAGCAATGTTGCGCGCATAAATTGCGCAATAATTGAACTCTTCTCACTTATCAAAGCGTTACTCTCAATCATATATTAGCAATCCTCTCTCCCTCTATCCCTCCCCACCCCCCTCCTCCCCCCTCCCAATGCTTCATTCGCAGTTTCGAATCGACAAAACTTTTAACTTTTTACGTGGCCCTAATTTTCAACTTATCTGTCAAACTCAGTTTTAACTAATGTATTCAATTTTAGTGAACTTTAATATCCTTTATTTTGCCCGATAGCAGATAAAACAAAAACTGCTTTCAGATAGAAATATGCATTTTCAATTCCTTTTCTTATGAAAAATCTATGTCCCATACAAAGAAATAAATAAGTTCACAAAAATTTTTTCATAAAAAGTATTGCAACAATATCGAATTTTATCCGTCCAAACGGATGATAAACGGATATATAATCAATTTTTTTTTTACGCGTTTTTAATTTGTAACCAAAAACCTGAATTATAGAGATAGGTGTCATATACGTATGACTTGAAGCAGAGAAAAGTATAGCATATTGTATGAGAAGGCGCGGAAGCAGACGGCAAGTGCTGTCACTGAAGGAAAAGGCTTTCTCGTTGATAAATTTGCAACTTCAACAACCTCTCAAGACGCACCTCAAATCGAATATGTAAATTTAGCCACTCCAATCCATCCACGAAGCACCCTCTACATGACGATGTCATTCGCATAGAATCACGTAAAATGAGTGGCTCTATATGCATCATATAAAATCTTATATTTATGAAATAAAGTCTTATAATCAGCGCCATTAAGCAAAGGTACATTCTGAGTTTTCAAGAACCGGCCACACAATATCTAACGTTATAATTTCCTCATGCCAGCCCTCCCTCCCTCATAATTTTCATTTGATATAGTAGTTTTTTTGTCAGGAATATAATAAACGAAAATATATAAGGAGGAATCTATTTCGAGGGAGTGGAATTTTTGGAGGAGGAAAGAAAATGAAATTCGTCGGATTAGAGAAACTAAAAGTTACCTTTCAAACGTAAATAATCATCACTTCGATCAAAAAATACCGTCAACTCTCCAACTCCAAATGGTTAAAACATTGCCATAAAATTTCTTTTTCCGCTTCGTTTCGAAAAAAATTGTTGAGAACGGATCCGCCAAGTGGATTGATAATAAATTTTGCGATGGAGAAATATTCAGCAAGCAGTGAATAAACACGTTTAATGTCATTTCACTCTAGGCCAGTATTATTAGGCATTAGAAAGAGTATTTCTCGTTTGTAAAATCAAGTAAAAAATGAGAAAAAAAAGGGAAAACTCCTTAGAAACAAACAAACACAAAGAGAGAGAAATGAGGATGAAAAAAAAAAGATTTTAAAATTAAAGAATGGCACATATAAGAGCGAGGAAGTGTGCTTATGCTTGTGTGTGCATGTTTGCCTGTCTGTCACTATTTCATTTGGGCAAGCAACGCAGCACTGCTATGGCGAAAGAAAGCCAAAAGAACGATGTCTATGATGGAAAGCACTAAAAAGTGCCTCTAAGGACAGAAAAAAAAAAAATTCTAAGCGATCTTGTTCTAACGACAGCACCTTGTGGAAAAAGCGTTTTCAATGCTGCACTATGAGCGTATAATTGATGAAATCATCGATAGCAATCGCATGTTTTAAGCAATGAAATTGCTCAAAGATATACACAAGGATGTGGGGTATGGAATAGAAGTGGAAGAGAAAATTAAGATGATAGTCAATAAAAGTCAAATGATATGAAAATCTTTCTAAATTTTTTTCAACGAGCATCGGTGGCGAATAGAAAATGTGAAAATGAAATGATCGCTATTCTGCACATGTTCAATTCAGCTAATTCTAGCAAATGGCAAGTTGCCATTTCCAATATCGGATTTCATGTCACCATAATGCACATCATAACAACTCTCTGATCTTATCGCTATTAAAGAGGGGAGGGTATAATTGATTTAATTCGTGTGATATTAAAGCAGGTGGTCTGTGTTATAGTCTACGTTATCTGCGTGCTAAACCCTTTGCTAAATCGGCTAAATATTGACTAATGACGGTAGCGACATTTTAGAAATATTTATGTTTAAATGTACAGCTCAGAAGGGATTAAAGATCACAGACGACCATCAAACATATTTGAAGGGAGAGGTTTAGAGCGATAAAATGCTTCGTGGATGGATGCTAAGATCATAAAAGGCCAGAAGAAACAGCAGTCGCTGTATGAAGGGCACTGTTGGTGGATGGAAAGAGAGTGCAGAATCGTAATCCGAATCTATCTCTGACTGTTTTACTATCTCGTAAACGATCGGATTTATTCCCACTATACACTCGAAATAGGAATAATGTATTCAAATGTGAAACAGACTGAAAGTACAGCTTAAAGCAGTGGCGCTCTCTCCCGACACTGAGGGCTTGAACCATGACTGAAATAATTTGAGAATAGGGAGCAATAAAGTGAAGAATGGTCAAAAGGAGGATAGCAAGAGTGGATGAAAAAAATGCGGCATCGTTCCTCTCATCGAAAACAACAGTAGAAGAAAATTCGTTAGTTTCGATCAAGTCAAACAAGTACACGTTGTTCACGGATCGGAACTAAGCAATCATTAACGCCAACAAGTAAATGTGTAAAATAATACCTCTGAAAATTAATTAGCGCTAGTACAAGCTCCCTCCTACCCTCCCTCGCCTAAGCTATTTGTTGTAAGCCACCTACACATTAAATACTTCGCATGTTGGTTTCTTCGACATATTCAAGTAATGTACTGCAAATAAAAGGAAAAAGTGGCATTAATGCAAAGCTATGGTCTCCCTCGCTTCATCATCTAGTTAAGGATTGATGCAAATCAATACAACCATAGAGAATATTCAGCCGGAAGAGTTCATAATGAAGCAGATTAATTTTCAACAAAAACCATTCTCTCCAATTTTGTGACCGATTTAAAGAGAAGTCGGATAGAAAAAAATTATCATTAAACGTTGTAAAACGAAAAATTTGCAAATCTTTCATCGTTTCTGAAGTTGATGGTTCACAACGATGGTGCATAAGGGGTCACCCAATCGTGTATTTTTTAGCCATCAAATCTTCTAAATTTGACTTCTATGGCTTTCGAATTGAATGCGTCAGATAGAAAAACGTACGCATTTATAAGCACAAACACTCTGCTGCCATTATTCGTTCCCCAAGTGCAAATTTATAAAATGACATAAGTATGTGAGGATGGATGAAATGAGGTCAGCTTTGAAATAAATAAATAAACAAGTAAATAAAAATAAATAAATGAGCGCCGATTGAACAGTCAAAAAAGGATTATAGAGTTAATTGGTTGCCCAACCCTATAAGGCCAATGGCAGAAGCGTTTTATAGTTGGCTTTCCTACGAAAGCGACCGGCTGCATAAGTTCTGAATTGAAAAATCACTTTTTGACTGGCAACCAGCTGGCAGCAGAGCTACTTTGACCCGCGAATTTAAAGGAGCATTTAACTGCCATTAACTTAAACGAAATACGACGAATCGTTATGAAACTGGGACGAATGGGAAAGTGTGATTGATGAAGTGGCACGATATGCGTTTTTTACCAGTTAACTTAATAAACTGTCACAAAATAACGAAATGTGCGTAATAATGCAATCATCTTTTCTTTTGTATCCAAAGTTGAGGACGCAAACGCAACTTTACAGCAATCATCCAAACATGTCTCCTGCGAAATATAAGTTGCTACACCCGAACCTAGATTTCCACCCCAACGATGGTAAATCTTGATTTCCAGGTAAAAAACTTAAATCGTAAACGTTGATCAATCACAGCCTGAAGGTTGCAAAAGGAATGAAATTATAGTATGGATAATGTCTACTAACCCGCATAAGTCTAAATTCAGTGCCCCGAATACACATTAACAAACGGAAGCATAATGTGCATGCAAATGCACTACACTGACAATAATGCAAACATAGTTCTCTCTTTGAATGACAAATCAGTGAGTGAGAGGGAAAGGGAAGAAGAATGCTAATTCACAATGAGGCCTACATTCAAAATGAAGATATTATGAAGCGAAAACTTATGATGGTATAAGCATTTGCAGCAACATCGAAGAAAAATGGTTGGATAATTAGTTAGATTGGTTAATACGAGATCCGCGATTTGCTTAAGCCATTCGGATGAGTAAGATAACAGCAAAAAAGTGCCCGAAAGATAAGACCAGTCGCCCTAAAAAATTCTGATTGCAATACATCGACTTCTTCGGTGCTATAAACAAACAATTCATAAATGATTTAAAATATGACGCAAAACGATAGAAATGGATTAATGCGATCTTATGACAATAAAATGTTTACTTCTTAAATAAATAAGGATCAGAAACATTTACATGTGTGCAATACGAAAATGGAAAAATAAGCAAAGTTAGTAGATAGTAGAAGACGGTAGAATGCATAGAAATTCAGTGACACCAAACAAGCAATATTTTAAAAATGAGTGCCTCTGCTGAGCATCAAATCTAATTTAACACTGACGACTCTTCTTATAATGAAGCGATATTTAAAGCGTATACAAATTCAGATGAATGATAAGTTGATAAGTATTAAGTTAAGACCGCAAATTTTGATAAGTGATAAGTTGATAAGTAAAACCGCAAATTGATAAGTTTGTTAGGGAAAGCATTATTAGTGTTAAGCGAATAGAGTCATGTAAAAAATGCCAATGTCAAGTTTTATTCCATGTAATTCAATCGAATCAACACCTATTGCTGAAAATCTTTCAATATGATTTATTCCAGAAAATTTGTATCTGCAAAGGTATTTCTAATGAGAAATGGTTAGACTTCGATTCTGGAAACGGTGCGTTAGAGACTGAGATGCCAGATCTCAACTGCGTATTCAAGAAGCCAATGTGTACGTTTGACAGCTAATGAGATTTTATAGCTTGCAGAAGGAGACGAGACATCTGACGGATGTTTCTGACAACCATATCAGTACGCTGTTTATCGAACTTGAGTTTGGAATCAATAAGGACTCCTAAGTCTCTAAAATAACCGCGGATGCGAAGTGAAGTATTTTCAATATTGTATGTTTGGGTATCTGCACGTGGAGTTAAGAACACATAAATATGATACAACTGCAGCTGAGATTAAGACCTGTTATTCATCTTTAACAATCAGATTTCAGATCAGTTCCATCACAAACCAACTAAGAAGGACACAACGTAATTTTTAAGCTAGAAATCCGATGCGAATAAAAAATAGCGCTCGAAGCTGATTTCGATGGATCAAACCTAGGAATACACCGACTCGTCGCAGGGGGATCAAAAGGGCGTATTATTATTGATTAGCCTTCCCGACCATTATTCTTCGCATGTTCACGCACGAAACGCTCTAATAACAAAGCTTCACGACGGTCTCACTTTTTAAGGCCAATGCCAATGCGGGATCAAAAGCCTCCTTTGAATTCGAAACAAATCAAAGGAACAACTTGGTTTATGGGTGAATCCCCAAAAGATGTTGTCACAGAAAACGTTTACTCTTGTTACATCACATGTTATGAAATGAATTGCGTTTCAAGTTGGAACTTATCACAGGGAAAATCGGACCCGGTCACGTGCAACAGCGTTGAGAACGGATATGGGCCGACTTTCGGAACGAGCTTCCGAATCACAATCAAAACATTTACTCTGGAAAATAACTTGAATCGACATAATGGTTTTTAAGATCAAAATATGCATGCAATGAAAGCATCTGCAAAGTTAAATTAGAGAGTGAAGAAAATTAGCAGTTGCATGTGAGTGCCAGAAGGTGGCATCAGTTAATGGAGGCCAAATATAGGAAAAAAAGATCTGTTCAAATATGACTTCTTTACCCAAATCAGGTGCATAAATCAGCGAAAAGTGCAAACAACACTTAATGAAGCGAGAAAGAAACGATGATCAATGAATAAATCAGTTCAACAATAAAAACTTTAAAACCTTCAAGTACGTTCATAAAAACTACGAAGTATTTCATTTAAAAATCTATATCACTCTTTTCACTCAAGAATCACGAGGTCACGATGAACTTAAAACTCACATTCCCTGGGGCACGGTTTTTTGCATCAGATAATGTAACATGGAAGCCCAAGTTACAAAATTCGAAGCGTACAGTCCATACTATAAAATGAGCTCCTGCACCAAATCTCAAGCTGATATATGAACATACAAGTAAACGTGGTTCAACTGGTCAGCACCAGAGGGACATCGCCCATAGCAAGGATTGATTTCAATGAGCCAAACGACATCATCACCTCACTCTTAATCCGTGAAATTGTTATTCTATGGCTTCTTATCACTATTCGCTGCACTTTCTCAACTTTTTGCAGATTTTTTCTGCTTGAAGGCCTGTATTACTTCCACCGATATTCAGTCATCCTTAAACAAACTTAGCAATTTTCAATCTGCACATGACCATAGCTTATCACCAAAAGCCTTGCATGTCACCGAACTTCTAGCCAAATTTGATGGAAATTCTTTCATTAGCATGTCCCGTCAGTTCCACTACAAAAACGAAGTTGATGAACACAGGGTTCACTAAAATTTCGCGGAGATCTGTTCAAGTTGAGAATCGAAAGAAGTAAATTGAAGCAAATTGAAGCTAAGAAGCTAAACTGAAACTAAAAAACCAATGCAATAACAATACGCAAAGGAAGGGAGAAATGGACAGGGACACAATCTCATATTCAGCTTTCAAAAGCGATATTTGCTGTATTTTGCATCACAGCGCTATGTAACTCAACTAAACGTCAACCACAAGCTCCGAAAAGTGACAATCGGAATGACGATTTCCAATGTCACCTGGTCATAACAGGCTCTTTTCTATATGGTTTGATTTTCTCGGCTATTTGCTCCGACCACCACAATAAATAAACGATCGACCATAGCTATACACATCTGACTTCGCATGAACTCGGATGAAAGACCAAGGCATAAGAGTGCAAGCACTATCCAATCTTTGCGTAAACACTATGATTATGGCCTTATTGTCCTCCTTGCTCATCCACTTTCTTCCTCTAGCCTTCATAAAAACAGAAAAATGTTGACATATTGAAATAGCAACGCGCAAACTGAACACAACTTGAATAAAGATCAAATCATTAACATAAGCTATACACTCAGTTCATTGCAATAAAGCAACAAATAGAATAGAATCATCGAACCAATAAACGACAAAAAATGAATAAAAATACAAAATCTCTTCCTACTTAGCACCTTTGCCCTCATTACGAATATCTAGCACTAATTATAAGTAATAGATGCATCACTATAGCATATAATACAAAAATAGCATTAACAAAGTCAGAAACGAAAACAGTCCGCGAAAATATTATAGGAATGATGAGAAATAATCACTGAATCTGTGAATCTGCATAATAAGGGCAACGGACACCCGCAGTTGCTAATTTCATTCAATAATAAATAAACGCAGTACTTTTTATCTGCAAACAACTCTTTCTAATGCAGGGACCTCATTTTGCGCATTGATCTATCACTGATTTACTTCATAGTTTATGAGTTTTGTTGACTGATATAAAGAATGTCCGGTCGGTTATAATAAGAGGATTAAGAAAAAACTAATTTTTTAAAAAACTAAACACAGCAGACTGTGCAGTACTAGACTAGGAAAACTACCTATATATCCACTAAGCAGTTTCTCATCGTGGGCAGATAGAAACGGACTTCAGCAGTTACCCTTCACAATCACCCCCCCCCTCCCCTCAGGCTTAGTTAAACACTCAAAAAGATACCTTGTGGGGCTTTCGCTCATGCAATCGAATCTTTGTACATGCCCAAAGAAATGAACCGATTTGGTTCGCTCCCGGCCATATGTAAGGCAAGTGACCTTCACGCTAATCAGCCGCCAGTTTCATTCAAAAATAACCTATGCATCAGTGTTTCAGTCGGAAAATGGTAAATTCAGAACACTTCCCCACGCGGTACAAACTATACCGACCAAATTTCACCTAATTGAAACTACCCAAAAGAGAGGCAGTCATAGGCATAAACACAGACATATGCATGCACTGATATGATGCCCAGCAGTGCATTTGTGCGAAAATTTATAACAAACGCATAAAAGGGCTCAAACCCCGTTCTGTGAATAAACTATTTCATCATTCAGCACTGTTTAATTAATGCGGTTAAACTATCACTTCATGATTATCAAATCGCATTCATCACTCAAGGTGACCACAAAATTCTTCTAAAATCAATTTAAATAATATTTGATGGTGGAACAAACAAATCGAAAGAACAATCAGAGCCCTATCCCATCCATCATCCCGAACTCATCCTTCCCATGTTGCAAACCGAGATCCACAAACACTGGATTAGGAGTTTGCAGGTGCATTCTTCCTAATAGCCATATGAGAACGCAACTTAACTCAAGTGTAATTGCTTCGGATATACCGAAAATTAAAGAAATGGTTTAAACTACGTAAACACGCAAATCATCGAATGAAACAAACGCAGCGCATCGTTGCTCTCACCGAACACGATCAGAACACTAGAGTAGACTGCGCCTGCGCTCTCCTCTTGACGCTTGCGAGGCGTCTAATTGTGGGTTCATTCGCGCCTTGTAGATCAAATAACACTCCCTCTACAGAAACGATTACATAACGAGATCAAGAAAACGAGAAAAAGTGAGCGTTCTTTGAGATCAAAACTGCTATTGTGATCTACGAATGTTTTATACAATCTTCTATGTTTAACGATAATATTCACTCATCACACAGCACGTTCATTTCTATTTATCAAGTTTAAATTTACAGTTTTGCGCATTAGTGACACCCGTCGAGTTTTCATTTGAAAGTTCGTAAGAGGTTTGATCTCAGATAATAACATAGAAATTCGGTAATTAGTTTAAGGATCAGATTTGAAACCATACCAAGTGAACATCAAGTGATGGTACTAGGACAAATTTTCACAATGAAATTCAGTATCCCCATTCAAGGGGAGAGGGAATATTCACGACGATTAGGGGAGAGTTTTGGCGTCGGTCTTATCATATAGCGATTGAGAAGCTACCGACTGAACGGTGTTCACTATGATTTCGCTTTAAATAATCATCGGTTTTCTTGCGGTGCATTGACATCACATTAGCTAAACGTTCTCTGCTTTATCCCCACTTACACAAAATCCGAAACTTAAACGAGTATCATGCAATGATAACGATATCTTAATGGCAAAGCCTGCTAATCATATCACTATTAGTGTGGAACATCACGTTTGCTTTTAGAGGTGATGCTTATGCAAATATGGGGGACAGATAATGTAGGTCCCATTCCAGAACAATGCATACGCACAAAAACAATGTGGCACTTTCGCCTCGATTTCCTCTGTGAGTGCTCGTTTTATAGTGCAACAGCCATGCAAACAGACTTCGGAAACATTCTGTCAGCACAGGAAACTCTTCAGGTAATACATCAAATGCTGTGACGAAACGATCTCTTTTGTAAACTATTCACAAATTAGATCAAACAGATGGCACAACTAGGCCTTTATTCATACATGGAAGGGAGATTTAGGAAGGCAAGAGGGGAAGGGTAGGAGGAGGAGGGAGTGACAGAGGACGCTCGGGTAGCACTTCACTCAGTGGTCAGTCAAGTATGGGACATAACAGGGAAGCTGTTAACAACATAAAAACAATAAGGCATAAGAAAGTGGAAAAATCCAGTGAAGCACAACAGTCCACGAGTTTGGTTAGACTTCGAGGTGTAATCAACTACAAAGCACTATTTCGCTTCAATTACCCGCCCCCTCCCTCTTCACACCACAAATGCAACTCATAAATTCTATGGGCTATCACAGTTCAAGTTACAATCAATACCTCTTTAACATGCGGAAGCATATCAAGTAAAATGATGAAATGGGCAAAACAGAAAGCATTGTTTCGGTTTTCGTAATGCAAGAATGGTCCCGGGTGAAAATGAGGCACGGGCACACCCAAGTGAAGCAGGATTAACAACCCGAAAAGCCGCACATATCGCGAAATATACCTCCTGCAATGTCGCATTGCAACTTATAAGTCAAATGTCTAGCTATTCTGCCCATTCTTTAGAGTTCGACCCTTCCTAAACCTCTTTCAACGGCCCTGAATGATAACATTTGTATTCAATGCCCATGAAAGGTTTGTCGGAAACGACACCTATCCCATAACCGTTGCTTATAACATAACATTATCGCCAAGATTTAGAATTTCCAAATATCGCTCCATGAACGAAGTTTTTCCACGGCCAATACCACTCATCATAATTTTCGGCTATAAATGAGATGAGACAGTGAATCAATTTATTTATGTTTGGTAGCATTCTGATAAATAAGAACAATTCGTTGAAAATACAACAAATTCAAAGTTGAACCAAGCAATTATCTAACTCATTGTGCACTTTTGCGGAACGATAGTAGTGATATTTAAGTGAAACATAGAACATTATTATCGAGTGGACTCAGCAAAGCAATGAGAATTCAATGACGCAAATATCAATTCAATACATATCTCCAACAACTCACTGTGCACGCTTGCAATTCGATTTTCCACTTTTTTGGGTGCAACTCAACAATGAGTTTCAAATTCAAAAATCAGCGCTTGAAAAAGGTGGAAGAAATTATTGGAACTGTTTGCATTTGCCTGAATATGAATGACGATAAGATTTACAAGGCAAATGACGGACATCAATCAGTTAAAGAAGGGATCAAAGGGGTCGAAGAATTGTGTACCGAAATTTTTAAAATCAAAAATTACATAATGTATGAATCGTCCTGTAGGGACGCATATGTAACATAGTATGAGGAAAATATATGCAGAAGAACGATACCTTCAAATTTTTATCGTTTTTAAAACGATGGATGCGTGACTTTGGAGAATTCAACTTACTTCAATTTTAACCGGTTCAAAGTGAATGAACATAGAGGTATACCTCTCGTAATATCCTTGCTATGATGATCGGAAATGCAGAAAATAATTCAACTTAGTAAATTATGTTTTAATTCCACTCGATATGGAAATAAAGAATGAAGAATAAAAAAGAGAATCACAAATATCGATCACAACAGCTCGAAAACAAAGACGCTAAACTTTATAAAATAATGCTACGAAAGGATGCAAAACTCCGATAAGCAAAAAAAAAAAAACAAAAAAAAACGAAAGAACAAAAAAAAAAACAGATAATCATACAAAAATGAAACATTTCGAGCACATATTAAATAATGACTTTTGCGAAGTACTAAAACTACTATCACAGAAGCATGCGTTTATCCGTACACACAATTAAAGAACAATGATCAATAATATCCCCATGACCTAGGAGGAGTCATAAAATATCTACATAAATATGAAACTCCGCTTTCAATAATAATTTTTTAATGCTTCCAAGCAAAAGATACTTTTCATTACGATAAAAAATACTTCACAAGTTCGTAATAACAAACATTATTGAAGAAATTAATTGATTTCTGATTCCACTTTAAATTAACTGAACAGAATTTATGTGCTGAAATTCTTTGGCTGATGGGAAAAGCGGATCTGAAATACCTTTTCATAATTACTTAAAAACAACCACGTAACCATAACTGACCGATGCAATAATGATATTACAATAACTGACCGATCCAATGATTATATTTGTCTGAGGCAATCGTTCAAAACCACTATGTTCTTTCTGTTCTCATATCTCTCAACATAGAGAACACAACTACTACTCTCAGTTTTAGATAACAAATTCACAGAAAGCTATTCATCTATTCACCGATTTTCCTTGCCCATCACCAGCTGCGCAATGAACGAAAACACATCACAATGTCCCTCAGTCAGATAATCCTCTTGATGAACATCAAACCATTTCCCAAATGCATGTAAAGTAGCAATTCAGGACATTGAAGCCGAAGCCACAACTTTTGACAGGTGCCGGAAACTCAGTGTTCGCTAGAGTTGCTGAGACGTGCAGGTATCCCGGCGCCTCAGAATACACAAACAGCGAAGCAGTACATTATGCATCGTCCGAATAATTGATACAAATGCACTTATGAAGCACTCGCCTTAACGCAATTCGCAAATCTTCACGCATTTCACATTCCACTAGACGGCACAGCGTTAGTGCAAATGGCCGACCGACGTCCATTAACTAAAAAAAAACCAAATATAAATGAAGTGGTAGGAGAGGAGTGGACAGGAGAGGCTAAAAATAACAAGCGACCCAGCAATAAAAATGTGCACGGCAGCAGTAAAAAATAGAAGGGAGGAAATGAGGGGGAAAGGACGGGGGCGCAAAGCTGGCAATAAAAAAAACGAAGATGAGAAAAAATTTATTAAAGGTTGGTACTTTTACTCGTCTTATATATGAGAAGTTAATTCTCTATATAAGAAAGCAATAATCAATGCAACATTTTTCCGTATCGAAGAAGCACAAACAACCAACCTGTATATTCGAGAAGGAATTCGCCCAATCGAGAATTAAATATAGAACCAGAATCCAGGCTTGCCTATGCTGCTCCGAATTCAGATCCACGTAATAACTAATAGCATCTTCTAGCACTCTGCAAAGTGGCAATATGAAAATCATGAATAAAAACAAGGCAAATATGCAAAACAAAATTATTCGTTTGTTTTATTTGCAATACACTAAGCAAAACAAATAAAACAAACAATACAAAATTCACTAAGCAAAACAAACGAAATCATGAAGTGATCATATCGGAATCTTATGGTAACTGAGAAGCAATAGAAAGGTATAAGTCAAAGAGTGGATCGTACGCTGCTGCAAAGCGGCAAATAGATCAGCTGTCCCGTATTATCCTACCATACCATCTTTAACTCGCCCTCAATGTCTCGATAATCGCCAGATCATTCCTAAAAATGTGGCAATTCGACCGCCGATAGCTAACGGTAGAAGACTACCGATCAATAGCGAAATGCAGAGCATTCTAATTTTTCCAGCTTCAACAAGAAAACCTGAACTGTTACAAATCTATCTGCAAAACACTACATTTATGACGGTCCTCTCGTCTAATTGTAATATCTGGAATTAGGCTCCTGTACACATCACAGCGTTCGATGCTTCGGCCACGCTATACTCTTCACCCCGCAGAGGTCGCGATTTACAAATGGAGGTCGAACAATGCAAATCCACTACTAATGCTCAAAACTTAAAATCCTTGATCACTCTGTAATGCTAAGTAGAGTGAATAATGAAAGTTACCCAACAGTAATTCAAAATCAAAGTGGTGAGAAATCAATTCACACCATCACAAACCAAAAAATTTATGCAACATCTGTCGGCTTGAAAAAACCCAATCGATTAAGAACCGTAACTTGCTAAGTAATCTGGAAGAAAAGATCCTATTAGCCATTGTTCTTGGGAGTATATCCCATTACTTACCGTTTCACTCTTCGCGAGGATAAAATTAAATTTCGCCAATAATACCACTGTATTTTTTGCCACATAGGAATTACGCGATTTGCCCGGGAGGGAAAACAATAATAAAATCATCTGGTATCCCCGAACATTTCAAAGTGAGAGTGAAAATTTTAAAAGTAAAACACCACTTTTAAGGCATTCATTATTGAAAGCAGCAGCTTTTTTCATTCATATATCGAATATTTTTTCTACTCGAAAATGATCTCAACAACATCGACACACCAACAAACTGATACTAAAAGCAAATAATACTCATCTAAATAAAACAAAAAAGAATCATTCCAAAAATGAAATTGGGGTAAAAAAAAACAAACGAACGATCCCAAAAATAAAATAACAGACACACAAACCTAAGCAATCTGCTTCTGACGATATTCTTTTGCTCGGCATCCGTTCTTTCGACATCCACATAAATACGAAACAAAATGCACAACGCCGAGCGCATACTATGCGTTTCTTGACGCAATAAATTAGGCTTACTCCTGCCTGAAATCATTTGTTCGTTCTATAACCACTAGTTAACATAAGTCCTCAGGGATAACCTCGCTTCTCTTCATCATTCGTTGTCTTCCCCAACACTTCCCCCTTGCCCCACCTCACCTCCAATCCTCCTCCTCTAGACGGCACCCACGCACCTGTCGGCCAGCTTATTTCCCCACAGAGCAATAATAAACGCCGTTTAGTAAAGGAAACACAGATGCTAAACAAATAAATATTAATAAAGAAAATCATTTTTTTAAAGAGTTTAAAAGAAACAAACTAAACGATATTAAAATCGAGTAAATTTTCCCAAGATAAACGACCGGAGATGCTATTAATATAACGTACGCTTTTGTATTCCGCTCAGCACATCAGTCAATTTCGTAACATTTTCATGTTCCAAACGATCCGACCGCTCATAAAAACCGTCGATGAAAGAATACCTGAATTGTAATGTGGCCGGTCTAAGCCACAAAACTATTCGATGCAATAAAACATATAAATTCTTTGGTACCGTCGAACGTCCAGAATCCTCCTCATAGTTGAAAAAAAAAAAAGTTCCCTTCATAGTTCGTAGTGAAAAATCGTAGAACAGACCATCCCACAGCGTAAATTATATCTACTAAATTTCACACTTGCATTTTCACTTCTGAATTGCAAAACCAAGATGCACATTGCAGCGCAAAATTTGCAGAAACGCCCAAGAGTGAAAAGCTTTTTCAACGAAAATTCAAAAAGCACGGGCTTCTTTTGTATTTAGGCGATTGTAATCGGAAATCACAAAGAGCAGAAGAGAACGAACAAACCTTTGAAACCAGCTTTCCAAAGTAACGTCCTCTGCGCGTTGTTGCCGTTGAACTTCTTAGCGAGTAAGTGTGAATCAAGAAGACAATCAACCAAATTCAACAAATGCACCACCCCTGCAATCGTTATTACCTCATCAACAAATTGTGCAACTTCATTCCACAATCCTCCGAAATGATTTTGCACATCCAGCTGAGTCTAAATAATTCTTCCGATGCAACTGCACTTCGCTAATACCATGGAAAGTAGGTTTCGATTTCTACTATAATGATAATCCCACATGTTCGAAACCTCCTAATGAAGCAAGATCAAATTTACACTGCTTTACTTGAGATCAACAAAAAATTGCAGTTAATGAATAAAACATTATAAAAAGCCAGAGCAGCAACATAAAAAAAACATCAAAAATTATTTAATAATTAAACTTGCTGGAAAACGACTTCAATTCGAAGCAATGCAGAAAACATTTTATGCACTTCATCTTCACTTTGGGCAAATTTTGGTACGGATGTTAGAACACTCGAGTTAATATGAAAAATTTGCAACCTCAACTTCATGATATAATGAAGAAAAAAGTTGCCGTATCTTTTGAACTAGCGAGCGATCGCACCTCTTACCAGATCTACCCAGCAACGGCTCACGTTTTCTTCGTGTCTCCTGCCTTTTCATGTGGGCAACTCGCTTTCTCAAATCTTCCACAAGCCTATGTGGCTCTGCGAAAGTGGCGCAGGGGTGCAAGTAAGTTGCTGAAGGAGGCAAAGCCAATTTATGTCGTCCACTATGTGAGAAAACTAAGCTATAAAATGAGATGGCAGGCACAGATTGTAGGAAAAATGTTTGAAAGCTGCTTCAGCATCGATAAATCATAAAATAATACCCAATGTCATGAGATAACCCAGCTGATCATGACTACCAGTACTGTAATTGCACGGCGAATGTGAATCTAACACGTTCCTCCATTCTCACCATCTATCCGATCCTCAATTAGAATGACGTCATAACGATTAGCAAAACGATGGCGAGAATATAAAACGAACCAATATAAGAATAAAGGCCATCTGTAGCACTATCACTCTCCACATTCGACGACTTCTCTCCATTATTATTCCTTATATCACCATTGACGAGCATCGTTCGCGATGGCGATGCATTCGCATCAGTCGGTGACGATATCGCCAACGATGGTAACGCATGTGCATCTTCCTACATTCAAAACTTACATTTTAAACGATATTCTTCCTAAGACACCGTACTGCTGCCGGAAAAAAAATATAAGACTATACAGTGATCGCCGCTCAACGCTTTTGGCACATCTACCGTATTGCGGCGAACAAGATGAAATCTCAGATTACAGTTTCGTAATTCGACATGCAACACAGATCTTTTCGCATTAAAACAGCACATATTTCATGATAGCCAAACTTATGGAGAAGTTAGGACTCGCAAATACCGAATTTGATCTATGAGAAAAGACGAAAGCTCATAAGAAAAATTGCAAAAATTTAAAAGAAAATAAGAAGGTTGCAAGAACGAACTTTACGTGAAGCAGATGGACCAAAAACGATACTGTTAACAGCATCGACCAATTCCAGTTGCACAACACATCGTACCAACAACGAAGAAAATATCGCATCACTATTGCTGAAAACGAACGCTTATTTTAAGAAATATTTTTTAAACATCCACAGTACAAACAATATCCCGAAGAAACTTTACTACAATCTGAACTTTATTCTACTTGGTGATGACAAAAGCTTTATGAGTACAGTAAGCATCCGTATAAAACATCTGAGATCTAATTAAGTGCCAATTCGATTCACGGCTCATGATCTTTCTTCACCCTCTATCTGTGCCATTTACCATATGCATAGTGCGTGTCCTCTAAATACGAAGATTGAACAATACGAAATCTATCACTCTACTTGGAAGCATCAATTTGTATATGAAGAGGTTGTTTATATGATGGTGTAAAATGCCGTATCGTTACGCCGAAATGGTTCATCGCCGTCAACACAGCATTCTGCGAGAGCACAAATCTCAAACTTTTATGTTACAATTTAACGCTGTAGTCTGCAGTTAAATCTATGTATCGTGTAAAAAGCTGACGTACCCTAGAGTTGCTTCTAAAAACTTGCAACTTCACGAGCTGAAGAGTTTATAATCAAGGCGTTGCTCTTCATGTAGAAGAGCTTCCCCTCACGAAAGCAACTCTGTACTAGGTGCCATAATCATAACAATTTCACTTCTGAATTGCATTTCTCACTAAGTGGGTTGCAATTACGAAACAGTTGTTGATTTATGCAGAAATTAAAAATTTCAGACCTAGCAGTGAAATGTGTGATTGGTTGCGTTGGTTCATTATTCACCTGGTGATCATCGCCATTCGATAGCGGTACAGACGTTATAATCGCATCCGGTTCCCAAGTCAGTAACCTGCAACACAGACAAACATTTGCATGTAGCTAACGCCATAATTTATGCTCTGCTCCTCATTTTGCCTGCACCCCTCACCCCTTTCCCCTCTCCCACTCTCAACTTTCACCCCTTCGAATTTATGAATTAGATTTGTTGAATGCGATACACATATAACCACTTCTTTATGCTGAACGAACTAGAAATTGAAAGCTGAATATCGTCACGAAATTATTTTGCAATGCACATAGCAACAACTATCTCAACGTGAGTTCCTCGTTAACACAAGTCAGGCGGAATAATGCATAATTGGGAGGGTGCACAATCAAATGGATGAAGCATCCAGTTGTCACAAGCACAATTCACATTCAACTGCTTTCCGATGAGACAACGGTGCATGGCGTGAGACTGAAATTATCTTGCGTGGGGATCAAGCATAAAGACTGTCTTTTTCAGCGACTTATACACAACGAAGATTTTTTTTACATGCACAAGCATCAATGAAGTGTCCAGTTGTCTTTATTCAAGCCAGCATTTCAGCAACAGCGTCCTATGCGACCTTCTTCCTTAACAAGAAGCTAATCACTGAAAGGCCCTGAAAATTGCACTTTTCAACCCTAAACGCAGAAGAATTCTGAAAAAAATTTCCAGTTTTCCAGAGCAGATGGGGAGACGAGCAAAGATATTTACAGAGGCAGAAAATATTTCATTTTTAAAATCTGGCCAGTCAGAACAAAAACGTTCATTTCCAATATATGGAAGCAATTCATCTATTCTGATCGCCATTAAAGACAAGACGCAGAGAGTATGATGGAAGGGGTGGAAAGGAGGGGAGGCGCAGGTTGTCAATGTTTAACTGTATTTCATCGAATCGCTATTCTATATGTGATCCATCAGGTTGCTCAATATGGCCAAATAAAATAAATTATTTAAATAACGTAAATGCCAGCACAATATAGATGTGTTCATAGAAACAATATGTTAAAGAAAGAAAGGAAATTACGAATGTGGGAGAGTCGAGTTGAATATATTAACGATGAGCGATATTGTTTCTTGCCACATTGCCGATGAGAATCGACAACCATTTAAGAGTATTAAATTCTCCAAACAATTAATTGCTGATCGTGCAAGTTGTTCGTTCTCTTAAAATTCAATTATTTTTCTTTTAATGATATCGATAATCAAATAATAAAAAATAATTCCCCATTCTATCAAATAAAATAAGTATAATGCATATAATGCATCATTAAAGAAAGATCCGCAAACAATTTGCATAATAAACAGTAAAAAAAAACTGCTACCACAACGAACAGAAATACTTTAAAAAGATGCAAATACCCACTCCATAGCATTTAAGCATCAATTTTCATTGAACATTTCTTATAAGCGCACCTCATTCACCTCCAACAAACGTTAATATAAAAAACAAAACCTTGATGTCTTCTCAGTAACAAACAGCTTATCGATGAGGTGATTGTTCAGTCACTATCAGAAAAAAACAGCCAACTGTAAAAGCATTGGAAGTTTCAACTGACCAAAAATATAATATTACTTATAGCATGTTCACTAAATTCAAAGAGTTACACAACTTTCTTAAATACAGTAAGAAAGTAGATTCCAATCAGTGTTACTCTCTCTCCCTTAATGTTTCCCCTCTCTCTATTTAAATTACTGACCTTGTTGTGCACACCAATACAATTGATCGTATATATTTGTGAGGAGAATATTCGATAACACCGAATAATATTGAGTGAAAACATCAACAACCGCATAGAGTGCATGATTACATGTAGTGCGCATCCACTCTCTTTTCTGAAAGTATTTTAATTCACCATCGATGAAAAAACCAATCTACATTAATAACACTTCGTTGTAAAGCACATCCTATCAAGCCTGCTGCTAAGAGCTACTCCCTGCCCAAGTCGGTAAAATTAAATTTCCAAAATTATATTCAACCTTTTCTTGAAATCAATCCTCTGACATATATGTAGCAAACCAACTCAGAAAGCATATAGGACACTTTAACACAACAAGACGACTGATTCTTTCTTATATATCTTATATGTTTACAGACGCAGTGTACTCAGGCTGACTGAATTGCTGCAGATTTCTTGTGCATTTGAAAATAAAAAAGGAAATGTCACAGGGCATTTCATTCATCAAACCTCATCCACTCATCAACGTTCAGAGAAATCAGTTCCGAAAGCGCCACTCTGTCATCTCTAATAATGAACTCCTTTGTCCACTAGCACGATTTCACGGTTATCTCAGTGCCCCTATCATACAACTTATTCATTTAAAGCAAATATCGAGATATCATGGTTTACCTTAATTGAGATGCAAAAAAAGGTGGAATGGCAATCAAAGACAACAAGGCACTAACCTCATTCTGTTCCTCTGCCAATTTCATCACATCGAATATTCGGAAAGCTACTTGGAATAAATCCTTCCACCATTCATCCTTGAATTCACCCCCGTACGTCTTCATTATTTCAAACATTACTGTAAGACTCCTGAAAATCAGGCAAACATAAAAAATAACAATTCGCAGTAGAGAAAACCAAAACTTTCAAAAATTGAGGTTTTATAAAAACAGTATCACGAATGAGCTGAAGGAATTGATGTAATCAAGAATCCTTAGAAAAATGCTCAAGAAAAGCAAGTATCCACTGCCTTTAATAAAACAGCTACAGTAATTTTATAAGCCTTGCCAGCTGTGCTGCCACCACTCGTTTTCGAGGACAAACTCTGAATGGATAATCTTGAAGCCACTCGTTTTCACGAGCTCAAGGTACGCTCGTGTTTTCCTAGCACTTTGTTGCTCACAGATGATAAGAGAAAAGCCCATTGTTGCTCACAGATGATAAGAGAAAAGCCCATCAATTAGGCTGCTTAAGTTAGATCAGGTGGATCAACGAGGACATTAAAAGACAATGGTTGGGGGATAACTTACAATGAAAAGTAAGTAATACGCTGATTTTCACAACTACTACTCGAGGTTATCAAAATATACGAAAATTAGCGAAGTACGTGCTCAAGCAATGAAAATATGTGCTGGAAACAGCACAATTCATAAAGACGACTTGAAAAAGACAAGCGAACCACGTGTATCCGATCACTACCTCCTTGGCATTTACATACTCACTTCTCTTCTCTCCTGCCCCCAATAAAAACCGAACTATTTTAAAGTTCTCGTGATCTTTGAAACACTAACTGTGATGTTTTGTGCTTTTCTCGACATGAAAGAGTATATTTTTCATACGAAATCTTTTTCACATATCTTTACATCTGCCATGACTATGCATTTATTTTATAATGATACTTCTATAAAAGCGCTTATGGGTTTCTAATCTGTATACCGAACAACGCAGAACAGCAATTATCGAATGACCAAGTTATATGATCCCAACACTGAGAAAGAGTCCGGAGGGATGCCCTGATACAATGAATTTTGGAAAATGGTAAGTAGGATTGCATTCCGGGAAACTAAAGCTCGAAGATGTCTCATATTACGGATAGTTTTTACTTTCTACTGACAGCAGCTGGAGCAAAAACCGTATGCAAATGTACTCATCTCTCGTTTTGGAAAGCACAAGCGACCCTTCCCCTACTTCCATCGGATTTGCTTCAATTTTCAAATGCTAAAATCAACCGTTCAAAGAGTAAAATGAAGTGTAAAAATACGAACCATAGCATATAGCTTCAAGAAAAAAGCGCATTTACTCGAACAAGCTTCAACGGAAAAGTGCTAAGATAACCGAACATTGTTACCTTGTCCTCACATCGAGCTTGCATCGTCCGATAATGCACGACAGCTCGAACATAATCGGGAACCAACCCCTCAAGAAAACCCGTTGTGTATCCTGAATTGCGGCACCATCCTCCCACTGATGTTCGACAATCAACTGCTGATTCACCGATACGTAAGTGGCACAAAGTCTTATAAGACGAATTGCTTCCATTGAAATGTCGGGAAAATTGGCGTTACAAGCAAACTCAGAGAGACATTTTATGGCATCTTGAAACGAATCCAACGCGTTGCCGAATTCGGCCGCGAAAACAGTAGCTGAAATCAATGAAGCATTTATCACCCAAAATGTAGCATCGTTCAGCTTCCCCCTTCCCCCATAGAAAATCAATTGCAGCAGCCGCCTTTGACAGTGACATATGACACATTATTACAGAGACAGAAGATAAGGAAAGATTGAATTTACAAATCATGCAGTAATGCATTAAGGCACAGTACAAGAACAAATTTTTCTTTTCTCCCCTCGTTTCCCCGGTATTTCCATGAAAATGCCTAAGATGATTGTTGCAACCAATTTTTTGCATTGGCAGGACGACACTGTTTAGAAAATTGAAGAGAGGAAATAAGAATGATTAAATCAATAAAAACAATTCTAATAAATCGAATCATATACTTGTTAAGGCCCTTCCGGGAAGCATGCTGTTTTTTTTTCAGGAATACGCTGAAGTATCTACAATAAGAGAGCACAACTCGATCATAAAACATAATAAAACAACTCACTAATAATGTAATTAGTGGTCGTGAATGCGCTTTCAACAATATCCTCATCGTTGCTGCCAGCCGCCATTGTAAACACAGAGAAAACGTTCTTCCAACCCGAGATGATCTTATCCCAATGTGAATTTACCATATGCGTCATACATGCAACAACCAGTTCGCGACACTTCAGAGATCTAAACTTTAGAACGGGTGAGATAAACCGTTTTAGAATATTTAAACAGCTGTACACTCATCCTCCACATCGGATTTCTGCACTTTTCTGGAAGTTCGAAAACTAAAAGGCAGTGATCAATCGTATCAATAAAAGTGCCATTCTCAGCAATTTCACTGCCTATACGGATCGTTGAAATTTCAAAAAAAAAAAGACCTGAGCTAGCAACAATAATCTAATGTAACAGAAATAATTTAATGAGTTAGGTAACACAATGCTCTACTTTGTGTTTCTTTTATTGTGCCCTACTCCCAAAATCACTCAGGGCTCTCGTTTTATTGAATAATAAAAATCCCTCAAGCGGACCTGTTTTTATTCATGATGATTTCAAATGGCCTCAAGAAATCCTTCTGGAAACGGAAATTATGCAATTCGCCTCGCTCCAGAAACTTCATTGACAATTGTCGTAGAGCATCAACAGCGAAATGAGCGATCATCTCATTTGCGTTACAACCAGCCTTGAATAAATTTGTTTGAAACGCCCATACTCTTTATATGAGAAACAACGACAGAAATTAATGGAAAACTTCAGGAGACGTATAATCACTAAAAGCTGCACTTGATGTAGGCTATATGATTCCCGACGTTACCATCACTATCACCGATCAACATCACATTCCCACATAATAACAAGCATGAGGTCATTACTGTTCAAACAAAACTACAGCAGTTCAGAATAATATTGCAAACCACTGTACTATTGAGTCGTGGATTAACAAAAAAAAGAAAGAAAAGAAAAATTCTGGTCTAATTAATCTTCCCGTAGTCTGACAAGACACAGAGATTAAGCAAGCCATTGCTGGTGATACGGATCCAACTGTAAATCAGCATTTTCACTCATTCACTGTTTTATCTGTATCTGTGAAAAAATTACAACAAAAAACCGATAAAATGAAAATGAACCTTGTTGAAGTGTTCACCAAGAATTGCCCATATTCGTGACCATTGCAATCGGATTCTGCCCATATTATAGAATGAAATCTCGACAATCTTCTGCAACATGAACATTCGTGGATTCCCTGCTGTAGCCAATTCCTCTACCGAAACGTTACAAAGTGCACGAACAAACTGAACGACTGCGTCGCCATCCAGTTTTGACGAACCTTGGAAAATCCTGAAAATTTGAACAAGTTTCATTCTATCACCTCTCGGAAATTATCGGAACTTCTGAGGAAAGCCTTTCATGTCAAAACGCTATTAAAATAAGCATCTGCATCGATCATCCCGAATAATGAATATAAAATTCGCGTATCTCATTCATCCAAAATCTTGAACAACAATCAATCAAACTGAATAAATAAATTCTGTACAAATCTCTCATTCTATTTTTCATCCTCACTTCACTTTAAGATCGTCAGAAACAAATTGGAAAGAAGCTATAGTATCTCACTTGTCAACGGCAACAACGACGCTCTGTGAGGTGGTCTCACCAAGGCATTCCTGTAGACTTTGCAACATCCGTTCATCCACATGCGATGCGCTCTTTAAAACATCTGCAATTCGAGCAAATAATTCGGTGAATAACGAGAACAAACACACCTCCATCAGTAAATCAAAATTAATCAAATCAAAAGCAGAAGTGTATTTTAGTGCCAATTTTCAAATGACTAAAAGTTCACCTCATTCGGCCAAAAGAAGCATCAAAGACATAGCGGCTACTAATATTCATAATCATCCATAACTTCTAAACTGCAAATTACGCCAGAAAGGAAACAAAGTTGGGAACCAATACCACTCAGAATCTCTCAGCACCTCACATTTCATAAGATGTCCCCTTTTGAGCTATCCGCATAAAGTTCTACTCAAGCTTGAATATGCAAATGAGCCATGGCCTTCATAACAAAAGGAGGATTGAAATCGATATTACGCAACAAACTTCAAACGTTCAATTTCTTAAAACTAGCATTATAATTAGCAAAACGCTTTTTTATTTGGCTGTAATTTATGGTCTTTAAAGGTATGACAGTAAGAAGGATGCGGAAAGTGATGAATGGAATTTTCAAACTCTTATAGACGCAACCTGATCTCAAGAAAGAAACATATGAATGAGTGGAGGCTTTATTTGAATGATGTTACATTAGCATCGCAGCATCCGCTCAGTGCCAGAATACCTTACATTTTGTATTTAAAAATCATTATAAAGAATTCCTCGAGAAATCGGCGAATAAGAATTTTCATCCAACCGCGATAATACTTGATAGCAACGAGGAGGGAGGAGTTCTTTGACTGTTTCCATAAGAAAACCATGTGGGAGGAGATTTGGAAAAAAATTGATGAAAAGTTCCGCCCGGTTGGCTGAAACACATAAAATACTAACAACTTACACTGCGCGGAGGAATCATTGAAAGCTGGAGAATTCGACGGTCTTACACCTGTTCCAATCAACTGTGCTAATTCCAGCTGTGATATACACTTCAGCACCTATAATCTGTCAAACATTTACGCTTTGATGCCTCAAGTATATTTCAAATGGTTTCAATACCCTTCACCAGAACCCCTTATCTACCATGTTTGTGAATACCGAATGGAAGATCTTCAGGTTCAAAATTTAGAGTTCTCATTTTTTGTTTCAACTCCTATAGGATTTGATGTTGCGCACCAAAAGAGATCACAAATGCTGCAAAAATCACTTATCCCATTATCTCTAATGAAACTGCCCTCAGTACGATCGCGACCCTCCACCCTCCTCCAATCCCCACCTCCACTCCTCCTCTCTCGTGGGCAACCTCCTCTCTCAACAAAACTTGAAGCACTGCTAGACGCCAGATCTTTGTAGGAAATAACAAGATAGCCTGCAGGACACCAACGATACGACTAAATGGTGTTTTTGATATAGACTTTTGATGAATCGTGGTAGAGGACATACAGCACACCGCATCTAAGCTTAAATAAAAAAGCAGGTGAGACCTTTTACCTCATTAAAATAATGCATCTTGGAGATAAAATACGCATAAAATAAGTGCGGGTGAGGTGATTCACGCAGAAATATGCAACTAAACGTCATCCTCACAACTTCAGTTGTCACAACAAATTATCGTGTTAAGATAATCACTATAATAATTTCCAAATTTTCAATAAAAAAGAAAAAAAAATTCTGAACAGAACTTACATCAACCCACGATTCATCAAGACAATTTCCATCCTCATCACCAACAGTCATCAACAGCTTTATTGATTCGATATTCTTTGATTTCATCTCAGCCATCGAATTCTTTGCCGTTAACAATGTAAACCTTAATAAAAACCAACGAATCAATACATATATATATATATATATATATATATATATATATATTTTATTTATATATATATATATATATATATATTTATATTTATATTTATATTTATATTTATATAATGTCTAGGCATACACGTTAGGTGCAGGGTCATAAATGACATAACGTGTGCCTATGCACATAGCTGACTTCCATACACAATTGTTGCACCGCCATTAAATATATGAAAAACAAAATAATCTTTTTTTTAAATCGCAGACACCGGATATTTAAAAAGAGTAGCAATCCATTTTCGTATTAAAAATTGCAAACCTTGCAAGTGCTTGGATATAAGCATTCCTTTCGAGGGCCAAACGGAAAAGACATGCTATTCGGATGCCAAGTCGAAATCCTTGCAGACACCACGAGATTATATCGCTATCCTCCGATGTCTGCAGACCAATGCTGAATGCTGCCAGACAAGGCGTCCATGCTATCTACAAATGTTATCATTTCATTCAGCCATAATACCATATCCGCAAATTTATTTTAACATTTATTGAAAAACTCAATCAGAATCATTCATCATCTACGTAGAAAATAATCAAGTGGTGCAAAAATTAAAAATTAATATCATAAAAATCCTCTACACAATCAGCCATCAGCATTAATGATGCAATGACAAAACCAGTCTTCCTGATGAGAAATCTCATGCATCAAACTGTGAGTCAATTCGACAGTATTCTCAACAATGAGGACCTCTTTGAACGAAAAGTGGTCCCCTTAGTCTTAAACTCCAAATTATAAAATATAGCCTTGCAAGCCACTCATCATCACGCCTTTCCATGCTACTATAAAGGTAAGCGCTTCTAAGGGAATAGCTGTCTGCCAATTACTCTGCAGAATTCTGTTTTGGTTCACAACTCCTACAATAAGCCATCTTTCCAATAACAGCAGCTCCGTTGCTTTTACGTGCATCCGCTGGCCGATCATGCATAGAGAAGGATTCAGTTAATACAGTTTTTATTACTCTCCCACCAAGTGACCTTGAACATTAAATAAGACCTCATTCAGTGAACTGCTCTACCAAAACAAAAAACAAATTCGCCTGTCAATTAGGATCTGAATCATATCAGTCGACTGTCAGTTCACTTTGTTGCATAGCAATTTTGACAAGTCATATATACCGTACCTGCATATTATACGTTTGCATATAGGTACATATCTGCAATTAAGATCAAACGGATCCCGACAAACCTTAAACATCGGTCGCACGTGTTCGTAATGAGAAGCAGAGGTGAAAGCAGCTTCATAGTGCGAGGCAGCCTCCATAAGCGCCCTCGCTGTATTCGCCATTTGGGCTAGCTCGACGTTCTGCAGAAGTTTGCGTTGACGTTCGCTTGTTGCCGATGCATCTGAATAAGCTCAGATGAAGGCTAATGCTGGAATAACGAACTCTTCAAGTTCCAATCAGCGCTTTCCCTTTTACGCATTAAACAAATTACTGTAATCATTTGCAGATTTGCAAAAGCACTAAGTGATCCATGTGAGCATCTCTGTTCGTTTTGGAGATCTCCAGTTTTCGAAGATAGGGCAGAAGTGGTGGGTTCACCCACAAATCCGAGAAAAGTAAAGTGGACGAGAAAAGCAAGAGGACAAATTAAAGCAAACATAGCTAAAACGAAAGCAAAAATTTGAAGCCTCGGAATGCCAAAGTGGTAGGAACAGGGTGCTTCACTTATTATGTGCTGATCTTATAGCAATTTGACTCAATTTTCAGAAGCCTGACGCATTTTTGTCTTTGGAAAGTTCAGAGTGAACAAAGGTTCTAATTCAACAACAATAATTTTTGTTTGCAGCATGATAGATAACTTTACAGTGCTAATGACTGAGCTCATAAATAACCTTTATGGTCTCATCACTAAAAACCCGCAGTGCAAACGACAGATATCTTCTGTAATCTTGTTGTGATGCACTGCGACACTGCGTAAATTTGGCATTCTCTATGAAAGCACTTCTCAATTATCTGCAAACTTTAGCCACTCGTCCCATTCCTCAAAATATCATTGGAAGACTGTTTAACAATCACGTCAATCACTAAGACCAACATTGATGCCTTTTGAAAACTTTAGTGGGATTAGATCAACAAACCAAACTCACTCCTAAATCCCAAAATTTTGCTCGCCAAGTCCTTCTAATCAGCCTGCCATGGAAAGCTTCGATTCTACCTTAGATAGGGGGCGGCTCAGATACGCCTCAAAACACTGCTAAATGAGATTTGCTTCACATTACTCTGCAAAAATCAGCGACTAATCTACACGACAGCTCCACTCTGCAGAATATACGCTCCTTCACTATTTATGAGAAAGGTTGAACTCAATTCCGCAACATCATATACTGTAGTTAAACTTACGAAAACGATTCTTGGACTTACACCCACAAAATGCCTTTTGAGTCCCTGAAAGTGCACTTTAAAAGCACCTGAACTCTTAGATATAGCGGCTACACACGCTTCGGTATATACTTACCACTGAGGCCTAACCTTCCTTCGTTTCCTATCGAACATCTCACAAGCATGGCCATAATCGAGCAAGAGAGGTGGAACCATCACTAGACTACTTCACAAATTTCAAGGAAAATTCTGTCTTCCCGATCGATCTACAGAACAATGAACACGCTTGTAATTAGAATATCCCCTTTTGTACGAGCTAAAGTAATACAATTTTTGAAGGAACCCGTTCCCAATTTTAATATATATTTCCAGTAATAAAGCACCACTCTTTATCACCGAAATCCTAGCCTCAATACTCCCTATACAATTCACTTCGTTTTACTCTGATCACATACATTTCCAAAAGACAGAACAGAGAATAAAGACAGGACGACAAGTATACAATTAATTAAACTCAAAACAAATCTATGCCATGATCTTCTATACTCCTATCTCTCAAGATCCACAACGTCAGCGAAGCAAAGACATCACCTTGATCCTTATGCACTGTCTAAGCCATGGGAACATTGCTGGTGTTGTGGTTTACAATATTCGACGATATACGAATTCTGAATGCTTCTCAGCAGATTAAAACGAAGCAACGTAGCCATAAAATTTCCTCAAATGGCAAGATGAGGTGTGTTGCCTCAAACAGCCAATAATGCCCCATCAACTAACTCTGCTTGGGAAGCTTATTGTGGCCAGCTTTCATTTTGATCTCATTTCCGGCGATTTCGTCATAGATGTCCGAGAGATACTGTTGGGGCAAATCAGATTGATCGTTGATTCCACGATTCATTGCGATGTACTGTTCCTTTGTCATCTTATTACGTACCTTCAAAGAGATTTCAAAACACTTCTGTTGACTCAATATGCATATCAATTACATAAGCCATGCCTCGATGACAGCTTAACCCGGCCTCCACAATTAAAGAAGAAAAAACCTGCAAGTAACTCTTGAAGCTAATATCCTCTCAAGGACGGTGAGTATAGAAATCAAAGATCCCCATTTCAGTAAACAGGGCTGTTCGTCTACAGTAGCACTACCCATTCTAGTACCCAGAGCGTATTTGACTCGCGTGTTAATAAGGTTGCCTAAATCATTTTCAAAAGACAAATGCACTTAGACACGGCCATCAGCATATTTACGAGCGTGTATATTCTCCCTTCTACAAACCGCCAGAATTTGACGTTGCTTCGTTCTCAGGGTGGATTTATTTTCACTTAGTAATACTCACGCACTCACTTGATCCCACTTAAACCTTTCCTAAAAATCAATTAAAGTGCATGATTACGAATAAACTTATATTCAACTTGCCCCTTCATAAGCACTACTTAAGATAATAATAAGTGCTCGGCACAGTGAGGTATGTGTATCCGCTGGTCGTTCATTAGCACATTTTGTTAGCGCTGCTTTTCAGAACGATTGCTCACAAGACTGTGATGGCAGTCCAGTGTGAATTTGACAACACCATTGGCAAATGCTGGATTCCACGGAACTTTAACTGCATCGGTCGGTCACTCAAATTTCAGTCTTCTTCCTTCCCTTCCCTTTTCCTCGCTCCAACTCAGCGTAAAATATATCCGCATATCCAGCATTCAGCTTGGAACTCCGTTTACATTCGAATTGATAACTTTTAATAAGTGACAACTGATAACAAAGGTTCCATATGGAAAAACGCAGCTTTCATAAATTAAAAGCAAATTGAGTTCGATAAATTCAAACAATCATGAGAAGAACTCTCGCCTCTATTTTTGGGGCCGCTTGGGAACAAAACTTTTCCCCCGTCCTCTCCTTCCACTTATTATGAGGTTGTGAATCAAGTGTTCAAGCATTGCAAACGCCCTTAAAAACGTTGCCAATTCATGATCCTTGCAAATTCTGTAAACCGTCGAACGTCTAAAGTTGTCGAACTAAATGGCAAATTTGAAAACGCTTTTCGCTGACACCAAGTCATACGATTATAAATGAAAATGCCAAGAGTACCTGTGGGCTATGTAGATCGGTGGTCAACATGATGATCGAGTAGGCCAATACATACGCCGTATCTGCAGATGCGAATAGACCCAAACTGCAAATATCCTCCCCCTACTGCCTTTACAACTCAGCATTACCATTATATCATTATACAATTCAAGGCATGGCTTATGAATATGCAGCTGAAAATATTCAGCTGCAACATTTATAACCGTTAAAATACTATTCCAATCGCTCATGAATTGCTCCCCTCCCTTTCCTCCCTCTCCTCATATTCGAAAAATTTCCGTCAAAGATTTCTTATTCTCCACTCTTGGACAATCAATTCACACGGTTGAAAAGTAACCTCGGTAGCCTATCAATAAGTGATCTAAGACCTTGGCAAAATAGCGATACGCAAATTGTGAGATAATAGTGAGTCACAAGACACCAGAAATTGATGAAGGAACTATGCTGTACGCCTATATGTGCTTCCAATGTAACCTTTTCTGACGTGCTCTATAGTTTAAAAACCGAGAAGCATCCCCTCTCAGTCTTTCTGTACATATAACTAAGCGATAGTACCAATGCACAAATAAACTCAGAGTGCGCTTCCAAGTGTAACCTAGCAAACGACTATGCAAGATTTGCACTGTTTACATAGCTGGCAAATACACTCTACGACTCATCTTCCCTAATAAATCCAACCATATGAACGATCGTCAACCCAAACACATATCATCTGCAAAATATAACCATGATATGCATACTCCATTTAAACATAACAGTTGTATTCACTTCCCCTTTACTATTTTTGCTTGTCAGTCAACTGCTCGGGGGTAATTCAATCATTATATAAACTGCCTCATCACTTTGAACAGATATGAAATCTTGGCTCCCCTACATAATTTTGAGGCCATTACTTTTCAATAAGCAATGTCGTTTTTCTTTTTATCTTTCCAGGTTCTTCGCTTCCTTATTATTAATTCTGCACCAAACAAATAAACAACATAATTGATGAACAAATAGGTAGAAAAATAAATCAACAAATAATTCAGTCATTCATTCCCGAAGAAATTATCTTCAAAACTGCAAAGGCAATGAAAATATTTCTCCGAAATTGAATATGTAAAATTAAAATCGGAAAGTAAAGACTAAATGAAATGCTTACTTTGGATTACATTCGCAATAGCGCGATGCAAATTTCTCCATTAGTCGATCAATTTTTTGTGCCTCACCCGGCAATCTAAATCCATCCAAAAATTGACGCAATGCTGCCACGAAATCTTTGCCCGAGAAATCCATTTGATCGATATACGCATACATTACTTTCTTATTGAAACTGAAACAAATATTCCATTCGATCGGAATTGAAATAAATACTCAAAGTGAAAGGAATTAAATAACTGTTCATCCTGATAGCGCCACAATAAACATAAAAAATAACAGTAAAGGCGGCAAAGTAAAACGATAAACAACAGTGATATTCTGCAAATGTATAAGATAATCACATAGCATTCTCACATACAATCAGTCATTCCTCAGCCTGTCACTTGCATCAGGAATGTCTGCAACATGGCAGCAACATTTTTGGTGTTTACTTCTTTCTTGTTATTCACAGAAAAGAAAACCTTTTATATAATCTACGGTCATCACCTTAAACCCTCTATTAGCATATTCGTTGACGCAAAAGAATATAAAAATGAAAGAAAAAATTTTTTGAACTTTCAGCTAGTACAATAAAGTTATCAATCAAGCGAAACTGAAATAAATCAAAAGTAGACAAACATTCAACAAAGAATGAAACAAATGAAATGCTTAAAAAAAGATAGCTTTGTGTTTGTCACTATGCTTATTTAAATATTGTAGAGGGCTTCTTTAAATCAATATTTTTATTTGCATTTGCAACAAATGGCTTATTGAAAACTCAGTGCGCTGGACTAGAACAATTAAGGCAATGGGGACACCTCATTAATGGTGGCCGCCTATTTCAAATTCTCTTCTCTGCAAGTGTACTTGATTTATACGCGATATGCACTTAATTTATACCTGAATTGCACTTAATTTATATATGATTTCGTACTTCATATGCACCTAATTCATACCTAAATTGCACCCAACTTGCATGTGAACTGCACTTAATACACGTCCTAATTCGGCACGAGAAAGACGAAGCAGAAAAACGAAAATCATGCTTTTGGAGGCCATTTGACAATTATGATTTGCAGCTGTTGCAAGGTAAGCGTTCTGCAGGCGCAATGCTTTTCTTTTGTATCACACTCCCAATTTCCCAAATAATATCACCCAGAGAGTTTCGAGAGGGCGACACTGATGAGCGAGCATAGTTTCACAAAAACACACTTCTGCGTCGATGGTGTTTTTTACAATGTCAAATCATTGCATGTGATATAATGTCAAACGATGTCGCAAATCTATTTTGATCGAATATTTCATTGAAAAGGGGCAACTCACTCATCTCCATCGCCCATATAATCACCAACAACAGTTTTGTCAAGGCGATCTTCTCGATGGAAGAAAGCAGCAATATCTTCGGGTGATGTGCCGACAAGATCCCTTTCTTGAAGGTATTTCAATCCTTGCTTCGGCTTCATTGCAAACCTAAATACTTAAAGAGTGCTTCTTCGCCTATCACTTAGCAACATATATATTTTAAATATTCCATAACACTGCACATATATAAACTACCTCCTCAAGAACACTGCCCCGTTTTCACTGTCGAAGAATCAATATCCGCAGATACACAGCCACCTTTTTTTCTCTCATCACAATTTCTCAGCCGATGCCACTAAAAACTTTTTCTTTATTTGGATATGGTCGGTAACAGTATAGAAGACAACAAACCTACGGTGTCCACAATAACATCTCAGCTATGGGAGTGATAGAGCATCTGTAGATAAAGGTTTCCCTCCATCAGCGAAACGATGATTAACACTCTTAATCCGAGGTGAAAATGCAAAGCTAAGATTGACATCATCATCGAGATAGAAGAAAACAAAACAATTCAACAAGTTATGTCACGGCTTCTATCACACATTCGGCCAAACGACTTTCCCCTCTAGCCCCCACCTGGTAGCAACACTTTTCGACTGCTGAAAATATGAAAGCTGAGCAAACATTACCTGAATAACGACTAAATTTCAAAATACCGTAGTTATCTTATAACTGTCCCACCAAATTCTGCTTGGCAATTAACTGCCAGACTATAAAATGTCATCTTCTTAGCACATACCAAACTGTTTTATAAAGTTTTACAAATAACTGAAACAAACAGATGAATGCCGTGTTCAATCGTTTCCTTCTTTTGTTTCAACTGCTCGAACTGATGTACTGTTGGTGAGTGAGGTGGCAATGATGAATCGAGATTTACACCCTCCAAACTGTCACCATCTGAAATAAAAAAATAAAATGCCAACAGTATTGTGATGTTGTACATCGTCATTCGATTAGCGCAATGGCTATATCAATTAGCTATCGCGGAAAGCTTTATAGTTCAATATTTTCTCTCACTTTATCATAAATAGAAAATAATACTAAATAATACTACCGATCACATAGGTCTTCATTAAAAAATCACTTTAACTGCACAAAAACGATGGAAAAGATAGTAAATCAGCCAATGAGTTGGCATTCATAACAGCGAATTTCAGACAAATCTTTGACGTAAAAATATACTCATAAGTAGTAGTTGGAGACTTCTCTTCTCCTTCCTACTTCTTACTGATTCAAATTTATAACCGGAAGTACCAATGTAACCACCTTAAAAACAACTTCAGGAAATACTATTTTGAGATTTCAGGCGCAAGGCGTTTCCTGATCGCTCCGCTTACGCTGTTAAGACGTCTGTAGTTCGTTACCTCAAACAACGGTATGCACCTAACCGATGGAATAAGCATGTCAAATCCACCTTAAATGCTGCAGGTTCTGCGGGAAACGAAGCCAAAGAACTGCACTAAACCCACCATCTGATTCTTTTCTCAACCCGCCTCTCGTAATCTCCTCATGACATATAAGCCTTTGGTAAACCAAAATCAGCTACCAATTACAACAACAGAAAAGCAAAAAAAAAAGAAAGAACTAAAAAACACATGATACATGGTACTTAAAGATAAAAAAGAAGCAGATATAAACGCGTCCAGTTAACCTTGTTGTGAGCCAGAATCATTCCCGCATCGCCCAACATAGACATCGTCGAACCAATCTACCATGCACTGAAGACTCTCCACTAGACACTTCAGTCCAAGAATACGCATCGACCGCTCTCTCTGCTTTTGAAGTACTGCCGCCGAGTTGCCGAAATCCATTACACCACCACCCTGCAAGCTTTCATAGGCCGTCATGGACATCACTTCAATTGCTGCGATCGACTTCCTTCTCTTATAAATCATTTTCTTATCTCCTTGGTTAGCATAAACGTCGGGAATTTTCACAGCTATTTGCAGCTCAATTCGATAACGGAATCATCGCGAAATAGCACGACAACGCATCAAGCTTTCAATGGTTTTACAGATTCAAAGACATTTCCTGAGCAACTCTCAACCAAACGAGTATTGCCAACTCTCTCATGTCCAATAGGTTTGATGAAGTTTGTTGAATGGATTATACTCAATTACGTCATAATTAAGCCACTCACGCTGATAGAAATTAGGGCCCTAAAACCATATCCTATACATAAGCCTGGACCAATTTTAGGAAACTATATCGAGAAAGAGCTAATAAGGTACCAACGTTGCAAGGGGGAGGAAATGAGCGAAGTCCGGAAACGATGGGACGGTTCAAGAAAGAAAACGGAAAAGCAGCACAGCAACGCGATCCCCCTCTCTCTTTTCTTAAATTGGCTGTCCTCACCTTAAAATCCTGGCGACGCTCTTCGATTGTAGCATCTAGAAACATGTGCTAAAGCATTCAACATACGATCTTTTCAGCGACCTTCGTGCCATAAAACAAAGTTAGTGCATCGCCCTGCACACTTTAATTGCAAAATTTTGCACTTATTTAAAAACTGGAAAAATCATCAACAAATAACTCGCTCGTGTTAGTGAACAATTCCAGTTAGAAAACATCCGAGTGGCCATTTTATGTTGCCCTTCACTCCTAAAAAATCATCAATAATTTTCCCTCTCAAAGTTCTCCCTTTTCACGCACTGAAAGTATGCTTGAATTGCAATGTTATAATAATCGAAAACGTCACTGCTTCATGCATTATAGTCAACGAACACTCACAAATGGGTCACTCCACTTTCTTGTAATTCCCTTAGAACGAATGACACCCTTCGTCTACATCCCCTCTACCTCTCGCTTTGAAGAACAATCAAAATGTCCACACACCTGTGCTATCTTAGAAATCCCGTTCACCATGCGCTCAAAAATATTCGTCGCGGTAAGGTTGCAGTCGTAATTCACATATATATCAACAAGACTTTGTGGATCCTCGCAAATCTTCTCCAGTGTATTTACGACGATCCATTTATGCTCGAATGAACTTGAACTACTCTCCAGAATGGAGAAAATTATCTCCTTGAAGAATACCTGAAAACAATGCGTGGATTCATTTACCTGAGAGAACTGGACTCGGACTCTCTTCGAATTCATTCACACGTCCCCACTCATCAAACACTACATTGTATCAAACGACTGAATGGCTTCTCATTAATTATGCAAATAAACCTCTCAATGAAACCGATCAACAAGCCGCGCCCCTTACTAGCCACAGAAAAAAAAAACGTTCTTCCGTATTTATGAACTCGTTGACCTAGAATTCACACCCTCCGGAAACTCATGTAAATGAAAGAAGGAAAACCTTCTTTGGACACGCCACATCAAGCAGCTGCGATTGCACACGAAGACGCCGATCTTGGTCAATTGGTGGACGCATTCGTCCTGCCGCTGTTACTCTGACACCAGTGCCGCAAATCCAGTTCCAGAGTCTCCTACGCCGATGACCCACCTCCATCGCTCAACGCGTATTCGCCGCGCTCCCACTCGTCTTCACATCAATCCCGCGAAAACGACGTACCTTTCGTAACTCGAAAGTGGAGGTGTTGTGATGGACGACCGTGCTGCGACTCATTTTGCATACATCGACCTCAGTGATATCTATTCTTCTCTACCCTATTATATTGCGCCTTTCCTTTGCGTGTTCCAAACCCGTTTGCTGTTCTGCGCGTTGATTCGGATTTTTTGATGATCTTTCGTGCTGTTCAGTTCAGTCAACCAGTTCAGTTAGCTAGTTCAGTGCGCCGGTTAAGCAAACTTCTATTCGTCAACTCGTCTCGCCTCGTTCAAACGGCAGTGACATACAATGTCTTAATGAATCTACAAATCCCTGAGGCAAAACTCGAAGTGCATAAAAGGGGAGCGCACTTGCTTGCAGCTTCAGTGTGTCGGTTTCGGTCTTCAACTCGGGCTCGAGCGAGGGCGGGTGCTTCGGCTTGGAGCAGCGTGCTGCGATCGCCGGTCATCGGAATCGCGCAAGAGCCACTACGCATAGTGCCGAGTCCCTGCTAGGGTTATCCCTTCGTCCTCTCCCGATCTCCCCGTTTGTGGTTCTGTGTCAATTCATTCCAAACGTTTAATAAAAACTTTAACCCCTCCTGCTGTGCCGGCTCCACACGGCACCTGGTAAGCCTCAAGAAAGAAACCAACCCTTACAAGTATGCCATACTACGGGTCAGATCAAGGCAAAGCTTACATTGGAGAAAGGAGGCTTATAATGCCCACAATTTTCCAATTCGCCGCATATTCGGCGGCATGGGAACCTACCAGAAAGCCAACGGAGGTAGCTTGGAACTTTGGCAATCAGTTTTCTCCATAAGTCGAGTGAAAAGTAACTTTAAGATGTCATATTAATTAGGTTAAGTCATAAACCCAAAATGTCCAGTTAGTCCTAGCGTATATAAACGTCATCTACTTGAATCCATATCTAAAGTCAATCGGAAAAAGATTCAAAACTATTAAATATGTAGCCATCTTAATCACCCATAAAACACTCAAATTCTTTCAAATTAAACGTAAGAACGCCAACAATGAATCTATCGGTTTTTATCTGACAGCTCTGAATACAAAATCGCGTACCGCTTAGACATATAGGGACTGGCGAACTACGTAATCTTTCTTCCTCCCTTCCTTCCCATGGTCCGCCAACAAGAAGTCCCTTATTTGATGCAAGAGGCACCCACATCCACCCGGTCTTTAAGAAGTATTCAATAAGATCTTCTGCATTCCCCCCTCCTTCTTACTAACATTTGCTGTTCCTCCCTGACCTTTTGCATCCTATTCACCTGACTAGTCCGTTTCACAATTTAATAACAAAAACAAAAACTCCCATATTTTAACCGACCGTATAGATCTTCCACAAGAGACTCGCTTTCTTGTGATCAAAACAGTGCAAAGCGAGAATCAGGCTGATGCAAAATGCGCCATATTTTTATATTAGGTATCTTTAAATGTCAAACCTGGTTCCGAAACTGACAAATCAACGTGAAATATGGCAGAGAAGGGCATCATTAAATACGAACCAAACTATGTACCTAGCCTGAGTTGCTCTCGAATTGAAAATAAAGTGCAGATAGGCGGATAGATAGACTAACAAACAGACAGACACATACACACACGACGTTGCCGTAACACGACAAGTTTACGAAAGGGTATAACAAAAGAGATAAAATTAAGCAGACCTCAATTTGCATCTTGAGATGCATTTTGAATTTGTTGACAAGCTGGACGAATATTGCCAACGACTTCTCGAAGATTGATACAATCGGTGATACTCCATTACGGGACAGCGATACACAAAGATAATGCCTCAGGGCGAGGATGAACGGCTGTGAAGTGTGCAAGAGGGATGACGAGTTTTGTACAATAAGCAATAACATCTCCAGCGACAATTCCTTTGATCTCAACTCGTGACTACTGAAACATGCTTAATTAGTAACATAAAAAACTGTGCTGACCTGAAACCAGATCGAAATGAATAAATTTCTCTATTCACTCAATTTTTTCACCCATCCTAGATGTTGATGATCGAAACACCCTCGAAGTAAACTATGTGACTGCAAAAAAAGGAAATTTTTTATTAAAAAATAGGACTTTCTGACTGTTGCGGTGGTCGATGCTGCTTTTGATATTCTGCATGGAGATGCAGAAAGACTGCAGATCAAATTGAAACCCAAAACTATGGACGTATTAGCAATACTCTGCAGTACAAAAGCAAACCTAGGATCTGGCCGTTCGGGAAGCGATTTGGTTGATAGACGACAAAGTGCTCTGAACAACAGGAATGCGTCTTTCTCTTGAAGAGTTCGAAATTGAAGCTGTGTCACAGGCACGTCTTCGTGAACAGCGTCTGACGAATCTGCAGCCAGCGAGATAGGATTCAGATGTCTCGGAGGGGGGATCGATACCTCAGCAGCCATGGCCTAAAAAATAGCTTTCCACCAGTTTTAGCCAAATTTCATATGTCCCTATAGCAAATACTTTGTATTCTCTTTATTTTCTTACTGCGGCCATGAAATCACGGTTGAGTTCATTAACGAAAGGAAGAGATTAAAATGTCTTCCTGCTCCTACAATGGTATCTTCTTAAAAAAATTCACCTCAACAATCATGGCACATATTTCAATTAATGTAGGAGAGCTATGGTATTGAAACTTTCTCTTCCGAATATTTTAAGGGCTTTAAATTCATGCATAAGCAATTTTAGAGTGACTAGGCAGTAGTCAAATATAGTTTCGAAACTGTCGTATTTTGACAGCACTAATTCGCAAGTTTTTTTGATCGCTGTTCCTCTGACAGCAAACAAATAGAAAATAAGCCAAAGACTGTACGACAACAGCACTTTCAACAATTATGCCTCGAGAGAAAAGGCATAGAATAATGAAAGAAGCAATAAAAATTTAGATGTTAAATCGCGCAGCAAAATATTCAATGAGAATTTCATCCAAATGCAAAACCAAGCATGCGCCTTAAAATGAAAGTTATGTTTATGGAAACAACTCTCGCGGGCGAAATTACCGACCTATCAATGTGGCGGAAAGAATATTCGAATGATTCACCTACAACAACGATAAGTCAAATAAATCTAAAGAAAACAATTCGTTAATCTCACTAAAAAAAAAAGGAAACGCACACTACTGAACGAGCTCTGCCGGCTATTTGCCATAGAATGGCCTGGATCAATTTGCACAGCGATGTGTTCAATCAATGAATCGACGAGTAGACGGATCACCTAAAACATCCGTAAGCGTATGCACTACAAATTGCTGAAAATAAATCACCTCAACTATTGCGTTTTTTCCATTAAACAGAAACTATGTAACCGTCGCAAAGTTGGCATGCCATAAATTCTACACCGGAAGTATCACATAACTTGAAATCGATCAAAACACTTTCAAGCAATAAAAGAGAGACGTATCTCTCATCTGCCCAAAATAAGTACAAACAATATTATCCGTTTCATATACATTTGTCATATTCTGCTGCATACCGCTGTAATATTGATGAACGATGTTGAATACACAACGGCAAGAAAGTAATGTAAACTTGCAATCCAATAACGGATAAACATTGCAATAAATTCAATTATATAAAAACGGATAGTTCTTTATCAATCATAATTTTCATTGAAAATGACTGCAGAAATATAGCTAAGAAAAACGTTCAATTAATGTGGAAAACAATTGTTTTCTTATGAATTAACTTTTGTAAGAATTGTTTTGTTTGTAGATTCAATAGTCTAAATAAAAGCAACTCATTCATGAAGGCAATCGTTCCCGATCAAATAATTCAGTTCATTAATTACATTTAGCGATAGCTCGACAGTTAAACACAGTAAAGGTGAAGTGATGAAAGATAATAGAGACAAACATACTATTCATGCTGCTTACTAATAATCTGCAATTAAAAGAACAATCAATAAATCAATGAAAAATGCAATCAAACATAAATCAAGCGATCACAAGAACAAAACCAACGTTTTCGTCATTCTGTTCGCCATGTTCCACCACTTCATCCGCCTTTTGCATATTTCCGAACACTGCGTTAATAACCTTAACAAAACATTCATACTATTTCGACCAGAACGCTTATACTAGCAATACCTCAGATTGAGGTAAATGTGGCAACCAAAAGAATAAAAAGACCGTCTACATTGCAACTTGAACCTTTGTAAAATCTCAAGTTTCTTGTTGATGAAAAATTTTATAAATGTGAACTGTATTCATAATCTCTCCGTTTGCCAAGGGACTGACTTTTTTCGGATGTAGCTAGAGTATCTGGATTAGCTAGAGTAGTATTTGGAGCATAAAAGAGGAGTTGAAAGTGTAGAGGACATGGCACCCGCTACAATACATGAAGTTTAGAACGTTACTGACAAGGTTCATAAGCCCAACATTCAACCTACTGGATGGGCGAAAATTTTCTATGCAATATTTGCAGCTGGTATTTGTGTCACGGCATTAAGCAACACCAAAAGCAAGCAGCCTGTATCAATTAACAGAGAAAGTGATTCTGTATTCAAAATTAGTGAAGGCAACCGGCGACGGATACCGTCAACAATGGCTGAACTCATACAATACTCTAGATAAATTCACATGAAAACGCATAATTTCTAAGCTATATCTTTCATCAACTCACAGAAATAAATCATCCGAATCCATAAACGAAGTTCAAATAAAACGAGTGGATTTGCAACCATAAGCGCCCGCTATCACACGGTTCAGTAGCGCTCTTCTTAGATCGCCGTCTTAAATTCACTCAATGACAAGTCGATAATAGTAATAAACCTGAGTGAGCGATGCCTTAGCTGTTGATTGATTGATCGGACTTCTGCTTGCCAAATAAATATTAAAACATGTTCGCACAGCCAGCAGCAATGTTGCTTCGTGCACTTCACAGGTCGGTGCCAAAACAACAGCCAGAATTGCCTTAATTTATTTCTTAATTACTTTGATTTGCAATATGCGAATATTAAAAAAACAATAATATCCAATAATTCACATAATTTCAAATAAATATAAGACTGCCATCCGCTTTGTGAAATCAAAAAAAAAAAAATACCCAGAACAATCCAATAAACAATAGTTATGCTTAACTAGCAATACGATCCCGAAAAGTATTCAAAATTGTGCCCATAAAAGAAATAGATAGTGATGCAAACTTAAAAAATCACTAAAAGAATTATCAAGGTTTCGAATGTGGGATTTTTCTCCGTCTTTCCACATCAAGAATGGTGAGAGAGAGAGAGTTCTGTGGGTGCATCGTGATTTTCTCTCCACCTAACTTCCCGAGGTTCCGGCATACTTCCACAAATGTTTCCTGATTGCATGAATGAAAAATAATCTTTTGAAGTAATGAAACATCTCAATTCAATTACATATCGTCCACTATTTCAATTCGATTGTATGATAAGCATCGACCTCACAGAATCAACCTCAAGCATCTCTATAAGCATAATTTATATCCTTCAATCATGGACAAAGCGCATTTCACAAAAGCTCGATTTTGGAAGGTTTCCCACGCATATCTCCTTCTCCGCCTAGTCATCTCACCTATAATCCCTTTGCATCGCCAGCCCTGAGCAAGTATGGACAAACATAATTGTTACTTGCATCTGGGGAAATAATGAAGGGAAAATAGAGATAAGCTGATATTATAAACAATTCTTCAATTCCACCAGAATTTCGGAAAGGTGAGTCATTGATTTTCTTCCTCACACCTCCTCCCTTCCTTCAACCTGATCCTCCATTCCCCTTTCCCCCTCGTTTCAAGAATGGCTTGCAAAATATTCAAATTCAGATTTAAAGTTCCTTTCAGCACGGAAAAGTTTGGTATAACTGACAAGTGCCTTGACTGAATAAAGACCTTGAGGATCTGTAGCTGCACTCCCTCATCGGTATTTGGTCCAGCAAAAGGTGCACAAATTGCTTCAACAATTCGATCGATGAGCAACCTCTCAGGATTGGTCACATCCACACCGCTACCCACCAAATGGCCATATGCAATCAGCTTCTGAAATTAATCGAGAATACTCCTAAATATTATTTCAGAAATAAACCGTACAATAAGAAATAAATCGGCATGCAGAGATTGTTCTCATTATGTGAACAGAGGCATATGTAATATATGGGCAAATAGTTGAACAAATTAACAGCCAATAAACCGCATTTATTGCTAATTGGTATCTGCGGAACAGCGCGAGGAAGGATATGACTGAATAGGTATCTCACAAAGAGGGAATAAAGTCATAGAGAGAGAAGAATAACGAAGAAATGAACTAATGAAGACTAGTATTATTAATGATATTCGGAGAAATGAAACGACAACTGGTAAAATGGACTGATTCATGTGACCGATATGCACATTGCAGACCCGGTTTTCATCAAAAAAAAGGTTAAAAATTATATCTCTCAAAATAGCAGCTATTAATGAACTATTAATTAACAATCACTAATTACATTCTCATTTCTTTAATGAAATTTCGTTGGATTTTATCTAAGTAGTCTTTTATTTCTTCAATTCGAGAAGCAAGTTCAATTATTAATTTAGCTGAACAGCGACTGTCTTCCATACTTTAACTCATTCTTTCTGAACGCATTTCTATGATTGATAAAAATTGATATCAAGGTTGATTCTTAACGCAAACCTGTAAGCAATCGAGAGCGATAACAATAATACGAGGACTCTTTGAGTGGCACGCGAAATCAAACGGTAAGAAATAGCGATCGGCATGCACGAATTGCAGATGTGAAGGTAGTACGTTGCCCGTCGTATCCCCTCCACCATCATCGGCGGCATTCAGCTCCTCTATTGCTTGCTCACATGCTTTCCGGAGTTGTGCATGCTCCTGCAATACAAACTCCTATGTCAATCAAAAATGGACATAACACAGAATTATTCAGTAATGTAGTGTCAAGCAAAGATAGCGATGATCCATCCTCCAAGTGGAAAAAGATTCAGTTATTATTGATCAACCTCAACAGGACTTCAAATTTCTACGAGGTGGTATAGTGAAACGTTAGCTAATACATTCGAGTAAACCTCTCGCTAGTTCAAGTGAACGGGGTAGAGGAGACATATATGACATCCTCTGAGAAAATCACAGCCGGTAATAAAGCAACATGAAGCGGGTGTTATCAGCGCTGATAGTTACCTTTTTTCTAACAACGGCGCCATTGCATTGCGCGACATCATAGCTTCACTGCAGCCAAATTTAAAAAAAGCATCGTACACAAACTGCTGATGATTCCACAGAAAATTATTCAATAACGAATGAGCGCTATTTAGTTTCTAATTTTTGCGGACCTTACATCAGACAACTATATTCCCTTTATGTACCGTTGTGAGAGGTTTAAGTAATGAAGCGAATTCACTGAGGACCATTCGAGGAGAGGAAAGCGGAGAGGGAAGGGTGGTCTGAGAGAGGAGAGGGCTAGCAGGAGGAAGAGGGAGGAGGTAAGAAGAGAGAATGGGGGAAACTGGGTAATGAATGAGCTAAAGAGATTGGGAGTTGGATTTGATAAGCACACTCACCTTTCTTTTGATATCGCGATCGGCAAGAATGCGCCCAATAGCGTTTCGAAGAAACATTACCGAAACTCTCTTCAGATCATCGTTCATATCCACACATCTTCTATAAATTCTATTGCATTAAATCAACATTTTAATTGTAACGACTATCGAATAATCGGAAGCAATCATGGTTGTATATAAGTTCATTGTTAGTAACACTTGAGAGCAAACTGAATTCCAGCAGTACTTGTAAGAATATAGGATGCTATGCCACTATTATTCACACATTAAAATTCATAGATAGAAGTGAGAAATGCGCTGTGAACATAATCACCGTAGGAAATTAACGTCGTGGACATTTTAGCCAAGACACGCTTACATGAAACAATATTGATGCCGAATACTTATGCTACAGACATCTGACAGTCGAACACTCGAACTTGCGACATGGCGCAAATGTCGTGAAGTGCCCCATGACATTTGTATCACCAACACAATTTTCTTATTGCAGAAATGCATGGAAGCAAATATGGTAAATGAACCAGGCAGCGAAGCAATCTACCGAAGTCCCAGATATAGTTTTATAATCGATTCCTCGAAACTCGTGACAATCAAAACTCTTATATACTACAGCAGTTCACCTATAATTTAATATCTACCTTGAAAGAGAAAAATGTTTATATATGGACTGCATCAAATGATATCGCACCTCATATAAAAGAGGATTTCCAATCATCCGATATGCAACACTCAATAAAAACACATTTTATACAAGCAGCAATAATCGATAACAGGTTAGTTACTTTCACATACTTATTAAGTTTTATTTGGGTCTTCAAAAAGTGCATATTAAATTCGAGGAGGAAAATATTGATCGATGCGAATAACTCAACTTTTGTTTCGACATTTGAAAAGTTGAATATGTTAGGCAGTAATCAATTGGAAATACATTGAAGAGGAACACACAACATTACTAACATTTCTCTATGACTAGAATTTAAGCAGTGTAGACATAAAAATCTCATTTTCCTATTGACCACTGAGAACACAACAAACCATTCACAAATCGAATTCTCTAATAACTGAGAAAAAAACTGAAAGAAATGTATACACATATAAAACAATATGCATAAAATTTGCATATATTAAGTAGAAAACGCTACCGAAAATGAACTTTTTTGAAGGATGCAAAAGATTTGCATAAAATATTTGTGCAAATAACACAGGAAAATTTTGGACAAGACTTGCGGAAGCTACATCAAGATTGCATGAAACAGCGGAATGTGAGCAACTTGTACAACGATGTCCCTAATAACGCTATTTTGAGCACTCATAAAAACCTAATATCAAGCACTGCGTGTTGCCAAACTTACCACCGTAATCACCAATATCGTTTTGAGATGTGAAATTGCTTCAACACCTGAAAATTGTTAATCGTCTTATCTCGCATAGGAATGATTGGGATAAACGACCAAAAGTCGAACAAATGAAATATCATCTGCATCGCAAAAATTCCGTCCCTTCTTCATTGTCTACTAATGAGGTGCATTTGTGAAAAAGTTTAAAAGGCCACAAAACATTGGAATCTTTTTTTTTTGAGGCCAAAGCTCTTTTTTAACTTGAGACACACTCAAAGAACAAATTTTATCTAAATCGGTTAGTGGGTAAATATGTGGAATGACTGACAAACATAAAAGTCACAATATGTAATTTTTGCACCGCTAAAACGAACAAAACTTTCGCGCATAACATCTAATGCTCGCATAATCTTTGCTTAGCTGATTGATCTTTGCTGATTGATATCTTTCTAGCATGCCCATTATAATGTCAGTAGCGAAAATTACTATATATAATCACTTGTGTAAATTTATATTTTCAAAGTTCATGTCTGTGGGCGTATGTGTCTGTCTGTCTATCTGTCTGTGTGGTAGTTTCCACTCGAGAACCACTGAAGTGAACTGTAGGTACTTAAAAGAATTCTGATATATCAACCTCAAAAGGAATTATAATCAACTGAAGAATTCAGAAATTTGCATATATTTTAAATCGGCCGGATTTTCAACACAGACGATTCGAGTCGCAAAAAAAAACTCCATATTTTACTGATAATTCGTGCTAATATGTTTGGATCATTGAAGAATTAAGTGCGCATTATTTGCATATTTTATCTGTGAAAGCAATAGAAAAGAAATAGAGAGGAGGAAATAGAAAAGAGGAAATGCCTAATTCGTTGAAACTTTTTCGGTAGTTCCCTAATCTTTTTTTATGTCTCTTCTTATTGCTTATTATTATCATTTTTATTATTTATTTCTTTAGTTTCAGCCGATTCACTCAATATTACTGCATATTTTTCTTTCAAACTGGCTTCTAACTTTTTTTTTTTGACTGTAGCTATTATCTTCCATTCGTTTAATTTGCTACCTTTACAGTGTCGAATCCTTAACTCATTCTTCTTTCTCATACCGCTTATACTACTCTAACCTCTAGGCATCATTTAATCGATGCTTCTTTATTTACATATTTATTTATTTTACATTATGGTTAATGATGAAATATGCTAAAATGTTGAATAAATTATTGTTACTGCGTTAAGATGTTCATCAACAACAACATTAATTTGCCTTGATTTTAAACACTCAAATTTAGAAAAAAAAAATTAAAACTTAAACAAACAAAGAGTAAAATTCATTCCAATTGTGTACATATATCGTAAACAATTCGTTATCGTATATACTTTTTTAAATCGTTTAAATATGACACAGCAAAACATTCTTGATTGTTACTTAATGTTGACATCTTTTAGTCAAAACTTTCATGCTTGAAATACTCTTCGAATATTGACGTCAGCAATGTTTATGTGCTTTTTGCTTCTTTTCCACATTCCATCTATTGAAAAATTAATGCAAGATAACAATCTACGATTGCTGTAAACATCATACACGTTGTACAAATGTTTCGATGAAGTTAAGTTGCTTCAGATGAGAATCATTAGTTAGAAAATTTGGTGCGTAATAATTATTCTTTACCTCCTACACCTCCCTCTTTCCATCTTCTCCCATCCCCCCTCACTTTCTTCTCATCTCTTTCGAGAGCGAATTTCATTGACGCTTTCTGTTTGCTGACCACATTAGATACTCAGAAAAGTATTCCAGTTAATTTTCGAATAAAATATGCGGATAGTGCTTCAAAGACATCGTAGGCGCTTCACCCTCAGGTCAAACTTCAGCTTCCTAACGATAAGTTAAATTCGCCTTTACAGTAGTCCAACAGGATACTCTCCTTTCCTTTTTCAGTATATTTTCAGCCCATTTCTCTGTCCTCTCCAGTTTCTTCCTCTTATGAACAGTTTTTTTTTTCGGTTCAAGAACGCCACATCGAAAGCTACAAACAGTAGTTTAAAGCACAGCAAAAAACAAATGCGTAGTTTATTGCCTCATTGCAATTTGTTTAACGCAGAGTGTTATGGACAGTGTTTGTTTAACGCAGAGTCGTGAATTATAGTAACTCTCAACTAGAGGTATCACTCCCTCTCCACAATTTTTCTTACTCTTCTTTGAATCCCACCCCCCCCCTTTGTTTCCTGGAATTTCTACGAAAACCTGTTATCAATTTTGGTCCTGATAACATCCTGTTCGCTTACAGCACACAATTAGCTAAAATCCATTCGTCCTTAATTTCATCATTTAACTCAACCAAAAGCAAACTACCGACAAAGTGCTTCTTTCCACAAATTTCACGGCTTCTATAAAAATAACATTTCACATCATTTCACAAATATTTTATAAACTCATCAACAAATTTCTACCTCACACGATTCGATGAGAACATATTTGAACTCAGAATTTCTTAATAATCTAATAATTAAGTACTATATTCGATTTTGCTTTCTTTTTTTATTTATTTTATTAATCCGCTGAAATTTTTTTCAATATTTTCATTGCAAAGTATAAGTCATGATTGTATCACATCATCGGACATCAAACATGAACTTCTCAGACATTGGACATCAATTTGTCAGACATCAAATATGAATTTATCGGACATCAAATATGAATTTGTCGGACATCAAATATGAATTTGTCGGACATCAAATATCAATTTATCGGACATCAAATATGAATTTGTCGGACATCAAATATGAATTTGTCGGACATCAAATATGAATTTGTCGGACATCAAATATGAATTTGTCAGACATCAAATATGAATTTGTCGGACATCAAATATGAATTTATTGGACATGAAATATGAATATGTCGGACATCAAATATGAATTTATCGGACATCAAATATGAATTTGTCGGACATCAAATATGAATTTATCGGACATCAAATATGAATTTGTCGGACATCAAATATGAATTTGTCGGACATCAAATATGAATTTGTCGGACATCAAATATGAATTTATTGGACATCAAATATGAATTTGTCGGACATCAAATATGAATTTATCGGACATCAAATATGAATTTATCGGACATCAAATATGAATTTGTCGGACATCAAATATGAATTTGTCGGACATCAAATATGAATTTGTCGGACATCAAATATGAATTTGTCGGACATCAAATATGAATTTGTCGGACATCAAATATGAATTTGTCGGACATCAAATATGAATTTGTCGGACATCAAATATGAATTTGTCGGACATCAAATATGAATTTATCGGACATCAAATATGAATTTGTCGGACATCAAATATGAATTTATCGGACATCAAATATGAATTTATCGGACATCAAATATGAATTTGTCGGACATCAAATATGAATTTGTCGGACATCAAATATGAATTTATCGGACATCAAATATGAATTTATCGGACATCAAATATGAATTTATCGGACATCAAATATGAATTTATCGGACATCAAATATGAATTTGTCGGACATCAAATATGAATTTGTCGGACATCAAATATGAATTTGTCGGACATCAAATATGAATTTGTCGGACATCAAATATGAATTTGTCGGACATCAAATATGAATTTATCGGACATCAAATATGAATTTATCGGACATCAAATATGAATTTGTCGGACATCAAATATGAATTTATCGGACATCAAATATGAATTTGTCGGACATCAAATATGAATTTGTCGGACATCAAATATGAATTTGTCGGACATCAAATATGAATTTGTCGGACATCAAATATGAATTTGTCGGACATCAAATATGAATTTGTCGGACATCAAATATGAATTTGTCGGACATCAAATATGAATTTATCGGACATCAAATATGAATTTATCGGACATCAAATATGAATTTGTCGGACATCAAATATGAATTTGTGGGACATCAAATATGAATTTGTCGGACATCAAATATGAATTTGTCGGACATCAAATATGAATTTGTCGGACATCAAATATGAATTTATCGGACATCAAATATGAATTTATCGGACATCAAATATGAATTTGTCGGACATCAAATATGAATTTATCGGACATCAAATATGAATTTATCGGACATCAAATATGAATTTGTCGGACATCAAATATGAATTTGTCGGACATCAAATATGAATTTATCGGACATCAAATATGAATTTGTCGGACATCAAATATGAATTTATCGGACATCAAATATGAATTTATCGGACATCAAATATGAATTTGTCGGACATCAAATATGAATTTATCGGACATCAAATATGAATTTATCGGACATCAAATATGAATTTATCGGACATCAAATATGAATTTGTCGGACATCAAATATGAATTTGTCGGACATCAAATATGAATTTATCGGACATCAAATATGAATTTGTCGGACATCAAATATGAATTTGTCGGACATCAAATATGAATTTGTCGGACATCAAATATGAATTTGTCGGACATCAAATATGAATTTGTCGGACATCAAATATGAATTTGTCGGACATCAAATATGAATTTATCGGACATCAAATATGAATTTATCGGACATCAAATATGAATTTGTCGGACATCAAATATGAATTTATCGGACATCAAATATGAATTTATCGGACATCAAATATGAATTTGTCGGACATCAAATATGAATTTGTCGGACATCAAATATGAATTTATCGGACATCAAATATGAATTTGTCGGACATCAAATATGAATTTATCGGACATCAAATATGAATTTATCGGACATCAAATATGAATTTGTCGGACATCAAATATGAATTTGTCGGACATCAAATATGAATTTATCGGACATCAAATATGAATTTATCGGACATCAAATATGAATTTGTCGGACATCAAATATGAATTTGTCGGACATCAAATATGAATTTGTCGGACATCAAATATGAATTTGTCGGACATCAAATATGAATTTGTCGGACATCAAATATGAATTAATCGGACATCAAATATGAATTTATCGGACATCAAATATGAATTTGTCGGACATCAAATATGAATTTATCGGACATCAAATATGAATTTATCGGACATCAAATATGAATTTGTCGGACAACAAATATGAATTTGTCGGACATCAAATATGAATTTATCGGACATCAAATATGAATTTGTCAGACATCAAATATGAATTTGTCGGACATCAAATATGAATTTGTCGGACATCAAATATGAATTTATCGGACATCAAATATGAATTTATCGGACATCAAATATGAATTTGTCGGACATCAAATATGAATTTGTCGGACATCAAATATGAATTTGTCGGACATCAAATATGAATTTGTCGGACATCAAATATGAATTTATCGGACATCAAATATGAATTTATCGGACATCAAATATGAATTTGTCGGACATCAAATATGAATTTATCGGACATCAAATATGAATTTATCGGACATCAAATATGAATTTGTCGGACATCAAATATGAATTTATCGGACATCAAATATGAATTTGTCGGACATCAAATATGAATTTGTCGGACATCAAATATGAATTTATCGGACATCAAATATGAATTTGTCGGACATCAAATATGAATTTATCGGACATCAAATATGAATTTATCGGACATCAAATATGAATTTGTCGGACATCAAATATGAATTTATCGGACATCAAATATGAATTTATCGGACATCAAATATGAATTTGTCGGACATCAAATATGAATTTGTCGGACATCAAATATGAATTTGTCGGACATCAAATATGAATTTGTCGGACATCAAATATGAATTTATCGGACATCAAATATGAATTTATCGGACATCAAATATGAATTTGTCGGACATCAAATATGAATTTATCGGACATCAAATATGAATTTATCGGACATCAAATATGAGTTTGTCGGACATCAAATATGAATTTATCGGACATCAAATATGAATTTATCGGACATCAAATATGAATTTGTCGGACATCAAATATGAATTTATCGGACATCAAATATGAATTTGTCGGACATCAAATATGAATTTGTCGGACATCAAATATGAATTTATCGGACATCAAATATGAATTTGTCGGACATCAAATATGAATTTATCGGACATCAAATATGAATTTATCGGACATCAAATATGAATTTATCGGACATCAAATATGAATTTGTCGGACATCAAATATGAATTTGTCGGACATCAAATATCAATTTATCGGACATCAAATATGAATTTGTCGGACATCAAATATGAATTTGTCGGACATCAAATATGAATTTGTCGGACATCAAATATGAATTTGTCAGACATCAAATATGAATTTGTCGGACATCAAATATGAATTTATTGGACATGAAATATGAATATGTCGGACATCAAATATGAATTTATCGGACATCAAATATGAATTTGTCGGACATCAAATATGAATTTATCGGACATCAAATATGAATTTGTCGGACATCAAATATGAATTTGTCGGACATCAAATATGAATTTGTCGGACATCAAATATGAATTTATTGGACATCAAATATGAATTTGTCGGACATCAAATATGAATTTATCGGACATCAAATATGAATTTATCGGACATCAAATATGAATTTGTCGGACATCAAATATGAATTTGTCGGACATCAAATATGAATTTGTCGGACATCAAATATGAATTTGTCGGACATCAAATATGAATTTGTCGGACATCAAATATGAATTTGTCGGACATCAAATATGAATTTGTCGGACATCAAATATGAATTTGTCGGACATCAAATATGAATTTATCGGACATCAAATATGAATTTGTCGGACATCAAATATGAATTTATCGGACATCAAATATGAATTTATCGGACATCAAATATGAATTTGTCGGACATCAAATATGAATTTGTCGGACATCAAATATGAATTTATCGGACATCAAATATGAATTTATCGGACATCAAATATGAATTTATCGGACATCAAATATGAATTTATCGGACATCAAATAAGAATTTGTCGGACATCAAATATGAATTTGTCGGACATCAAATATGAATTTGTCGGACATCAAATATGAATTTGTCGGACATCAAATATGAATTTGTCGGACATCAAATATGAATTTATCGGACATCAAATATGAATTTATCGGACATCAAATATGAATTTGTCGGACATCAAATATGAATTTATCGGACATCAAATATGAATTTGTCGGACATCAAATATGAATTTGTCGGACATCAAATATGAATTTGTCGGACATCAAATATGAATTTGTCGGACATCAAATATGAATTTGTCGGACATCAAATATGAATTTGTCGGACATCAAATATGAATTTGTCGGACATCAAATATGAATTTATCGGACATCAAATATGAATTTATCGGACATCAAATATGAATTTGTCGGACATCAAATATGAATTTGTCGGACATCAAATATGAATTTGTCGGACATCAAATATGAATTTGTCGGACATCAAATATGAATTTGTCGGACATCAAATATGAATTTATCGGACATCAAATATGAATTTATCGGACATCAAATATGAATTTGTCGGACATCAAATATGAATTTATCGGACATCAAATATGAATTTATCGGACATCAAATATGAATTTGTCGGACATCAAATATGAATTTATCGGACATCAAATATGAATTTATCGGACATCAAATATGAATTTATCGGACATCAAATATGAATTTGTCGGACATCAAATATGAATTTGTCGGACATCAAATATGAATTTATCGGACATCAAATATGAATTTGTCGGACATCAAATATGAATTTGTCGGACATCAAATATGAATTTGTCGGACATCAAATATGAATTTGTCGGACATCAAATATGAATTTGTCGGACATCAAATATGAATTTGTCGGACATCAAATATGAATTTATCGGACATCAAATATGAATTTATCGGACATCAAATATGAATTTGTCGGACATCAAATATGAATTTATCGGACATCAAATATGAATTTATCGGACATCAAATATGAATTTGTCGGACATCAAATATGAATTTGTCGGACATCAAATATGAATTTATCGGACATCAAATATGAATTTGTCGGACATCAAATATGAATTTATCGGACATCAAATATGAATTTATCGGACATCAAATATGAATTTGTCGGACATCAAATATGAATTTGTCGGACATCAAATATGAATTTATCGGACATCAAATATGAATTTATCGGACATCAAATATGAATTTGTCGGACATCAAATATGAATTTGTCGGACATCAAATATGAATTTGTCGGACATCAAATATGAATTTGTCGGACATCAAATATGAATTTGTCGGACATCAAATATGAATTTGTCGGACATCAAATATGAATTTGTCGGACATCAAATGTGAATTTGTCGGACATCAAATATGAATTAATCGGACATCAAATATGAATTTATCGGACATCAAATATGAATTTGTCGGACATCAAATATGAATTTATCGGACATCAAATATGAATTTATCGGACATCAAATATGAATTTGTCGGACAACAAATATGAATTTGTCGGACATCAAATATGAATTTATCGGACATCAAATATGAATTTGTCAGACATCAAATATGAATTTGTCGGACATCAAATATGAATTTGTCGGACATCAAATATGAATTTATCGGACATCAAATATGAATTTATCGGACATCAAATATGAATTTGTCGGACATCAAATATGAATTTGTCGGACATCAAATATGAATTTGTCGGACATCAAATATGAATTTGTCGGACATCAAATATGAATTTATCGGACATCAAATATGAATTTATCGGACATCAAATATGAATTTGTCGGACATCAAATATGAATTTATCGGACATCAAATATGAATTTATCGGACATCAAATATGAATTTGTCGGACATCAAATATGAATTTATCGGACATCAAATATGAATTTGTCGGACATCAAATATGAATTTGTCGGACATCAAATATGAATTTATCGGACATCAAATATGAATTTGTCGGACATCAAATATGAATTTATCGGACATCAAATATGAATTTATCGGACATCAAATATGAATTTGTCGGACATCAAATATGAATTTATCGGACATCAAATATGAATTTATCGGACATCAAATATGAATTTGTCGGACATCAAATATGAATTTGTCGGACATCAAATATGAATTTGTCGGACATCAAATATGAATTTGTCGGACATCAAATATGAATTTATCGGACATCAAATATGAATTTATCGGACATCAAATATGAATTTGTCGGACATCAAATATGAATTTATCGGACATCAAATATGAATTTATCGGACATCAAATATGAGTTTGTCGGACATCAAATATGAATTTATCGGACATCAAATATGAATTTGTCGGACATCAAATATGAATTTGTCGGACATCAAATATGAATTTATCGGACATCAAATATGAATTTGTCGGACATCAAATATGAATTTATCGGACATCAAATATGAATTTATCGGACATCAAATATGAATTTGTCGGACATCAAATATGAATTTATCGGACATCAAATATGAATTTATCGGACATCAAATATGAATTTATCGGACATCAAATATGAATTTATCGGACATCAAATATGAATTTATCGGACATCAAATATGAATTTATCGGACATCAAATATGAATTTGTCGGACATCAAATATGAATTTATCGGACATCAAATATGAATTTATCGGACATCAAATATGAATTTATCGGACATCAAATATGAATTTATCGGACATCAAATATGAATTTATCGGACATCAAATATGAATTTGTCGGACATCAAATATGAATTTGTCGGACATCAAATATGAATTTATCGGACATCAAATATGAATTTATCGGACATCAAATATGAATTTATCGGACATCAAATATGAATTTATCGGACATCAAATATGAATTTATCGGACATCAAATATGAATTTATCGGACATCAAATATGAATTTATCGGACATCAAATATGAATTTATCGGACATCAAATATGAATTTATCGGACATCAAATATGAATTTGTCGGACATCAAATATGAATTTATCGGACATCAAATATGAATTTATCGGACATCAAATATGAATTTATCGGACATCAAATATGAATTTATCGGACATCAAATATGAATTTGTCGGACATCAAATATGAATTTATCGGACATCAAATATGAATTTATCGGACATCAAATATGAATTTGTCGGACATCAAATATGAATTTATCGGACATCAAATATGAATTTGTCGGACATCAAATATGAATTTATCGGACATCAAATATGAATTTATCGGACATCAAATATGAATTTGTCGGACATCAAATATGAATTTGTCGGACATCAAATATGAATTTATCGGACATCAAATATGAATTTGTCGGACATCAAATATGAATTTATCGGACATCAAATATGAATTTATCGGACATCAAATATGAATTTGTCGGACATCAAATATGAATTTATCGGACATCAAATATGAATTTATCGGACATCAAATATGAATTTGTCGGACATCAAATATGAATTTGTCGGACATCAAATATGAATTTGTCGGACATCAAATATGAATTTGTCGGACATCAAATATGAATTTGTCGGACATCAAATATGAATTTGTCGGACATCAAATATGAATTTATCGGACATCAAATATGAATTTATCGGACATCAAATATGAATTTATCGGACATCAAATATGAATTTGTCGGACATCAAATATGAATTTGTCGGACATCAAATATCAATTTATCGGACATCAAATATGAATTTGTCGGACATCAAATATGAATTTGTCGGACATCAAATATGAATTTGTCGGACATCAAATATGAATTTGTCAGACATCAAATATGAATTTGTCGGACATCAAATATGAATTTATTGGACATGAAATATGAATATGTCGGACATCAAATATGAATTTATCGGACATCAAATATGAATTTGTCGGACATCAAATATGAATTTATCGGACATCAAATATGAATTTGTCGGACATCAAATATGAATTTGTCGGACATCAAATATGAATTTGTCGGACATCAAATATGAATTTATTGGACATCAAATATGAATTTGTCGGACATCAAATATGAATTTATCGGACATCAAATATGAATTTATCGGACATCAAATATGAATTTGTCGGACATCAAATATGAATTTGTCGGACATCAAATATGAATTTGTCGGACATCAAATATGAATTTGTCGGACATCAAATATGAATTTGTCGGACATCAAATATGAATTTGTCGGACATCAAATATGAATTTGTCGGACATCAAATATGAATTTGTCGGACATCAAATATGAATTTATCGGACATCAAATATGAATTTGTCGGACATCAAATATGAATTTATCGGACATCAAATATGAATTTATCGGACATCAAATATGAATTTGTCGGACATCAAATATGAATTTGTCGGACATCAAATATGAATTTGTCGGACATCAAATATGAATTTGTCGGACATCAAATATGAATTTATCGGACATCAAATATGAATTTATCGGACATCAAATATGAATTTGTCGGACATCAAATATGAATTTATCGGACATCAAATATGAATTTATCGGACATCAAATATGAATTTGTCGGACATCAAATATGAATTTGTCGGACATCAAATATGAATTTGTCGGACATCAAATATGAATTTGTCGGACATCAAATATGAATTTATCGGACATCAAATATGAATTTATCGGACATCAAATATGAATTTGTCGGACATCAAATATGAATTTATCGGACATCAAATATGAATTTATCGGACATCAAATATGAGTTTGTCGGACATCAAATATGAATTTATCGGACATCAAATATGAATTTATCGGACATCAAATATGAATTTGTCGGACATCAAATATGAATTTATCGGACATCAAATATGAATTTGTCGGACATCAAATATGAATTTGTCGGACATCAAATATGAATTTATCGGACATGAAATATGAATTTGTCGGACATCAAATATGAATTTATCGGACATCAAATATGAATTTATCGGACATCAAATATGAATTTATCGGACATCAAATATGAATTTGTCGGACATCAAATATGAATTTGTCGGACATCAAATATCAATTTATCGGACATCAAATATGAATTTGTCGGACATCAAATATGAATTTGTCGGACATCAAATATGAATTTGTCGGACATCAAATATGAATTTGTCAGACATCAAATATGAATTTGTCGGACATCAAATATGAATTTATTGGACATGAAATATGAATATGTCGGACATCAAATATGAATTTATCGGACATCAAATATGAATTTGTCGGACATCAAATATGAATTTATCGGACATCAAATATGAATTTGTCGGACATCAAATATGAATTTGTCGGACATCAAATATGAATTTGTCGGACATCAAATATGAATTTATTGGACATCAAATATGAATTTGTCGGACATCAAATATGAATTTATCGGACATCAAATATGAATTTATCGGACATCAAATATGAATTTGTCGGACATCAAATATGAATTTGTCGGACATCAAATATGAATTTGTCGGACATCAAATATGAATTTGTCGGACATCAAATATGAATTTGTCGGACATCAAATATGAATTTGTCGGACATCAAATATGAATTTGTCGGACATCAAATATGAATTTGTCGGACATCAAATATGAATTTATCGGACATCAAATATGAATTTGTCGGACATCAAATATGAATTTATCGGACATCAAATATGAATTTATCGGACATCAAATATGAATTTGTCGGACATCAAATATGAATTTGTCGGACATCAAATATGAATTTATCGGACATCAAATATGAATTTATCGGACATCAAATATGAATTTATCGGACATCAAATATGAATTTATCGGACATCAAATATGAATTTGTCGGACATCAAATATGAATTTGTCGGACATCAAATATGAATTTGTCGGACATCAAATATGAATTTGTCGGACATCAAATATGAATTTGTCGGACATCAAATATGAATTTATCGGACATCAAATATGAATTTATCGGACATCAAATATGAATTTGTCGGACATCAAATATGAATTTGTCGGACATCAAATATGAATTTATCGGACATCAAATATGAATTTATCGGACATCAAATATGAATTTGTCGGACATCAAATATGAATTTGTCGGACATCAAATATGAATTTGTCGGACATCAAATATGAATTTATCGGACATCAAATATGAATTTATCGGACATCAAATATGAATTTATCGGACATGAAATATGAATTTGTCGGACATCAAATATGAATTTATCGGACATCAAATATGAATTTGTCGGACATCAAATATGAATTTATCGGACATCAAATATGAATTTATCGGACATCAAATATGAATTTATCGGACATGAAATATGAATTTGTCGGACATCAAATATGAATTTGTCGGACATCAAATATGAATTTATCGGACATCAAATATGAATTTATCGGACATGAAATATGAATTTGTCGGACATCAAATATGAATTTATCGGACATATGCAATCACACATGTATGATTTTGTCATAAAGCGTTTTTGTTAAAATTGCTAGAGAACGTTTCTCAGTTGAAATGACACTCAGTTCACATGTTTACACCAATGCGATGTGTACTCAAATGTTCTGTATCGTTTCGAATTAAAACAATAGAAGAAAAGTGTCAATGATTTTATAAACGAAAACATAGGAAAAATGTTTTAAAGTGCAAATGCACAGTCAACATTAGTTGTTACTTTGTACTTTAGTAATATATCAGTAATTTTTATAAGAATTTTGGCAAAATATTGTATTCGTACCGAATGCTCAAAAATATGACTGTATTTTATTTGTATTACTTTTGAAACTTCAAAATCTGCATTGCCTCGTAGGAAAATTCTTGGGAATAGAACAAGCATATTTTGCAATGATATCATTCACATGCGCTGTATGCAAACGGCATTTGAGCGACTAAAATATGAGAATGTGAGCTGAATCGTTCAAAAATGAGGCATTTGCAATCCCGTTTGCTCTCATTAATCGTTTTTGGCTAGGGGTTTTGCTCATTTTTTTTTCGTTCTTTTTTAAAACGCAACTCGTAAACTTTTGCTTTGTCCCTAATCACTTGGGCATAGAGTGAGACTAGTATGGTGATTGATATATCGTTGCACATGCAAATGAAAATGAAAAAATGAGACACATAATTGACAACTAGAGCACGAATTGCAGAGTCGCTGGAAGACGGCACAATGCATTTTTTAGCCTTTTCTAAGAGGATAAAATAATGGATCCCTTGCATCCTGGAAAGCTCTTTTTTAAAGAATCATTCGCAGTCTCCTACATAAGTGGTATCACGCCCAATTTTCTCGAGTGAGACTAGGAATGGTTACCATATTCCTGTCCAGCTTTGTAGACGAGTGGGATTCAAGCTCGGTCACAGAGAATGCTAAGCAGAATGCAACTAAATACTTCGCAAAACCGAGCACTTCTCTTCATGTTCCCCTGCATCTTAAGCATAACGCCTTCTAGCACACTAGTAAGACTGGAATTCAAATGAATGAAGCTAGCGGAACAAGCCTACAGAATCCAGTATTCACGATAAGTCCTAATTTTTTGCATGAGAATCGAAATGTTGTATGGAATTTCGAAACCTTAACACTCTCCTTTATGTTGTTTCATTTGAAAAACCTGTCCTTCTGATGCACTCTCTGATAGCACGAAGTGAGCCTAGCGAATGACATAGAATGCCAGCAATGGATGAATAGTGCGCAGAAAGGACGCAACGGTAGAATGCTTCGCTGGGACGGACTGCAACCGCTTCATCAATATACACTACGTCAATTTGAATCTATATCATTATAAAAGCTTTGCGATTTCCTCTCCCTCCTCTCCTTCCCACTCCTTCACTCTTCGAGGAATGGCTTCGCGCCTATCGGAAATGTCACGGATTCTAATAAAATACAATGGAACATATCCCAAATTTAAATGATCATTAAAAATTGAACATTTCTGCTTCTAATAATCCAGTCATTTGAAAAATACACAATACTATAAATCTAATAGTTTCATTGTCGGATTTCTTCTAAATAAAAAAAAATCCACTTCAATATGTGCCACTTGTCATTCAAAAACATTCGTTTAGTTTATTACTTAAGCATTATAACATGCTACATGAACATTATATGATAGAAATAAGAAAAATACTAGCACGCATCACAAAACGATCGAAATTATCGCAATTAAACTTGAAAGCAAAAGCTCTGCGCCGTACAATGTCAATAGATGAAAGGACTTAAGATAAGCTATTTATAACATCGCGTTGCATAGCATTATGCAATTTAAGAACGATCACGTAGTGGATCAAATTGCAATGGAATGGTCAAACCTCTATTTTACTTTATCACCACTACTTTAGCCTTACATTATCATTTCACACTTTTTTCCCTCAATAGTCTCGATATCAATGGCAATTTATTACGGATGAAAAGCATCGAATTCCACTTCATTAAGAAATTCTTTATAATTCAACCTTTGCAAGTGAATCTTTCTGTTACAAATCGTAAAGAATAAATTGAACAATTTCGAGCGAATCAACCAAATCCAACTCCAATTCTAAAATGTGGACATTGGGATTTGATGAAGTTGACTCCTCGAGTTGTGGTTCCGTCGAATGCAAAGTTGACGCTGACTTTTCCTGATACAATGAACGGCAGTCGGTTTTATTCGTAGCCATAGCATAAGCTATTTTTATGTGTGAGCAGTTTTATAATATTATAGCCGCACGTTGAATTGTTTGTTATGAGATTTGACTTTCCGTAAGTTTTCCACACCGTTCCCCTCAAGACTGCTTTGTCCACATTTGAATGGATTAGCGATCAGGTAATATTTTATAAGCCAAAAGATGCTGATATTTCAATCGGTTTATGAGTTTATCTTCTCACATAATCGACTACAAGTGCTACTATATTCCCATTATTTTATATTATGATGATATTTGAGCCATAATAGTAGTTGATTACACTTCGAGTTGCTATATAACTCAAAGGATCGACGACGATTCGTTCGTGCCTCAGTAATATTTCATGCAAATGCTAGGATAGATTGATCATTATTTGCTTATCAATATGTTTGTTTATCACTGCTTATCAATGAAATGTTAGGCGTATATGCATAATTAAAGTCGATATGCAAAATCGCGTTGGAGAAGATTTGTTATTTTCTCAAACATCGCAACATTAAAAAAACAAACTCGTATGAAATAACCCAAAATGGCTAATTCACTAATCACCTATATAAATATAACACAATTAAGCACACATACGACATACATAATAAATTATTTTCAGGGAGAAATCATTGAAAACAACAACAACACACAATATTTGATATTTGGTTTTCATGCTTTCATTCTCGAATTAATATGCTATCTTTTTATGGAAATTTTTCATAAATAAAAATTTTTTGCGTAATTTTTCATCGTTTGTAAAAATTTTTGATGGAATAATTGTTAGCATATTTCATATAAAAGAACGATATAATATGTGATATATTTGAGCGAATCATGAAGCACCAAATTTTATGAATGAACTATTTGAACTTTGATAACATTCACAATGACAAATATATATTTGAGCAATGAGATCGAATAAATATGAATTCCCCAAAATAAAAAAATAAAAAAAATTGGAAACAACTTTTTCGTTTCTTTGGAGGACGAGGCCGGAAATTACGTCGTGAACGACGTGAGCTCGAACTCAAATATGCACCTTTCACAGTTCGTGATGACTGCCTTGACCAGTTGCATGATCAGCCAGAAGCAGCACTGTGTTATAAATATGTTTCAGCTGCTCTTTTGTCTGAAATTTTTTAATTCAATTAACGATTTATTATATTGGAAAAATCGCAACAGGACCCACTTGTATAACAAGCATAATCAACTTGAATTCATCTCAAATGCAACGGTGAATCACGATCCTCTATGTGGTTGTTTAAATCAGTACTGATTCATCAAGGGATTATAGAACTCTTTTATGGATTAAATCATCCAGAGGCAATAAATTAAGAATGTATGGTAAATGAGAATGAAAGCTTTCCAAAACCATCTCGCAAAAGTTACCGATGGGCACGTCTATTTTGTTCCGTGGTATTGAAAAAAAGCAAAATGGAAGAGATAAATTAGCAAATTCAACTCAGTTCTTTTTTCGCTCTTTATTTATGTAAACTTTGTGCAGTGTGCAACTTCATAACTGTACAACCCCTTATGGAGTGTAATTCACTTTGAATGCAACCAAAGAGAACAGAATAGTGAAAAATCGATCAATAATAAAAGAGGAAAGAATACAAACCGTTGAGATTATATCTCTGAATGAATGCAATGTTTAACTCACTTACAGACTTATAAAAGAGACAATTCGTTGGGTTTTCATCCTCTCCTCCTGGGCAGTCAGCGATATCATCGCACAATTGTTCGGATGTTATGCATACGTCATAATGATGTGAACTCCGTGATGGACACAACATTTGCTTATGACCATGTCGTGATGAGCCACAGCCTGAAATTCGATGAGAGGAATTTATGCTTGATTAGCAACTGCTTTCATCCTCAGACAATTTCAATTGTCATTTCTTGACCTCGAGTCGACATTGTCATATTCTTCGCTACGCTTTTTAGAAAACTGAATTACTTCAGTTGATTCTATTGTCTCACTTTCTGTCCGTAAATTGATTCAGATGTCCCAAAAATAACAGCATTGAACTGAACTATGGCTAAGACTAGTACTAAATGGCAGTTGACAGAAATAAAGCGAATTGAACCACTTCCAATTCCACTTATCTCGTCAGATGCCTAAGTGATGCTAAAAAGCTAGAAGTTTTCAATGCTTGCTAGCCAAAGATCATGAGCCTTAAACTTCATGGCCCTCAATTACGCAATGTACTCGAAAATATGAAACCATCCTAAACATTTATTGTTTTCTGGTAACTAATAAAGCTACTTGATGAAATAATCGCCATTTTAAGAGGGCATATCTTGCTAGCTCTTTGGACAAGTTTAACTGCTTCTATTACATATGGGTACTTGCAAATTTATTTAACTTTTTAGCTGTACAATGAGAGATATAAGTTACTCATCAAAAGTCTTAAATATTTCATCGTATATAAAATCGCAATTAAAAATATAATTTACATCTGTAATATATGATATTGTCCTTTAAATAGAGAAAACTAAAAACGGAAGAATGTAGACAGAAATCGATGAGATAAATTTCACTTAGTGGTGTCTCTTTGTGTGGTATTCAAAGAACTTTTCATCATCTCTCACAAACGTAGAAAGGCAATTCACGAAGATTTGCAGAATTGATAAGATCAACTTCTCACAAAGCAATAATGCTTTCTATATCATTCTATAAAATCTATTTTTATAAATAAAATTCTCTACTTATATATGATACAACAATCATTTCAAATTTCAGCACATGAATTACACGCTATGTAAGTAAATTCTGTGCAATAGAATATAATGAAATTGTTTTTATATAATGAAATTCTACACAGTAAAAAATATATATGAAACAAAAAATTTCAGAATCTCTTATAGTGCAATAGATTATTGAAATTATTCTATACTATGAAATATTTTCGTTGGTTTTCTAATATTCATCACATTATTTTATGCTATGAGAATTTGAACTTCCTAATACACTTATGTACTTGGAAGCCAAAAATTTAATAAAGTCTTCAATCTTTCGGACGAAATATATTGCTCTAATAATGATAAAAAATAATTATATCCGTCACTGTTCACAATACAGACACAAACGTATACATACACAACACAGACTTACATATATACACATACACTAATACACAAACAAAAAAAGACACAGAAACACGCATCTCCATATATACCAAAATAAATATAGGCCTACATTCAATTCCTCAATGTGGAAATTCTACAAATTTCCTAGCAACGAGAAAACATCAAGAACATAGAGGTTTTAGAGATGGACATCAGGAGATTCATTGTTGATAATAATATTGCCGGTTGAAAGTTTTTATATGTCAATGAACTTGTAAGATAGACTCTCATTGTTTGAGCTGAACATAATGAAAAAGATGGCGTGGGATAAGGAGGAGGGGGATGATGAGGAGGGGGAGACAATACATAGAAAACAACTAGTCATTGCTTGTAATGAATCACAGAACAGCAACCTCAGAGACACATCATGAAGTCCAACATGATAGCCTGGTTAACGGCTAGTTGCAATCCAAGCGATCACCCCAACCAATGCAATCAATATTAGAAAAATAATGAAGTAGTGGTCTCTTAATTGAACTGTGAAAAATCTCAATCAAAGAACATTTTTGCTTGCATTCACCTCATTTTATGGAAAAATTTCCATATTTCATAAATATATCAAAATTTCATATAATTAGGTGTTTATAAATCATGAAAGAAATGATCAACTCGAATAAAATTAGACAGGCCAGATCAAATTAACGTGTAGAATATGCCTATTAGATTTATCGTTGTAGCATCGCAGATTCGAAACTATCATAGAGACGGACAAACAAAGACATAAATGAGCAAACACATATTACCCAACAAGTGAAAAGGTCCGATGAGCTTGACGCGCTGTTATGTTCCTCTTATAAGGCCAAACCTCATAAATTACAACATATACTAAAATATGTGCAATAACGAATTCGAATTCTTAATCGTAAGGCCGCTTGCACTAAGATTCTACAAAAGGTCTTTTTTCGTGCCAGCTGACTGACGTAAAATAAAATCGGACCGGTTGCATAATGCGTCAGACACTTTCGTGCATTCAACTGTCTATAACTTCGTTTACACAACAGAATCAAGTTAAAAAACTAAAATGGGAATTCATCGTTCCGTCTATCTCACATATATCAATTTCCTAACTGTAGTTTCAGCTATTCTCACGTTGTATACATACACATTACATACACATTTTCCACACATGTACAGGTATAAAGATGACGTTGTCATATAACGCTTTGTAGATGCAATTTTAGAAAAGAGGCATTAAGAACTTAGAAAATGTTGATCAAAACGAATTAAATCTTTTTAATGCACTTGTCCCATTCTTTCAAAGTGGTGCACATTTTTTGAAAGCTTTAAAGCTTGATTGAAATTTGCAATCGCTCTATTTCTACGGCAGATTTCTTTTCAAAAAAAAGCTTTTTTTTGAATAGTCGAACAGAAAGAGACTTAGATCGTCTATGAAGCATCACATGGAAGCTACGAGTAATTTACGACGCTCCAATGCGAGCTGAATACGTGGCATATGATTGATGATGGATTGTTGGATCTATGTCCAATAGGGAGCATTCACTCGAACACAACTTTAAGAATGCATAAATCAAAAATACTATTCAACTTATAGCGATTACAGGAAACGAGAAAATTAGCGAAATTTTTTGCTTTTCAAAAATAATATAAAAACTATAAACTTTTTTAATAACTATTAACATGTTACAGTAAATACTAATATCACATATCAACAGAAATAAAGTTAAACATTGGTGATAATTGGAATTCGAAGTTGCAATCAAATATAGTTTTAGAAGTGTTCACCGCATTGCCTTGAAGTGCCTCTACTCCCCCCCCCCCCCCCCAAAAAAAAAACATTCCATCTGCAGCATGCATCATACATAGAAACGCTGATATATATATATGTATATATATATATATATATATATATATATATATACATATATGTACAGTGTGCAGAGATGCTTTCGGTTTTCCGTTAAAAAAGTAAGAGCTAAAGAAGCGATAACATAAACCGATTAAATTGATAAGTCTGAAATTTTTGGTGAAAATTACTCGCACCGATCAAATCATTTATGAAATTAAACCAAATCGTCTATAGTTCTAAAAAATTTCAATGAAAATTTATATAACCGGTTAAATAGTGCATTATGAATGATTAAATGAGCAATTTTTTTCCAAACAAAAATCACCAAAAACGGCATTTCCATCTGTCTGCACAATCAGTGCATTTCGATTGTCTTGCAGAGAGCAAATGATTTATTTTGCATTTTATGAGAATCGACAATAAAAATTTATTATCCTATTTTCAGGCATTTCCTTCTCGCAAGCTTCATTTTGAATATATTATAATCATGGAAAATTGTAAATTTATATAGGCGATGAGGCTCACAAATCTTAGAATACAATACTTGAAAATCAGCTCAATTCGTTGAACATAGTTTGTCTAATAATTCAATGACCCAAATGAAAGATTCAAAGAATTGCAAACCTATATGCCTCATTTGAAATGAATGTTGAAAAGATTAATAATCTCGCCAATCAGCTTAGCGCCTATTTCGAGGTAATTATACCCTCTCAGCAATAAATATGCAAACGCTGATCAATATTTTTCGGCCTATAAGATTTTAATTAGTACTAGAAGGAATACACAGAACGAGGAATATAGAAAAAAGACGAGAGCGGAGAAAAAAGCTTTCCCACAACAATGGTTTTCCCACAGTACACAGGCGATATGCTGATAGTTCACTTCCGATTGCAAGTCTTGATTATATGGACCGTTATTTCTTTTTCCTTTTCGACATATTGAAATAAGCCCCAAGAAAAATCTCCTCGAAATTTCTACCGACACATTACATCCTCTCCATTCGCATAAACTGATGGTACCGCATATTTCCGTTTATAAGCTCTGGAATGAGATTTTAGAGGGGTCAAATACGTGAAAGACGAACATACATAAAAATTTTCTATTATATATCCATAACATCCATATGATGAAAAATTCACAACAAAAAATTGATTTATTGCTAATTATATAAAAAGTTTATAAAAAGTTTTATTGAAAAAGAACCTTTTCTTCTTTTTCGATGCCTAAAATGACGTGCACGATGTGGTGATACTCGGTCGGCCTGCATCATTCTCTCTTCACTATCAACTTCCTCTTCCATCCTCTCCATTTCGGCCTCATCCATTGTTCTACAATATCTCGATAAATTATATACATTATTTTGTGAGAGATGTGTAAACTTATCAGGGAGAAATTTATTATGTTATGCGATTTTTGTGTATAATTCGGAAAGATCTACTGGCATAGTAACATTTAATTGAGTGCGATTGCGCATCGTGGAAACTGAAATGAAGAATTTTTGCTTTTTTTGCAATTTCGACCTAACAAACCAATTGTTGCATTAATATTCCAAAAGAAAGAGAATATACTTTCCTAATCCCGTCATGAAATATATGCAGCAATATGCATTTGCATAACAACCAGACGACCATTCGCATTAATCTTACACAAAAACGCTGTTCTATTCATTTTGCAATGCAGGGCTGAAAATTCACAACAGATTAACCTTATCATCGAAGAAACTTCCAGAAACATACTATATATATATATATATATATATATATATATATATATATATATATATATATATATATATATATATATATACAAACGGAATCATATAAAAGCAAGCTGTTTTTCCTAAATAGCCAAACATTTATGACATTTCTTGAATTAAGGGTGTGGGAAGAGCAAAACCGGATTTCGGGCTTCCTAACGCACGCAAGTGTCAATAATTCATTCAAAAGCTGAATAATCGGAATGAAATCAAAATAGAAGTCATTTTTTCCACGAGGAAAATTATTAAAAGATCGAATAATTTCGAAAACAAAAACAAAACTTGATTTGCAAAATTCGTCACACTTTTAGGTAGCCGTTAAAAAAGTAATCAATCAAAATTGAATTGGTTTACGATTACCAATCTGCAATGCGCATTACTTACGTAACACTTTGACACAATAACTCTTCTGACTAATCAGCTGAAACTATTGTACAGACAAATAGACGGACAAACAAACAAACGCATAAAAAATTACAGTATTTGCCTATTTACGACGTGGCTTACTCTAAAAAATTTGAAAAAAGATGTGTCAATAATAAGCGAACTGAAAAGAACGACGCAGAATGTGTAAAGTGCTCGAAAGCGATAAAAATGAGAAAAGAAAATGCGCAAAGGCGATAACTGTCAGAAAAAATTTCCACATTTTGTATTTTCGTATCAATTTCATCGCAATGCCGATAGCTCTCACCATTCACATCTATGTTTATACGGTTAAGAAATAAAACAGAGGCGATATTTCCGTATCAATAAAACACTGAATTCGGAAGTTTTAAATAAAATATTACGATAGCAGCTTTTCTAATTCAAAAAAAAAAAAATGTTCCAAAAAAATTGCTGTTTTATGATCCGATTCGTGTAGAATGTAATTCCAATAAACATAAAATGCATATAATGTCTATCGCCTTCAAATTTCTGCGGCTGTTTTGGACGGATCATTATGAAATGTTATAGAGGAATTCATTATACTGCTGAAAGTTGCAGATAGCAGATACACAAACAAACAGACAAGCACATAGATAGGCGTATACGCGATGTGATATTAGTGCACATTCGTCGAAAAAATTTGCAAAGGTAAGTAAACAATTATAGCAATAAAGAGACCGTATAAAGTCGGTAAAGAAGTATCCACAAAACATACCGAATGTCAGCTTTAATATTCAATATTGCCGCTTCAGATGATTCGCCACGTTGCCGCCCGTATAATGCATCTCGATGTAATTTACGCTAAAAATTAAAAATTATTTGCTTTCTGCTCAAATGAAAAAATTTTCATTGGCAGTATGTTTCCATATTTCACATTCTCTACAATGCAACATTTGATGACAGAGGAAAGCTAGCTAGTGATGATAATATGAAGTGCACTCAGATACGATCATAGACGTCGATGACGTCAAAAAGGTGAGTGAGAATGTCGACTTGGATTATTTCGATGTTATGGAAGCAGAAGAAATGAGGTTTATATCGACCTCGAACTAAAAATTACGCCATATATGAAAGGATCTAATTAGGTGCATCTGGATGACGGTGCAAGCAAAACTCTATGACAAAGTATACTAGCCCCCTTTTGTTGTTTCTTTATTATGACCAGATCAGCTTTTTTTTGGCTTATTATTCATCCTTTCTGTACCATTTTAAAATATTCCATCCTCAGTTTTGATTGCTTTATTCTTCGCCTAAGAAGTGTCAAAGTCGAAGTGTTCGAGCGCTGCTACAAGACGAATGGAATTTTCTCTGATAGTATTCACAATCGGCTATACGCTTCTAGCTGCATATACTCCCGACAGCACCAATAAACTTTCATAAAAAGCGAAGAAGCACCATGCCAAAAAGGCAAATACGATAAACGTTTTTTTGGAATCTACCTCATATCGGCAATCGAGTGCATTCAGAGCATAACGACCACTAATGAGCTTCCCAAACGTCCTAGCAATTGTATGAAATATCATCGAAAATTATTCCCTCACTCGACGCATTAAAATGTAAATTTGAGCCATTTTATTGCATTTCGCAGTTCGTATTTACAAACCACATTTGCAAAACGTGCTATGACGACGTTCTATGCACGCTACAAGTGTTTGTCTGTTCGTTAGCTTCAACTTGAAAACTACTGAGACAATGCTCAAAAGTTTGAATTTGCGAACAACAAGGGGTACGATTATGATTGTTGCAAATAAGGTGTGCCCGCACACTGGCCTCTCATACATACAGTGAAATTCACTGAGCACCTTAGGATTGAATTGTGTTCAAGTGAGAAATATCTATGAGCAGTCATATCAGTCAAAGATTCCACCCGTTTTATCATTTTCGGTAAGTAAAGTTATCGGTTTGCCTGTCGGATGCGCTGCAAAAGCACTTGTCGTGATATCTCTCCATGGGTTACTTTTCCATTATTTGCTGGCTTAACCGGCGAAAAATGAAAGCCCCACACGTTGCAAAAGCATTTAAATTTAAAATTTTAAACGAATATAAACGCATTCAATGTTAAATAAAGTAAAGATGAATCAATCCACTAATGCAACGAAATTTTATGATTCGAAGTAAATAAAACGCACTTAACTCTTTTGGAGGATGATTAATTTGAAGAAATTCCCCATGGAAAATTATCTAAACATCAACATTATGCGCACCTAAATTTCATCGATGCAGGTCTCCTCTTTGGAGAGATGAAATCCCCCAACAGACATGCACAACCTGCAGACACACAGACACAGACGCGACATCTCATGGCTCACGTATGTAAAAAAAAGTGCAAAAAAAAAGCAGCGAATGCGATTAACTATCGATCGAACATAAGAGAGAATAAATTGCTCAAAGATTTCTTCAAAAATTTTTGACAGCTACATTTCTATTCAAATTTTTCTTTCCCTCTTTAGATGTTGTTTTGTTAAGCAATTATATCTGACTTCTAGCATCAAAATATTTTAGTATGCGTTTTGCTCATTCGAAAGGAATGAGGAAAAAAGAGTGAAAGACCGATAAGAGTGGGACAAAGTAACAGGTGACAAAGATGGAGATACAGATAGAAAAGAAATGAGTGCATTTTTTTGTGTGCGTTTATGCACTTTTCGAACATCAGATTCCAAAAAAAGGTGTTCATTCAACGGTTAGATTGATCATGATGCATCTTAATGTTAATCGCTTTCGATGTTTCATCATGGTTTTTTGTTTCGTTTTTTTTTATTCATAAAATAGATGTGAGAGTATATTGAACGGGTTTTGTTGATCGTTCTACTGTTAAGACGTTTCATTGAACATTTTCATAAATTTTTAAAGTGATCGAATTTAACATTATATTCAAATGAAATAATTTTCGAGAAAGATTTGCATCTATTAGGTTGGTAAATGAGTAAATATATTCCTTTAATGAATCTTTCACTTTCCACTCCAATATAAGCTTCTTTAGATGTCAATATTAGTTGAAAGTTTTTGAATTGCACAAATCGGTTGAATTTTTCTCAAATTTTAGCTCACAAATCGCGTAGTAAATAATTCGTAGAATTGTTTGACTCAAGATTTATCAATTCGGAGATGAGATTTCAACAACTGCAGATGAAAGGAAGTTTTCAATTGGAACTCCGTTAGCGCTCCGCCACAGTTACCTCAGGCACCTAAGCGATGAATATATTTATTGTTTTTTTTTTCGCACGCCTAATTCATGTGCAATTTTTCCCTCATATCACATGTCGTGTTGTCTATTCGACAATAAATTATAAAAATGTATTATTGGTTTTATCTAACTTGTTGCAACAGAAATTGCAATTTTAAATTCGGTGAAATAATTAAATATGGAGAAGTGAAAAATTAAATAACGAACTATGGAATCCCCGATAATCTATGCAATCGATATATTGGCAGAATTATGTGCATTTATCGTTGTATTCATCATTTAAATAGAGTAAAATTTAGAGTTCATTTTTTTTTTTTGAAAAAAAACTTTTGAAAGATAATATTTGTAACAACGAATGTTACTCAAGTTTGCACGCATTAATAGTTGCCCTAGGTGAATATGTGTCATTAGAGGTATTCCAGACCATGAAAATTGGATAGTGTCTATCGAAAGCAGTTCCAAATATTTAACATCTAGGAGTCCTCGAACAGATTTTTCTTTTCAGTTGACCAACCGAAGAGCTGCGTATTTATTTGTATATGTGCTTTCTTATTGTGTAAGTAGGAGTGTATCTGCAAAGACTATCTTTCGAATGCGCATTTCTACATAAAGTCCTATATTTACTTACAATTCGCTCAGTAGTCACTCATTGGTCATTCATTTAGTTGCTAAATTAACGTATTTGCATAATAATTCAAGCGTTAATCTAACATCGTTCATTCATTTCCGATCGACTTAAGAAATAGTTTGGAGTTCATTCGAAAGCAAAACGATGTGCTACGTGTTGGCGATGAGATGTTGTCGAATGTATTTTAAGGAATGTGTCATTTTGCACGTTGATCGTCACGTCAGATAAAACTTCATGTTTGTCGTATATTCGTCGTTCCCCCTAAATAGCAATAATGATAATACCACCACCAATAACAAACAAACAAACCGACCTGTGAGGATGGCCGGTGCAATGCTGCGTCAGCAATCGAGTTGCCCACTGCTTCACGTAACACAGCAATCGATCTGTAAATTGAATGATCGGTCATCGAATCGATAAACAATTCATCCGAAAATAGGCAATATCACTCTTAGGATCAACGAAAAAAAGGTCTACGATTTTAGGCAGAAGTGGAGTTTCAACAACAAGCTGAGATGCGTTTGGAAAAACGTCCCGGTTTTGGTTTCAAAACGCCTTAGAATATCAAGACATATGCTACACGATATTAGAGGGCCACTGTGCTTGTGCCTCTCAACTGTCTGTTTGTTTACGAGCCTGTCTATATCTGTCTGTGTGTTTGTTATACGGACGTTTCAATCTATGAGCCGTTAAAGTAGATGCATAAAATTTCTTAATTACAATGCGCGCCCGTTTAGACATGTTTCCTTCAGTTGCAATCTCTGATCTATCCATAGGGTGAATTATAATCACCGGTTGTCCTAGCATAGTTTAGTTCAATGACGCAGCTACATGAAGAATACAACAGATTATTCATTTAGAAGAACTCGTATTAAAATTGCTGTAACAGATATATAGCACATAACCAGATTAAAACTTTAAATTATACGTATTCGCATATGCTAAACGGTGATATATTTTATGGTTGTCAAGTAATTGAAACACATTTTGGGTTACTTTTTTCAGGCCAATAGGTTTAATTTTTAGCGACGTTCTTATGATGCTTGCCAGAGTCGTTTTAAATTTGCAAAATAAAATTTTAGAATGAATTGGCAAGCCATCGATTGCAGCTTAAAAAACTCTTTAACAGCGATATATATATATATATATATATATATATATATATATATATATATATCAAAGTGAACCCTTTAAAATTATTCACTCCTGAATTTTAAATTTTCCATTCGAGAAAAACTCACGTTATTGGATGCAATTTTCACCCAATAAAGTAACCTAACTGTATCGTTTTCGCACTAAGTCAACACTAATGTAGACTTTAAAGTGATGAAGAATTAACGCATTATTTAGATGAAGCGTTAAAAAAATTAAAGTATTTTAATTTCAATCATGACGGTGCAAATGCTCCATAAAATCATATTGGATATCGGCTGTACACCCAACGAAATATAATTATGTCAAACGGTGACCTCTTCAATTCATCAACATTTCCCTAACCCCCTCCTCCCCCTTATGGTCGTTGCTTTCAAACCTATAGTATTCCGTCGCCACCTCCATTTTGGTACATATCATAAGAGATTAAGGAACCAAAAATCACACAAGAATGTGTATGAGTAGGCAATAATCACTACGTTATTCATTAATGTGATCCAAACGATATGTGGTGATATGTCTCTAAACGATGCAACTACTATAGAAATGACGATACGAACTGCAAATCTTGAGCTTTATAATCACTCTCTCTTTCTTTATCAGTCTTTCCTCTCCTTTCCTCATTGAAATCTGTTTTATCTATTCGTTTCTTTAATTATCTGCGAGAGCATTTATTGCCAAAAGTGAACAATACTAATCGACTCATTAATGAACGCTCGAAAGAATCACCATAGTCTCCCTCACAATACATTCCAGAACAGCACAAAAATTATGCGTCCTAATTTGGTAGAAACTGAAATTGCAATATTATAGTGGTTCCAATGAACCACCGCTTGTGAAGAAAATGACGGAAAGCTGGGAGAGGCACATGAAGAAAGAAATGGGATTGGGGGCTGGGGGGGGGAAGGAGGAGTGAATAAGATGGGAATATTTTCAGGCAGGAGCGAGTTTTTTAGCTGTTAAGTGCAAATATGATCAGTATTTTGCTACTGATATCCTTTACTTGAAACACCTAAGAAGTTTTATAAGGAAACAGAAAATTAGCCAATAAAACATAGGAATAAGAGTTCAGAATATAAAGGTCGTTGCTGGCGTAAGCAGAAACGCAATAAAGGCTTGTCATTACGATAATATCAGTAGCCTTATCAGTTATCAAAAAAAGCTTAAAATGCAAAAACATTAGTCGAGAAGGAATTTATAAAACAAGTGCTAAAGACGATCAGAGGAACTACTACTACATCCATCTTCACGATCTCGCTTATGTGATGTTATTCGAACTAGAGAGTTGCCGGGGGCTATCAAATACCTAAACACGAAAGAAAGAGCAGTATTCTCGACACATCAAAAGAGATAAACGTTCATTTTTTGGATTAGACAATAGATCAAGATGAGTACAAAATACATATATGAACTCTCCTTTTCCTCCAGCCCAGCTTGACAATTTGGTATACATTGCCACACAAGTTGACGAATCAATCATGAAGAGATCGCCAACTGATACAACTATCATCACTAATCTTCTCTTCGAATTTGAACTTATTTTGCGTTTTTATGCAGTTTTCAGTTTCCTTTGCCCAATGTTTTTCTCATCTCCTTCCAATAGGCGAATATCCGAAAAGAAACTACGAGGTTAGAAGGGTTAGAAGCGGATGGTGGAGGGGGAGGAGAAGGTTGCTCAAGAGAAGCTACCGATCTTTCTCAATGTTGAGCTACTTCACATTACTGTTTCAACTGTGCATTGAAATGATGAATTTTACAGCTAACCATAGTTACACTCAACCATTGCTTCAATGGACTCTAAGCCTCGCTTGGTTCAACAACATTCAATATGAGAAAGGACAGTTGTTCCGCTTAAGGTGAATCCAACGATTACTCTCGTGATAGGACAACAAATAAAGTTAAAGGCAATAACACATAGACACACATATGAACACACACAAGCGCAAACGCCTCGAAGGCCTTATACTGTTACAGTCAAAGAAATAAAATATGCACAGAAACACATTCATATTTCAACGAAAGAGACCAATTGTACAAATCTATAAAAGATTTGTTTTTTACGTTTCATTGGCAGTGTAAAAAACGACATAATTGATTGCAAAGTGCACGTAACTTCAGAGTACATTCGAACGCCTGCAATTCGCATTTGATGAATGAAGTAGAAATTGGCGTGCGTGTCATTCTGTGGTGCGGATTACAACTATAAATGCTCGTAACTCCAACACTTAGTGATTTCTGAGTTGAAACTATTGGATCGACAGACGGACAGACAGACAAAGCTCCGCTATAATGCATTTTGGTGCGTGGAAATACGGCGTACGCAAACTGCAGAACAGCGATAATGCAAGCCGATCGACGATAGTAAGAGAAACAGATATCGGGTTCCGTTCAACGGAAAATTTTGTGGTCCACCATGTCTCCTTCAATTGGAGATTTACGGTCTCTATTCTTACTGATCCCGAACAGGGCTTATATTTAGGAATAAGGCTCTGCAAACGGCAAGAACTTTATATTTTTACGGATTTATTGTTGTTTTGCCCTCAAATTACATAGGTTGTTGTTAATTAACGTCACAGAGTATTTAAATAAAAAAGAATTGATGCTGCGTGGCAATGTAAGAGTTGTGAAGCCATTTTTTTTTTAATGGCTCCGCTGAATGACTTTTCACTATCAACAACTCTTTCGACTAACACGAAAGAGAGCAACTACTCAGGAAAAAGTTTCTCTGCAAGAGAATGGATGAAGGTTCTTTAAAGTCTGATTTCATAAGAACAAGTCCTCCAAAGAAGTCTCTATTTAACAGAGTCTATATTCAAGAAAATATGGATGATTAAAGATGAATTTAGACATACGCAAGACAACAAAAAGACTCTATATTATTTACGCATTGTAATCTATATTTAATTAGCAAAGCCACCTTACTAAAATGCGACAGTGAAGATCGCTGAATCAAAATCAATCGGAAAAGGAAACTATAAAGACAAAGACTTCGTTTAAAGCGAAAACGATAAAATATCGTTGAAAGGAATGAAGATACAAGATCGTTTCGATGCAACAAATGCAACTAACATTGCCCAACTTATTCAACGGGTCTGCCTACGCCATTATTGATTATAATTAAGAAGATTCGAAATCACAGAATCGAATTTTTATAGTAGTAAACATGAGCATCAATCTTTGACATACAAATGTGTCGAAATATTCGATAGATTCAGATCTAAAAGGGAGAGAATAGATCATATCTAGTGAACTTGCTAATGGTTGACTCGACAACAATGTCATTCTCTCATTTAACAGAATATTGAAATCAAAACTTGGTCGAAGTAAAAAGAAATGAGTATTTGAATAAAATATGAACGAAGTACGAGTTTTTAAATATGAATACAGACAGACTCATGGGCGTTAACATCGAAAAGTTGAGGACAAAAAACAAAAATTCACCCCAAAAAAATTTTAACAACGAATTAGAAGATATGGAAATTTATTTACGTATAATATTAGGTATAGGTATAATTCACCATCTCAGCGCCAACGTTGTTTAATGCTCGATATGTAAATCAAACTTTGCACTTTTTCAAATTATTCGTCGAGTTTATATGTAAAATAGAATATATGTGAAAAAAATCATGCGTGAATCTATAGAGGAAGATTCAAACTCTAATTTTACACTTTTCTGACTTCATGCAAAAGTGCAAACCTTAAAAGTTCGAGATCAAATTTTACAACTGATATTATGATTTGAATTTCAAAACATCTCCAATCTCCGAAAGGCAATGAGTGATAAGTAATCAATATATTCCCAGAGCACCCATTCATCTGGGTCTACAGTAATGTTGTGCACATAAAGGACTGCACGTCAGTATTATCTCAGTACAACACTTTTACCGTTTTTGATCTATGGATCATATTTCCTTTATATATATATATATATATATATATATATATATATATATATATATATATATATATATATATATATATATATATATATATATATATATATATATATATATATATATATATATATATATATATAATGCCTATATAATACCCAGATATATATGCCTGCACCGCCCGAATATTCAGGGCACAATAGTTCAATATGACTTCTTAACGTTTTCTCTTCTAAATTATTTGCTCTCGCTTCCAGAAATAGCTCTAAGGTTAACATAAACAAAAATCCACTTAATTGATGCGCTAAAACGTTCAGTTTACGTGCTGATTGTTTAGACGCCGAACGTTTTCGGTGTGTGTTGTTCTCTCTGCCATCCATAGGGCAGCAAAATAAACACCGACTGCATTAAAAAAAAATGCGCATCCGAAAGGCCGTTATACGATTTTGCATTCCACTTATCAGACCTATCAATTTCACAAGTTGTCAATATAAGATTCACAATAGCACTCTTAAAGTAGTCTTCCATAAAATATTCGTTATTCTGCACTCGAGTGGTCACAATTTGTATACAAACTTTTAATCATGCATAAATGCTTATAACTCATTTCGAGTTTGGTCAATGAGCTTAAAAATGCCTTGGATGGAGGCGTGGAGTGGGAGAGTTAAGCCATCTTATACTGCAGGTAGATTTGTAAACCTAGCTCTAGTATTTCGGGACTTCGAAATTATCTAACAGGCAAAGAGAAGAGAATACGCACAGATATATGTGTGTGCATATAGATTACGTCACCGTAGTGCATTTCTCGAACCCAAATTCACAAAAAAGCACACCCGTTGGCTGTCTCCGTTATAATAATTTATAGTCAATACCGAAATCTCCATAATCGAATGGCTAATGAACTCGGCGATCAGTAATTAAACACACCTTTACATTAGGCAATAAAATATTACTTTGCAAGAAGCACATTTTCCTATTTCAATTAATCGAAGTTCACCTCAATTCTCTTCGCACGACATTTAATCTTAAGTTAGGCTAAGGTTGCATTCTTTCCGAGATTTCAGTGCTATCACTTTTAAATTCCAATGCGTGAAGGGAAACATGGACGGAGTACTTGTTATAGTCGGATAATTTTCACATCTCTAACGTTGGAGCTCAATAATTCTGAAATGCTCCAAGTAAGAGCTCCAAACTGTTCAGATCTAACTCCGATCCCAACTCTGCATAATGCAATGCAAAACCTATTGACCCAAAAACCGGCTTGCGTTACGGTAACACATTCGTAAATGCCAACTGATTTCGACAGGCGACAGAACGAAACGATATAGAAACGTGTTGTTCCGAATTTGATTGTCGTTGATCTTTTTTCATCGTTCAACCTTCTCTGTCTTGTATTGCCATCCTATGATGTTGTTTTTTGATAGCATTTGGAATTATGCACCCCGGAATCTTAAAAAGTCTCCAGAATTTTGGAAAAAAGATGGGTGTCTGGGGATGGGGAGGAAGGGGAGGGGAGATGAGAACGACAATAGGGGGGACAGTGAACGGGGAGGGAGAGCGCAATAGAGATGGTGATGATGAAATTAGCGAGTAAACTGTAGAAGCATTTTCTCAAGAACAACTTCCTTAAGAATATTATAGGGTTTAACTGTAATAACAGTACAATCGACAAAAGCCCAAGGAAAATGAGATTGAAATAAAACAGCGCATCCGGTGCGTTAGCCCCTTTCAGTCGCACGAGCAAACAGGTAAATGCATAAATTTGCATAAAAGAGACGTGATGACATCATAACGCACTTTGTAAGTGCAAATTTGCAGATGCCCATATTTGCATATGCATGAAATTTGAAAATTCTTGAGAACTTTTCGGTTGGTTGAAATGGTTTTTATTGCTAGTCATTATTATGCTCATTTCTTCTCCGCTATTTTTTTTTTTCAACGTATAGAAGAGAAGCTCCCACTAGCGAGTAGAGATCATGAGTCAACAGGTAAGCAATGATTTATAAAAGGAATAAGTACTTAGACAGGAAAGAAGAGCTAGACATGTTTTTACAGTTCACATTCCTCGCAAAGCAGAGAACAGATTTGTTAGTCTGCATATTTTTTTTTTTAGATACTACGCTATTTAACCTGGTTCCTAAGCAGCTCACACGTTTACCTTTTTTCCCAATGGAGAAGGCAGATAGAGAAGCGTGTCAAAGAGGCCCACGAAAAAACAGAGGCCAACGAAAAAACATCTTGTGGTTTAGAGTACTTCAACAAGCGTAGTCAGAAATAGTGGAACATCCCTAATAATGCTTTATTTTATGCAATCGAAACACTGTTGTATATTAAAAAATCGCCCCTTCTTTCCTACCTCAATATTTTTACCACAGAATTTGAATACATTTATTTCAGTCACTCCTATATATGCGCGAGTTTTATGAAAATTTTATAAATAAAAGGCAATAAACATATGCTTATAGGCATTTCTGCTAAATTGTATGAATAAAAAGATGACGTATAAGAACAAGACCTACGAGGAAAGAGAATTGAGGACTCCCTCTTGTGAACTGTGGAAAAATGTGGCAAGTAAAAGAATGCAGAATATGCACCAAATTCCATGCATAATGCAATGCCACTCCACCCTAAATGAAATGACATTCACATTCCCACTAAATAAAAACATCGTTATATGATCGAATAATGGTGCAGTGAATAAGTGTGACGTTTTCGCTTTCCTAATTTCTCAGTATCAGACATTCATTATCAGTGACATCAGAATTGGAATGCATAGGGGATAGGCAATGAATCAAACGATTACACCTTGCAAACTTCAAATGAACGATCATCGCCGTCATTTATAATTGCCGCTGTATGTGCGTATATGTGTTCAAATTTATGTGCATATGTGCGTATGTGCGCACATGCGTGTGTATGCGCACACACCAATCATTAATAATATTGAACTATTAATGTGAATGTGAGTAAATAACGATAATTTTCTGTGCAAATTCGTTTGTTCATTTATTTGTTAAACATTCATCAAAGCGGTGGTTGTCCACACAAAACAAACCTGACTGGTCACTTTTTGTATTCAACCATAAAAGATTTGAGATTGAATTAGGGCTTTTCTAAAATAAAAATATCCACTAACTCAGATTTGCTCTCCCAATTTCTGCATAAAATGGACTGAATGAAAATAATCTATACATTATGATATATAACTTACCTACAGATTTGATTACGATATATCAACACCAGTAATTGCAAACCTCATTGGCTCATTGTTGATTGCATAAACAGATCTCGAGGCGTATTTGCAATAATTGCCTACTGATTATTAATCTAATGTGAAGAAAAATTGAAAATTTAATCTCGTATCAAGCAACCCTAGTAATCTACTCAACAACATATAGAAAACGTGCAACATTAAAATTGAACTGAAGACACCACTTTTTGCTCTCTTAGCAAATTTCTTCTGGACAATATTATTGTTTAAAAAAATAAAAGTATCGTTTTTGAATATTATGCGTACTCGTGCTTCAATGATATTAATTTTGATTAGTGAAATGTGAAAGCAGTGGCAACAGGAATTGATGTGGGGTGTAACAGAATGGAGCGGAAGAGGTGGAAGACAGTGGGGAGGTCGACAATGGCAACCTTTAAAAAATTCAGATAATGTGCGGAAAGAAGAGAGCATAAAGAATTAGAGAAGGGAAAATAAGATATGAAAATACCACCAACCCTTAGAGTAAAAGCCCTTTTCACAAAAACTTTTGCGAGATCGTCACGAACATAGAATTATAGTTCCTCCCATTTATCCACTTCTAAATAAAATAAGAATACTGAAATACGATACGAAGTTTGGGCATTAAATTTTCCGGCGAAAGTGATTGATGATAACATTCAACAATTTTAGGTTGGCATGGCTCATTTTCAGCAGAGAGTAATCACATCGTCTATGCTCAATACTATCCCCATGGGAAATTTGCATAAGAAGCAAACATGCTGAGATTGCAAAACTTATGCTGAAAGAAAAGGAAATAAGCTCAATAATTTGTAGAGATGTTTCTAAAGACGCTCTGAAGCTATTATTGGCCTTAACGTACGCAAGGAGTTCTATTAAGTGATCGACGACTACATAATGCTTAAAATAAAACAAAGCGCCTATTGAACATCGTATCGTAAATATTCTTATAAATGAAAACATGGCTGTCTTCATGTATATGCTCGAAGATGAGCCGACCAAAGAGCCATTTGATGCAAATTCATCAACATCATTCATTCAGTGCCAATTTTATTGGTAAACCGCCTATTTAACTAATAAAAAAAACATTTGGAGTATATTTACAGGGAAACAGAGGTAAAAGACGGAGAGGAAGATGGATGGAAATATCTATCTGTCTTACAGATTTCTTTCACTAAGCGGAGCAGTTCTTTAAGCTGCTTAACTTGTTTTAGATGAAAACCCTGTACTAGAAGACGACGCGTGGGGATAGCTGTTCACTGCGCGTTCACATTCCAGAACTGCCACTTGATTTTTTGTCTATCGCCGAGCAGTCGCTGTTTATTTTACAGATTAACGCCTCGAGAGTACATTTCATCCTACGATCATTATACCACACCCGCAATACAAACCCTCGCCGAGTCCTATAGTTCAATAAAAAACACCTTCCTTGAACAGGATATTTTTGAAAACGTATATATATATATATATATATATATATATATATATATATATAGCTATTCGTTCGTAGTAAAGACAGACCATGCGCAACAACAATTTCCTCGATTGCTTCGTTAACCAGATGGTTGCCTCAATTCGAATGGAGGGAAGCAGCTTATTTACCTCGCCAAACCCCTCACCGTTTCATCTCACGTTGAAACCCACAAAACAGTGAACGTTAGCTTAAACAGAAACAAACGAAAAGAGCTTCATCAATGAAGCTAATGCAATTTACAAAACCAGATGCCATACCAAGCTTGCAATTTTGATTACCATTGCGACAACTCCATCAGCTGACCACAAAAAAAAGGTTTACATAACTAAATATGGTTTTACGTCACCAATATCATCTTTATATATGTACTGAACTTGTGATGGTGAGAGATAAGATTACATTACCAGAGAACTCCGGTTATGATAAATTTTTGGAAAATTCAAGTAAGAAGAGAAGCATACCACAGCAGCGGGCAGGATATGCACTTTTGCGACCCCTCTATCCGATCAACCGACCCCAAAAATGCAAATTCGACCGCACGCATAAATCGACATCGGCTGTCCAGCTGTTGAAACTATGAGAGAGACAGATAGGCACTCTCTCTCGCACATATATGTACATATAGATAGATACACATGGGCACATATATATGTACAGACACACACATACGCACGAACGCGACGTCGCCATAAGACGTTTTTGCAAAGAACTCTTCAAAAGCGTGCAAAAACTGAATAGGAAGGCAAAGAAAGAGAAGAGCGAATTTGATAGAGAATTTCTATGCAAATTTATAGCTCATCGACTGCTGCACACCTTGTCGCCACGAATCCCGCATATCATCACCACTGAGCGTCAAATCAACACGAAGCAATTTCGGATAATTGCTTCACTTAACACCATATTATGCTCTTGCTTCCCCACTTCCCCCCTTACAAATCTCCACGACAAGCTAATCCATGAAACACAACACCCAAATATCAAAAAAATTTGTCACGATCTCCAACCTTGAGGAATTTTTCAGCACAAAAAACATTTTGTGTTGGGAGTGATTGCTCGTAATTTGACCATCCTGATCCATCGTCATTAACTTTGCACTACTTTGACCAGAATTTCAAACTAAAACGACCGGAACGCATGTTCTAAACACATCTGACTTGTGAGTTCTCCATTTACGATAGAATATAAGTTTTGGTCTCCCAGACCAATTTTTGAACAAGTTCGTCAAACTCCGATAGAGGTGACCGAATTTGCATATTTGCTACCATGCAAATCACCTTGCTTGCTTGTCATTTATATTTTAATACAGTTAACCACATTTCTTGAACAGAAACCTCGGAGCTTTCATCCCTGCTAATCTTCTATCAGCGGAGATTTACAATGATGACAGGTCTTCCATTCATGGAGAAAAGGCTGCATTTTTCACGATCATTCCTCATTAATAATTTAAAAAAGTGTTTGAATGCCTTCGATGGAGGCCTATCAACAAATGAAAGGTGGCTTAGTGAATGACAGCTCGGACAGCGCCTTACCAGTGGCAATTTTTTTGCCAATTGAACAATTAAAAGGACGATTGTAAGATGAAGACCTGTTGAATATGAATGCACAACAGCCGAACGGGAATCGCTAAGGAAGGTTACTAGGTGAGATTCATTTCCACACTTTAAAGTGTGTGTTGTATAATCCGCCGACTGTCAGCTTTTCAAAAAGATTCATATCTTTGGCTCAGCTTAGGCTAAGAAAGAAGGGTTATCATTTTTCACGTCCTTGCAACAAAGGAAGGGCTTTAATATATAAAAGCTTCTTAATTAGGCCTGTCCTGGAGGCCCACAACTTATTCTGAAGACACACAAGCACAAAAGATATTTCCACCAGACGGAAGAAAGAAAACGAATGCACACATTTCATATGCACTACATTGTACTATGTAAATATTTATTGAAAATCACTTTACAACCATCACTTTCGAACTGCGCAAATGTGGAATAAGGTGATTGGTGCCTCTTGCGAGTCTAAAAGAGGTAGCCCCTGAAGGCTCAAACGATGCTCTAATCTCTCATATCTCGCACCTCATTTTCTTCGATATTAACTTCATAAGGAACTGAAATTATACTGAAATTAAAAGACACTAACCTTCGAAGATTGTCCAAATCAGATGGCATCATTGGTTTAGGAGCAGGTGCCGAGTGAACAAAATACAGCAGGCTTGAGGCAATAAAAGCAGCAAAAACGACGGATCGACGCAGGAATAGAACCCGCATTGGGTTATATCACCGTAACGCTCGCATACAGCGAATTTAGAGCGTTCCGGCAACGTCGTCTCACTGCAACGACGATGCGCTTCTCGCTCACACGCACACACACACACAACAAGCCGTACACTTCTGTTTTGCTATACTTTCCCAGGTGTGCTCTTACACTCGATTATAAGCTACCACCTTTATGTGGTAAGCTTATCGTTGTACAATTCACTAATCTTCAACGATAAAAAGTCACTTATGTGAAAACTGTGGGGAACAAAACCATATCAGGTTATGCAGCGAACTTCACCCACAGAAAACGTTCGTCTAGTTGAATACGGAATTGAAGCGCATTCCGATCGTCTGTTGTTATTTTAGGACAAATTTAAGCTTATTTTAGAATAAATAAATAAAATTCATCAAGTCAATATCAACAGCACCAATAGTAATATAATATCGTTCCCGATATTTCAGCAGAACGGGAATTTCAGTAGTGTAACAAATAATAGCAGCAGCTTGAATAGCCCGAACTTCCTTCCCAATGAAGCTTTAAGATGTAGTTCTATTGTCGCAGTTGATAGATCAAGTGATGATTTTGCAGAAAAAAATATTTAAAGCTGCTTTGTGAAATATTTTTTATCCAAGTCGAATCTAGTGTGCGGGACCTGCAAAACAACTCTAAATCACTAATTACTTATGCTTAGAGAAAACAGTTACGATTCCAGCGGTGATTATAGAATTAATCGTTAAATTGATTCTATAATTGCAAAAACTCTTGTTATTGGGGATTGTAGGCAGAGTTGTAAATAACACTAATATGCATTAAAATAAAACATCCATCAAATATAATATTTGCTGATGCATGAGACACATGAATGAGCTAACTATTCAACAGGAGACGTACTTGATGAAGCGATTTTCCATTCTTTCTGTAATTTGCTCTAAGATAAGGACCTTTGCTCACTTAGCAACTACTTACTGCAGCTTATACATACATTCACAATGGAAAAAAACCGTAAAGGATAGATAATGGAGGCAATGTATGCTTCCATCAGCATTCATTTCGGTCGGTGTATAAAGAAAGACCCCTAAAAAAATGGCGCACACATGTCTAATCAACATTTAAAGATGCATAATGCTCACAGCAGGTAAACAATAAACGAATAGTTGTCAATAGCTGAACATATAGGTTTCATAAAAAGTCTGTTGACAAGATGAATGGTGAAATTAATTAGTTACTAAAAAGATGTAATTATACGATTGGATATGAATTTTTATGAGCGATGAAAACTTTTTGAAAATATTTTAGGTGAGCGCATCCATCTAGGAACGCTGTCATCCAGAAATCATAGATCACCTCAAAGATCATACGAATGACAAGAATAGAGGCTATCAGTCAACATTCGGCGATAACCAACGAGACAAACGCCCATACTGATAAGCAATCAATGATAAAAGTTAAATCATTGCTAGAATCTGGGTCGATAACGACTCTTCGTTCATTCACAAATGAATACGCTACTCCTCCTACTGGGATGAGAACGAAGAAAATCGACGATTTATGCATAAAAATATGTACGGCTACAGTATATACGGAATGAAAAACAAGCAGCAATCCCTACAAGATGCGCGATGATTTTTAAATTGAGTGATAATATTTCGCCCCTTATTTAACATCAGAGTTTATTTTCAAATAACGCCAAACGAACGAAATTTTTTAAAGGTTTTTCAAGATTTCGCAAAATTACATTTTCAAAGGTACGGATAGCAAAGTCGCGTTTATGGGCATCATGAATGTGTATGTCTATTTACTTGTCTGGCACTTTAAGTGGAGAAACCTTGAATCGCTACAAATATGCTAAGTAAAATGTCCACATTAGTGCATAAATAAGGGAACATAGCTATGCTACCCTTCAAGCGGAGCCATCATCTTCCATACAGATGTGCACACGTATTTTGCAGGCAGTCGAGTCTTAAGAAGGAGTCTTTTTTGGAAGATTTATACGAACAGTCGAATCATTTAGCGTATGAGCGCTTTATTCTAGATGTTCTATTAATATCAACTAATGAACTAGTCGATCGGGTGGACCGAATGTAAACTCCAGTGACGTGCCATCTCCTCTAACTTGCTTCCCCGCTTATTTTATGTCCATAATGGTCAAAGGCAGTTTCCGCCATATGAGAATATGAGAATACTGCAACCGCTTCTGATATAAACTCTTTAGTGGGATTTTCACTGCGTAATTTTAGAGAAGGATATCAGTGCACAACGTTTTCTACTAAATGGAAAAAAGCGCGCTGATAAAGGAAGAAGATTGTCAAAGAAGGGAGGATGAGAGTGACTGAAGAAACCTGTTGAGGTGAACTTTAACTGATGTGATGGACAATGATATGATGAAAAAACGATCTTTTGGGGGGATTCCGTTGAGAAACAGGTGAACAGAAGAGAACGGACCCTGGTCAGAATTTCGAACGGCGAATACTGAAGAGAAGATAGCACATTGGAGGAAAATCTGGTTTGGGGACGAAGGCAACAAGTCGAGGAACAGGCTACCCGCAACATATCAGAAAAGAACATAAAGAAGCTTCAGTAGAAAGTTTGAATAAAACATGGAAAATTTTATAGTAACAGAAATGAGAAGCATTTGGAATTTAGAGTCCCTCTGGTTAAGACAATATTCAAGCTTCTCCTTTAGCTTGAATTTTAAGTGAAAACTGATTCCAAGACGGACCAATTCTCCTCTGCGACAAAAAAAGGACTCGAAATAACATAAGTTAGCAAGTTACGTTCAAGGGTATTTATGAGGGTTAGAAAATATTCACAACGTCAATTTCTGCCATTAAAAGCGCGTTCCATAATGAGGGAAAAGCTAACAAACTGAAAACAGAAACATAACATAAGAAGGAAGGGCGAGGTGGAAAGGGAGAGGAAAGGATGGAAGAGATTGGTCTGCTTTTCAAGTAATCATTGACTGTAATCGCAATTCGAGAACGGCGTCGAACTGTAGCCTTCTAGAATGTAGTTGCGCCACTTATCGGTGTAGTCATTCAGGTATCGGACAATGTGTACAAATCGATTCACATTCACCCATTAAAGGCGTCTGCAAGAAAAACATCTCGATGAGAATTGTAAACGTGCAAAAGCGCAATAAAAGAAATCAAGGAAGACGAATGCGAAAGGTCAACTTCCACATTGTAATATAAGGGACTTTAATATGTGGAAGCATTTTCATAGCGTTACTTCATCATCCCCATTTAAATAAACAATTGCTACATACGGATGTTACCGATTTGTGATTTGATGTCGATCTAGACGTAGAACAAAAATCAAAAAAGTAGGTAAAGCACTTAGAGCAAAATCAACGATCAAGACAACATCAAAGATTGGAAAAAATTGTAACAAAATTCAAAACTGAAACGAAACCAAGAGTCAGAATAGAAACGAGGGATTTTGGCAAGATCAAGGAATTAGGCAATAATCATAACCTATCACAAAACTAGAAGCTGAAGCAAACATCAAGAATCAGATTCAAATCAAGAGGTGAGAGAAAAATTAGCGATCACGAGAAGCTGCTCAGTAACAACAAAAAATTAAACATAAGGACAAAGTCGTGAGCTAAGAAACAAAAATTCAAGTAGTAAAAAAATGAAAACAATAGCTAAGAGAAAAAGGAAAACAAAGGGCAATGCAATCAGCTATATAATAGTAATAGCTATAGGCAGAAGAATGTAATGAGAAGCAATCGGAAACCGGCTGGTTGCAAATGTATGCACAATGTCGTATAAATGAGCATGCACAGTTAGGAATTTTAAACACATCGTAATTCGTTTAATGCATTTATTCAATACAAAAAACTTGACGCTGATTGAATAAACATTACGATGTTAGCACTTCCTATCATGGCGCGTGAAGTGAATCGAATTAATATGCTTTAAAAATCAAGTAAGGCATGCACTAGAAACATAGAAACAGTACGTATTCGAGTAGAGGCAGACTAAACGAGGCACATTTAAAAGAACGTTAATGGAATAAACGTGGCAGAAAACATTGACAGTGCTTGATAACGTATTCAAGCTTCAAACAACCTATCTCATTCAAGCTGATCAAGTCAAGAGATATAAAAATAGTAGGTCTTAACTTATATGACACAGCAATCGAAATTTGCTTAATAATACACTAACAAAAACACTGTACAGTAGCCAACACACTCTACCGTAACTGCCACGCAATACAATAACCAGTAAAGTAGGCTCACGAGCGAGAAAGATCCAGCGTATAGTTAAACGAATAACCTACTGATGTTGATTGTGCAACTATAGTTAGGTTGTGGGTTCATTTACATAAACCGAAGCTAATTATGAACTTGGTGGCTATTGAGATATAATGAAAAACCAAAACTAAACACGAAATTGGATTTAAAAAATTGATAGGAAGGAGGTGGAAAGAGGAGTGGGATTAGAGCTCTACTGGCAAATAACATAGCTACAATTGAGAGGGTCCCAAAAATAGGTGAATGGGGCGGGGGGAATTCCCGAGAACGAACGAGAACAAAAAGAAGAAGAAGCGCCACGAAGCGCGACACACACATAAACTGGTTGCGCATCGATGGCAGCATTCCGTCTGCAATGCATAAACGGCCATAATTTTACACTTGCCGATTGTTAGACAGAGAGAGGGAAGGAACCGACGAGAAAAAAAGGCGCTGGGACATCGAACACACTGAATTTTTGCTTAAACACGCCCATTTAGGCATAATCTGTGCAAACCCCTTTCCCTCCCCTCCTAAACCGATCTCCTTGCCCCATCTCCTTGTACCTTCTCACCTTCCTTGTGTAGGTTCTCTCAAAGAGCTTCTATCGGAATTTGTCTGACATACAGGAAAGAAGAACACTTCGGTTTATGAAGAGAAGGATGTTCCAGAGAGGAAGTAGAATAATAGCATTAGGACCGAATGCGTTAATAATTACTTTACATAATCGATCCACGATAAGGGCAGAAATTATGATGCATACAATCATATGTATATGAAAGGAGATAGAAAAGCGTCAAATACAGATGTACGAGATGAACTTTTCGTCACTTAAATAAGCTTCTCTCGGCAGTACTTTTGGCCGTTCAAACGATCGAAAGTGTTATGCCTCTATTGCTAATCGACGGCGCCAAACAAAAGTGTAGAAAGTTTTCAGCTTTCTAACTCCTTTACAAAAGAAACTGGCTGGTTGCATAACTTGAAGAATGATGCGGAAAATTCGCAAATTCAGGCGCCATATTCAAATATGAAGATCGAATACAACGGTTACACTTTCAGAGACGCATTTCTGTGTTATTACTAATAAAAGCGACAACTTAAAAATCGGATAAACTCAAAAACTTCTTGACTCGATGACTTATAAATTTTCCCTTGGACACTCTTTAATTTCAAGTCAACAGTTTACTGGCGAATACGAATAAAATTAACTGAATTTCCCGATGATTACAAATAAAATCAACGTCATGCGGTATCTCGATGTCACCTTACTTTTTCAGGATAATATGGCTGAAATAGAACATTTCATTTCAACCTCCTTCAATGAGCTTGAAATTAACCGCTCACATATTTTATTTAAAACAGTGATGCAAGAGATTCTTCTGTCATGTGCTAAGGTCGCGGAGGAGGGGGGTTGGGGTGACCATGTCTGCCGAAAATCACGCATAGTAAACCCGAATGGAACATCCACCAGTGCAAACAATGAATGTGCGTCTTCGGCCGCATGTTAGCAACGATTTTACGATACGTTTGCAATAATGTGAACATTCGGGACACCGAAAATAACAGCAACCTCGGATTTGCGGTTCCGAAATTGGAGAGCTCAAATTAGGAACGATGGGTAGGACCAGGAAGCATTTATAAGCACAACGTACTGTGTCCTTCACACATCAGGTGTTAACATAATCCACACTGTAGACATTGTGTTGCGTTTTCGCCCAAAAATTCTTTCATACTTTTAGCAATGAAATTGTCTTGGGTGCGCCTCATCAGCATTGCTTCCTGCCTAGCTTTTCGAGTCGTCAACCATGTTTGGCACTGGCGTTATGTCCCTTAGAAACAGCAGCGAAGTGTTGCTTAGAGTTCACGACAAACCCTTTACTCCCTTGCTCATCATTGGAGCCCGTTCAAAAGTTTCAAGGATCGCTTTTCGCTACATTGACATAACCGAGAGTATTAGTTTCCATTTCTTTTGTGTTCTTTGCAAAATTTACAGCAATTTATTCTAAAAATTTCCGACTAAATATTTCTACTGCAGAAGTGGACTAACTTGGAATTTTGGAACTACCGAAAAGTAAAAACCCAAGCAAAATGCCGGCTATTTTGATGTTTGAAAACTTCGAAACTCGGGATATAGGGAGCCGGGATCAATAAAAATTCGAAGCCGAATTTTTGGACTATATGAAGCCGCGAGAGGGAGGGGAATGGAGAGGTCCAAAAGATTTCTGGCGCTCTTGTTGAAATTTCGGGGAGATGCAAAACTACTCTCGAAACATCTTTTATACCTTCGTCCAATATAAGAAACCTCACTTCACACACAGAGTACAAATTTGAAACAAAGCTTGTGTGTCAATAAATTTGCATAATTAAACAACTGCATGAAAGCAGAGTTATGAAGGCACAAAGCAGTTATGAAAATGAGAGTGCAGCTTATCTTTTTATAAAAAGGTTTACGATAATATTTATGAATGTGAGCGAAATGATCATTCTGTGATTAACTTGTTGTAATATTTTCAATTAAGGAAAATATTATGTATGAAATGTAACATGCAAACTGATTTTGAAGTAAATCGATCATACGCTTCATATCGCAGTAATGCGCAGACACCTCTCCATTGCGAACCGCACAATTGCGCACTCGAATAAAAGTTCGCATGCGATTGTTGCTCCAGTCGACGCCTCTCATAACTTGATAGCGATATGCCAGAGAAGCAGACTGAGTAGTTTTTTGAAAGGTGATGAATGAGCAGTGGGTAAAATTTCTAAACTGTGAACTTCAGGGCAAAAATTTTTTTCTTGGTCAATAGAAAATCGCCAAAACGCAGTGCCCAAAAAACGATCCTTAGCAGTGTTTTTGATAGTTGAAGTGTGATGAAGCGGGACCCTTCCATCATAAATCATATTTCAGAACCATTGTTAAAAAGCTACTGAGGTCATTTCATTCTTGGTGCAGCTAAAATAAGAGATTAGAACATGTGAATAAAACAACGAAATAGATAGCTGCATGAGCTTGACTGGGAGGCACACGTTACAAGTGGGAAGTAGGGGAATTGGTTTTCCAAAGGAATGCGACGGCTCTTTATTCGTAGATACCGCAGGATGAAAGCTATAGCAAGGGATCTTCGAGAAATTGGTATTGAGGCACTGCAGTCTGAACCTGTTGAAAATAATTCCAGAGGTATTCGCATGTGGATGACACACCTTGTTCTTTGAACTTCCGAAATCCCATTGCGTAGTGTTACAAAATTGTCGGCCAACCAGCTCAACGAACTTTTTGTTGATGAAATAATCTCCAATGTTTCTAATCAGCAACCTATTTCTATTTCAAGTAATCTCACTTTAAACAAAACTGAAAAGGTGCTCGCCTTTAGTACAACACAGACCCCTTCGAGCAATTTCATTTTGATGAAAAAATAGCGACTGAAGATAAAAAAACATTAATACTGATTGATAGTGAAGATAGAAAACAAAGAGAGTGAAGATAAAACATTTAGGGTGCAAACAAAAAACGCTGAGAATGTGGAGAGAAAAACATTAAAAATAAAGATTACAGAATGTAAAGGAATGAAGATGAAAAAATTGAAAGTGAAAATAAAAAATATTAAGAGTGATTGGTAGCGATGATAGAGAATGAAAATGAAACATTGATAGTGAAGATAAAAGCATAGAGAGTGAGGACAAAAAAAATAGTTGAGTCTAGATTAAAAAAAAAAAGAGTGTAAGAATAAAAAACGCTATGAATGAAGATAAAAAAGTTGAGTGTAAACATAAAAGCACTGAAACTAAAAATAGAAGAGTCACCCTAAAATATACGCTCTTTTTGATGAATTAGTGCAAATCTCTGATTGCATTTGTCTAAATTATAATGAGTAATTTTCATTGTGATGATGCAAATATTTGAAAAACAAAATAAATTTTAAAAGATAGTTGTAAATTTTTATAATTCTTTATTCTTTTCATTTATCAACACCGATATATTACGATGTCGTTTTTGAGAGAATGTATTATGCACAAACTGTCGATACGAAACGAATAATTAGCTCATGTGGAATGCAGCATGACAATAGAAAAAGTAGCGTTAGATTGAATGGAATGCAGTGTCACTGTAGAAGAAGCAAATAAACAGCAAACACATTAAAAAAAAAGGAAACGATGGAGGAAATAGCTTTGATATCATTGCATGACATCATATTAGCGAGGTTACATTGCATTACTATTTTGCAAATATGAAAGTTGCTATTAATTATGGTTGATTTATATAAACAACGCATATAATAGATTATATTTATTCTCAAAAATTCTTATAACGTATACTATGAATTGATAGAGCGTGGCTTAGTTATTGAATTTGCAAAATATTGCACAAAGATCGAGGGTTTTTGCATTGTGAAGTGATATTTTTTGGCTCCTCGTTTACAAAAACGAATTGCAAAATGATTTTATAGGAATCCATGCAATCGTATTGATGAGATGCATATCGAACATCTTCAGAAGGCGCTGAATGGCAATTCTGAAATCAATATTAAACACGCTCTTGAATTCATCACAACAATGCCACTCTTATAGCATAACATGGAATAAAAATTTTCGCTCATTCCACTTTCTTTCCCTCCATTATAAAAAATCGCGATAACGACTCTTATAGTATAGATTTAATTCCAGATAACGTGAAATCGAACGATATATAAATAAACAGGTAAATAAACAAAGTAAATATACAAATAAATAAATGAATATTTCTACATTTGTTTTCACTTCTTTTTTACTTATTTCCTTTTACACAAATTTTTCATATTCACATTTATTTATCTGCACATATATATACAAATGTATTTGCATTTCGCATTGTTAGAAAATGAGAAATTAAAAAAAAACCTTGCAATTCTACTATCTGTACAATATACACTTGTGTTGCACAAAAATTTCCCTTGCTCGAAGAATTTTGCCGAGATGAGACGCAAAAAAAAGGAAAGAGTGTTGGCAATTTTCTTTACAATTAGCTTAATGATAATTTCTTAATAATAGTTACTTCTGTGCTAACGTCCACATCAACAACAGAACGAGTTGGGAATCAATCCACATGAAATAGTGATCCATAGATGCCAACTTGACAAATAATTCTCAGTGAAAGAAAAAAACATTAGCACTACCACTTTCGCTAACATTCAAAATAAAAATCTAACAGGGATAAAAATACTATTAAAACCCAACCGAGCAAACATCCCAATCCTTGAACTGGCCCGCCAGCATATGATCATCAAAATCTTCATGGTTGCATACACCTAGGCGAAAAGTTCGATGGCAACGTGAGCAACGACGTAGGCACGTCTCAAATCTTAGAAAATGAAAGGAAAGTATTTATCGCCTTTAACGGGTTTTGAGATATCCAGCGAAAAAATCCTTTGTCTCTCGTTGAACTTTATGGATTCCTTATCATTCCTTTCACTTCCCAAAACCAACGACGCCAATGGATCTGTGCAACTGCAATCAATAAATTATAGATCAACTGCCTTCGGGCACAACGGAGAACCTATGACCATAAGATAGAGCAAACTATCTACAAATGAGCTGAGGCAAGGATCTGGGCGTATAAAGGGAGAGCGTATTTGCTTACAGGAATCTGTGTGCCTCTAGCTTTCCAGGTGAGATGTCGTCCTTTCGAGAGTCGGTTCGAACCGCGACAGTGCCCAGTCTCGACTGGGAAGTGTCTCGGGAGTGAGGGGTTCCTGGTGATCGCTGGCGCGGATGTGGCACCATTTGCGCCAGCGTGCTGTCGGAGCGACGTCCCCCGTGCCTCCCCTCCAGCTTACTATTGTTGATTTTATTGAGGCTTAATAAAAACCTCAACCTCTCGTCTCGTTGCCAGATTACACAGCATCTGGTCGAACGTCGAAAAAAAGGAATTTGCGAATCCTTCGGGGACAAATCAAGAGTTGGAGGGAAAAACAGGGTCCAACACCCTTGCATCTGAGCACTTTCGGTTTCGATTCCACAATAGGAAGCATCTCTTTTGACCCTTCTTGGTTCCTGAATTAGAAATATGATTTCCGGTATCCCCCATGCATACAAACCCTGAGAGGTAAAATTTAACGGTGATCTGAACGCATTTGAGAGCAATCACACAACAAACTCAGAAAAGAATCCAAATACGTTTGAGAATTTCTTCGTCCAATCTGGCATCTGGATTTAGCAAGTGAAAAAACTCATCATGAAATCTGGATTGCTGGGAATGCTTTCCGGTAAAATCTTCACTGGCGATTCTTGTGCAAAGGATCTCCAATTATGACGAAAATTTGAATGGCCATCAAAGGTCAGTGCCATAGGCACCGTGGAGATCTTTATGATCTGTAGTCGCAAATGTCCTTATTTATATCATGGTTCCAGAAATAAATGAAAATCTCCTCTCCCCCTCTCCTTCCCCCCAACAGCGCAAACAAAGAAATGAAAACAGTGTGGTGGATACTTCTTGACAGTTGCAAACAAACAAACTTCGAAGCACTCATTACTTAGCCCGATCGCTTCGTGAGACCCAACTCGGCATCGAAGATCCGAATTTCAGGCATCAACAGATGAGGAGGGCTATTCCCGAGATCCTCAATAACCTTTAGGATTTGGCTCTCGTTTCTCGTTGTGTTCGTTATCATTTCGTTGGGTCAACACGGGCGTATGTTATCGCAACGCACTCCCTTTCGTTTAGACTCGTTCACTATAAGCTTTAGCTATAGTTGGATATTGATTAATTTAGTGCGGTGTAGTCTGCCAGCTCTCCGATGAGGTTCCCATCAGAGATTAAACTTCGTCGTCTGGGTCCTCTCTCCGACATTTCGCTTCCTCCGATGAGGTAACCCAAGGACGACCAAGAGTCCTTTCCTCGTATCATGCTAGTCGAAAACATTATTTCCTCAGTAGTCATTTCTACCTAATCTATAAATTTCACTGTAATCATTAAAATTGGTGTCGAAAGTGACAATTTCCCAACATATGGATGGACATATGGAAACTATCAAGATTTGATCGTTTCCAGCTCTATCGCTTTATGCAATCCTTTTATAACCCTATTGTTTTATATTGTGGCAGATGCATCTCAACCGATCTAACCCTATTTACATCTGAACTAATTTAATTGTTGCAAGGTTTTTTGTGTTAGTGCAGCTTGTTTTGCTCTAATTTATTTCTCATCCTCCCCTTAACACATCTTTTTGTTATTTTTTGCCATTATTCTGTTGATGAAGGAATAAGAGATATATGCTAGTATACACATTTGTTCATTTACAAAGCAAAACAAAAACATAGAAATTGACATGAACATGATAGAATTGAGTATAGATGGAGATTCAGAAGAACGAGCTAAGATTCTAAGAGTAAGGCTAAGAGAACCTGTCTTCCATCTTATAAACCTACTCGCTCACGGTTACAATAATCCACTTAGCGTTTACTCTTCAGTATTTGTCAGTTCAAAAGAAAAAAATTAAATCATTCATATACAGGCTTGTAAAGGAAAGTGTTTCGATATTTAAGACAGAAGCATAAAGCTCTTAAAGCTTCGATAATCACAAATAACTGTACTTCTTTTACTTATTAGTTCTGTTAAAAAACATTTTGCTAAATGCACAAGCTTGCGGTAATGTTATCGCTATTCGATTATTAACGGTGAAATGTTAGCGTAATATTACAGGTAGGTTAGCATTTGGTTGTTTGGGTATTAGCAAGCTTCTCTTAAGCACGTTTTTTTCAAGTACAATTTAATGCGCTACTTTTTATCACCATCTACGCCACATCGAAAAACCAGCTTAACAATATTTGCATTATACTAGAGTGCTTTTATTGTTACTAACTGGCTGTGATTATCATGCGAATAAAACTTGCAGTGAGCTCATGGCTAGTCATGGAAAAAAATTTACAGGTAGGAAAAGCGCTTCTTTGAACCCCTAAGAATCCAACGCATTCCACACTTGTCTTTATAAGCTAAGAGATAAAGTCGAGGCAGTCAGCAACCATTACACACCTATGCATAAGTGCACACACATGCACTTATGTAAGGAAATTAGAAACTCAAGACCAGTGATGGGTGACTTCGGAATAGTTGTCCCCGAGTGAAATTCAGTAATCGGCTCATTGCTGCAGGGATATCTGGCGTTGAAGATTTTCTACATTCGGAATCGGAAAGATTGAATTCTTCTTAGCGGAGTCAACGTTTGGAGCTAGAATTTTGGGTCTCATAGCAGTCGGAATCACCTAATTTCGTCAGAGTCGTCTAACTTTGTTCACTTTCTTAGACCCCTTTCGCAGGTACAAATTCTCAGAAGACCTACAAATTCATGGGATGCGCCAAAGCATGTGACTTCAGGAAGTGTAGCGGTAATTGTTGGAGAGGAGCCTAAATACGTATTTCTGCATTCAACCTCCCCATGCTAAAACGTTTTTAGGGCAAGAGTTCCATTTTTGTTGAAAGAGATTTTGAATCTACAACAGGTAAGCAGTTTCTAATTTTCTATAGCGATGCGTCTAGGGAAAGATTAGCCAACAACATTAGTCGTCTCTATGGTTGATTTTCACAACGAAAGGAAAAGCTGACACTGTGCATGACGATAGAGGCTTGCACACCTAATCCATCATAAAATCAGATAACTGCCACAAAATAGCGAAGTGAAAAACGCTTTCTTTCACTCAAAGTGAGAGACATATGGCTTGCACTCACGTGCACTAGCAAAATCAGACTTGCAAATTGCGATTTGCAGGTGGAGGCTTTAAAACCAACGGTGTCCAAGTATGTCCTGCAAGAATTTAATATGGACACTTCTTAGATCCGGGACGAATCTACCGTACTCTTAGTTTCTTGAGAGAACAAAAAGTGCTGTTAAGACAGCGTCACGCAGATACACGCACACGCATATATGCAAGCGCAAATACTCGCAGATAATTAACAAGCACAAGCCTTTCTTTTGATGGTCGAAGGAAATGCAGTGAAAATGGACAGTCAGAACAACTGAGAATAGTGTGTAAAAATTGCGAAAAATAAAAAAAAGGTTGGAAAACAGATGAACAGGCTGGCTCGACATGAGTTTCTGCAATTCCGCCCATCTGACTAACTAGTTACGCAAATTGCCAGTAAGTAATTAATAAAATTTGCACGCATATTTTAATTGGCCAATCCTTGGCACAAATTCCTCATAAAAGATTCGATCCTCACAACTCATCGATGTGAAGTGAAAAAACAATCGATGGTAGAATGCTCGCAAATTTTTAGGATTATAAATTTCAAATGAATATAATTCTCTTCGAGATCGATGGATCAACTGAGATGTCCATTTTTGTATGATGTTATCTGGTGGCTAGACACTCTAGTTTCAGTGGTTCCCAGATTAAAATTGCACCAATCGATAAACGGACGCATAAACAACGTTATAATAATGCGATGTATAGATTCGAGTTTATGAAAAATACATTTCAAATGCAATATAATATATCAGATCAATTTCATATATAGTAATCAATCAATAAACATTACAATAAAATAGTAATAAATAATAATAAAATAAAAGACGAAGTGAACACGTGGGTACACCAGTATATAACGAAGTATAGCATTAGTTTCAAATGCGTATAGTGCACGTCGCAACTATAGAATCGATGACATATAGTGGTTATCAGTGAGAGGCGTTGCGTAGTGCTTTGAAGCCATGCAGTCCGTTCATTACCCACTTTACTATCGCCTTCATTAACCAGCAATAGATATGTTGATTTGAATTTTTTTATTATTTACTTAAAAAATCTCTGATCATTTGTTGTTTCTATTTTATGCTGAAAGAACGTAAAATTGTTTGTAGTGAACAAAATTGAAGGAATGAATCTACTGTGAAGATATTCAGTTGTGTTCGCAACTGAAAAACATAAATTTAAGCGCCAAATGAAAATACGAAAAAATATGATCGCTTAATATTGATAACATCATAAACGTTGAGCATTAAATAAAAACAGAAATGAATAGATGAACGTAACCAATCAAACGAGCCGTTATTCAAACAATATCAATGCAAGCATATGAAAAGGCATATATATACAATGTTGTACAGATTGTAATGATTTCCTTCTACTTAAATTCTTAGCAAAATCATAATACTTTAGCATAAATTCTTAGCAAAATCTCTATTCGGCTTCTGAAGAGCTCAGAAAGTTTTTCCTTCTCTATTCCCTTTCTTCTCCTTGTCACACCTCCCTCGTTTGTATGGTTGCATTCTTCAATGATCATCTATTGGCTTATTTGATGCTTTCTTCAAACAAATGAGGCAAAAATTCAATTTCGTTAACTCATAGCTCCACTGATTCGATAGAGTCACGTGAAAAAGTTCAATGAATTATAAAATGTCAAGAATCGAACCTAAAATATTGGAAACCTGTTTTTTAAAAAGATGAACTCAACTTGTCGATGATAATAAAAATGCCCCAACATCAACAGAGCACTGCTCAGTGTGTACCATTTCAACAAATCTGATCGTCCTTTTAAATTCCTTTAAATTTTTGATACATTGCCAAACCCATCACAACCAACGATGATAAACTGAATTATGATGGGTAAATATATTTTCCAAACGAAGATAGCGGTAGGGATGGGGAGGGAAAAACCGGAAGCAGTATTAACCTTATCAACTGGTCATTGATTATGGCATAAACCCTAATCAATTGGGAAATTATGGGAAATTTCGATTTTATATGAGAAAAACGAGAAACAAAACACATTTCACTGATACTGAAATAAACAAAGGAAGAGTATACCTTGTTTTTTTTCTCCATAAGGAAGAGAAAAAGCTTAAAAAATTCTTTCAAATTTCTAGTAACTTCAAGAGATAAGGAAATAGGAGAGGAACAGATAAAACCTTTTCATAAAGTCGCCTGTCAACAACTCTGATTGCGAACGTTCTTTTTATTCATTAACAAATAACAACAAGCGTGGTTAATTGGTCAGCACAATAATATTAACGTCAAATTAGTGGAGAAGAGACTTGCGATTACTGTAACATCACTGTAGGCCCAGACTTAGGGCAACACATTGCTCAGAAATCGTAATCCGAGGCCGGCCGGATAAGCAAAGCCATTGTGGACCGCCTTACTATACTTTTTCTACTGTTATATACCAACAATTTTATGTTCCGGCACAGCGAGTACCCACACACATTTTTCGCATTTCCCTCTCTTTTTTGTGCAAATGCAACCTTACGACTTATAGAGAGTACCATGTCTGATCGAAAGTTGTTGTAGGCGATAAGCGGATTAGCACGCAGGTAAGACAAGGTGATAACGGCAAGAAAAAAGCAAACGAATTTCCAAACAGCTATTTTGTGAGGAATTCGCTTAATTTCAAATCTGCATGTTCTAACAGCGAATTTGTTTTTTGAAGCAATTCCAATCTTAATGAAAAATTTGCAAATCTGTCAAAAATAACCGCATATTTTAAACAAATAGTTTGAAAAATGTCAAATTAGTTTGAAAAATGTTGAGCCCTTTCGCATCAGGAAAACTAAAAAAACCAGGATGTGTGCATTAAGTAATAAGCAGACAAAAGTGTCTATCTTGTTGCCGAATTCAAATATGAGCAGCCTTGGGATGGTTGAAGTTCGGAACGTCCAGCAGAAAACTTGCAAGTTTTGACTACCCTAATGCGGTCTATAAATTCAGATTGCTCCAAACTCCCTGTGAGTGAAGCCCTTTGAAGAAAAACACTCTTCTTTTTTATCACTACTTATGGAGGTCTTGCCAGTTCGTAACCACTCTCCATTAAGGTACTGCTTCTTAGCCATTATCGGTCTATAGCCATTCTCACTTTAGGTCACTACTGGAGTTATTGTCGCTTCATAGCCACTTTCTTTTACAGTTCTTATTCTGGGGCCATTGTCGATTCGCAGACCTCGAGAAAAATGGGGTTAATCGAATAATAGATGACATCTCAAACATAGCGGCACCTTTCCACGTCCATTCACACGACCGAATTGTGCGTTTGAGAATTGATACTGCGTCTGCATATTGATGATGTACGTACCACTTGTTGAGTGCAAAGAAACTAAAATATTTCTTTTACCTGCTGCAAGCAATGATTGCTACGACATTTTTATGCACTCTAAAGGTTCATATTTGCAAAATAAATTACGTCAACGCCATACCCATGCATTTATGCCGATGTGCGCATGTTTGTGTTTGTTTGTTTGCCTATCTATCTGTAAAGTGATTCCAACTCAAGAAATGCTGCAATCAAGTTTAGGAGATCATAGTATTGAGCATAGGATGGCCACCAAAACGCTCATCTATCAACATCAAAAGAAGTTAAACTTTTGTATAAATATTCGTACATTTTACAGCCGGTCGAATACTCACCATGCAGCAATCACATCAATTTAAACACACCATATCGCCCTTCATTTACTTTAATTTAGAAAATATGATGAAGCAAACCGAATTGATGGATCTAATATAGACGGAAGATGAAACAGTTAAAAATTTCATCATACTCTTTTCACTTTTTAGGTGAAAAGCTGAATAAAACTATGTAGTTGCAAGTTGTTAACAAACAGCTACATGTTGACATGAAAGATCGTTTAATAAAGCGCTTTTCGAGAGGTAAATAAACTTTCTCTTCTCACATAGTACGCTTTTTCTGCCTTCGCTTATTATTTGCATTTATAAATTTGCATCAGTGATGCGTTTCATTGAAAAATGATTTCTGTTCGTATGGATGTATGCGTGTATGTTTATATGTTCAATTGTCCTCCCTGCTGTTACAATTCAAAGATCATTGAAGAGACGAGAGTAGCAAAATTCGGACGTCAAAGGTGACAATCTAAAGCACCTTTCCAGTTGATTCATCAACTCAAACGGAATAAATAACCACCTGAGTTGCTAGAAAATCGTTCAAAACTTGTTTTTATTGAATTAAGATTTTAAGAAAGAGAGATTCTGCAGCGAATTCGCGACCGCCTCGCTAGAAAACAATGAACGTTCGAGATAAGATTCCTAGCAACAATCGATTCTACTAATATGTAAGCAGACTGTCGCTTGTTTTTTTTTCGGTACTGATAATTAATAAAAGCGGTCGGTCCGATGAGCGAAATTCCAAATGCGCACTTTGCAATAGCTCTGCTGAGAGGTTAGCATGATCTTCTGTTTTTTAATGCACATTTAACAGCTGTTTATTGCTAGATTACTTTAAAGTTGAGATTCTCTTTGTGGGCAGTACCATAATATTATCTTGCATGATCTTCTACTTTCCCTTCCTCTTCCCCTATTTTACTGTCGTAAATTTTATGAGAGCAATTAACAAATCTCAAGCCAAGTGTAACCTTAAGTGTGAGTTCGTCGGAATGCGTAGCCACCGTACGATGACTATTCGACGAGTCAGCGGTGCCTGTTGTCGATGATGTTCTTCCTTTTGTTCGTTTCATCCTCAGGCGCAAATGACGCCTCCATGGGCAACATATCAGTGCCAATAGAGTGCTCGTATACCGTACATAGCAACGAATCTAAAAAATTATTGAAGGAACTTAGACGATGCTCACCAATGGTGCACATTACTTTCATGCCTCAGATGACAATGGCATTCGATTTGTCCCTATTCAACTGTGGCATATTTGATGACAAGCATATTAACTATTGATGACATATTAACATAACTGATATCATCTCGAACATAATCGATGCTTGTTATACCGGTCGTATTTCATCATGATTTTCTAATTTTTGATATATGGAAAACGCATAGCACGCTCGGCTCATTGTGGAAAAAAATTCGATTCATTCTATTGCAATCTAAAAAGCTATGTGCACAAATTTTACATGGGACTCTAGCAGAATTCACTACAACGAATTTATGAAGTTTGCAAAATAGCACATCCACTTGGTTGGATTTGCAAGTTAATGACGATTCTTTCAGCTTGCATTCTGCAAGTTTGTATAGCTAGTTGATGGAATGTAAATACAATATTATATTATAATTATATAACTACTATCATTAAAACGATCATGCAAATTTTGTTATAATATGCGGCATATGCTATAAGAACTTCAAATTGCCTCACATCCGAATACGATTCGAATTAAACGAATATCCTGACCGATCCCCTGATAGAGTGATCGATTAAATGATATTGTCTTGTTGAAACATTCATCTGCGGTGATATTGGCATCCCCAACAACTCCGATGACTTTCACTTGTCTGCATTACAGCATTCCGTGATAACCTTTTGGATTTTATGATCAAAATCTGATTTCTTGCTTTTGAAAGGAATTTATTTTGCTTTCTTTTTTTTAAAAGTATTTGTTCAAATTTTTTACAGTCATGCTTCATCAGTGAAAAACTTAATATTACTTCTAAACTGCATTATCAAAGTGAACCGTTATAACCAATCTGAGAAAATATGTCGCAAAAATTTTCAATATTTTTTCAGCCAACTAGAAAAAGATTTTAAAATATTTCTCCTGCTCCTTTTATTTAGTGCAAAAACTATAAATAATATGGGGACATCATCAGGAAAAATTTTGTCACTGAGGGTGTTAGTATTTAGAAGCGAACGGTTTTTCATAAGCAGCAACTTACAAGTTTTAAATTCTATAATACTACCTGTTTGAACCCATTCATGTGATAGTTGTTACACCTTCTCACAGCGAATGACTATATTCTAACGATTTTAATGCTATGCAAAAAATGCAGTCCACGTAAGATTGTGTAAATTCGCATTAAGCGATCTGTACAAATATCCTATTCTTGATGCACTTTTAACTTTGAATTTCAAATTTTTTGCCGCAGTTACCATGATGAGTTAAAGTAAGGTACCGTGCAAAACTAAGGTGATCAACGGACAATACGATATGTTAGAAAGCAATGCGATTTGCAACAAGTCCTACTAAACCATTGCATTGCTGTTCTCAGTGCAAACAAACATAAAGGAAAGAATCAGTTAGTGGCGTAAAATCATGATCCGAATTATTTACAAATGAATTTCACATGCAATGCTTATGCTTTTTGTGAATGTAAAATTTAAAAGATTTAAAATCTTTATTTTTAGATACGTCGATAAAAAGCAATTCGATTGCAAAATATCGCATAATGCAAACATGCAATCAACTAATAAAATCAAACAAAAACATTCACATGTGCTTTCAATAAACACTGCAAAATGAACATCGAATGCGCTTCACACCCAATTACTATTTGGAGCATGCAAATTTGTTGCAATTGCGTAATGCATAACGATAACATCGCACACCTTCGAGATCATGAGATCTGAGATGGACATTTATACTGAATTGCTTAACTTGGCAGTGATCATTCAAATGAATGATGCGGCAACTTATATTGCTTTCACCTTCAACCGTCAACCTTCATAGGTCGAACATTGCAGGAAGACTGGAGGTTTAAAATGCCTGGGTTATCATCGTCAACATTGAACTTACTCCATCTTTAGCTGCGAAGTATGATTTATATTGAACGAAACCAGTTGAAATTGTAGTTATGAGCTCTCAACTTCACTCCCTTTTTATCTAACTAATCAAGCTAAGTGAAATCCACCCTTCATTTGTTATGTTTTATCAGAACTCGATCATAAAAGTGGTGCTCTGATAGGAGAAGTCGCAAGGCCCTTCATTCCACTTTTTCAATAAAAAACCACAACGGAGTAATAGCCTTCATTTTGAAAAGTTCTGCTCCACTTTCATGTACCATAGCTTTCAATTTTAAATAACCTTCCAACCAACTTACAGCAATAGACTTTCGGCCAAATTTTTCAGAAATTTCAGAAAAAAATATCGAGAAAATTTTCACAATGGTAGCGATGAATCCAAATCGAGTTTTAAGAATTTTTTTTACAAGGGAAATGACTAAAAAAGAGATCAACTGTTAATAACAATTACCCAAAATGCATCATAATTTGGCAAAAACATGAAAAAAGATTAAACAATGCAATAACGAACATGAAAGTATATGAATTACTTTGCGTAGAAGAACATTTCCTCTCAAACAAAAATTATAAAGTAGATGCAATTTCGGTCGCTTAGGCTCTGAAGCCACAGACAATCGAAGTTTTCGCTTAGAAAAAAAGAGCGCAAAAAATGTCTCCTACTTCCTCTGAGTACAAACTATCAAATATACAACATTTAGCAACCGTTCTTTTCTACTTACTTCTGTATTGGCATATTCTTTCTTTATATAGTTGTATGGAAATTTGTGTTTGCTTACAGACGCATTATGAAAACGCTTTAATCAAGTCTAGAAGTAAAGATGGGCATATCTATCTGTCTGCCTTATAATTTCAAATTGGGAACTATTTTAGATGAATTAGAAAAATTGCTTATAATCTATGGCGTATGTTGATCACCCGTTCACATATTAGGTATGAAAGGAGTTATAAGCTGTTGAATGTGCCTTAAGGTGTGCATGCATTTTTATGGGAGATCGAGATCATCAGCAAGCGATCGAGCTGAATTTTAGAATCGATCGCATCGAGGTGACATATTTCATCTAGAAAATCTGTATGAGAGTTTGGAATAGCTAAATTATGAACGCCTTGTCGAGCATGCTCAGTTATTTGCTGAAATTGATGAATTTACAGATGAAAGGCCAGATGAAAGAATTTACGGGAAACCCATATTCCGGTTGGCGCACTTTTCCACAGCGTTCGTGAAGATGCACGGTGAAAAAGCAACAAGAACCAAGAAATAATCTATCATCTATAGCATTAGTCCACAACATGCATCGTGCGCCTAGCAATTTTAATTCAAGACCTAACTGTAATGAGTGGCATGGAGCATGGAAGAGTAACATATATATATATATATATATATATATATATATATATATATATATATATATATATATATATATATATATATATATATATGATGTCTACAGCGCGTTATATGTCTGCAACACAGTTTAGTGTTGAAAATGACGAGTTCAGTCCAGGGTTCAAACTGAATTTCTTTTTTACCTAACACGCTCGGAGTCCCTCGTTCAGAACAAATGCTTCATCAAAAAAATGTGCGAGACGACATAATACTACTTACATTAGAATGCCTAATTTAAAAAAGAAAAATTGCTTTTTAACTTCAAAGAAAATTCTCATTTTGGCATGTTTTATGATAATTTCGCAACGACGTTCGTGTACAAGTCGAGTAGAGAGCGGTAAATGATGTGGAAATACGTGTGAATGTTAATTTAATTTTGCGCCAAATCTGACAACAACAAACCTTCCTACGTAACGCCGGTGTGCGTACCGATACAAGTAAAGGATTGAAGAGTGGATCGGTAAATGCGGCTATTCGAGCCAATTGATACCACTGTGCTTTTTCGGCCACATCCTCACGATTATGAACACAAAACACGGCAATTTCAATGAATGTTTGTCCAGCAATCGACACGAAATAAGCACCAATCGAGAGCAACAATGTGTTGAATAAAGTTTCACGCCGACGTTGCGGTGCTTGATCACTGAAAAAGTGTTACGTTTTATTTAGAAAATCATTTAGATATTCACCCTTGCAGTAAATATTTATTGAAGGGATCTTTTGAAAAAATAGAAAAAAAATTCACTCTTAGAAAAAACTTTTACGATAAAAATTTTGCGATAGCAAGATTTAAGCGTCTCTAATTTCGTCGTACTAGATGACTAGGATAAATTTAGAGATCAAAGTGATTTGATACTGAAGTTACATTATTACAATTGAAACCGTATTTCTTAGAGAACAGGTATGACGTTACTAATAAAAAAATAGAACAAACCAATGAAACTACCCTAGGACCTCGGGAGTGAGTTTAGAGACAGCTCTGACCGATTTCAAAAAAAAAAAAGCCAGATAATGTTAGGGTTATAATCTTAGAGACAGCTGTAACCCTAAGGCCGCTATCTCCTTTCAGCCTCAGAAAGAACTACCAGATAAAAATAAAGAACATTTCGACTCAAAAATAAAGTGAGAATTAATTTTCTAAAGCTCTTTTCTATTTCAAAATTACCTATTAAGTGAGTAAATCTCAGCAAGAAATAAAGCATTTTATACCAACCGTACACCGTTCATAAGTAGATGATGTTGTTTGCGTACTTTCCAATGACAGCCCATTGTTGTCATAAAAATAATCAACGAGAAAATGAGGAATGTTATAGTGAAGAATGTATGCCCACGAAGAAGATAAACACCGAAATTATGGAATGGTGCCACACGATCACAACGCTCTCCAATTTCCGCATACTCCGATACTGCCTTACTGAAATTTACTTTCCTAATATTGCAAAAAATCAATGGGATAATAAATAATTAATACGGTGATAATAAATCAGCATGCTAATAATGAATATTATGATAATAACTGAATTTATCTGATATTAATGAATTTTAATAACAATAATAAATTAGTATGATAATCATGAATTGATAGCACATCGTAGTATGATTAATGAACATCGAAGATTTTACTTACCACCTGGAATAATGATTATATTATTAAAGTACTTTAAGTGCTTATTAGGCACAAATATTTTCGAAATATTCAGCACTCATCAATTGATTATTTCTTTTACTGCTCTCCTCATGTTCTAATCACTTGTCATACATCTCCCGCCCCGCGCCCCTCTTTTGCTCCTTGCTATGAAAATGTGCATCATGGCGACAACTCATCCCTGCGTATATGTATATGTCTGCCCACCTGTCTAATCCAGAGTTTCAGCTCAAGGACTACTGAAGTCGGACCATAAAAATTAGTACGTATAATATACACCATTAGGTGGCTTCCAAATGGAAAAATTTATATATCCAAAGGTTGGATTCCCATCATATATCGGTCGAGTCATGGAAAGGCAAGGCGAGTTTTTTACAAAAGACTTATATGGATGGTCGAATCACGTAGGACATTTAGGCATCATCCTCCAAACTTTGTATTGGTATTTCTGAAGGAGACGCAAAGCGCGCATCATAAAGCTCCTCTGGCGTGCTTCCCCACTTACTAACAAGCCGGAATATATGTCATGGGGGTACTCAGTCTTTCATATCAGACTCAGTCAGCAAATCAGATAATCATATGAATAATTCATTGCTAAGAGTAGTGATGAACAACTCAAAACCAAACAAATGTGATAAAGAGACATGATAAATGATAGGAGTGTTTGCATATTCACGATAATCATTACTAAAATATGCAAATGAACGGCTTCATTCGTTCTGCAAAATATCCATCGAGAAGGATAATTTATCGTGTATGGAAGGAGTAAGCAGACATTTAGCTGATAATGCTTTGCAATCTTCCTTCTACGAAACAATATGAAGATGCGAATTGACGATAAATGAAAAAAAGTTGTAGGAATCAGACGAACCAGAATGGGAAATTTCCTACTGTATCTTTTTTTTTTCTGATGAGTGAATATTCCATTGATATTGGTTTCGACGTTGCTCGCACTACTGTGTATAATTTTTCAACTTCCCGGCAAATCGTTAAATAAAATGCTTTTCGCCTAATTTTGCGCTCCCTTCCTAGTATAATAAATGCGTCAAATGTTTGAGCTTCCTGTTTAGTGCAACAAGAAAACTATTTTAGAAGGGAAAGACAACAGGGTTGAAGAGGGTGGCAGGAGGAGGAAGGGAGAAACAGGAGCCGAGGAATGGAACATACTTAACAGAACAGTTCTTAACCTTGTGCAATCAAGTGAATCTCTACTTGAAGCCAGTCGAGTGAACATTTCGTCGATACTGTGGATAGCAGTGAATTGAAGTGCCGAAAAGACAATGTGAGTCATGAATAAAAGTAACCATACCAATGAAAATACTGCCACAACACAAATCTTCGACAAATGAATCGCTTTACCCTCCATCGAACGATGGATGACCACCTGAAATTATCGCCAAAAATATGGATATTTTTTTATTTTTCTACCAGTTGCTTTAAAAAAAGTCGATGTTTCTGGTGAGCAAAAATGGAACATCGATCCGTTCAGATTGAACTCCTACTTCAAAGCCACAAGGAAGCAATTCATTGCAGGCTGTCATTCGATGAGCCGCACGATGAAAAAATATGGTCGGATTACGTTTTCCTGTGTTTAAGTGTTTTGCAGCATCAAGCATGCCGGTGAATTCGTTTACGGTCTCCATCTCGTTCCCACAAAAATTTGCGGACTCAGATTACTCTTGGTGTGTTAATAATTAACGCAGAAAGTGAACGAGTAAATCAACGGATTTAGGGCCTATGCTTAGTGTTGATTACGCCTTTGAAATTTTTATCGCTGAAAGTGCTGCCACTCCCAAATTGCTGCTGTTTGAAAAGCAAGTAGAAAAACCAGTGTAAATCTATACTGATATGACTTCGCCCTAGTGCTATCCTACAAGACAATGTATTTCATCGTTGCCAGCCTCAAAGACTGTATGCCCCCACTCTCGATCGCCTTTGCTTTTTGTTTTCTGCGAAAACTACGATCGATATATATGTAATTCACAACTTACTGTTTGAACTTGTTGAGCGAAGGGCATATTTTTCATTGTAGACTACGTGGTAATGAAGTAAAACGTAACATACAAGAACAAGGACGAGTAGGTTAGTGAGTCCAAGCAAAGAGCCGTTCTGCGCTAACGAATAGAGCGTCTCCTGGATGACATGCCGATTAAAATCACTCGCAGCAAATAAATGCGTATTTAATGTTTCGGCGATTGCCAATGATGGACTTATCGAACCTTCGAAACTCTGCAACGAAAAAAATCCTTGTTCTACATATTGCGATGAATAAAAAGTGAAAAATATGTTAAAGAATATAGGGCAATGTGTGCTTATACATGCCATTCATCCAACACTACCAACTTTTATTGTTTGCCTCATATTTCAATTTGCTCAATTGTTTATGCAAACAACTTCAAGAAATTTCACCCTATTCGATAGACTTTCACTCTATACAATCACATACAAAATCTACTCTATCGATGCCAGTTTCATACAATTATTGACGCATATTTAGCGGGATATTATCGAAATCATTTGCATATGAGAAGAATATTGAAATTTTGATTGTTCATCGCCTCATTACATATCAAATAACCTTTGACCTGTGACAGGTATATTAAAAGTGTATAAATGAATTTAAATGCAAGCATAGGAACTCGTCAATTTCGATAAAAAACACAAAAACACACTAACAGAAATAACTCCATTAAACTTTACGATGATTCTTTTCGCTATGAACGGTGAAATTTCAGATATTTCCTCCGACAAGTAATTTCTTTGCAGTACAACCTATGTTTTCAACAGGAAAGAATATATTAGGCACTTTCGGCTATCCCTTTTCTGTATTTACGTTGAAGATTACTGAAAGGAAAATGAAGTCAATACTATTCGCCCTGTTCTTGATAGTCAGTCTTCCAGGGCTTCCACCGTATTAGCGAAATGGACCTGGCTGGGGGACCCCCTCCCCCCTTTACTTCTTCCTTTCCCCCCTCCTATCCAATTGTTAGTGGGGGGAAGCAAGAATAAGTACTAAGTAATGTCGGGTTTTATCATGAAAATTTCAATGCTTTAAGCATACGATGATAATTGTGTCCTACTCCAGTGAGATCATTTTTCTTTGTAAGTTTTCTTCCGAACGTCGCAAGTTGAGTCGAATGCTTTTACTAGCAGCCAATTATGATTATTTGTGAACCCAGCAAAACGATCCGATGAAACTTAATCTACACACTAAGCAAACAAAACACGAGCGTATTTTCTGATGCTGTTTTTAGTCTGTGATGAAATTATTTCAGACCAAATCAAAGTTAATTTACTGTAGCCTAACGTTCCATGATCGGAGCCGCGGTCAAAACGCTTTTAGGCTCCAGAGTTCGAAACGGAGCCAAATGTCGTTCCAAGCTGGTGACACTTCACAAACTCAACTGACATAATGAGTGCTAACCTCATCAGAAAGCTGTCCATATGGTTTTTCGTCGAGCAAATCGCTAAAAAGGCATATGAAAGAGGCAGTAAAGAGGACATTGGAGAAAAGAATATTGAAAATAAAGAGAATAGTTGCAGTTGATAGATGATCTTTGGTCTGCAGTAAAAGTGTTGACAACATTATCGTATTTGCAATAACAAGCACCAATAGAAATGCTTCAATCGCTAGACCAATTTCAGCCAATCTCGCGATCATCCTATAAAATAAATTATTGAAAATTTTTATAAACCGAGTAAATCTTTTGCTTCAAAGCATTTCAACTCTCTAGTGTAAAATAATGGCAACAATTGCGCTATAGGACAAGGTATATGGTGCATGTGTATTATATAAGAGTAGCGAGTGCTGAAATATTTCAACGTTGTAATTCCGAAACGCAAACCACCAACTATAATGACTTCTCTTCATGAGGCTAAATAAATAGTTGTATAGGACAATAACTTCATCTGGGACTAACAATTAAAATTCAAAAAAGAAGAAATGGCAAACTGCTTAATAACGGGCAAAAAATGAGCGCACTTAGATAGTACCCCAATGAAGTTTAATCGATTCATCTTACTGAAGTCAAGATGATTGCCAAAAGTTCCTTCGTACCTATTACTTTGATTGTTCAAAACGAGTAATCCCTGCCTCATATGGTAACATTTTAAATAGAGGACATTCGTAGAGATTCAATAATCTTCTAGAATCCCATTTCTGGAACTTGAATTGGCAGAAACTAAAATAAAACTGAATTGATAATATCCAGACGCAACTTTTTAAATAACGTATGTTTATTTAATGCAGCTTTTTCCCGACTTGGACATTCTAGCTTCGTTTCTGTTTTTTTTCTGAAACAGCTCAATTCAACCAGTTCTTTTTCAAATTCTTATGATGCTTACCAACTAGTCTAACGTCATACTTATGAGTATAAAGCTTCCTTTATGAATTAAGTAATATTCAAAACAATGTGGTACAAACTAGCAACAATTAGCGACGAACGGTAGTGTAACCTGAATTTCTTGGCATTAGGTACATTTGCATATGCTTCATTTGTTGAATTACAATCCTGATCAAACTCTTCGCCTTCATAATTCAAATCGGTTGCATTTATTGTGTCGTCGTCACCGTCACCAGCATATAGGAGCAGCTGAGTGTTATCGGCATGTGTAGCGCATCTGAAAGCACACTAAAAAGCAATCGTTACTGAAAATATTATTCATTTTCAGGAGTTATTAATTACCTTTTTTCTTTCCTTTTAGTACTTCCCTTTTTGGAATAAAATGTTTTCTTTGAGATCCATTTTTTATGGACTTGAAAAATTTACTTAGACGGAAGTAATCGGATTGCGGGTAAGGCTTGATTTGAAACCTTTGAAATGGTAACTGGTGGGAAAAGCAAGTTGCTGATTTGAAGCAGTTCACTTTGATAATTTTGTTGATTTAAATCAAAAAAAATTTTTAGGTAATAGAAAAAATTGCTCCGCAGCCACAACAACTTCACAGCACTGAAAAAAAAAGCATTTAATATCTCTAGCTGATGTAAGAAAAATGCTCGTCCACTAACTAGCTGATTAATGCATTAATGCATTAATCTCCTTTCTCTATGGTCCCTTATAAATTTAGGGAAACTAATAATCCTGGAGAGTGTGTGGAAGCGAGGTAATTGTGATAATGTGCACATTCGGGCACACGATTCTCAGGAATCTCTCTCTCCTCTCATAGCAAATTGATGTAACGTGATACAACACACAACTCAGTGCTCAATATTCCCAGCAATCCCGCAAGATTATAATACCTATAGACTGATCGATAACTACTCTTAATACCCGTGCAAGCTTACAACGTCTATGAATCGCAGTTTCATATTGTGTATAGAAATTTTATAGAAGACTACTTTAACCTTGTCGGTGCAGTTTTGTCGATGCAGCTTAATGCAGTCAACAGCTACCTGATAGCATTGTCGATGGTTCGTTGCAATTTTATAGCAGCTAAACTGAAATGCTGCAGAAGAAGCCGCGTTTTGAGAACAATCTGTGGCAGCTGGCTGTCACTACTGATCGCACCAATCAAATTCGTGCTGCAATTCAACGATTTTTTCATTGCAATTGAAACACTTTCATAATTTAATTTCCTTCAAGTCTGGATGAAGTCTATTTCGGTCTATCAAATCTATTCTTTCGTCTGTTTTGATACAGGAGTTTAAATCATCTTAATGCATTTAAAATTCATCATAGGATAATCTACACAAATGTGAAAGTGATTGAATTCAGTGTAGTTAAAAAAGAATAGCTCATTTCATTTACTCTTGCTGACAGGAGGGCATAAAGTGGCTTCCATTTTCTTTACTCTGCATCGGAGGTTACTAGGAACGATTTTCGTGAAAATCAGCGTATGTAATCTGGATTTAATTTCCTCTGGTAACCAAACGGTTTTCAACGCGTTAAAAACATCCTTCTAAAAAATGGGCGATTGGGAGGGAGTGAAAAAGGGCGGCAGCAGAGTGAGAAACCCAACTGCTGACCTACACCCAATAAGATATTGAAAAGTAATTTGTATAGCGCAAAGTGCAACATTATCTAGCCACGTGGAGGAAAAATTTGATGTGGAATGAAGAAAAAAAAATTTGATAAATGCGTAAAACATGTCAGTTAAACAATGCAAGCAAAACGATCAAATATACTCATGGGATTTTCAGAACGAAATGAATTGGATGAATTATCGCAAAATTCGCGAAAAACTTTCTCTTCATAACTTTACGATATATTTTTTGTTGTTTCAGCTCCCTCGGTAATATTGCTTCCATAGTTACCTGTAATTCTTTTAGCTGCATTACCTGAACTCTATTCAGTCTTGATCAGCTACATTATCGCTTATGAAACTTCCGTCTGTTTCACTTTCATCTGTCTACTTACATTCATATTTCTGGATGTGAGTTATATAGGGATATGGCAGACCTATCAAGAACATTGACATAAGCAGCATCCGAATTACCTCAGAGCCCACCTGCTTATGTTCACACTATACGATAGATGACATGAAGATTTTATTTAGTAACCGAATACTGCTATAAGCATAGAAGAGGACACTAGCAATATTTTTCTAAAATTATTGATTCTTATATGCTAATTAAAGAATAGGTATATTCACCTGAGCATATTCATGAAGACTGTATCGTTTGATAGTGCCTCTCCAAGAGATATACTAGCTCGTGGATCGTTACTGTAGAAATCGTCAAATGTATAGCAACTCCGAGAGAAACGTCGAAAAAATGCACGCATTTTGATTAGACGAACTGTTGAACGGCCCGAGCAAATCTTGAAAGGTAAAAAATTCATTGCAGTAGAACCTCATTTTAAACGCTTTTCGTGAATAACATTTTTAGAAGTGTCGTTTTATTACTCCTTCACAGCATTTCACAATCGCAACAAAAACGAATAAAACGAGTGAAAAATTTCAATACCAAATAAATAAAAATGTCTACATGAATAATCCAACCAGTAAATTCAAACTTGAGAGTTTTTAATTTAATTTACATTTGAACGATAGCTCATATTAAAAGCATTACACAATTTCGTATTCTCTAAAACCCTTCCCAATGAACCATCCAATTACTTAGAAGTAGCAGACGAAGACATAGCGACGCTCTCGAAACGGAAGATTCGCAAAAAAAATCACTATAAAAATATGGTCACGATAAAAAATTTTTTTTATTACCTATTCATTTTAGCAGTAAAGATATTAAATCTGTCATATCATACGCTATAAGTTAACTGTTCCGGAAATTGCTTGGACGCATTTCAAAAAAATTTTCAAATTTCGCTAACTTTTGTATAATATCGCAAACCTTTCCAATCAGTCGAATTCTACCCATCGGCTCTGCTACATGACAACGCATATACAGATTTTTGTATAGCGATATAACTGCTTCACATATTTGCCTGAAAAAAAAAAACGATCGCAAAGAACTTAGGAAAATTGCATAACGATGAATCATTTATGAAAATTAATGTAAATGAGTAATTTCTTAAAACTGTTAGAGTAAAAATAATTTATTTATTCCGGAATTAATTAGAATGATTAGAATTAGAATAAACTAGAGAAAAATTAGAATAAATTATCTCAAATTAGAATAAAAATGCAACTCATGTTCTCTTTAATTAACTGACCAAAACATTCTCAATAGTTTTTTGTGCTTGTTTTTTTCTTCTTCGAGAAGTTTTTCGCTAAGCTAACGGCGCAATCGAAAATTTTGCAAGCATGGAAGTGACTTTTTTCTGAATTTCCATAAAATTTTACTCCTCAAAGCAGCGTAGTGCTCATTTCTTGCAACAATCTCTTAATGTTGGGACTTCAAGTTGCTTAATGTTTTCGAAGAATGGGATAAGTTAAACCGAAAAACATGAAAGGGACAAAAAATGTTTTATGGTCACAATAAGCGAGCACTATAAACGTCTCGCCACCTGTTGAAGCACCCATTAAGCAAATTAAAGGTGATGAAGGTGCAATCATGGTCATGTTGGATCGATATCGATGATGGAGCACGATGAAAGAAGAAGGAAGTAGTCTTAGTGCATTCAAATAATTCAAAAGAAAAATTGCATCTGCTAAAAAAGGACCAACAGAATATGAGCAATTTCTATACATCATATGACAACGGACCATTTAAGCGTAACGGACAGCACTCATTGGTCTTAGCGACAGAGAATGCTGGCGTTAAAAATTTCGAAAATTGAGATCCCTGGAATTTGGAGCTCGATGAAGATAATTATGTTCTCCTTGAAATCCGGAAGTCCCTGATAACCTGAGGTTTTTTAGAGACTAAGATGGCGCATAACTGTTCCATATATTCCGACATGCTGATCAGCCTTCTAGGCTTTTATTTCTGGAAAATTCGACAATCGAAATAGGTTCTCAAGAACTTTTTATGGCAACCAATAGGCACCACTTCGATGTATAAATCTACAACTACAATTAGTCGCAATATTGATAAAGCTTTCTACTCTATAAAAACTAAATTAATAATTCTACAAGAAGCAGGAAATCGATAAATGACCGTTCAACAACACAGAAAAATCTGTTGGTAATAGTTGGTCAGTGAACATCGCAGTTGGGCGCTATTAATGAAAAACCTAACGATGAGGGAAGATGGTGGACGAGCATTAAAGAGAGATAAATCACCTGCGATATAACTGTATGTTCAAAGCTATATTGTAAATCGATGAGGCATGATAGAAAGGAACAAGGCAATTCAATGCTTGTGATAACCAAAACGAATCTCTTCTAATATTCTCAAGTTAATCGGCGATCTTGGTCCCACGCAGATTTGCATAGCCATGACGTCATAGTGCCATAATGCACAAACGGAAATTTCATTAGTGACACAACTGCAAACGGGAAGAGGAGATAAAGCCTAGCGAGCGTGTCAGTTAGGAAGAGTGGAAAATGAAGAAGAATATTTCATTTGAAGAACGCATTGCAGTTGCGTCAAAAATACCATCACCATGAATTAGTGCTTCATCGAGCAATCGCTCAACGCTACGTAGGCTTTTATGAACGGTGGATTTCACTAAAACTACCCCAAATGTGATATACGTTAGAGACATTTTATGAGCTAGAAAAACATTCCGGAACGAATCTATTATACTGTGAATTCAAAATCTTTTCTTCCGGTAAGAAATAAAGAGGGTTCGGATCATCTGAAATTCTGCTTCCTCAATCCTCCTTCTCCCGTCTTTTTACTCCACAGATTGTGCTCAACGCCTCAAATATTGTATGAAAACCTCTTTTATATTGAAATAATTTTAAACAGCAGTGAGATTTGCAAGAGCATTGGAACAAATCTCAGAGGAAGCAAAGAGATTCTCAGTCTGATAGCATATTCCTGCAGTATTTTCTTTTTTTTTCACTCATCGGCTTTATTAACTATATGTTCACTTTTAGAGGGCTTTTTCCACCTTGTTCATCATTTATGAAAAAAAGGTGAGCACATACCTAACCTGAGCACTCTTTGTTAACAGCAATTTATTTCGCGAAAAAAACAACCCTGAGTCTACTCCTATAGGAAAAGTTCCTGCGTTTGGGGGGAATCGAACCCCCGTCGATTGCTTGGAAGGCAACCATGCTGACCATTACACCACAAACGCCACGCACTAACGCTTAACACCATTGAATATGGGCTGCTCGGCAATATTAGAAGATCATCGACAGCTACAATTTCACTTCTAAGGTCCGAAATTTAACTTCCAAAAAACGATTCAGTGATCTCCTGACAGGACTTACCGTTGTGCGGTCAGCATGCATTCGAAACAATCGACTAAGATAGCATTCCCTCGAAACATAGGGGCTTTTTTGAAATACGCTATGACAAGATATTTGAAAAAGTTACCTGGATTTATCTCAGAGTTATCGAAAACAAGTAAAAGACTACAAAAAGCGTTCCCAGATGCTCAAGCTTATGGCATTAGACTTTGCATATTCCATATGAAAACCAATTTGTTAACCTTTTTGAAATGTCATCGCTTGTTTCGATTATTGTCGGCCACACATAGCGATGGTTGTGGTGGCTTTTAAAGGGCGAAAATTTAATTGAAGCTGACGTCTATAATTTGAAAACGCATTTTCTAGGCGAAGGAAGCCTACTTAAAAACCTTTCTTACTCAGTTGGAGCTAAAGAGAGGAGAACGAGTGATAAATACTTACAGGAAAACAGAACATATCAGAGCACTATCGACGCCAATGCACTCATCATCACTGCTGGCCATAAATTTATTTCGTACTGCATAAAACTGATAGTGGTGCCAAAAATAATAACTTATATCAGAAATGGAAATGCATTTAGTCAATGGATGGGAACGCGAGTTAAAGGCTGTGACGCAATTATGCTCTTCTGCAGCCTCATTCCTCAGGCCAACCACGTGTGCAGTAATCTATTCGTATTCCAATGGGAGTGACCATTCCTATTGTTTTCAAAAACAATTCGTCTTCGAAACTGACCACTTGCTAAATATGAGCGAAATTATGCAAAATGTGATCCAATCGGTCAAAAATGCACAAATATTTTAATGCTATTTAAAGCACTTATTTTAGAAATTGATCAACATGAAAGAGGATATAGGAGGTCTTTGTATAGTGGCCACATTATATTCATTTAGAGGCTCTCATATTGAAAATGTCGAACAGATCAACAGATATGTACGCATATGCATATGAGGAGAAATGAATTCGCCAATTGTGCTAAACAAATGCAAATCTTCAAATTTGCATATAAACAGAGACGTTTGAAAGAAAAGGTGATTTAAAAATAATTATAATAACTTTAAATACTCACATTCGATCTTCGTTGATTTTCTCGAACATTATACGAAACAGCGCTGCATATCTGCTCAATTGGTAACGGCCAATATCATCTGTTTGACGACATATCTGAAATATTCTTATGATAACTCCTCTTACCATTCCTCTTCGTCCATTTTTTTCAACTCATTCGTTCATCTACTTTTCTTTCTCATCCCCTTTAAATCAGCATTCCATTCTTTTCTTTTCCTCCATAAATCCAATCCCTATCCTCTCATCTATTCAGCGATTCATTTTTACCCATTTCTACGACGTGTGGTCCCACTGTTTGGTTGTTTGTTTATTCATTTAACGAACCAGAAAGATTGCTATGCCGTTGTCTTTTTTCGAAGCCCCACTAAAACTTACACATAATTAATCCCCACGGTTTTGAAAGTGCAAAGCAAAAGAGATGAAGAAGTTTCAAAGAATTTCGTTTTAGCAATCGCATTCTCCTCATTTTATGCTTGGCTGAATAAATTCAGCTGCAGTGAGTGTAAGAAGTGAATACTTTTCATAAATTATCTACACTCATGCACAGAAAATATCGTGATTTCGATTTACGTACAATTGCATTCAAAATCTGAAATCGCCATTTTTTTTAAACCTCAACTAGAGTGTTTTCAACTCTCTCACTCTTTTTTTAAACCATGTGTCTCTAGTAGTCAAAGGAAGAAGGGAAAGGAGCGAGAGTGATGGAAAGGAAGAAAAAGAAAGGGAAAGAGAGGTAGTAAAATCAACTATTTACCGTTCACAGTGCTTACAACGAAATCCTCGAATAAAAAAAGCCGCCGTCATCCCTCTCATTATGTTTAATGAGTATATTGAAGGGTTTTATTTTATTTCGTATTGCTTCAGTCTCAACCGATAAAAACGACTTATGCCGGAAATTTTATGAGAAATGAAGAAAATATCGAATATCTCGCAAATTGTGAAAAAAGAGCTTTTTTCTCTCTATGCGACAGCGCTTTTCTAGCCACATTATCGAAAAAATGCAAATTTGCTATGGCTTATGCAAATTCGTAGCTTTGGAGAAAAGAAGGATGGGAATTGGGACAGGAACTCCCTGCCAAATTTGGGTTTTTCATGCAAGCATTGAATAAAAAATTTTAGTACCTAAGCGATTCTGTTGTTAATGTAGCATTGCATATTCACTTTATGGTCTCGCTCTGGCTTACCTCTTATGAAAAATTGGCCATCATTCAATTAAACTTTATACAATTTAGATACTAGAAATATTGCACTACCATACCAAAAAATTTGCACTAATTGCACTATAAGTATTGGACTAACTGTACTACAAATGTTGCACTAACTGCACTAAAAATATTGCATTATGCACTAAAAATATTAGGCTAACTGTACTGAAAATATTGCACTAACGGGACCAAAAATATTGTACTAAATGCACTAAAAATATTGCACGAACCTGGAACAACTGAGAGGGCTTTCGCAAATACACTACGGTACAACTGCGAATTACTGCATAGAACGTATGAGTAAGCATCAGGGATTAAATTTGAAAAATGCGTGATCAGACATCATAGAAACAGAACAAATAACATCGCACACGAGTGCGCAACTCGCCTATAGCAATTGTTACGCGTGCATGTGCTTCACCGCAGTGAGCCTTCCATCGTACGACAATGCAACGACGGCCGTTATTATTGATATGTTGTAAATGAATGTTTAAATGTGTTACCAATGCGAATGCAGCACGAGTCATCATAAGTTGAAAGTCACGTTTATATTCAACTCCTCGTCGTCTCCAGTTAATTGCTCGGTTGATATCACAATATCCAAGCGATTGTAAGAACCAAACAAGTGGGTTATAACGTGGCGGAACATAGCGTTGAGTCTCCAGCCAACATAATACATCATGACGAAATAAACTGTACATCTGTACAACACAGCCAACACTTATTACAATCAGAATTTCGAGGATACGGGAAATCAATGCCGTGTTCAATCCTCTCTACTGTCTGTTCATCTAATTGTTCAAGGAATCAGGATTTGAAAAAGAAGGAAGTTGCTCGAGCAGTACAGAAATTCCAATGCTTTCAAAGCGATTCGATATAACACATGCTGTATTTCATCCTCTTCTATTTTTAAGTGAAGCTTGTGTTACGAATTTTTTATTTCACTGCAACAATTTTCTCATAAACAAATTTCCTAGAGCTACATTAACACCGAATATGAAATTGTCAACGCAGTTTCCAAAAAAAAAAAATACTTCCGGCGATCTACCGCCATATACGTAATTTTTTTAGAACAATGTTCATCGTAATGTACATAATACCGCGTGGCATTTGATATATATGGCCATATACTTTATGATTAAACTCGTAATAAACGTTGTGCTAAAATGTTCCAAATGTTTCATTGTTGATAAAATAATTAACATAGGGCATATTCAATGAACATACCATGGGCAAACCCCTCCTGAGCATTACTATATCTCGATTCTCCTTTGTGCACAATGCTGCCACTTCAGAAATATCATCGAATGGTGGCAACCATTCGTCGTTTAGATCACAAAAGCATCGCATTCGTACAACTATCAATAGCCATATTAATAAAACGATCATACTGCAAAAAAATCTCTTGCAAAAATGGTGTGCGAACTTATAAGAATGGTATACGAATTTGCAAAAGTTGTATGTGTGAACTTATAAAAATGGCGCTCGAACCTATATAAATGACGTTTGAATAAAGATTCCACAAGTTGTTCTTGAAAGTTGCAGGTTAAATATTTGGTGCATTCCATCTCTTATTCAATGGACCAAACAGAAGTGTAGTGTTGTTCTCATTTTAAAATTCACTTTATTGAATGTTTGTGCAAAATTCTCTTCTATCATGCAAACAAGAGCTCAATTCACCGTCAATCCGTAATATCCGAACTTGTGCAATACGAGTTCCATATTCACGTGGTTTGATATCAATTCGCAATATTTTTGCTTAAGCACTGCAACAAAAAAGACAAACGTTGCAATAATCAAAGAGGAGTTCTAAGAAAAGAGATGTCAATGCTGATCTTCTTAATAGAATGCAATGCCGAACAGGTTTGAATTATTATATACAAATATGGGCCAAATAATAGCATCAATGCATCATGAAATAACGAGGAAAGAAGCTGGGAAATTGTGAAATATAAACTTTCTTTAAATATTCTGGCTGATGTAGTATATTTCCGTACTTTCATTCTCACAATATTATACATTCCTAGTTTGTAAATAAAGAGTGGAAATAAAATTCGATCGCATAATATGGAATTTACTGCTTTAATAGGAAGATCTTAATGTTTCATTCGCACGCAAACGTAATATTCGACAACATTTGAATGACAACAAATCATTCATTGCTGCATCGCAGTCCATTGAACTAAAGAACATATTCCACTTTTAAAGGTAAGTACCGTTACAACAACAATGCAATTATAGTGCTCCATTAAGCAAACAAGCAGCAAAAAATCACAACAACACTGAAAAATAATATCAAAGCTATGCAAGCGAATAGCAGTGTTTCCTGTTGTGAAAGCTATTAAAAATCATGGGAGCTAGCAGATTCGTGCATTGAATAAAGAAAAATGAGTTGAGTTTCAGCGTGCATTTGCTTGCATGTTGAAAAAGAAGGTGAAATTCTTCACACTTTGCAGAGCATTATGGCAGGTTAAAAAGGACAATTTTCTAACACTTGCTGATGTAAAGAAATGCATTTGAAAACGGCCAAAACTTTTAAAACCGTAATCCATGCCCAAGAGGTGAATAATCGTTAATTATGTCATGCAGCAATGTTAAATTTTCATCTGTGCATGTCTCTCTCTTCCTCTTCCTTCTTCTGAAAGAGAAAAAATCAAAACGGAAACATCAGAAAAAAAAAATCTGAAGGCTTTGGCTTTCTTTAATCTCTTTGTCATGAGAAAGAAACAAATATGCTAACAAATATACAGTAAGCAATAGAAAAAGGAACGCAAAAATCAGAAAAAAGAAACCTGGAAACAAAAGAAAGAGCAAAGTTTACGCCCCTTAAAAGTTTTCACGTCTACTTTAAAAATCCTTCTTCGTTGTTCATCAGCGCCACAAAAGAAAATATATTTATCTACTCGCTAGCTTCTAAGTGAAAATTACTAGTCGTATATGAATTATTTAATAACTCCAATAATATTCTCTATTTTATATATTATTCAATCTATATTACTGTGATAATCAGCAAAGCGGTTTGTTACCTTCAACCATATATAATAAAAAACGTTTCGCATTTCGACGACACCATTTCCAAAGCAAAACAGCAAATTCATTTGTCAATAAGCTGTTGACGGGCTATCTCATTTGTCATTCGTGCGGCTATGAAGTGCGTTGCTTGAGAGCAATGAAATATGCGCAGACAAATCAAGGTTTTCTTTTTCAGTGTCATTGCTGAATCTCTCAAAAAACATTCAAGTTCAAAACAATAGCATATCGATGAGAATATCGAAAACGCTAATACCTAAACCGTTGCTTTAATTTTCTATATTTATTCTATAATTTCAAACAGGCTTCACTTCTTACAACCTCTTCGATTCCTTAAATATGGAAGAAAAGATCTCATTTTAAGATGTTCTGCCAAATGTTATCATGCAATAAAGAGAACATAATGGCACTCTTTTGCAAATTTGCATTGATAGAGCGCATTTTGACAATTTCATATATAACGTTTATGTTCATTTTTCCATTTGTCCGTCTATCTGTCTGTCGCTGTCGGAGCTGTGAATTTGAAACGCTACACCGGGACTACTGAATCTGGTAAGTGAAACTTATATTATAGGATTATTTCTTACAACTTTCATGTTGATCGATGAAATTCAAAAGTATGCAGATATCTGGGATTATAAAATTTGCGACAAGGCTGCATTTTGCAAATGGTTTCGCAAGAAATCGGATTGCGTTTTTTGAAATTTTGGATCGGAACAGCGGAAAAATCTACCAAAGGAGCTGACTTTTGCAATCGCACTCATCCAGCCGACCGGTTTTGCAATCTACCCACAACTAATGAAACACATGCAGTGATCCAATCACATTTTAGCCAACTCACAGCTTTCTTTCGATCGGATTGGTTCAATATGCATAAAAATTTCCTGCCACTTTAGGTGTCTACAAGTATCTGCAGTTTATTTCAAGTTGTAGACCAGCTTAAAAAACTAATGTGACTTCGGATCACATCGGACGTATATTTGCACACATGAACCAATTCACAGAGGTTGTCATAAAGCATGCAGCAATGTGTCGACATCAATCGCATTATATGTAACAATTTGTCTGATTGAATAAACATTATGAAGTGAAAGAATAATGTGCATATAATAGCAACCCGAAACAGCACTCACTCATTTCGATTTCTTTGATGCATATTGCTCGATGAATATTTGATTAATTTCAGTGTTTATTAGTAGATAGTAAAAATGAGCAGTATAATCACATTTGAATGGAACGAAACGAAAAGGATGGTAATTTAATTGAGGAATGCAGAAAAATGAACCGAAAACAGCATTTAAATAGAAGAATTATTCCAGGATAAAGTAAAACGATGAATAAGCATAACTACGCTATGCTTTTGTAGCGTTTAATTTCAACAAAAATAATATTTTATTTATCAATTATATCTCTGTATAACAAATTTGAACATTTCACTGCCTCCTATATTCTATTTTCCGTCGTTGAAATAGTCTAAGCAATATTTAACAGACCAATAAATAATATACTTTTAAGAGTATATTATAATGAATTAAAATCAACTAAATAATCTTTAAGCATTTAGAATGAAATGTGAATTTGTAGTGAAGAGGAAGAAAGAAATAAGAAGCAGTTCACTCGATTGCAATTTTTGCTTGCTTGAAATGATCGTATTGCTCACCATTGATTTATCATTAATGACATCTACCTACTCTATTAAGCTCACATAAAATATCGGCATATTTTCCATAAGTAAGAAAAAAATTTCTTGGATATTCATTAGGCTGACATCATGCTTCAAATTTATCGATTAGGGCATCAAATTATCGCAAAGCTCAAATAAATCCCCTTGAGATCGTACCTATTTAGGATATTTCCGATGTTATTGAAGTTTGAGGGAGGCATTTACCTTTATAAAACTTCGACAAAATATAATACGCTGTGATATTATACAACATTTCGAACATATTAAAACGAGCCATATTTTCGAGTATTTTGACTCAGGAGTTACTAATAATTTTAGCGCAATGAAATAGAAGTATAAAAAACCGAATTACCCAAACATAGTGGGCATAGTAGCTAAGAATAATATTTTTTATGTGGGAAATATTAAAGAATGAAATGAAATATTGCTAAGCAAACATGATTCGTATACGAACTATGCAAAGATGCAGAAACACCATAAGCGTAGAACGTTTGGAACGTTTATACATCGAATATCAATAGGGCTAAGCCGGAGTTAGGGAAAGAAAGGAAGGGAGTGAGCAAAGAGGCTAAGAGAGGAAAGGGGAATGAATCTTCTTGAAGCGATCATTGAACAAAACAAAATTATATATGCTCCCATAATGTCTCATATGAGAGAATGTCATAGTCGAGATAAACGAGCATCAAAAAAGACGTAAATGCGTTCTTTGTAGAAATAATTTCTGTGGAGGAATCTAACAAAGATGATTTAACAATGATCAAGAAATAAAAAAACGTTCAAAAGGAATATCGACGTTGATGTTATTTTGAGCAATAGAATAAATAGCTAAGAAGATTAAATTAAAAACTTTTTTCATCAAAGATCTATAGATTGGAGGAGTTTTATCTATATTAATAGCCAAAGTCGATTTTTTAAAGCTGAAAAACGCTCGTTTAGTGAATTGCCGTTGGACATTTCAATTAAGCTAACTGTGAAGCTATCTGTCTGCAAATCACAAGATGGTGTCGCCAATGAAAAGCTTCTCAATATTTCTCAATATACAATATATATTGACGAAATTGCAAGTATTTGCAACATCTGAGTTTCTTAGCTTAAAATGATGTAAAGCAATTCCATTTACGCAAGGTCATTTGCATTTTTTGAATTGCTTTAATTAAATTTAATTGTTTCGGTAGTGATTTTCTCTCTCTCTCTCTCTCTCTCTCGTATATCTCACAAGTTTTCTATCGTAAAAGATTAGAGGGACTTTGTTCGGGATAGAATAGTTCTATTGAATACAGGGGCTGGGGGGGGAGCGGAAAGGGAAGGGGAGAAGAGAGGATGGGGGAGGGAGGGGGAGAGGAGGGAGGGGAGGGAAAGGAGGAGGAGAGAGCAGTTTTCTTATGGTCCTCCCTTTTCACTAGGGCTTAGCTTTAAGAAAAGCCAAATACCAGCACGAAAAAATTTACATTCAAAAAGGTTGATGAGTGTTTTTTTTTCGGCATCATCTCAAATAGTGGAAAAAAGACAATCATCTCAAGAAAATTACCTTTTTTTCTAACGATATTACGCTTTTAAACACTCATTTTAGCAGCTTCTGCAAATTTCCACTCGCAATATGGCAATGTCGCGTCTGTTTGTCTGTGTCTGTCTGCCTTCTATCTTTTCATTAGATTGAACTCGAGAAATATTCAATTTAATGTTATGAAATTTGGTGGGTTTATATTACAATTGATTTCAGACTTATGATCATTTCACATCCAACCAGAGTCTCATGTTGCACTAATAGTGCAGTAAAATATGTGCACAAATGAATTTTCTAAATAAGATTTCTAAAGATCTATTCGGTTAAATTATGAATGCATTGTTGGGTGTCTTGCATTACATAATAATAACTTATGAAATTGGCAGTTATGATAAAAAGCGCATATCGTGCTATTTAGTTTTGTAGGTTTTTGACTTGTTTTTCGACTGAATCCTTCTCGAAAAAAAAACCGTTATGCTAGTCACTACTGCTGACATCTGCAACTAATTATTTTTGTTAGAGATGTGCTTGTTTTACTTCTAAATATCACTACATCTAAAGATATAAACTTTTCCATATCTGATATCAATAGATGAGAAAGATAAAAGATTATATAGCCTTTCTGTGTTAACTATGTGTTTTAGCATAACATTATCGTTGTGAAGCAATCATTTAACTCTTCTCTTCATATTTTCTACCGAAATTCACCTCATTTCCTTCTCCATCAACGTTCCCTGACAAAATTCTCAGAGAAAAAGTCGTCTGCCCACAACAGATCAGAGATGGGTAGGAGTGCACTTCATGAAATTATTATAAAAACATACCCTGCTAATACTGCAAGTGAGAAATGATCGCAATGGTTAACACAAAAGCACCACAAATGAAATCGTTGCTAACTAGGGAATAGCGGCTCACAATGTAGGCCTTCATAAAGGCTTCAATTCGAATTCGTAATGAACTAGTCTAAGAGATCTTCTTCCCACACGGTAAAATAATGTTCCCACACGGTAAAATAATGTTCCCACACGGTCAACGCAATAGTAGTCTTACAAAAATAAGCGTGTGGAAATTTCGTCCGTTCAATGATAGATACCTTTCAGCACTCAGCACTCATGCAGTATTACCGCAGAAGAATCTCTCTCTTCGTTCATTAGCTCGCCTTCTTCTTTCTCAATGATCTCTAAATTTTTGAAAGAAACCTTTGATAAACATGAATTGCATCATAAAAATATATTAAATGATATATTTTTAAGAGCCCGAGAGTATTATAAACTGGTCATCAATTAATCTGTCCTTTAGAAAGTCGATGAAATTTAAAACAGAATTTTGAATCCAAATTCTACTACATATGCTATTGTGTCCATAAGGTTTCTAGGTGCATAGAGATTTTAACAACTATAACTGCAAAAGATTGTTGGCGGAAAAATTTGATCATTCAACAATAAAGTTAAAATGTATTTAAAAAGAGAAGAAAAATGCAGTCACAATTGCATTTTCCTGTGAATAAAAAACGAAAAGTTCGTTGAAATTTGAAAAATTTCCGTTTTCAATCTTCACTGTTCCTTACGTCATGTAAACTAATCTGCAACGCACAATCCCCCATCTATAACAACTACGGAACGTTTATTCCTTCACCTGTAACAACCACACGACGACTAGTTTTTTAACTCTATCATCTATGCGACGGTAAGTCCTACATCTGCCTCACTTGCATCATGGATAACTCTCCATCTGCATCACCTGGACGGTTTAGCTTACCAATTTGTGCTAAATAATAGTCTCCGACAAAGTTTTGCATAGGTAGGTGGAAAAAAAAAGGAAGAAAAACAGCGATAGATTCTACCTTTACGGTATTTCGATCGTTTGAGTTTGCCTAGGAAAAGAATATTACAGCAAACGAAAGCACCAGGTAAAATCTCACTGCCTAAATGGTAGAGAATCTTATGCTCAAAGAAACTACATTTTGAGCATTTAAGTTTTAAGAGATACTGTTCGCATATGCTTCAACTTGCTCAATATTTATGCAAATGTGGCCTTTAAGCCAGTCGCTTGCACATGCAATTTTCTGAGAAAATCCAGGGATAAGTGGCAAGCCGCGCCAGACGGGGTTGTGCAATATGCGCTTTCGCACTTCCACTCATCTAATCAACCAGCTTTACAATTCACCAAGAAAATAACATTGCGTTGATATTTTGGATGATTCTGCCCCGCTCATAAATTTTTCATCAAGAGGCTTATGACCAGATCCACCTCAAATTCAGCATCCTCCGTCCAGATGGCAGATGAGTTTCTTTTTAGCATATTTTATTATTCTGTGAGTCCTTTTCATAGTAATTAATCAAATTAAAATTTCGGCACAGAAATTCATCCTATATGTATTAAAAGATTATAGCCACCGGTTTTCATTACGGTGACTTTGGTAGTTCCCCAGTTAAGACTGTCGGACAGACAGACAGACGCATACATACATGAGAGCAGACATGACGTGGCTGATGTGGGTCTTGTTTACTGAAAATTGAAAAAGAATAAAAAGAAAGAAAAAGAGGAACGAGAAATCATTTAGTTCTATGAACAGTGATCCTCTATGTTTCTGTTGTGCATAACGAGGAAATAGGAAAATTCGACGTGCTAATGCATATGGGCGTTGTAATCGGAGAATGCCAATGTGGAGAGTGCTGAAAAGAATTGAACTGTGAAAAAAAAAGTGAAATTCAGAAGGTCTCTGATCGAATCATGCAAAATTTCTTACTCCTATATATAGAATACTTCCACATTGAGTGAGTTTTAAGTTGATTTAAAACTCGACAAAGTAAAAATAAAAGGTTAAAAATCATCATTGCCATTAATGATCAAAACTACTATCGCAAAATTGGCGCACAGATTGCGTTTCTAGTGAATCGAATTAGTGCTAATAAATGAAGCATTTCTTGAAGCAAAAAGAAATAAAAAAGTGAAGCAACGTGACAAGCAAACTAATTGGATATGTGCCATTGCAACTGCACTCATCCGACCGATCCAACCAATCGGGAAGTGATAAAATATATCCAACTTGTATTTTAAAAGGCGTTCATTTTGAAGTAATCCGACCGCTCCCATGAATGACTTGCAAAAGCTGCACCTTTCCATGAACTGAACAATATAAAGTGGTGACTCAGTCGACTGGAAAATGGGATGAATTTTTTAGCATAATCATGCATGTATGAATAAATGTATGTGCCACTTCTTTTGAATTTGATGGATTAAATTGAAAACGATATATAATACGAACCGATGGTATACATTCTCTAGATTTGTAACTCTACACGAAGTGGCTCCGGGACCGAAAATCCCTGATAAAAAGATAAATGGATATACGTACATAAGCATATATATGTACGTATATCCATTTATCTTTTACCATAAGCATATATATATATATATATATATATATATATATATATATATATATATATACGCCAGCTCGCTGCCCCTAGCATCCTCCTCTATGCTCTCCATAACGCCCTTTGCGAATATAAGTTTCCAAGAGCACATGAAAGTCTATTCATCTTTCATAAAATGTTGCTGCCTACCAACAAACAATATATCTGAATCTGAGATTTTTCTAAACGCAAAGTTTTCAACGATGACAAGGGATTCCATGCTTGATAATTGCATTTAATAGCAAGCTCAATCATCAATTAAAATAAAAAATTATATTTAATCATAGTGATATAACGCTAATATACCCATTTTTATTCTATGAGGAACCCGCCAGATGAAATATAATTAAATATTCGATGAAATATCCTCTCAAAATATCACTAAGAAATTGAGCTATGTCGTGTAATTATTCCAATCATTTGAAACAAGGATCACCGCTATAATACACTTTTATCGGTCATAAGCGCATGTGCCTGTTTATGTGTGTCTGTCTATTCACTCGCCCGTCAAATATTTTTAAATCATTGAGCAATAAATCGAAGTAATAAAATTTGCATAATTACCTTTTTTTTAAATTAAAAGTTTTCTAATCAAACATTTATCTACATCTTGAATTTGCTATTGCTCAGAAGTTTAATTTGATGTGTTGAAATAGAAAAACGCATACCTAGTTACGCCTTTTGGCGTAATATTCTCAATTGTTCAAATAATAACAAAAGTGTGAAATGGACACACAAAGACTGCATATATGAATGTGACAGATGGGTGCAACGATCTGAGCACAAATGACGAACGTTTAGTGCTGACACAAATTGAGCATCGAGGCACCATTTTATTGGAACAAATCGATGGCGTAATTTTGCTCTATGAAAGGCCTAATTATAGTCAAATAAGATTTTTTTTTTTTTCAATTATACAACCAAAGGAACTGTCATTGCTCGAAGTCGATGCCAACTGAAATCAAATTTTCTATATTTAATTACTAAATTGCACGTTTTGTGGAATTTATCTAACGCAATAACTCTAATAATAAATAGTAGTAATTGTTATAGAGTTTTATTTCATCAATGATAACCAATGATACTAGCAACGATTAAACACTGACAATGATCAATTAATGAATTGTCAATTTTTGTTCATTCTAGCAATCATTCACCTCTTTCAAAAAGTAAAGAAATAAGCGCCTTCTTCAATTCAAGAAGCTCACTAAGTATTATCACCAAGTTTAAGTTCCTATGAACTAACTGCATATTTTACTAAATAACATCTTATTCGTTGAGCAAATTATACATTTGTACAAATAGATTCGTTTTGTTTGGTAAATTTTAAGAGACAAACAACAAAAAATTCAATACTCAAAATTAAACCTGAAATCATCCGAGTATTAGATGCATTCTAATAAGGATTTAAAAGGATAATATTAAAAGCATTGAAAAATATTGAAAACGACTCAAATTTTAAACGAATAGAGGAAGAACCTCAATAACACTCTCTTCGAATTAAATAAAATATATTGAAGTGAAATGTCGAAAAAAACGATTATCCACCTTGTAGGAATATTTTTGCAATAATTTCCAACAACAATTTCTAGAATATGATCGACGATAGTGAGAAATTCTAGAACTTTAAAACTATTATACTTGAAAGATACTTGAAAAAAATGATAAAAATCTTTCAGAGACAATAAATAAAGCAAGAAAATAAGCAAATATTTTAGAAGTAATGTTTTTTGAAGATCTAAAAATTATTCAAGCATAAAAATCTAAAAAAAAATAACAAGTAAATAAAAAGAATAATGGAATGGGCTCATCATCGGTGAATTATTTCGAAATGAAGAGCTCATTTTTAAATAAGCACATGATGGTTATTGGTTTAATAACCATATAAAAAAACATATATGGGCTTCGAGAAAAATTGTCATAGCTTGAAGCATTCATAGTAAATAAAAATTAAGGCGCTAATAAGAAATGCCACTTTTGTCCAGTAAAATGAGGTTCTATCGCTCATAAATGTCCATCCCATCCCTCTCCTTTCACCGATCCTCCTCCTTCCTGCTTTCCTCTCCTCCCTTTCCTTCCCCAATTTATTCATCTTTTTTTGTGCAAATAGGCATTTTTATATAATTCCTTAGGTGAAAAGAAACAGCACTAAAGGAGGGAGTTGGATTTGAGGTGAAGCAAAATACTGAACACGCCAATTCAATAAGTTTTGGAAGTGCGAACAAAAGGAACAAACGAAGTGGGAACATTGCCACACATCGTTAGCTGAGTGAAAGCGAACGCAAGAGGATAAAAAAATGCTTTAATGGATTGTAGGCGATTGCATTTCATCTATTTTATATTTTTCTATGTTTTGTTAAGATGCAAACTTAGCAAATACATTATACAATTTCGAGTGAATCCATATAGATCAGTTAATAAAAACTTTGAGTTTTTTTTTTTTTTTTGAAAACTTAAAGTCTTCACAAGAATTTTAGAGAAATCAAAAAAGAATCTCTTTTAAATTCATGAAGCATAAATTTTTCGAAAACATTTCAAATGAACATTCTGGTAGAGATGTGTTGATAAGGAAGTGAGGGCAACATATTGTACGATAAAATACGAAAATGCCTACAGATAATTTTGAGTAAAAGAGAACGGATAAAAGGAAACGACCCAGTGTTAAGATGGGATACTAGCACTCTCGACCGTTGTCATTGGGTTGGACTTTGTCAGTACTGAGACGAAAGTAGTAAGCACCAAATAACAACTTGTTCCAATCGCAATACCCATGGGCAAAATCTCTCGTGGCGGAAGTGACCAACATGTGTCAGCCATATCCATTATTAAAAGATGGCTAAAGTATTTGTTACACCGTGTCATATAAATGTCGACTTTATTGGACTGCGCACTTAACAATTTATTGAACAATTTGTCCATCATCTCCTACTTATTTATGTGAGATTTACTACCAAAACTGGGCTATGCATGAAAACGGAAACATATTAGACACACAGTCAAAGCCTTTGAGGAGGTGCGGGGAATGCTGCTGTATATGACAACCCTAATTGCCTTATAGAGACCGACTGGTAAAATGTCTAAGTAGAAAGACTACCTAGTCAAGACAAGATTCATTCGTTGGTTTCTTTGCTCATAGATTTGTGGAAATTCTCAAAAGCAATGAATCTTTAGGCGGATTTCTCGATAAATGCGGCATCCCTACAAAAGAGTCTGGAAGATTTTTGATGGTTCAATTCGTTCGGACACTCATCCAAGAATGAACAGGAAGTAAGTTTGTATCCGGCTTGCAAATATTTATGATTTTTACTCATTGTATGATATGTGGCTATTTTGAGATAGATTTTATCGTCAATGCTAAGCACTCAATTATTATTTTTTAGGTTGAAAGGAAATATAAATCAATGGAGGATGGTGATACTGTTCAGAACAGTGGTCTTGGCCTAAGGAAGTCCTCATTTCGGGGCCCCATTACTTCAAAAACTACTTTTGCGAGGACTTTCTGAAAACCAACTGTTCAGTCGATACTTCATACATCAGTCCAGTATTCGGAGTTCACCGCTGTCCTCACCCGCCGGGAGCACTCGCAAGGACCCCCAAACAAAGATTACTCTTGAGTTTTAGGTCGCGGGGGTCCACGTGCCGAAAAAATCCCTCACTTCCGCGGCCGAGTTCCTCCTCCCGAGGTCATCACAATCATTGTGAGAGATGCTAATAAGATTGACCTTACCTTTGTGAGCCGAAAAAATTCCTCCATAGAATCGCAGGAAAGTGATGAAACTCCATGAGGCATTGGTGTTATCAAAGAAACAACAACTTTTTGTTAAAAAGGATGTTCATACTGGACATGATTAGAAAACATGATGGAGGACTTGAAAACTTGTACCTAGGCCACCTCAACGCCAATATTTTTTGAAGATATTCGCCTATATGCAGTAAAACAAAGTATCCGGCTTTAATAGAATTATAAATAAAACGCTGAAGCTGAGGAAAAATCAGATCATATCTCTTTTTGATTGAATCATTTCAATATGAAAAGAGTCTGAGGAATGGAAACTTATAAATGTTACCGTCATATATGAAAACAACAACGACTCGAAAATGCTCTAAATGAGATGCATATATCTCAACTTGCTGGTGTCGAAATTCTTTTGAACTCTGCGTTTTATGTACAATTTTATATTGAAGAGGAACTAAAAATATTATATTTTCACTACGTTTCTCGCAAAAACTTCCCAACACAAACTCATTTAATCGAAATCATAGAAGAAGTGAATTTCGCCCAGGGAAGAAGTCATTTAGCCTGATATCAAGAAAGCTTACAACAATGTTAAACGACATAGAATCATTCAGCAAATCGAAAGCAAAATGTTTCAAATGGATGAATATATTTCGGTCTAATTAAAAAGCTTTATGATGAAGAAAACCTCTATCTGCCATACTTTAATCAAGGAAAAGCCATCGCTATCGGGGCTAAATAAGGTGCCGTCCTATCCTTCTTCCACCCTGTAGGCTTTTCATCTTTCTCGGTCTCGAAGAAAAGCCATTGGCTGGGAAAGTAGTCGTGTACGCAGGCAATTGCAATTAATCTTCAATTCCAAGTGCAGAAGCAACAAGAAGCAACAAAAAAATGAAACAATTTTGATGAGCATTCCAGAAAAAGTAACTAGCAGAAACTTTATAAATCAATGCTGCCAGTTAACTTTGATTTTAAATCATTTTAGTCTACACTGTTGTCTCCGAAACGTCGAAAACTGTATCATGCTATGCTTTACCATTTCAAAAATTTTTTAAGCTCTACTATACTGTACTATAAAACAACAAAATTATTCAATAAAATGTCTTTTTTTTGAGTGAAACTTTCGTAAGTTTTATATTATACTATTTTAAGGTTAAAAGAATTCATTAGAGTTTGTTGTTATATGATGTCCAAAAACACCGAAATATTCATAAATTGCACTCTCCTTCACCGCGATAAACTATATAAGAATCGACTCTCGGTGCGCTCCGATGGCGAACTCCTCTGCTTGAAGACTCCTGATCAAAAGAAATAACCAGGACAATGTTTGATTAAGTTAGTCGAACACTTTGCTCTTCTGCGATGAAAATACTTTCGATTTCCATGGATTCCGAAGGCGCTGATAAAACCCGAGATGCTCGATCAAGGACGGCTGGAACAAGTTTTTTTTTTTCATTTCAGAAATCGGCTAGTCGCCGAATCGACTCTTCTTCACTTTACTCAGCTTCTTATCACATCCGGCGGTGCTCCAGATCCCATAAACAACATGAAGAATTAAGATGCAATATGAAGAGAGTTCTGTATTTCGCCCGCAGCCTCGGATTCGTTATTATTTTCATTTTATGATTTTCGTGGCAGAAAAATGAGCTCCGCCAATATTCCGTGCCTTCGATGCCCTTTCCGCATTACCGCAGCTTACTTATTCGAAAACAATACAACATTACCACATGATTTCTCGCATCATCAATAAAACGAGCCTTGTTTATTTGCAACACTTTTTTTTTAGATCCCATAGCACCAACACTGAGCCATCTACACCAAAGCATCTTGTGCAAACAAACATTTTCGGCTTTACCCACAACTGTTGTATCAAACGAGTTGAATTCGAACATAACGATACGTCAAAATTGGAATTTTTCAAAAATTGCTAAGCTGCTGCAGTCCTATGTGAATATGACGCAGCCAGCGCTTCAGCACGGACAATTTGGGAAACGGTCTCCTGCCAAAACCAAGTGTTCTTCAACCCATTTATCCTTCGCAGGGGCTCTTCTTCTGCGAATATCCGGCCTCCGGACAGAAATTCGAAACACAATTCCCATTCAAAACGCAAAATTATATATGAGTGTTATGATGTTAAAATTCTTCAGTAAAGACAAGTCAGACAATAGTACAACAACAGATACATCTATCTACGATATTGACGAATATTCACGAACTGTGATTAGAGCTAACATTGCTTCAGTGTATTAAAATCACCATAAATTCGTCCAGCTTGCAGCGAGCTATTTAAGCTGAATATAGAATGACTTAATTTTAGGGCAAGTTAATTAAAGTATAATCTCGAATTAAACTCTCACGTTCTTCTTGAGAAGGGAACGACGAAGATTGTAAGGAAAAGTGTTATAAGCTATCACAATTTATTAGAAAGTAACATAATCGAGTCATAGCTTATCTTCGTTCCCTAAAACATCAGCGACAAACAAAATCATATATTACGTTTTTGAAGTGCAGGAACAAGTATTTTATTCTAATTTTACGGTGAAACAAATAATATAAATGGTTCACTGACGACGGAGGCAGAGAGAGTGGGAGAGGAAATGAAGGTTGTGAGGAAGAGACTATTTTTTCGTCCAAAAGTGCAGAACGAATTTTTCATGCTCTATCAGTAGCTAAATGGCAGAGTGTTAAATATAAGAATTTATTATGCATTTAGAATAATAGATTTTGCTTTTCAGGGCTACGAGTTGAAACCACTGAAGTTTTTAATGAAGAAAGAACAGACAGGACATGCAAATTCATCTTTCCCTCTTCCGTTCCCCTAACTCTACTACGCATAAAAAGAATATTCTCCTTATATCATGCCGATCTATACCACTTTTTGAGACTACTTAGCAAACGTAAAAAACTCAATGGAATGCTTTTTTTTATTGAGACACAGACAAAGGCAAACATAGACAATTTCCTTCAACGAAATATTCAGTGTATGGATTCGTTTTGAAGCATAAATTCTTTATTCTAGACGTGAGCTTTAAAATCGAATATTTTGCGGTTTTATTTATAACAAAGAGATTAACATGAAAAGCATGATGAATGCTTTCAAATACATCGTGAAAGCTCTCAAAAGGAAAATGAGAATGGTGGATCGTATTCTATTTGATAAGCAATTTTCCTAAAGTGAACAAAATAGAGATGATTAGCGAATTGATTTTGAGGAATCAATGGAATAATCAGATGGAAATCAAATTACAATTGTGGATTTAAGGCAGCACTACTGAATTTAACAAATGTGCAAATGCAATGCAATATTAAGCACAAGAAGTCGAAACTAAAAGGCGATATGTCGTATGTAAATTATCTGGGGTCAAATAATGCGAAATGCATTGCATGTAAACGACGTGTTAAGTTTAATCCGTTGTGAAGTACCGCACCACCTTGTTGCTAAAATTATACATGAAAGCATCTCTTAAGATACAAATGTTAAACAAAATTTGCAATTCTGACTTCTCTAGCTTTACACAGAAATGGTCTCATGCATTTATCGCATTCTTCCTTTCCTACGACCATATGACATCCTGCCTATTTTCGCTTGCGATATTGCTTGAACTTATAGACGATTATCAGTCAATTTAAACGATAGTAATGTCTCAGGACACCAATGTACTGAACGCTGAACCATTAAGTTTTATTAGAATAAAACAATACACGCCTCAAAACAGTATCTGTATAGTACTCGTTGTATAGACCACAATTAAGTAAAACTTATATGAAGGGGGCAGAGAGGGTAGGCAAGGAAAAGCAGCAAAAGAATGGTCGAGGTGGGAATCGACGAATAGGTGCGGAAGGAAGAGAAGAGAAGGGAAGAAGAGGATGGGAGAATGGTAGAAGAATGCTTTGAAAATAATGATAAGGTTAGCCACCCTAGCAATTTCAACAAAAATATTTTCCCTTATACCCACTAAAAAATAGAAAAACTCCAATTCTTGCATCATATTTTTCTGATTTGAGAACAACTAAATAAGGGAGCGCTGCATGAAAGACAATATTAAAATTTCCAGTATCATAATAACTTCCCAAATAAATACATAAACGAATAAATTAAGTATAAACATAGGGAATCAATCAGCATTCTTCTCTTTTAAATATAATAATATCCGTCAAAAACCGAAAACAAAACGCCTATCGGTGTTGATTCTCAGCTTTGAATTGTGTTGTCATAACACTAATATAATTTTTGAAGTGTTATATTAGAAGAAAACGCAGCGCATTTGCGAAAACTACATTTTGTAACAGGTATTTGGTTTCTCGATATATGAAAATGACGCCCATACACTATAAAACAAAGCCCAAAGATAACACAGCCTGATGTTTTTACCACATCGCAGTTATAGTGAGATTAAGTGTTATTCAATGTTATTCGCATCCTCAACGATGTAAAAAAAATCAACTGTTTTATGTCGATATAAGAATTAGACAGATGAAACTGCATCAGGTGAAGTGGATATGCGGCCATAGATAAAAAACAACTGCGGAATAACTTAAACTGAAATTACCTACTTGAAAATATTTGATTTCAGAGAAAATAGAAATTAAGGAGGGACGGAGGGATGGGAGAGGGGGGGGGGGGGATGCGCCGTTTGGCAACATCGCGCAAGAGGGGGAGATTGATTGATTACATGGCTACTATATGGACAGGATGCGTCAGCAAAAATTGGGTCCGCCTGCTTGACTCTGCCTGATAAGGCTTATTTAGTTGGTGCAAAACCCTGTAAGGCAGACCACGAATGAACAATTTTCGAATCCACTCTCCTATTCGATCGCACAACAATTGGCTAATTTTACATGTTGTTGCCGAATTGAGACTGCCCTCTCGCACTTTTCTCTTCTATCATCATTCATACATCATCAAGGTCCAACTATAAAATCCCAACTCAGAAATAAATCTAAAGGGTGGAGGGTGGTTATAGTGAAATACTAGTGTAAATGACCAGTCACGAATGCAGCATAGAAATTTCTTGTTAATTTGACGTTAAGAAAGCATTTTGGATTCAAAAACTCGTAAAATGGGCTGTGATCATTACGTATGTTTGTCGGGCTGTGTTGTATGTGAATGTGCACGCATAACTGTGTAATGTAATCGACATGTCCGTGTGCATATATGCGTGTTTGCATGAGTTACTTTGAAAAGATGCCATGGACACTTTCCAGTAAAGTAATTAAAGTAACTCAGTTGTTTAAAATAGTTACTTAGAACAATGAAGTAAACTTTTATACGTCGTGAAATATTGATGATAGGTGATAAGCTCGTTATAACTCCTTAACGTCGAAAGACATCGTATGTATTGATATATAAGGAATAATGTCCTATGATTTCGGCCAATAAGTCATGTTGCAGGACATCATCCAATCCCGCAGTACTTTTTAAGTGCTGAAGGTGTTCTTTGTAGGATCCAGTATGTTTAGAAAAAGCTTTTTTAAATGATAATCAATAGAAATGGAGAAAAGGAAGGAAAGAGAGAATGCAGTGCTTCAAGCTTTTGTTATCATCAAAACTTGAAATATTCTCTCACATACAAGGAGCATTCTTTTCTGGATCAATATGAATTAAAGCAGGCGAATTAACGAAACCTGAAATGCGATTGTACTCACCAAAACAACAGCCGAGTGTATGTTTTTGAACTCAGTAGTAAAACATCTACATATATAGAATGCCTGAAAATAATTTTTGACAGGCAAAGGGTGAGGATTGGTTCCTTTCGAGAAGGAGATCGGATTCAGAAAGGATATGCTGAAACAGCTATGTCGCCTATGATGTCTTTTTGTATGTGTGTGCTGTGTATGTCTGTCTGCAACTAATTTCAACTCGCCAATCTCTGAAGCTAAAATAGTCTAATCTATAGGGTCGGATAATCTTCTAACCAAATTTTCAACTTCATTCATCGATTCCTTAAGAATTTACAGCCAATTAAATTTGCCCAAAAAATTTGCATATTTTCCAACCACCCGCGTCATGTTTTACAAGTAATCAGCTTGCAAAAAACTAATTTTTTTCAGAAAATTCGAATGGTTTGTCTGTTCCTTTAGAATATGCACGTTTTAATGCATCTTAGTGCACGTTTTATTACTGTTTAGTAATTTAAGGTGATGGTTTGATCGGAAGTCTGCAAAAGCGTATACTCGATCAGAATGTCTGGCGCTCTTTTCCACTTCTTTGAATAATGAAATAAAATTTCATCGTTAAATTGCTAAGAAAAACTTTAGTTCATTGAACAGCAATTGAGAGCGAGCGTTGGTGATCCGTAAATCAGATCCCAAAAAAGAAATGTTTCGATATGATATTTTATCAAAACTTCGCCCTTCCTTTTCAAAATTTCCCAAATTTCCTTCACCCCGAAACTTTCAATCGTTTTCCATGCTGCTCCGCAAAATGTTCAATTCTCTGTTCTGCTTATCTATCGTCTCGTTGTCTTTCAATTTTTCAAAACTTGAAATTATGCCACCGAAACCGAGGCGTGGGGGATGTGGAGGAGAGAAAATGAGGTGTTTATATAGCTATAAATTAAAAATTTTAGCTGAATACACGAGTGGTGTTTGTGCACCAATGTAAGTAACGTTGCTCTGCTCAAATCAAGTTTTGAAGTGAGGCTCCTGACACGAAATACGCTCAACTGCGTGTGTGTTATTATCGAAAGCATTTTAGGCCTGAGTATCGAGTGAGCGACGTGTTGTGTTGGCTTCGTTCACTTGCTCTTCCAGGCAGCCCTCATTCGTCTGCTTATTGCGTCCGCTCGTGTTTATCCCACTTTTATTGCAAGTTAAAATCGAGTTGTTGCAGTTTTCTTATGTTATTTCTTCATATACTTTACACTTATCGGTTGTTATAATGATAGGTTAAGCGATCTGCAGATCTCAAGCGATGTTTCTTGTGGATACCTGAAGATGAGCATCGACTTTTCGAAAAGTTGCCTCCACGATTATCATGAGAAGTGCAACAATCTACGATAGTAAACTAGCCTAAATTTACACTAATTTTTTGAAGCTTTCATAAAATTTTCAATGTTTATTTTCAGCAGACATCGACCTCTTCTTGTTTTTTCTAGTTTTTGAAGACATTTCGTGCCAGCCTCAACCTATATCGTGTTGGATAGCGGTAGCATCGAAGTCTGACCTTATCATTTTGCGGTAAGTTATCGAAAGCATATTCTACAGCTCAAATTGTCATCGAACTTTTGGCCAAGGCATAAAAATGCCTGAAGTTGGCTCTTTATTTGCCTCATTCGCATTCTGAGAGAACTTTGAAAGAACTCATTATGAAAACATAAAATACTTGATAAACAAAATACTTGATAAACTATGAGGAACGCTTTACATCTATATTATAGCTGCTTTCTTATTTCTCACTAAAGCTAGTCGCATAAATAAGGGGCTCGCCCAAAATTTCAGTCAATGCCAATTAATTTCAACTCGCTCATAAGTTAACACTAAAAGCTTATAATCTAATGAATATGACTTATTTCAAACATACCGAATGGATAATTTCTCCTACAGTGCCATTGCAATTGTTCTCAAAGAATGTTGCACATCTCCATATATAATTTCATTCAGTAGGCTTCCTCTTCCTATTTTTTCCAAACATTTTTCCAATAATTTTCAATCCTTTTTTTGTGAATAATGTTTAGATCGAAATGACTGACTGCATATGAAATAAGATGCGAATGAAATCGGAAAATTTTATTAAAATTTCACAGATTTTTTCCGCTTTGATCTAAATGAAGTGAACGATTTTATTTTATTGTCAAGTCGGTAAGACTTCATTCTCGATCACTTATATCTTTTTGAATGGAAAAGCATATGGCAATGACTAATCGTTTAGAACATTGAAATAAAGCTAACTTGTTTTCAATTCTCTTCTTGAATTCATTACTTTTTAGCAATTGGAAACAGTATTACCATCGAGAGTTTCTGTGTTGAAAGCGCTCTTTTTTCATCGGCACTGTTTACTTTCGTATGGAGCAATCTGCAAGAACAAAAGAAGTCTCAATAGCCTACCGTATTCAACCGTTATAACCCTCCTGAAGATAAACCCCACAAGTAACTAATAAACTCCATAAGCCCTTAGATTAACGTTCTCGGTAATAGAATAGGTATACTCGAACAATTGAACAATTATTAACGATTTAAATGTGGCATTCAACAGCGCCATTACAGTCGAAATAAAAATGCGGTTACTAGATTCCCGAAAACATTGGTCGGAAGAACTTTTAGTTGGTGGTAGGAATGGGGGGGAGGGGGTTAACCGCTTTGATGATTTACGGTAACAATATGTAACATCTCAAAGGCAAGGGACTTTTTTTTCACATCTGATAATAAAAGTTACAGAACTCCTCAAAAATAATTCAATCCTTAAAACAAATAAGGTTTTTATTCGTGACCAGAGAATACAGTATGCCGTTCCACTTCTGCAGTTTTACATAACATTGCGCAATGAAGAGGAGCATTTTTTTAGGGAAGCTTACGTCATCATATCATTGATTTTTCAGCAACGGGAGTGTCTCTGCACTTGTAGTCGTCTGAAAGGTGAAGTAACGAAATAAAGAAGGATCGTAGAGGGAAGGGGCGGAGAAGCTGGTAGGATAGAAAAAAGGAGCTTGAGAGGTTTCTATAAGTCTCCAAGAAAACAGCTACTCCAATGGTAGATGTTCTTTTACCATCGCCGTATCAGTGTCTCAATGCCTATAATATTGAGCATCACTGATATAAATGCGGTAAAGGAATTTATATTCCGATCCTTTTTTGTAAATCCTCTTCATCAAAAATCTTTCTCGTTCGCTCCCTCTTTATCATACTTGAATGTTCCCATAGCAATGAACTTCGAACTTATTTCAATAAAACAATTCCATACTTGCAACACAATTACATTCAGAAGTTGTCTACAAGACTATTCATAATGGAACTCTCCAATTTCTTTATGCGGCAAGCTAGGTTTTATATCCTACTGCCATAATACAATAGCGAACCAATCAACGGATTTCGTATTACCTATTTTAGGCTTCAAAAAGTTTACCACTCAAAACATACAACGATTTATTGAGACCCCCTTCGATGAGTCATGCCCACATGTACTAGTATCGTTGCTGCCATTTGATGGCTACCCCCTCCCTCTCCCCCTCCTCTCTCCCTCCCATCAATTACAGGCTGAATTCAGTTCTTTAATACAACAAACAACCACATTTGAATAGTGTGCGATGTGGCATCCAGTGCATTTTTTAAGCTTAAGAGGTAACTAGAGGTTTTGTGTCTGTAACGTTGTGCTGTTGTGTGTTTAAAAGTGCCTCTCTATCTCTGACACCCTCTCTAATATCAATTATCTCCCATATGTGCTAACAACAATTGCTCGCAGTGTTGTGCCGATGAGCAGCGCCTATGAGCGAGCGCCCTTCGCACTCATTGTCCAATGGTTGCGATCTGCGGTTCATTTTTATTTGATATACTCTCGATTTTTGTGACCTTGTGAATGCGGTTTCTTATAGGTTGGAACAGGTATTCCACTTAGCGATGGTCATCATCTGGTAATTGTTTACGGTTATAGAACCTTCCACCTTGCACTTTCTTATGTACACCTAAGGAGTTGGTACCTCTGAAGTAATTCAACGGATACATCACAAGCCTATGAGAACTTAATACTGGAATAAGCTCCGATGAAAAGCTGTTGGGATTTTAGAATAATGCTGCTACTCTTAAAAACCAAAAATTATAGAAATCTTTTTCGAAAACCTTCGAGAAAATGGCACTGTTTTATTGAATTATTCATTAAATTCCAATAAAAAATTGCTCATTCATAGACGTCATAAGCAATGAATCTATTTTTTAAAGACTATTGCACTAAGCCATTCTAATTATAACTTTTACCCACTATAAAGCTTTTACTTATTATAAACCCGTAAAGTTTTGGAACTACTTTTATGACTAACAGTCAGAGAGTGAAAGAATGTTTGTCAGCTTCCGTAGTGTAAAATTTGGCAAAATATATCATTTATATTTATGAAAAGTTTGAAAATATTTTCTTACCTCATTTAAGACCAATTTCGGTTGTCAAATTTCCCATAAATGCACTAAAAAATATACCAAAGTAATCGCATGTGAATACATACGATTACTATATATTACAATAGAATAATTACAATGGTTATTTTGCAAAAGTAAATCAATAAATCTAATTATACTATTCAATAATAAAATAAAATATTGCAGAAACAACTTGCAGGATTTAAGGCTTGAGATATCAACGACAAGTCGACCATTTTCATCGTTTCTTTCCCGTATAGTAAATAACGGATTATGTGGTGTAGAGTTCTGCTTCATTAAAGGATGATGGTACCGTCTCCTTGGAAGGAGAACAGCGAATTAATTTCTTTAAAAAAATTCAACGGTGAAAATTCATACTAAGACTTCATTAATGTGAGGGCATAAAAGAGAAAAAATAGGGGGCGATGTGGGATTTAAACTCGAATATTTCGTTTTTCAGCTGAAGACACTTACCAATTTTTTCCATTGCTGCACGCTTTTAATCTCAAATTTGATGCCATTATCTTACTGATACCTAGTATGAGACTTTATTATGTTGCAGCGCATTAAAAAACAGATATGCAGCAGTTAAGAAATAGAAAAAAAATTCAACTACAATATGGTTGCAGAAATTTTATCCACGAAAGAGAAGCCAAAAGAAAGAAACAATTAAACTGTGACTGGCAGCAAGAGGTCGGATTTTATCGGTGCTTTGGAGAGGTTCATTAGCAGTTTGCTGTAATAGCACTCACTGATTCGCCGAAAAAAACAAGTAGAAAAAATTACTTCCTACCCGTAAATTGACAGTTTTTTTAATTTCCATTACAGAGTGCTTTTTTAGGAAGAAAATCCAAGTTTTAGTCGTTAAAAGGTCCCACTTACTGAAATTCGGGTAAATTTTTCTCCTAAAAAAAAAATCTCATCTTTAACTGCATCCGTGTGATGAATTTCACGGGGAATCCGAGAGATTCGAGAATTTCGTTCTCCAATTTGATGGTCCTTCAAATAAAATTTAAATTTCAATAGTAGTTCCTCCCAAGTGCACCTGAACATTAAACAAATAGTGTGCCGTTTCTTGAAGAGGACACAAAAATAGCGAATACCAATCAAATTCGTTCCATTTGATTGCAATTAAATCACATCTATCTGCAAGCATGTAATAGTTTCGAGAGGTAAACATCAGCTCTCTAACTCAATGATGAGGAGTTTGCAACATTATAAACTTCATCGAAGAACGTAAGTAAGTGTGTTCTTAAGCAAAAGGTTTATGCTTAGCCTGAGGCCTTTTCCACTTTTCTTAATAGTTTGAGCTAAATAGTGACTATGATTAGGAAAGAGATTTGGTTTTTTAATCACTTTTAGAATGTTTTGCAGGAATGCGTTTTAGCGCAGAAAAATTTCGATAACCTTATTTCTCCAAGAATTTCTCAAAAATCAATAAATATTTTTTTTTTTTTAAATCGATAAATAAAAGTTCGCAAGCATTCAGACTTTAAGCCTTTTTATTCACCTAACTGCGCTGCTTACTTAGCAGCAAATGAAGCTTATAAATATGCACTTTATTCACTTACTGGATTTTGATATTTCATGACTCTTTATGGTAGCGTCGAAAACCGTATAAAAAATACATATAAAGATAAAAAAAGGAATCGATAGCCTTTGATGGATTCGCTAGAGCATATAAAAATGCGAATCTGTGGTGACTCTGAATAGCGCCCATACGGTGATGTGGTTGCCTTTTTATGAGCTTCCATCAAGCTTTAACTTCTCATTTTGTCTCCTCTCTGCTCTTCCCAAACCTCGCCCTTCTGCATTAAAATCTATTCCATTCCTTCATCCCCTCGCCCCCATTATCTTCGTAGAAAAAAAATAGTTCTTTTGATAGGCATATCTGACAATATTGCAGCTTTATTTTTGAGCATAGTTCAATTAAAAACTTAATTAATCACAATGAACGTATTTATGAGTTTTATACTGCTTAATGAAATCCACTCGTAAATTGTACAACGATTAGTCGAAGCGTTCACAAATACTGAAATTAATTCGAAAGGGGCCCAACATAGTAAGACGATACCCGATGCAAATACCTGCCTATTAACGTATGCTAATTACAACAAAAATATGCAAAATATAGAGTGTACCGGCGAAACAACTCCATTTTAAGCGAATACAAAGGACTGCTGATCGTTTTTTTTTTGTTTATTGTTCTGTTTGGATATTGCGCTGTTATCGTTTCATCTTTTTTGAATTGCAAGCGATCGGCTGCCTATACTCTGTTTAGTTGGAATGGCTTCCCTATACGGTGATTGATGAACGTGCATAACTCGATTTCGTAACATATACTTTTATTGATTACTTTCGTAGTAAGAGTGGATCACTTTTAAGAGCGAGTTACAATACTAGTGGCACATTGCCCATAGTTGCATTCTTACAGCTCTTATTCGATAGTCTGTTGGCGTCATTCAGTTGATGTTGTTTCGCGGTGCGCTGATCGGTTGTGCGTTTGCTTGTTGAGGTTTGCATTATGGCGTTTTATTGGTGAGGAGGGTTCTAGCACGTTGTTTTAGAGTGGGGATTTTGATGTGAAATGTTAGACATGTTGTCTTTTTATTGAAAAATCCCAATGGATTAATGCTGACCGTCTAAAGTGGTCAGGTTACCACCAAAACTCCTTATAGTGGAAAGCTTAGGCATACGAAAAATCCTGGTTTAAAACAGCATTGCAAGTAACCTCGTTAAGCTTTGCTCGTAAATGGTTCTTTCGTATCTGGTGTTGGAGTCGAAACTTTCGTCTTTTCAAGAAGTATGGTTCCAATCCTGACCAAATCTTAACTCAGGCTAAAATGTGGTGAGTATGCGGCGTGAGCTGTGAGGATAGTTCACAAATGACGGCGCAACTAGTTTCTCTTGAACTTTTTATTGTCGTTGCTGAATGTTGGATTCGCGTTTTCGATGCGTTCACTCGCTGCTTTTGCTTATGCTGTGCAGCGATTGATGTGTATGAGTTTGATTTCAGCAGCTCTCCTCAAGCGTTGTTTGTTGTTGTAAGAAGCGATGGGCAAGGAAAAGACGCATATCAATATTGTTGTGATCGGCCATGTCGATTCGGGTAAGTCGACGACGACCGGTCACCTCATCTACAAATGCGGTGGTATCGACAAGCGAACCATCGAAAAGTTCGAGAAGGAAGCTCAGGAGATGGGCAAGGGTTCCTTCAAATACGCGTGGGTACTCGACAAGTTGAAAGCTGAGCGTGAGCGTGGTATCACCATCGATATTGCTCTGTGGAAGTTTGAGACGGCCAAATACTATGTCACGATTATCGATGCCCCCGGTCATCGTGATTTCATCAAGAACATGATTACTGGTTAGTTTTTCAAGGCTTGTTGCTTTATTGAGGGTGGGAGTAGCCTAAAAGTTCTGAATGTGATCTAAAGGAAGAAAAGTCTTAGAGGCATATAAGAGAATACTATTGTTGACAAGTTGTAGATTCCTCCGTTGCGAACTAAACATGAACGAACCCAGCAGTTGAAGTCCAGCTGCATGTTTCATTATCGCAAAACAAATGGTGAATGAAGCAGGATGTGTGTGTGTGTTTTAAGGCACGTCACAGGCGGATTGTGCGGTATTGGTGGTGGCATGCGGCACGGGTGAGTTCGAAGCTGGCATATCGAAGAACGGACAAACTCGTGAACATGCGCTGCTTGCGCAGACGTTGGGTGTGAAGCAACTCATCGTTGCATGCAACAAGATGGACTCCACGGAACCGCCATTCTCCGAGGCTCGCTTCAATGAGGTTTGCGTTATTTCATGCTCTCTTTAGCAAGCTGGAAGTTGTGGGGCTTTGATGAACTAATGAGACTTGACTTGAAGTGGAACGCTTAATAACCTTTTTTTTACTTACCTGTGGTTTTTGATTTAAAACCGTTTTCAGATTTGTTCATGTTGGTCCCCAGCATAGGGGGGCTAGCTACTGACGATCTTGGCACATGACGTTACTGGCCAAGGACCGGTTCGTTTGGGTTAGATTTCGCCACTTTTCATTAGGGCCGTCATTGTGGACCCTATAGTTAATGTGCTGTGTTCGATGCAACGCATGATAGGTTTTCGTCACAGTTGAATTGTTTAATAACACTCAGATGTCAATATTTAGGTGACCACCGAAGTATCCAACTACATCAAGAAGATCGGCTATAACCCGAAGGCTGTAGCTTTCGTGCCGATCTCTGGTTTCAACGGCGACAACATGCTCGAGCCGTCGCCGAATATGCCATGGTTCAAGGGATGGAACGTAGAACGCAAGGAGGGAACGGCATCCGGCAAGACACTGCTGGAGGCTCTCGACTCGATTGTGCCACCATCGCGGCCTACCGACAAGCCCCTTAGACTGCCTCTCCAAGACGTCTACAAAATAGGAGGTGCGTTACCCCTTAACGACGTTTGTTTTTTATCGGATCGGAGAAGAGAGTTGATTATGTCATTGGGAGCTGACGTCATTGATTAACAAGAAGAAGCGATGGGAGACGTCTCAGGTTGTGCGTGCTTAGTTTCGTTTTCCTACCAAAGGATGAGAAGTTGGCATGGGTTTGTTTCTCACTTGAGGATACCTGAGAGAATTGACTGAGGTAGTGTCTGCTATCTCGAAACGCGCGAAGTTGTGTATTTCAGGTATTGGAACTGTGCCGGTGGGACGTGTGGAGACTGGTGTTCTGAAGCCAGGCATGGTGGTGACATTTGCGCCCCAGAATGTTACCACTGAGGTAAAGTCCGTAGAGATGCACCACGAAGCCCTTGCTGAAGCTCTTCCTGGTGATAACGTCGGCTTCAACGTTAAGAACATCTCTGTGAAGGATATCCGTCGAGGCTCTGTCGCTTCTGACTCGAAGAACGATCCGGCCAAAGAAGCCAAGTCGTTCACAGCTCAGGCATGCTTTTCTTAATCTTATGTCAGCGTAATTGCTGTTTCAGTTGATCAATTCGAAGTCATGCTAATGCCGTGTCGGCTATTACCTCACATATGTTTTTAAACAGTTCATTTAGCAAACGATCACACAGGTGGTGATAAATTGGGCGGTGCGAGTGCAGACGCATCTAGATGTCGGCGTTGTTGAGTTATGGCTTGTTTAAAAAAGGTTGCAGAAGTGAGCTTTGCGCATTGTTAGCGATTTGCAAGGAATGCATTGCGTCACGGGTGATGTTTGTTTTTCAGGTTATTATTATGAACCACCCCGGACAGATCGCTGCTGGTTACACACCCGTGTTGGACTGTCACACTGCGCACATTGCTTGCAAATTCGCAGAACTTAAAGAGAAGGTGGATAGGCGATCGGGCAAGAAGGTTGAGGACAACCCGAAGGTAAGAATTTGGTTCCTCTTGCAGTTAATGTTTCTCCTATCAGTGGCATGTCTTTTCTGGCAAAGTTTCTGCACTTTTTTCAGAATGAGTTGGAACGCAGTGGGATAGGAGGATCAGAGAGACCAGGGCGAGTCAGAAGTAAGTGCATAAGGGGTCCACTTCTTTTTCCTGCCAGCTTATGTCATACAGTTTATGGTCTTGAGACCTAAGTAATGTATGTTGTAAGATTCACCAGGAAGCGCTTTTTGTGTCCTATCAGGTCGGACAGTAGCCTTAACGATACCGATCGTTTACTTCGCTTCTGCTCGTTTTAGCTTCAACGAATATATGTTCATCTCGAAGACTAGTCGAAATGATTCGACGGCATCTCGTAGGTAATGTGGAGGTGGAGCATCGGTACTATAAACGTGAGTCACGCTGGCACAATTCTTTGGTTGCAAGTTTCGTTATTGTTGTTATGCATCGATGCTAAGTTAGGAATGTTTCAGTTCCTCAAATCGGGTGATGCGGGTATTATTGAGTTGATCCCAACGAAGCCGATGTGCGTGGAGACGTTCACAGAGTATGCGCCGTTGGGCCGATTCGCTGTGCGCGATATGCGGCAGACGGTGGCGGTGGGTGTGATCAAGGCAGTCGACAAGACCGAGGCGGCGGGCAAGGTGACTAAGGCGGCGCAGAAGGCTGGTGTTGGAGGCAAGAAGAAGTGATTGCAATTTATGATGGCTGCGCGTTGTTTAATGTTTTTGAATTGCCGGTTGTTGTTGTGTGTTCTCATGATGGTTGATGCGCAAGCAGCGTGTCCGTGTTGCTCGATCGACAACGCCACCTCATAAATTATTGAGAGCTTTGTTTGTTAACTCTCGTTTTGTTTTAAGCTCTTGCGCATTAAAGCATGTCTTCGTGACATCTCACTCTCTTCATGCTAATCTTTTGTTCGATCTCGAGGAGAATGCAGGGGTGTTTCTGCAAGTGGAAGTATAATGGACCTATTGGGTTGGGGGGGGGAGGTGCTTGAGACTGTGAGATCATTGTGAGGTGATCGGTGCTTTAAGTAGTATTAGAATTGGCAGGCGGTCGTTGACCTCGTGGTCCCTGCAAATCTCAACAGTGCATTGGGGCCATAATTCCATATTGATGAGGGGTTCTGAAAATTAAGTTTTGCTTGTGGTGAGATTTTTTGCAGCAGTGGCAGGAGGCGTAGTGTTTTCGTCTGCTTGCAAAAATTGGGCGTACAAATTGTAAGCTTATTGTTGATGCGTGGTGTTAGGCTGAATAAATGCGAACAGAAGAGGCGTAAAAGAAGTAGGAGGAAAACTTCTGGGTGAAGTGGCATCGGGCGGTGCGATGACATAGTGCGGACGGCTCACTTTGTTCCTAGAAATGTTGTCAGCACTGAATTCGGGATGTTAAAGTGTGGCATGTGTAGGTGCAGACAGTCAGTCATGACTTCCTGTTGCCGCGGTGGGGGGGGGGTCGAGCGTGTGAAATGGTGGATGTGGGTAGCAGTGCTCGGATAAGGTTTACATCACTGTTTGAGGTTTTCCATGCGATTGTACTTTGTGACTTCTACATAAGTAAACGTCAGTTTTGTATGCAGATTGAGTTGGGGGGGGGGGCGAAGCGGTGGAGGGGAGGGAATTGACGGAATCTTGGATGGCTTCTGGCGACGGGCTGATGCGGTAATATTTGTGAGAAGATTTGGGTGACCAGTAGTGAATAGAGTCGAAGGAATAAAAGGTTGGATGACTGCATGGCGTTTGGAACGAATCGATTAGCGTGTCGAGGGGGTGGGGTTCCCAACCGTTGAGTTGGCGCTACCTTCTATCCTTATGCCCATCCATATCTCCGTCTCTCTTCCTCCATCCTCCAGTGTATGATTAGAGGAGGGACATGGAATCCACGGATGAAATGTTACGGACAAGCCAAGTTTAATGACAATCGGTGCTTAGATCCCCACTGTTGGTTCAAACAATTCCTTCAACAATTCTACCATGCTAAACGCGTGCGAAATGTGCTGTATTTCTTAGTTGTGGAATAGTGCTCGCTAATCGATATAACAGACGTGCAGCCAGTAGGAAGACCTGCACAAACCTAACCAGTGAGCAATGTGCTAACCGGTCTAAGCGGGCACACATTGTCGATGCGGCTATTGCGATCGTCCAGAGCAGTGTTCATGTAGCGCATCGCTCACTAACGCTCCACTACGGCCATTCAATTCCGCCTACTCAACCGGCTGGCAATACACAAAGTGTAAACCTTGTTTCTCGTACTTCATGAAGATGAAGGGATCCGAGAGTAAATCAAACATGCTGCAAACAACTGTTTGACTTGTTCCGCATGTCTTAACGGATGTTGACATTCAACGTTACAGAAAGCTGTGCTCCTTCAAAATAAAATCCATATCTTCTCACAATAGGCATTGGGAAAAATGAACATCATCGAAAAAATCGATATTTTTCGGTCACTGCACTCTCTTAGTCTTTTCAGTTTGCTTCAGTCATTTAAAAAAAGTAATAGAAATTAAGTTGGAGGTCCCTCATTCTTTCTCTCCCTCGTTCTTTTCATCTCTTTTCGTAGATTCTTTAAACATCGCAAAGACTGTTTGATCATCGATTTAACGGTGGAATAAAAAGAGTAATCTGCATATATATTACTTCAGAAGCAGCTTTCAGCAGGGTTTATTCTCTCTCCCAAAAAAGCTTTCAAATAACATTACAATGTTGAATTGATTTTGTTGTGGAAAAAAATTGATAGGGATGAAAGTTTTTGTAAGCAAGCTTGTTGTTGGGCGTTTGTTAACCACTCGAATGAAATGGCGTCAGTTGGCCATTTTTTTTTTTACATCGGCGATTCGGCAGTCACATAAAAATTTGAGACATCAAATATTATTCCCTAGAAATTAATCAAACTTGATGAGTGAGGTTTGAGAAATTTGAATTTGCATTGATACACTTTCGTGGTTCGACTTGTTAAGCATCTTATTAGTTTTACAACTTACAACTTCAGTAGTAATTGGCAAATATCCAAATTTTCGTATTTGGCAGGTTACCAACTTCTGATCCGGTCAAACTCTCCTTGCAAAAAAATTTCCGAATACCACTTTAACTTGTATTGCGTTGATTCAACCTAATTTGGTTTATTTTTTGAATTATTACACTGCTCTCATTATCCTGTAAGATCGGTACTTATGTATTGCATGGGATTGTTTTCTCTACGTTTATTTTTTCCAAAAAATGTTTGAGCTTATATTTTTTTATAAATATTCCAGCTAATTGCTCAATCCAAAATTAGTCAGAATAGAACCCCAGAAGTGCTCATCCTCACTACCGATCATCAGTGAGGAGTGTAGGGGAAGGGAGATTTCAAAAATGCAAAACATTTAATTTTTGAAAGATTGAAAATTTTCACTCCGGTTTGCCCCCATCCCATCCACGGATCTTAATTTTCTATTTTTTTTTTCAGTAGTTACGTTCTCAATATTTCCATCCTCGAAAACGTTCATTGTTTAGATTTGGCGATTATCTGAGACCTTTATAAATTTCTCGCATTTTGATCTTATTTTAAATAAAGAAACTTTACAGCTATTGAAACCATTTAAAAGATCGAAAAAAAACGCCATTCTATGAAATGAGAAAAATTCTGAAAATAGTCAACAAATTAATGGAAAAATATCACTTAGATTAAACGATATTTTATAGATTTTCGTGTCAGCGTATTTTCATAAATTTTCGATGAAATATATAAATAACCGAAATCTTCTAGATAGTCTTATATATATATATCAAATACGCTTAATTAATGAAAATGTTATCGGCGCTTTTTTCCTTTGGCACTTTTGTGCCGCGTTCGTGGAATGAAATTGCACTCTGAAGAAACAATATGGCCGCAAAAATCAACAAACTTTTCTTCAGGGTATCGCACATTTTAATGGGAAAAGAAAAGTCTTAGAGGGAAAAAAGAGAAAAAGATCTTATTAGTTTTTTTGCATTTTATCATTTATCAATATTTCATTTTTATCGAATCAGAGTGCACTATACAAATTATTGATTCTGCGTGCAAGAGAATGTCATAAAAATGCTGTCATACAATTTTGTGCAACGCTTATTGCTGATTGCGCTCGAATCAAGGAAATATTCAAAAAAATTTTTTTCGAACGCCTTCGAAAATTAAACAAACTTTTCAAAAAGGATTCGACGATAATGAAAGAGAAAATTTTTATTCGAAAAGATTTAAAAAAAAAAGAAAAACTTTTTATGAATATAAATGCAGAAGAATGCCATACAAGCTGGCACGATATGTTTTTATCCGAATCACTTGAGCAGTCCAGTTTCACAAATCATAGACAAACCAAACGAATAATCGCTCCACATTTTAAACTAATCGATTGCATCTAAGAATCTCTCTTAGAAAGATCAGTTTTTCCATAACCCGAACGGCGTAGATAAAAAACCGACCCCGATGCACAATGCGTGCAAGTTTTTGTTTTTTCGGAGTTGATGGATTGCATTGAATTGTGGCATAGGATGTCATTCTATAGTGTACTTTTACTCAGCAAACTTCGTGACCCTATCCCTGGTGAACGATACGCAGACAAGCGTGCAGACAGGACATCGTTGTAAGTGCTCTCGAAACTCAAATTTGCGAAATTCACATAAAAGTGCATGCATGGAAAGTCACCAAAGCATTATGAAGTTAAACATGCTTTATGCAGCGAGCTCTCTTTTCTATTCACGCCTCCTGCATTAACCTCAAACCCGCTCGCCATTCTCTGCTCCAACGAACTCTCTGGCACGAACGCCAATCCCCACAGTAATCATCAACCGTTTCGGCCATGGCAGTTGCGATGGGCTGAGATCCGAGAGTGCATGCTTGAATGTGGGTGGGGTTTCGATGATGCATTTATCGATTCAGCGAACCGTATTGTTGTCAAAGCTGCGCAGTTGCGGAAAGGTAAGGCTCCTTCTGCTCAAATGCGTTCCTACCTTCAGCGTATTGCTTCGAAGCGATGTTGTCGGTGGAAAGATCAACGAAAAGCAGTTAAAATGGCCGCATTCCGACAATGCTCCAAAGATTACCGTAAGGCATATAAGAAATGAGCGAAGAATCGTGAAAAACGCCTGATTTTTTCTGGTAGCCGTGATGCATTCTTTAAATACATGAGAAATAAAATCACGTTACGTCACTACATTGGAACTATTACCGCTGACGATGGACGGTCCCTCTTTGATGATGATGCAAAATTGGAGCTATTCGCCTCATTCTTCGGGCAGATTTTCAAAACAGACAACGGCACCCTTCCCCCTTTCCTAAATATATGCAACATCGTCTATGTACCGTCAGGATAGACCTAGAGAGACCATAGTTAGAGAGGCCATTTCTGATCTTGCTGATAAAACGTTGCTAACACCAGAGGGGTATACCATCAAGATTCATTAAAAAAGCTGCGACAGGCCTTTGCTAAACCTTATGTCTTTTGTTCAGGCATACTCTTGTACTAGGCACTGTTCCAAATGTTTAGAAAACTGCAATTGTAGTACCGTTACCGAAAAAGCGCCCATTAAACCGTGTTTCCAATTACGTCCCATTAGTCTTAAGTCGTCGTTTTGCAGAGTGCTGGAAATTATTCTGAGAAAATCAATCCTAAATAAGAATTTCTCTTCGTGATATATATGTAGCACCCAACCATATTTATGTGATATGACCACCGTAAGCATGAAAAAGTGATTGATTTTTATGATAGGAGCCATTTATTCCTAGGATTAATGGGAACGAGTAGCAAAGGAATGGCGATCTAGAGCATCTGCAATAGCTCATTCGGCAATCTACCCACTCGGAAAGTGGGGGGGGGGGGGTAGGGGGTGCCCGTTTCTAGTTTTGCCTGCGGATACTATTTTCACCTGCCGCTATATGTAAATAGAAAAATAAATTTGCACAGATGTTTTTCATCTGTCGGTCATTAAAGATAAATGCATGAAAAAAGTGATTTTTGTGTGTGTGGCCATGTTTTCATGGCCAATTACTCGTATATCTAATAAATTCCTATCCGATCTACTATACCATCATATTTACATATTTAGTAAGAACTCATTCAACGGTCACGAAGCCTTTTGCCTGAGCAATCGAAATTGTGGTCTCTGAGATAGGATCGCCAAACATGAACTATGCAAATTCATTTGCACATTTGATTAGAATACGCATTAACTGATGTTGAAAAATTACTGATAGATTTGTTTATTTTTTATCAGAAGATTTTATACTTGACGACTTCACTAACACCTTATGTAGGAAAGAAATTTACGAATTTACTAATGAAAGATGTTCGACGATTACAACTCATTTTGTTTATTTTTCGATTGGTCTTATTATTAATAGCACTGGATATGAGTAGTATAGCGAATATTGAGTGAATTTTGATAGAAATTTTAATACAATTTTATGATTATCGTTGAAGGACTCTTCGATGTTCAAAAATTATAGGTGACAATAATTTAAAGCATCAAATCATAAGATAAATTTCAGTTTAACCACCTCCATCTTAGAAAACGCATCTTTTTATTGTTAGAAAAAAATATGGTAAAAGAAACAATCATTGTTTTGGTGGAAAATAATATTTTATAAAAGAAAAAAATCCAAGAGAAAAATACCTCTGAACAATAATAAAAATGCTTTATTTTAAATTGGATTTTTCTCTGAGAGAAAAAAACCATTGTGGATATTTAAATTTGATAAAGAATAATATCATGTGGTGCAGAAAGTGATCACCAATAATCATTATTCGAGTTGACATATCGACTATCGATCGGTTAGCGCACAAATCACACCGATTCACGTCTCGATGGCCTTGTGTGTGCTTATGTGAGTGCGAACAACACGGCCACACAAAACGCGTCGCGACGCCGCACGCAATACTCCAATCGCAACGAACCAGCTCCGCACGATAATCAAAATAAGGGCACATCTATACGTTTTATTTGAAACACTAAATTAAATGCAGAAAATGATTGAGGCAATTATTATTTATGCATAAATTATTCAATAAACTAGAAATGAGAAATCAGAATTAACATATTGAATTATATAAGCCACTACTACATAGTGGATCCATTCGACTTGTGTGGTTTAAAAAAAAACAGGATTTTGAGTTTTAGTGATTTTTTCAAGAACTTCGCTATCAGCCGAAGATGACAAGAACTGGGTGAAAAACTGGAAAAATTTCACTTTCCTCATAAAACACATAGCAGAATGCTCTGAGGCGGTATCCTGGGTTTGCTTCTGTTTTTGCTTTGTCTGAACGAGCTTTTAGGGAATTTACAAAGCTGTTTAAAAACTGACCATCGGTTTAAAGAAGTTTTTGTTGTTGATTCCCTTGTTGATCATCGATTGCTAAAGGCTTGATAATATTATGCTTTGTGGAGGGTTGTTGCAATTGCAAATTGCCTTCTTTGCAATGCAAATTATAGCTGCATACAAATCATCGGCACTTTTTATGGCATTGACGTCGTCTAATTTCAGATTAATCTAAATGATTTATAATCGTCATTTAAGAGAAAAATAGAAATTAACTGCTAATATGCAATAATATTTCAGTGAATTGTTTTTGGGAAAATAAAATTAAAGAGTGTTTCATAAGAACTTTTAGCGACTCTTACTTCAGAAATCTCACTGATATGATAGAGTTGAATTCGATATACATCTGTATTTCAAAATCTTTATCAATCTACATCTGTATATCAGGAACGTTATTGATCTCTCCAATGAACGCCTCTCTTCGACATTATTTCTTCCTTCAAAAAAAAAAAAAGAAAAAAGATGAGTCTATCCAACAGAATCAGTTTGCTTAATTCATTTTTTTGCTCTTTTGTCCACATTTGTCATTTTCATTACTGTGTGAAATGATTATGGCCATTAATTTGTCAAATTAAGAGAGTAATTATGGCCATTAATTTGTCAAATTAAGAGAGTAATTATGGCCATTAATTTGTCAAATTAAGAGAGTAATTATGGCCATTAATTTGTCAAATTAAGAGAGTAATTATGGCCATTAATTTGTCAAATTAAGAGAGTAATTATGGCCATTAATTTGTCAAATTAAGAGAGTAATTATGGCCATTAATTTGTCAAATTAAGAGAGTAATTATGGCCATTAATTTGTCAAATTAAGAGAGTAATTATGGCCATTAATTTGTCAAATTAAGAGAGTAATTATGGCCATTAATTTGTCAAATTAAGAGAGTAATTATGGCCATTAATTTGTCAAATTAAGAGAGTAATTATGGCCATTAATTTGTCAAATTAAGAGAGTAATTATGGCCATTAATTTGTCAAATTAAGAGAGTAATTATGGCCATTAATTTGTCAAATTAAGAGAGTAATTATGGCCATTAATTTGTCAAATTAAGAGAGTAATTATGGCCATTAATTTGTCAAATTAAGAGAGTAATTATGGCCATTAATTTGTCAAATTACGAGAGTAATTATGGCCATTAATTTGTCAAATTAAGAGAGTAATTATGGCCATTAATTTGTCAAATTAAGAGAGTAATTATGGCCATTAATTTGTCAAATTATAATTATGGCCATTAATTTGTCAAATTAGAGTAATTATGGCCATTAATTTGTCAAATTAAGAGAGTAATTATGGCCATTAATTTGTCAAATTAAGTCAAAGAGAATTATGGCCATTAATTTGTCAAATTAAGAGAGTAATTATGGCCATTAATTTGTCAAATTAAGAGAGTAATTATGGCCATTAATTTGTCAAATTAAGAGAGTAATTATGGCCATTAATTTGTCAAATTAAGAGAGTAATTATGGCCATTAATTTGTCAAATTAAGAGAGTAATTATGGCCATTAATTTGTCAAATTAAGAGATTAATTATGGCCATTAATTTGTCAAATTAAGAGAGTAATTATGGCCATTAATTTGTCAAATTAAGAGAGTAATTATGGCCATTAATTTGTCAAATTAAGAGAGTAATTATGGCCATTAATTTGTCAAATTAAGAGAGTAATTATGGCCATTAATTTGTCAAATTAAGAGAGTAATTATGGCCATTAATTTGTCAAATTAAAAGAGTAATTATGGCCATTAATTTGTCAAATTAAGAGAGTAATTATGGCCATTAATTTGTCAAATTAAGAGAGTAATTATGGCCATTAATTTGTCAAATTAAGAGAGTAATTATGGCCATTAATTTGTCAAATTAAGAGAGTAATTATGGCCATTAATTTGTCAAATTAAGAGAGTAATTATGGCCATTAATTTGTCAAATTAAGAGAGTAATTATGGCCATTAATTTGTCAAATTAAAAGAGTAATTATGGCCATTAATTTGTCAAATTAAGAGAGTAATTATGGCCATTAATTTGTCAAATTAAGAGAGTAATTATGGCCATTAATTTGTCAAATTAAGAGAGTAATTATGGCCATTAATTTGTCAAATTAAGAGAGTAATTATGGCCATTAATTTGTCAAATTAAGAGAGTAATTATGGCCATTAATTTGTCAAATTAAGAGAGTAATTATGGCCATTAATTTGTCAAATTAAGAGACGTATTTCGAACAATGTGATCCATGTACAATGTGCTAAACTGTGCAATGATTTCTTTATTGAATGCGTAATGCAAATTTATTGTTTTTTGATTTTTTGATGCATAAATGCATGTTTTTTCTATTGCAAAAAGATAACACATCGTTGTTGAACTTTGAAAGAAAACTCTATTTAGTTGTATAATAAAAATTTAACTGTTGTTTGTTTTATGAAAAATTATTTAATATTGTACTTGCAACGCTCATATATATGAGAATATTTTCTATTCGAAATACCCTAATGCCTTAAACCCGATTTTTCTACTAATCGATGGCGTTGAAGAAAAGAAAAACAGTCGAATTCTACTCATCTTTTCAACAATTTTAAGCTTTCTTTTACGTCCGACTATGGCTATTTTGTGACCAACAACTAGCTTATCCTCTTCCATCATTCGTTGCGAAGCCATAAATGAAAAATCGCCTTCATTAGGTACACTTCGATATTCCATTCATTCTATGTTCGTTCACTCAGTATCGAGAAGAATCATTATTTATTTCAAAAATGGTTTAATCAAAAATTAGCTTATAATCTCGTATTTATTTGTAATTTTATAAATTTCAAGATATTTGAAAAATTTGATTTCTATGAAAATTGCAAAGGGCGAACGGAATGACAGGTCGATGATTTATTTCAACTATAATCGTTCAATAGTTTTCTTCTCATATCTCCCAAGTGACAGTCATGCAATGCTTCAGTGGGGTAGTACTAGTGGGGGGGGGGTGAAAAGAAGGGGAAGGGGAAGATGAAGGCTCATATGAATTATAATATCTGGAATAAATTTGAATATAGACCACCTTCTGTTGTGCTATTCGTAATGGAGAGCGGAACGGTAGCAGATAGTGTTGTAATTTCTTCTTGTATCTGAAGGCGGAAGTGACTGGCTACCTTCCGTAGTCCTTTGAAATCCAGTGCGCTATTTAAGCTACTTATGATTTGAGTTGGAATTATCTCTATCGTGAATTTCATTTTTATTAATAATAGTCTTTATTCGTATAATAAAGAAAGCGTGGAATTACTATATATACAGACAAACAGAACATATGTAATACCAGCATTGCACATAACCATGCGTTTAAAAACCCAAAAAGATAGTTAGTGAGAACAAATATTGGAGATCAGTTGAAAATGTAATATATATGTGATGAGTAATATATATATGATAATTAGTCACAACTGATATGAGGCGCATATCGTCGACAGATCACACTGCTCCAAACGTCTCTTAAAGCATTACAAATTACCAGCCATTACCACATCATATGGCAAACAGTTCCACATAGGAATAACACGATAAGCAAAGACTTGAGCACATTAGTTCGAGTAGTTGAATTCCTTTCGATTTGAAGAGGGTGAAGCCTTGAGCGCAGCGCAAATTTTGTAAAGAAGAAAATGCTCTCGAACGGAATGCGTACGTTTTGTCTTTCTTTTTATAAAAATATCAAAAAACCAAGAAATTTATGCTGTTCTGGTTAGCATGCTTGAAGGCTTAGAGATTGATTGAATATATTGGTCGATTAATTTGACAATAAAATTTGCCATCTTGCTCCTTTTTCAGCTAAGGAGAGGGAAGTGATTGGCGAAGTGGAGGTGGGAAGTGAAGAAGATATGAAGTAAGGCTAAGTCTAAACGGAAAATGAAGTAAGACCGTAGCATGATTTTCAAAGTCTTTGGCGAAAAAAGAATATTAAAGAACAAGAACAACTCTATGTTTCCGATAATCAAACGCACAATACACATTCTTCAAATATTGACATGCGTAAATTCACTTGACGAAGGTGGATGTGTGGCCTAATGGATAAGGCGTTCGACTTTTAGCGGAAAGGTTACAGCTTCGGTCATTGCCTCGGTCAGGAATTTTCCAAGATTTGTCGCATTCCGCTCTTGCATCTCAATCAGGTTCGTAAGCGTTTCTAGTCACGGAGAGTTTAATTCCTTCAAAAATCGGTTGTAATTGCTATGAGGTTTGTGGGCAGCATAGCGAATAGGCTGAATTCAGTTGTAATGAATAAAATTGAATCTATCAAAGAGTGTACACGTTATACCCCTTCCTGGATCAGGAGGGTCTTCACCTCCCCTCCGTTTTGTAGCACACATAAAAGTGGAGGAGAAGCTTCGCCCCACGCCCTATGTAACACACACAAACAGGAAAGGGAAGCGCACCCAACTTCCCACCGCCGCAATCCCAACTGGCCGATTTAATCACTGAGCCAATTCTCCACGCAGTACCTATCATTTTCACCCGTCTTTGTATTTCATAATGAAATTTTCATATTTCGAGCGAAAGGTCACACCCCCTACCTTACACATGTATGTATACACGAGCGATTGTGTGCAATGGCTTCATCTCGAAGAGTGCTATCACTAGATTCCAAATTTGTGGGAAAAGTCCACAAATTTGAGAAATTGTGAGGGTAGGGATTTTCCCTCGAAATTGTGAGCACAGTTTTCGCCACCATACACCACACCGATCCGGCTATCCAACGAACTATCCGAGAGAGTCGGCAGAGGAAGGGACAGAAAAAAATTTCAAGATTTGACCATTTAAATAGAGTTATCATCGGAACAGCGGAAAACGGGGTTCATAATTTCCCGTATATATAATAGACGAGAATCCTTATGTAAAATCTGAATTTTATTATTACACCGGTCTAGTTAGGGACTTATTATTTTGCAACACTTTATTTATAGGAATCAACTTATGTTTGAGGAAGAGTGCTTCATGACGTTGCTCCTTTGTGAATTGCACTGATCGTTGGCCTCAACGCGACTTTTCGCATACGGTAGTTTTTTTCAATTGTAGTTAAATCTCACGTTCTAATCCGTAAATCCATAGCTCTCTCTTCCTTGTTTTTCCGATTCCTGTCTTAAAATGTTTCGACAATTCCAATGTAATTTATAAGCAAATCATTCATTCATAATACTTTCTTCTTCCATGGTCCAATTCTGTCTTCGTCTGCTATACCTGGAGCTTGTGCCGTTGAAATGCGAGAGCATTTCATGTTCGTTTTCTCTGGATCTTATAAGTAACTATTGAGGCGGTATGGGTGGTCTTTATATGGGTACATTCTTTTGGCCATTAAAATAGTATAGTCATATTAGATCGAAGAGCATTGACCATTAATATGGTTCGAGTATATTTTTTATTGATGTATTTTTCGTAAATTTTTTCAGCATTTATATTGCAGTAATATTAGTTATTTGCTCTAATTGATCCAGTTGTTTTAAATTATTCACTTATATATATATATATATATATATATATATATATATATATATATTCGAACAAGCCGAAGTTGGGCTTATATAGGCTCCAAATATCCCTGGGGCGGCACAAAAACTTGTCAATTGACCAGTGACATTGTTTGAAGAGCAATAAACAAGAATCGACTATACGAGTAAATATGATCACTGCAGTGTTAGGTCATAAGTAGATAACTTTGGTTGACTCTTCGATGCTATGCCCAAAAATTATTGCTGCGAAGAACTATATTCAAATTTCGAAGTAATAATGTTATGCTGTAAAATAACAAAATTTCCAACTTATTCTACAAACTTATACTTAATACTATAAAATAGAGCACCAAAAAATTGTTTCCAGCTGATATACATTTACTCTGCAAAGTTTTTATTATCAGTTTTGAAATCTTATCATCAATAACTTTAATGCTATATTTGTCAATAATTTTAAAATATTAACATATTTTTGCAATTTTTAAATCATTTTTGGATCGGATTCTATGAAAAAGAAATATTCTCAACGATGAACTGTCGGAATTGCTGCTTAATTAGACGATCGTCATATATTTTCGATTCGATATCTCATCGAATATCAAATTCTATGGCTGCAATTCAACGATATCGATTTTACGGTGTTCCTTTACGGTTTTACGGAAGTCGACAAGAAAGTGGTTTATTGAAAAAATTGATGCCGGCGAATTTGAGAATATTCGCCACCACTACAAACTTTTCTAGGTTGATTTCTAATCGAATGATTTGTTTTTTTCCTCAATATATCATCCGTTAGCGTATTTTAGACACAGATTAATCAAAATCGAGGGGAAAGTGAAAAAAAAATAGAAACTGGACGAGCAAAAAGTTTTGCAATTTCCGGAGTTAAAAAAATAAATTAATTTCTTTTATATTTCAAAAAAAAATTTTTTTTGATCCCACTTAGCCTGTGGGCAAAAGTGAGTGCTTCTAATCATTGAAAAATTCTCTTCACTTTTATTTGTCAATGATAATGGTCTAAAGGAAATATAGTATGATTTTTTAGTGATCAAGAATGCGCTTTCAAAGAAAATATGAAAAGGATACGTAAACAATTCGCTGAACAAAAGAAACAATTTCGTGATAATATAATGACAATACCGAATGCCCTTTGTATACTCAGGTATTTTTTCTCTATGTGAATAGGGAGAGAAAACTCCGCAATTGGGGGGAGAATTGTAGATGAGATTATCGAAGATGTGAGGAGAAATGTTTGCTTTATTTGCATTCATTATTTTTTAGTCTTAATATTGTGGTCAATTTTGAAGAACAATGTGCGTACAATTATTAAAAAATTGGAAGAATTTATTAAAGAAATCAAAAATATTAGAAGTTTGAAATTGAAGGCAAAAGACATAAAGGGAAATTATAAAAGTTGTTCGATATTTCGAGTAGAAAATCTGTTGTCGATACATCTTTATTACTTTTTAAGGATGGAATTATTGTGCTGAAAAAAATCTTTTCGATAAGAGAATGGAGAGCACTCAATTTTACGCCTGACAATTGCGTTTTTTTCGATTTATTTATGAAACTGTTGAATTGCATGATTTTTTGCAAGCCTTATGTTGAGTGATTTTTTACCGATCGATAAGATCAAACAACATTTATCCTTTTTTTTGCTAATTTCGAAGCAAAGTTTGGCTCTTTTTTTGAACGTTTTATTTGCAGGATCGGTTTAACACCTGTAATAGGATACTTAGTCGTTGAAGAATGCTTTACTATGGCGGTTTCGCTTTTCGCTATTGCTGGAATTACTGATATGGTATGTGATGATTAGATTAATATGTAAATTTTATGGCAGAATAGTAGGTGATATTGTTTTATTTTGAAATTGCTGGCGTTTTCTGAAAAAAAAAAAAACAGTTGAACTTCATACTGTTTTAATCTTCACATAAAATGATGAAAAGTTTCCAGAAAAGTATGATTGAAGCACAAATTGTTTTAAACGATATATATTTTTGCAGCGAGAATTCCGCGTTCTCCTTTGCTATTCCCTCCTCCCTCCCTCCTCCATCACCCTTGCATTCTCCTTCCCTCATATTACATCGAAAAGAGATAGGAACTTACTGCTCAATGTCCAATTTTCTTTGAAACTTTTTTTTTTTTTGCTTAGAGGATAAAATAGTGATGCTTCTTTTAAAAGCCAAGGTCGTTTTTCCGTCATTTTCATATAGTTCATTTTCTCTGGTCATTTTTCTTCTGTTGGGCTATGATTGTTAGGTAAGGCAAATGTTTCCTCCCTCCTTATGTCAATTTCGCTCTCGCTTGCGACCAGGAAACCTCTTCGATTGTTGTAGATGCGACATCTACTTTCTACCGGTATAGGTCTTAAATGTGATGCTTCCATTCTGTCCTTCTTTTATTGTTAATAATGAAAGTACCCCTGTCACTCCTTCACCACCTATCGCCCTTTGTCACCCTTTCAAAAAATGGGATCCATCTTGCTACCACGACTGAAACTCTGAAAAATTCATTTTTATATCAGTAAGAGTAAGAAGGAACACACAAATATGTACAACAATCGCGGTCAAGCAGTGGGTTGTATTCATTTTCTGCCAACATTTTAGGCAAACAACCGTTGCTTTTATTGTTATTCCATTCATATTCAATTTTTATTTATTCACTTATATGGTGAAATATACGCATTGCAGTTGGATGGTTATATAGCGAGACATGTGAAAGGTCAAAGTTCATTATTGGGTAGTGCATTGGATCCGATCGCTGATAAATTTCTCGTGAGTACGCTCTTCGTCACGCTCACTTATGTCAATCTCATTCCTTGTTAGTAATTTTTTATCGTTGGTTTGTATAGTTGTGATAATGCGCAAATTAAGATGGGGATATGTGCGATGCCTATTTCAACTTCCGATTCAAATCTGAACTTCTTGATTGCTCGATTATTGTCTTCATTTATTTATTTGTTTATGTATTTATTTATTTGTTTGTTCATTTGTTTATTTATTTACTTATTTATTTAATTTTTTTAAAAGGGGGATGAGAGTATCAGGAAGCAAGTTGAATCTTACAAAAAAAGGCGCCTACCATTAATCTTGGCTTATATCCGCTCAAGAGACGATTTGAACTGCGATTTGACGATCTCTATCTTTGCATAAGATCATGCTATGCCTAACTCATTGACGAGGAGTATTTATGCAAAATTTTCTTTCACAAATCTTTTTCAATAATTTCTCGATGCTCGTATTATGAAAGATTCATTAGTCAATCACTGGAACGGGAAGAAAATCTTAAATAATTTGATAAATATGTGGAAAAATTTCTTGCATAATTACATCCATTCTGTGTGTGATTTATTTAAACGGAAGCGATATGCACTCATAATTTATTCATCTTTTATTGATGGAAAAGTTTGACGTGAAAAAAATTGGTTTATGAAACGATAATATAAAATTTCAGTTTTATTAACGGCGGTGGTGATATTGCGTGATGTGTGCCTTGTGATTGGTGGTTTTATAAAACGATATCGAGTTTTGATGCCACCGATAACGTTGAGAAGGTTCTTTGATCCTTCGATATCTCCAATGAAAGTAGCGCCTACCATTGCTAGTAAGGTACGTTTTACATTTCTCTTTATTTGTTTAGCACAAATTCTTTGAGAGAAAGTTGTTCTAATGGATGTATTTGGAGGGTGATGGAAGTGGGGGGAGTGGGTTTGAAAGCCGACCAGAAAAGTATTATGTAGTTTTTTTAGAGATCTCTTTCCTTATTATTTTGGTGAATTACGATTAGCAAATCTCCTAGAAATCAAGTGGAGGGGATTATTTGTTCTATCATAATAAAGGAAATTTCCATGCAGTTTTGCAAATCTCTCTGCAACGGGTGTTATGGTGAGTTCCTGTCTGCCTGTAGGGGTGTAATTCGATCTACCCTCTGGCATTTTCATTTTGGGAACCACTGAAGTTAGAGGTTGTGGGGTTTGATGGCTATAACGCACGTTATTCAGATCAAATGGATACTGCCTTGTATATAGCCCCATCAAAAAGAGAGCAATTTGTTAAGTGTTGGATACGCTGTTCTTATTTTTTATGTTATATTGGGACGTTCTGATATTGTTTTAATGGACTGTGCCAGGTGTTGATGCTACTAAAGATAATCATAGAAGATGAAAGAATTCAGTACTTAAAGAGGGCAACTGAATGTGAGAAGGCAATATTCTATAGTTAGGTAACGTATTCTATTTTAAACAGTTTCAGGTTGGTTGCTGTAGGTTACTTGATATGTTGGCTATGTTAATTTATTGCTTTTTCACAATTTTAGCAGTAACTGGTTACATAGTTTTCAATATTTTTGTATTATATATAAAGTAAGTGTATGTTTTGGAAGGAATATTATCGTTGAACTTTTTTAATTTATATTATTTTTATTGTTTAAGGTGAATACGGCTCTACAGTTATCTTTGGTTGCATGCAGTCTTGTTTCACCACTTTTCAATATTGTTGGTCATCCCTCCTTAACAGTTTTATGGTTAGTTTATCGTTTTCTGATGATACCGGAACGTTTATATTGAAAATCCTATAGCGTTTATAGATCAGCAAATTCATTAAATTAGGGGGGGGGGGAGTGAGGATGGAATTGAAGATCGGCTCATACATTTCGACTTTTTTCACTTGCTGTTTCCTATATGAACAACAGTCCCGTAAAACGAAGGTTTGAATCTGTCTTTAAAATCTGTCTCAACAAAATCTGTTGGCGACATTTTTGTTTCGATACCCCGGAGGAGAGGGAGGAGATGGAATAGAGGGAGCAGCAGTTTTGGATCATGTCACATTCGGTGGTCATATTGACAGAACTGCTTGCCGGGAGGGAAGGTTAGGGAACTGAGGATCAGTTCAGAAATTTGCTAAAGAGAAAATGCATTTTTACTAAATATTCAACTTTGCTGACCGTTTGACTTACAATATACAAAAATGCTTGTCTCTTTATTTACGGTCGTCATCGTTAAATCATATAAAAATTTTGTTTATTCATGCTAGAAGTTTTGCGAATAGTAGGTATTCATGAAAAGGTGAAAGGACTTGTCGTCGAATTCGCCCACTTTGATGATTGAATTATAAAAGAAGTGAATTTTATTATAGAAAAAAGTTGCAGCATTATAACAATAGACGAATTTAATTGATCATAGAAATTGGGAGAACTGAACGCCTAGGCCATCGTAATTTAGAGCTAGTTTTTATTATGTGCTAATATTGTATAATGTTGGAATTCTGTTTTTTCTTCGAAAATATCGATCAATAATTTCTGATTTTATGCAAAAATTTTTTTCTTACAAAATTTTTTTCAAAATTTTTGATAAAGATGCACTGCTTGTTCAAGATGTTCACTCTTTGATCGATGGCGATTAGATTGACGTCAGGTAGCACCTGATGTTTGATCGATGGTAATTAGATTGACTTCAAGTAGCACCTCATGTTTAATCGATGGGGATCAGATTGACTTCAGATAGCACCTCACAGTTTTGTAGTTTGGTAACAACTGAAGCAGTGAATTTTTGCTTAGAAAATCTAGGATGAAACTGTAATATTTGTTGAAAATTGTAGTGTAGCAACTGGTGCAACGACAGTGTTTTCTGGATTGCAATATGCGATGATGGATCGTATGAAACGAGTCTATAAACAGTAATGGTGCTGCCGCGATTGTAATGTGATTGTAGTTTGTAGCGAAAGTAATTGCTTGAGTAATATACTAGAACCTACGATTGAAAGGTGAGCGAAAAGTAGCCGTTGTTGGTTATCACAGGTATATATATATATATATATATATATATATATATATATATATATATATATATATATATATATATATATATATATATATATATATATATATATATATATATATATATATATATATATATATTAGATAACCGCTTTTATTCATATGTAAGAATTCACTAATTAAAAGTTGGATATTTCAATGTTGTGATAGCAGATATAGTTTACTACATTACTATAGTTTACTACTTACTACATTAACCAATGAAGTCATTATTTTAACGGGTTTCCTGTTTGTAACAGGAAGAAATAGCTTTAGATATTATTTCGCATTTTTTTACATAAAGCATCGCAATCAAGCTTCCAAAAAATGGTTTTATTTGAACATTAAGGAATTTTTTTTTTTTGTTTTTTTTGTGCTTACAAGATTTTGATATATATTGTGTTTTAATGCCTTTTTGTATTGTTGAGAACAGTAAATTTAATGTAACGCGACTTGGATTTCTCTACTGAAAAAAGAGTATTCCATCAGGGATAGATGTATAATGCAGCGATGTTATAATTGTTTAATTATTGATAGTATATTGATAGTCGATATAAGTTGTATTATTGCGCATTGTATTTTCTGCAATTTTTCTTTCTTGCATAAGGAAGTCCTTCTTTTGTCAGTTGTATTTTTTTTCCACGAAGCGTTGAAAGTTTATAAATTTATATGATGTTAATTTCTTTTAATAATGTTATCTTTTTTTGTTGTTTTTGTTTTTATTTCTTTCTTATTTTCTCATTCACCTTCACAGGTATCACTTCAACTCAAAAACCGGTAGATGTGGGTCACTCAAAATAAAATTTTATTATAATTATCTTTAAGCATTTGAAATATAAATAAAATATCTTCACAGACATAAAGTTTCTACTCAATTGGATGACAAGGTTGTGGTGGTATGGGGTGACGTGATAAAATAAGTGGGATTGCCGAGTATAGGGGAGGGTTTTTTCTTTTGGTGAAATGATGGAATGCCTGGGGCAGAATACAGAGTTATTGCTTTCTAGGAATGACGATACGATTTGCGTCAGTTGAATTGTTTTTTTCTGAAATTTTTTTTTCTCTTCTAGGTCACGTAAATGTTCCTCATAGACTATAGATGACGAAATGATCTACAGTTGATCGAATTGGAATTTTTTCACTCATTGGAAATTTGCTTCGCCAAAAAAGTTTTCGAAGTTATGTACGTTTCCGAGGATTCCCCTTGAACGGCTAATTTTCTGTAAACAGTTGATTCATTGTTTTTACATATTAACAGTGCTTCCAACCGATTTTTATTTTTGACGATTTGAATTTTTGAAATGTGCAATAAAATTATGCATAAATTTTTATTATTTATCAACAATGTACTGCAGCATTTAATTGTATGATGACCAATCTAATTAAAAATGAATTGTTAAAGCGTTTCAATCATACAATTTCAAGCACTAAGATGAAATACATATGTTGAAGTTTTAATTTTTTAGTAACAATTTTCACTGAAATAGAAGTGACAATTTTCTAATTTAGTCACTGGATTTGATGCAACGGTGGGATGAGACCAACTCAAACACCGACGTCAATGTATAATCTGATAGAAAGTGTCATAAATCATAGCGGGATGATGCTATCTCCTGATGTCCAAAATAGAAGGTCGTTTCCACAAGTGGATAGCACTTCAACTTGAATGGAGTGTATTTCTTGATAATCAGCCGAAAAAAGAATGATTTATTTGACTACGGAAATATGTTGCATCCTTGAGTAATTCACTATCTCAAGCAACTCATAAATTATGCAAATTTTAGTAAAAAAAAATAAATCGACAAACTTAATAATTTATCAATTATCGAATAAATTTATGAAGAGATGAAAAAGCAAGCGCATAACATCTACATGATCCATTGGCATAAATTCAAACAGCAATTTATTACTGGTATAGCCCTTAATGTGCTACCTATAATCATATCAAATTCTCAACCTTATTCAGCAATCATAACCTCTCTGTCCTTTTCAGTGAATCCTCCCCTTTCATAACCATTTAAACATCTCCCTCTTTCAGTTCCTTTATGAAAGATCACTCTTTTAATAGATGCTAATATCACATATGCAAATTACACATTGGAAATATTCCGTTAAGACAAATTAACAAACAACAACGTTGCTACAAACTTTTTTAATATGTAAATTTGATCATGAAAAACCTTTAAACAATCTTGAAATAAATGAAACAGATGATAAATTAAAAATTCTCAATTCACAGATAATAAATAATTGAAACATAACGTTGCATATGATTAGAAGGAAATGAAACAGAAATCCACAAAAAGAATGAAAAACAATAATTCGAAGAAAATAAATTCTATGAAAATCGAATTTTGTATGCGCAATTAAATTAGCAACTTTTTGATGAAAACTATTCATAAGTAGAATGAAAAAAAATACCGGTGAAAATTTTTACAAATAAAAAAATTTTCGCAAATTTGAGGAAAAAAATGGGAAAAATATTTCGGTGATATAAACAAATTTACTCAAAGAATTACACAAATAAACTTCCAATAAATGACCAACAATATTCTCAGCAAATAAAACATTGATAACAACAACAACAACATATAATACAATAAGCGCTAAAAAATATTCAAGCATTAATGATCTCCTTGAGAAAATTTTCACTTATAACCTGGCAATTACATTTCTGGCTGTTGTGGTTTTAAATTTTCCCAGAAACTTTCAGGAAAATTCCGAAAAATTAGGTCATGATTAAAATCAAAAGTAAATCTCTGGATTAACTAGAACAAATATAACGGCAATATTTTTAAATAAAAAGAAAATAAAAACATAAAATTCATCAAATATTTTCTCATTACATCTAATTTATACAACAACACAAGTATGACCAATAAACAACAAGAAACAACCTATAGAACAGAGTGAAATGTTCTATTCATAAATTCTCATCAATAATCACACGATATAATCCAGTAAATAAGTCACTCTTCGAACAGAGTATTTCAATAGTAATACCATTTTTGATGACGACCCCTCCCCCTAAGATTTTCTTTGAGGGATATTTTCCACTAAATTTGAAATTTTCATAAAAATGAAAATTTTCGCTAAAATTCATGCACACGAAATCTTTATTCTAACGGTGAAGCGAGAAAAAAGCTCCAGTCCATTTACATATATTCTTCATAATGCGTCTTCCTAAACAACTCAAATATATAGATTCTGACATCACTGAAAAAGAGCGCATAATGAAATGAAATCATCGATCAACAAATACCCAACGCATTGGCGAGATTTGTTATATCAACAATAAGCGGTACAATATCGAACGATGGAGAGAATTCAATAGTTAGTACAAGATCAAGTCTTGTGAAAAGTTGCAATACATTTACCGCTCTTCTCTTATACTGTAGTAATTTGTTGCGTTGTTTAGCAGCAAATAATCTCTGAAATATTACAAAAATATCCAATTTATAAATCAGTTAAATATCCGCTCTATTACGTAAAATAATTAGTCTATTAGGATAGATTAATCATTATAAGATATATTCTGCATTTAATCCATATGAAATGCCGCACTTTTAAATTACTCAATGATAATATTCGTCAGCCTCTTTCCCTAATATTCTATCGCCTAAGAAAATATTTCAAGGTTTCTATTTCTTCATGACAGCAATAGAAGCACAAACATTTCTATAGATGATATATCCCTCTGGCGTATACTATCTTCTTCAATAATTTCCCTAGTGAATTATACAATTTTGAACAAATTTCCTTTCAATATCATTCATTTTTGCTTCATATCATAAGCAAATCTTTTCATAAGCATTCATATCAATAAAATAAAACAATACAGCACTAATTGCTCATTAATAAAATATTACCTCAAAATATCTGTTCGTTTTTCAATTGTGTTATGTTAATTCGATGCTTTCCTATGAAATCAATCATCTATTCACAAATAAGGCAACAATTCAACCTCACTCTGTTCATACCTTCAGTAACCTTTGTATTTAAACCAACAAATAAATTGATGCACTAATAGCAACATTCACAGAGGAGAGTTTCTGAGATGATCGCAACTCCAATATTCATTCAATATCGCAACCTAACTACACCTTTATAATATTCATCACACAATATCTGTGTTGCTTATAAATAGAATCATCGGAAATGCGATATTACGCTAACCTTACACTCTTTAAATGAAAATCCAAGTAGACGTTCGAGTGCATCATTCTCAACAATACAAAAGAGATCCCGAGCCGTATGATCGGTAACTAATACCTTCACCATCCATCCATCATTTGATACTTGCAATGAACCGATCACTTCACAGCTGATTGGCTATAATTACTTATTATAAAGCATATGATGATACCATCGTCGAATCGGCTTGTTAAATATGCAAATTGCTCACTAACGACCAATGAACGGGAGAAATATAGAAATATCAGATAAAAATGTCGACACAATTCAACAGTTTCCCCTTAAAAACGATCAAGGCGTTTACAGCCCATATTTGATAAACGCCGTTTCATCATTGCCTCCTTTCTTATGGCAGAAAGATGAAAGAATAGATAGGGTACACCTGTGTTTGGAATTCATCACCGTGCCCCGTGAGAATGCTCTCCTCACGGAGCCCCCTCCTCGTATAAAGAAAATTTTTGATATAAGGAACAACTAAGTAGAAGAGCAGTTAGGATTTAAGTCTAAAATTGAGGACGAATAAAAAATGACTTCAAATAAAACCTACAGTTGTCATCACTGGAATTTCCTATACATGAAACAGTCATTATTACCTCTGAGGAAATAAACATGCAAAAGCACCTGGACCCTTTTCCGTTGTGCAATCATCCAGAATTCACGAGAACGATGGACATCAGCGAGTGTCACGATTCGTAGGCGTTGGAAACGTTGAATTATTTCACTATCGCTTGAAGCAGACTTTTTGGCGTTGCTTGTTGGCACATCAAACATTGTGAAGGGTCGGTTCGGAGTGATGAAATGACTCGTCGACGATGAGGAACCGATATCCTTTCCATCAGTTTCCATAACGGCACTCTTTAACAAGGAGTTGATGAGTAAGGGTTTCGAACGAAAAGGGAAATGGTGTTCAAGTTTGCTTCAATTCCCAGCTCATTTGAAATTATATAGGGAAAAACACAAAAAAAAATCCAAATTTAAGCTCCCAATTCATAGAATATCCCTCCGCCTATAACCTTAAACATTTTGCATAATTAGCGCATTTCATATGAGGGCATATAAGTGAGGATCCACATTGTTTCCCTAGAGATCGCCAGTGACGACTGGCGATTTGTTTGAAGCAATTTAACGGATAAGAGTGAAAATATTAAAGCCCATCGACTCGTAATCTACTATCTAGTTCTTTGAAAGTAAAATATCAAAAATGTTTCAAGTCCAGAAAGCGGATAGAGAAGGAAGTTTGATGTACTTTCCAGTAAGTTCACATACTTCTGCAGTTATTTTCCATCTTTCGCTATAAACAAACATTAAGCAATTTGAAAAATCCGATGAACGGCGATAGATTTAAAATATTCGCGCAAAGTAACATAGCATAAAAACAGTACAACTCGTAAGTAAACCTCATTTTCAAGCGAAGATCGTTGAGTACAACGATCGCTCGTAACAGTAGAAAGCATCTTAAAAGAAACGACATCGGTCGAAGGACAATATTCATCAAGACGTCGCTTTCTTGGTGTTAATGAAGGATGTTGATCAACAACTGCCACTAAATAATACTGATGTTGAAAAATTAATTAAGGACTCAAGAAAAAAGTCTATAATTTTATCAAAAATCTATCACATTACCTAGACGGATTTCAATAAATCAAGTAAGGAATCACATAATTTACATATTCCAAATTTTCTGAATAAATCAATTAAGAAATTACATAATTTATATATTCAAAATTATTAATTAGCTTTCACTCTTAATGTTTCTGTTATTAACACTCTTAATTTGCCACAACACCACCCATCGACTTATATTTTATGCACTTCATTTTGCTCAAATATAGCATTAAAAAGTAGCAAATATAGCAATCTAAAAGCATCCTTTGATACCACTAAATGCGCAGCGCTTTCTAAAGCATTCCAATCAATAATTTTACATCATCATAAATTAATTTACATCATTTTAAATATCTTTAGAACCCTCAACCTTTTCTGAATAACCTAAAAATAACCTTTCATCCTCGTAAACATTCGTTCATTATTTAAAAAATAATAAAAAACAACTTGGTTGGCCGATTTTTAGAACGCTCTGTAGCGGCTGCACTTCATTTACAGGTCGTATCGTCGATGGCGTTACCAAAGCGTTTCCATCATCCAATGGCGAAAACCTTTCACGGCGATCTTCCGCACCCCATACATCACCATCTCTTCGTTGAATGTTCGATGGAGACTTCTGAAAGGTGTAAGGCTAATTGCCAGACTACCGATTTTTTGAGGAATCTCATACATTAAAGCGTGTAACGCTTCATTTTTCCTTCAATAGGTTTTTAAAATCGCGATGCATCATACAACCTCGAACACGGCCCGATCGTTATGAATCGATCAGAGTTTCATGAGAAAAAAGCAGTAAGCACCCAACATTACTCGAGAAACCGCTCAGCGTTCCTCGGTATATTATGCTTCCGACACGAGAGTATCGAAAGGATGTGTCGATGCATAAAATTCGATATCAGGCAGTCCAATCATCCAAGTCTATTCCTACATTCTTCATGATATGAATATCGATAAAAACTTAAAGCTTTGACTGCGATGGAACGGCTAAGCCAAATATCACGATGATATTTTCTATTAAATCCTAATTCATAACGAAGCGGAAAAAGTGTCATGAATTGAGACATACGATTTCTGCCGTCGAATTAAGGCACATACCATTTTGAGAGTCAGAGCATAAGATAACTTGAAGCTTCTTCACTGACTCGAAAATCCACATGTATTCCTACCATATGTACTATCTGGGTACCTGACGCTAATATGAAATTTTCGCCTTCTTAGAAAAAAATGAGGAGAGATGATACTAGTGCGCCTATTAAGTGATGAGAATACGGGAAGAAAGAAGCATAAGCGATGAAAACTAAAATGCTTTATGGATGCGACAACAAGGACAAGAAAACGATTCACTCTCAAAAGGTTATTATAATGATTTTCTCTGGATTCTTAAAATATGTGCAGGATGTTCCCTCTCCGCAAACCTTTTTCCACCCCCTGTTCGGGTGAAATAATAGACTAGGCCCCTCCTAGGATAAAAATACATCTTCATGAAAGTACCATGCCAAAGGAGGACCTCGGAGGCTGAATAGAATTAAACGCTTCGCGTTTCTTGGGAGTTTCCACTTCACCCAATCCATAGCCATCGTCTTTATACGGATTTGTCAAAAACGTATTTTCCCGTGCATCGGTTTCCTGAAATTCATAATTTTCATCTACGAACATAAAATGGTCATCGGCATCATCCCTCCTCAACTCACAGTTTCGCAAAGGATCCACTTCGAGAAACCACTTGAAACAATTTGAGAAAATCATAGCCTTCGAAGATTATTGCCAGATAATACCATTGCTTTCATCCAGCAAGATGTCCCACCTATTATCTCTCTACCTTTCTTTTGTCTCGATGAGATCAACCTTGAACAGAGTGCAACAATCAGCAAACAGCAGGAACAACAAGAAAGCGACAAGGGGCAAGTCAGCAACGAATAAAGAAGGGCTAAGAGGACGGAAATGCGCCAACTGTTAGGGATTCCACTGTTATTGCCGACTGGGTAACAATTAATGTATGCGAAAAAAGAATGTTTGTGAATGTGGATCAAATGGAATTCAAAAATCGATATCCTGTATGAAATTCAATCGAGTTCAATGATATTTCGAAATCAATTTCTTAATCATTTTTTACACCACACGATAGATTCGTTCACAAACTTGATAGTCCATCGTATTCAATTCATTGTTCGCATATGGTGTGTTCACGAAGGATGCATTGGACCTGAAATTATATGATTTAGGAGTTTTTTCTCTCAGCAAAAATGATTTATATGCGACAAATTAAAGAATGCAAACTGAAGAAATTTACGTCAGGAGAAATTAGTCTTATTAAAACATATGCCTCTAATTCTATAAAAATATACAACAACGTTGATAAGGCAAGGACCATGATAATGAGGTAATAAAAAATTGCGCTTAGCAGTTCAAAGCGGTCATGAGCAAAAAAAAGAACCAACTTAATCGAGAAATGATACAAAATAAGGACTAAACTACGAGATTCCAAAGTTGGAGTATTTAGATTGCTTGGCTCGGGGGCAGGACGAGCGAAGGTGATGGATTCATATAGAACGCCGAACAGCAAAGAGCTTTCCGATAACATTTGTCCTGCCTCATCGTTCATTCATCCTTCTTCTCTTCCTTCCCCCATCCTTCACTCCTCTTCCGCTCGAAAAAGTAGAAAAGATTTTGAGACATCCTTTTTGTAATAGAGCACTAATTCCAATTTATACACGTTTGTATTATTTCGGCAGCTATTGATGCATTTGTCATACCTTCATCGATGAAGATCAAACCGTGAAATGATTAAACAACATAGAGTGTAAAAGAGGAAAAAAATGACTGATAGAGAAACATTTGATAGCTTTCATGAACCAAAAGACCCAATGGATATACTTTAAAAAATGCGATGATAATTACTTGAATAAGTCAATAAAAATTTAACAAGAAAACAAAGCAACATTAAACATTCGATTTTTTCTATCACAATCGTCGTAAAAACAAAACGAGCGATTTTTATATCAACGAGCGATTTTCCCATCAAAGTCAATAGTTGCTGTCGATAAAAAAGGGCTAACCTTGAATTCGGCGATATATTTCGTCGTTTTGAGTCCCAAATCGGTGGAATTATTCCATTATCATTGTGCTCTATCGAATAAATCGTCTCATTGGTGGTGTTTCTAATCGCATTCCATACAGTATTCACATACGAATCCCTTCGTATCTCTTTATTATTTATTAACTTTCGATACATAGGCATTGCACTATGCTCGTGGTCTTTCCTTTGCCAAGGTAATCCAATAGAAGATGATTGTAGAGTATTGCTCCTCAGCATATTTTCACTTGTAGTTGCTTGTCTTTCAATATTTGTTTCATGTGTTGGTTCCTCTTTTTTCTTGTAAATCTTATCGAGCTTCTCAAGAAAACTGCCTTTAGAGATGCGACCAACCGGGTGTTCACAACGAGCAGCAAATGGCAATGTGCTGTGAAAATTCGGGGCCTTTTGAAAAATCTGTGAAATATTTGCGCCACATTCATTGAATCCTTCCAAACGACGATCGGCAAGTGAATCGATATTTTCAAGCACGGGCTCTTGGCGACAATCATGTCGATTTGAATCCCCCAGCACTTGAAGCTGGCGACAAGAAGGATGAGTTGAATCCTTCAGTTTCAAAATCTTGTCAAAAGTATGTCGACCAGCATCTCCCATTCCACGCATCTGACTACAGATAGGTCGACTGACACATTCAAGCCTTGGAATCTGGTCGCAAAAACATTGATCCGAATCCTCAAGCTCAGGAGCTTGGTGAAAGTGAGATCGACCTTCCTCAGTTATTGGAATCTGATGACATTTACGTGGATCCACAACCTTGTTAACACAGAGTCCATATGAATCTTCACTGACAACTGCTTGAAAACGGAGTGCTCTCGATTCATTATCCACTGTTTCCATTTTGAGAGCAGAATCAGCTTTTACCAAAAGCGAGTTATAAGATGGCGCCAACTTGTCGCTTTCCGATTCCCTTAGCCTTCGAACGGGAGGATAGTAAGAAGTAATAGTGCGCATGCCCATTGGAGGGCCCTTACTGAAAAAAGCAATACTGCGTTCCTTCCATATCTCAACGCCGATAATAATATCATTTTATCAACCTTAAAAATATCAGCTGGGAATCGCAAAGCAAAATGACAAAATGAAGTCTCCTCTCCCCTCCCCTTTCCTCATATAAGTGAAAATATTTTCCCATCAATAAAAACGTAATAAATTACAAAAAAAATTGCTCTACATCTACAACTTCTGCAACAACTGTCATTCCATCTCTATATGAAGTGACCAATGGCGAGCGAAATTCGACACATTCAATTATACTACTCTGCTGTATATTAAGCAAACAGCACACCTAACTTGTACAGAGCTTAATAACGGTGTACAAAGCTCCCACCTGTAAAACTTAGAAAAGCTCGAACCAAGTGCCCTCAACTTCACTAACAGTCCTTCAGTTCATAACGATGACCACAACTCATTTCAAAAGTATATAAAAAACCGCGTACTTCTTCTTAGTAGCCTTTTTTAGTTTTGAGTCCACTTCCTTTAACGTTGCTTCATCGAGCGTTCGTTTGTTCCATCCAGTCGACTGGCTGCTTCTATCCTCCTTGGCGCCGTTCCATTTCTCGTCCACAATTTCATCCTCCAGTTGTGGTCCGTTGTGCGGTATAATTCTCAGGGTGATACCATCTTGTAACTTCAAAGTTGATGGCCTTTCATAGTCCTCTCGTTCCATCTTCAAACTGATGCAATACAGCAGCTTCAGAAACAATTTATCCGCATTTTCGCATACCTTTTAAGAGGAGAACTTACGCTTGTTCAGAGCAAGTCAAGGACGTTTCAATAAATTAGGATCAATCCTGTCCTTCCCTGTCAGAGCTGAAGCACCTCGATTTTCAAGGCAACTTCTAAAACTCAGATTCTCCAAAACGTTTTGAAAGTTTATTCTACGTTGCACTATCGTTGACAATAAAAACTCCTCCTCACTAACAGCGAAGTTCCAAATCAACAACGACGAGGAGTCAATAACATAAAAAAGAATAAAATTGGATAAATATTTCGAAATTATGAACAATAAGAGGGTAAATAGATAGGTGCAGAATCGAAATCTGTAGTAAACTCATTTGTTACAATTCATTTATGCCTGATTTTAATCTAAACTTATCGCTGACATCCTCGAATCGTTGCGTTGCCGACAAACACTTTCAAGAGGCGATCGTGAGATCGCACTGTACTGGCGAATAAGAATCGGCACCCGATTAAAATGAATCATTTTTGGATGTGAAAAAGTCCCTCATAACTATGCGGTTAGAGTAAATGTACGCAAATTAATGACTGAAGCAATGAAAGCAAACGTGTATGCATAAATTCATATAGGCAATGAAATATGCAAAGAACGCGAAGAACGATTCGATCAGCTCAATGTGGCCGCTTTATTATGATATGAGAACTGTCTAAACCCTTGGTCGCTCCCCGCCCCCCCCCCCCAAATTTTCTGGATCAAGTTGGATCCAAGAATGTAACTGCAGTAGAAGAAGTCTCCATTAAAAAGTTGCTCATCAGAAGTTTTTAAGTAAGATATTCACTGAACCTCCAATTTCTCTATCGAATCTCGACAATTATTACAGCATTTCGTTACATCAGAAGAACAAGATAATTTAATCACTATAGAATTACAAGAATAGAAATATTTTGAAAAAAACTTGCGACAAATTTGCACGAAATAAGGGAAAATTTAGCACAAAGAATTGAAAAGTAAAAACGCTCACTGTTTTTCGAACGGTCGGCATCACGGGAACCACAGTGGCATTAGTTAGCTCATTTGTCATATTCTTAACACATTCCGGTTCAGTCATCCTAAAATTTAAAAAAAAGCATAAATTATACGGACATAGGTATGCATACATATATATATATATATATATATATATATATATATATATATATATATATATATATATATATATATATATATATATATATATATATATATATATATATATATATATATATATATATATATATATATATGTAACTACAAATAATTTCAAACCGATTCATTAGCAGCATGGAATGAATTTTTCAATCTACTTCGCCAAGTCACCAAATACGTAATTCCTTAAGACTATTTCTGGCTCAGCAACAAAAACTGTGCACTGATTTTGTCAGCCTTCACTGTACAGAAAATTATAAAAGTTTCCATGGAAGAACTCTTACTTTAAATGCTGCAGTGTCATTCAAAAGCATTGATAGGCGGCTTGGGATTCATATCCCTCCAGAGATCCGTTCGTGTTGTTGAGTGAAAATGAATCTATCGGTGCAAAAGTCGAATGAGATCTTTCCTCGTTAGAATTCCCTTACTGAAGGAAGAAGAAGCGTTGACAGCTCGGTGGCTTTATTCCAGTTCCACGCTATTTAAATTTCAGCTAAGTGAATACGAAATAGGTTAAGTTAAAAATGAGAACACTAACAGAATTGTTGGGTCCCTTGGTGCTTCGTCTTTAGCACAATCCCCAACTGCCGTTGTTTCTGTCCCGCAATCCACATGCATTTCTTGGCCCTTTTCAAATTTTATATCCACATCCGCGATGATCCGCTTGCTGCTTAAAAAGTAAACTCTTTTAATGAGGAGCCAGCATTACCGACTATTTTCGCCAGACTCCCTATAACGCCAAAAATCAGAATACAGACAAACAGTATCGTCACAGTCTCTAGCAATATCCATAGCTCGCCTAAATATATAGCATAATCAAGCTCACTATACATACAACACAACTGTATCTCCTCTCGTCATATCTGTGCCGGGAAAACTAAGGATGTCTGACTTCATATTTCTTGACGAGAACATCGCTTAATTATGTATTCTACCATATCGAAACCTTTCCGAGGCATTTCCCAAAAAATCCAAGTTGCCGAAGGGGAAGTTTTCAAAAGCTTCAAAACTTCATGAGGAGGAGGGAAGGAAGAGGTGGATAAATTGGACAATTTAACGGAAGTTATACGTTACTTCAACCTATAAGTTTAAGACCACTAAAAGCTATTAATCTTTCAACAACAAAAAATTTGAAAACCTCATAAAGAAAGTAACGAAACGTAACAACATACAGAGTTGATCCATCAGTCTGAGTTCCTTCTATATCATTCTTTGCAGCTATTAGCATATCTGCTCCTTCTGCGACCTCCATCTTTTCTTTCCATTCGGCTTCTCCATCAGCTTCCACAACAGACCTTTCGATCCTTCAAATTAAATTGCTCATTCGCGCCTTCCTCTCCCTAGCTCTTTTGCACTTCGCGATGCAGATGGCAACCGAATTTTCAAAACATCCTTACAGAACGATTGCAATTCGGCACTAAGGAAACCTGACCAATTAGTTAGAACTAACCAATGACCAATGAGTTAGAACGTTCACAAAAAGTGCATTCGACCGGTAAGAATACCATCTGATCAGGAACGATCACGATTAATAGATTTGTAAAGAAATTGAAATGAAAGTTGACCACTCTGATCTTTGCAATTTGCTCTCATCGATGTTCAGCCGATGTGCTATAATATGAACTGGTGTGTTTATATCCAATAACGTATCCACATCACCACCAAGCACTTGTGTATTCAACGGCGTCAATGTTAAGATATTACGCCGACAAAGTACATCCGCGAACAAATAGATCTGAAACGTTGCAAATTTATGCGTGATCAAAAAAAAACTTCAAATTTAGGTTACCCTGATTCTATTTAGGTTACGTGGACGCGGTCATGCTCATGAACTTTAATTAATGAAATACTGATTTGAGTCCCTTCAAAAATTACCACTTAATAAACTCATCGGCGTAGTTTCCCCTCTATGCAGCAATCAATGCCGATCATACTATACTAGTGTGGTGCGAGGAATAGATTTCAGGTTGGGGAGGGGAGGGAAGAAGGAAACGGAAATTGCCAGAAATGAGAACCACGCATATACTACACTGCGACCGTGTCGGGGCATTCAGAACGTGGCACAAGGGGAGAAAACACAACTCTTACGACGTCGCACAACTCAAATAGTGAAAACACAACGACTGATTAGTAAGCAAGACCGCAGCCTATTTATATCTTCGGCTACAGTCCTGAAGGTATGGGGAGGTATAATTCACATGGGAGAAATATCACATCAAGATCAAACAAGTGTGAGCGTACGGCCTATTACACAAATGCAGATCACCAGTATCACTGCAATGACGAGACTATTTGATCACAATAGATCATTCGTTAACGTACATCACTCGTTAACATACACCATGCTCGAACGACCAGTCCTCATATCGAATCGCTTCCCCCCCTCCCTCCCTCCCCCCCTTCCCAAATCTTGAAATAAACAATCCATAATGGCGCCATAAATTTATCGATGGTGATCCAACATCCAATGGATCATTTTTTTGGGGGCGCATATATAAACTTCCGCAAATGACTGATTCCAGTTTGCATAAATTACTAGGCAAGCAAACTCTTAAGCCACATCTATTGAGGGCTACTTTGAAACAATATTCGGTTCCTATTCTTAATAAGCTTATGTACATCAAGAATCAGGCCAATGACATTCAACCTCAGCGTATAAAATCCTATCACCATGAAAACTCGGTCATAAGCTAATACCTAAAAAATATGCATATTCGCACTAAGCAGATGCGCACTACTTGACGGATTTAGAGGTCAACTGCTCATCTAGTCGAAGCTCTAAACGCTCACCTTTATGCCGGGAACGGATTTTATACTCAGACCATCAATATCACCGATACTGATCGCACGTAATTTACGTTGACCATCTGTCACTTCCATCAGAAGAAATTGTGAACTCTTTCTCTCATCCTGAAATTAATAACTATCTTATTCGAAATATTCCACAATAAAACGCTCAAATTTAAGAATTACTGTTTTTCTTTGAAACGATCAAATGAACAAAATATTTGTTAGAGAAGCTTGCTCGTGTATGTGGGCATTGAACTCGCTATCTCAAAATGCTGTGCTAGTCCCCTATCAGGCAAGCCATCAAGATGTGTTCCCATACACAGCACACTTTCAATTCGAAAGCGCTAACCATAAATAAGGGGCACTTTCAAAAACAAATGAACTGACTGAAATACCGATTATTAAGCACTTTCAATCATCCCTCCCCCATCACCACCCAGCAGGCGTTCAATAGAACTAGGAACTTTGCAAGAATGAGGGGGAGGGGTGTAACGGATTCATTATTGCAAAAGTTACTATAAAATACCATAAAAGAACATGAAACATTACTATAATCAAAAATCTTTTTATACCCCATTGGGCATCAAAAGCTAGCAATGGCAAGCTCATAGCATTTCAACTGCACTTTTTCTTTAGGATCCAGGAGAGGCAATCCTAAAAGATCCTCGTTGCTAACTTAGATATCAATGATTCACTAAGTACGAAGTATATTCAAAGTTAGGAACTCGCCGATCGACCCTATTCATGATAACGTTCAATAAACTAGTGAAATGCATCTTTTTTAAACTCAAAAATAATTAACATCTATCTCACACATGACGTCATTCTAGATAAAATCTTGGAACAAAAATATGAATGAGGAAAAAACAAGTTCCACTGATCTTCAGGAGATAATATTAAGGTACATCGGACAGCTGAATGAATTTTCTTACTTATTAAGCATCACTGAGGGGATCGAATGGGAAAATATGAAAAAAAAAACAGAAAATGCTCAAAAAAATTTATCTGTAAATTTCTAATAGAAACCTAGATGGCAATTCTTCTGCGAAAGTTTAAAGCCGAAATAAGGGGTGAAGGCAGAGAAGGGGAGGGAGAAAAATATTACTAATACCGTCTATAATATGAAATACCCTCCGAATATCTTATTATTCGTCCTCGATACCATATTATATATTCAACCACATATAATCATTCCAATTGTACATATAAAAAACACTAACGTGGTTATCTTCAACGGCGCCATAATCAAAACCACTGTTATCTTCAAAATGCTGCGTTAAGAGGCGAAATTGACTATATGCTGATTGACTGATATCGATGATCCAATTCACCTGTAAAATCAACAAGTTTCACTGATCTTCTATAGGTAATATTTTGAAGCACAAGCATAAGTTGTGCAGAATTTAGAACTTTCTATCCCTTGAAGCTTTCGAGAATTGAAATATTTCTGGGAGTATTATTGAAGTAATGTTGACAATTTTAGCCGTTTTCTCAGCAAATACAGTAAATTCAAATCTACTACTCCAGCAAATGCAATTTGAAGCCCAAGATGACTTAATTGTCAAGAAACACTTGCGTTTATTCGAAGAAGGCGATCAGCGATGACTGCGGTAGATGATTTGGGTTTTGAATGCAAGGTGCTATACAAGATAATAAGAAGGTAAGTGACAGAAGATTAGAGCAAATTCGAAAACAAAAGATTGAGGGAAGTAGTAAAATGCAAATCTAGCTTGAGAAAAACTTGGGAGGAAAGATATTTCCGTCACATCATGGTCCATCGGTGTACGTTGGCAATGCGGACCGCAGAACAGTCAATAGAGAAAAGGTGGAACAAACTGGCGGGAATCGCCACGAACGACTTTTTTCATCAACTGTTACAGCCAAAAGTCTCGGATGTGATGTCAGAAAAGTCGGAGAAAAGTATGCAGAATGAAGCCGATGAAAGCAGAAGGACTAGATCAGATAAATGGAAAGGAAATACAAACGGGATGTGAATAGCTTGCGGGAGCATTGACGACCGGTTCACCTGCTATCTACCGTCAGGAAAGAAACCGGCAGAATGTAAGAGATTCAGAACGATGAAGATTCCCAGAAAGTAAGACCGTGAGGACATTCTCAGCTATCGCTCAATATGTCGGATGTGTATATGATTTTCAAGCAAGTAATTTATGCTCAAATAAAGAGTACCCATTAGACAGTAGGCAGGTTTCAGGAAGCGACTTTCTATTGCTGATCACATCATCCTGTGAAACAATCGACTGAATGGGCAAAGCATACAGGATTGTTCTACTTTTACTCTTCGTTGATCTGAAGAAAATCTTTGACTCTTTACAGCACAACGAGGACGGCCATGTCTACTCGAGATACGCGATACAATTGGGCAAGGACCTCGGTGTGGAACTGAGAACGAGAAGAAGAACGGGGTGGATAGCGTTCTCGAGGCTCCGCGATATCTTCGCGCATAGGAAAACGCCACTATCTGTGAAGGCAAACTTATTCAACAGCACTGTCCTTTCTGCCTATATACGTGGATCATGACGCTAAGGGTGATTCAGTGTGCCAGGGAAAAACCGCATGGTAGGCATTAGCAGGCTGCGGCATATCTCCAGTAGATATTTGCGATCTCTCTCTCGTGTGAAGGAATCGACCGTCACGTTCTTCTGTGAAGGACATAGTTGAAATGAAATGTCAGAAAGTATGACTAGGCTAGTCAAGCGGCAAGAATGAATAAAAATCAGCGGATAAGTGGATCTTTGGGTAGTAGCGTGAAATATAAAAAGAAAACCAAAACGGTCGCCGTTGAAATGGATGGATCCCCTTGTGTGCCTACTTGGGAACACGTGGATTCCAATCCCCTTTAAATTCCATGAAAGAAATATACGGCAGAAGTCATGCAGCACATACGTATAAAAGAGATTCCTAATTAGCGGAAATTGAAACGCAGAAGGACAAGAAGATGTGGGGAAGGGAGGTGGATGGGGGAGGGGGGAGAAAAAGAAAAATTTCATCGTTCATTTGAACTAGTAATAAATTGATTACGTCTTTGAAAATGTTACTGCCTATGAAATTTCCCTTAATTGCTAGATGAAAGGAAGGTTATCCGATTCCTTCATGCGCCGATGAAATTTTCAGAATTTTTGAAGATTTTAGTGATTTTGACCTTTGCAATCAACATTTCTGATTACAAAGGCTTCATTCAGCGTTGCTCAAATTCCGCGAAGATTTACAGTTGCGCCGCTAAAAAAACGTGAATACTCATATCATAAACACATATTAAAGCATTGATAGTGGCAGAATTACCTGTAAAGTACATTGACCCTTCATGACGATCTTCTTTACATATGGCGGTATTCGTATGACAGGTCGTGTGCTTGAACACAACTCTGAGAAAAGCCATTGTTCATAGACCTGATCGCAGAGGGATGTCGCTGCCTGCTAAATCAAAAGCAATGAGGCATGAAATATACATTTTTTGGTAAGGGGATTTTTATAATATCCAACCCTTTTTCACATTTAAATGTATTAAATTATGGTAAGAAATATTTTCACTCGATGATATGCTGATATCGGATCCTATCTCCCGCTTCCCATCACCACCACCCTCATTTCCTATGTCGACTCTTCATAGAACCGATCGAGCAGAGCGTCTTCTACAACTTAAATAATTCGATTTTATTTATTGTAATGCAAAAATATACATAGATAGTACGGAAATCAAGCCCACTTCTCAACGGTTTAAATCGATAGAGTTCGAACACACATATCATCTTTTTTTTTTTATAAAATGCGAAGAATTTATAAAATCTTGTGGTCTTGGATAAACCTGGATTTGGTTCCGATCCCGATTGAGATTGGGTTTAAACCTGAGCTCATGAACTTTGCGGGACTTGTTAGCGTCAATTTTATGCTGTCTCTTTCTTTCAGAAGTAAAATCCTTCAAAACAAGTTCAGGTCGTTAATTAATACGCTTTTCCAACTATTCAAAAAATAAATGGGATTTAAACTAACAGCAACTCCTCATAGATATATGACAATACGGTCACAGAGCTCAGAAAATAGCATACAAGGGGTATTCTTTCATACATGGTGGTAACGTCGAGATTTCTGGCATGTAGCATTTGATTTTATCTACTCTCCTGCCCCTCCCCGTCCCCCTCCCCACCCAAATTCCACCTCACCTATCATGTTTTGATTTTCCGCAGGTAATCACTATATTCAAACGATCCCTTCTTCTGCAAATTGCTGAAAACGTGTGAACAGATCGATGAGTAATGCTGAAATGAATAATCCTTAAGCAAAAAAGAATTCCATCAAAAGCTAAGAATCGAATCAAAACAATTCAACCGCACATCCCCTCATCACATTTGAACAATGTATGAAACTTCATAAAAGAAAGATTTTAAATAATATATTAAAACCACAAATAACATACAGGTGTCGATTTTGCGGTTTCATTTTCGAAATATTTCATCACTTCGTCAAACCATTTGTCTTTCAAGATAATATGACGACTTGCGAAAAAAGACGCCACTAGATCCCTCTCCATTATTCTGAAGCACATAAAAAAAACCTTTTTTTTTGCAAATTATAGGCTCGGGCTTGAAGCGCACAACTTTTCAACAGCTAAATCACATCAATGATAACGTCCTTTTAACATCAAAATGTGGACCTTTGAAGGAAGTAAGTTTATAGATTCCGGTTTATAGCGTAAGTTTATAAGAATGAAGCGTAAGTTTATAAGAAAAGAAAGATTCCGGAATTCGTATCCTCCTGGAACTCGTATATATTCAAGCATGGAGAGTTAATAACCAGATAACACGGTAAATAACAGCTGTGCTATCTGGATTAAACGTTATACCTGCAAAGGTGAACCTTTAGCTACCGCCAATGGGAGCAGATCATAAAAAATACTTCTACATTATAATGTTGGAGCACTAGGACTGATCCATCCGATAAATTAACTATACAAAGGAATCACAAAAACATCTCTGATCATAAATAGGGCATGCAATCATGCGTTTAAAACCCACAAGGTTTTGAAGGTAAATGAATGAATAAACAAAGAAAAAGCAACAAAAGAAAGAGGAAACCCGAATAAACAAAATAAAGAATGAATAAATGAGCAAACGAAATAAAAAATAAATAAACAAAATAAATAAATAAATAAAATAAAAAACGTAGACAAACAAGAATGTAGACATGAACACGCGAAAGTAAATTCTTACAGGTGTAGGGATAAAAGTGCTACAACATATGTTTTCATGGAATTTTCACGCGACGTCTACCTGCGATGTCTAGGTAAAGTTGAGGTAAGAGAAGAGGATAGGGATAGAGGATGATCTAGTCTAGAGATAAACTATGCGTAAGAGGGGCAGTGCCACCCTTTTCGATGACCACCTTGAGCCAAATTATAGAATTCAAAACGGTAAAAATAACTGTTGTAGCACTCCTGCCCACACCTGTCTTACTTGCCGCCATCAACTCGTAGCTACGAAAGCAGCACCAGACTTGTATCATTGAAATAAAATTACGAGCATTCAGTTGCACGATGGTGACCCTACTTCTCTATAAGTTACTAAGGTTATTATCGTTACGAGGATCTAAGGTCTTTGCTGATCATCCTCAGAAATAGTTGGACCTGAAGTTCAAGCTTAATACAACTGTTTGCATATCTAGCCAAAGCGTAGAGATGCTTCGGAGAGGTTGGTTTTTTGTACAGTCTTCTAAGGTGCTGAAAATAATTGAGGCATTGAAGTTTTTTTGAGTGATACATCGATCTTATTCTCTCTCTCTTTTTTTTCAATTACTCTATAATATACTACTTTCATATCTATTATCTTCCAATGAAACCCATTTATTATGAATTTAATTATTTATTTCACTCAGCTATTTCTTATTTGTCGAAAAGAATATTCTGCTTCCAGCCGATATCGTTTGATATCCACTCCTCCACCTTTTACGCTGCGATTGAGCTGTTTCGACTCTTCAACTTTTATTTCATAGTTGGTGATTTAGAATCTTTCCTCTTAAATTTGCATGTTTTAGAGAATCGTTGTAAATTTGCATAATTTAGAAAAATTTGATTGTTTATTCGATTTTCTCAATGATCTTCATTGTTCCATTAATCGGAACTAGTCGTGGGACGTGGCCGCGTAGTCTAATCGGTAAGACGTCCAACTCCTAGTAGAAAGGTTACGGGTTAGGTTCCTACCTCGGTCAGGAGTTTTCTCAGGTTTGTCGCATTCCGCGCTTGCTTCTCAATCAGACTCGTAAGCCACCTTTTCTAGTCATGGAGAGTTTAGTTCCTTCAAAAATCCGTTGTAGTTGCTATGAGATTTGTGGGCTAAAGCAGCTTAACAAATAAGCTGAACTGAGTTGTAATGAATAAAACTGGATCTATTAAATAGTACACAGGTTCTACCCCTGCCTGGGTCAGGAGAGTCTTCACCTCCCCTCCGTTTTGTAGCACACATAAAAGTGGAGGAGAGGCTTCGCCCCACGCCCTATGTAACACACACAAACGGGAAAGGGAAGCGCACCCAACTGCCCATCCCCGCATCGAAATGGAACAGCAAACACGTGTGCGATCGAAATGGAACAGCAAACAAGCCCCTCCATGGCGGAATGAACAACAAATTACATAATGGCAGAAAATAATGCTTGGAAAGGCGTGGCGTCGAACTTATATCCTGGCTTTGCCTTACGGCAAAGAACCATCTGTTGCTGCACCTCAGGGCCTCTGAGAATGTTTTCTTTACCACTGAAAGCAGCACTCGCCTTTTCATCACGAATATCCACCTGATAGTTACTTGCGATCAGCATTGAGAGCAAATTTCACCAGCAAGCTAGTGACCTCATCCATCAGACAAATCACTACACTTATCAGAATCGTATTGCTGATCGTATTGCTCATCTCAATTAGGCACCAAAGCAGAGAACAAATAATTCGATGTAATCGGAGGGGGGGGGGCTGATTGAAATTAAATCATTTAAAAAGATCATTCGATCGGCAAAAACAACAACTAACCTTGCCAAGAATCTGTTTACCATCGAAATCGGCAACATATGGAGGTATGATTCCTTTGGGATAGCCAACATAAACAGGAATCCATTCTTTCTGCCCAAACTGATCACAAACCGAGAAGGGAATCCAACCATAGTTGAAACCACGTACCTAGTCACTCAATTCCATGAGCAATTGCAGTGAACCGACTTGTTGCTGTACTCACTGTTGAACCACCTGAATGAAGCCGCAATATAAAACTGCACCATATTCACTGACGTCAGGGTCGTTGCATTGATGGATGCGAAGTTCGAAAAATTGTTTCCGATCCTTAGCACCACATTTCACGTATGAAACATTGATCCACTCCTCTGGCCCAAAAAAAGCACGTGCAGAGGTTTACACGCCAAATTTACTTCAATGAAGGCAGACTGAAAGTTATACTTGATCTCCAAGCTTTCTACATCCTCTGGATGTCTTAGCCTTCCGATCTGTTTTTAGCACAATTCACAACAACGTTCTTGTTGAGACACTCGCAGATATATCGCGTTATAGCTAAACCTCATTCATTTTCTGCATACCACTTACGCGGCCATTCTCGTTATAGATTCGACCCATAATTGGTTCCCCTTGCTGGTACCAAAGAGCGACGTATTGATCCGGGTTTTGACCCAGCGCTGTATCCAACGTTTTCCCGAGCGCTTTCACCAAATTCTTTTCAGGGAGCGGATCGCCCATTCTTACATCCATCCATTCATCGATCAATACCAATGGTGGAAGAGGACCTAAATAGAATTGCACAAGTCGCTACTTAGCAACAAATAGTGCGAAAAAACGAGAGCTGCACATCAATGAATTGTAGTATACCTCAGTATCTCTTATTAATAGCATACTTGAAATCACTCCTTTATCACTATCACTTCTAAGCATTGAAAACTCACATTAAAAATGCTGGCCATGCCAAAAATCTGCAGCAGTTAGATTTTCTTTTTGTCACATGATATTGATGAGAATTTTTCCTTCTTTGTTCTTTTCACGATGCACCTTCCTTTCTATCATCGAAAAATGAAATTGTGATATCAGCAGCTTAGCACCGAGTTTCCAATATACACTAAACCCCACCGCAATCAACGACGGTGGATATCTTAGGTTCCATGTCATAAAGACTCTCTTCTATCAGACTTGCATCGCCCTTAGTCCTAAAATACCTCAGATAGAGAAGATCCTCTCAGGACTCGTCCGGATGAAGAGACTACAGTGCAGAACAAAAAGCAGTACCGTACCTGGATTTGACCGCCTAAGTCCTCAATTCCGGTGAGTTCGGCCACCTTGAATGGGAAAGAATACCCGACGACTCCTCCGTTGTTCCACGCCCTCCCATGCATCGGTATCCCATTCTTGTACCATAGCGCAACCTACATACTGTTCTGCCCAAGCGCCTTCATTGGGTTGGCAGGAAATGGCCAGCCAATCGGCCCAAACGCCCGTGTCTTCTTGTGCCGGCGGATTCGGCACCACTCGGGAGACTTCAATGAACACAACGACTTTAACCTACATCACAACGGTGCTTTTCCATTAATGCGCCTCTTTTATAGCCCCTTCTTATGAAAATTCCCGATGGAGTGTATGCAAGTTTTCAGCCAAGTTTATTACCGCTCTTAACCTTTAGTTCAAACCTAGAGAAGGGAATACCTTTCTTTCATCAAAAATGTCATATTATCTTGCTCGCCCTTTTTTATCTTAAACGTCTTCGGAGGCAAACAATTTACGTAAAAAAAGCACTTTGGCAACATCGTTCTCGCGCATGTCTCTTCCCTCGATTTCGGCTCATGAAGGAAAAAAAGAAAAAAACCGCAATGATGAAACTATGGTACAATTATACAGTACAACAGCTTACGATTCCCAGATTAGAACTGCTCGGAGTACTAACAGGACGCGCCTCTTTAACTTTGTATCGAGATAACTGCGTCTCCGGGCTCTACAAAAATATTTGTGGTCCGACAGCAAGGGTGCGTGCACTCGCTTGGCTACAACAGAAAAGAAGACAAACTGCCTCGGTTCGTAAAAATCGCCTCAAGAAATACGGCTCTCGAAAGGTAAAAACTAGACATACGTCAGGAGTTGCGATAAATTCGATGACATCGCTACGTGGGATGCTCTGCAGCAGAACTGATGCGAAATCGCCAGCGGTGCCTGGACCTTCCTGGCTGTCGGAAGGCAGACTTCAGTGGCCGTCCTCAATTGAACCACGTATTCTTCCCTTGGAGGCACTAGAGGGTGTAAACGCCACCATTCATGACTCTAATCATCAACAGACAAGCGCAGTGCCAGCTTCCTTATCTGTACAGCCGTTCAGCATTCCGAATGCGGGCAGGCTCAGCAACTGGGAGCGGATGATCCGTACAACAGCCTGGATGATATGATACACTCGTATGACTCGAAAAACTCCTGTCACTGACTCCCTGCATACTCGATCAAAGGCCTACTAACTAGCTGTGATTTGCAGGTGGCCGAAATTTGCCTTCTCCGTCAAGCCGAAGCGAAGACCATACTGCAGGACGACATTGACAAGAGGGAACTCCACAAGGACGACCACGAAGCTTGGAGATGCTGCGGCCGACTCATGGAAACTGCACTTCCTTATACTAACAAAGCACCCGCATTCCTCTCACAGAATGAGCGCATCACCCCTCATTCTTCGCGAACATCGACTGTTTCTGCACGGAGGAGTCTCCAGTACCTTGAGCCGACTAAGAACATGCTGCTGGGCATCACAAGGGTGACAAGCGGTCAAGCAAGCACTGCAAAACCATTGCTTCTTGCGTCCCTGGTGGAAAGCGAAACCCTTTGCACTCCAGTACCTTGACCCGGCTAAGAACACGCTACTGGGTACCACAAGGGTGACAAGCGGTCAAGCAACCGCTGCAAAACCATTGCTTCCTGCGTCCCTGGTGGAAAGCGAAACCCTTTGCACTTCTGAAAATGCCCGCCCTACCGACGATTAGAGTGCAAAGAGCTCCGGCGTTCGCATCCACCGCAGTCGACTATTTCTGTCCTATCATGGTCAAGGAAGCGGATGGCAATCACAAAAAGCGGACAGCTCTCTTCACCTGTCTTGCAACGAGAGCGATTCTCTGGAGCTCACCGACGACTTGTCCGCAAATGGGTTTGTACACTGCCTTCGACGACTCATCGCAAGGGGCGTGCCGCAGCAGTTACTCTCAGACAACGGTACCAATTTCCGTCTAAAGCAAGGGCTCTGAAGTTGATCCCGAGGCACAAAGTCTAGATTCGACCTTTGTAACAGCGCTAACACCCTGGAAAGGTTGGGTCTATGAACGCATGGTGGGAATTGTGGAGCAAGCCTTGAAAAGCGCTATCGGACAACGCCACTCACTGCGGAAGCAGAAGCAGTAGTGAATCAGCGGAAGCTGACATACATTGCTCCAGATTCTCTTCAGGTACTCCGACCGATCGACTTCACCCAGCCGTGTGCAAAACTTTTACTCAATATCGAAGCCGACAACATCAGCGACCCCGATTACTGACCGACAGCTCCATCTACGCGCAAAGCATTAGTTCAGCTTTGCAGGGACACCCAAAAATCGCTCGATCGCTTTTGGGAAATCAGGCACAGAGAATATCTATAGCTCCCGCGCGAACGGCACCAATGGCATACTCATCAGGGACGCCACCGAGCGTTGGCGAAGTTGTCTTGTTTCAGAGGTCCCCTTCGACACCGCAAGGATGTTGGCAATTGGCAAGAATCATCGAGGCGGAACCGGACAAGGATCAGCACATCCGCACCGCCAAAATTCACACTGCTAACGGTCAGAGATTGCAACGACCAGTGTTCCTTTTTTTGCGTTTGGAGGTCAGCGAGAAATGTAGGTCGCAGAGGGAATGCAATAATTCGACTGACACACAGCAAGCGACCGAAAGTGATAGCCAGCCGACCTAAGATATTTGGTTTTTTTTTCACGACAAAGAAAAAATTTGTAGGTCTCAGTTGAATTCGGCCGCTGTATCGAGAAGAATAACCACACCGGTTCAAAACATGACCATACGCAGATGAGTTGGACTAAGTGCCTATCAGGCAACTGATTTAAACTCAACCGGGAATGCAAATGGGACCGGGACGAGTTTAAGCCCTTACACAGAAGAGAAGCATGTTGGGAGAAAATGATAATGCAAGGCTAAACAAGCCACGAAAACATATAAAGCATAAAATTAAGCATAATCAGCAGTAGGCTGCAATAATGTTTTCAAAACAACTCAAACAATGCTCACGTTCGCTGAAACAAAACTGATAACTATGCAGTTGAAAACCTATCGTATCGGCCTAGTTTATATCGGTACTCGTGGTCAGTGACAAAACGCCCTTCAGATCCGATCGGTGCTATTCTTTCTATTGGGTATGGCGCCAAAGAGCCAATACCAAGATATCTGTTTGTGATGTATCATTGCAGTGATCACATTTGCCCGCATAGTCGACTCTCTTTGAGTGCTCTTGGCATAACGCCATTGTTCTTCTATTGTGCTCTTGACGGTATCTGAGGCCTATAAAAGGCGACTCTCAGGCCGTCAGAGTTAGTTCTTCTTCTTCATTCGTCTTCCTCCGGTCGTCGGCTCTCACACGTCACTTTTCCCCAGTCGACTTTGCCTTGTCCCCGTTCGCTCCTGTTGTTGTTGCATATTCGTCTTTGGAGCCGTTATATTCCCTGCGACCGTGTGGGGCGTTGGTAGCGTGGCAACGAGGGGAGAAACAACTCGTTTGCGACGTTAACTCAAACCGAAAGCGAAGATACAACAACTGACTAACAAGCAAGACCGCCGCCTATTTATAGCCTCGGCTACGGCCCTGAATGCGCGGGAAATCATAATCCACACGGGTAGATATCATATCACGGTCAGCCTAGTGTGAGCATAAACCAATTACACAAATGAAGATCACCGCGAATACTGCAATTGCAGCACTCAGTTGGTCACAATAGATCACTCGTTAACATTCCCCAGTAAAGCGTTTCCACTATCTCCACGTGCTTTAGTCCACACTCGGCCTATCTCTGCACGTCGTCGCTGATCAACGCAACAAATTGGTGTTCAGTACAACACTTTCAAAATCATTGTCATAAAAATTGGTTTATATCGTCAACTTAACAACAATAAATATAGAAAAAACTTGGGCCGTTCAACAGTTCGAACTCAATTTTAGTTGAAAGGACTAAACGAGTCTTAATAAAAACATAATAAACCATATGAATTAACGAGATTTATAACTCTAGCTTCGACATTATATATATATATATATATATATATATATATATATATATATATATATATATATATATAAACACTGTTGTTTAGCAGGCGGACGATCGACAGACATGGTTGCATGATAGTTTATATTTCTGACCATGTAATCCGCCGTGTAGAGATTGATAATACTTTATGTCGATGCTTCGTCTGTGAGAGAGGGAAACTGGCGTGAAGGATCGTTTGCTCCCATATATGACTCTCATAAAAGGACCAAGGGAGGGGAGGGGGAAGGGAACGGCATCGTGCATTTGAGGTCAGCACCAACGTAGCAAAATCTGGCAATCAGGATGTAGAGCACATATTCAGACGGGGAACCATATATTTCCAATCCAGACGATCCTTTCGATTTGATCATTTCATTTTAGCGCGCGGAGCAAAACAACCAAAAAATTGCTTTATTTGTACTGTGTCGACTGTGCACTTTTGATCTGCATTTTTATCCTATTTATGTCTAAAGTGATGGTGTGATAGTTTACATTTGTGACCATATAACAAGTCTAGTAGAGATGGAATAATACTTTATGCTGACGTTTCGGCTCTTTGAGCCGTAATTATAGCACACCAAGTTGAAAATCATCACCTAAACATACCACGTCACATTTCATAGAATTATGATAGCTGCCGCTTTTATGCAAAGGAAAGAAAGGAAGGAAAAAGGAAGAAAGAGAAAGATGAATTCAAAGCTCGCGGGACGGAAGGTTAGTGACGGTGGATAAGCCGACACAGCCGTTAGTCCTTACTTTTAGCGAGTTTATGAGGTGAGCTTCTCTGGTCTTGCGGATTAGTGTGCCTTCGCGGTGAGCAAGTAAATTGAAAACAATATTAGTGGCCTGAAGGTTGTCGAATTTGGTAACGTGCTTGGCCACTGGGCATGCAGTATGCAATCGCGATAGTGGTAAGGACATGCTTAGCATAAACTCTGTAATGTGCTCGTGCATAAAACGGTTCGTTTCACCGACATAGATCTATTCACATTCGCAGCAACGAACAGAATAAGCAACATCTTTCATGCAGCAGTCGCTTGGATTGTTCATGACTAGTTCCATCGGCTGTTGATCAACATCTAACTTACTTTCGCCAACGCCTTTCTTTGCTATACCGAAGCGAAAAACATGGCGTTATCCCTCAATTTATTACGGACGCTACGAATTGTAAATGGATCCTATCTTGCGCATTCGTTATATCGATGATACGTTGATTACCTATCTAGATATCCTAAACACCTCTAACATCTATCTGACACTCTCAGTAATGCTGATACTCTATCATATACAATCGAAAACCCACCTGCAGAACACTTGCCCTTCCTCAACAACCATGTTTTCCGTTCTAGAGCTAAATTTTTCGCCGCTTGGTATACCAAACCTTCAAATGTTCTTGTTAATGCACTCTGTCTACCAACCTAACATAAAACGTAATGTTGTATTCCCGTTCATAAAAACTCTCCATACCGTCAGCCTCAGTCTAGACCATAGAAGCGTGGAAACCTCTCTTCGCCGCGACCAGCCTAATCTTGTCGCCAACGGTCACTATCCTTACTTTTCATCCGGTATAAACCACAGCATCTTTCAACCCCTCTCTTCTTCCTTGAACACGTATTAAACACGATCGGAATGTCCAGGCCTCCCTCTCCATCCCCTACGTAAGTGGCGGTTTTACGGATGAGCTTTCCTTCTCCTGAATAAACATCGCATCTCAATTGAATTAAGCGCCACAACACCTCCCACACTCCGACAAGTTCTCGCGCACTAGCGACTATGTATCGTCTGTGCTATAACCCCTCTAAGTGTATTATATGCTTCACGAACAATCCAGGTGACTGCTGCATGAAAGCTTTGCTTATTCTGTTCCTTGCTACGCATGTGAATACAATATATAGGCGAAACCTTCTGTCTCGCAATTTTTGAATTCATTATTTTCTTCTTTTTTCTTTTCTCTTTCTTTTTCCCTTGCATAAAGGCAGTAGTTTTCATAATTCTATAAAATATGGCGAAGTGTGTCTACATGATGATTTTCAGGTTAGTGTGCTGTGATTGTGGCTTAAAGAGCCGAAGTGTCAGCATGGACTATTAGTCCATCTCTGCTCAACTTATTACACGGTCACGAATCCAACTACCACGCAATCAGTTTACACATAAACATGATAAAAATGCATATCAAAAATTCACGTCCGACACAGAAAAAATAAAAATCTTTTTGGTTGTTTTGCTCCACGCGCTAAAATGAAATGCACAAATCGAAAAAATCGAATGGATTGGAAATATGCGTTTTGGATATGAACATGATATGTGCTCCTCATGCTGATTGCTAGATTTTCCTATGTTGATGCTGACGTCAAATGTACGATGCCCTTTTGCCCTTGGCCCTTATATAAGATTGTATATATCGCAGCAAACGATCCTCCATGCCAGTTTCCCTGGCTGAAAAGGCTCAACATAAAGCAGACATGGGTACGTTAGCCAATCATTACTACATAAATATAAAGCTAATTCACCTCAGCAACATACTGAGGGCATTTTTTTTTTCAAAAATACAGCGAAAAATTTCCCAACATAAAAAATTTACTCCTAACACTAGACAACACTCAGCTCCTAACTGATGAAACAACCAACCTTTCCATGAAGCATAAGAAGCATGGCCGAAACTGTCGAAATTTTCGGGGCTCGTAATCTCTTCTGATCCATAAGAAAACCATTGTCCACACATCTCTTCTTCTGCATCTGCTGACGAACGATCCTTTTGAGGGCTCGACATGGACAAGGGGTATCAAACGGTATACCAATAAACAGGTTATACAACAAAAATGCGCTCGTTTTATTTTTCTCACCTTCCAACAAACCTGCTTGGCGTTGATTTCGTTCGAATCCTTCTTTGGCAGCGTCACATTGGCCCATAGGAAAACACTGCACTGATTCCAAACGGGTTTTGACCGCGTCTACGCAGAAGTCGTTCCAGTAAGGTAACCTATGTGTCATGGAATATATTAAGGCCGAGATCTACAAGCATAAAGAGATGCTTACTCTTGGTTTTATATTGAAAACAATATTTTACTGGCAGCGGACTGAAGACTTTTTATATCATTTGCACTGATATTTTGTTCGCCTCACTAATCTGCTGTAGTGCAATAGTGATACCATTGCATACGACTCAGCCGTTCATTTTTTTAACGGTACCGCTGAGCAAACATAGCAAGGCAAAGGCATGCTGCGATAGGATGAATTCTGCTCGTCTATAATCAATGCGAAAGCGCAATCGCATGAATGGGTTGGAGATGCTATTTCATGGTTTACAGACCATAAAACAGATAAAAATTGCCTTGCTCGCATGAAGTTAGAACGGCTTATTTCTCCACCGACAATTTTAGGACAGCAGCTCGAAGCAGCTTTTGCAAGTCCTGCACGGTTGTGCATTTTCTGGCGAGAAAGACGCAATATCATGAAAATAACCATACGGGACAAATGGACGTGCAAGTGAATTACAACAAAAACGCTTCTACGAAGCGTGTGGCTGCTCCATCGTTCCATTCTCGAGAACATGAGCGCATCAGTTCAGTTATTCCTCACGATGTTATGTTTGCCGTTGATAGCCATCCGAACTACAACACCCGCACAAAAGACAACAGCCAAAAACCTCATGACGCGGTGTTTGCAGAACTTCTTCTATAGTCCATCCAAATCTGTGCTAGAATGTCTTAGCAAACCTAAACCTGGATGCTGTGGATGCGGGCCAATGAGTAATGCGTGCAGTGGATGGCTGCAATATGTGGCTAACAGCGTGTGTAAAGTACATCAAAAACCTGCGAAAGGAAAGGAACTTGAAGACGGACGGAACGTAACCACTGTGGCGACGATGGCGAAAAGCGGACACCGCGAGCACCGAGTCCATTTGATGACTGGCGACAAAATGAAACACTGCTCGACTAAAGCCATGATCCAATGGCACGAGCAGATAGATGATGGCGGCTGCAATGAGGCCCATAATAACGCATGTTTATAGTAACACCATCGTTTCCAAAGGAGAACATGCAGAAAATGTGGGGAATGCCGCAAAATTGCGTCGTGAATGCCAGTGATGAAAAATTGTTGATAACGAAAGTAAATAAATTAAAAACGAAATAGACTGGCTCCCTTACCCCTCGCTTAAGGTAGCTGCAGTTGGTGTTCGTTCGCGATTTCCGCCATCAACCCGGGCTCGCTCATCTTGAAGCGCTTGAGATAAGCGGCGCAAACGTCCGCCCTACGCGCTTCTTCCGTCTCATAGTGCCGCTTTCTGGCAGCAACCACCGGCTGCGGTTCCATCTCCATTGCTTCTTCTGCCTGACGCATATCTGAAAACCCGTTTCATGTTCCGATTACTGCCAAGATAGTTTCCAGTATCACTGACGCGATAAAGAAGAAAGAAAAATCCCCAAAAATGAGCAGAGATCCAAAGGTCTGCCAAAATAACACGATCCGCTGAATAGAAAGAATGACCAAAAAATAGATGAGGATGATGGCTACTGTTCAGCATTCTGCTTGCATATGAATACCGCATGAAAGAAAAACAGAAGCGGGGAAAACACATCCGCGTTGCGAAAAGATTACAAGCCTTGCCGTATAATGCCACACAAACAAGTTCATTCAAACTCTCATTCCTGGGAAGCAAATGGAAGTAGTTTCTTTAAAGGAATTCAACTGCAAGAGTCAGGATAGCATTTTTGCTTGAGAAGTGTCAGAAACAAAGCACTGGCTCAAACAAAACAATTTTCATGTCAAAGGTCACATTTCCTACAATTGCATATCCTATAAATTTAAATACAAAAAGATATATGTTTGTTTTTATATTTATATCATATATATATGTATATATATATATATATATATATATATATATATATATATATACAAAGCACTGGCTCAAGCAAAACAATTTTCATGTCAAAGGTCACATTTCCTACAATTGCATATCCTATAAATTTAAGTACAAAAGGATATATGTTTGTTTTTATATTTATATCATATGTATATATATATATATATATATATATATATATATATATATATATATATATATATATGATGTTAACATAAATTTCGAGAATCACTTTGTTTCACCTCGCCTATTCAGTCAGTATCCAGGGATCTGAAACACAAGAATTCGTCACATATGAATATCTAAAAACGACGAATTGGGTAAAGATTGACAATGAACATAAAGCTGACCAGGCGCAAGGATGTGGCCGGTATTCCTCCCGAGGTCGTCCAGCCATGCGACGCATGCGCGTCTCTGCCGAACGGTGGTCTTCGATGCACCAACACAGCGCTCTTTTTTGTGCGCTGTGATGAAGGCCTAGAACAAAAATACAGAAAACTTCATCTATCGCAACCGTCAGAGGTTACGATGTGCCAAAAATCCAAGACCCACTGCACTTAAGAAAATACATAATGTGTGTAAAACAAGATTTAAATAACTTTCTATTAGCTATCAAAGTTAATGAAGAGCTATGAACTCCATACATATGTCTACTACTGAATAGGAACGATTCGAAATCCTTTTACGTAAGTCTTCTCAGAGCGGTTCCACAATTTGATGAGAAGAAATGGAAACGCATTTGAGTTCCATTTCTGTCCGGTTCCTCTCAAAGCGTGCGAATATTTATAGAGGAAAAAAATGCAATGAAAAAACCTTTTTGCATGGCTTACCTTGATATTTTCCGGGCCCGCCTCAGGTGGCACGATCAGATGATGGCCGCATGTCGCGCAGAATGCTGAAAGCATACAAAAGAAACGTATCATTTTGTAAATTATAAATGATCACTACAAAGAGAAGCAGCAAACTGAGTGCTTGATCGCAAAAGTCGAGGATTTCAATCCATTTGCAAACAGTAGTTACCGCCCTGAAACAGTGGTTACCAGTGAACATTGACCTGATACTCGTCAATTTGCTCTTGTTCGCAAGACTAACACAACAGTAGCATTGTATTTCCGAACGAATTTTCATAAATCAGCTTACTCAAATAATAAAAAAGATGACCGAAAAACACTGTCATAACGTAGAAAGCAAAAGAAACTCGCTTACCGTCCTGGAGGTGGGACCGGGCGAGCGCGACATGCTTTCTCCATGCACCGACCGTCTCAAATTCCCGATCGCGAACGCCGCAATGTGCCAAACAGCACACTAAAAAATAAACCTGGGATTCAACATGTTATTTCGATAAAAGTAAACGCTTTATTCATCATTAGCCAAAAGCTGTCAATCTGCTGTTACCTATCAGAAAACATGCTTTCAACGCAATACAAAAAATTAACAACGTTGTTTCTCACTTCATACGAATCATCATCGCATAAGCATCGCTAGTTTTACTAAAACGACTATGAACTTGGAAATTCTTCACCGTTGCAGATGAAACGCAACATCGGAAAATTAACGCAAAATCAAGTAATAGTAACATTCACAATTGCAGATTTCCTTCTGCTGCTTAAAAGCCTTCGGCTGAGAATGTGGCAGCATCTGCTACGAGCGACCATTTTTGCACCCTGTTCGTTGGTATCCGATTCCCTCCTTTCAGCACACAGGATACGCTATGTACAGCGTCAGAGAGCGCGTGATACAAACTTTTGAGGGATAGAACTACAAAATAAGTTGAAACACTTACATATCTTATTGTTGCGCACAATGTACGCAGGCGCCGCCGGTGCCACCAATTCTGCGGCCATGTGCGCTGGCAGAACGCTTATATCAGCCGGCGTGAATTCCGGCTGCCTTCTCGCCGCCCTTCTGGGAGGCTGGCGTTCTGCGGGCGCGTTTGCTCCACGCCTTGGGCGGCTGCAATTATATACAAGTTAGGCAGATCGTTCAATATGTGCTCAAGAAACGACAGCCTTGTCATATCCACGAAAATGTTATTCATATTTTTATGCGCTTTTACATATTTGCTTGCAAATGCACATCATTGCGGCATGACATTTGCGTACATGTCTGTCTGCCCGACCGTTTGCCGACTTCACATGGGAGCCACCGGAGCCAGAGCTACAAAATTTGATTGCTACAATGTAATTCATGATCAGACTCGTTAGACTATTATTCAATCCCTGCCGCTTTAAAACCGCAACATGTCCCTCAGCATTGCTACAATATCGGATGAAAATACAATTCGCATAGCAATTACTGTTATTTCTTTAAAATGCAAAGATTATCCATCTAGGATTCTTCTGCATGTTCCACCCGCAAGATACTATGCAAAAATTTAAAATAAATGCATTAGCATCTACTAAACCTGCGCTTTACAAATTTGATGTACAACGAAGGTAGTGAACGAGAAATGAGTTGCTTACAGCATTTCCCGATATCGGACGGCTAGAGCTTCCTGCCACCGCGCTCTATCGGTGCCGTCATCTGTTGGGACGGCCTGAGTTGGCTCCCCTCGCTCCTCGCCCTGTTCGCCTGCGGCTACGTTCTCATTCGCCGCTTCTCTTTTCGCTCCTTCGCCACTTCGGTCCTGTGGCGGCGTACTCATCTCTTCGTGGCGAGGGGACGCCTCCGTGTCACGCACCATTTCTCCCGGCTCTGTCAGCACCGGGAGCACAACCATCGGCGCACCTTCGCCTTCGTGGCTAGTGCCGGGTTCTAGCTCACGGGCGACGGTTTTGTACCACTGTAATCGAAGGATTCGTCAGATTGCAAGAGGGGCTACGATTATTCGTTTGTGTAAGGCTGCGCTATTGCCAAACCTACGACAACTTTCATGTTGACATGTAATGTTAGGATGACTTAGGTATCAAGATTCAGTAAAACTTTGACATTGTAGACACGAACACCCGAATCCGCAGTCATTGATAGTACAACAGATGGCCAAAGTTAAAGGAATAAAAACAAGTGTACTCACCGGCATTAGTGGATGTCCCGACAAGGCGATGAACTCCCCTCCGACGACCGCGGCAGTGTACATTGGTCCGTCGCGGCCGTAGAGGTCCACACTATGCCGTTCCATGTTCCAGATGGTTAGCTGTGCTCCCTTCAGCCGGCAAGCGGCCTCGAGCAACAGCGGGTGCGGACGGCGTTCGGCTGTCTCGCCAACTGGAACACATCCATGTCAGTTGACATCACTTTCATCGCAAGACACGTCAGCATCATGAATTTGACAACAGCTTTTTTGCCATCTGATGTTTCGGCCAAAACGACTGCAGAAGCAAAGATGCGATAACATTTCATCCATAAGACGTAAATGAGGGATTTTTCTGACATATGTCATATGACATACAGCGATATGTGCCCATTATACACGCACACAGCCAGCTCCAGAGGCACCTACCTTTCTTATACTTGTTGCGAATTCCATAGTATAGCATAACAAGTTTGAAAAATATCAAATTACAGTTGGTTTAGGAAGGAAAAACAACATATCTCTTCAATGATCGCTAGCTTTGGAGAGACCGATTACAAAAATCGATGCGTACCAGGTAATAGGCACATAGAGTTAGTTACTGCATTACTTCTTCATTTCTCTCAAATAACTCTGTGAGCAGTTCGTAATCCACTGCGAAGATAGGTTTAGAAAAACGAACCAAAGTATGGCAGACCGCGCATATGGACGTCGAGCGCTGCGAGCTCTTCGTCCCAGCGGTCTTGCAGGAAGAGCTCCACCTCGCGGTAGAGCTCCGGCTCTTCCACGCCGAAGAGTGCGGCGGCGGTTGCGAAGGCGTCACGACAACGCCTCGCTCTTATAAGGCCTAGAAGGCCCATTATAGCCAGAAGCAATTCTGGCAAAGCGTCGAAGATAGCCTCCATCTCAAAAGTCGTTGTGGCGAAATGCACTACTGTAAGCATAATACATAGACGGTGTGATTTCTGTCGCTTGGTTTCTTTTCCACAACACACACAGCGTAAGTAACTCAAGGGCATAGCCCTTCACCTCAGTGACATAGAATAAATAACTCAAAATCATGTTTGCGTGCGCACGACCTCATCTGTTCACTGCCAATTATACCTCTAATACTGAATTAGTAACTTGTAGTATGCATTTACTGGCCACTTGTCATTGAATTCAGCTGAATACGGCAATGCGCACATCCTTTAGGCATATTTCCCAAAAGCACAATTTCCATACAACATCCAATTCTTGCTCAATGCATTCACTTCTGCAGTGCACTTCTCTACAAATGGAACGTGCAGATATGAGGCAATTCGCTATGCAATTAAATAAACGTTTATAACTATGCAGTAGAGAAGCCTCCTCCATATACGTGTAAATGGCAATGAGCTCGATGCACTCAATATTTTCGGTTTCGAAAGTGTTATAATCGATCGCTAAATTAGCTTGACAGTATAGACATGCTATTGCCTATTCTTGGTACTTCGTTTTAAATCATTTCTACTTCTACCGAAACTATCAAACCAAGTTGGTTACGATATACGCATATTGTTAGATATAGTGATTTTCGAAAATAAATGAAACTTTACAAGTGTCTGACTGTTTAGGCTGAACGAACAGCACCATGCCCATTGCAAAGTCATATCTGCGTCCTCAATGCATTTTAATCGAATTTTTGTAAGCGATTATATTAAATGAGCGCGGAGTATAATTCAGGAAGCATAAAGATAAGATCTTTTAAGGATAAACGTGGATGATGACATCAAAACGAATAAATAAAAGCGCAAACATTCGCGAAATTGCATTCAACAAATCAATAAATTATAAGTCCACCGCAACGCATGTTAATCATCTGATAGTAACGATCACGGCGATGCAGCGATTCCGTAGATGCGCTAGATCAACGTCGCATCAAGATCTACATAGATCAAGCGCTGTAATTTACATAAAATTAATAAATCATCGATCGTTCTATTTGACAAGTATCGCTCGCGCTCGTTTCAATACTTCGTAAAGGCCAGCGCTTTGGGGATGGAATGCGCCTTTCTTTTGCTTCTTTATAGATTAATTAATTAATTATAATATCAGATTAATTTGTTTTGCTAATTTGTTTGATATCAGGTGTGATATCAGGTGTGTATGAGTACTGTATGTATACCGTACTTTCTCAAAGGAATCCTTCTGATCCTATATATCTTTCAACACTTTCGAGGGCTATTTGATTAAAGAGTGAGTTTCAAAGGGGGGTGGGGTGGAGGAGGGTGTCCTTTTCCTTGAGTTTTTTCTTTCTGGGAACGGTGCATAAAGTTTCTGCAAACAGAATGCATGAAAAACAACGAATACGAAAAATGCGCGGTTATCTGTATACCTGCACATCATTTTTTGGATGTTTTTGATGGGAATTGAATTCATGAACCAATCGATAGTTTTTCCCTGAAGGTTAGAGAGGTTCGTTTACTGAAGGAAATTGTATTCTATTATATATGACAGTAAGTGCTACTGGAAGCGTTTCATCGATGCGCTTTCAATTTGATAGCAGCTATGAATAAATCGATTCATGGCACTCTCCACCATTAGTTTTCTTATCGAATCCATAATTTATTGTGTATAAGCTGCATATATATCTCAGTTTTGCTGAAGTCGTTGAGATGTTTTAGAATGCTTGTTACTAGTAGGCAGGAGAAAATTACAGAAGCCACCAGTATAGTTCTTTGTTCGCTTGGTAAGGCGGGTATCCAGTGAACACTAACGGAGATCATCTTAACGCCAGTTGGGCTCGCATCTAGCATGCAGCCGTTTCACTGCAGATGTTGAATGGTGTCATTGCCTCGAGACATTTGTAATAGTGATGTACCCGTTGATCACATAGGAAAATATGTCTTTAGTTGTGACGCAATCTTGTGAGCTCTGCTGTGATCAGAAACCTATTCTATCTATTCTCTCTGTAAATATGCAACACTATTTATGTTTTCTTTTTTTTAAATTTTCTCTGCATGTTTATGTTTGAAGTTTTAAAATTTTTATTTTGCTATTCCTCTGCATCTTTTCCTTCCATTGATTGCTCAAATGATTCGTATAATCTTCGAACCTAAAATACTGCAATTAATGCGCATATTTACATATAAACCCAAAAGTATTACTACTTTTTTCTTGTTAACATGTACAGCACAGTTATAGACGTAAGCACCATATCATTCTGGTAAGAACATTTGTAAATAAAAGAACGTCTTTGATCTTGCTATCTGATGCCTGCAGAATTGGCTGGGTAGGTTTATATGCGCTTGTAGCACTCCACTTCGTACAATATAACATTTACAGCCTTCGAATGTGCTTTCATTTGCACCCTTAATTCACTCTTCTCCTTGCAACTTCTGTTTTGGGGACATAATAACTCTGGACTTCCGACCGAAGCCGATATATCCCTCTTTATTGATGCGCTAAATGAGTTCAGTATTCTCGAAAAATTGCACTCAAAAACTATAATTTGTAGGGTAATAAGCTGTTGATGGCAGTTTTTGTATGTGAATCGCCTTCCTTTGCTAACAATTCGTCATCACTTGTTATCATCGATTTTAGCCAGGGATGCGTAGGATTCAAATTACATCCTAGAAAAACAGCCTTGGGGAAATTTTTTCAGATTTCTGATTTTCTCAAAGAATGTTTTATTAAGCTATTTATTTACGTACACATCAGGTTCACACTTTACCAATTCTGTCAACCTCAGATCACATGCTTATATCGACTTGCACTTTTCTTTTTACGTTCGCATTTCGTTTCTTTTGTTTCTGTATTTGACTAGTTGCATTATTTTCAGGCTCTCATCGGATAACGAGGCAGAGTCTTCATGGTTAGCTGGTTTGGAGAATAGAACGCAAAACGCAGGTTTGAGAAATAATGAGTTTAATTCTCTTGTTCATAGTGTATGCTGTCGTTTTAAAATCTACAAATGTTTCAGGCAACAGTTTTCTTTCAGAATGGTGTTCTAACCTTATTTCAGGTTCCACCTACCCCCTGCTCCCATGTGTTATTTGTTTGCTGTTTTGATTTTTTTTTTCATTCAAATGCGCTCGTTTGCTTTTTTTCTCACTTCCGACATTCTTTGCTTGTTGCTTCCGATTTCGTTCTAATCCTTTGATTCAGCAGGCACATTCAGTGATTCCGCGGTATCATCGAGGCTTATGAGTGGGATTGAGTGATAAGCGAGTGGAGGCCGTTAGCGCATAGTGTTCGAAGATGGTGCAAGAATTTCAAGCAATTCGGCCTCATCAAATATTCCACATACTTCTCAGGTTTTTTTATGAGGAAGTTCTGTACGTTAGGGGGTGATTTATAAAAAAGTAGAGAAGGTTCCAGTTAATCATTAGTCATAGCTTTCTCAGTATACCTTATTTCATTTTATCTGTAGGTATTTGGCGTGGCTTCGTATTCTTAGAGTCGCATGAGATACCTTTTGCTGTTTGAAAGATCTAAGCTTATCCATTGCAAGAAATTTATGAAGTTGGTAAGATGCTTGTTGATTAGCGGGAGTTGGTTAGATTATTTGCATTGTGAAAATTTTAAAGAGTATTCCGAGTGAATCGTGTTATATCTTAAGTATTGAAGAAGCTGCATAGTTGCCTTAAGTATGCATCGACAATCTCGCACATCCTTATACACATGAACGCAAAAGACAAGCAATTGGGGCATTGCAGAGTTAATTAGCTGAGTTTTTTGTTGATAAAAATGAGCTTATATGCTACTTAGTAGAATTCGTATCGATTTTGTTCGTTAATGGAGTTCATTAATAGAGAATAGGTAAATTTATCATCAAGATACGATGATGGAAACTCATTTAATTGCTAGTGCATCCTTTGTTACCTAATTGCTATCATAGAAAAAGAGCTAACTTGCCATTTAGGTGTACGTTTTGAAATAAAAATGGCAGCGGACTGCAAGTTTATTCTTTTTGATGCTATTTTTTTTTTTTTTGAATTCCACGCAACATCAAGTACTGTTTGTGGGTAAGCAGTATTGTTGGTATCGCAAAGAGCACATAGCATCATCGGATTCTATGCTGAATACGCAATCAGCATGCCCAAAATTGCCCCTTCGCATTTGAAAAACTGCAGTGAACTGCAGTAAGGTTGGAGATGTCCGTTTGGTGACCAATTGTTAACCCGGACCAAGTGTATTAAGTCAAGGGCCATCGAGTTCACCTTGGATCCTTTCGTTAAGCGGCTTTTGACTAGTTCTTGTTGTCTGCACGGTTGTGTTGATGAGATTTGCTGCTGCGAAAAAAACATTTGCTTCATTTCAAAGTTTTGAATCGGTAGTCAACGAAGAAGTAATTATTAATAATCGGACATTATGGACCTTTACACGAGACCATGTGGCTGCATCATCCTTTGAAACAATATAACGGAAGAAGAGCGCGAGAATATCTCAATGTTTAACGTGGAAACTTTTGATTTGTGTTTGTTTCTTCATAGTTTCCCCACAAAGAAGTAGATCCTTTCGCGTAGTGCGGGTCTGATCATAGCAGTCTTGATGTAAGGGGCACATGAGTAAAGTGGTCCTATTCCCAAGCATGCCTTTTCGGGTGATGATAATGCGTGGCATGAGGTATGCATGCAATCCTGTATTCAGATTAAATGATCTTTGATAGGCGGCTATTAATTATGTGGCTGTGTGCTTGTGTCTACTCTGTGAATGGCCTCTTACATCTTTCCCGTTTATCGGCTAGTTGATGACAAGCATTTGATGGCTGTTTCATGGCTTTCTTTGCGGATGACGAAACCTCCTCTGACAGAGGTTTCTTAGTTGATCCTATATCGCTGTTGATTGGCATTGGTTTGATAATAATGGTTCGCATTCGTGCGCTCTTCGGTGATCTTTTGAATTCATTACTATTTCGTTGATTGATCGGCTATCATGGAGAGGCTCCATTTGAGATCCTCTTAAGTGAGGGTTGTCGTTGAAAAATGTTATTCAGTACTATGGTCATTCACCTTACTGGATTTACTGCCGAAGGCCTGCACTTAATCTTCTTATGTTGTGATTTTTGTATGTTTCATTATATGTTTGATGCCATTTTGCTGACCATTTATAGTTGTCTTCTTGTTCTGTGCGTTTATTACTCTTTGGTTATGCTTTACTCTCGTTTCTTTTTTCTTCCCTCCCTTTCATGTATTCCACGTATATTGTGTTCTGCATTTCTTCACAAATTTTTCATGACGAGAGGGCATTGCACTCAAGGCAAATCAGCCATCTAATAAAATGGATGGACGAGATTGATTTCTTGCATCGCTTTTCCTCATGCCGCTAAGAGAAAGCAGCATCATACTGTCAGTTTATATCTGAACTCTTCAAAAAGCTCCTCGTTGCCGGATGTTGAATATGATGTTTCACTTACCTCTACACTTCCGGTGTTCTCTGTTTGAGTGCAATCGTATGTTTTGATTTTGCCTTTTTTCGTCATGATCGGTCACTAGAGATCATTTGCTTTTGTTTGTCGTTTTATTCACAATTGCTGAATACATATGTGAGAGGGATTAGACGTACCATTTGAACATAATAAAGGGTTGTTGCTGCCGACATTTGCCATTAGAATGTCTACGTTACCTCAGTTTTATACACTTTACTGCGTGCACAAATGTGGTGCAGTTACGACTTGGATTTATGGTTGATTCAAAATTCCATTGTGGATGATCTTCCATGCCTTCTCCTACCCCCTCCCCTTCTCCTGCATTCCTCTCACTCCTCGTTCGATGTGCCTTTACATTATGCTGTTTTATTGTTTATTATTTGCTAATAAATAAAAATAAACGAAAAAGTCTAGTTCGGTAAAGGAGAAGGATCAAAACGATGAAGAATCTCGTCTCCTACGCGGTCAGTTGAATGGGTTACTGATGAATTTTTCGGTGACGTATACGATCCTACATTCCGGTGGACGGAACGCATGTGAATACGAAGTGCATAATTCGAAAAGGTGGCATTAGCTGCCAGCTTCGTGCTTTCATTTATGAGGATTGCTTCTGGAGGTATAACTCAAGTGTAACTGCCTTTACTTGGAACTCATATTATCAAAATGTGGGGAGATGGTTGTTGAGACAGGGTGAAAGGCTATTTCATGCAGAGTTATTTTGTTTTTCTCTTTCTCTTTTGTTCTTAAATTTATTCGAAGTGAGGGATCGAGGATACAGCTTATGACGATGAATCGAGTGCAACGTTGCAAACAGTTCGTTGTCTTTCATGAAATGTTTTTCTTAATACGTGAGGCCAAACTCACTTAGTTTGTTCCCAATGTATGTTTGATGAAGACCGACAAATGTTTGTGAAAGTCGATGTTTTTGATTAGAACTCAATTTAACTGGAATTGTCACGTCCAGAGGAAACGAGATTGTGGCTAAGACTGAAGCAGTTTTGAATGGGGTTGTCTGAAGGCGGAGAAACACTTAGGTGGGAGGCTTGAGATTTCGAAAAGTTTGTGCATTACTTATGCGTGCTCAGGAATTTAGATTTCTCCAAGGGTTGAATTATTATTCTAGTACTTAATCTTGCCCTCATAAAGATGAGTAAATGACAACGCTATGATAGTGACGATTGATCGCAGTGAAGCATACGCATTTGGCGCAAGTGTCATGGAGGATATGATGTATGCTTTCAAATCCCTACCGTGCATTCATCATGTTTTTCCGCGTTTCAGACCAATCATCTCACGTCTTACCGTAGTGTATCGTAATGCATCTTATTATATGCGTTAGTCGATAAGCAAATGAAACGATTTGACCAACAAAGTCACAAGATGTGAAATTTCAAGGAATTTTATCGAAAATGCCCATAGAAGTAATGTCCTTTTTTCGAGAGAAGCAACACTTTTCTATGATATCGATTCTTTGTAATACTTCTCTAAAATTTTGTAGTTTCAATAATAACGTATTGAATTCATTTTTTTGTGCACCATGAAGCATTTAAAAAGCATTCAAAAAAGTATTCGTACCAAGCAATGTAGGATCACGTGCCATGATCTGCATGCGCTTTGTGGTGTGCGCATATCTAGCAACACATAACTTGAAAGTTCGCGAAGAGGATCTGCATGCATGATGCCATGAACACGGAGTCACTGAGTGCATCTCGATTGTTGCAGTAGTGGTCGACGAATTCTACAATCAGCAAGACACATTGATAGTAATGGCACACTCAATATGGGCACTTATAAGCCATCGGTGGTTGGAAAAATAAAATATCATATTGGACACGAGGATTTGATGCTATTATTGCAATGCAATGTGGCGAAGATTTAGAGTGAAAGTTGGGAATGCCTTGTTTTCGCTACACTCTATGGGGTGCGGCAGGGTAGCGTTCTAGGGCCTCTTCTATTTCTGCTTTATGTAAACGACTTTCCAAAGAACTTATCAAGTTGCTACAAGCTTTATGTTGATGATGTGAAAATATACAGATGTGTTGTTGAGCCCTAACTCGATTATAACGTATTATGTCAGGACATGGTTTCATTAGAGAAGTGGTCACAGCTATGGCAGCTCGATATATCTGCTGAGAAATGCTTTGTCTTGCATCTAAATTTCTTGACTGAATGTCCTCTGCATTTGCGTGGTCTCGATCTTCCTACAAAGGGAGTAATGAAGGATCTAGGTGTTTATGTGAATTCTGACCTTAGCTGACATAATCATTGCGTTAAAATTTCGCGAAAGGCTGCTCAAGTTGCGAATTGCATTCTGCCTGCTGTGCAGTACAGCTGCATAGAAAATTATCGCAAAGCTTTCGTTGCTTACTGCCTCCCCATTGTGGAATACTGCAGTCAGGTCTTGTCCCCGTTCGCGAAAAAGGATATCAAGATAATTGAGGGAGTTCAACGGCGCTTCACTAAGGCAGCTTTTAGAAAAGCGTTCCACGGACCGTTCCAACATAGTTATGACCAGCGGCTTCGTATTTTTAACTTGAAACCTCTGTGGTATCGCAGAGCTCAGTTCGATTTACATTTATGCTTTAAGATCGTTAAAGGTTTCTCAGGCATTCCGTTCGAGAGCATTTTCTTCTTTACAAAATTTGCGCTGCGCTCAAGGCTTCACCCTCTTCAAATCGAAAGGAATTCAACTAATCGAACTAATGTGCTCAAGTCTTTTGCTTATCGTGTTATTCCTATGTGGAACTGTTTGCCATATGATGTGGTAATGGCTGGTAATTTGTAATGCTTTAAGAGACGTTTGGAGCAGTGTGATCTGTCGACGATATGCGCCTCATATCAGTTGTGACTAATTATCATATATATATTACTCATCATATATATATATATATATATATATATATATATATATATATATATATATATATATATATATATATATATATATATATATATATATAACCTTTTCAACTGATCTCCAACATTTAATCTCACTAACTATCTTTTTGGGTTTTTAAACGCATGGTTATGTGCAATGCTGGTATTACATATGTTGTGTCTGTATGTATATATATTGCACATTGATTACATGCTTTCTTTATTATACGAATAAAGATTATTATTATTATGATTATTATTATTTATGTATGCGGGCGCTGCGATGCCACTAACTCTTCGGCTATGTGCGCTGGCAGAACTCTTATATCAGCCGGCGTGAATTCCGGCTGCTTTCTCGCGGCCCTTCTGCGAGCCAAGCGTTCTGCAGGCGCGTTTGCCCCAGGCCTTGGGCGGCTGCAGTTATATACAAGTTAGGCAGATCGTTGAATATGTGCTCAAGAAACTAGAGCCTTTGTCATTTTTGAATTTTGGATACGCTCCGATTAGTTGCTTGCCAAAAATCAGACGTGTTTGCCAAATATTATGAAGTAATGCACGTTAGCGGTAAAATTGGGGACAGATGCTTGGGGAGGTTGGGGTGTTTTTATTTTATCTGAAGTCGATGACGGATATCTTGTGGGTAAAGCGAGGCTCATTCCCATTAGAACTCTCTCATTGTTTTCGATGGCTCCTGAAGTGTTTGTCAATGTGTTAGCAACTGCTTTTACACTTGCTAACACATTGACAAACACTTACATATGCACCTAATATACGTAAAAACGTGAAGTCAGCAAGATGCGCTTTCCAAGTGGAAATTCGTTCAAACGGATGAAGTTAGTCTTTTTAATATTTTTTGGAGAACTAGTTGAAGTATTATGCCTTCTGCATAGAAATAAAGACACTCGAAGTCCGTGCTTTGTTTTCCTGAAGGGTTGTTTCCACTTCAATTTTACCATTGTTTTAGGTCTGCTCGTGATGAACTCGTGCGAGCAGGAGGTGTTTTCCAAACTCTTCAGCCTGTATATATGTATATATACATATATATATATATATATATATATATATATATATATATATGTATTTATTTATTTATTTAAAATGGGTATTAAATTCGCGTTCGAGCACTCAATTTTCCGTGGATGCATTTTATTCAGCAGGAGTTTTATTATAAAAATGATCATTATTTCGCAACTAAAGGGAGCTTCGCCAGCTAGTAGGACCCGAACTTTCGGCACCCCACTTTCCGTAGTACGTGTTTGGTGCTTAAGTCGGTTAGTTCAAGTTGCTACTTAAATCTCCAGGTTGCTATGTTAATCCTGTTGGCACATTTAGCCACATTGGCTTAGTCGGTCGTGGTACCTGTTGTCTGGTTGTTATAAAGGTCAAAGGTCACGAATTCAAATCCCCACTCATGAACATGATTTTCTGTTGTCGCTAGGCAGTGACTATAATCTAGTTCTGAGGCGGAACATTATTATATAAATCGTTTGTTGTTTGATGAAAATAAAAATCTTTTAAATGAATATGTGGGATATCTAATTTCAGAAGTGAGTGAAAGTTTGTGATGACAAAAGGCAAACAACGAAAATTGGAAGAAGCACTTAGAGCTGGTGTATCGGACAAAAAAGTCGACATTGATAAGGTGAGCGAACTCATCGTCTGAAATAAGTAAGGTAAATGGATTCATCTCCTGGGATTGATAAGGTAAATGAACTCCATTACCTAGGTCTGATAAGGTGAATGAGTTGCATTACCTGAGATTGATAAGGTAAATGAACTTATCACTCATATCCAAAAGACTGCACACTAACTTCAAGGCTAAGTTTTTGAGGCGTCAACTGCTTTCTACTGTTAGTATGTAAAAATTCCTAACATAATCGTTATAAAATGCGTTTTCTGATGTTGAATTCGTTTTTCTAAGTATAACTGAATCTCCGATAAATTTTTTTCTTATTTCCACCTGCATCATATTTAGTATCCATATTTGCCGTTTTATTGCACAACCGTAGAAATCTTGATACGATATCATAGAAGGATGTTGATAAATGTTGATGGATATGACTTTATGATCAAATGTATTATTCATTAATAATTAAGAATGGCAGTTATTCACCATCGTTTTCTAGTTAGGAGTGAAAGATGCTCACTTCCCGCTTTCCCTCCTCTTCTCCCCACCTCTTCCCCCCCCCCCCACCCCCTCACAGATTTTCATCTTCATCTTTGTATGCCTTTTTATAGTGAAGCTATGAAAGAGTGTAACCGTTTGTTTTCTTTGATTTTCTCACAATAATTTCTGAACTCTTCGAGTTTCACGTTTTTTTTTACTAACGAAAGAATGAAGCTTTTCTTCGAAGTGATTGAATTATTGCTAATAAAATGTTGAATCATTGTCGCTAATTGAAGAATACTACCTGTTGAGGAATGTTCTAGTTTAACATCTATTGTCTCTTCAATAAGGAGGAAAAAGGGACAAGAGAGTAGCGAAACGATTGAGAAGGGCGGCGGGGAGAAAGTTGTGCTTTAAATGAATGATGAATATTTTTAATATCTTTTATTTTATTTTTTTCTTAATATTTCGTTTTTAAACTTATTTTCAAGATGGAATGAAGCTAAGAGTGAGGTGTTTTGAGAATATAACGCCTCTTCACGATTATTTACTGCGATTCTGAAAAGACTTTCGGCATCCTTATTTGACCGATATTCATTTGTGTAGTGGAAAAATGCTTAACTGATATGGTCTTGAAACGTAATTGCAGTCACAATTTTTTAGCAGTATTGGCCCATTGCATCATTCCTTCTCCCCCAGTTTTTCAGTTCACTACTGATATTTGAATAAAAAATGAAACGAAGGGAAAAAATTGCAGTTGATGGCATCGACGACCACAACATTGCTGAATTGTAACATCGTTTTTACGCCTTCAAGTGTTCCGCTTTGCAATCCGTCGGATATGCAGAATTCGAAGTAAACGTTTGTGGATTTATTTTACTATCTTTTCTCTTTATAGAAAATTCAATAATTCAATAATGGTAATAAGTATTTGATCCACTAGGAGATTTTATGAATATTACGGTGGGGTTAATTTCCAATATTATTTGAAGAAATGCTTTAAGCGCTAAACGGAATCGGACGATAGATGGAGAGCATTCCAAACGTCTTCTGCTTAGAAATTAGATGAGAGACGAGGTTCTTATTGTACACAAATGCTACCTGTTGCAGTTGATGGTTCTAAACTGATCAACAGTAGCTGAAGGTGCGAAACGGGCACTCGCAGGATGGGAACCAAATTTAGAAGGTATGAACGGAGGGTAGGAGAGGATATGACCGTGTAAGAATTAGGACGTCCACTTTTAGAATGAGCATGAAAGTAACATCTAAAATTTCTGATTTTTTCGAGGGTTTTCCACAGAATTTCCTCTCATTCGAGTTTTGAAAGAGGTTTGGACAAGGCGGGATTGATAAATAATAGTAATCCAGAAGGAATCATGCAAGGCACATTTCGTTCCCTGCTCTCAACGATTCCCTGCCATATTTCTCTTTTTATGTCCTCCAGGTTTATTTCTTTTCAAAGAGACGTATATTGACCGGAGGGAAGAGAGGAATTTTGACAATTTCAATGCGAATTTATATTTGACAGAAATGTGCTGGGTGGGGGGGGGGGGGTGAATGTCCGAGAAGATTAGTTTTGGATAAATATATGTGGGGCGATCTTTATTTTCCTCCTATTATCTTAGATTTGTTGATAATTTTTCGAGCTCAGTGTTATGAAGTGGGGACCCATATTCAACGAAAATTGAGTTTATTGCATTAGCAACTTTCAAAAAGTTATATATGTTTGCAGGAAGAGCTCATTAACGAAAAATATGATCTGTGGTACTTAATGGACTTTTCATTTAGTGATGTCTCAATTTAAGGATCACGGTGTTGAAACCAACTCATAAAGCGGAAGTGTGTACAAATCAAAAGAGCGATTCAGATGGAACATCGAAAGCATATAAGAGTAGGAAATTCAACAAAGTGAATAAGTGAGTTGTTAGATTTGAATTGTTGAAGACGTTGACGGGTGAATGACATATGATAGATATATGAAGTATAGTAGAGTTGATGGAGGAGATGAAAGAGCTATCTTGTGTTTCTGTGCCAGCAATACAGAAACATTTTTATCTCTCCCTCCAACCCCCCACCCCACCTCCACTCCCGGACCCCACGCACACCTTTCCCGTCTTCCAGCTTTCTTCTTGGAATGAGGGGGGGATTTATGTTTTCGTGGTTGGAAATCAAGCTTGTACATATTTTGTCACTGCTTATCAAAGGATGTGGCAGTGAAGAATTTTGATGGCTATTTCCATAAAACAATTTCAGTATTATTTTCACTCTTTTGACATGTTTTTTTTTTCGCAATTTTTTCGGCATCTGATTCTTCAGTATTTTCAAAATTTAAGGTGACTTCTGTAATGCTTACTTCCATAGTTAATTTATTTAAAAATTCTTCACTACACTCATAATTCATCGTTATATTTCTTCTATTCCGTTGAATAATTTTTTGATCTGTAAAGAGGTAATCGAATTTTTGAGTTTATAAATTATTCTAATATTATTGTTTATAATTTTCTATTGAATACGGGTATCTTTTTCATAAATTACTTTTGCTTTCCCTAGAAACAATTGCTATTTCTCATGCGTTGAGCTTTTTTAAGACAAACTTATATATTAATCGGCTCAAATTAAGTGCACATAAATAAAACAGCTTTGAGGCATTATTTTGAGGTTCGAATGAAATGTTGGCCAAATATGAGAGGATGAAAGGAATTCCTCTGATATAAGTGCTAACTTCTGCTCTTATTTTTGTTTTTTATTAAAGCTGTACTTTTTAATTTAATGAGACTTTCCATATTGTTTGTTGAGCCTGGTATCTCCTAGAAGTCTGCTGTCCACTGGTTTAATTTCGTTGTGGTTCTTGTTTTATTTAGTTCTTGTTGTTAACTTCACTCAGTAATGCTGCAGATAATTTTCAACAAAAATGTAACAGCAGAAATGTTTTTTTTTTTCATAGAACTGAGCAGAGATTTGATAAGAAATTCGTCATTGAAGTTTTACTTTTATTGATAAATTTAAACAATGACTTAGGAAATTTTTCGTGAAAGGATTTACTTTTTTATTGAATTCATTTTTAGCACATAAGAAGTTGAGAATGGGGGGGGGGGGTGTTTCATAGCATTAATGTAAACGGCGAAGTTAAAATGCAACTTTTATTAATTTCAGGTCGGGACTTAAGAAATCACAGTTGATTAGAGATAACCGAATAAAAAAGAAAACGAAAAGACGCCGAAGGCGAACTCATAAAAAGAAAGCTTCCACTGCACCAGTATCATGAGCTAGTTTGATGGGTTCTATCGTCGAGGATGAACCGCAGATATGGTTGAAGGTTGTTTATAATCAAATTTTCATTGAAGCAACTGTTTGCGGTTTTTGTGATGTTATCAGAAGTGGGTTGTGCGGCTCAGGGATTGGGTGGGGGAAGGGGGGGGGTGATATATGAGAGGTGGGGAGCAAAAGTATACACACAAAATGCCTTGTAGAATGAAGATATTTTTCGTTTCGTAGATGTATAAGTTAACAAATATGAGGGGACGATAGCTGAATTAAGAATATCGATGTATCCCTTTCGTCACTGCATCATTTCATTACTGTGCGCATTCATGGGTGGTTTTGGTGATTTTGAATGGAACAGCTGAGTTGGGGGAGGGGAAGGAGGGGAGGGGAAGGGAATAGCTTTACTTCCAGACGACCGGAAAATCTTTGGGGAAGACTTCAAGCATATTTTCAATCACAGGTTCAGCTTCTTTAAAGTATAATAACTGTGTTAATCAATCTTATCTGATGTAAAGCTTATGATGCGTTTTTGCTTAAAATTTTTGCTATTTCATTTATTTGATTTATTATAAGAGTCTATCTGATTGGTTAAAACGATAAACGGGTATAAGATGTTAACGTCACAACAGTAATTTCTTGGGATTTTTTACAGAACTAAGGAGAGGTGGGGAAGAGGAGGTGTGGATGGGAAGGAAAAGGAAGAAATGGTTCCGAGCTGCTAATCCTAGTCGAAAAAGTTCGCTAAATAAAATTTCATGGAAATGTTTCTTGTGTATCTAAATAGATGTTAACTTCAATATCTGCATATAATTTATTTTGTGGATCCCTTGTTTTCTCATTTAGCTTCTTCTTTAGGTGAATGTTATGTTTAATTATCTTCATTATTATAATGCCAAAGATGTTCACTATGTGAGTCGTTATCCGACTTTAGCGAATTTGATTAGCACTAGAAACGGTTGCTTTAAAGCTGTTACCTTCAGCTATGGTAACGACAACAAGAGACGTTCTATAATCACACAGTTTCTACAACATTTCAAAAATCATAATTTTACGAGGAACTATAGGGAGAGTGGAAGAAGGCGATGTAGCGCAAGTATTAGTCAGCCTACATTAGAATCGTGCCGAGTTCGGGAACTTTTACCAGAAGATGTTGAACTCAAATGATACGGTTACATCAAATTTCCCCACTTTTCATATGGTTTTTGCTTCCCGCATTTCATGATTTATTCATATCATTTGGTCAGATTCAGGGAAGTGGCTTCCTCTTTCTTGCTGTCTGTCTACGAATTGAAGGTGAAAATAACGGATGAAAGCTGCTCGTGATTATTATAGCAGTTAGATGTAATAAACGATTTTCTCCTATCCCCCTCCCCCATCACCACTAGGTGCAGTCACGTCCTCAGGTTGTGGCCATGTTTCTCCCCCTTCTCATGGTCACTTCTTTATTTACAATATAATGCTACTTGCCGTAATTAAGAGTGCGTTTGATGCTTCGAGGACAATGCAAAGTGTTTGATGACCACCTTCTTACTTTTTGATTAATAGGCGGGTTTATTCTGCGTAACCTTTTTGTAAGTGACAAAAAATGTTACGTGAATACTATAAAATTCATCTACAGATCTCGCTAATAAACTTTATATGATGCGTCACAACACAAGACATGCAAGAATCGATGTGCAAAAAACAACTGAAAGTTTATTTCGAGGAAGCGAAACGCATCAGCGTAAACAATTAACAAAATCCGTATGAACGCTTGCTCATCTGCGAACGGGCAGAACGACATTCGACGCTTTGATCTCATTCAAATTTGGGATTGTCATATCCTGAAATAAATCCATTCATCCATTTCAAAATTTATTTGCTTCCTGCTTGCCATAGTAGAAACCACAAATGTGATGTGAACTGACACGACTATAAAACTATTGTGCGTTGACGGTTGGAAAGGCACTCGAAATGGAGAACTTCATAATCGTCTCGTTCCGAGAGTAAGGGAACTACACCTATCGCCGATTACGCACAATTAGCCAGCTATGTGTGTACCCACCGTCAATTGAGTGGCACCTCGATGTTCAACTGCTTAGAAAGAGTTAAAACAGAAAAGGCGATAGTGTTCGACACACGGGAGGGAAAAATCAGATAGCATATCGATTCTGCCTGGACAGTCAACAAAATTTTATTCGCTAATCCCTCCACCCCGACATACTTCCTGTTGCAAAGCCAAAACTGCCGCAAGGTTGACTTGTTGAAGCCAAAGTTTTCAGTCTCACCACGTATCCCGTAAACTGTTGCATCTGGCAGAATAGGCATTAAACACAGAAAAAGTAATCTAAGTCTGAAGGCAGTCGAAGTCATTTGCTCAATGACAAAATCTGTCGACTATGAAACAGTGGAACGGCGAAAAATCTCACTGCTTCCCGCTATAATATGCGGAAATATAAACGTATTGTGATGTGGCGATATTCCTGATGCAATTTTCTCGACATCAATAAAAAGGTGTTGTGACTTGTCGAAGGATTAAATACGGAAAGCGCACATCTTTTGACTTCCCACAGGATTTCCACTCTTATTATCGCAAAATTTCCCCACCTCAGTCTGCAAAAACGCCCTTTCTCCGCCGCATCCTCTCTCTCTCTCTCTCAAAAAAAAAAGATTTCGCAATGGTCTTTGGGCTGTGTTCTCCCTCTTTCTTTGCAAGTCCACTTCCAACGCACATTACAATCACTATGAAGCAAACAGAAAACGCTCCATCTAAAAGGTAAACTGTGACAAAAACATTGATTTATCAGCCTTTCTTCCAAACAATTTAACAAAACATGTTTTCTGAACGCTAAATCTCCCTTTTCTGCCTTATGACTGCCAAATATTTCAGCTGAAAAAACTTTTTATAGAGGACAAAAAATGTAATATTATTGTGATTACATTAATCCCCTTCCCATTTAGCTTCCAGCTTTGTTCTTCACTATCACAGGATGTCCGAGCATTAATACAGAAAGAAGCAATGAAGCATACCATAGCGTCGATCATCTGCTTCGTTTCAGTATCCACATCAATAGAAGGAAGTTCACGTGGGTCAACCACCGATATCTCAGGCATGTAGTTATCACGACGTTCCCTCTCCTCCTCTTGTAGTTTGATCGAGATTCCTCGCACTGGTCCCTTCTCGATCCGCTTCATCAGATGCGTTATGAATCTACAAATCACTATATAAAACAGCACAGAATTTTTTTCTCATTGAGAAGTAGGAAGCTTAGTGTCGACGAATGTCGAGAAACGAAAGGCGATCGTTGAATTCATGAAGCTAAGGAATTATTATACTCAAATGCCCAAAGAGTGATCCCGAATTAAAAATTATGCTGTTTGGGAACTGGTCAAGCCGTGCAGCTATATTGTAGAGCCCGCACCTGTGCAAAAAGCATAGCAGCGGATATCTCGGTATCCAATCTATTTTTGCCAGTTACGAATATAGCGGGTTCTCTATCTCTCTTATCACCTCCTTCCCTGTTCCTTTTCCAGTCCTCTCTTTCAGTTCTCCCTCAAGACTCTCGAGGGAGGGAGCTATTGAAGCACCGTTTTCACTTCGGTTGGACCTTAAATAAACAATCGTTGTTCATTGTTTCTTGCTTTTCTATCCTCGCTCATCTATCGTTTACTATCATCTCTATTCAAAACAATTAAACAAATATAGCAAACAAACCCTGCAATACGATTGCGCATTTTTTTGCTTGGAATGACAGCGATTTCTTCACAGATCCTTTTATTGGTATGGAAATCATGTGTGAGTTTCGTGTAATATTTCTCGATGATCACTCTCGATGCCTTCTTCACCGTCTTTGTTCGTACACGTCCGCAAACCATCCTCTTGCCTCAATCAATTAAACACTTCACTATAACGCACCTATAAATGAACGAAAATAATCATTTAATAATTAAAGCACCATAAAATTCAACAATCGCATTCAAACGTTCACCTCACGGCGCAAATGTCCTTTATATGTAGTATCACAATGGCAAGTGCATAATACCATAACAATTCCGATAAGTTTTTCCGTACCAAAAAATGCCGGAAATGTTTTAAAAATACATCTTAGAAAGGGTCTAATATGGTAATTCAGTATTTTTCACTCACCACATAATGCCAATAACCTGAGAGTAAGGTCTCAAATTGTAGATGAAAACAACTATCTTCAAAGACTTAAACAAGTGGTGAACTGATCCAGAAGATTCAAATAACTTTTGCTTATTCTAGCAGTGCATCTCTAGGACCCTCACAATATAGCACTGTACCTTAACTGGCCATCCTCTTCCTGCATCACCCTTCGATGACATTTACAATTGATCGGTAAGAGACGGAAGACCACAACAACCAACGCGAACCTCTACGGTTGGTTTTTTGTTATTTCCCAGGATCAGCGAAAATATAGACAAAAATATAAGGATTATTTCTCAGAAACAGCAATCGTTCTAGCGAAACTGTCGCACCAATAAAACAAAAAAAACCTCAATCTAAAAGGATAGCTCTTTGGTACAAATATATTCGATGCCAACCACACTTGGGAAGAAATCTTATGCACGTATTACGAGAATGAGCAATAGCAATAGAGAAATCGGTTTCGACGACGAGTGGAGTGGAATTTTATCAAAAACCGTCAATAACGTGGATAACACGACAATCAACTTGGGTTAAGGTTCTTTATGGGTTGAACATAAATTTAGATAAATAAGACAAGTTAATTTAGAAATATAAACAAAAAGATTTAATAATCTCCGCTAACTTAATTTAACAAGCATACAAAACCGTAGAAGAACTAAAACGAAACTTCATCAGTCAAAAATTCCGGACTCATCTTAAACATGTCAACTATTCACAAAAAACTTTACCAATTCTATACCGGAAATAACCCCAGTGCACAGATTAACGCGTAAAACAGTATAAAAACTTTCCGAGACACTACTTCAAAAACGAGAGACACAATCCAGCACCAAGAGACATAAAATAATATATAGGAGAGGAATTTGTTCACATCCTCCTATTTTCATAATTTTTTCGAAATACGGTATTCAGGTTTGCGTGTTGAGAGCCAACAAACCCGTTGCAGCGCACCACTACGAAAATTTTCAATCCAACCCACGAAGGAGGCAATAAATGCATGAATATTTGAGGTGTTAAATTTGGTACATTCTCTAAGTTCGAAAAGCTTTCATACAAAATCTTGATGATTAATGTAGTAAAATCTTTGCAAAGATATAGCAAATGAAACTGGACTATAATCGTTGTTTGGCTGTAATATATGGTGAAAACTAAATTAAATAAAGAAAATTATTCGCACAAAACAAAACTCAATGAGAGCGTCACTGTAGGAATAGAAAATGATGAATAAAACATTAAAGAGTCATTTCAATGCTTCATAGAACAAATTACTGCAAAAAAAAAAACGAGCACAGAGTATATCGAACGCTTCTCCAATGATCGAACTTTTTGCGCTTTTGCCAACTGAGACGAGCGCAGATTCTATAAGCGATTTAATTAACCACAAGAACGACCGAGAGAACTGAAATTTAATAGATATAATAAAGGAGATGCCAAAAAAGAAATTTGTATCTCATATCACACCCAAATTCAGTGCTCAACATTTTCCATCCTTTCCCTTGGTCATTTCTCAGTCTTCGGAATGTGTAACACACACACATGAATGAATGAATGAATGAATGAATGAATGAATGAATGAATGAATGAATGAATGAATGAATGAATGAATGAATGAATGAATGAATGAATGAATGAATGAATGAATGAATGAATGAATGAATGAATGAATGAATGAATGAATGAATGAATGAATGAATGAATGAATGAATGAATGAATGAATGAATGAATGAATGAATGAATGAATGAATGAATGAATGAATGAATGAATGAATGAATGAATGAATGAATGAATGAATGAATGAATGAATGAATGAATGAATGAATGAATGAATGAATGAATGAATGAATGAATGAATGAATGAATGAATGAATGAATGAATGAATGAATGAATGAATGAATGAATGAATGAATGAATGAATGAATGAATGAATGAATGAATGAATGAATGAATGAATGAATGAATGAATGAATGAATGAATGAATGAATGAATGAATGAATGAATGAATGAATGAATGAATGAATGAATGAATGAATGAATGAATGAATGAATGAATGAATGAATGAATGAATGAATGAATGAATGAATGAATGAATGAATGAATGAATGAATGAATGAATGAATGAATGAATGAATGAATGAATGAATGAATGAATGAATGAATGAATGAATGAATGAATGAATGAATGAATGAATGAATGAATGAATGAATGAATGAATGAATGAATGAATGAATGAATGAATGAATGAATGAATGAATGAATGAATGAATGAATGAATGAATGAATGAATGAATGAATGAATGAATGAATGAATGAATGAATGAATGAATGAATGAATGAATGAATGAATGAATGAATGAATGAATGAATGAATGAATGAATGAATGAATGAATGAATGAATGAATGAATGAATGAATGAATGAATGAATGAATGAATGAATGAATGAATGAATGAATGAATGAATGAATGAATGAATGAATGAATGAATGAATGAATGAATGAATGAATGAATGAATGAATGAATGAATGAATGAATGAATGAATGAATGAATGAATGAATGAATGAATGAATGAATGAATGAATGAATGAATGAATGAATGAATGAATGAATGAATGAATGAATGAATGAATGAATGAATGAATGAATGAATGAATGAATGAATGAATGAATGAATGAATGAATGAATGAATGAATGAATGAATGAATGAATGAATGAATGAATGAATGAATGAATGAATGAATGAATGAATGAATGAATGAATGAATGAATGAATGAATGAATGAATGAATGAATGAATGAATGAATGAATGAATGAATGAATGAATGAATGAATGAATGAATGAATGAATGAATGAATGAATGAATGAATGAATGAATGAATGAATGAATGAATGAATGAATGAATGAATGAATGAATGAATGAATGAATGAATGAATGAATGAATGAATGAATGAATGAATGAATGAATGAATGAATGAATGAATGAATGAATGAATGAATGAATGAATGAATGAATGAATGAATGAATGAATGAATGAATGAATGAATGAATGAATGAATGAATGAATGAATGAATGAATGAATGAATGAATGAATGAATGAATGAATGAATGAATGAATGAATGAATGAATGAATGAATGAATGAATGAATGAATGAATGAATGAATGAATGAATGAATGAATGAATGAATGAATGAATGAATGAATGAATGAATGAATGAATGAATGAATGAATGAATGAATGAATGAATGAATGAATGAATGAATGAATGAATGAATGAATGAATGAATGAATGAATGAATGAATGAATGAATGAATGAATGAATGAATGAATGAATGAATGAATGAATGAATGAATGAATGAATGAATGAATGAATGAATGAATGAATGAATGAATGAATGAATGAATGAATGAATGAATGAATGAATGAATGAATGAATGAATGAATGAATGAATGAATGAATGAATGAATGAATGAATGAATGAATGAATGAATGAATGAATGAATGAATGAATGAATGAATGAATGAATGAATGAATGAATGAATGAATGAATGAATGAATGAATGAATGAATGAATGAATGAATGAATGAATGAATGAATGAATGAATGAATGAATGAATGAATGAATGAATGAATGAATGAATGAATGAATGAATGAATGAATGAATGAATGAATGAATGAATGAATGAATGAATGAATGAATGAATGAATGAATGAATGAATGAATGAATGAATGAATGAATGAATGAATGAATGAATGAATGAATGAATGAATGAATGAATGAATGAATGAATGAATGAATGAATGAATGAATGAATGAATGAATGAATGAATGAATGAATGAATGAATGAATGAATGAATGAATGAATGAATGAATGAATGAATGAATGAATGAATGAATGAATGAATGAATGAATGAATGAATGAATGAATGAATGAATGAATGAATGAATGAATGAATGAATGAATGAATGAATGAATGAATGAATGAATGAATGAATGAATGAATGAATGAATGAATGAATGAATGAATGAATGAATGAATGAATGAATGAATGAATGAATGAATGAATGAATGAATGAATGAATGAATGAATGAATGAATGAATGAATGAATGAATGAATGAATGAATGAATGAATGAATGAATGAATGAATGAATGAATGAATGAATGAATGAATGAATGAATGAATGAATGAATGAATGAATGAATGAATGAATGAATGAATGAATGAATGAATGAATGAATGAATGAATGAATGAATGAATGAATGAATGAATGAATGAATGAATGAATGAATGAATGAATGAATGAATGAATGAATGAATGAATGAATGAATGAATGAATGAATGAATGAATGAATGAATGAATGAATGAATGAATGAATGAATGAATGAATGAATGAATGAATGAATGAATGAATGAATGAATGAATGAATGAATGAATGAATGAATGAATGAATGAATGAATGAATGAATGAATGAATGAATGAATGAATGAATGAATGAATGAATGAATGAATGAATGAATGAATGAATGAATGAATGAATGAATGAATGAATGAATGAATGAATGAATGAATGAATGAATGAATGAATGAATGAATGAATGAATGAATGAATGAATGAATGAATGAATGAATGAATGAATGAATGAATGAATGAATGAATGAATGAATGAATGAATGAATGAATGAATGAATGAATGAATGAATGAATGAATGAATGAATGAATGAATGAATGAATGAATGAATGAATGAATGAATGAATGAATGAATGAATGAATGAATGAATGAATGAATGAATGAATGAATGAATGAATGAATGAATGAATGAATGAATGAATGAATGAATGAATGAATGAATGAATGAATGAATGAATGAATGAATGAATGAATGAATGAATGAATGAATGAATGAATGAATGAATGAATGAATGAATGAATGAATGAATGAATGAATGAATGAATGAATGAATGAATGAATGAATGAATGAATGAATGAATGAATGAATGAATGAATGAATGAATGAATGAATGAATGAATGAATGAATGAATGAATGAATGAATGAATGAATGAATGAATGAATGAATGAATGAATGAATGAATGAATGAATGAATGAATGAATGAATGAATGAATGAATGAATGAATGAATGAATGAATGAATGAATGAATGAATGAATGAATGAATGAATGAATGAATGAATGAATGAATGAATGAATGAATGAATGAATGAATGAATGAATGAATGAATGAATGAATGAATGAATGAATGAATGAATGAATGAATGAATGAATGAATGAATGAATGAATGAATGAATGAATGAATGAATGAATGAATGAATGAATGAATGAATGAATGAATGAATGAATGAATGAATGAATGAATGAATGAATGAATGAATGAATGAATGAATGAATGAATGAATGAATGAATGAATGAATGAATGAATGAATGAATGAATGAATGAATGAATGAATGAATGAATGAATGAATGAATGAATGAATGAATGAATGAATGAATGAATGAATGAATGAATGAATGAATGAATGAATGAATGAATGAATGAATGAATGAATGAATGAATGAATGAATGAATGAATGAATGAATGAATGAATGAATGAATGAATGAATGAATGAATGAATGAATGAATGAATGAATGAATGAATGAATGAATGAATGAATGAATGAATGAATGAATGAATGAATGAATGAATGAATGAATGAATGAATGAATGAATGAATGAATGAATGAATGAATGAATGAATGAATGAATGAATGAATGAATGAATGAATGAATGAATGAATGAATGAATGAATGAATGAATGAATGAATGAATGAATGAATGAATGAATGAATGAATGAATGAATGAATGAATGAATGAATGAATGAATGAATGAATGAATGAATGAATGAATGAATGAATGAATGAATGAATGAATGAATGAATGAATGAATGAATGAATGAATGAATGAATGAATGAATGAATGAATGAATGAATGAATGAATGAATGAATGAATGAATGAATGAATGAATGAATGAATGAATGAATGAATGAATGAATGAATGAATGAATGAATGAATGAATGAATGAATGAATGAATGAATGAATGAATGAATGAATGAATGAATGAATGAATGAATGAATGAATGAATGAATGAATGAATGAATGAATGAATGAATGAATGAATGAATGAATGAATGAATGAATGAATGAATGAATGAATGAATGAATGAATGAATGAATGAATGAATGAATGAATGAATGAATGAATGAATGAATGAATGAATGAATGAATGAATGAATGAATGAATGAATGAATGAATGAATGAATGAATGAATGAATGAATGAATGAATGAATGAATGAATGAATGAATGGAATGAATGAATGAATGAATGAATGAATGAATGAATGAATGAATGAATGAATGAATGAATGAATGAATGAATGAATGAATGAATGAATGAATGAATGAATGAATGAATGAATGAATGAATGAATGAATGAATGAATGAATGAATGAATGAATGAATGAATGAATGAATGAATGAATGAATGAATGAATGAATGAATGAATGAATGAATGAATGAATGAATGAATGAATGAATGAATGAATGAATGAATGAATGAATGAATGAATGAATGAATGAATGAATGAATGAATGAATGAATGAATGAATGAATGAATGAATGAATGAATGAATGAATGAATGAATGAATGAATGAATGAATGAATGAATGAATGAATGAATGAATGAATGAATGAATGAATGAATGAATGAATGAATGAATGAATGAATGAATGAATGAATGAATGAATGAATGAATGAATGAATGAATGAATGAATGAATGAATGAATGAATGAATGAATGAATGAATGAATGAATGAATGAATGAATGAATGAATGAATGAATGAATGAATGAATGAATGAATGAATGAATGAATGAATGAATGAATGAATGAATGAATGAATGAATGAATGAATGAATGAATGAATGAATGAATGAATGAATGAATGAATGAATGAATGAATGAATGAATGAATGAATGAATGAATGAATGAATGAATGAATGAATGAATGAATGAATGAATGAATGAATGAATGAATGAATGAATGAATGAATGAATGAATGAATGAATGAATGAATGAATGAATGAATGAATGAATGAATGAATGAATGAATGAATGAATGAATGAATGAATGAATGAATGAATGAATGAATGAATGAATGAATGAATGAATGAATGAATGAATGAATGAATGAATGAATGAATGAATGAATGAATGAATGAATGAATGAATGAATGAATGAATGAATGAATGAATGAATGAATGAATGAATGAATGAATGAATGAATGAATGAATGAATGAATGAATGAATGAATGAATGAATGAATGAATGAATGAATGAATGAATGAATGAATGAATGAATGAATGAATGAATGAATGAATGAATGAATGAATGAATGAATGAATGAATGAATGAATGAATGAATGAATGAATGAATGAATGAATGAATGAATGAATGAATGAATGAATGAATGAATGAATGAATGAATGAATGAATGAATGAATGAATGAATGAATGAATGAATGAATGAATGAATGAATGAATGAATGAATGAATGAATGAATGAATGAATGAATGAATGAATGAATGAATGAATGAATGAATGAATGAATGAATGAATGAATGAATGAATGAATGAATGAATGAATGAATGAATGAATGAATGAATGAATGAATGAATGAATGAATGAATGAATGAATGAATGAATGAATGAATGAATGAATGAATGAATGAATGAATGAATGAATGAATGAATGAATGAATGAATGAATGAATGAATGAATGAATGAATGAATGAATGAATGAATGAATGAATGAATGAATGAATGAATGAATGAATGAATGAATGAATGAATGAATGAATGAATGAATGAATGAATGAATGAATGAATGAATGAATGAATGAATGAATGAATGAATGAATGAATGAATGAATGAATGAATGAATGAATGAATGAATGAATGAATGAATGAATGAATGAATGAATGAATGAATGAATGAATGAATGAATGAATGAATGAATGAATGAATGAATGAATGAATGAATGAATGAATGAATGAATGAATGAATGAATGAATGAATGAATGAATGAATGAATGAATGAATGAATGAATGAATGAATGAATGAATGAATGAATGAATGAATGAATGAATGAATGAATGAATGAATGAATGAATGAATGAATGAATGAATGAATGAATGAATGAATGAATGAATGAATGAATGAATGAATGAATGAATGAATGAATGAATGAATGAATGAATGAATGAATGAATGAATGAATGAATGAATGAATGAATGAATGAATGAATGAATGAATGAATGAATGAATGAATGAATGAATGAATGAATGAATGAATGAATGAATGAATGAATGAATGAATGAATGAATGAATGAATGAATGAATGAATGAATGAATGAATGAATGAATGAATGAATGAATGAATGAATGAATGAATGAATGAATGAATGAATGAATGAATGAATGAATGAATGAATGAATGAATGAATGAATGAATGAATGAATGAATGAATGAATGAATGAATGAATGAATGAATGAATGAATGAATGAATGAATGAATGAATGAATGAATGAATGAATGAATGAATGAATGAATGAATGAATGAATGAATGAATGAATGAATGAATGAATGAATGAATGAATGAATGAATGAATGAATGAATGAATGAATGAATGAATGAATGAATGAATGAATGAATGAATGAATGAATGAATGAATGAATGAATGAATGAATGAATGAATGAATGAATGAATGAATGAATGAATGAATGAATGAATGAATGAATGAATGAATGAATGAATGAATGAATGAATGAATGAATGAATGAATGAATGAATGAATGAATGAATGAATGAATGAATGAATGAATGAATGAATGAATGAATGAATGAATGAATGAATGAATGAATGAATGAATGAATGAATGAATGAATGAATGAATGAATGAATGAATGAATGAATGAATGAATGAATGAATGAATGAATGAATGAATGAATGAATGAATGAATGAATGAATGAATGAATGAATGAATGAATGAATGAATGAATGAATGAATGAATGAATGAATGAATGAATGAATGAATGAATGAATGAATGAATGAATGAATGAATGAATGAATGAATGAATGAATGAATGAATGAATGAATGAATGAATGAATGGAATGAATGAATGAATGAATGAATGAATGAATGAATGAATGAATGAATGAATGAATGAATGAATGAATGAATGAATGAATGAATGAATGAATGAATGAATGAATGAATGAATGAATGAATGAATGAATGAATGGAATGAATGAATGAATGAATGAATGAATGAATGAATGAATGAATGAATGAATGAATGAATGAATGAATGAATGAATGAATGAATGAATGAATGAATGAATGAATGAATGAATGAATGAATGAATGAATGAATGAATGAATGAATGAATGAATGAATGAATGAATGAATGGAATGAATGAATGAATGAATGAATGAATGAATGAATGAATGAATGAATGAATGAATGAATGGAATGAATGAATGAATGAATGAATGAATGGAATGAATGAATGGAATGAATGAATGAATGAATGAATGAATGAATGAATGAATGAATGAATGAATGAATGAATGAATGAATGAATGAATGAATGAATGAATGAATGAATGAATGAATGAATGAATGAATGAATGAATGAATGAATGAATGAATGAATGAATGAATGAATGAATGAATGAATGAATGAATGAATGAATGAATGAATGAATGAATGAATGAATGAATGAATGAATGAATGAATGAATGAATGAATGAATGAATGAATGAATGAATGAATGAATGAATGAATGAATGAATGAATGAATGAATGAATGAATGAATGAATGAATGAATGAATGAATGAATGAATGAATGAATGAATGAATGAATGAATGAATGAATGAATGAATGAATGAATGAATGAATGAATGAATGAATGAATGAATGAATGAATGAATGAATGAATGAATGAATGAATGAATGAATGAATGAATGAATGAATGAATGAATGAATGAATGAATGAATGAATGAATGAATGAATGAATGAATGAATGAATGAATGAATGAATGAATGAATGAATGAATGAATGAATGAATGAATGAATGAATGAATGAATGAATGAATGAATGAATGAATGAATGAATGAATGAATGAATGAATGAATGAATGAATGAATGAATGAATGAATGAATGAATGAATGAATGAATGAATGAATGAATGAATGAATGAATGAATGAATGAATGAATGAATGAATGAATGAATGAATGAATGAATGAATGAATGAATGAATGAATGAATGAATGAATGAATGAATGAATGAATGAATGAATGAATGAATGAATGAATGAATGAATGAATGAATGAATGAATGAATGAATGAATGAATGAATGAATGAATGAATGAATGAATGAATGAATGAATGAATGAATGAATGAATGAATGAATGAATGAATGAATGAATGAATGAATGAATGAATGAATGAATGAATGAATGAATGAATGAATGAATGAATGAATGAATGAATGAATGAATGAATGAATGAATGAATGAATGAATGAATGAATGAATGAATGAATGAATGAATGAATGAATGAATGAATGAATGAATGAATGAATGAATGAATGAATGAATGAATGAATGAATGAATGAATGAATGAATGAATGAATGAATGAATGAATGAATGAATGAATGAATGAATGAATGAATGAATGAATGAATGAATGAATGAATGAATGAATGAATGAATGAATGAATGAATGAATGAATGAATGAATGAATGAATGAATGAATGAATGAATGAATGAATGAATGAATGAATGAATGAATGAATGAATGAATGAATGAATGAATGAATGAATGAATGAATGAATGAATGAATGAATGAATGAATGAATGAATGAATGAATGAATGAATGAATGAATGAATGAATGAATGAATGAATGAATGAATGAATGAATGAATGAATGAATGAATGAATGAATGAATGAATGAATGAATGAATGAATGAATGAATGAATGAATGAATGAATGAATGAATGAATGAATGAATGAATGAATGAATGAATGAATGAATGAATGAATGAATGAATGAATGAATGAATGAATGAATGAATGAATGAATGAATGAATGAATGAATGAATGAATGAATGAATGAATGAATGAATGAATGAATGAATGAATGAATGAATGAATGAATGAATGAATGAATGAATGAATGAATGAATGAATGAATGAATGAATGAATGAATGAATGAATGAATGAATGAATGAATGAATGAATGAATGAATGAATGAATGAATGAATGAATGAATGAATGAATGAATGAATGAATGAATGAATGAATGAATGAATGAATGAATGAATGAATGAATGAATGAATGAATGAATGAATGAATGAATGAATGAATGAATGAATGAATGAATGAATGAATGAATGAATGAATGAATGAATGAATGAATGAATGAATGAATGAATGAATGAATGAATGAATGAATGAATGAATGAATGAATGAATGAATGAATGAATGAATGAATGAATGAATGAATGAATGAATGAATGAATGAATGAATGAATGAATGAATGAATGAATGAATGAATGAATGAATGAATGAATGAATGAATGAATGAATGAATGAATGAATGAATGAATGAATGAATGAATGAATGAATGAATGAATGAATGAATGAATGAATGAATGAATGAATGAATGAATGAATGAATGAATGAATGAATGAATGAATGAATGAATGAATGAATGAATGAATGAATGAATGAATGAATGAATGAATGAATGAATGAATGAATGAATGAATGAATGAATGAATGAATGAATGAATGAATGAATGAATGAATGAATGAATGAATGAATGAATGAATGAATGAATGAATGAATGAATGAATGAATGAATGAATGAATGAATGAATGAATGAATGAATGAATGAATGAATGAATGAATGAATGAATGAATGAATGAATGAATGAATGAATGAATGAATGAATGAATGAATGAATGAATGAATGAATGAATGAATGAATGAATGAATGAATGAATGAATGAATGAATGAATGAATGAATGAATGAATGAATGAATGAATGAATGAATGAATGAATGAATGAATGAATGAATGAATGAATGAATGAATGAATGAATGAATGAATGAATGAATGAATGAATGAATGAATGAATGAATGAATGAATGAATGAATGAATGAATGAATGAATGAATGAATGAATGAATGAATGAATGAATGGAATGAATGAATGAATGAATGAATGAATGAATGAATGAATGAATGAATGAATGAATGAATGAATGAATGAATGAATGAATGAATGAATGAATGAATGAATGAATGAATGAATGAATGAATGAATGAATGAATGAATGAATGAATGAATGAATGAATGAATGAATGAATGAATGAATGAATGAATGAATGAATGAATGAATGAATGAATGAATGAATGAATGAATGAATGAATGAATGAATGAATGAATGAATGAATGAATGAATGAATGAATGAATGAATGAATGAATGAATGAATGAATGAATGAATGAATGAATGAATGAATGAATGAATGAATGAATGAATGAATGAATGAATGAATGAATGAATGAATGAATGAATGAATGAATGAATGAATGAATGAATGAATGAATGAATGAATGAATGAATGAATGAATGAATGAATGAATGAATGAATGAATGAATGAATGAATGAATGAATGAATGAATGAATGAATGAATGAATGAATGAATGAATGAATGAATGAATGAATGAATGAATGAATGAATGAATGAATGAATGAATGAATGAATGAATGAATGAATGAATGAATGAATGAATGAATGAATGAATGAATGAATGAATGAATGAATGAATGAATGAATGAATGAATGAATGAATGAATGAATGAATGAATGAATGAATGAATGAATGAATGAATGAATGAATGAATGAATGAATGAATGAATGAATGAATGAATGAATGAATGAATGAATGAATGAATGAATGAATGAATGAATGAATGAATGAATGAATGAATGAATGAATGAATGAATGAATGAATGAATGAATGAATGAATGAATGAATGAATGAATGAATGAATGAATGAATGAATGAATGAATGAATGAATGAATGAATGAATGAATGAATGAATGAATGAATGAATGAATGAATGAATGAATGAATGAATGAATGAATGAATGAATGAATGAATGAATGAATGAATGAATGAATGAATGAATGAATGAATGAATGAATGAATGAATGAATGAATGAATGAATGAATGAATGAATGAATGAATGAATGAATGAATGAATGAATGAATGAATGAATGAATGAATGAATGAATGAATGAATGAATGAATGAATGAATGAATGAATGAATGAATGAATGAATGAATGAATGAATGAATGAATGAATGAATGAATGAATGAATGAATGAATGAATGAATGAATGAATGAATGAATGAATGAATGAATGAATGAATGAATGAATGAATGAATGAATGGAATGAATGAATGAATGAATGAATGAATGAATGAATGAATGAATGAATGAATGAATGAATGAATGAATGAATGAATGAATGAATGAATGAATGAATGAATGAATGAATGAATGAATGAATGAATGAATGAATGAATGAATGAATGAATGAATGAATGAATGAATGAATGAATGAATGAATGAATGAATGAATGAATGAATGAATGAATGAATGAATGAATGAATGAATGAATGAATGAATGAATGAATGAATGAATGAATGAATGAATGAATGAATGAATGAATGAATGAATGAATGAATGAATGAATGAATGAATGAATGAATGAATGAATGAATGAATGAATGAATGAATGAATGAATGAATGAATGAATGAATGAATGAATGAATGAATGAATGAATGAATGAATGAATGAATGAATGAATGAATGAATGAATGAATGAATGAATGAATGAATGAATGAATGAATGAATGAATGAATGAATGAATGAATGAATGAATGAATGAATGAATGAATGAATGAATGAATGAATGAATGAATGAATGAATGAATGAATGAATGAATGAATGAATGAATGAATGAATGAATGAATGAATGAATGAATGAATGAATGAATGAATGAATGAATGAATGAATGAATGAATGAATGAATGAATGAATGAATGAATGAATGAATGAATGAATGAATGAATGAATGAATGAATGAATGAATGAATGAATGAATGAATGAATGAATGAATGAATGAATGAATGAATGAATGAATGAATGAATGAATGAATGAATGAATGAATGAATGAATGAATGAATGAATGAATGAATGAATGAATGAATGAATGAATGAATGAATGAATGAATGAATGAATGAATGAATGAATGAATGAATGAATGAATGAATGAATGAATGAATGAATGAATGAATGAATGAATGAATGAATGAATGAATGAATGAATGAATGAATGAATGAATGAATGAATGAATGAATGAATGAATGAATGAATGAATGAATGAATGAATGAATGAATGAATGAATGAATGAATGAATGAATGAATGAATGAATGAATGAATGAATGAATGAATGAATGAATGAATGAATGAATGAATGAATGAATGAATGAATGAATGAATGAATGAATGAATGAATGAATGAATGAATGAATGAATGAATGAATGAATGAATGAATGAATGAATGAATGAATGAATGAATGAATGAATGAATGAATGAATGAATGAATGAATGAATGAATGAATGAATGAATGAATGAATGAATGAATGAATGAATGAATGAATGAATGAATGAATGAATGAATGAATGAATGAATGAATGAATGAATGAATGAATGAATGAATGAATGAATGAATGAATGAATGAATGAATGAATGAATGAATGAATGAATGAATGAATGAATGAATGAATGAATGAATGAATGAATGAATGAATGAATGAATGAATGAATGAATGAATGAATGAATGAATGAATGAATGAATGAATGAATGAATGAATGAATGAATGAATGAATGAATGAATGAATGAATGAATGAATGAATGAATGAATGAATGAATGAATGAATGAATGGAATGAATGAATGAATGAATGAATGAATGAATGAATGAATGAATGAATGAATGAATGAATGAATGAATGAATGAATGAATGAATGAATGAATGAATGAATGAATGAATGAATGAATGAATGAATGAATGAATGAATGAATGAATGAATGAATGAATGAATGAATGAATGAATGAATGAATGAATGAATGAATGAATGAATGAATGAATGAATGAATGAATGAATGAATGAATGAATGAATGAATGAATGAATGAATGAATGAATGAATGAATGAATGAATGAATGAATGAATGAATGAATGAATGAATGAATGAATGAATGAATGAATGAATGGAATGAATGAATGAATGAATGAATGAATGAATGAATGAATGAATGAATGAATGAATGAATGAATGAATGAATGAATGAATGAATGAATGAATGAATGAATGAATGAATGAATGAATGAATGAATGAATGAATGAATGAATGAATGAATGAATGAATGAATGAATGAATGAATGAATGAATGAATGAATGAATGAATGAATGAATGAATGAATGAATGAATGAATGAATGAATGAATGAATGAATGAATGAATGAATGAATGAATGAATGAATGAATGAATGAATGAATGAATGAATGAATGAATGAATGAATGAATGAATGAATGAATGAATGAATGAATGAATGAATGAATGAATGAATGAATGAATGAATGAATGAATGAATGAATGAATGAATGAATGAATGAATGAATGAATGAATGAATGAATGAATGAATGAATGAATGAATGGAATGAATGAATGAATGAATGAATGAATGAATGAATGAATGAATGAATGAATGAATGAATGAATGAATGAATGAATGAATGAATGAATGAATGAATGAATGAATGAATGAATGAATGAATGAATGAATGAATGAATGAATGAATGAATGAATGAATGAATGAATGAATGAATGAATGAATGAATGAATGAATGAATGAATGAATGAATGAATGAATGAATGAATGAATGGAATGAATGAATGAATGAATGAATGAATGAATGAATGAATGAATGAATGAATGAATGAATGAATGAATGAATGAATGAATGAATGAATGAATGAATGAATGAATGAATGAATGAATGAATGAATGAATGAATGAATGAATGAATGAATGAATGAATGAATGAATGAATGAATGAATGAATGAATGAATGAATGAATGAATGAATGAATGAATGAATGAATGAATGAATGAATGAATGAATGAATGAATGAATGAATGAATGAATGAATGAATGAATGAATGAATGAATGAATGAATGAATGAATGAATGAATGAATGAATGAATGAATGAATGAATGAATGAATGAATGAATGAATGAATGAATGAATGAATGAATGAATGAATGAATGAATGAATGAATGAATGAATGAATGAATGAATGAATGAATGAATGAATGAATGAATGAATGGAATGAATGAATGAATGAATGAATGAATGAATGAATGAATGAATGAATGAATGAATGAATGAATGAATGAATGAATGAATGAATGAATGAATGAATGAATGAATGAATGAATGAATGAATGAATGAATGAATGAATGAATGAATGAATGAATGAATGAATGAATGAATGAATGAATGAATGAATGAATGAATGAATGAATGAATGAATGAATGAATGAATGAATGAATGAATGAATGAATGAATGAATGAATGAATGAATGAATGAATGAATGAATGAATGAATGAATGAATGAATGAATGAATGAATGGAATGAATGAATGAATGAATGGAATGAATGAATGAATGAATGAATGAATGAATGAATGAATGAATGAATGAATGAATGAATGAATGAATGAATGAATGAATGAATGAATGAATGAATGAATGAATGAATGAATGAATGAATGGAATGAATGAATGAATGAATGAATGAATGAATGAATGAATGAATGAATGAATGAATGAATGAATGAATGAATGAATGAATGAATGAATGAATGAATGAATGAATGAATGAATGAATGAATGAATGAATGAATGAATGAATGAATGAATGAATGAATGAATGAATGAATGAATGAATGAATGAATGAATGAATGAATGAATGAATGAATGAATGAATGAATGAATGAATGAATGAATGAATGAATGAATGAATGAATGAATGAATGAATGAATGAATGAATGAATGAATGAATGAATGAATGAATGAATGAATGAATGAATGAATGAATGAATGAATGAATGAATGAATGAATGAATGAATGAATGAATGAATGAATGAATGAATGAATGAATGAATGAATGAATGAATGAATGAATGAATGAATGAATGAATGAATGAATGAATGAATGAATGAATGAATGAATGAATGAATGAATGAATGAATGAATGAATGAATGAATGAATGAATGAATGAATGAATGAATGAATGAATGAATGAATGAATGAATGAATGAATGAATGAATGAATGAATGAATGAATGAATGAATGAATGAATGAATGAATGAATGAATGAATGAATGAATGAATGAATGAATGAATGAATGAATGAATGAATGAATGAATGAATGAATGAATGAATGAATGAATGAATGAATGAATGAATGAATGAATGAATGAATGAATGAATGAATGAATGAATGAATGAATGAATGAATGAATGAATGAATGAATGAATGAATGAATGAATGAATGAATGAATGAATGAATGAATGAATGAATGAATGAATGAATGAATGAATGAATGAATGAATGAATGAATGAATGAATGAATGAATGAATGAATGAATGAATGAATGAATGAATGAATGAATGAATGAATGAATGAATGAATGAATGAATGAATGAATGAATGAATGAATGAATGAATGAATGAATGAATGAATGAATGAATGAATGAATGAATGAATGAATGAATGAATGAATGAATGAATGAATGAATGAATGAATGAATGAATGAATGAATGAATGAATGAATGAATGAATGAATGAATGAATGAATGAATGAATGAATGAATGAATGAATGAATGAATGAATGAATGAATGAATGAATGAATGAATGAATGAATGAATGAATGAATGAATGAATGAATGAATGAATGAATGAATGAATGAATGAATGAATGAATGAATGAATGAATGAATGAATGAATGAATGAATGAATGAATGAATGAATGAATGAATGAATGAATGAATGAATGAATGAATGAATGAATGAATGAATGAATGAATGAATGAATGAATGAATGAATGAATGAATGAATGAATGAATGAATGAATGAATGAATGAATGAATGAATGAATGAATGAATGAATGAATGAATGAATGAATGAATGAATGAATGAATGAATGAATGAATGAATGAATGAATGAATGAATGAATGAATGAATGAATGAATGAATGAATGAATGAATGAATGAATGAATGAATGAATGAATGAATGAATGAATGAATGAATGAATGAATGAATGAATGAATGAATGAATGAATGAATGAATGAATGAATGAATGAATGAATGAATGAATGAATGAATGAATGAATGAATGAATGAATGAATGAATGAATGAATGAATGAATGAATGAATGAATGAATGAATGAATGAATGAATGAATGAATGAATGAATGAATGAATGAATGAATGAATGAATGAATGAATGAATGAATGAATGAATGAATGAATGAATGAATGAATGAATGAATGAATGAATGAATGAATGAATGAATGAATGAATGAATGAATGAATGAATGAATGAATGAATGAATGAATGAATGAATGAATGAATGAATGAATGAATGAATGAATGAATGAATGAATGAATGAATGAATGAATGAATGAATGAATGAATGAATGAATGAATGAATGAATGAATGAATGAATGAATGAATGAATGAATGAATGAATGAATGAATGAATGAATGAATGAATGAATGAATGAATGAATGAATGAATGGAATGAATGAATGAATGAATGGAATGAATGAATGAATGAATGGAATGAACGAATGAATGAATGGAATGAATGAATGAATGAATGAATGAATGAATGAATGAATGAATGAATGAATGAATGAATGAATGAATGAATGAATGAATGGAATGAATGAATGAATGAATGAATGAATGAATGAATGAATGGAATGAATGAATGAATGAATGAATGAATGAATGAATGAATGAATGAATGAATGAATGAATGAATGAATGAATGAATGAATGAATGAATGAATGAATGAATGAATGAATGAATGAATGAATGAATGAATGAATGAATGAATGAATGAATGAATGAATGAATGGAATGAATGAATGAATGAATGAATGAATGAATGAATGAATGAATGAATGAATGAATGAATGAATGAATGAATGAATGAATGAATGAATGAATGAATGAATGAATGAATGAATGAATGAATGAATGAATGAATGAATGAATGAATGAATGAATGAATGAATGAATGAATGAATGAATGAATGAATGAATGAATGAATGAATGAATGAATGGAATGAATGAATGAATGAATGAATGAATGAATGAATGAATGAATGAATGAATGAATGAATGAATGAATGAATGAATGAATGAATGAATGAATGAATGAATGAATGAATGAATGAATGAATGAATGAATGAATGAATGAATGAATGAATGAATGAATGAATGAATGAATGAATGAATGAATGAATGAATGAATGAATGAATGAATGAATGAATGGAATGAATGAATGAATGAATGAATGAATGAATGAATGAATGAATGAATGAATGAATGAATGAATGAATGAATGAATGAATGAATGAATGAATGAATGAATGAATGAATGAATGAATGAATGAATGAATGAATGAATGAATGAATGAATGAATGAATGAATGAATGAATGAATGAATGAATGAATGAATGAATGAATGAATGAATGAATGAATGAATGAATGAATGAATGAATGAATGAATGAATGAATGAATGAATGAATGAATGAATGAATGAATGAATGAATGAATGAATGAATGAATGAATGAATGAATGAATGAATGAATGAATGAATGAATGAATGAATGAATGAATGAATGAATGAATGAATGAATGAATGAATGAATGAATGAATGAATGAATGAATGAATGAATGAATGAATGAATGAATGAATGAATGAATGAATGAATGAATGAATGAATGAATGAATGAATGAATGAATGAATGAATGAATGAATGAATGAATGAATGAATGAATGAATGAATGAATGAATGAATGAATGAATGAATGAATGAATGAATGAATGAATGAATGAATGAATGAATGAATGAATGAATGAATGAATGAATGAATGAATGAATGAATGAATGAATGAATGAATGAATGAATGAATGGAATGAATGAATGAATGAATGAATGAATGAATGAATGAATGAATGAATGAATGAATGAATGAATGAATGAATGAATGAATGAATGAATGAATGAATGAATGAATGAATGAATGAATGAATGAATGAATGAATGAATGAATGAATGAATGAATGAATGAATGAATGAATGAATGAATGAATGAATGAATGAATGAATGAATGAATGAATGAATGAATGAATGAATGAATGAATGAATGAATGAATGAATGAATGAATGAATGAATGAATGAATGAATGAATGAATGAATGGAATGAATGAATGAATGAATGAATGAATGAATGAATGAATGAATGAATGAATGAATGAATGAATGAATGAATGAATGAATGAATGAATGAATGAATGAATGAATGAATGAATGAATGAATGAATGAATGAATGAATGAATGAATGAATGAATGAATGAATGAATGAATGAATGAATGAATGAATGAATGAATGAATGAATGAATGAATGAATGAATGAATGAATGAATGAATGAATGAATGAATGAATGAATGAATGAATGAATGAATGAATGAATGAATGAATGAATGAATGAATGAATGAATGAATGAATGAATGAATGAATGAATGAATGAATGAATGGAATGAATGAATGAATGAATGAATGAATGAATGAATGAATGAATGAATGAATGAATGAATGAATGAATGAATGAATGAATGAATGAATGAATGAATGAATGAATGAATGAATGAATGAATGAATGAATGAATGAATGAATGAATGAATGAATGAATGAATGAATGAATGAATGAATGAATGAATGAATGAATGAATGAATGAATGAATGAATGAATGAATGAATGAATGAATGAATGAATGAATGAATGAATGAATGAATGAATGAATGAATGAATGAATGAATGAATGAATGAATGAATGAATGAATGAATGAATGAATGAATGAATGAATGAATGAATGAATGAATGAATGAATGAATGAATGAATGAATGAATGAATGAATGAATGAATGAATGGAATGAATGAATGAATGAATGAATGAATGAATGAATGAATGAATGAATGAATGAATGAATGAATGAATGAATGAATGAATGAATGAATGAATGAATGAATGAATGAATGAATGAATGGAATGAATGAATGGAATGAATGAATGAATGAATGAATGAATGGAATGAATGAATGAATGAATGGAATGAATGAATGAATGAATGAATGAATGGAATGAATGAATGGAATGAATGAATGAATGGAATGAATGAATGGAATGAATGAATGAACGAATGAATGAATGAATGAATGAATGAATGAACGAATGAACGAATGAATGAATGAATGAATGAATGAATGAATGAATGAATGAATGAATGAATGAATGAATGAATGAATGAATGAATGAATGAATGAATGAATGAATGAATGAATGAATGAATGAATGAATGAATGAATGAATGAATGAATGAATGAATGAATGAATGAATGAATGAATGAATGAATGAATGAATGAATGGAATGAATGAATGAATGAATGAATGAATGAATGAATGAATGAATGAATGAATGAATGAATGAATGAATGAATGAATGAATGAATGAATGAATGAATGAATGAATGAATGAATGAATGAATGAATGAATGAATGAATGAATGAATGAATGAATGAATGAATGAATGAATGAATGAATGAATGAATGAATGAATGAATGAATGAATGAATGAATGAATGAATGAATGAATGAATGAATGAATGGAATGAATGAATGGAATGAATGAATGAATGAATGAATGAATGAATGAATGAATGAATGAATGAATGAATGAATGAATGAATGAATGAATGAATGAATGAATGAATGAATGAATGAATGAATGAATGAATGAATGAATGAATGAATGAATGAATGAATGAATGAATGAATGAATGAATGAATGAATGAATGAATGAATGAATGAATGAATGAATGAATGAATGAATGAATGAATGAATGAATGAATGAATGAATGAATGAATGAATGAATGAATGAATGAATGAATGAATGAATGAATGAATGAATGAATGAATGAATGAATGAATGAATGAATGAATGAATGAATGAATGAATGAATGAATGAATGAATGAATGAATGAATGAATGAATGAATGAATGAATGAATGGAATGAATGAATGAATGAATGAATGAATGAATGAATGAATGAATGAATGAATGAATGAATGAATGAATGAATGAATGAATGAATGAATGAATGAATGAATGAATGAATGAATGAATGAATGAATGAATGAATGAATGAATGAATGAATGAATGAATGAATGAATGAATGAATGAATGAATGAATGAATGAATGAATGAATGAATGAATGAATGAATGAATGGAATGAATGAATGAATGAATGAATGAATGAATGAATGAATGAATGAATGAATGAATGAATGAATGAATGAATGAATGAATGAATGAATGAATGAATGAATGAATGAATGAATGAATGAATGAATGAATGAATGAATGAATGAATGAATGAATGAATGAATGAATGAATGAATGAATGAATGAATGAATGAATGAATGAATGAATGAATGAATGAATGAATGAATGAATGAATGAATGAATGAATGAATGAATGAATGAATGAATGAATGAATGAATGAATGAATGAATGAATGAATGAATGAATGAATGAATGAATGAATGAATGAATGAATGAATGAATGAATGAATGAATGAATGAATGAATGAATGAATGAATGAATGAATGAATGAATGAATGAATGAATGAATGAATGAATGAATGAATGAATGAATGAATGAATGAATGAATGAATGAATGAATGAATGAATGAATGAATGAATGAATGAATGAATGAATGAATGAATGAATGAATGAATGAATGAATGAATGAATGAATGAATGAATGAATGAATGAATGAATGAATGAATGAATGAATGGAATGAATGAATGAATGAATGAATGAATGAATGAATGAATGAATGAATGAATGAATGAATGAATGAATGAATGAATGAATGAATGAATGAATGAATGAATGAATGAATGAATGAATGAATGAATGAATGAATGAATGAATGAATGAATGAATGAATGAATGAATGAATGAATGAATGAATGAATGAATGAATGAATGAATGAATGAATGAATGAATGAATGAATGAATGAATGAATGAATGAATGAATGAATGAATGAATGAATGAATGAATGAATGAATGAATGAATGAATGAATGAATGAATGAATGAATGAATGAATGAATGAATGAATGAATGAATGAATGAATGAATGAATGAATGAATGAATGAATGAATGAATGAATGAATGAATGAATGAATGAATGAATGAATGAATGAATGAATGAATGAATGAATGAATGAATGAATGAATGAATGAATGAATGAATGAATGAATGAATGAATGAATGAATGAATGAATGAATGAATGAATGAATGAATGAATGAATGAATGAATGAATGAATGAATGAATGAATGAATGAATGAATGAATGAATGAATGAATGAATGAATGAATGAATGAATGAATGAATGAATGAATGAATGAATGAATGAATGAATGAATGAATGAATGAATGAATGAATGAATGAATGAATGAATGAATGAATGAATGAATGAATGAATGAATGAATGAATGAATGAATGAATGAATGAATGAATGAATGAATGAATGAATGAATGAATGAATGAATGAATGAATGAATGAATGAATGAATGAATGAATGGAATGAATGAATGAATGAATGGAATGAATGAATGAATGAATGAATGAATGGAATGAATGAATGGAATGAATGAATGAATGGAATGAATGAATGAATGAATGAATGAATGAATGAATGAATGAATGAATGAATGAATGAATGAATGAATGAATGAATGAATGAATGAATGAATGAATGAATGAATGAATGAATGAATGAATGAATGAATGAATGAATGAATGAATGAATGAATGGAATGAATGAATGAATGAATGAATGAATGAATGAATGAATGAATGAATGAATGAATGAATGAATGAATGAATGAATGAATGAATGAATGAATGAATGAATGAATGAATGAATGAATGAATGAATGAATGAATGAATGAATGAATGAATGAATGAATGAATGAATGGAATGAATGAATGAATGAATGAATGAATGAATGAATGAATGAATGAATGAATGAATGAATGAATGAATGAATGAATGAATGAATGAATGAATGAATGAATGAATGAATGAATGAATGAATGAATGAATGAATGAATGAATGAATGAATGAATGAATGAATGAATGAATGAATGAATGAATGAATGAATGAATGAATGAATGAATGAATGAATGAATGAATGAATGAATGAATGAATGAATGAATGAATGAATGAATGAATGAATGAATGAATGAATGAATGAATGAATGAATGAATGAATGGAATGAATGAATGAATGAATGAATGAATGAATGAATGAATGAATGAATGAATGAATGAATGAATGAATGAATGAATGAATGAATGAATGAATGAATGAATGAATGAATGAATGAATGAATGAATGAATGAATGAATGAATGAATGGAATGAATGAATGAATGAATGAATGAATGAATGAATGAATGAATGAATGAATGAATGAATGAATGAATGAATGAATGAATGAATGAATGAATGAATGAATGAATGAATGAATGAATGAATGAATGAATGAATGAATGAATGAATGAATGAATGAATGAATGAATGAATGAATGAATGAATGAATGAATGAATGAATGAATGAATGAATGAATGAATGAATGAATGAATGAATGAATGAATGAATGAATGAATGAATGAATGAATGAATGAATGAATGAATGAATGAATGAATGAATGAATGAATGAATGAATGGAATGAATGAATGAATGAATGGAATGAATGAATGAATGAATGAATGAATGAATGAATGAATGAATGAATGAATGAATGAATGAATGAATGAATGGAATGAATGAATGAATGAATGAATGAATGAATGAATGAATGAATGAATGAATGAATGAATGAATGAATGGAATGAATGAATGAATGAATGAATGAATGAATGAATGAATGAATGAATGAATGAATGAATGAATGAATGAATGAATGAATGAATGAATGAATGAATGAATGAATGAATGAATGAATGAATGAATGAATGAATGAATGAATGAATGAATGAATGAATGAATGAATGAATGAATGAATGAATGAATGAATGAATGAATGAATGAATGAATGAATGAATGAATGAATGAATGAATGAATGAATGAATGAATGAATGAATGAATGAATGAATGAATGAATGAATGAATGAATGAATGAATGAATGAATGAATGAATGAATGAATGAATGAATGAATGAATGAATGAATGAATGAATGAATGAATGAATGAATGAATGAATGAATGAATGAATGAATGAATGGAATGAATGAATGAATGAATGAATGAATGAATGAATGAATGAATGAATGAATGAATGAATGAATGAATGAATGAATGAATGAATGAATGAATGAATGAATGAATGAATGAATGAATGAATGAATGAATGAATGAATGAATGAATGAATGAATGAATGAATGAATGAATGAATGAATGAATGAATGAATGAATGAATGAATGAATGAATGAATGAATGAATGAATGAATGAATGAATGAATGAATGAATGAATGAATGAATGAATGAATGAATGGAATGAATGAATGAATGAATGAATGAATGAATGAATGAATGAATGAATGAATGAATGAATGAATGAATGAATGAATGAATGAATGAATGAATGAATGAATGAATGAATGAATGAATGAATGAATGAATGAATGAATGAATGAATGAATGAATGAATGAATGAATGAATGAATGAATGAATGAATGAATGAATGAATGAATGAATGAATGAATGAATGAATGAATGAATGAATGAATGAATGAATGAATGAATGAATGAATGAATGAATGAATGAATGAATGAATGAATGAATGAATGAATGAATGAATGAATGAATGAATGAATGAATGAATGAATGAATGAATGAATGAATGAATGAATGAATGAATGAATGAATGAATGAATGAATGAATGAATGAATGAATGAATGAATGAATGAATGAATGAATGAATGAATGAATGAATGAATGAATGAATGAATGAATGAATGAATGAATGAATGAATGAATGAATGAATGAATGAATGAATGAATGAATGAATGAATGAATGAATGAATGAATGAATGAATGAATGAATGAATGAATGAATGAATGAATGAATGAATGAATGAATGAATGAATGAATGAATGAATGAATGAATGAATGAATGAATGAATGAATGAATGAATGAATGAATGAATGAATGAATGAATGAATGAATGAATGAATGAATGAATGAATGAATGAATGAATGAATGAATGAATGAATGAATGAATGAATGAATGAATGAATGAATGAATGAATGAATGAATGAATGAATGAATGAATGAATGAATGAATGAATGAATGAATGAATGAATGAATGAATGAATGAATGAATGAATGAATGAATGAATGAATGAATGAATGAATGAATGAATGAATGAATGAATGAATGAATGAATGAATGAATGAATGAATGAATGAATGAATGAATGAATGAATGAATGAATGAATGAATGAATGAATGAATGAATGAATGAATGAATGAATGAATGAATGAATGAATGAATGAATGAATGAATGAATGAATGAATGAATGAATGAATGAATGAATGAATGAATGAATGAATGAATGAATGAATGAATGAATGAATGAATGAATGAATGAATGAATGAATGAATGAATGAATGAATGAATGAATGAATGAATGAATGAATGAATGAATGAATGAATGAATGAATGAATGAATGAATGAATGAATGAATGAATGAATGAATGAATGAATGAATGAATGAATGAATGAATGAATGAATGAATGAATGAATGAATGAATGAATGAATGAATGAATGAATGAATGAATGAATGAATGAATGAATGAATGAATGAATGAATGAATGAATGAATGAATGAATGAATGGAATGAATGAATGAATGAATGAATGAATGAATGAATGAATGAATGAATGAATGAATGAATGAATGAATGAATGAATGAATGAATGAATGAATGAATGAATGAATGAATGAATGAATGAATGAATGAATGAATGAATGAATGAATGAATGAATGAATGAATGAATGAATGAATGAATGAATGAATGAATGAATGAATGAATGAATGAATGAATGAATGAATGAATGAATGAATGAATGAATGAATGAATGAATGAATGAATGAATGAATGAATGAATGAATGAATGAATGAATGAATGAATGAATGAATGAATGAATGAATGAATGAATGAATGAATGAATGAATGAATGAATGAATGAATGAATGAATGAATGAATGAATGAATGAATGAATGAATGAATGAATGAATGAATGAATGAATGAATGAATGAATGAATGAATGAATGAATGAATGAATGAATGAATGAATGAATGAATGAATGAATGAATGAATGAATGAATGAATGAATGAATGAATGAATGAATGGAATGAATGAATGAATGAATGAATGAATGAATGAATGAATGAATGAATGAATGAATGAATGAATGAATGAATGAATGAATGAATGAATGAATGAATGAATGAATGAATGAATGAATGAATGAATGAATGAATGAATGAATGAATGAATGAATGAATGAATGAATGAATGAATGAATGAATGAATGAATGAATGAATGAATGAATGAATGAATGAATGAATGAATGAATGAATGAATGAATGAATGAATGAATGAATGAATGAATGAATGAATGAATGAATGAATGAATGAATGAATGAATGAATGAATGAATGAATGAATGAATGAATGAATGAATGAATGAATGAATGAATGAATGAATGAATGAATGAATGAATGAATGAATGAATGAATGAATGAATGAATGAATGAATGAATGAATGAATGAATGAATGAATGAATGAATGAATGAATGAATGAATGAATGAATGAATGAATGAATGAATGAATGAATGAATGAATGAATGAATGAATGAATGAATGAATGAATGAATGAATGAATGAATGAATGAATGAATGAATGAATGAATGAATGAATGAATGAATGAATGAATGAATGAATGAATGAATGAATGAATGAATGAATGAATGAATGAATGAATGAATGAATGAATGAATGAATGAATGAATGAATGAATGAATGAATGAATGAATGAATGAATGAATGAATGAATGAATGAATGAATGAATGAATGAATGAATGAATGAATGAATGAATGAATGAATGAATGAATGAATGAATGAATGAATGAATGAATGAATGAATGAATGAATGAATGAATGGAATGAATGAATGAATGAATGAATGAATGAATGAATGAATGAATGAATGAATGAATGAATGAATGAATGAATGAATGAATGAATGAATGAATGAATGAATGAATGAATGAATGAATGAATGAATGAATGAATGAATGAATGAATGAATGAATGAATGAATGAATGAATGAATGAATGAATGAATGAATGAATGAATGAATGAATGGAATGAATGAATGAATGAATGAATGAATGAATGAATGAATGAATGAATGAATGAATGAATGAATGAATGAATGAATGAATGAATGAATGAATGAATGAATGAATGAATGAATGAATGAATGAATGAATGAATGAATGAATGAATGAATGAATGAATGAATGAATGAATGAATGAATGAATGAATGAATGAATGAATGAATGAATGAATGAATGAATGAATGAATGAATGAATGAATGAATGAATGAATGAATGAATGAATGAATGAATGAATGAATGAATGAATGAATGAATGAATGAATGAATGAATGAATGAATGAATGAATGAATGAATGAATGAATGAATGAATGAATGAATGAATGAATGAATGAATGAATGAATGAATGAATGAATGAATGAATGAATGAATGAATGAATGAATGAATGAATGAATGAATGAATGAATGAATGAATGAATGAATGAATGAATGAATGAATGAATGAATGAATGAATGAATGAATGAATGAATGAATGAATGAATGAATGAATGAATGAATGAATGAATGAATGAATGAATGAATGAATGAATGAATGAATGAATGAATGAATGAATGAATGAATGAATGAATGAATGAATGAATGAATGAATGAATGAATGAATGAATGGAATGAATGAATGAATGAATGAATGAATGAATGAATGAATGAATGAATGAATGAATGAATGAATGAATGAATGAATGAATGAATGAATGAATGAATGGAATGAATGAATGAATGAATGAATGAATGAATGAATGAATGAATGAATGAATGAATGAATGAATGAATGAATGAATGAATGGAATGAATGAATGAATGAATGAATGAATGAATGAATGAATGAATGAATGAATGAATGAATGAATGAATGAATGAATGAATGAATGAATGAATGAATGAATGAATGAATGAATGAATGAATGAATGAATGAATGAATGAATGAATGAATGAATGAATGAATGAATGAATGAATGAATGAATGAATGAATGAATGAATGAATGAATGAATGAATGAATGAATGAATGAATGAATGAATGAATGAATGAATGAATGAATGAATGAATGAATGAATGAATGAATGAATGAATGAATGAATGAATGAATGAATGAATGAATGAATGAATGAATGAATGAATGGAATGAATGAATGAATGAATGAATGAATGAATGAATGAATGAATGAATGAATGAATGAATGAATGAATGAATGAATGAATGAATGAATGAATGAATGAATGAATGGAATGAATGAATGAATGAATGAATGAATGAATGAATGAATGAATGAATGAATGAATGAATGAATGAATGAATGAATGAATGAATGAATGAATGAATGAATGAATGAATGAATGAATGAATGAATGAATGAATGAATGAATGAATGAATGAATGAATGAATGAATGAATGAATGAATGAATGAATGAATGAATGAATGAATGAATGAATGAATGAATGAATGAATGGAATGAATGAATGAATGAATGAATGAATGAATGAATGAATGAATGAATGAATGAATGAATGAATGAATGAATGAATGAATGAATGAATGAATGAATGAATGAATGAATGAATGAATGAATGAATGAATGAATGAATGAATGAATGAATGAATGAATGAATGAATGAATGAATGAATGAATGAATGAATGAATGAATGAATGAATGAATGAATGAATGAATGAATGAATGAATGAATGAATGAATGAATGAATGAATGAATGAATGAATGAATGAATGAATGAATGAATGAATGAATGAATGAATGAATGAATGAATGAATGAATGAATGAATGAATGAATGAATGAATGAATGAATGAATGAATGGAATGAATGAATGAATGAATGAATGAATGAATGAATGAATGGAATGAATGAATGAATGAATGGAATGAATGAATGAATGAATGAATGAATGAATGAATGAATGAATGAATGAATGAATGAATGAATGAATGAATGAATGAATGAATGAATGAATGAATGAATGAATGAATGAATGAATGAATGAATGAATGAATGAATGAATGAATGAATGAATGAATGAATGAATGAATGAATGAATGAATGAATGAATGAATGAATGAATGAATGAATGAATGAATGAATGAATGAATGAATGAATGAATGAATGAATGAATGAATGAATGAATGAATGAATGAATGAATGAATGAATGAATGAATGGAATGAATGAATGAATGAATGAATGAATGAATGAATGAATGAATGAATGAATGAATGAATGAATGAATGAATGAATGAATGAATGAATGAATGAATGAATGAATGAATGAATGAATGAATGAATGAATGAATGAATGAATGAATGAATGAATGAATGAATGAATGAATGAATGAATGAATGAATGAATGAATGAATGAATGAATGAATGAATGAATGAATGAATGAATGAATGAATGAATGAATGAATGAATGAATGAATGAATGAATGAATGGAATGAATGAATGAATGAATGAATGAATGAATGAATGAATGAATGAATGAATGAATGAATGAATGAATGAATGAATGAATGAATGAATGAATGAATGAATGAATGAATGAATGAATGGAATGAATGAATGAATGAATGAATGAATGAATGAATGAATGAATGAATGAATGAATGAATGAATGAATGAATGAATGAATGAATGAATGAATGAATGAATGAATGAATGAATGAATGAATGAATGAATGAATGAATGAATGAATGAATGAATGAATGAATGAATGAATGAATGAATGAATGAATGAATGAATGAATGAATGAATGAATGAATGAATGAATGAATGAATGAATGAATGAATGAATGAATGAATGAATGAATGGAATGAATGAATGAATGAATGAATGAATGAATGAATGAATGAATGAATGAATGAATGAATGAATGAATGAATGAATGAATGGAATGAATGAATGAATGAATGAATGAATGAATGGAATGAATGAATGAATGAATGAATGAATGAATGAATGAATGAATGAATGAATGAATGAATGAATGAATGAATGAATGAATGAATGAATGAATGAATGAATGAATGAATGAATGAATGAATGAATGAATGAATGAATGAATGAATGAATGAATGAATGAATGAATGAATGAATGAATGAATGAATGAATGAATGAATGAATGAATGAATGAATGAATGAATGAATGAATGAATGAATGAATGAATGAATGAATGAATGAATGAATGAATGAATGAATGAATGAATGAATGAATGAATGAATGAATGAATGAATGAATGAATGAATGAATGAATGAATGAATGAATGAATGAATGAATGAATGAATGAATGAATGAATGAATGAATGAATGAATGAATGAATGAATGAATGAATGAATGAATGAATGAATGAATGAATGAATGAATGAATGAATGAATGAATGAATGAATGAATGAATGAATGAATGAATGAATGAATGAATGAATGAATGAATGAATGAATGAATGAATGAATGAATGAATGAATGAATGAATGAATGAATGAATGAATGAATGAATGAATGAATGAATGAATGAATGAATGGAATGAATGAATGAATGAATGAATGAATGAATGAATGGAATGAATGAATGAATGAATGGAATGAATGAATGAATGAATGGAATGAATGAATGAATGAATGGAATGAATGAATGAATGAATGAATGAATGAATGAATGAATGAATGAATGAATGAATGAATGAATGAATGAATGAATGAATGAATGAATGAATGAATGAATGAATGAATGAATGAATGAATGAATGAATGAATGAATGAATGAATGAATGAATGAATGAATGAATGAATGAATGAATGAATGAATGAATGAATGAATGAATGAATGAATGAATGAATGAATGAATGAATGAATGAATGAATGAATGAATGAATGAATGAATGAATGAATGAATGAATGAATGAATGAATGAATGAATGAATGAATGAATGAATGAATGAATGAATGAATGAATGAATGAATGAATGAATGAATGAATGAATGAATGGAATGAATGAATGAATGAATGAATGAATGAATGAATGAATGGAATGAATGAATGAATGAATGAATGAATGAATGAATGAATGAATGAATGAATGAATGAATGAATGAATGAATGAATGAATGAATGGAATGAATGAATGAATGAATGAATGAATGAATGAATGAATGAATGAATGAATGAATGAATGAATGAATGAATGAATGAATGAATGAATGAATGAATGAATGAATGAATGAATGAATGAATGAATGAATGAATGAATGAATGGAATGAATGAATGAATGAATGAATGAATGAATGAATGAATGGAATGAATGAATGAATGAATGAATGAATGAATGAATGGAATGAATGAATGAATGAATGAATGAATGAATGAATGAATGAATGAATGAATGAATGAATGAATGAATGAATGAATGAATGAATGAATGAATGAATGAATGAATGAATGAATGAATGAATGAATGAATGAATGAATGAATGAATGAATGAATGAATGAATGAATGAATGAATGAATGAATGAATGAATGAATGAATGAATGAATGAATGAATGAATGAATGAATGAATGAATGAATGAATGAATGAATGAATGAATGAATGAATGAATGAATGAATGAATGAATGAATGAATGAATGAATGAATGAATGAATGAATGAATGAATGAATGAATGAATGAATGAATGAATGAATGAATGAATGAATGAATGAATGAATGAATGAATGAATGAATGAATGAATGAATGAATGAATGAATGAATGAATGAATGAATGAATGAATGAATGAATGAATGAATGAATGAATGAATGAATGAATGAATGAATGAATGAATGAATGAATGAATGAATGAATGAATGAATGAATGAATGAATGAATGAATGAATGGAATGAATGAATGAATGAATGAATGAATGAATGAATGAATGAATGAATGAATGAATGAATGAATGAATGAATGAATGAATGAATGAATGAATGAATGAATGAATGAATGAATGAATGAATGAATGAATGAATGAATGAATGAATGAATGGAATGAATGAATGAATGGAATGAATGAATGAATGAATGAATGAATGAATGAATGAATGAATGAATGAATGAATGAATGAATGAATGAATGAATGAATGAATGAATGAATGAATGAATGAATGAATGAATGAATGAATGAATGAATGAATGAATGAATGAATGAATGAATGAATGAATGAATGAATGAATGAATGAATGAATGAATGAATGAATGAATGAATGAATGAATGAATGAATGAATGAATGAATGAATGAATGAATGAATGAATGAATGAATGAATGAATGAATGAATGAATGAATGAATGAATGAATGAATGAATGAATGAATGAATGAATGAATGAATGAATGAATGAATGAATGAATGAATGAATGAATGAATGAATGAATGAATGAATGAATGAATGAATGAATGAATGAATGAATGAATGAATGAATGAATGAATGAATGAATGAATGAATGAATGAATGAATGAATGAATGAATGAATGAATGAATGAATGAATGAATGAATGAATGAATGAATGAATGAATGAATGAATGGAATGAATGAATGAATGAATGAATGAATGAATGAATGAATGAATGAATGAATGAATGAATGAATGAATGAATGAATGAATGAATGAATGAATGAATGAATGAATGAATGAATGAATGAATGAATGAATGAATGAATGAATGAATGAATGAATGAATGAATGAATGAATGAATGAATGAATGAATGAATGAATGAATGAATGAATGAATGAATGAATGAATGAATGAATGAATGAATGGAATGAATGAATGAATGAATGAATGAATGAATGAATGAATGAATGAATGAATGAATGAATGAATGAATGAATGAATGAATGAATGAATGAATGAATGAATGAATGAATGAATGAATGAATGAATGAATGAATGAATGAATGAATGAATGAATGAATGAATGAATGAATGAATGAATGAATGAATGAATGAATGAATGAATGGAATGAATGAATGAATGGAATGAATGAATGAATGAATGAATGAATGAATGAATGAATGAATGAATGAATGAATGAATGAATGAATGAATGAATGAATGAATGGAATGAATGAATGAATGAATGAATGAATGAATGGAATGAATGAATGAATGAATGAATGGAATGAATGAATGAATGAATGAATGAATGAATGAATGAATGAATGAATGAATGAATGAATGAATGAATGAATGAATGAATGAATGAATGAATGAATGAATGAATGAATGAATGAATGAATGAATGAATGAATGAATGAATGAATGAATGAATGAATGAATGAATGAATGAATGAATGAATGAATGAATGAATGAATGAATGAATGAATGAATGAATGAATGAATGAATGAATGAATGAATGAATGAATGAATGAATGAATGAATGGAATGAATGAATGAATGAATGAATGAATGAATGAATGAATGAATGAATGAATGAATGAATGGAATGAATGAATGAATGAATGAATGAATGAATGAATGAATGAATGAATGAATGAATGAATGAATGAATGAATGAATGAATGAATGAATGAATGAATGAATGAATGAATGAATGAATGAATGAATGAATGGAATGAATGAATGAATGAATGAATGAATGAATGAATGAATGAATGAATGAATGAATGAATGGAATGAATGAATGAATGAATGAATGAATGAATGAATGAATGAATGAATGAATGAATGAATGAATGAATGAATGAATGAATGAATGAATGAATGAATGAATGAATGAATGAATGAATGAATGAATGAATGAATGGAATGAATGAATGAATGGAATGAATGAATGAATGAATGAATGAATGAATGAATGAATGAATGAATGAATGAATGAATGAATGAATGAATGAATGAATGAATGAATGAATGAATGAATGAATGAATGAATGAATGAATGAATGAATGGAATGAATGAATGAATGAATGAATGAATGAATGAATGAATGAATGAATGAATGAATGAATGAATGAATGAATGAATGAATGAATGAATGAATGAATGAATGAATGAATGAATGAATGGAATGAATGAATGAATGAATGAATGAATGAATGAATGAATGAATGAATGAATGAATGAATGAATGAATGAATGAATGAATGAATGAATGAATGAATGAATGAATGAATGAATGAATGAATGAATGAATGAATGAATGAATGAATGAATGAATGAATGAATGAATGAATGAATGAATGAATGAATGAATGAATGAATGAATGAATGAATGAATGAATGAATGAATGAATGAATGAATGAATGAATGAATGAATGAATGAATGAATGAATGAATGAATGGAATGAATGAATGAATGAATGAATGAATGAATGAATGAATGAATGAATGAATGAATGAATGAATGAATGAATGAATGAATGAATGAATGAATGAATGGAATGAATGAATGAATGAATGAATGAATGAATGAATGAATGAATGAATGAATGAATGAATGAATGAATGAATGAATGAATGAATGAATGAATGAATGAATGAATGAATGAATGAATGAATGAATGAATGAATGAATGAATGAATGAATGAATGAATGAATGAATGAATGGAATGAATGAATGAATGAATGAATGAATGAATGAATGAATGAATGAATGAATGAATGAATGAATGAATGAATGAATGAATGAATGAATGAATGAATGAATGAATGAATGAATGAATGAATGAATGAATGAATGAATGAATGAATGAATGAATGAATGAATGAATGAATGAATGAATGAATGGAATGAATGAATGAATGAATGAATGAATGAATGGAATGAATGAATGAATGAATGAATGAATGAATGAATGAATGAATGAATGAATGAATGAATGGAATGAATGAATGAATGAATGAATGAATGAATGAATGGAATGAATGAATGAATGAATGGAATGAATGAATGAATGAATGAATGAATGAATGAATGAATGAATGAATGAATGAATGGAATGAATGAATGAATGAATGAATGAATGAATGAATGAATGAATGAATGAATGAATGAATGAATGAATGAATGAATGAATGAATGAATGAATGAATGAATGAATGAATGAATGAATGAATGAATGAATGAATGAATGAATGAATGAATGGAATGAATGAATGAATGAATGAATGAATGAATGAATGAATGAATGAATGAATGAATGAATGAATGAATGAATGAATGAATGAATGAATGAATGAATGAATGAATGAATGAATGAATGAATGAATGAATGAATGAATGAATGAATGAATGAATGAATGAATGAATGAATGAATGAATGAATGAATGAATGAATGAATGAATGAATGAATGAATGAATGAATGAATGAATGAATGAATGAATGAATGAATGAATGAATGAATGAATGAATGAATGAATGAATGAATGAATGAATGAATGAATGAATGAATGAATGAATGAATGAATGAATGAATGAATGAATGAATGAATGAATGAATGAATGAATGAATGAATGAATGAATGGAATGAATGAATGAATGAATGAATGAATGAATGAATGAATGAATGAATGAATGAATGAATGAATGAATGAATGAATGAATGAATGAATGAATGAATGAATGAATGAATGAATGAATGAATGAATGAATGAATGAATGAATGAATGAATGAATGAATGAATGAATGAATGAATGAATGAATGAATGAATGAATGAATGAATGAATGAATGAATGAATGAATGAATGAATGAATGAATGAATGAATGAATGAATGAATGAATGAATGAATGAATGAATGAATGAATGAATGAATGAATGAATGAATGAATGAATGAATGAATGAATGAATGAATGAATGAATGAATGAATGAATGAATGAATGAATGAATGAATGAATGAATGAATGAATGAATGAATGAATGAATGAATGAATGAATGAATGAATGAATGAATGAATGAATGAATGAATGAATGAATGAATGAATGAATGAATGAATGAATGAATGAATGAATGAATGAATGAATGAATGAATGAATGAATGAATGAATGAATGAATGAATGAATGAATGAATGAATGAATGAATGAATGAATGAATGAATGAATGAATGAATGAATGAATGAATGAATGAATGAATGAATGAATGAATGAATGAATGAATGAATGAATGAATGAATGAATGAATGAATGAATGAATGAATGAATGAATGAATGAATGAATGAATGAATGAATGAATGAATGAATGAATGAATGAATGAATGAATGAATGAATGAATGGAATGAATGAATGAATGAATGAATGAATGAATGAATGAATGAATGAATGAATGAATGAATGAATGAATGAATGAATGAATGAATGAATGAATGAATGAATGAATGAATGAATGAATGAATGAATGAATGAATGAATGAATGAATGAATGAATGAATGGAATGAATGAATGAATGAATGAATGAATGAATGAATGAATGAATGAATGAATGAATGAATGAATGAATGAATGAATGAATGAATGAATGAATGAATGAATGAATGAATGAATGAATGAATGAATGAATGAATGAATGGAATGAATGAATGAATGAATGAATGAATGAATGAATGAATGAATGAATGAATGAATGAATGAATGAATGAATGAATGAATGAATGAATGAATGAATGAATGAATGAATGAATGAATGAATGAATGAATGAATGAATGAATGAATGAATGAATGAATGAATGAATGAATGAATGAATGAATGAATGAATGAATGAATGAATGAATGAATGAATGAATGAATGAATGAATGAATGAATGAATGAATGAATGAATGAATGAATGAATGAATGAATGAATGAATGAATGAATGAATGAATGAATGAATGAATGAATGAATGAATGAATGAATGAATGAATGAATGAATGAATGAATGAATGAATGAATGAATGAATGAATGAATGAATGAATGAATGAATGAATGAATGAATGAATGGAATGAATGAATGAATGAATGAATGAATGAATGAATGAATGGAATGAATGAATGAATGAATGAATGAATGAATGAATGAATGGAATGAATGAATGAATGAATGAATGAATGAATGAATGAATGAATGAATGAATGAATGAATGAATGAATGAATGAATGAATGAATGAATGAATGAATGAATGAATGAATGAATGAATGAATGAATGAATGAATGAATGAATGAATGAATGGAATGAATGAATGAATGAATGAATGAATGAATGAATGAATGAATGAATGAATGAATGAATGAATGAATGAATGAATGAATGAATGAATGAATGAATGAATGAATGAATGAATGAATGAATGAATGAATGAATGAATGAATGAATGAATGAATGAATGAATGAATGAATGAATGAATGAATGAATGAATGAATGAATGAATGAATGAATGAATGAATGAATGAATGAATGAATGAATGAATGAATGAATGAATGAATGAATGAATGAATGAATGAATGAATGAATGAATGAATGAATGAATGAATGAATGAATGAATGAATGAATGAATGAATGAATGAATGAATGAATGAATGAATGAATGAATGAATGAATGAATGAATGAATGAATGAATGAATGAATGAATGGAATGAATGAATGAATGAATGAATGAATGAATGAATGAATGAATGAATGAATGAATGAATGAATGAATGAATGAATGAATGAATGAATGAATGAATGAATGAATGAATGAATGAATGAATGAATGAATGAATGAATGAATGAATGAATGAATGAATGAATGAATGAATGAATGAATGAATGAATGAATGAATGAATGAATGAATGAATGAATGAATGAATGAATGAATGAATGAATGAATGAATGAATGAATGAATGAATGAATGAATGAATGAATGAATGAATGAATGAATGAATGAATGAATGAATGAATGAATGAATGAATGAATGAATGAATGAATGAATGAATGAATGAATGAATGAATGAATGAATGAATGAATGAATGAATGAATGAATGAATGAATGAATGAATGAATGAATGAATGAATGAATGAATGAATGAATGAATGAATGAATGAATGAATGAATGAATGAATGAATGAATGAATGAATGAATGAATGAATGAATGAATGAATGAATGAATGAATGAATGAATGAATGAATGAATGAATGAATGAATGGAATGAATGAATGAATGAATGAATGAATGAATGAATGAATGAATGAATGAATGAATGAATGAATGAATGAATGAATGAATGAATGAATGAATGAATGAATGAATGAATGAATGAATGAATGAATGAATGAATGAATGAATGAATGAATGAATGAATGAATGAATGAATGAATGAATGAATGAATGAATGAATGAATGAATGAATGAATGAATGAATGAATGAATGAATGAATGAATGAATGAATGAATGAATGAATGAATGAATGAATGAATGAATGAATGAATGAATGAATGAATGAATGAATGAATGAATGAATGAATGAATGAATGAATGAATGAATGAATGAATGAATGAATGAATGAATGAATGAATGAATGAATGAATGAATGAATGAATGAATGAATGAATGAATGAATGAATGAATGAATGAATGAATGAATGAATGAATGAATGAATGAATGAATGAATGAATGAATGAATGAATGAATGAATGAATGAATGAATGAATGAATGAATGAATGAATGAATGAATGAATGAATGAATGAATGAATGGAATGAATGAATGAATGAATGAATGAATGAATGAATGAATGGAATGAATGAATGAATGAATGAATGAATGAATGAATGAATGAATGAATGAATGAATGAATGAATGAATGAATGAATGAATGAATGAATGAATGAATGAATGAATGAATGAATGAATGAATGAATGAATGAATGGAATGAATGAATGAATGAATGAATGAATGAATGAATGAATGAATGAATGAATGGAATGAATGAATGAATGAATGAATGAATGAATGAATGAATGAATGAATGAATGAATGAATGGAATGAATGAATGAATGAATGAATGAATGAATGAATGAATGAATGAATGAATGAATGAATGAATGAATGAATGAATGAATGAATGAATGAATGAATGAATGAATGAATGAATGGAATGAATGAATGAATGAATGAATGAATGAATGAATGAATGAATGAATGAATGAATGAATGAATGAATGAATGAATGAATGAATGAATGAATGAATGAATGAATGAATGAATGAATGAATGAATGAATGAATGAATGAATGAATGAATGAATGAATGAATGAATGAATGAATGAATGAATGGAATGAATGAATGAATGAATGAATGAATGAATGAATGAATGAATGAATGAATGAATGAATGGAATGAATGAATGAATGAATGAATGAATGAATGAATGAATGAATGAATGAATGAATGAATGAATGAATGAATGAATGAATGAATGAATGAATGAATGAATGAATGAATGAATGAATGAATGGAATGAATGAATGAATGAATGAATGAATGAATGAATGAATGGAATGAATGAATGAATGAATGAATGAATGAATGAATGGAATGAATGAATGAATGAATGAATGAATGAATGAATGAATGAATGAATGAATGAATGAATGAATGAATGAATGAATGAATGAATGAATGAATGAATGAATGAATGAATGAATGAATGAATGAATGAATGAATGAATGAATGAATGAATGAATGAATGAATGAATGAATGAATGAATGAATGAATGAATGAATGAATGAATGAATGAATGAATGAATGAATGAATGAATGAATGAATGAATGGAATGAATGAATGAATGAATGAATGAATGAATGAATGAATGAATGAATGAATGAATGAATGAATGAATGAATGAATGAATGAATGAATGAATGAATGAATGAATGAATGAATGAATGAATGAATGAATGAATGAATGAATGAATGAATGAATGAATGAATGAATGAATGAATGAATGAATGAATGAATGAATGAATGAATGAATGAATGAATGAATGAATGAATGAATGAATGAATGAATGAATGAATGAATGAATGAATGAATGAATGAATGAATGAATGAATGGAATGAATGAATGAATGAATGAATGAATGAATGAATGAATGAATGAATGAATGAATGAATGAATGAATGAATGAATGAATGAATGAATGAATGAATGAATGAATGAATGAATGAATGAATGAATGAATGAATGAATGAATGAATGAATGAATGAATGAATGAATGAATGAATGAATGAATGAATGAATGAATGAATGAATGAATGAATGAATGAATGAATGAATGAATGAATGAATGAATGAATGAATGAATGAATGAATGAATGAATGAATGAATGAATGAATGAATGGAATGAATGAATGAATGAATGAATGAATGAATGAATGAATGAATGAATGAATGAATGAATGAATGAATGAATGAATGAATGGAATGAATGAATGAATGAATGAATGAATGAATGAATGAATGAATGAATGGAATGAATGAATGAATGAATGAATGAATGAATGAATGAATGAATGAATGAATGAATGAATGAATGAATGAATGAATGAATGAATGAATGAATGAATGAATGAATGAATGAATGAATGAATGAATGAATGAATGAATGAATGAATGAATGAATGAATGAATGGAATGAATGAATGAATGAATGGAATGAATGAATGAATGAATGGAATGAATGAATGAATGGAATGAATGAATGAATGAATGGAATGAATGAATGAATGAATGGAATGAATGAATGAATGAATGAATGAATGAATGAATGAATGAATGAATGAATGAATGAATGAATGAATGAATGAATGAATGAATGAATGAATGAATGAATGAATGAATGAATGAATGAATGAATGAATGAATGAATGAATGAATGAATGAATGAATGAATGAATGAATGAATGAATGAATGAATGAATGAATGAATGAATGAATGAATGAATGAATGAATGAATGAATGAATGAATGAATGAATGAATGAATGAATGAATGAATGAATGAATGAATGAATGAATGAATGAATGAATGAATGAATGAATGAATGAATGAATGAATGAATGAATGAATGAATGAATGAATGAATGAATGAATGAATGGAATGAATGAATGAATGAATGAATGAATGAATGAATGAATGAATGAATGAATGAATGAATGAATGAATGAATGAATGAATGAATGAATGAATGAATGAATGAATGAATGAATGAATGAATGGAATGAATGAATGAATGAATGGAATGAATGAATGAATGAATGAATGAATGAATGAATGAATGAATGAATGAATGAATGAATGGAATGAATGAATGAATGAATGGAATGAATGAATGAATGAATGAATGAATGAATGAATGAATGAATGAATGAATGAATGAATGAATGAATGAATGAATGAATGAATGAATGAATGAATGAATGAATGAATGAATGAATGAATGAATGAATGAATGAATGAATGAATGAATGAATGAATGAATGAATGAATGAATGAATGAATGAATGAATGAATGAATGAATGAATGAATGAATGAATGGAATGAATGGAATGAATGGAATGAATGAATGAATGAATGAATGAATGAATGAATGGAATGAATGAATGAATGAATGAATGAATGAATGAATGAATGAATGAATGAATGAATGAATGAATGAATGAATGAATGAATGAATGAATGGAATGAATGAATGAATGAATGAATGAATGAATGAATGAATGAATGAATGGAATGAATGAATGAATGAATGAATGAATGAATGAATGAATGAATGAATGAATGAATGGAATGAATGAATGAATGAATGGAATGAATGAATGAATGGAATGAATGAATGAATGAATGGAATGAATGAATGAATGAATGGAATGAATGAATGAATGAATGAATGAATGAATGAATGAATGAATGAATGAATGAATGAATGAATGAATGAATGAATGAATGAATGAATGAATGAATGAATGAATGAATGGAATGAATGAATGAATGGAATGAATGAATGAATGGAATGAATGAATGAATGGAATGAATGAATGAATGGAATGAATGAATGAATGGAATGAATGAATGAATGGAATGAATGAATGAATGAATGAATGAATGAATGAATGAATGAATGAATGAATGAATGAATGAATGAATGAATGAATGAATGAATGAATGAATGAATGAATGAATGAATGAATGAATGAATGAATGAATGAATGAATGAATGGAATGAATGAATGAATGAATGGAATGAATGAATGAATGAATGAATGAATGAATGAATGAATGGAATGAATGAATGAATGAATGAATGAATGAATGAATGAATGAATGAATGAATGAATGAATGAATGAATGAATGGAATGAATGAATGAATGGAATGAATGAATGGAATGAATGAATGAATGGAATGAATGAATGAATGAATGAATGAATGGAATGAATGAATGAATGAATGAATGAATGAATGAATGAATGAATGAATGAATGAATGAATGAATGAATGAATGAATGAATGAATGGAATGAATGAATGAATGAATGAATGAATGAATGAATGAATGAATGAATGAATGAATGAATGAATGAATGAATGAATGGAATGAATGAATGAATGAATGAATGAATGAATGAATGGAATGAATGAATGAATGAATGAATGAATGAATGAATGAATGAATGAATGAATGAATGAATGAATGAATGAATGAATGAATGAATGAATGAATGAATGAATGAATGGAATGAATGAATGAATGAATGAATGAATGAATGAATGAATGAATGAATGAATGAATGAATGAATGAATGAATGAATGAATGAATGAATGAATGAATGAATGAATGAATGAATGAATGAATGAATGAATGAATGAATGAATGAATGAATGAATGAATGAATGGAATGAATGAATGAATGGAATGAATGAATGAATGAATGAATGAATGAATGAATGAATGAATGAATGAATGAATGAATGAATGGAATGAATGAATGAATGAATGAATGAATGAATGAATGAATGAATGAATGAATGAATGAATGAATGAATGAATGAATGAATGAATGAATGAATGAATGGAATGAATGAATGAATGAATGAATGAATGAATGAATGAATGAATGGAATGAATGAATGAATGAATGAATGAATGAATGAATGAATGAATGAATGAATGAATGAATGAATGAATGAATGAATGAATGAATGAATGGAATGAATGAATGAATGAATGAATGAATGAATGAATGAATGAATGAATGAATGAATGAATGGAATGAATGAATGAATGAATGAATGAATGAATGAATGAATGAATGAATGAATGAATGAATGAATGAATGAATGGAATGAATGAATGAATGAATGAATGAATGAATGAATGAATGAATGAATGAATGAATGAATGAATGAATGAATGAATGAATGAATGAATGAATGAATGAATGAATGAATGAATGAATGAATGAATGAATGAATGAATGAATGGAATGAATGAATGAATGAATGAATGAATGAATGAATGAATGAATGAATGAATGAATGAATGGAATGAATGAATGAATGAATGAATGAATGAATGAATGAATGAATGAATGAATGAATGAATGAATGGAATGAATGAATGAATGGAATGAATGAATGAATGGAATGAATGAATGAATGGAATGAATGAATGAATGAATGAATGAATGAATGAATGAATGAATGAATGAATGAATGAATGAATGAATGAATGAATGAATGAATGAATGAATGAATGAATGAATGAATGAATGAATGAATGAATGAATGAATGAATGAATGAATGAATGAATGAATGAATGAATGAATGAATGAATGAATGAATGAATGGAATGAATGAATGAATGAATGGAATGAATGGAATGAATGAATGGAATGAATGAATGAATGAATGGAATGAATGAATGAATGAATGAATGAATGAATGAATGAATGAATGAATGAATGAATGAATGAATGAATGGAATGAATGAATGAATGAATGGAATGAATGAATGAATGAATGGAATGAATGAATGAATGAATGGAATGAATGAATGAATGAATGGAATGAATGAATGAATGAATGGAATGAATGAATGAATGAATGGAATGAATGAATGAATGAATGGAATGAATGAATGAATGAATGGAATGAATGAATGAATGGAATGAATGAATGAATGGAATGAATGAATGAATGAATGGAATGAATGAATGAATGAATGGAATGAATGAATGAATGGAATGAATGAATGAATGAATGGAATGAATGAATGAATGAATGGAATGAATGAATGAATGAATGGAATGAATGAATGAATGAATGGAATGAATGAATGAATGAATGGAATGAATGAATGAATGAATGGAATGAATGAATGAATGAATGGAATGAATGAATGAATGAATGGAATGAATGAATGAATGAATGAATGAATGAATGAATGAATGGAATGAATGAATGAATGAATGGAATGAATGAATGAATGAATGGAATGAATGAATGAATGAATGGAATGAATGAATGAATGAATGGAATGAATGAATGAATGAATGGAATGAATGAATGAATGAATGGAATGAATGAATGAATGAATGGAATGAATGAATGAATGAATGGAATGAATGAATGAATGAATGGAATGAATGAATGAATGAATGAATGAATGAATGAATGAATGGAATGAATGAATGAATGAATGGAATGAATGAATGAATGAATGGAATGAATGAATGAATGAATGGAATGAATGAATGAATGAATGGAATGAATGAATGAATGAATGGAATGAATGAATGAATGAATGGAATGAATGAATGAATGAATGGAATGAATGAATGAATGAATGGAATGAATGAATGAATGAATGGAATGAATGAATGAATGAATGGAATGAATGAATGAATGAATGGAATGAATGAATGAATGAATGGAATGAATGAATGAATGAATGGAATGAATGAATGAATGAATGGAATGAATGAATGAATGAATGGAATGAATGAATGAATGAATGGAATGAATGAATGAATGAATGGAATGAATGAATGAATGAATGGAATGAATGAATGAATGAATGGAATGAATGAATGAATGAATGAATGAATGAATGAATGAATGGAATGAATGAATGAATGAATGGAATGAATGAATGAATGAATGGAATGAATGAATGAATGAATGGAATGAATGAATGAATGAATGGAATGAATGAATGAATGAATGGAATGAATGAATGAATGAATGGAATGAATGAATGAATGAATGGAATGAATGAATGAATGAATGGAATGAATGAATGAATGAATGGAATGAATGAATGAATGAATGGAATGAATGAATGAATGAATGGAATGAATGAATGAATGAATGGAATGAATGAATGAATGAATGGAATGAATGAATGAATGAATGGAATGAATGAATGAATGAATGGAATGAATGAATGAATGAATGGAATGAATGAATGAATGAATGGAATGAATGAATGAATGAATGGAATGAATGAATGAATGAATGGAATGAATGAATGAATGAATGGAATGAATGAATGAATGAATGGAATGAATGAATGAATGAATGGAATGAATGAATGAATGAATGGAATGAATGAATGAATGAATGGAATGAATGAATGAATGAATGGAATGAATGAATGAATGAATGGAATGAATGAATGAATGAATGGAATGAATGAATGAATGAATGGAATGAATGAATGAATGAATGGAATGAATGAATGAATGAATGGAATGAATGAATGAATGAATGGAATGAATGAATGAATGAATGGAATGAATGAATGAATGAATGAATGAATGAATGAATGAATGGAATGAATGAATGAATGGAATGAATGAATGAATGAATGAATGAATGAATGAATGAATGAATGAATGAATGAATGAATGAATGAATGAATGAATGAATGAATGAATGAATGAATGGAATGAATGAATGAATGAATGAATGAATGAATGAATGAATGAATGAATGAATGAATGAATGAATGAATGAATGAATGAATGAATGAATGAATGAATGAATGAATGAATGAATGAATGAATGAATGAATGAATGAATGAATGAATGAATGAATGAATGAATGAATGAATGAATGAATGGAATGAATGAATGAATGAATGAATGAATGAATGAATGAATGAATGAATGAATGAATGAATGGAATGAATGAATGAATGAATGGAATGAATGAATGAATGAATGGAATGAATGAATGAATGAATGGAATGAATGAATGGAATGAATGAATGAATGAATGGAATGAATGAATGAATGAATGAATGAATGAATGAATGAATGGAATGAATGAATGAATGAATGAATGAATGAATGAATGAATGGAATGAATGAATGAATGAATGGAATGAATGAATGAATGAATGGAATGAATGAATGAATGAATGGAATGAATGAATGAATGAATGGAATGAACGAATGAATGAATGGAATGAATGAATGAATGAATGGAATGAATGAATGAATGAATGAATGAATGAATGAATGAATGAATGAATGAATGAATGAATGAATGAATGAATGAATGAATGGAATGAATGAATGAATCAATGGAATGAATGAATGAATGAATGGAATGAATGAATGAATGAATGGAATGAATGAATGAATGAATGGAATGAATGAATGAATGAATGGAATGAATGAATGAATGAATGGAATGAATGAATGAATGAATGGAATGAATGAATGAATGAATGGAATGAATGAATGAATGGAATGAATGAATGAATGAATGGAATGAATGAATGAATGAATGAATGAATGAATGAATGAATGAATGAATGAATGAATGAATGAATGGAATGAATGAATGAATGAATGGAATGAATGAATGAATGAATGGAATGAATGAATGAATGAATGGAATGAATGAATGAATGAATGGAATGAATGAATGAATGAATGGAATGAATGAATGAATGAATGGAATGAATGAATGAATGAATGGAATGAATGAATGAATGAATGGAATGAATGAATGAATGAATGGAATGAATGAATGAATGAATGGAATGAATGAATGAATGAATGAATGAATGAATGAATGAATGAATGAATGAATGAATGAATGAATGAATGAATGAATGAATGAATGAATGAATGAATGAATGAATGAATGAATGAATGAATGAATGAATGAATGAATGAATGAATGAATGAATGAATGAATGAATGAATGAATGAATGAATGAATGAATGAATGAATGAATGAATGAATGAATGAATGAATGGAATGAATGAATGAATGAATGGAATGAATGAATGAATGAATGAATGAATGAATGAATGAATGAATGAATGAATGAATGAATGAATGAATGAATGAATGAATGAATGAATGAATGAATGAATGAATGAATGAATGAATGAATGAATGAATGAATGAATGGAATGAATGAATGAATGAATGAATGAATGAATGAATGAATGAATGAATGAATGAATGAATGAATGAATGAATGAATGAATGAATGAATGAATGAATGAATGAATGAATGAATGAATGGAATGAATGAATGAATGAATGGAATGAATGAATGAATGAATGGAATGAATGAATGAATGAATGGAATGAATGAATGAATGAATGGAATGAATGAATGAATGAATGGAATGAATGAATGAATGAATGGAATGAATGAATGAATGAATGGAATGAATGAATGAATGAATGGAATGAATGAATGAATGAATGGAATGAATGAATGAATGAATGGAATGAATGAATGAATGAATGGAATGAATGAATGAATGAATGGAATGAATGAATGAATGAATGGAATGAATGAATGAATGAATGGAATGAATGAATGAATGAATGGAATGAATGAATGAATGAATGGAATGAATGAATGAATGAATGGAATGAATGAATGAATGAATGGAATGAATGAATGAATGAATGGAATGAATGAATGAATGAATGAATGAATGAATGAATGAATGGAATGAATGAATGAATGAATGGAATGAATGAATGAATGAATGGAATGAATGAATGAATGAATGGAATGAATGAATGAATGAATGGAATGAATGAATGAATGAATGGAATGAATGAATGAATGAATGGAATGAATGAATGAATGAATGGAATGAATGAATGAATGAATGGAATGAATGAATGAATGAATGGAATGAATGAATGAATGAATGGAATGAATGAATGAATGAATGAATGAATGAATGAATGAATGAATGAATGAATGAATGAATGGAATGAATGAATGAATGAATGGAATGAATGAATGAATGAATGGAATGAATGAATGAATGAATGAATGAATGAATGAATGAATGAATGAATGAATGAATGAATGGAATGAATGAATGAATGAATGAATGAATGAATGAATGAATGAATGAATGAATGAATGAATGAATGAATGAATGAATGAATGAATGAATGAATGAATGAATGAATGAATGAATGAATGAATGAATGAATGAATGAATGAATGAATGAATGAATGAATGAATGAATGAATGAATGAATGAATGAATGAATGAATGAATGAATGAATGAATGAATGAATGAATGAATGAATGAATGAATGAATGAATGAATGAATGAATGAATGAATGAATGAATGAATGAATGAATGAATGAATGAATGAATGAATGAATGAATGAATGAATGAATGAATGAATGAATGAATGAATGAATGAATGAATGAATGAATGAATGAATGAATGAATGAATGAATGAATGAATGAATGAATGAATGAATGAATGAATGAATGAATGAATGAATGAATGAATGAATGAATGAATGAATGAATGAATGAATGGAATGAACGAATGAATGAATGGAATGAATGAATGAATGAATGGAATGAATGAATGAATGAATGGAATGAATGAATGAATGAATGGAATGAATGAATGAATGAATGGAATGAATGAATGAATGAATGGAATGAATGAATGAATGAATGGAATGAATGAATGAATGAATGGAATGAATGAATGAATGAATGGAATGAATGAATGAATGAATGGAATGAATGAATGAATGAATGGAATGAATGAATGAATGAATGGAATGAACGATTGGATGAATGGAATGAACGAATGAATGAATGAATGAATGAATGAATGAATGAATGAATGAATGAATGAATGGAATGAATGAATGAATGAATGAATGAATGAATGAATGAATGAATGAATGAATGAATGAATGAATGAATGAATGAATGAATGAATGAATGAATGAATGAATGAATGAATGAATGAATGAATGAATGAATGAACGAATGAATGAATGAATGAATGAATGAATGAATGAATGGAATGAATGAATGAATGAATGAATGAATGGAATGAATGAATGAATGGAATGAATGAATGAATGGAATGAATGAATGAATGAATGAATGAATGAATGAATGAATGAATGAATGAATGAATGGAATGAATGAATGAATGAATGGAATGAATGAATGAATGAATGGAATGAATGAATGAATGAATGGAATGAATGAATGAATGAATGGAATGAATGAATGAATGAATGGAATGAATGAATGAATGAATGGAATGAATGAATGAATGAATGGAATGAATGAATGAATGAATGGAATGAATGAATGAATGAATGGAATGAATGAATGAATGAATGGAATGAATGAATGAATGAATGGAATGAATGAATGAATGAATGGAATGAATGAATGAATGAATGGAATGAATGAATGAATGAATGGAATGAATGAATGAATGAATGGAATGAATGAATGAATGAATGGAATGAATGAATGAATGAATGGAATGAATGAATGAATGAATGGAATGAATGAATGAATGAATGGAATGAATGAATGAATGAATGGAATGAATGAATGAATGAATGGAATGAATGAATGAATGAATGGAATGAATGAATGAATGAATGGAATGAATGAATGAATGAATGGAATGAATGAATGAATGAATGGAATGAATGAATGAATGAATGGAATGAATGAATGAATGAATGGAATGAATGAATGAATGAATGGAATGAATGAATGAATGAATGGAATGAATGAATGAATGAATGGAATGAATGAATGAATGAATGGAATGAATGAATGAATGAATGGAATGAATGAATGAATGAATGGAATGAATGAATGAATGAATGGAATGAACGAATGAATGAATGGAATGAATGAATGAATGAATGAATGAATGAATGAATGAATGAATGAATGAATGAATGAATGAATGAATGAATGAATGAATGAATGAATGAATGAATGAATGAATGAATGAATGAATGAATGAATGAATGAATGAATGAATGAATGAATGAATGAATGAATGAATGAATGAATGAATGAATGAATGAATGAATGAATGAATGAATGAATGAATGAATGAATGAATGAATGAATGAATGAATGAATGAATGAATGAATGAATGAATGAATGAATGAATGAATGAATGAATGAATGAATGAATGAATGAATGAATGAATGAATGAATGAATGAATGAATGAATGAATGAATGAATGAATGAATGAATGAATGAATGAATGAATGAATGAATGAATGAATGAATGAATGAATGAATGAATGAATGAATGGAATGAATGAATGAATGAATGGAATGAATGAATGAATGAATGGAATGAATGAATGAATGAATGGAATGAATGAATGAATGAATGGAATGAATGAATGAATGAATGGAATGAATGAATGAATGAATGGAATGAATGAATGAATGAATGGAATGAATGAATGAATGAATGGAATGAATGAATGAATGAATGGAATGAATGAATGAATGAATGGAATGAATGAATGAATGAATGGAATGAATGAATGAATGAATGGAATGAATGAATGAATGAATGGAATGAATGAATGAATGAATGGAATGAATGAATGAATGAATGGAATGAATGAATGAATGAATGGAATGAATGAATGAATGAATGGAATGAATGAATGAATGAATGGAATGAATGAATGAATGAATGGAATGAATGAATGAATGAATGGAATGAATGAATGAATGAATGGAATGAATGAATGAATGAATGGAATGAATGAATGAATGAATGGAATGAATGAATGAATGAATGAATGGAATGAATGAATGAATGAATGGAATGAATGAATGAATGAATGGAATGAATGAATGAATGAATGGAATGAATGAATGAATGAATGGAATGAATGAATGAATGAATGGAATGAATGAATGAATGAATGAATGAATGAATGAATGAATGAATGAATGAATGAATGAATGAATGAATGAATGAATGAATGAATGAATGGAATGAATGAATGAATGAATGAATGAATGAATGAATGAATGAATGGAATGAATGAATGAATGAATGAATGAATGAATGAATGAATGAATGGAATGAATGAATGAATGAATGGAATGAATGAATGAATGAATGAATGAATGAATGAATGAATGGAATGAATGAATGAATGAATGGAATGAATGAATGAATGAATGAATGAATGAATGAATGAATGAATGAATGAATGAATGAATGGAATGAATGAATGAATGAATGAATGAATGAATGAATGAATGAATGAATGAATGGAATGAATGAATGAATGAATGAATGAATGAATGAATGAATGAATGAATGAATGAATGAATGAATGAATGGAATGAATGAATGAATGAATGAATGAATGAATGAATGAATGGAATGAATGAATGAATGAATGGAATGAATGAATGAATGAATGGAATGAATGAATGAATGAATGGAATGAATGAATGAATGAATGAATGAATGAATGAATGAATGAATGAATGAATGAATGAATGAATGAATGAATGAATGAATGAATGAATGAATGAATGAATGAATGAATGAATGAATGAATGAATGAATGAATGAATGAATGAATGAATGAATGAATGAATGAATGAATGAATGAATGAATGAATGAATGAATGAATGAATGAATGGAATGAATGAATGAATGAATGGAATGAATGAATGAATGAATGGAATGAATGAATGAATGAATGGAATGAATGAATGAATGAATGGAATGAATGAATGAATGAATGAATGAATGAATGAATGAATGGAATGAATGAATGAATGAATGGAATGAATGAATGAATGAATGGAATGAATGAATGAATGAATGGAATGAATGAATGAATGAATGGAATGAATGAATGAATGAATGGAATGAATGAATGAATGAATGGAATGAATGAATGAATGAATGGAATGAATGAATGAATGAATGGAATGAATGAATGAATGAATGGAATGAATGAATGAATGAATGGAATGAATGAATGAATGAATGGAATGAATGAATGAATGAATGGAATGAATGAATGAATGAATGGAATGAATGAATGAATGAATGGAATGAATGAATGAATGAATGGAATGAATGAATGAATGAATGGAATGAATGAATGAATGAATGGAATGAATGAATGAATGAATGGAATGAATGAATGAATGAATGGAATGAATGAATGAATGAATGGAATGAATGAATGAATGAATGGAATGAATGAATGAATGAATGGAATGAATGAATGAATGAATGGAATGAATGAATGAATGAATGGAATGAATGAATGAATGAATGGAATGAATGAATGAATGAATGGAATGAATGAATGAATGAATGGAATGAATGAATGAATGAATGGAATGAATGAATGAATGAATGGAATGAATGAATGAATGAATGGAATGAATGAATGAATGAATGGAATGAATGAATGAATGAATGGAATGAATGAATGAATGAATGGAATGAATGAATGAATGAATGGAATGAATGAATGAATGAATGGAATGAATGAATGAATGAATGGAATGAATGAATGAATGAATGGAATGAATGAATGAATGAATGGAATGAATGAATGAATGAATGGAATGAATGAATGAATGAATGGAATGAATGAATGAATGAATGGAATGAATGAATGAATGAATGGAATGAATGAATGAATGAATGGAATGAATGAATGAATGAATGGAATGAATGAATGAATGAATGGAATGAATGAATGAATGAATGGAATGAATGAATGAATGAATGGAATGAATGAATGAATGAATGGAATGAATGAATGAATGAATGAATGAATGAATGAATGAATGGAATGAATGAATGAATGAATGGAATGAATGAATGGAATGAATGAATGAATGAATGGAATGAATGAATGAATGAATGGAATGAATGAATGAATGAATGAATGAATGAATGAATGAATGGAATGAATGAATGAATGGAATGAACGAATGAATGAATGGAATGAATGAATGAATGAATGAATGAATGAATGAATGAATGGAATGAATGAATGAATGGAACGAATGAATGAATGGAATGAATGAATGAATGAATGGAATGAATGAATGAATGAATGGAATGAATGAATGAATGAATGGAATGAATGAATGAATGAATGGAATGAACGAATGAATGAATGAATGAATGAATGAATGAATGAATGGAATGAACGAATGAATGAATGGAATGAATGAATGAATGAATGGAATGAATGAATGAATGAATGGAATGAACGAATGAATGAATGGAATGAACGAATGAATGAATGGAATGAATGAATGAATGAATGGAATGAACGAATGAATGAATGGAATGAACGAATGAATGAATGGAATGAATGAATGAATGAATGGAATGAACGAATGAATGAATGGAATGAACGAATGAATGAATGGAATGAACGAATGAATGAATGGAATGAACGAATGAATGAATGGAATGAATGAATGAATGAATGGAATGAACGAATGAATGAATGAATGAATGAATGAATGAATGAATGGAATGAACGAATGAATGAATGAATGAATGAATGAATGAATGAATGGAATGAACGAATGAATGAATGAATGAATGAATGAATGAATGAATGGAATGAACGAATGAATGAATGGAATGAATGAATGAATGAATGGAATGAATGAATGAATGAATGGAATGAACGAATGAATGAATGGAATGAATGAATGAATGAATGGAATGAATGAATGAATGAATGGAATGAATGAATGAATGAATGAATGAATGAATGAATGAATGAATGAATGAATGAATGAATGAATGAATGAATGAATGAATGAATGAATGAATGAATGAATGAATGAATGAATGAATGAATGGAATGAATGAATGAATGAATGGAATGAATGAATGAATGAATGGAATGAATGAATGAATGAATGGAATGAATGAATGAATGAATGGAATGAATGAATGAATGAATGGAATGAATGAATGAATGAATGGAATGAATGAATGAATGAATGAATGGAATGAATGAATGAATGAATGGAATGAATGAATGAATGAATGGAATGAATGAATGAATGAATGAATGAATGAATGAATGAATGGAATGAATGAATGAATGGAATGAATGAATGAATGAATGGAATGAATGAATGAATGAATGGAATGAATGAATGAATGGAATGAATGAATGAATGAATGGAATGAATGAATGGAATGAATGAATGAATGAATGGAATGAATGAATGAATGAATGAATGAATGAATGAATGAATGGAATGAATGAATGAATGGAATGAATGAATGAATGGAATGAACGAATGAATGAATGGAATGAATGAATGAATGAATGGAATGAATGAATGAATGGAATGAATGAATGAATGGAATGAATGAATGAATGAATGGAATGAATGAATGAATGAATGGAATGAATGAATGAATGAATGGAATGAATGAATGAATGAATGGAATGAATGAATGAATGAATGGAATGAATGAATGAATGAATGGAATGAATGAATGAATGAATGGAATGAATGAATGAATGAATGGAATGAATGAATGAATGAATGGAATGAATGAATGAATGAATGGAATGAATGAATGAATGAATGGAATGAATGAATGAATGAATGGAATGAATGAATGAATGAATGGAATGAATGAATGAATGAATGAATGAATGAATGAATGAATGGAATGAATGAATGAATGAATGGAATGAATGAATGAATGAATGAATGAATGAATGAATGAATGAATGAATGAATGAATGAATGAATGAATGAATGAATGAATGAATGAATGAATGAATGGAATGAATGAATGAATGAATGAATGAATGAATGAATGAATGAATGGAATGAATGAATGAATGAATGGAATGAATGAATGAATGAATGAATGAATGAATGAATGAATGGAATGAATGAATGAATGAATGGAATGAATGAATGAATGAATGGAATGAATGAATGAATGAATGGAATGAATGAATGAATGAATGAATGAATGAATGAATGAATGAATGAATGAATGAATGAATGAATGAATGAATGAATGAATGAATGAATGAATGAATGAATGAATGAATGAATGAATGAATGAATGAATGAATGAATGGAATGAATGAATGAATGAATGGAATGAATGAATGAATGAATGGAATGAATGAATGAATGAATGGAATGAATGAATGAATGAATGGAATGAATGAATGAATGAATGGAATGAATGAATGAATGAATGAATGAATGAATGAATGAATGAATGGAATGAATGAATGAATGAATGGAATGAATGAATGAATGAATGGAATGAATGAATGAATGAATGGAATGAATGAATGAATGAATGGAATGAATGAATGAATGAATGGAATGAATGAATGAATGAATGGAATGAACGAATGAATGAATGGAATGAATGAATGAATGAATGGAATGAATGAATGAATGAATGGAATGAATGAATGAATGAATGGAATGAATGAATGAATGAATGGAATGAATGAATGAATGAATGGAATGAATGAATGAATGAATGGAATGAATGAATGAATGAATGGAATGAATGAATGAATGAATGGAATGAATGAATGAATGAATGAATGAATGAATGAATGAATGGAATGAATGAATGAATGAATGGAATGAATGAATGAATGAATGGAATGAATGAATGAATGAATGGAATGAATGAATGAATGAATGGAATGAATGAATGAATGAATGGAATGAATGAATGAATGAATGGAATGAATGAATGAATGAATGGAATGAATGAATGAATGAATGGAATGAATGAATGAATGAATGGAATGAATGAATGAATGAATGGAATGAATGAATGAATGGAATGAATGAATGAATGAATGGAATGAATGAATGAATGAATGAATGAATGAATGAATGAATGAATGAATGAATGAATGAATGAATGAATGGAATGAATGAATGAATGAATGAATGAATGAATGAATGAATGAATGGAATGAATGAATGAATGAATGGAATGAATGAATGAATGAATGAATGAATGAATGAATGAATGGAATGAATGAATGAATGAATGGAATGAATGAATGAATGAATGGAATGAATGAATGAATGAATGAATGAATGAATGAATGAATGAATGAATGAATGAATGAATGAATGAATGAATGAATGAATGAATGAATGAATGAATGAATGAATGAATGAATGGAATGAACGAAAGAATGAATGAATTTAATGAATGAATGAATGAATGGAATGAACGAATGAATGAATGGAATGAATGAATGAATGAATGGAATGAATGAATGAATGAATGGAATGAATGAATGAATGAATGGAATGAACGAATGAATGAATGGAATGAATGAATGAATGAATGAATGGAATGAATGAATGAATGAATGGAATGAATGAATGAATGAATGGAATGAATGAATGAATGAATGGAATGAATGAATGAATGAATGGAATGAATGAATGAATGAATGGAATGAATGAATGAATGAATGGAATGAATGAATGAATGAATGGAATGAATGAATGAATGAATGGAATGAACGAATGAATGAATGGAATGAATGAATGAATGAATGGAATGAATGAATGAATGAATGGAATGAATGAATGAATGAATGGAATGAACGAATGAATGAATGGAATGAATGAATGAATGAATGGAATGAATGAATGAATGAATGGAATGAATGAATGAATGAATGGAATGAATGAATGAATGAATGGAATGAATGAATGAATGAATGGAATGAATGAATGAATGAATGGAATGAATGAATGAATGAATGGAATGAATGAATGAATGAATGGAATGAATGAATGAATGGAATGAATGAATGAATGAATGAATGGAATGAATGAATGAATGAATGAATGAATGAATGAATGAATGAATGGAATGAACGAAAGAATGAATGAATTTAATGAACGAATGAATGAATGGAATGAACGAATGAATGAATGGAATGAAAGAATGAATGAATGGAATGAATGAATGAATGAATGGAATGAATGAATGAATGAATGGAATGAATGAATGAATGAATGGAATGAATGAATGAATGAATGAATGGAATGAATGAATGAATGAATGGAATGAATGAATGAATGAATGGAATGAATGAATGAATGAATGGAATGAATGAATGAATGAATGGAATGAATGAATGAATGAATGGAATGAATGAATGAATGAATGGAATGAATGAATGAATGAATGGAATGAATGAATGAATGAATGGAATGAATGAATGAATGAATGAATGAATGAATGAATGAATGAATGAATGAATGAATGAATGGAATGAATGAATGAATGAATGGAATGAATGAATGAATGAATGAATGAATGAATGAATGAATGGAATGAATGAATGAATGAATGGAATGAATGAATGAATGAATGGAATGAATGAATGAATGAATGAATGAATGAATGAATGAATGAATGAATGAATGGAATGAATGAATGAATGAATGAATGAATGAATGGAATGAATGAATGAATGAATGAATGAATGAATGAATGAATGGAATGAATGAATGAATGAATGAATGAATGAATGGAATGAATGGAATGAATGGAATGAATGAATGAATGAATGAATGAATGAATGAATGAATGAATGAATGAATGAATGAATGAATGAATGAATGAATGAATGAATGAATGAATGAATGAATGAATGAATGAATGAATGAATGGAATGAACGAATGAATGAATGGAATGAACGAATGAATGAATGGAATGAACGAATGAATGAATGGAATGAATGAATGAATGAATGGAATGAATGAATGAATGAATGGAATGAATGAATGAATGAATGGAATGAATGAATGAATGAATGGAATGAATGAATGAATGAATGGAATGAATGAATGAATGAATGGAATGAATGAATGAATGAATGGAATGAATGAATGAATGAATGGAATGAATGAATGAATGAATGGAATGAATGAATGAATGAATGGAATGAATGAATGAATGAATGGAATGAACGATTGGATGAATGGAATGAACGAATGAATGAATGAATGAATGAATGAATGAATGGAATGAATGAATGAATGAATGGAATGAATGAATGAATGAATGAATGAATGAATGAATGAATGGAATGAATGAATGAATGAATGGAATGAATGAATGAATGAATGGAATGAATGAATGAATGAATGGAATGAATGAATGAATGAATGGAATGAATGAATGAATGAATGGAATGAATGAATGAATGAATGGAATGAATGAATGAATGAATGGAATGAATGAATGAATGAATGAATGAATGAATGAATGAATGGAATGAATGAATGAATGAATGGAATGAATGAATGAATGAATGGAATGAATGAATGAATGAATGGAATGAATGAATGAATGAATGGAATGAATGAATGAATGAATGGAATGAATGAATGAATGAATGGAATGAATGAATGAATGAATGGAATGAATGAATGAATGAATGGAATGAATGAATGAATGAATGGAATGAATGAATGAATGAATGGAATGAATGAATGAATGAATGGAATGAATGAATGAATGAATGAATGAATGAATGAATGAATGGAATGAATGAATGAATGGAATGAATGAATGAATGGAATGAATGAATGAATGAATGGAATGAATGAATGAATGAATGGAATGAATGAATGAATGAATGGAATGAATGAATGAATGAATGGAATGAATGAATGAATGAATGGAATGAATGAATGAATGAATGAATGAATGAATGAATGAATGGAATGAATGAATGAATGAATGGAATGAATGAATGAATGAATGGAATGAATGAATGAATGGAATGAATGAATGAATGAATGGAATGAATGAATGAATGAATGGAATGAATGAATGAATGGAATGAATGAATGAATGAATGGAATGAATGAATGAATGAATGGAATGAATGAATGAATGAATGAATGAATGAATGAATGAATGAATGAATGAATGAATGGAATGAATGAATGAATGAATGAATGAATGAATGAATGAATGAATGGAATGAATGAATGAATGAATGAATGTAATGAACGAATGAATGAATGGAATGAATGAATGAATGAATGGAATGAATGAATGAATGAATGGAATGAATGAATGAATGAATGGAATGAATGAATGAATGAATGGAATGAATGAATGAATGAATGGAATGAATGAATGAATGAATGAATGAATGAATGAATGAATGAATGGAATGAATGAATGAATGAATGGAATGAATGAATGAATGAATGGAATGAATGAATGAATGAATGGAATGAATGAATGAATGAATGGAATGAATGAATGAATGAATGGAATGAATGAATGAATGAATGAATGAATGAATGAATGAATGAATGAATGAATGAATGGAATGAATGAATGAATGAATGAATGAATGAATGAATGAATGGAATGAATGAATGAATGAATGGAATGAATGAATGAATGAATGGAATGAATGAATGAATGAATGGAATGAATGAATGAATGAATGGAATGAATGAATGAATGAATGGAATGAATGAATGAATGAATGAATGAATGAATGAATGAATGGAATGAATGAATGAATGAATGAATGAATGAATGAATGAATGAATGAATGAATGAATGGAATGAATGAATGAATGAATGAATGAATGAATGAATGAATGAATGAATGAATGAATGAATGAATGAATGAATGAATGAATGAATGAATGGAATGAATGAATGAATGGAATGAATGAATGAATGGAATGAATGAATGAATGGAATGAATGAATGAATGGAATGAATGGAATGAATGAATGAATGAATGAATGAATGAATGAATGAATGAATGAATGAATGAATGAATGGAATGAATGAATGAATGAATGAATGAATGAATGAATGAATGAATGAATGAATGAATGAATGAATGAATGAATGAATGAATGAATGAATGAATGAATGAATGAATGAATGAATGAATGAATGAATGAATGAATGAATGAATGAATGAATGAATGAATGAATGAATGAATGAATGAATGAATGGAATGAACGAATGAATGAATGGAATGAATGAATGAATGAATGGAATGAACGAATGAATGAATGGAATGAACGAATGAATGAATGGAATGAATGAATGAATGAATGGAATGAACGAATGAATGAATGGAATGAACGAATGAATGAATGGAATGAATGAATGAATGAATGGAATGAATGAATGAATGAATGGAATGAACGAATGAATGAATGGAATGAACGAATGAATGAATGGAATGAACGAATGAATGAATGGAATGAACGAATGAATGAATGGAATGAACGAATGAATGAATGGAATGAACGAATGAATGAATGGAATGAACGAATGAATGAATGGAATGAACGAATGAATGAATGGAATGAACGAATGAATGAATGGAATGAACGAATGAATGAATGGAATGAACGAATGAATGAATGGAATGAACGAATGAATGAATGGAATGAACGAATGAATGAATGGAATGAACGAATGAATGAATGGAATGAACGAATGAATGAATGGAATGAATGAATGAATGAATGGAATGAATGAATGAATGAATGGAATGAATGAATGAATGAATGGAATGAATGAATGAATGAATGGAATGAACGAATGAATGAATGGAATGAATGAATGAATGAATGGAATGAATGAATGAATGAATGGAATGAATGAATGAATGAATGGAATGAATGAATGAATGAATGGAATGAATGAATGAATGAATGGAATGAACGAATGAATGAATGGAATGAATGAATGAATGAATGGAATGAACGAATGAATGAATGGAATGAATGAATGAATGAATGGAATGAATGAATGAATGAATGGAATGAACGAATGAATGAATGGAATGAATGAATGAATGAATGGAATGAACGAATGAATGAATGGAATGAATGAATGAATGAATGGAATGAATGAATGAATGAATGGAATGAACGAATGAATGAATGGAATGAATGAATGAATGAATGGAATGAACGAATGAATGAATGGAATGAATGAATGAATGAATGGAATGAATGGAAAGAATGGAATGAATGGAATGAATGGAATGAATGGAATGAATGGAATGAATGGAATGAATGGAATGAAAGAATGAATGAATGGAATGAACGAATGAATGAATGGAATGAACGAATGAATGAATGGAATGAACGAATGAATGAATGGAATGAATGAATGAATGAATGGAATGAATGAATGAATGAATGGAATGAATGAATGAATGAATGGAATGAATGAATGAATGAATGGAATGAATGAATGAATGAATGGAATGAATGAATGAATGAATGGAATGAACGAATGAATGAATGGAATGAATGAATGAATGAATGGAATGAATGAATGAATGAATGGAATGAATGAATGAATGAATGGAATGAATGAATGAATGAATGGAATGAACGAATGAATGAATGGAATGAATGAATGAATGAATGGAATGAACGAATGAATGAATGGAATGAACGAATGAATGAATGGAATGAACGAATGAATGAATGGAATGAATGAATGAATGAATGGAATGAATGAATGAATGAATGAATGAATGAATGAATGAATGAATGAATGAATGAATGAATGAATGAATGAATGAATGAATGAATGAATGAATGAATGAATGAATGGAATGAATGAATGAATGAATGAATGAATGAATGAATGAATGAATGAATGAATGAATGAATGAATGAATGAATGAATGAATGAATGAATGAATGAATGAATGAATGAATGAATGAATGAATGAATGAATGAATGAATGAATGAATGAATGAATGAATGAATGAATGAATGAATGAATGAATGAATGAATGAATGAATGAATGAATGAATGAATGAATGAATGAATGAATGAATGAATGAATGAATGAATGAATGAATGAATGAATGAATGAATGAATGAATGAATGGAATGAATGAATGAATGAATGGAATGAACGAATGAATGAATGGAATGAACGAATGAATGAATGGAATGAACGAATGAATGAATGGAATGAATGAATGAATGAATGGAATGAATGAATGAATGAATGGAATGAATGAATGAATGAATGGAATGAATGAATGAATGAATGGAATGAATGAATGAATGAATGGAATGAACGAATGAATGAATGGAATGAATGAATGAATGAATGGAATGAATGAATGAATGAATGGAATGAATGAATGAATGAATGGAATGAATGAATGAATGAATGGAATGAATGAATGAATGAATGGAATGAATGAATGAATGAATGGAATGAATGAATGAATGAATGGAATGAATGAATGAATGAATGGAATGAATGAATGAATGAATGGAATGAATGAATGAATGAATGGAATGAATGAATGAATGAATGAATGAATGAATGAATGAATGGAATGAATGAATGAATGAATGGAATGAATGAATGAATGAATGGAATGAATGAATGAATGAATGGAATGAATGAATGAATGAATGAATGAATGAATGAATGAATGAATGAATGAATGAATGAATGGAATGAATGAATGAATGAATGGAATGAATGAATGAATGAATGGAATGAATGAATGAATGAATGGAATGAATGAATGAATGAATGAATGAATGAATGAATGAATGGAATGAATGAATGAATGGAATGAATGAATGAATGGAATGAATGAATGAATGAATGGAATGAATGAATGAATGGAATGAATGAATGAATGAATGGAATGAATGAATGAATGAATGAATGAATGAATGAATGAATGGAATGAATGAATGAATGAATGGAATGAATGAATGAATGAATGGAATGAATGAATGAATGAATGGAATGAATGAATGAATGAATGGAATGAATGAATGAATGAATGAATGAATGAATGAATGAATGGAATGAATGAATGAATGAATGGAATGAATGAATGAATGAATGGAATGAATGAATGAATGAATGGAATGAATGAATGAATGAATGGAATGAATGAATGAATGAATGGAATGAATGAATGAATGAATGGAATGAATGAATGAATGAATGGAATGAATGAATGAATGAATGGAATGAATGAATGAATGAATGGAATGAATGAATGAATGAATGGAATGAATGAATGAATGAATGAATGGAATGAATGAATGAATGAATGAATGAATGGAATGAATGAATGAATGAATGGAATGAATGAATGAATGGAATGAATGAATGGAATGAATGAATGAATGAATGGAATGAATGAATGAATGAATGAATGAATGAATGAATGAATGGAATGAATGAATGAATGAATGGAATGAATGAATGAATGAATGGAATGAATGAATGAATGAATGGAATGAATGAATGAATGAATGGAATGAATGAATGAATGAATGGAATGAATGAATGAATGAATGGAATGAATGAATGAATGAATGGAATGAATGAATGAATGAATGGAATGAATGAATGAATGAATGGAATGAATGAATGAATGAATGAATGAATGAATGAATGAATGAATGAATGAATGAATGAATGAATGAATGAATGAATGAATGAATGAATGAATGAATGAATGAATGAATGAATGAATGAATGAATGAATGAATGAATGAATGAATGAATGAATGAATGAATGAATGAATGAATGAATGAATGAATGAATGAATGAATGAATGAATGAATGAATGAATGAATGAATGGAATGAATGAATGAATGAATGGAATGAACGAATGAATGAATGGAATGAACGAATGAATGAATGGAATGAACGAATGAATGAATGGAATGAACGAATGAATGAATGGAATGAACGAATGAATGAATGGAATGAACGAATGAATGAATGGAATGAACGAATGAATGAATGGAATGAACGAATGAATGAATGGAATGAACGAATGAATGAATGGAATGAACGAATGAATGAATGGAATGAACGAATGAATGAATGGAATGAACGAATGAATGAATGGAATGAACGAATGAATGAATGGAATGAACGAATGAATGAATGGAATGAACGAATGAATGAATGGAATGAACGAATGAATGAATGGAATGAACGAATGAATGAATGGAATGAACGAATGAATGAATGGAATGAACGAATGAATGAATGGAATGAATGAATGAATGAATGAATGAATGAATGAATGAATGAATGAATGGAATGAATGAATGAATGAATGAATGAATGAATGAATGAATGAATGAATGAATGAATGAATGAATGAATGAATGAATGAATGAATGAATGAATGGAATGAATGAATGAATGAATGAATGAATGAATGAATGAATGAATGAATGAATGAATGAATGAATGAATGAATGAATGAATGAATGAATGAATGAATGAATGAATGAATGAATGAATGAATGAATGAATGAATGAATGAATGAATGAATGAATGAATGAATGAATGAATGAATGAATGAATGGAATGAACGAATGAATGAATGGAATGAACGAATGAATGAATGGAATGAACGAATGAATGAATGGAATGAATGAATGAATGAATGAATGAATGAATGAATGGAATGAACGAATGAATGAATGGAATGAACGAATGAATGAATGGAATGAACGAATGAATGAATGGAATGAACGAATGAATGAATGGAATGAACGAATGAATGAATGGAATGAACGAATGAATGAATGGAATGAACGAATGAATGAATGGAATGAACGAATGAATGAATGGAATGAACGAATGAATGAATGGAATGAACGAATGAATGAATGGAATGAACGAATGAATGAATGGAATGAACGAATGAATGAATGGAATGAACGAATGAATGAATGGAATGAACGAATGAATGAATGGAATGAATGAATGAATGAATGGAATGAACGAATGAATGAATGGAATGAACGAATGAATGAATGGAATGAACGAATGAATGAATGGAATGAACGAATGAATGAATGGAATGAACGAATGAATGAATGGAATGAACGAATGAATGAATGGAATGAATGAATGAATGAATGGAATGAACGAATGAATGAATGGAATGAACGAATGAATGAATGGAATGAATGAATGAATGAATGGAATGAACGAATGAATGAATGGAATGAACGAATGAATGAATGGAATGAATGAATGAATGAATGGAATGAACGAATGAATGAATGGAATGAACGAATGAATGAATGGAATGAACGAATGAATGAATGGAATGAACGAATGAATGAATGGAATGAACGAATGAATGAATGGAATGAACGAATGAATGAATGGAATGAACGAATGAATGAATGGAATGAACGAATGAATGAATGGAATGAACGAATGAATGAATGGAATGAACGAATGAATGAATGGAATGAACGAATGAATGAATGGAATGAACGAATGAATGAATGGAATGAACGAATGAATGAATGGAATGAACGAATGAATGAATGGAATGAACGAATGAATGAATGGAATGAATGAATGAATGAATGGAATGAATGGAATGAATGGAATGAATGGAATGAATGGAATGAATGGAATGAATGGAATGAATGGAATGAATGGAATGAATGAATGAATGAATGGAATGAATGAATGAATGAATGGAATGAATGAATGAATGAATGGAATGAATGAATGAATGAATGGAATGAATGAATGAATGAATGGAATGAATGAATGAATGAATGGAATGAATGAATGAATGAATGGAATGAATGAATGAATGAATGGAATGAATGAATGAATGAATGGAATGAATGAATGAATGAATGAATGAATGAATGAATGAATGAATGAATGAATGAATGAATGAATGAATGAATGAATGAATGAATGAATGAATGAATGAATGAATGAATGAATGAATGAATGAATGAATGAATGAATGAATGAATGAATGAATGAATGAATGAATGAATGAATGAATGAATGAATGAATGAATGAATGAATGAATGAATGAATGAATGAATGAATGAATGAATGAATGAATGAATGAATGAATGAATGAATGAATGAATGAATGAATGAATGAATGAATGAATGAATGAATGAATGAATGGAATGAACGAATGAATGAATGGAATGAACGAATGAATGAATGGAATGAACGAATGAATGAATGGAATGAACGAATGAATGAATGGAATGAACGAATGAATGAATGGAATGAACGAATGAATGAATGGAATGAACGAATGAATGAATGGAATGAACGAATGAATGAATGGAATGAACGAATGAATGAATGGAATGAACGAATGAATGAATGGAATGAACGAATGAATGAATGGAATGAACGAATGAATGAATGGAATGAACGAATGAATGAATGGAATGAACGAATGAATGAATGGAATGAACGAATGAATGAATGGAATGAACGAATGAATGAATGGAATGAACGAATGAATGAATGGAATGAACGAATGAATGAATGGAATGAACGAATGAATGAATGGAATGAACGAATGAATGAATGGAATGAACGAATGAATGAATGGAATGAACGAATGAATGAATGGAATGAACGAATGAATGAATGGAATGAACGAATGAATGAATGGAATGAACGAATGAATGAATGGAATGAACGAATGAATGAATGGAATGAACGAATGAATGAATGGAATGAACGAATGAATGAATGGAATGAACGAATGAATGAATGGAATGAACGAATGAATGAATGGAATGAACGAATGAATGAATGGAATGAACGAATGAATGAATGGAATGAACGAATGAATGAATGGAATGAACGAATGAATGAATGGAATGAACGAATGAATGAATGGAATGAACGAATGAATGAATGGAATGAACGAATGAATGAATGGAATGAATGAATGAATGGAATGAATGAATGAATGAATGGAATGAATGAATGAATGAATGGAATGAATGAATGAATGAATGGAATGAATGAATGAATGAATGGAATGAATGAATGAATGAATGGAATGAATGAATGAATGAATGGAATGAACGAATGAATGAATGGAATGAATGAATGAATGAATGAATGAATGAATGAATGAATGGAATGAATGAATGAATGAATGGAATGAATGAATGAATGAATGGAATGAATGAATGAATGAATGAATGAATGAATGAATGAATGGAATGAATGAATGAATGAATGGAATGAATGAATGAATGAATGGAATGAATGAATGAATGAATGGAATGAACGAATGAATGAATGGAATGAACGAATGAATGAATGGAATGAACGAATGAATGAATGGAATGAACGAATGAATGAATGGAATGAACGAATGAATGAATGGAATGAATGAATGAATGAATGAATGAATGAATGAATGAATGGAATGAATGAATGAATGAATGGAATGAATGAATGAATGAATGGAATGAATGAATGAATGAATGGAATGAATGAATGAATGAATGGAATGAATGAATGAATGAATGGAATGAATGAATGAATGAATGGAATGAATGAATGAATGAATGGAATGAATGAATGAATGAATGAATGAATGAATGAATGAATGAATGAATGAATGAATGAATGAATGAATGAATGAATGGAATGAATGAATGAATGAATGGAATGAATGAATGAATGAATGGAATGAATGAATGAATGAATGAATGAATGAATGAATGAATGAATGAATGAATGAATGAATGAATGAATGAATGAATGAATGAATGAATGAATGAATGAATGAATGAATGAATGAATGAATGAATGAATGAATGAATGAATGAATGAATGAATGAATGAATGAATGAATGAATGAATGAATGAATGAATGAATGAATGAATGAATGAATGAATGAATGAATGAATGAATGAATGAATGGAATGAATGAATGAATGAATGAATGAATGAATGAATGAATGAATGAATGAATGAATGAATGAATGAATGAATGAATGAATGAATGAATGAATGGAATGAATGAATGAATGAATGAATGAATGAATGAATGAATGAATGAATGAATGAATGAATGAATGAATGAATGAATGAATGAATGAATGAATGAATGAATGAATGAATGAATGAATGAATGAATGGAATGAATGAATGAATGAATGAATGAATGAATGAATGAATGAATGAATGAATGAATGAATGAATGAATGAATGAATGAATGAATGAATGAATGAATGAATGAATGAATGAATGAATGAATGAATGAATGAATGAATGAATGAATGAATGAATGAATGAATGGAATGAATGAATGAATGAATGAATGAATGAATGAATGAATGAATGAATGAATGAATGAATGAATGAATGAATGAATGAATGAATGAATGAATGAATGAATGAATGAATGAATGAATGAATGAATGAATGAATGAATGAATGAATGAATGAATGAATGAATGAATGAATGAATGAATGAATGAATGAATGAATGAATGAATGAATGAATGAATGAATGAATGAATGAATGAATGAATGAATGAATGAATGAATGAATGAATGAATGAATGAATGAATGAATGAATGAATGAATGAATGAATGAATGAATGAATGAATGAATGAATGAATGAATGAATGAATGAATGAATGAATGAATGAATGAATGAATGAATGAATGAATGAATGAATGAATGAATGAATGAATGAATGAATGAATGAATGAATGAATGAATGAATGAATGAATGAATGAATGAATGAATGAATGAATGAATGAATGAATGAATGAATGAATGAATGAATGAATGAATGAATGAATGAATGAATGAATGAATGAATGAATGAATGAATGAATGAATGAATGAATGAATGAATGAATGAATGAATGAATGAATGAATGAATGAATGAATGAATGGAATGAATGAATGAATGGAATGAATGAATGAATGAATGGAATGAATGAATGAATGAATGGAATGAATGAATGAATGAATGGAATGAATGAATGAATGAATGGAATGAATGAATGAATGAATGGAATGAATGAATGAATGAATGGAATGAATGAATGAATGAATGGAATGAATGAATGAATGAATGGAATGAATGAATGAATGAATGGAATGAATGAATGAATGAATGGAATGAATGAATGAATGAATGGAATGAATGAATGAATGAATGGAATGAATGAATGAATGAATGGAATGAATGAATGAATGAATGGAATGAATGAATGAATGAATGGAATGAATGAATGAATGAATGGAATGAATGAATGAATGAATGGAATGAATGAATGAATGAATGGAATGAATGAATGAATGAATGAATGAATGAATGAATGAATGGAATGAATGAATGAATGGAATGAATGAATGAATGAATGGAATGAATGAATGAATGAATGAATGGAATGAATGAATGAATGAATGGAATGAATGAATGAATGAATGGAATGAATGAATGAATGGAATGAATGAATGAATGGAATGAATGAATGAATGAATGGAATGAATGAATGAATGAATGAATGAATGAATGAATGGAATGAATGAATGAATGAATGAATGAATGAATGAATGGAATGAATGAATGAATGAATGGAATGAATGAATGAATGAATGAATGAATGAATGAATGAATGAATGAATGAATGAATGAATGAATGAATGAATGAATGAATGAATGAATGAATGAATGAATGAATGAATGAATGAATGGAATGAATGAATGAATGAATGGAATGAATGAATGAATGAATGGAATGAATGAATGAATGAATGGAATGAATGAATGAATGAATGGAATGAATGAATGAATGAATGGAATGAATGAATGAATGAATGGAATGAATGAATGAATGAATGGAATGAATGAATGAATGAATGGAATGAATGAATGAATGAATGGAATGAATGAATGAATGAATGGAATGAATGAATGAATGAATGGAATGAATGAATGAATGAATGGAATGAATGAATGAATGAATGGAATGAATGAATGAATGAATGGAATGAATGAATGAATGAATGGAATGAATGAATGAATGAATGGAATGAATGAATGAATGAATGGAATGAATGAATGAATGAATGAATGAATGAATGAATGAATGGAATGAATGAATGAATGAATGAATGAATGAATGAATGAATGGAATGAATGAATGAATGAATGGAATGAATGAATGAATGAATGAATGAATGAATGAATGAATGAATGAATGAATGAATGAATGAATGAATGAATGAATGAATGAATGAATGAATGAATGAATGGAATGAATGAATGAATGAATGGAATGAATGAATGAATGAATGGAATGAATGAATGAATGGAATGAATGAATGAATGGAATGAATGAATGAATGAATGAATGAATGAATGAATGAATGGAATGAATGAATGAATGAATGGAATGAATGAATGAATGAATGGAATGAATGAATGAATGAATGGAATGAATGAATGAATGAATGGAATGAATGAATGAATGAATGGAATGAATGAATGAATGAATGGAATGAATGAATGAATGAATGGAATGAATGAATGAATGAATGGAATGAATGAATGAATGAATGGAATGAATGAATGAATGAATGAATGAATGAATGGAATGAATGAATGAATGAATGAATGAATGAATGAATGAATGAATGAATGAATGAATGAATGAATGAATGAATGAATGAATGAATGAATGAATGAATGAATGAATGAATGAATGAATGAATGAATGAATGAATGAATGAATGAATGAATGAATGAATGAATGAATGAATGAATGAATGAATGAATGAATGAATGAATGAATGAATGAATGAATGAATGAATGAATGAATGAATGAATGAATGAATGAATGAATGAATGAATGAATGAATGAATGAATGAATGAATGAATGAATGAATGAATGAATGAATGAATGAATGAATGAATGAATGAATGAATGAATGAATGAATGAATGAATGAATGAATGAATGAATGAATGAATGAATGAATGAATGAATGAATGAATGAATGAATGAATGAATGAATGAATGAATGAATGAATGAATGAATGAATGAATGAATGAATGAATGAATGAATGAATGAATGAATGAATGAATGAATGAATGAATGAATGAATGAATGAATGAATGAATGAATGAATGAATGAATGAATGAATGAATGAATGAATGAATGAATGAATGAATGAATGAATGAATGAATGAATGAATGAATGAATGAATGAATGAATGAATGAATGAATGAATGAATGAATGAATGAATGAATGAATGAATGAATGAATGAATGAATGAATGAATGAATGAATGAATGAATGAATGAATGAATGAATGAATGAATGAATGAATGAATGAATGAATGAATGAATGAATGAATGAATGAATGAATGAATGAATGAATGAATGAATGAATGAATGAATGAATGAATGAATGAATGAATGAATGAATGAATGAATGAATGAATGAATGAATGAATGAATGAATGAATGAATGAATGAATGAATGAATGAATGAATGAATGAATGAATGAATGAATGAATGAATGAATGAATGAATGAATGAATGAATGAATGAATGAATGAATGAATGAATGAATGAATGAATGAATGAATGAATGAATGAATGAATGAATGAATGAATGAATGAATGAATGAATGAATGAATGAATGAATGAATGGAATGAATGAATGAATGAATGGAATGAATGAATGAATGAATGGAATGAATGAATGAATGAATGGAATGAATGAATGAATGAATGGAATGAATGAATGAATGAATGGAATGAATGAATGAATGAATGGAATGAATGAATGAATGAATGGAATGAATGAATGAATGAATGGAATGAATGAATGAATGAATGGAATGAATGAATGAATGAATGGAATGAATGAATGAATGAATGGAATGAATGAATGAATGAATGGAATGAATGAATGAATGAATGGAATGAATGAATGAATGAATGGAATGAACGAATGAATGAATGGAATGAACGAATGAATGAATGGAATGAATGAATGAATGAATGGAATGAACGAATGAATGAATGGAATGAATGAATGAATGAATGGAATGAATGAATGAATGAATGGAATGAATGAATGAATGAATGGAATGAATGAATGAATGAATGGAATGAATGAATGAATGAATGGAATGAATGAATGAATGAATGGAATGAATGAATGAATGAATGAATGAATGAATGAATGAATGAATGGAATGAATGAATGAATGAATGGAATGAATGAATGAATGAATGAATGAATGAATGAATGAATGGAATGAATGAATGAATGAATGGAATGAATGAATGAATGAATGAATGAATGAATGAATGAATGAATGAATGAATGGAATGAATGAATGAATGAATGAATGAATGAATGAATGAATGGAATGAATGAATGAATGAATGAATGAATGAATGAATGAATGAATGGAATGAATGAATGAATGAATGAATGAATGAATGAATGAATGAATGGAATGAATGAATGAATGAATGGAATGAATGAATGAATGAATGAATGAATGAATGAATGAATGGAATGAATGAATGAATGAATGAATGAATGAATGAATGAATGGAATGAATGAATGAATGAATGGAATGAATGAATGAATGAATGAATGAATGAATGAATGAATGAATGAATGAATGAATGAATGAATGAATGAATGAATGAATGAATGAATGAATGAATGAATGGAATGAATGAATGAATGAATGAATGAATGAATGAATGAATGAATGGAATGAATGAATGAATGAATGGAATGAATGAATGAATGAATGGAATGAATGAATGAATGAATGGAATGAATGAATGAATGAATGGAATGAATGAATGAATGAATGAATGAATGAATGAATGAATGAATGGAATGAATGAATGAATGAATGGAATGAATGAATGAATGAATGGAATGAATGAATGAATGAATGGAATGAATGAATGAATGAATGGAATGAATGAATGAATGAATGGAATGAATGAATGAATGAATGGAATGAATGAATGAATGAATGGAATGAATGAATGAATGAATGGAATGAATGAATGAATGAATGGAATGAATGAATGAATGAATGGAATGAACGAATGAATGAATGGAATGAATGAATGAATGAATGGAATGAACGAATGAATGAATGGAATGAACGAATGAATGAATGGAATGAACGAATGAATGAATGGAATGAACGAATGAATGAATGGAATGAACGAATGAATGAATGAATGAATGAATGAATGAATGAATGAATGAATGAATGAATGAATGAATGGAATGAATGGAATGAATGGAATGAATGGAATGAATGGAATGAATGGAATGAATGGAATGAATGGAATGAATGGAATGAATGGAATGAATGGAATGAATGGAATGAATGGAATGAATGGAATGAATGGAATGAATGGAATGAATGAATGAATGAATGAATGAATGAATGGAATGAATGGAATGAATGGAATGAATGGAATGAATGGAATGAATGGAATGAATGGAATGAATGGAATGAATGGAATGAATGGAATGAATGGAATGAATGGAATGAATGAATGAATGAATGAATGAATGAATGAATGAATGGAATGAATGAATGAATGAATGAATGGAATGAATGGAATGAATGAATGAATGAATGAATGAATGAATGAATGAATGAATGAATGAATGAATGAATGAATGAATGAATGAATGAATGAATGAATGAATGAATGAATGAATGAATGAATGAATGAATGAATGAATGAATGAATGAATGAATGAATGAATGAATGAATGAATGAATGAATGAATGAATGAATGAATGAATGAATGAATGAATGAATGAATGAATGAATGAATGAATGAATGAATGAATGAATGAATGAATGAATGAATGAATGAATGAATGAATGAATGAATGAATGAATGAATGAATGAATGAATGAATGAATGAATGAATGAATGAATGAATGAATGAATGAATGAATGAATGAATGAATGAATGAATGAATGAATGAATGAATGAATGAATGAATGAATGAATGAATGAATGAATGAATGAATGAATGAATGAATGAATGAATGAATGAATGAATGAATGAATGAATGAATGAATGAATGAATGAATGAATGAATGAATGAATGAATGAATGAATGAATGAATGAATGAATGAATGAATGAATGAATGAATGAATGAATGAATGAATGAATGAATGAATGAATGAATGAATGAATGAATGAATGAATGAATGAATGAATGAATGAATGAATGAATGAATGAATGAATGAATGAATGAATGAATGAATGAATGAATGAATGAATGAATGAATGAATGAATGAATGAATGAATGAATGAATGAATGAATGAATGAATGAATGAATGAATGAATGAATGAATGAATAAATAAATAAATAAATTAATCAATTAATTAATTATATTAATTAAATAATTAATTAATTAATTAATTAATTAAATGAATAAATAAATAAATTAAATAATTAATTAATTAATTAATTAAATTAATTAATTAATTAAATAAATTAAATTAATAAATAAATAAATAAATTAATTAATTAATTAATTAATTAAATAAATAAATTAATTAAATAAATTAAATTAATTAATTAATTAATTAATTAATTAATTAATTAAATAAATAAATAAATTAATTAATTAAATAAATGAATTAAATAAATTAAGTAAATAAATCAATTAATTGATTAATTAAATAAATAAATAAATTAAATAATTAATTAAATAAATAAATTAAATAAATAAATTAAATAAATAAATAGATTAATTAAATAAATTAATTAATTAATTAAATTAATTAATTAATTAATTAAATAAATTGAATAAATAAATTGATTAATTAAATAAATAAATAAATTGAATAAATAAATAAATAAATTGAATAAATAAATAAGTAAATTGAATAAATTAGTTAATTAATTAATTAATTAATTAATTAATTAATTAATTAATTAAATAAATAAATAAATTGAATAAATAAATAAATAAATAAATAAATAAATAAATAAATAAATTGAATAAATAAATAAATAAATTGAATAAATAAATAAGTAAATTGAATAAATTAGTTAATTAATTAATTAATTAATTAATTAATTAATTAATTAATTAAATAAATAAATAAATAAATAGATTGAATAAATAAATAAATAAATTAATTAATTAATTAATTAATAAAATGAATAAATAAATAAATAAATAAATAAATAAATTGAATAAATAAATAAATAAATAAATAGATAAATAAATAAATAAATAGAATAAATAAATAAATAAATAAGTAAATAAATAAATAAATAAATAAATAAATAAATAAATTGAATAAATAAATAAATAAATAAATAAACAAGTAAATAAATAAATAAATAAATTGAATAAATAAATAAATAAATAAATAAATAAATAAATAAATAAATAAATTGAATAAATAAATAAATAAATAAATAAATATGTAAATAAATATGTAAATAAATAACTAAATAATTAAATAGATAAATAAATAGGAAAATGCGAATCACAGTGAATGAAGAAATATGCAGCGGTAAGTGCACGATATGTACTTTTGCATTTCGCAAACTCGATTAATCAATTGCATAAATTATCAAGAAATGAGATCCGAGATTAATGCCTTCATATATTGATTAACTCGAATATCGGTGCAAATTTTTCGCAGAAGATCTGTTTTTCTATATCCAAATCAGTGCACCTGAACAATCAACCAATGCGCGATGCAGGTAAATTTTTTATTCACGTTTAAATGTTTAGTATTTTTCAGAACTGATGCATCGATGTCAATTGTGTTTCATCCTATAGTGTACATTTACCCAGCAAACTCCGTAACCCTAGCCCAATCAAACCGACACGCAGACGCATGCAGACAGACGTGCAGACGCGACATCATCGTAATATGCTTTAGGAATTCAAATTTGCGACATTCAGATGGGAAGCCGCCAAAGCATTATGACAGTTAAATATGCTTTATGCAGCGAGCTCTCTTTTCTATGCACTTCTGCTGCACTAACCTCAAACCCGCTCGCTATTCTCTGCGCTAACGAACTCTGCGACACGGAGGGGTGTATACACCTGTAGATCCTCCTTGTCAATGTTGTTCGAGTGTGCTTGAAGTTGGTGGGATATTCCAGTCGTGAACAAGTAGTCCGCGAAACATGCAAGTATCGTCTGCGAACTTGCTACCAAATATACCGGCCTTTCGGTTGCGCATTTGACAGGCAGTTGATTTTTGTTATCAGGCATCATGCTGTTGTTTTAAAGATTGTTGACCACTCATTGATGGGGTTTTATCCTGTAGATGTCTGTGATTTCTTTCAAACTTGACGGATCAGTGTGAATTAAGGGTTACTAAAATTTTCAAAAAAAGACCAAAATTTCTGTGACTCTAATACTTATCATCACTAAGGGAAATAGTAAAGGCCACCATACCTCATGCTGAAAGCAACAATGGTGATACATCCGTTTTCAGATTGCTAACTTTTATATAACAATGAAAGCTGTAATATTATCCAATTTAACAAGTTTGCTAAGTGAAGTTGAAATTTTTAGCCGCCTATCCAGGTCAATGATAAGTGCACACCCATCCTTAAAAGTTTTTTTTACACCATCCTTTACACACAAGTTATACCTTTTACATCCATCCTTAAAAGAGAGAAAGAAAAGAAAAATTCACCTTAGTTTTTTTACAAATGTACGTACTGTGAAGTTTTCGAATTTTGTTGTTATGAATCATTTGTGAACCAGTGAAAAACATAGGACAAAGTGAATTGCTTAAGTCACTCGAAGTTCGTTAGAAAAATCGAATCGTTAAAACTTTTTGGCAAAAGATCAAGCATGACGTAATCGTGAAAACTTTAATTCTGTGATGTTAATTTATAATGTTGGGCACGCTCTTGTTTCATTTAAAGAAAAGCATAATTTATTTCGCATCTGAATGAGAGAATCGCAAACAAACTTCATAGAAAAATGAGACATAAAAGCTTCGATTATGTGATCGGATTATCACTGTTTGATATTTTATCCATTAGAAGACTCGATGGAAGGTAAGGAAAAGGACTATGCGTATGTGAATCGCAGTGTGATCGCTATCGATTCAACGATCGAATGGACGGGCGAAGAATGCTTAGGATCGATCCCCCATTCCCGCTCCCCCTGCCCCGTTTGCTTCCACCTCGAGCGGCATTACAAGTTTTAGCAGTGATACAACTCGATCATTAGACAAGGTTATTTTCATGTTTGCATTGAGTATTACATCTCATAATAAAGGAATTTCAAAATGGCGATCACGCAGAAATAAATCGTCTTTGGTGTTCTTTTCTTGCAACATATTTGCGATGCGGAGATCGTTTCGTTCGAATCACTATCACTCCGGATCATATATTTATGCTGAATTATATGGCGCAAATGAAGACGAATTGCCTATGTAGAAGCAATAAGAGCGAATGATTTAGAATCCTTCTGTACCTTGTGGATGTTTATACTGAAATGAAGCAATAAGCGATACATTGCAAATATTGCTGATAGAAAATAGGCAAATTGCAGTGAAGGGCGACTTAGGGATCATGCTCATCTGCAAATTCACTTGCACTATTAGTTCGAATTGAACCGGTCGGTCATCCAGTGTTTATGAAAAGTGGGCTTTACGAGTGGGAATGCTGCTGTTAATAACGATACTGAATATATAGAAGGATTGGACTTTAGAGTGGTGCTTCGTTATTATAATGTAATGATATACGGCATCAAAATTAGAGTCCCTTGCATATTCATTTGCATATTTTATTAATAAACCGAGAGATCGCATATATTCATCAATTAGCGCAATGCTCGATGTCATACAATAGCATGGATTATGATTAAAACTTTTAGAGGAATCGAACACTGGAATAATCCATCATTGCCATAAGTGCAAATGGTTTATGCATTCAATGCAAAATCCTGCTGCTCAACGTTGAGCGCTCGAACGAATTAGCGATGAGTTTAGTTTGAACATAAATTCTTTCAATTCTATTAATTTACATACTATGAATCTAGTGTGCAAAAAGCGATATATTTCAGGTCGAAGTAAACGAGCGCTTTTATGATGAAGCCAGAGGAATAACCTTAGAAAATTAATTCAAAAGCTTGAACCATCACATATTAAAGCCGCCAATAAAGTAATAAATTTGCGGTCTTAAAAAGTTATGTAATTTATATTCAAATGCTAACGTCTCCCGCACCTTTAATAAATAACTTTAGGCCAACATATATTGTTGATAATTTTAGAGTATATTCAATTCGGAAACAAAGGTAAAGAGGACGCACCTGATAATGTGCGATCCGGGAGAGCTGAATAAAGCCAATGGCACCAACACATGAGCAAACACTAGCCAAGTAATAGTTGATTGGTACAATTACGAACGAATATCTTGTCCATATAGCACCAGTCACGAGTAATGCTGTGTTCTGCAAAATTATGTCTTCGAAGCAAAGAACTTTGCTCGACTATTGAATGATAGTCAATAATTTCATTCGTCACTTCGACTTAGCAAAGTTTGGACGCCAAACGGACAGCAATGTTGAAATACGCTTAGATTGTTTGAACCTTTGGTGTCACTTGTAAATTCCTACACCTTCCCTCCCCACTTACCCGTTTTCATCAACTTTCCACTGAAAGCAAGCTTTGAATTCCCTCTTTTTGCCAAAACGACCTCCAACACTAAAACCTCTTCCCAATTAACCACTTCGATGTGAAATTGAATATATAGGCAAATAAGAATTCTTCTCATCTTTTGTTTTTTCGAAACGGATTTTGAGTGACATAACATTGACAAAGAATCACAGATCGTCGCATTTATTCCTTATTTACAATAATTAACGAAGTAAGAAGTAATCTGTTATGGCTTAATATTACATTTTCGTATATATTTTCGGTACCTTTTGGCCTTCTATTCTTTGAGTTTAGACGTTATTTAAAGGAAATATTGAATTCCTAATGTGTTTAATTTCATAAGAACGACGTGCTATAGTAATTTGGACGTTTTTAATGCTCATGTCCATAAAAATTAAACTCTACAATACTTACTTGAGAAACGCTGAGTTTTTCGGCGGGTCTAGCAAGATCAGCAAGCCCTGCTATTACAAGACACCATTTTATAGTGGGCGCCCAGAAGAATACAGTTTTAGGTCCAGCTGGGTGATTCCAAGCTGGTTTCGCAAAAGCTGGCAGGAGTGGATAGATGACCTAAATGAAATTCGAAATTAAGCTTTACTAAAGGTTAGCTGAATATTTTCGGAATTTCATAAAAAATTGAAAAATCGAACGCTAAATACTAGGCATAATATTAGCAATGAGATGAAAAAGAAGAATAACATAATAAAACAATATGTTTTAAGGAAAATATTAACTATTTTTTTCAAAGGATTGACGGGAAATTGTTTGAGAAAGTTATTTGAATTTTCCAATAACTCAAAAGAGGACACAAGTTGAAAGCAACGAAAATGTTCACTGCTAATAAATTCAATGTTAAACTTAAATTTGTGCGTCAATAATTTACTTAATGATTCGACATGCTATTATTTTTTATTAAAATTAAAGGCTCTTAAATATTGCATATTTGTAGATTAGTCAATAACATGAATTAGTTCTTAATCACCACCGAAAGAGTCATTAATGATTTTAACGATGCAGGGCATTAGTAATGAACGAAAGGCCAGCATAAAGCATTCAAAAAAGCAAAGGTTTATATGCAGAGGAATGGAGGTTAGACATTGTTCTATAGCACATTGTTTTCAAATATCATTAAAAACGTTCTATATGTTGAAAGATTCGAAACATCTACATATAAATTAAAAAACTGAAATATTACTTCAAAAAGTTGTACTGCTTCGTTTTTGAAACAACACACCGCTATGAAAATTGTAGCATATAGATTCATTTCTGAGCTCATTATTGCTTATATCATTCCTAGTTCTTTGTTTTTAGAGGAGATATCCTCTCGTATTTGATATTTGATTGCTATTTTGTTCTAAAAAACTACTGAAATTTCTAGAGATTAATGGTGATAACCTGTATTTACCTTATCAGCTGCCCGGCAAAGCGATCGATAAAGAAAAGAAACCATCGACTTCTGCAATGAACTCGATTCGGACAATATAGAAAGGTTAAATTTTTTGACAAATCAACTTAAGGCATTTAGTGACGGTTAAAAGAATATATTGGTGATGTAAATAAGGAACACTATGAAGGTTACACTGTTGCTTGCACGCTCTCACATAAGGTAGCACTACGATGATAATGATATCTATTATTAGTAATATATTTGCTGAATTGATAAAAAAAATAACAACCACGAATACTGCTAGAAAATATTATGCAAAAAATTTCTTAATTTGAAATATCATAATATTCAACCATTGATCATTTAATAACACAAATGCTGCAACGCATTCAATGAAAAGCAGAGGTAATGAGGTTTTCATCAGCTTTTCTATGTTGAAATTAAAATGTGATGTAAAGAAATCGGCATATTTTAATAAAATGCTATAAAATATTTTCGTGATACTCGTTTAACAATAAATTCTTTCATTTGAATTATCCTTTTTGTTCATTCACTGGGAAAGCGCGCCAAAGAGATTGGCACAATGCGTGCGTTCTGAATTCCGCATATTAAATCAACAAGTGCTATATATTAGCAAACAATAAAAAATGCTCACTGATACATTCGTACTTCACACACCAGATTCATTATTAATAACGGTTTTTTTAAGGCAGACAATTAAATTGTGAGCCGACTTCTCGTGATGTGCAAATTTCGGATGAATTTATGAGCGCATATAATTCTCTTGGAAATTGATGTACCTACTTGATCATTCATATTGGTGGAGATACTGCATTAAGGAGTATAACTGTCAAACTTAGCAATTTTAGCTTCACTCATTCTGGATATGAAACTATAGTGCAGTGGATATATATGCAGCGATGCCTTTTGCAATTGTATAATTTCAAATTCACACAAAAACGGGACGATTATCCGCTAGGGTGTGCAAATGCTCACAATAATAGCGCTCAATAATATCTTTATGACATCATAAAGCAGCCGATTGATTGCTTCTTACGTGAACTTCGACACTCGAAAATATTAATAATATGTGCAAGTTTGCGTTCTTTTATGATAGATTATATGAGGCGTAAATTGAGTATATAATCGCACGGACTTATAGTCAAAGAGTAAGAAGCTTTAATAGAAGCATTAGGTGTGAACAGAATTCAAGAGGCGTATATTGCACCAACTTTCTTGATACATACTTATTTGGCAAATAGGCTGTAAGGCTGGGGGTTGTTTGCAAGCTTCATTATTCAGGGGAAAAAAAAGAAAATTACAGCCAAAGAACTCTTTGCTGAAGAATTTCGAACCAAATTAGAATAACCGGTTTACTTCACTCAAAACATACTACATTTTTAAGCTCTTTTACAAAAATTAAAAAGTAAAGTAACTGTAAAGTAAAATGAAAGATAAAAAGTAATTTAACTTTTGAATTTTTTTATGGCGAATGATTTTCTTCTTGCTCTATTATTGTCTCTAATGCAGTCTCCAAAAGCGAGAGATTGTTTGAAAGATTAGTAACAATTAGGAAATTACTACTCATAGAAAAATTAATTCAGAAATTTTTTATAAATTGAGAATGCCTTAGAAAGATATTTCTTAAAGCATCATATTGCTTATCGATTGTTGACATTGATTAGTCTCGAAAATTTAGGCATCATAAATGAATGCATAAAAAGATATTTGAAGGTCAAAAAGCTCGTAAACAATAAAGCATCGTAATTTACGCCATATTTTTATGCTTTCTTCGCTTTATTTACAACGCTTAATTGAGGTTATTAACAATGATAAAATTTAATCAGTGAACATCTATTCAGTTCTCAATCAGTTCTTATTTGCAAGTGACACTGAGTCTCTAGATGATATCAAGTAGTAGAGCTGAGTCTCTATTATGTGATATTGCACTTTGTGCTTATCGTTCATCAAATCAGCTACTTCCATAATTTACCATAGATCAGCTGTTAGTAAAAAAAATTCGTTTTCTCTCATCCGACCGGTGTAAATAAATCTAGCTAAGTGAAAACTGTACGCAAATTTTGCAGTTTCACAATGAAAGCGCATTTCATTGGATAGACTTCTTTACAAAAGCCTTAACGCTCTCATATAGGAAGTAATACTTTAAAGGCATATGTCAACTTAGTTACGCATGCTATAGCACTCGGGTGGGAAATTAGATGCGAAGAATACTCTACTCAACTGAAACTAAACACGCTATCAAGATCATATAACAGTGGATTACAGATTCTAAATAATTGGAGCAGGAAGGAAAAAAATTTGTATTTAGCTGCGAAAAGCAATGGAATGGATGTAATGGGGTTGCGAACTATGAATCAGCAATGCAGCAGTTCAACACTACAGCACCACTAGTTTACATTTAGGGTTTACACGTCTACACGTCATAGGTCATTACCTCCTAGGTTACTCTTTGAGAATCACTTCTCACACAATTATTTCAAAAATATGAAGAAACTAACGAAAATTTAATCCCACTTAACGAAATATTTATTGAATAATATTGCAGCGTTATTCACGAACACTGGCTTTCTTGCTGGAAAATATGTTCGTTTCTAACAACTCTCAACCAGCGAGAAAAAAGTACACTGCTAGAGGGTGCAAGTTTATTGATTGGGGGTAGAAGGATGGGCTGTTGTTCAGTGGATCTCTGTTGCAGCAGGCGTTTATACATCAGCTTAGAAGATCTTTGCAACTTTTTCTCTTCTTATTTATGCAGTATTAAATAAGTATCATTGAAAATATTATTATTTATATCATTTATAATTATATTATAAGATTACGAGTATTAGTTATGCAAAATTTTGTAATTTTCCCTTAATTATTTGCATATAAAAGCGAAACTATTCTATATTAAAGGCACACTTGGAAGATAAACTTCAAAAAAAAAAAAACAAAACAAAAAGCATTCCTTTTCCTTGAACTAATATTGGAAATTTAAAGCTCATTAGTACTGTAAAATAATGGAATTGGGAAAATATGAGATATGATTTTTTACTGGGAGAAATTAATGATTCATATGAAAACATTGATGAGAGTAGAAGCAGCTATTGAATGCTTGTTAGGTTCAAATAAACGATATTAATTGCCTCTCATGAAGAAGTTTATAGGTATATGGTTACTTTTTTGCCATTTCTTAACAATAACATCCACTTCTAGCTTGACCACTTGAAATTTTTGTAACAAAAAACTTGGATATTATTTTGATTTCATACTTATAATATATTTTCTTTTCTTCTATATTTTTGAAATATTCGCTTTATAAAATCGAAAGAAATACATTTTGCATTGAGGTTGATATGAAAGTGCTCAAAAAGGCAGCACTTTTTGCTTTTTCAAAGCGCAAAATTTTAAGGTTTTTTGAGTATTGAAAGCTTCAAGATTTATAATGAGAAAATTCATAGCGCTCTCGTTTCTCAAATTCTGGGAATAATAAGCATATTATGGAATTCAAAGTATTATTATAAAGAGTGCTATTCAAAGATAAATTTTTTTGAAAATATTTTTTTGGAATTTTCTTCAATTTTTACTGGTATATGAAAATATTAGGGAAATTGAGCCTGGAGTCTTCATGAGTAATTAATGCTTATTTGCATATATTATGCTTCCAGCATGATAACTTAAAAATAACTGTGAAAGAATAATTTCATTGCCTGTCATAGATAAATAAAATGTATAATTAATGCAATATATATATATATATATATATATATATATATATATATATATATATATATATATATATATATATATATATATATAAATTCAGCAGCAATGTAATAGACGGGAAACACTCAAGCACATAACGAGTTAGTATGAAAGTAAGGAAGTAATAATTGAGAGAGGTAAATTATTTATAATCTACGAATAAAAAATTATATGCATGATTCCCAGATATGCTATGAGGATTGCCTTCTCTTATTATCTAAAAAAAAAACGTTGGCTATTTGAGGAGTTGCCAAGTTGTATGTTTCTATTTTTTTCAAGCATCAGCGACCTAACATTTGAGTTATCTCATAATTGAGACTACAACTTTTCCAAGCCTACCTTGAAAGCTTAATTAAACCTATTTTGGAAGCTCTATTGTAACACTATGGATTCTGATGATTTTCCAGCTTTCCGGGGAAGAAATATACCCATGGGAGAAGAGATTATAATCTTCACCTTGTCGGTACACATAATTTGAATAACTTGATAAAGGTGCTCGAAAAGCCGCCATTTAACTTTTTTGAAAATTTCTTACTTGTGACAGCCGTTAATTGTGGTAATTTTCGATATTTTTGTGTTTGCTGTGCATAAATAATGTTGTGCCAAAGTGACAGTTATATGTAAATTGTAATGAAGAGGTAAAACATATTGGATGAGGTTTTCATGACAGCCAGAGTTGGTGCTAATTCTTTCTCAATTGGTCATTGAAAATAACGCTGAATCTTTATTAAGACCTAATTATTCTTGAGATTCAAGTCCTCTATGAGTAACTGAAGTTGACGAATTAGATTCGCTCAGGCTGTGCTTTCTTTCCGCCAATCGAGCGCCTAGCATAAATAGAAAGAATGGTGATCAACAATAATGTAACACGGGTTTATCAAAATTTCATGTTCTTCAAGCAATATGTTCATTTGTGGCTCCGTATGCAATAAAGGCAAGCGTAATATGATTGTTGCATTAATATATTTGCTACATTTTTGAGAGAGGAGAGAGAAGAAAGGGAGATGGGGGGAGGAATTGGAAGATTTAGATGGGAAATATGCTTCTAAAGTGACGTCGGCTTTATTAAAACATTTTCAAGTTCAACTCGTGCAAAAACTTTGAATCTTTCTACTATTTCACTGCAGAAATGGTTTATAATTTCAGTTTTTCGCTTCTTCCCCGCATTATTTCCGGTGTTTTTATGCACTCGCAGCGAACAATTCTAGCAAAAAAAGGAGTTCAATTTCTTTATGTAATTTATAGTGGCGAAAATTCCAGAAGGCGCTATTTTCTTGCATCACATAGTAAACGCTTTTATGTGCAATTTCATGGTCATTCAATTGCGAAAAATTAAAATCTAATAAATGTGAACGTTGAATTTTTTTCGAGTGATTTTCGCAGAATATGGAACTTAATTTTTTCATGTATTGTTTCGTTATGACTTAATTATTTGAATGCAATATTGAATTCGGGTATATGGCTTTATGTTTTATACTCATATGTGACGAAGATATTGTAATCCATTGTATGATATAAGCTTGTTGATTTGATGTGTTTCAAGTAATAAACAAACTTCAGAATTTATTCATTGAATAAATGAGTGAAGTTTTCAATTCCAAAAACGTGGCAATGAGATATCGTTCAGCATCAACATACCTGGACCAAATATCTCTTGCTTAGAACACCAATGACTTTTTTGTGTGCTGAGAGAGATAAATATTATCGACTTTGAGAAAAAAAAAAATTTTTTTTTTAATTTGTGATTAAAGCACATAGAATTACAAGTGATGTTCGTGAGAGAGGTGAATGATGCTTATTCACTAAGACTAATAAATTTTGGCAAAGTTGCTGAGGTAGAGTCCAGGCAATAACAATAACAGAACACACACCAAGATATCACCACATATACACTGATTTGAGGCAGATCATTTGAAGCATATATCTTTAATGCGGCTGGCGAAAGGGGATCATTCACTTCAGCACGCTGTAATGCTATCTGGATGAAGTCGCTGAAAATGGACAAAAGTTACTCATCACTGAATTCATTAGCTTCCTTGAACAATGATTTTTTTATAATTGAATTTCATTAAAATATTCTGAGATGACTAGTAGGCTAATGCAATTTATGAAAGTTATTTTCATATATTCGTTTCTTAGCTCTGTAAACTCTTCATAGCGAAAGCTCTGTCAACAAATTTCTATGCAAATTCATTTGCGCATCTAATGGGATCCATCCTGCTGGTTATCATCCACTTAATACGTTTCAAATATGCGAGCTGTAAAGTGTTATTTAAGATCACCTTATTTCTTAGAGAATTTTATGAATGCATCGTAAAAAGGATGGCTTTCATATGCATGTACTTGGACGGTGATGAATTCAACTAGCCTTGTAGTTGGCGATACGCAGAAGTTGTGTTAGACCTGTGCATCCAACAAAAAAGTTCACACTAGCAAGGTAATAATTAATTGGCGCAATAACAAACGAGTAGCGTGTCCAGATTGCTCCAGTTGCTAGTAACGCTATGTTCTGAAAATATCAACTTCAACTTCCGTAAAAAACGAATACTTAATACTTGAAACATTTCTTGTAATCAGTATTTGAATATTTGAACCAGTAAGTATATAGCAAACATGTGATATGGAAAGTTGGACTTCACAATGAAATGCTTATGGTCTTTCGTATTCCCAGTTATGGGTGAGACAGGTATACAAATATCAGGAGAGGAATTTTTAACTGCTGAAAACGGCACAGCATGATTTCATGTGACCAGAAAGGAGAGAATCAAGAATGAGATTCACTGTACGCAGCATTCAGGTTAGATCTATTTATGTCTAAGAAAAATATGCACAACATTTAAAGAAGTCCCAAATAATGGATTTTAAAGACTTCCTCCCAAATGAAAATAGAACACCTGTTTTTTTCACGGTTTCAATAGCAAAAATATGAAAACTACGGAAAATTTTCACCTGTGAAATACTGAGCTTCTCAGCAGGTCTTGCCAGATCGGCAAGACCAGCACCTACAAGGCACCACTTGATCGTTGGCGCCCAGAAGAAAACCGTCTTCGGACCAGCCGAATGGTTCCAAGCTGGTTTTACAAACGCAGGCAATACCGGATAGACCAGCTGTAAATTAATTTCTTTCAACCATCATTAAAATTTCTTCCTTCCTTCATAAATGGCTGCAGGACGAAAATTTCATTTTCATTGAAATTCCTTTTCGTGTTATAAATCATACTAAGAGAGCTCCATGCATGAATTTCATGAAGCGAACTAGAATGTCGAAAACTGCAAAGACATGCTTCTTTCCAAATCCTTGTTGGATTAATTTATTTCATTATTTTCATAATGTAAGAGAAAGCTAAAGTTATCGGTAGTAAAAGCTTCAACTACCAAGATTTCAAAGAATCGAACTGTTTAACACTGGAGTTTGTCTCAGCAGAGTAGATAGGGAGGGGAATGCAGGGGAAGGGACGGCGAAGAAGGCTTCATTTTTTGCCTAATAACACAAATTAATTATACCTTTTTGCTTAGCAATTTACTTTGCTAGTAAATCTATTCAGCGTTGATAAGATTTTTTGACATGTATAACTAAACTTCAATGATTTTTGCTCTCAATAGATATACGAGGAATTATATTTTACAGAAATATAGAAAGATCATGGGAATATTTTCATAAATTATTTCATGTTATACCTAATAGGCATTAACTAAGCGAATTCTATCAGAAATGGATATAATGCATAAAATTAAAAAATTATTTCAATAAAGCTACATCTTGATTAGCAATTAGAATTAAATTATAAGTGATTCATACCCTGTCGGCGGCACGACAAACGGATCTATATAGCATTGAAACCATTGTGCGTGTAACGCCAAGAGTGAGCGCAGGAAAAGACCCTAAATGAAAATTACAACTTTTTAGAAAAGAAATTTTGTAAAGTAATATACACCAATGAATTATGAGCATTTTTTGCGCTTTGAAATGTTCGATGATATCGAACATATCGATCGGTATTTATTTTCCTATTTGTTTTTGAAGGTGAAGCCTTCAAAAAGGCCTTTTTTACACGTTATGCGGTTTATTGTTTGTGATTAATGAGTGGTGACTATGTCTTACCCCCAACAAACCTTTTTAGAGATTCCAAGGGGTTTACCAGAAAGATAGTTGGCAGTAGATAATAAAGATAGTTGATTGTAGGTTTTTTTTTACCATCATTGAAAACATAGACTAAAATGCACTCAAAATGAAAGTAAAAGGACCCTGTTTGCTTGCTTTCTGCAAAACATAAAACATTCTAAGATTGAATTTAAAGCGTAGCGTTCAAAAAACTAGAACTGCAACAACGCAGCATAGAAAAGACGATATGATTTAACAGTTGCATATCGGTCCCTCACAGTAAATTTAAATTTTAACTGCAACAAAACAGTAATTTCATATAGAGTAAGATATATTTCTATATAATTGCAACAAAACAGTGAACTAAGATTTCTATATAGTCTACATATTGCAAGGACAGCATCTTTTTAAGCATAACATACTCTTAATACTCGCAATCTATAATATGACCTAGAGGCATGGTGCATTGGCCCCGAGGTAAGTATGAGCATCTACTAAAAAGCACTTAAGATGTTCACTGCTAATTGCACTGATTCACGGTGCTTATATATACACTTATGAGGTGGGCTGGCACTTGAATATTTGTCGACCTATCGAACGTGTTTATAGAGGGAAAGCATATGTTCACGTCATCGAGCTTTGATAACGACTGTCACTAACAGGGCAACAAAGCTCTGCAAACCATCTCGATTTCATCGACGTACTTTTTCAATTCAACTGAAGAAATTATTAATTAAAGATCACATTTTACGATGTGTATTTAGCATTTTGATCTATCAATGCATCTTTATAGTTGATATCTTAATTCAAGCTTGATTTTTGTGCATTCAAATACAATCAAACTATACGATAGAAAGTGATATATTTCTATTCTACATCTAGGAGCAATGCAGTGTGACTAAAAGCTGCAAATTTAGTCTTTGCCACTCAACTCTTCCTCCAGAAACTACTGCATTTAATTCCAATAGTGTATACAAACTCTGAATCGAAACTAGTCACTCTGAATTCAGATTCCGCTAGAGCCATTTATATAGCCAGTTCAAATTGAAATATTTGGTAGAATGCTGCTTAGTGAATATTTAAACTTGTCTCACAATCATGAGAAGCGAAATCACCTACGCAAATGAATTGATAGAAAAATTTGACTCCGGAGTCACTCATCATTCATGCAGAATTAAAGTTTAAAGTATGGCTGTATATGCATTGAAAATGATAGCCAACTGTGCAAATTTCAAAAGTCATGAGAGAACTCTTTAAATTGGTATTGAATGTTTATGAAGATTCCGATTACTACCAACTGGACGATCGAACGATTTTCTAGTTTTTTCTGAACAGTTTTTTCTGAACAAGTCAATATTTCTGAACATTTCAAAGTCATTATGAGCAACTTTTTTTGTCGACTAAACAGAAAAGCTGCTAAATATTCGCATCGGATAAAATTTCTAATAAACGATTGTGTTATAGCACAATAAATTTCTTTATTCATCGTGATATCTATCAGAAGCGATAAATTTTTTGACAGATTCCATACAAAATAACTATTATATATTCCGATGCACATTTGAAGAACTGCATTAACCATTTTGCATGAGGAAGAAAGGAGAACAGTTATCGACAAATTGTTGATAGTGATTGGAAATTGAATTTATAGGTACAACCCTCTAGGATTTGAGCCCTCTACGACTTCAATCAACAAAACGCTAAATTGATTTCTCTTTATTTCACTAAGGCAAATGACTCTTTGTCAATTCTTTGCAACATAGACAATCGGCGCTATCCTCAATCAATTCACTTGCTCACCGATCTCTGCATAATTCTCAGTGGTCAGATTTCATGTCTAAAGAAATATTCAAGATTCTATAATAATTTATAATAAACACCTTAACATTCATTTTGTTAGGTAGTATAATGCTTAGGTAATGGTCATTTACTTCAAGGGAAAATTCGGTTGTTATGGAAATGAAATCACGTCAGTTTGAGTCAAAAATTTGTTGAGTATAATTTACACTTCACCACCCATACCATACCGCAAAAACCAATCTGCAAGATTCGAAAAAAGCTTTACACAGAAATTTGGGAGTGCTGATAAATTTACATGTCCGTTACTACAGGAGTCGCGAACTGTCATCATAGGCCGAGCGAGTCGTGAAAAAGACGAAATTTTTTATGTGATATTTGCCCCGACGGTCGACTTGCGGTCAAAATATTGAAGCAGCATTATTCTGGATAATTCACTTTATGCTGGTAATTTAGTCAACTATCTGAGCAGATTGCAAAAAGCACTTGCCATGCCAATCTTTGTTGTGCTTCTCTACTTGACTTATTGTCCAACTGTTCGAGTATTTCCAGCAGTCGTATTTGAATTCAGTGCACTGAACAAAACACCGTAAAAGGTTCCAATCGTTCCAATCGCATTCATAAAACTTTATCATCGGATCCCAAAACTCATCTCAAATTAACAAATCTCACCCAAAAGAGCGAATAAATTTATCCTTTTTTGCAGGGAATCCGTTTGAAATGCAAAGATCGAACATTACCTAAAAAAAACAAATGCTTCCCACTTGTTTACTTATCACAAAGTGAGTGCAATATTTCGATTTCATCAGCTAAAGGCAATCTATCGCAAACGTTATCAATAATTATCGCTCATAAAACTATTACGTATATACGGCTTATAATCACCATTAGAAAACGTTTAGCAACCTAATCACGTTATCTCTATATGGCTCCTCCATTTGTAGTGCAAGATTTTTTCTCAAACGACAATTTGCTTGATCATTTTTTCTACTGCTCATTAGCTGATTGATATCAATGCATTGTAATCGATAATAAAATCCTTATCGTGGGAATAAACGTTATGATTTGTTCGATTCGATATATTGGGGGAATACCTTTACAATGGGCACTATTAAGAAGATTTTCCATTGAATGCAATACGAATTGAGATTAACTGCAAAATAAAATTTTAGAGATTTATGTTTCATTCAACAATGAGTACGAAAATATTTTCGTAGAAATTAACCATCACGTCTATTTCATTGAGATTTTATAGAGTGGAAATTAATCGTTTTTCAATGTGCACTTCTCATGAAGAATACCTTTACAAAACCTTTCACGTTAATAGTATCATTGAACAACGTTCCAAATGAAAGTACTCTATTTTTATTTGGGATTTCGATTTACAGAAAATGTGGCTAAGGTTTTCAATTTTATATTTCAATACCAAATCACGATTAGTACAATTTATGAGGGAAATTTTTCTCTCAAAAAGATTGCTATATAAAGAATCTGCCTGTCAATTGTGATAGATTTCATTGATTTACTGAATCAGAGATAGTACTGAACTATTTTGAGAACAAGGCCAATAAACACTAGAATCTTTTCGTGGTCTACTATAATATCTAAGGATATATATTGTTATCGGCGAGTGAAATTTTTCTCATCAAACACTACGAAAGAAGCAGCTGAATGATGGTGGAACCTTTTTGTGGGGGAAAACGAGGGGTTTGAAGCAGCAATTTTGGAGAATGGGAAAGCAAGGGGTTAGGGGAGGGTGCATCGTTTGCAAAACACATTACTATCTTCGCTACCAATGAGATTTGATATTACATCTAGGATATTCCAACCTACAGAATTGTTGTATTATTGCACATATAGTCGCAACCTATCATCGGTTGGATGATTTTATCGGCAAATTATACGTCAGCATATCGCGGTAATAAGGTCCATTTGCAACATTCCCAATATTACAGGTATAATCATTGCGAAATAACTTGCAATGCAATATGTCAGATCATCGTAAAAAATGAAATTCTTATTGTTTCAACAACTTTTCTTAGAGAATTTCAAGCATTGTAGTGCACTGAAATACGATTGATATATTTGACAAGTTTGCATTTGATGCGACTATTTGATTTATTCGCTAATAAAGTACCTTGTCAATATTTGATATAATTTCATGGAATGTTTATTAGCGTGAATCTTCATAACCCAATTATCTTAATGAAACTTTGATATATTATTGTAGCAATTTAATTTCTGCAATCGTATTATGTGAGTTGATTGCTGCATAGAAATTTTTTGCAGGAAAAAAGAAAACGCAACTTTGAACGTGTGATAAAGGATAGAACACTTTATCGCTGTTGTCGAATAGAAAAAGTAGACATACGATCAGGCCATTTCCTATGTTTTTGATGTTTACCTCCCACTTCCTATGGACCTATGATAGGAGCGGTTTGCACCTGTTTTAGTGATCCTGTAATAGTTCAATTCGGCCGATTCGGAACGTTGGAGTGACGCATTGCCTAGGTTTAGTATATATACATATATATATATATATATATATATATATATATATATATATATATAACATGGAAAGCAATATGGTGTGAAATGCTTGTGCTCCAATATGATGCTCTATGTCATTGTTGCAACGGCACAACAACAACCAATCAACCAAGGCGCAAGTGTCCAGTTATGGAATTAATGCAACACGAGATGCTGCTGGTTATGAAGCGTTTGGCTTAGCAGCAATACATAATCTAAGAGTGCACGTATGAGTGAATAGCGTTAATTGGTCAATAATCATGGACAAAATTCATAAAAAAAGAAACTGAATGAATAAAAATGCTCGTTGAGAGTCTGATAACGATTTTTTTGAAACTAGGTTTTTGCAAATTTTTGATCTGTGTCATTTTTATTGATTGATTATGGAGCAGAAGGCATCTAGGTCTAAGAGTTGATCAACACAATCAGCTGCCACTGTAAGCAAGAAGTTTTAGGGTGAATTTCAAACAACATTTAGCAGTGAATAGAGAGTGTAGCTGAATGTGAACTCAGAACACCGTTCGATTGATATCCTTCACATGGATGATAGAGCGATAATGATAGCTTAGTACCTAAGAAGGAACCGAAGCAAACACCTTGTGCTATTATTCTAATGGTTAGTTAATGAGTTACGGTCCCATCAGTCCCATTTGAGAATGTGATGCTTGAAATATCTGGATTTCTAGAAAGAAGAATATTATGGTATTAACCCCAGATCGGGCGAGTACGAAAATAAACATCTTTGATGTAAATATATACAATATTTCGGCTTGTAAAGTCATCATCAAAAAATCTCAGCGGTGAGCAAGTGGCCAAAATTCTGCTGGGTACAAACCAAGATTTTAGTTCACTATTCGGCGCACCTGTATTGGTCGTATGCGGAGTTAACACATAGTGCTCAAATAATGCGGTTATTGTGGATATTGCTTGCTAAGATTGATAGCGATGAAATAATTGAAACTCCTTTATTCTGCCTTTGTTGAATGTAATTTGCATCGAATTAATTATCGATCAAAATATTCGAATGGATGACAAATTCATTTATAAATAATAAAAAGATTTCCGCAATATTCCATCTTGATTCAAGTACAGAAAAAATATCATTGAACTGGAGGATAGTATAGTAATTGTTTTAGTGTTCAGAAAGAAAGCATTGTTAAATTGCATCTTATAGAGGAGGGATAATGATGTTTGAGCAATAAAGCGATATTTTCAATGCTAATCGAAGACTTTCCTTCAGGACTCACGCATCCATCGAAGAACTATAAAATGCACGACAAAGTAACACTGTGTGGGGCTAAAACTTATGCTCAAGTTGTTGCAAAGTTTGTTTCATATTGCAATGTATATCATATTCTACTGCACCACATCTAGCAACCAGCTGTAGCATATCATGTCCATATGCTGTTACTGTACTGGATGCCATAGTAAGCTGTACTCGGTCGCTTCAGTTTAATATATACATCGCTTCAGTTTAGTATATATATGTTATATCGAGTTTCCTATACTGTAGCACGTGATACACCGAAAAGGTTGAACTAATAAGCGATCAAAAACGATTCATATGAGACTTTCACACCTTTTGTTCGCACATCATGGGCAGCAGCTGATTACCTCACCCGCTTACAAATAGTGCTTTATAATTAATTAATTAATTAATTGATTTATTTATTTTGCATTCTTATATGTTAAATTGCAATGATGCAAATAGCAGAAACTTTTTGGATGAGCGAAAGGAAAATGTTCGTTCCTGGCGGATTACCTGCAGTAATTATGGGTACGCAAATATTCCGGCTGTAATTTAAACTAGGCAAACTTCTTTCGCACTTTAGCAGCATTTTTGTGACTGTACAAAATTTAACGTACTTTAGGTTGTGACATTTACTGCTGATAAGTGCACAATCTTTCTTACTCGATGTGGTCACTTCGAACTTCAAAATACTTGTTTCTCAATCCATTCGATAAGCCTTGTCGGTATGGTACTTAACAGTACAACCTGATATCCTACAATAAATGATAGTATGATTAACAACATGCCTTATCATGATGCTGCAGTACAAACGCACAAATAAATCAAACTTAACAATGGGGAGACACGGAAGAATCAAGTGACGCAAACATCCCTCACTTCCATACCTTTTTATACCTTTTCAAGTGCCATCAGCTTGTATCCATATGGATAGCCGTTTCGAAAATATATCACACAGTCCTTTTTACCTGCGTTATCTTCGGACATCGACTTTCGCAAAGCAAATGTACGCTTTTTTTCCCGCTCGATTCAATCAGCAGACTTGCAACTTTTCGGAGCAAATGAACCGCGATCATTATAAATAAATAAATTTATTTACTTGACTCAGCTGACGATGAGGATTTAACAGAAATTCCGACATAAAGTCTCACCCATCAAAACAATGCCACGCTTGATATCCATTATTCCTGTTAGATTTCGTTGTCTGCTAATGTTATGGTGGGTAACGTATCCAAATCCGAGCAGCAATGATTACTAGTACATCTCCTTGATATTATAAAACTCATTTCATTTAAATCTTTATTAATTCACAACTACACCGGTAAATATGCATTTATTTGTTATAGAGAAGCTCAATTATCAGTATCGCACAACACTGGCGCAAATTATGTTCGATCATCAAAACATTACAGCAGTATATCTTTCGAAGCTCTTCTTTTAAAACAGTGCATAAAAATCTTTCAACTTCGACTATAAAACTACAAATAAAAAATTATGCAAACTGTGGAACAATCCAGAATAATTAACACATAAATACGTGAAATACATCAACAAGGAAAAACATAGTAAGATTAAAATAAGACAGCAGAGAAAAGATACGAGATATTAAAAAAAAAAACAACTGAAATATAAAAGAGAAAAAGATGCATTAGAAAGGAATTGTTTAATTATACTTTTATATGTCATATGCGGGATATGAGGAAAGTAAAGAAAAATAAAATAGCAAATAAGGACATCGAGTTATGAAAAAGAAATCGCAGAACAAAAACGTAAACAAATTTATGTGAACACCTTAAATAAACGGTGATTTATCTCAGGTGCAATATTCTCTTCTTCATAACAACATCGTGGCAGCTAGTCCTCTTTGTCTTGAAATCTTCCCCTCCCTCCCCTCCCTCTTCTCAGCCAAACTTTTTGAAAAATAAAGAGGAATGTATCTCTAGATTTATTATCAGTGACGAAAAGGTTTTGTATAATTTGAAGACACTGAAGAAAATCAAACAACTATCAATAGTTTCTACGACAATAGGCACCAATCCAACGTCTATATAGTGAACCAACTATATGCTCAAATGTGATGCATATTTAAGCGATAAAACACAAGTTGTTTCGGTATAAATTCAAAAATCAAACATTTCTGAACGGCTGATCAAGCACTATTCACCTCAACGATAGTTAGACGCCCAAGACTTTCATTGAAAAGCCTCCCCTCTCTCTTCCATCCAACTTCCTTCTGCTTATCCCCTTGGAGGAGAATCCTCTAGGAAACAACAAAACAGAAGGATATTTATAAGATTTTTTTGTATAAGCGAAGTTTTGAGGCTCTTGAGCGTGTTTTTTTTTTTTCAGAACGCTGCAATACCCTTAAACTTTATCACATACAATTGAGCATTTATATTCTAAGATGTGACAACATTTGTTGTCAAAAGAACAATAATGAATAATGAGAAAAATTAATTATGCAAATTAAATGATAATGAAAATGGGCTATGCAAATTATGTTACATCTGCAAATATTATGCTGTCATCGATTTGGAAAAGAAATACACGAAAAAGGTAAGAGTTAAGATCCCCTTTAAATATATTCTATAGTGTTCTAACTGTTTTTTTAAATTACTTTAATCGTGCACTTGCAGTACATTTGCTCTAACGCATCGTTTACATTTCAATAAATGTAGTATATTCACACGAGAGCATAATGATATAAACCGTGGTTTATATATATATATATATATATATATATATATATATATATATATATATATATATATATATATATATATATATATATATATATATATATATATCAATTAGACCTGAGATTCAAACTCTTCAAGGTAAACATTTTCTTTTAAAGGGAATCTGGCAGAAAACAATAAACAGCTGAAGAATAAGACAGAAACAATTAGAAAACAGCAAGCGTGATAACGCATTCCCAATGCTATAATTCTGTATATGCCGTATTTCCCTGAATATAATGACTCGAGCTATTAATTTTCCCAAGTTTCGAGAAGGGCTTTTTATTCAAACGGTGCTTTGATTCAAAAAGAACTCCTATTAATCCTCACATTTTATAATAAGAGTTTCAGTTCCAGCAAATATGCTACATAGGAATTATTGAAAACTATAGATATAACCAGTCTATAAATTATGCAGTAACTAAACTTTCAAATTATGGGATATTGCAAACGTGTAATAAAAGAATTCGAAATCTTCGAGAAAGTTACCCAAAGAAAAGCAAAAGTGCACTCATAACGAATATTGCAGAGTACTCGAAAACTGACCGAATAAAAAATAGAAAAATTACAATGAGTTTCATAAATTACTCTTTAAACGATGGATTTGAAAAGTTCACGTCGCACTGATCGGGAGGGGATCTAGAAGTTGTCACAACGAATATTACTAAACGGGAAAGAAGGCGATCATGTTGACTTCTGAAAATTCGAAACGTTCCCCTCATTCAAATTCGTTGACATTCCCTCACGCTAATGTAATTCCTCTCCTCCATCCAATCCAGACCCTCCGATCAATCAACGTGCAATCGTTTGTTGAAAAAATAAAGAATACATGCAAAATAGACAAATTATGCTAAGGAATTAGAGCCGAAATATTCACTACAGCTAAACACACAGTGTAAGGAATAAAAAAATACACTAATTGAGAGCATAAACGTCATACAACAAAGTGAAAACATCCGACATTCCAGAATACGTGCTCTCATCTGCTCATTTCTTCACAGTCAATAATGCGATGAGAGCACCTGCTTGTACAATTAAAAAAATATATTTGTGCTTAGATGCATAACTTTGCAGCAGTGCTTTTGTAGCTTAAAACCTTCTCGCGGGGTATAGTGGACAAAAGCGCCACCAAGGAACGTCTTTCTTAAAGTTTAACTTTTTGTATCAATTTCTGTAGTAAAATTGATTTAATTTTGAACAAATGTGCCATAATTTAAAGAAAAAAAAACTTCTTCGCTTTATCGAAAATGCTTCCTATGGAAATTGTGTATAAAACACAGAATAGACTCTGGACGAAATATAGAAGCACAAAAATATATGAAGCATAATACCTCACACTTTCTTCCCATAAAAAAAAGAATTTCCGAAATGGAACATCATCACAGTGAAAATATTGCCTATTAAAATTAGAAATTAAAACTATTAACGCTAAAAATTTACGAATATGCAAAGATGCAAACTATCCTGAAGATGATCCAATTAAGTGGTTTCTTCAATATTAAATGTCATTCTTCAAGGCGTCTTAATAACGATGTATCTCTCTTCATTTCGTTGTTGTATCGATGGATGATGCGATGTATGGAAATACTGAAACGAGTTGAAATCATTTTATTTGATAAACTTTTAATAATGACTTTGAAATTAGCAAATCGTGATGAATAGGATGGATGGCTAATAAATCACTAAGAATTGGGGACGGAAAGCCCAGGAAAAATAACATTTTACTGCATTATGTGAAAGACAAAGTACTAGAATGTATCCCATTTGGGAACCATTGGAATTATCGGATTCCCAAAATATAACACTTTAAGTCAATTGCCTTTACATTCCCAATTTAGTAGCCTTTTTTTCGCAATCATTTTCATTTCTCATAAAACAAATAAAATATTCTTAGAAATATAAATTGGCTGAGCAGCGCAATCAAGGTTTAAAAAAAATCGAAAATTGAAAAAATTTTAGCGAATTAGTTAGAAACTGCAATAAATAACTTCTGTAAATGAAATTTTTAAAAACTATATAAGAAAATCTATGAATAAATTCAACAATAATAAAACCACTTTTTTCACAGGTCTTTCTGAATATTTATCTCAAAACCTTTAGAATGGTTTCTTCTATGAGAACCTTCGAGGAAAGATTTGATTGATAGAACGGTTTCATCCTATTAAATTAAGTGACTGATGGTAAAAAAGTGAAACATAACCAATTTCACAAATATTCAAAAAGGGACGAGAAACATGTAAGGACAGCAAATCTGGAATAAAACGCACTAGAAGGATATGCTCCTTCACTACCCTTCACGTGCAGCAAGCAACATGCTGTAATCCTCTACCTACACCACAATGTGCATCTCTTTAGCTGCATCTGTACCAATCTGCACTGAGGTATACTCTCTTTAAGCATAAAGTAATGTTTTTCAGCATTACTTTTTAACGCAAATACGTAGTAAGGAAACAATGAAAACCGCTTATTTCAGGTTAAAAAAACAGTCATTTAAGCCTACAAGGAAATTTCACTACGACTTTATCATCTAATCTTTAATAGTTGTGATGAGCAAGCGATAAAGATTTCAAACGAGCTATATCACAAGCAAAAAAATTTTCTGAACTTATGAACCAAAAAAAAACATCATAACTTTCTATTCTATTTCTGTTCCTCTCAATCCGCCTCTTAATGCGAAAACCAAGTCTTCCTTCCTCCCTTCCTATGAGAACAGCAAAAATTATGCATAATTGTAAAAATTCATCCTACCCGTACAAAAAAATATTAATCGCAAATTAAATATAAATAATGATGCACATACCTTGTAGTGAGCGACTCTCATTAATTGAACAAGACCCGTGCAACAAACAAAAAAATTGACACTCGCCAAGTAGAGGTTTTTCGGTATTATCACAAAACAATAACGAGTCCATATTGCTCCCGTGGCAAATAACGCCGAATTCTACAATAAAACAACAGCGATTATGCATCTTTAAATCGAACAGATGAAACACCCATTGAAACGACATGAATGTATTCAACTCCATGTCCAATTTCAAATCATTTGAGCGTCCCAGGTATCGTTATCTTGATTAATATACACTTCTTCTTCGCGCCGCAAGGGAAGAGTGCAAGAGGATAGGTGAGTGGTTAGGTGAGTTCCGGCCGGAAAAAGACCCGTACATTCAGCAACCGAATGATCTTGCATCGAGGATTGAAGTTTCCTTCTTCTGGAAACGGCGCAAACGTCAAATAATAAAAACAAATCACCAATCTTCGCAGATGAATTCTGTGGAACAAAAAGAAGAAAACTGCCAGGAGAAGTTTTCGAATCCCCAAATATTCCGCATTTTTGAATATTAAAACCAAATACCTCTAGAAAGTGCATTCTACCCTCCGGCAATGACCTTGCTCTATTCGTTGATTCATTTTTATCCTCTCTCTGCTCCTCCTAGTGGGATCGGGAAGAAAAAATCAGGTATACGGCGTGGACGCCATGTGTCGATTTCAATTATATCTGAATTGTGACTGAAGCTTAGACCGCCTCATATATTTTCATCTCCAGTAATCCATACCTGCACTGCAAAAAAATTCATCCCAAAAGCAGCATCTTTCCAACCTGAGATAAATCCAACGAGCTCTTACTTGCGATAGCTCGTCACATAGTCAGGGTAGTCGTATCGGCGAAGATCTTCAACTTAAAGACCCAACAACATGTACGTATACAGTTATGGAAATACAAGGAATGCATCGCGATGGATTTGTGTGGACAAGTGTGAACTGCACAACGATTAATTAACCTGATAAACACTGAGCTTGTTTGCAGGTCTTGCGAGATCAGCCAATCCTGCACATACCAAACACCACTTTATAGTTGGCGCCCAAAAGAATACAGTTTTCGGTCCAGCCGGGTGGTTCCATGCTGGTTTCGCAAATTGTGGCAACAGCGGGTAAACGAACTGTAAAATACCATTGGTGAAAAGCAATTCAATTAAAATAACCTCACGGAAGCACAACTAGTTTCAATAATTCCCCCGTATCGTTAGGTTCTACTTCGCATTAAACCACCTTTTATTTGAGAGTGAAGGAAGCTCCATCCAAACCAACTTTCCAATAGATTTTCTTCCCATCGATAATAAGAAAATCTCGCATGAAAATAGCCCGATATTAGAGCTGGCACAGTATATGCTTTGTAATCCCATTCATCTGGCCGTTGAGGGCAATAAAATTTTAAAACCTGCATTATTATTTTTTCAATCAAACAGATACGGTTTTAGAGAGGGCTAAAAAGACAAATAAAATGTCCACCTTGTCTCCAACTCGACAAATAGCCTTGTACATTGCAGACGCCATTGCCACCTGCAGAACTCGGTAAAAACCTGAAAAGCACATCGGTCAGAACCGATTTTCGAATACAGTAAAGCATGCAAACAAAGTCGTCATAGCAATACATACATTTACTTCGTTTATAGATACGGTAGGTTCAGGCATTCATGGCGGTTTGAAATCAACCTGAATTGGGGAGAGAGGAAAATCAACCATTAGAAACCGGGGGACAATGTGAGAAAAAAGGAGAATAAGGACGTATATACGAGGGAAAGCCGCTGGAAGGAGTATTTATTAAACAAGCGGAGGCTTCTATTTCAGGTTAAGTTTATATTCAAGCGGATGCGAGCTGGTGAAATTCACACCACTGCGGAATCAACGCAAATTCAAAAGAAAAAAAAAAAGCTAAAACGAAGAAACATGTTATATGCAAATTTTAAGCGATTTTAGATTTTTTGCTAATTTAGTAATTCGCATAACGTGCACACAAAAAATGATGCATGCAGTCAATAGAGAGGATTTCTTTGGAAAGAAAACATTTGCTTGTTAGCTCTCCGTTTCAACTCTATGAGCTCTTGAACAGATTAATTTCCTTCATCTAATTTTGCAGCACTAAAAATATGACCTTTTCTCAGCCAATCTTCATTTCATGCACCCCTTCCTTCCCCTCTCCCTCCTCTTTCTTTTTCTATCATCTTCCCTTCAAATAGTATAATTGAAAAGCATCACGAAAATCCCTTTTCTCAACTAGTGAACAAACATAAAGAAAATAAAACGTTTAAAAGCACTTTGATAAAAATATGAGAAAGATGGGAAAGAGTGAAAGGCAACAGATAATAATATATGGGAAGAAATATTCATAAAAACAAATCGCGGAAAAAATATTCCAACAATGGAAAATTCTATTGCTGATAAATTCACAATCACAACAAATATTTTTCCTTTTTTTGTTTTTCTCTTTTTATCGCTTTTTTCGGAAAATGACAGAACAATGTATTCTCCCTAAACATTAAAAAAATGTGATATTAAAAAACAAATAGAATTGATCCGCACATTATGAAATAAATTCACTTCGTCATTACATAGACACATAAATATAGGATTGATTGATAAAAAGACCGTATGAAATGAATAAAAATGGTCACATCAAAACCTGCCTATGCAAGTTAAGTTTTAATGACCCATAAGTTCCCGAGGATCATTTAAGGTTTTCTTCCGTAAATATTAAGTGAAAAATAAAATCCACTAAGTCCCGTTTTTACAGCACAACCTTTTTTGCAATTTATTAATTAAAAGCATGCAAAATATATCTCATAGTGATATTATCATGTTATTGCATAAAATGTTCGACAATTGACTCTTATTATATATATTTACAGCTTTCTAATATTCGTGAACCATCTTATTTTCAAAAATTTATACAATGAACGGGTTCTAATCAGTATATACCCAATATTTTCTATACTAATTTGTATATAGGTGTAATATAATACAACTTAAAAACTTTGAAGTAAATTAGAAGCATTGTTGCGTGGAATTTTTCCACGATATAAATGAAATCTTCTGATATTTCGCAGAACACAAAGTAGTTTAGGTAATGCCCATTTCCAAATTTGTACATATTTACCTACAATAAGTCGAACTTAATGAATATTCCATAATGCGCATTACTATCTTGTGTTTTACTATTTCTTTTCTCTTTATGGTAAATGGCCAGTTTCTAATGCTATACTTTCCGTCTATTTGTTTTCTTATCAGTCCAATATTGCCGTGTTTATTATATTGGACCTTGTTAGGTGTTGCGAAAGGGATGGAATATTCTAAACAACATGGGCTTCTCACTCTTCATAGGTCTCAATAAGGGATCTTCAATTCAGAAGAGATTACGAGAGGGATGGGACATTTCTGCTAAAAAAAAATGTAGTCATATTCGTTTAAAATCTTTTTTTTTTTCACAGACTTTTACGAGTCTCCAAATTAAAATAGGTTCCTATTCAACGCGGTTTTCCGCTCGAAACAGTCTTTCACTTCGCTTTACTATGACGAATTCTGCAAATGCAACGACCCATCGCTAAAATGTAAAAAAATTTCCCGCAAGATTTCACCTGCATAAAAAAAACTCATGCATGAATTTAGTTAAGTATTTTGAAAATGACGTTCAACAGTTACTCCCTTCTTATCGATATCTTCAGGAAATTTTCAAGTAAAAAGGCAAAACGATAAAGAAACTACAGTATTACAAAATAATACCCCAGTCTAAAAGCCAATAAATTCCATAAAAGAGATTACAATAATGTGACTTGAACCTTAGATAAACAGAGCTACCTGCAATCAATTGTGCATAATTCAAAAAAATTATCAAAGATAAAACCAACAGGGCTAAAAAATTCGCTTTTTTTTGGAAAATTAGAGGAAATGATCAACAGACGTTGCTTAGAAAAAAGTCACATTAAAAGTATGAAAATAATAATAAGACAAACAAGTAAATCTTTTGCTGCCCAATTTATTGTTTTAGTAAAGTTAACGGAGGTAACTTTTTATTGTTTAATCTGTTTTAGTAGAATAATCGAGAAAAAAAAACATCGAAAAAGTCGAAATTTTAAGCAGATAAGTGATTAAGGAGAGAACACAATGAAATGTTATGAGAAGTGAAAACGTCAGCCATTGTTTGGCAATCAACTGCCGAATAAAATCAGAATTCCGTTAGATGTAAAAATGGTGGATGGGAAAAAGTAAAGAATAAAATGTGAAACATTCTTGTGTCTACATCTGAATGGCACAACGACAAATCTTGCCAACTGACCGAATATAAACACAACATAGATAATAGTTAAATAAACAACAGCCGTTCAGCTGTTCCCAAGTTGAACTTATTAAACAGACAGACACATAATACAGACACAGACATCACTTTATTAACGCAAACTTTGCGAATGCAAATTTGCAAAGAACATTAAAACGACTTTTCTGTTGAATATTTGTGTGAATGATCGGCTCATTTAAAAAAGAATGCATTACCGTGCATATTTGATTACTTAGTGGTAACTGGTATTTTGCGGTATCGGTCGGTCCAGTAGGTAAGACTGCAAACCGCAGATTGTGGCACTTCGTTTCGTATTCTTTCACAATTCTTGTTCTTTGATTCTGCCATCGTGATTCGAGAATGGTGCTGAGAAAATGGAATTATACATTTCCTAACCTTTGACCTTGAAGGAACTTTACATCTCGATATTGCTAGTTTTTGTTGGTCATAGCCAAACCCTAACTGATTAGGCCACATGCTTTTGCTATTCTCCTATGAATGTTGATTTCAATTTCAAAGATCCCCAAAATAGATTGTCTACAATAACAGTAAACCCCGAAACTTATTCCCATTCCCCTCCTATTCTTTTAGCTAATTCGATGAAAGTTTCCGAATTGTACGATGCATCGGGTTAATGGTTCGGCAATTATAACAGTAATGCTTTCAAATGTTCCACATTCGACATACGTATACAATCAGCGCGCATTCGAAATATACCTTTCAATTACCTTCCAACTGCCTCTATGAATTTTCTTTCTTTCCTTTACAAAGGGACCAGAGATGAGTTAAAATTTAGAAGCAAGCTTATACATTTGAGCGTGGTTGCTTTCGCGATATATATATATATATATATATATATATATATATATATATATATATATATATATATATATATATATATATATATATATAAGCAGATCTGTCCCCTTTTGGCGTTTCGCTATTAATAATGATGCAGTGATGTGTCTTCAAGCTTTTTAATATATCTTCTAGAGTGACATCTCCGATTTATGACTGTTTTCCAATCCTTTCAATTCTCCGCAACCACGAAGCAATACTGCCCTCCTTCCCCCTCCCCTCTCCCATCCACAATTAGCACTCATGTGTGAATCAACCTAAAAATGGACAATCTCACATTCGAATGAAGAGCGGCCCCTAAAGAAACCCAAAGGATTGGCTACACGGAAATCGATAAGCTGTTGCGTTGTGCATTACACACCACATAACAGCGAGATTGGTCTAATGCTTGATGCACCTAATAGGCCAATACAACCCGTCGTCGTGCCGTCGGCTGTCACCACTTTATGGCAGATGCTCCCCTCCCTCGCGTCACGCACACCACTATTTCAGCCGATAACTTTACCTTTTTCATCTGTTTTTTCTTTCTTCATATCATCCAAAATTTCGAGAAGTCAAATAAACGTGTTCTGACAAATTGAGACCGACACTTGTTTACTCATCTATTTACTATACGGCCGAGGAAATTAATTGAGGAATAATAATTAAGTTGCTATATAGCTGTAAAATGTCGATATTTTTCAAAAAGTGACTTAAATTTCAATCTTTGCAATCTACCTCGTACGAAAAAGAAGCTTAGCTATACCAGTTTCGAAAGCATTAAGATCCTTTTCTCTGTCTACTTCACCCCAATGAAAACATACGAGCAGCCATAAAGTAGCAGTAACGAGGATGCATTGCGGGATAAATAATATAGCATAACTGACGCTTATTAAATCACTTCACTTAGAACTGTTTACCATGGTTTTAAAAAGCATTCATTTCCGTTAGTCGTCTTTTTCCGTATGCCACATTAGAAAAATATTTTCATTTTCCTTTCAAAAAAAAAAAACCATTACTTTTCTTCTTGTTTTTTTCTTTGGAGCGCGATTTCCGACTAACTATTCTCTGATTTAAATTGCAAAAATAATAACAATCATTTGAAATAAAAATTGCTTTAAAACAAACTTCAAAGTTAAAAATCATCGAAATATAAATATAGATAAGGTGAATAATATATCAACAACGAAATTTTATATAAAGTATTATTGTGTGTCGATATCAACTGGCAGCAAATGGTGTGATTTGATAAAATCTTGTAGACATGCAACACGCTATTACATCATATTGCAGTTCTGAGAATTTGTTCCTTTGCATCACTGCTACAGGAAACAGCAACAATGAGCCCACTGATATCTCACATAAAGTGGATAAAATGGGGCGAAGAACACCGAAGAAATATGGCTACTAGGGACAGAATTCTTTCTCTTCTTTCGACATAAATTTTAAGAAAAAAATGTGTATGCATGCATATATATATATATATATATATATATATATATATATATATATATATATATATATATATATATATATATATATATATATATATATATATATATATATATATATATATGTATAGCTTCCTCATTTTCTCTGGAAACTTAAAAAAATAGGCGAAGAACAAAATATACTGTCGAGATCAAGAAAACCCTTAGGAAAACTTTCTGCATTCATCACAAACTTTCCCATATACACTACCAGTTACTAAACATTAAACTCGATTCACTCTACATTTAATATGAATCTCCTCAAGGAAATTTAATTGCGTTTCTATGCAAAGGAAAGCAATTAATTGCACTATTAAAACCCATCTCCTTAAATGAAATGGCTATAAAATCAATACTCTCTCATAGTCTGCCATCATCTCATATTTAGATATAACTCTCATATGGACATCTCAGAAAAATTTGCATTCTAAAAGAAGAAAAGTAAGATATTGCAGTAAATTTTCTTAGTGTTTCATGTAGTCGTTCGTTGCGACTGTTACCCGGAGTCGACAACCGGTTGTCTTTAACACAAGCATCTTGTTGAAAGTGGAAATGTTAAAAGTGCCGAAAAACAAAAACACTACCAAGCCACGTTATGTGCAAGAAGGAAATAGTTTATCACTCCCATGCTTCAATCAAGTTAGATGTTAAACAAAAGTTTTCGCCAGTTATGGGAAATGAATATGCCACCGTTCGATGTAACCATTAGGTCAATTAACGTATCAACATTATTTTCACCCTGCCCTATGCTATAAGCAAAACCGGATGCCGTCACAGACATATGCAAAACTTGACCGATAAATAATGTGGTAGACAGGTTCTTGCCATCATTGCCTATGCTTAGAATGCGAAATAAACTACAACGCATCTTGCTAGCTGAGACACTCAACAAAAAACTGCATACCATCAACAACAGACAAACAGACATTTTTTTATAATACAGGCAGCCAACCAACTTATAGGTGTCTGCAACTAAAGCATTACGAACGATGTAACGCTGCCACAATCGTTCTTAATCAAGACCACACTCTTAGGCAATAAGTAAGCATATACACTTGTTCCCATATACACATGAAGATTCGCCGAAAGATAGCCGGCGAACCGAACGGCAATCAACCACACAAAGTGCTATAATGCAGAATTTTTAACAACGGAAAGCAACACTTTATTACGAGAAACATTTACAATTAAATACAATTCACCGTAAAGGAAGGATAAATTTCACTCAGAAGAAGAAAGAAAAGAGAATGCAGGAAACGTGTTTGAAGGAAATCAATGATACGTGTTTTCTTCGTATCACACGTATCTCGTATCAGTGCCGTTGACGCGGACTTCACTTCGCGTCAAAGAAGCACGCGCACACCGCAACATGCGCCCCCTCTAGTGCACAAGTGCCATCCGAGCAGAAAAACGGCAAAGCGCATCACTGGCTTCATTATGAGATCATCCTGACCGGAACTCATATATCGTTACCAAACCCTCTCCAAATACCTCCATCAATCATTCTCCGCCTCCACCCCCTCACCAACCTCAAAAGTTAGCTTCGGTCGGTATAAACTGCATGAAATACGACATTAAAAGATCATTTACCAGCTACGATTCTCGTGAACCAATAATGAATCATGCATGACTCACATGAATTAAAGATTGTTCCACGGTCTGTAGCTTGACGATATCACAATCCTACCGAACAATAAAATGGGTTGTGCAAGAAGCTTATGGAACACAAAAAAAATATGAATCGTCTCAATTTCGGTTTTTATTTCTTCTAAAGCTGAAGAATACCACTTTAAAAACCAATAAAAATTTTCATAAGTATATGACACTGTGCTGGAAAAATATTGATTTGGTGAAAAGGGACGGAACTTGGAAAAGAAAGGAAAAATATTTCGAATACAATTGAATTGATGCCAAACATAAACGTAATATGGAAACATGCGCCACACATGTAAACGATTGACGTTGCAAAAGGAGACAGCAGTCAAGCCAAGAATATTGGCACATCAGCATGAAAACAAGTGCAGAGAACAAGCGTTGTAACTGGTTGGCACATCTACAGCTCAACTAAACGTCAGTTGACTCATAATGCCACAAGAAACTGCTGTTTTCAGAAAAAAAAAAAAGAAACATTCAAGCCTATCAATCAACGAGTGAAAAGTTAGCTATTGAACTATTTTTCTCAGGCCGCAAGCCTAAACTCTACTACATTCATGCCTTACTTAGGGGAAAAATGCTTCAACTTAAAGTTGAAACTTTTTTTAATGTTCTCCTACTTTGCTTTCGCTAAAGAAACGTTAACAATCAACATTGAAACGATCAAATACCATCGTATCCTCCAATTACGCCTAGAACTCCAACTCCTTCCCCTCCTCACATATAGTAAAGCATCACACCACAAAAGCCGGAAGTTTCGATTCGCCTTCTATAAAACCGAATATCGCCAACACCAATCTTCCCTCCTCATTCCAAAGCTGCGAAGGGGAAAATAAGCAGAAAAGTTTCGAGCTCGCGCACTGTTACCTAAAGTTTTTTCTTACACATGAAAACATAAAAAAAGACTTACTCAGAAGCATTTCTTCACATACTGTCAATCTCATACTGATTGTTTATACTGAGTGATGGGACACTAAGTGCATGGCTAGAAATAATACTCATACAAAAGGTCTATAAATCTAATTTTATAAAAATTCAATAAATTTAATTTTCGGAACTTTTTTACTAGCAAATAAGAACAAACAAATATGAATTTTTTCGAATTTAGTAAGAAATAACTTTTATCGGAAGCCTCAAACGCTCAAAAATAATGAACATTAACTTTGAAACATTTCAGTAATAAAAGTCCGAGTATTAATAGAACACAAAAGAAGAGGAAAAACTATAGAAGTACCTCACAATCTGCGAAAAAGGTTTCATAATTTATCTCATGGTATAAATCTTATGATTATTCTCGAATAATATTCACCAATTTCAAGACTGCGACGAAACAGACAAATGATGACGGAAACTAAACCTTCTAGCAGAGCCAAATCTTTTCTTTATAAATAACCTCCCCTCTTATTCCTCTCTTCATATTGCCCTCATATGGATACTAATACAATCGATAAGCACTATACACTCTGCTACGGGTGGCTTTAATAATGCAACAGAAATAAATAAGAAAGTTTCTTAAAAAAAAAGACGACAATAAAACACGACACCATTTGGAATCACAGAACACAACAGATATACAGCTCGTTTCTGAAGTAATAGAGTATAAAACTGTTACTTCCTAAGTGTAAATGAGAGGAAATATTTCAATATATCACTGACGAAAAAAGATACTTTCGAAACCAAAAAAGAAAAAGTGCTCGGATAAACCAGCTCAGACAGACAAAACCATCAATGACAACACAAAACACCAATCTTATATGAAAAAAAATATTAGAATTGCTAACAAGCAGCAATCTCATCCTCTCCCTTTCACTTCTACACGGTATTGCAAGTCGATTCTCCAGAAATCCCACACCGCGGATGTCCAGACGATCAAAAAGCCTGAACCCCAACTTCGAAAAAAAAGCATAAAAATCTGGCATAAAAATATGTCAATTTTATTACCAAATTCAAGTAGACTGTTCAGCTTAACATCTCTATTATTGGAACTTCAAGGTCTCGCTAGCACTCCTGCTCAATTAGTCAAAAATGAGAGTGGCGAATCGCGCACACCTACTTTCTTCTCAACATCACTACCTGGAGCTTAAACCATGGTCGAAAAGCAAATTCCATGCATCCTTTCTACTCACCAATTACTGCATGCATTTTCGTCGAACATATTCCAACTTTCGTTCCAAAAAAAAAAAACCAAAAAAAGGAAAGAAGCGCCGGAAGCACTTCATCAGTCAAGAAAATACAACCTGAACAGGTTATAGAGCGCAAAAAAAGAGTCATGCGAGGATAAAAAGCCAATGAAGCCTGTGCGGACGACCCCGCATCCTTGTATCGATGAAGAGGAACTAAGGTCTCACGAACAGGAGAAAAATGGAGGGAAAAAGGTGGCGAAATAAACGATTCCACGGATGGTGCTTAGCAGCAGTTGCTCGATCCACTCAATGCTGGGTTGCCTCCTGGTGAATTCGGTGAGCTCGGCGAATGTTGCGGTCCCAATTTTATGCCATTTGCCTAAACATTTGCATTAATCGGTCGTCTAACTCCACTGAAACACCACGGATTACAGGAACTCTCTGAACCATTTCTTCAGAAATAATGTACTCAAATAGGCAACTGTTGTATTCTCATCCATTTGTGCGTCTTTGCTTTCCATCGTCTTCTTTCTTAACTTTGATAGCTCAATAATCAGACCGCCACGCCTTTCAAGACTTTACATAACCCGCCTAACATAGGAGCCTTTTCTTTGATTGAAAATCGTATTAAGTATGTTTAAATAGCATAGATCTGCGAATATAACGAACATCGATCGAGATAAAACACATCGACGAGTTCTTCCTAATCTTGGCCAACAGTGCCCTACCTCTCTCTCAGCTTACACCAACAACTGTGCACTGATATCAGTGATAACGGCACGTTGTGAATCAGTAACGCGATCGCCATTTGGCAACTTATTTGTTTAACTATTTTAGGAGGATTGGCTGTTGTTTGGCCTCAATATGCTCTGGGTTCATCGAAAAAATCTTCATTACGGTTTTGTAAAAAGCAACGAGCGGAATTTGCTACCGTTTTTTGCCTTTTTTTGCAAACCTCTTGAAAGCTTATGATCAACTGATGAATCATTACGATTTCCATCTCTGTATGGCGTTATTGATAAATTAAAACCCTAGGGAACTTTGATCAGCCGATAAAACAGCTTGTATCCCCTAACAATAACAATGTTAAAGAGCACTGGATTACTGAATAAAAGATGAACGAATTTTAAAATCGGATAGCAAAATTAAAAGTGATTCTCAATGAAAATATATACCTCATTATTGATATCAAAGACACCCTCTTGAATTTTTCGATAAATTTCTTTCGCCGTATCGATAAACGCCTGAAAAATTTAAAATAAAAGCTGAGAGAAATGCAATAAACATTTTCGACAAAAAACAGAAGATTATGCAAGCTTATCTAGACGATGAGGAAGTAGGCACTTAATTAGAGATGGAGATAGGCGATGAAAGGACGGGCTATTAATAGCTCGTCCCCGCGCTGTCATATCGGAATAGTCACGAAGTCACCAAAAAATAAAAGAGGAGTGAAACTCCTCGGCTAAGCTCAGTGTTATATTTCATTTTCGCGCAGCGCATTATTCTTGTTTCCCTTCTTTTCGCGACTCCACTACCATCCTTGAAGAAATTGCGAATATACTCGCAATAAAATAAACAAATTACTGAATATAAACAGAAATTACTGAATACAACCTTCCCTTGTTGCCTTTAAGTAATGAGTGGTAAAAAAAGACTGGACTAAAATTAAATTAAAGAAAAACAGAAAAAGCTCAAACATTAGTGGATTCGCTTTTGTAAACATTCTCCATTTAAATTGCTTCATCACCTGAATCATTATTAATATTGAAAGGATAGAGCAAATGGAAGGCAACTTCGTCGAGTTAATTCAGAAAGAATAATAAATGCACTTCAACCTCCAACATTAAGAAATATACATGAGAAATGGAAGAGTTCTTGAATTTGCATGAACGTCTCAATAAATTTTATTTCAGATTTAATCGATGAATTTAAATTAAAAGAAAAATGAAACGAGGAGTACATGAAAGAAAACAGTGGCGCACCTCTTCAACATTGGCAGCAGTCTTGGCTGACGTCTCCATAAAAATGAGTCCATGTTCACGTGCGAATGCCTCACCCTCTTCTTTCTTCACTTCACGACGCGCCTCCAAATCACTGAAATTTTATACATTAACCAATGCCAGAATGAGTGTGCATAGAAGAGGAAAGCCGGCGAGATTTGGAGAGGAGAGGGCGAAGAGGAGGATCACGAAAGGTGGTAAGGGGAAAGGGATGTGGCGACGCTCCCAATCTCCTGACTTCCGTAATGAGGGAAATTTTTGAGCCCCATAACAATATGGACATAAAAATTTGTGGAAACTGCAGTGAACACTGAACAGCGAAAGCACTGGAAAAACAACTCTGCCGGTTCATCGATGGAGTTTCTTGGAATTTTAGGATTCTTAAAAGCTTTCAAGTATCCTTGTTTTCAGTGATAATAATCCAAAACAATAAATAAAACCCTTTGGTGGAATAAGAGATTATAAAACCTCATCACCCCCTCCCCCACCCCTTCGGTGGTAATAACCAAAAAATAGTGTCTCGTCTTTTTCGGATCGCATTTGTGTGATCCCCTTTACCGCCCAACACAACAGAACTCCTCTCTTTGCTATGCATTAGCAAAGGCATGCGCATGATTCAGCGATATGAAAGTTCTTTGTTACTCTTAGTTCATTAGTGGGAACATATTCTGCAAAATGCACCACTTTTTTTTCCAGAATTTGCAATCTAATAAATGTTATATTAAATCTCTCATTGAAATCAAAATCAAACAATCCCCCATCCTTCCTTACAGAAGTCATTTGCTTTTAACGTAGCGACCAATCACTCCTCAGCAAGAGAACCTTATACCTTTGGTTAAACCTTTTCCGCATTTTGCAAAGCAAGTAAAGCATATTTGACATAATGCCCATAATAGCAACATAGTTCCAAACCATAGCATGACCTGCATGCTCCCCATACAATTCATCTTTATGTCTTACATACCAAAACCGACTGGTGAACAGCATTACCCGTTAAGTTCATACATCACTCATTTTTGTAATCTTTTCCGTTCAGCAACATGGACTTATTTTAAAAACGAGAAGTGAAACTTCTTAGGCATAATTGATGCTTCTAAGGGATGATCTGCACCTCATCAATGTGAAAATGCTTAGAAAGAGTTGAAACGTACAAAATCGCACAGGTACAGTTTTACCCCAGACCCGATCTTAACACCGAATTAGAAGAGAGCTAACTTACATCCGAACAAAACAGTCGACAAACATCAAAACATACATTATTCACGTAGCATACCCATTTTCCCCAGAATCCTCCCCCTCTAAACTTTACTGTGATTATACTACACATTAGAAAAAACAGCTCTTTGATGATATAAAGGAAGAAATAGCGGAACTGCTTCCACAAGCTTTTGCTTCAGTCCGTTTCAAATGAAGCTATTCGCAACCACAATGTTTGACAAGTTTAATTAGCAAATTACGATATGCAAATTGATACCGTCAGGAAATCGCCCTAAAATATACAATGAAGTTGCCACGAAGGTAATGAAAGTGACCAAAGGTAGGGCAAAGGCCATTAAGAACGCAACATTTTCAATGAAAGCAATACCTTTTGTTTCCAATAAGCATGATGACCATATTTGAATTGGAATGCTGACGGGCATCCTCTAACCACGACGTCAAATGATTGAATGTATCCCTTCTAAAATGAAACATTCACATTAAAAACGTCTAAATGTTTGCAATATCATAATGTTATCGCCATCATATGGAATTTGCAAAATAGGGTTTCTATCTCGCTGCAAAAGGATTCCATCGTTCGAAGAACTATCAGATCACATAGCTACTGCCAATTAACTGCGGAACGACGCACTGTCTTATTTATTTTTTCGCAGCTAAGCGCAAAGATTTGCATATTGACTACGAACGGATGTTATATAGCAGTTGTTAAAAAATAAGTGGAAATCAAGTCATAGTCATTGCCATGAAATTACGCTTATTAAACCGAAGGGTTTCATATATTGCTGAAAAATAATAAAATACGTGTGAAATGTGTTCTTTATTTTTATTTATGTATACTAAATAAAATAACAACAACTCTTAAAGTAGCAAAGCAGCCTGCGATGCATAGGTATTAAGGAAGATGCTAAACAGAGGAACAAACCTTGTGATATCATAAACGAGAAGAGCACCTGCCGCTCCACGATAGTACGACCGCGTAATCGAACGGAATGATTCTTGGCCTGCGAGTATTAATTACAACATAGTCATAATCGCTTAGTCGAAATGAATTTTTATAGCACTTGAGTTCTTCGAATTATTCAATAATATTATATTTTACTATATCAGAAGTGTAAAGTTGGAACCTCTAAATAACCTTTTTTTGGATAAGAAAAGAAATTCAGAACGTAAAACTCATTAAAAACATAATCACATTCTTAAAAACATCATTTCTCTTAAAAAGGAGACTTAAAGTGTCAATCTTAATGCAACAATAACTACTAAACATCTAATGATGAAGGAAGCATTTTCTCATAACGAAATATTTTACAAGAAAAATGAATTTGTAGCCTCGGAGTGTAAGAATGGTGTACAATGAAAATTTGCATAAATTGAATAAATAAACAATTAAAGAGCAAAATGGCATCATTGAAAAACCCAAAGCAACTTGCCGGCAGTGTCCCAGATCTGTAATTTGATCTGCTTGCTATCAATCGTTATCATGCGAGCACCAAATTCCACTCCTGCAAACATACATCTTCGTTTAGCTTCCACTTTTTTGAAGATGCTATTAGCGCAGAAAGAGAGGCAGGGAGAGAAAGAAAGAGAAAGAGGAAGAAAAGAAAGGGAATAGAAGGAGGGGAGAAAGACGTTGAGTGGCCCCCATAGTCGAGTGACCATTATAAGATATGCTTCGAATAGCGAGCCTGACGTGATTCATTCTTTTGGGCAGGTAACCAGGTTGATGCCAAAATAGTCCAATGCTCTCGGAAATCGGGTACTTGAAAAAACCGGGCAAGAAAAATGGGCGACTGCCACTTCAGAAAAATAGGGGAACTTCTAGACAGAAAAAAAGCGTGGGCAATCGGAAAAAATGAAAGGAACAGATAGCACTAACAGTAGTGGAACACCAATCTCAAAGGGCAACCGTAAGACCCATCCCAATCCCAACTTGAAAACATTGTTGGCTGCGTCTCAAACCTCAGAAGTAATAACACTGAAGTTACAAAAAATGCAAATAGTGGAACCAACCAATCGTTAGATCGTGGACGGGTTGGAAACGTTTGTCGGTAAATTGTAGCAATAAGCATGATTTGCCCACACCTGAAATCCATTTATTGAGTATTCGATATATGGCAAACAAAAATCCACATCTCTACATTGTATCACCAATCTGATGATCACCATAACATCATAATCAAACGATTCAACACCATTTCAAAATGAAAAACGATAATGCTTTGCCTTCGACCTATCGATGATAATGGAGCATCGACCTCCTCCCAAGTGGTGGCATGATCGCCGACCCTTTTTCATGTATTCTTCTACGAATAATTGAACACCTGATTGAATTAGCCTGGCCAACAGCTGTTCTGCCCCATATAGGTCTCTTTTTATCAAAGAATGGTAGCCAACATATCTTATGTGTGCCTTAACACGGCAGTTTCACTCACCGGCCAAAATATAAATATAACAATCACACGTTATATGTTTGACTTGAACCGGATTGTACTGCTTAAAGTTCCAGCAATATACAATATAAAACTGGCAATTTGAAATTGTAAAAGAGGTTGGCTACTCTACGTACTATAAGAATTGGAATTTCGAATTATTCGAGATAATAGGCAAAGAAGAAACTTGAAAATGATGCGTTAAGATATGCGGGAAAACTGCCCAAACAGAAGTGTTCAGTACGTAGGATGGAAGTGGTCCGCAACTCACTGACATAGCTGACACCACCGGAAGAGAAATTCAAGGGTTTACATCCGTTCTTTCTCTCCCTCCTTTCAAGTCCCAGCTGCCTAGAAAATTTCAAAATACGCGACCTACTTCATATTTTACCTTTACTAGAGATGATAGAACGTTTATTCATTTATAAAAATTCTGAGAATCTTTAACAAAATTTTTGCTACCTAAACAATGAACATTCAACCAGAAATTGGGAATAGATTATCGATCATGTTCAACCAATCTATGAGAACAATTAATAACGAATTAAAATGAATTAAAATACTGCAGTCACGCTGATCGCAAAGTTCAAAAGACCAAAACTGACCTGTGTCACCGATGATGATGTATTTGAACAAATAAGCGTAGGACATGTTTCGATGTCGATCAACACGACCAAAATCTGAAAATATGGTTATCGATCACGACTTTCAATGATGAAAAAAAACGAATTACGTGCCTGCTCCGTCGAAAAACTCTAAGATAGTTGTTAGAGTTGCAACTCCAAAGCACTCGCAAGTATATGAAAGCAATGCAATGCAATGTTCGTTAGTGTTCTCGATGAAAGTTTGCGGATTACACAGTTTTAACAGGTGCGTTTCATATGCTATATGCAATAATAACGGTTAAATGATGAATGATAGGAAGAAGTAAAGTTAAAGATGAAGAGATGAAGGGACTGGTCGGATATATGCCTATAAAGAGTTCCACCATGAAAACCTGCGGGAGCAGTAGCTGGGAATTTGGACCATGAAAAGTAAGACGGGAAATTCGGATAAGCAGTAATATTGATTATAGAAGCATAATATTTTAGTTTAATTATTGTCGATCCGGATTTCGGTTTAAGATGGATGGTCCGGATTTCTAGTTTCACTATTATTCGCCCAGATCCCCAGTGTTACTATTCGTCGCTTGAATTACTCAGTCTAGGTGCTCTGCACGTGGAAGTAATGCGTATAATACATGTGCTCATAATCGTGCTATGTAGATGAAGAGCATAACGATGGGAAGGAAGACATAATACCATAAAAAGGAATCGCAATGAATTTCGTGTAATAAGCTGAACATGTTACTGCCATTACCTGCTATCCATCAAGGTAGCAACAACAATGCAACCAGCTGGCTGCTTATCAAAATCAATGACGTCACATCAATAACTAGGCGCACAATTGCGCAATTTAACACTGGTTACGAAAGAGCCAGTACAATGCGTTGACATTCGGCACATTTCAAAGATAAAAACGGAAATTATAATGCTGCCTTTCAAATGTTCATTTTTTATCAACTATTCCATCAACGACTTCCATTAGCGGGCGGCATGTGTTAAATGCAGTTCCAATCTGGAGTGGAGGCAACACTAAACTGAATCTGTAACGGTACAGATGTGGGTAAAATCAGGATGGATAAAACCTGATCGTTCCAAGAAGACCGAGTTTTACCTATCTACATATGGCCATAGACAAACCCTGCCCGTTTGTCGTTACGACCGGACCCGAGTTTAACCCAAATCCGTTAAAATAACTTCGGATGGCGAAGGTTTCGGGCATATATATATATATATATATATATATATATATATATATATATATATATATATATATATATATATATATACACTGACCTATCGGAGTGAGATAACTCAAACGAATGGGTTCCGATCAGGGATTTATACGAATCTGCTTCATCACCTCACATAATAATTGCTGATGCTCGTCCATTCGCATATGTGCGAGCCATAAATGCACTTACTTGCATGCTGAATTATTTATTTAAGTGACGTCAATCTTGGACGGTTTGTCAACGAAATTTCATTCAGAGTAGGATGACTCCATCACATGACCAGCCAAAAAATTTGCATTTTTTGTAACATGCTAACCAATTGGTCACCCATTCAGTTGCCCATCGTCGTTGAGAGGTGGACTTAAGTTTTTGTATGCAAAAATCTACCCGCAAGAAACACAGTAACTGCTCATTATAATACTCTGACCAAAAAAACTTTAAATTGATCCACAGTACCTAATTCAACGTCAGAAAAACCCGTATATCTGTAATATTTACCACCTAAGTTTATTTAATTTATTGCGATTCACATTAAAATCTCCATTTGACCAGTACGCAATGCATTAGCATTGGGATCAGTACTTTGGTATTTATGTGTTATCACGTTGAGTGTCTCATCCACTACCTTAGCCTTCTGTGTGAATGAATTTAAGCAGTACTTTTCAATCAATGACTGATGAGCAGCACAATGCAATCATTACACATGATTAAATTAATACAGCTATGTAAATATAAGATTATAAAACTTCATAAGTCAAGGTCGCGTCTATGCACAAGCGTGCATCTGTTTGCATGCTAGCTCAAGCTTGAGACTAGTGGAATTGCAGCTACAGAAGTGGGTGGATATAGTCTATAGCTTAAGGTGAACCTACCTCTACACCACCTAACTATGATGAACTCAACTGTTAATTTCAAAAGCAGTAATGGGCGCTTATATGTGCTAAGCGTTTTGCACACATTTAATCGCTTGTCAGATCACAGTTCGCACTGGTCGGATTATGCCTTAGAATCGACTACATCGTTTATAACGATCGCCGCAGTTGAAAAACGAATGAATTGACTGCGCACATTTGGTACTTTATTAAAGCTGTAAAGTACTTGTAAATACGCATATCGTGCGAGCTTTAGTGGCGTGCTTTTCTACTTTTTGATTTGATAAGTAAACAACTAATGATTGGGCTAATTTTACAAATAAACGTTTAAAAATTAGTGTAAGGTAGCCACTATGCGAGTAGCCGATTGGAAGAATTTAATCAAATACGGAAAAATTTCGAACTGCCTACCTTTATTTATCAACACTCCATATGGGTTATGTATCTACGAAAAAACCATCGCCAATAGCAAGAGTAGCGATCGAATTCAGCTAATTAGAAATCACCGGTTTTGTGCTGATTACGCTCACGATATAGTGGTACAGCTTTGCTGATAGGGTGATAAAACCTAGCTAATTATCTCACGATAGTGTTGTTGAGGTAACACACTAGAGTACCAACACGGTCTGCGCGCACAGAAAGTTCGCACTTTCTCGTTTGGCCTGTGTGCGCAGACCATGTGCACTTTCTTGGTTATTAGGGTTGCTTCTATAGTACTATTCTAAAGGCAAGAAATTCTAAGTCAGCATCCTTCTACTCGGAAATACATTAAAGTGCAAATGATGTTTGGCAGTTTTGATGTTCGACATGCGTCTCACTTACTGACTCGAGAACTCTAAACTATAAAACATGGTGAGTGATGATACGCACCTTAAAATGCAGATATAGAGAAGCGATCAACGTAATTTAAGGCTCATATAGCCATGATTTCATAGAGAAAATGAGTCATTTCCGCCAACGATTGGACGTAAAATTCCATGCAAACACTATCATAACAAACCCGAAAATCTATCAGTGAAGCAAACTACGTGAAGAACCACTCAAAAACAGCAAATAATCGCAACAATAATCGAAAATACTGCGATGAAATATTGTTCAATGATACACGCCTATATCAACACCTTCACTATATTATTTTATAATTTATTGAAACTATAAAATAAGCTTATTTATAAGTTCTACGAAGTCAACGGTAAGTTCAATCAAATATTACCTAAACTAGACAATGTAATATTATATCAATTAAAAGATGTTTTCATTGTAATTCTACAAAGACGTTGTAACTATGAGGAATAAAAATTGACGTAAAAAATTGCTTTCAAGAGCGATGATCCCCGAAAATGATCGAAAACTTGCAAAATGAGAGTGTAGAAAACACTTTAGGATCCAACTTGGCCGAGCAACATTCAACGTTCAAGCATCGTGTGACCACGCGACGAAAAATTGATCCGCATTCGTCATTATATGTCGGTTACGATAGAATTGCGAGAGCACAGTTTTCGTTGTAAGAGACAGTTTTTTATTATGTTGGCAAATTTAAAAGCTTAAGACGATGAATAAATTCGGCATTCAACTTGCTTTAAAAAATATCCAGGTCATTGTATTTATATTTGTTTTTTTTTTTAAATTACAAAATGGAGGAAGAGTTCAGAGAGAAGAGGAGTGATTCTTCAGAGGAATGTCTATGGAAATCAAAAGAAACACCCATCGAGGGAACTTTATAATGAGGTTTTTGAATACTTTCAATTGAGCCGACTTAAAAAAGATTATCGATGAGGCCAAAAATAAGCTTTAAGAGGATTCTAATAATGCTCTAGCAATGGGGAAATGACCATTGCCCACTTTCACATTGACCTCAATGACCATTCATTATTGAATTGCGCTTGTTTATTGGTGAATGCGAAATACCTTAATCAATGTGCATTTGTTAGTTTATCCTCTACAGTGGTATGATATATTTTATTTACAAGTTATAGCTATTCTTTTTTTACATATCGTACATAGTTGTTCCTCAAAGAAATGGTTCTTATAGCTGAATTTTACAATTTAAAGAGAAAATAGGCGTTTAAAGTGAAAGCACTTATGCTTAATTTGACGCAATACAAAAGTGCTTACTCATAGGCAAAAATTGAAAAAAAAAATTTTTTTACTCGCTTATATTCTCAAAGATTACCAAATTTTTGTTGCAGTAAATATTAAAAATTTTCTTATTAATGAATACGAATTGGTGCATTTTAAATCTTACATATATATGATATGAATGGCGCCGAAAATGGCGCTGAGAAAAATATCAAATGAAACTCTCAAATATTTAAATTATTTCGAAAAATTAATAAATGAAAAAAAATTGCACTCCATAAGAGTATATATAAATGAACTGTTCGAGCATTCCTATAATTTGCATGTGATCAGCCACTACATGCAAATATAAATGACTTGCCATTAACATTTCTCGATATGGTCGCTTTTAATTTGTTGCATAAAATCGAGACAGATATTTTATTACTGAGAAGTCTGCCAAATAGGAATAAATTATATCCGCTATGATATGTCAGGTTATTAAGGGAAGTTTAGAAGAGATTCGAAGTGCAGAACAGCAGCAAGGGCCTCCAACAAATTTTTTTTTTACCTTCTGCATTACATAATTCCTCTTAATTGCCGCTATAATAAATGAATTCTATTTATAGCAAGTTCGTTGTCTTTGAAATATCATACTCATTCAAATATAAGCCTCTTTCAATGTAAGCACTCTGTTGAAAGTCATAAAAGGCAGAAGCTTCTGCTTGGATAAGTCTTTTTTATATACAAACGCCTCCGAAAACGATTTATTCAAGAACTGGTCAATGCGTTCGCATAAAAAAGCGTCGGAATATCGTATTATAAAATTAAACATCAAATGATTCTTGTTTAGTAGTTCATTAAGCGCATAATTGATATTTGAAGAACTGCTGAGGTTTGAGTGAAAATATAAGCCGTAGTAAAAGCTCAAGTTACTAGAATAAAAGCCTTCACCCATCAACTCGAGCCTTCACTCCCAAAAAATGTAAGTATCCTCAGAAATAGTCTCAAATGTAGATGTGGAGCCAATGTTTAAGTTTGTGATGGATGCTTATTCATGCGATAATGCATATATGTGATTAATTAAAACTTATACAGTGAAGCTAACATTTAAAAATCACTATTAGGTGAAGAAAAATTATATTCTGTATTTTTTTAAATAGAAGAGAGAGTTTCCAATTGATGTATTACAACATATCTAACTCACCTAACATTTACTATTATTACTGCCTAACAAGTTAACAGCGTCGAAAAATCATTTGAATTTATTGAAAACAAAGTAAGATATTTGCATATGCTTGTGCACGTATTACAATAATACAATATGAGAATGGAGCTGATGATGTAACATTGCCTGATCCATTCAAATCATTTAGTAAACTTTCATTCTCGAATTTGTCTTATCACGTTTAGAAATATTCTTATGACCACATTGACCTTTACATCGGATACCTATGTTAGATACATATTTTTGCGTATATTACACATGCATTTTTACTTTATTTTATTTTCTTGTCATATATATATATATATATATATATATATATATATATATATATACATATTCAAATTTCTTTCCACAAAATTACCAGTGAGGTCAATTAAAACTTTTTAGTCGTTGCACCTAACCCATCCTGAAAGCTAAAGATAATTCTTGAATGTTCATTGTAGTTTTTAATTCCTTTCTTTTCCAATTCTCCTTCCTCATCCTAATCGTTTCCGTTCCCTCAGTTATCGCCATCTAACCATTAGGTAGTTATTTGCTTACTTCACATTCAGAAAGTCTACAGTGGAATATTACTCTTTCCTTGTGTTCACGTTAGCTGTTGTCAGATATTTTATGATTGCAAGAAAGAGAATTTAGAGACCTTCTTAAAGTATGGATACTTCTGACGATCAACGACAATGGTCTTCTTCAATAAATCGCTTTTGTATACAAAAGTATTTAAATATTATCTACTATTTGTCATATATATATATATATATATATATATATATATATATATATATTTATATATTTATACATATAGCATCAGATTTCATACATAATATTTGTGTTTACACTTAGATACTATTTAAACAAGCAGTGACTACTATTCTGCGACCTTTATCACCTTGCCATGTAGCTTCTTTATTGATTGGTGGTCGTTTATATTACTCGAAACCTATATTACCTCCATACGTACCTATATGGAGGTAATATAGGTTTTGAGTAATATAAACGAGGGCTGCCGAGCCATACAATGGTTTGTTTGTTTGATCTTTGGCAATGGAGTTGTTATATGCATAGATTTTATTAAATAGTGAAGTACATCGTCACAGATGGATTAACAAAAGAAGAGATTAGATGAATCATCGACAATATGTGCAGTTTTTGATGAGATAAAAAATTCTTTTCAAGAGGCAACAATTTGCGATAATACCATTTTGAGGCATCACATTTTGCATCAAACGTTTATTCTTTACAGTAAATCTACGAAGAATAATTTACATCACAAATATGAGCAATATTAAAGTAGTGGTTAAATAATAAAAGAATTTTTGACTGAAAATTGCGTAAAAATTTTCCTAAAAAATGTAATTACCGAAAATATTTCTTAGTTTGATCTCGGGAATAATTGATTCTTCCAAGAAAAAAGAAAAAAAAATTCGAACACAGTAATATTAGCATATTTTATGCAATAGCATGAATAAAAGGTAGAAAAAAAAATCTTTATACAAACAATGAACACAAAAAACTCTTGAAGGCGATTTGTTTCCATTGAATTAAATTGTTATTGAGTGAATAACTTCTTCTATAGAGTTTTTATCCATATTTATCCATAATGAGGCTATAATCCTCCCTTCCACACCACCCAATCTTCGTCTCTAAATTCTGCCTCTATTTTACTTCAAATATGCAATGGTTTCAGAAAATTGTGTGTTATATAAGGTTTGAAATTATAAAGAGAGAAATACGATATGCTAATATTTAGCACAAAACAATGGAGTTGCATAAGAAGATTGAATATTCTTCACCGTATATGATTGAATTAGAACAAAGCCTCCCATGAACTAAAAGCAGTAGATGGATGTTGGCAGTCTACAAAATTCCGACTGCTCAAGCCATTTTCCATTTCTTCATCCCTTGCCTTCACTATTCGCTTTTGTTTCAATTTCACCTCATGCCAATCTACCGATACAATCTTAAGATGATCCCGTTACTTTATGTGGCATTGCAATCTACGAAAGCGACAGTTTTCAATAGGAATTTCATGAAAGCCCTTGAGAGCACGCTGAGATCTTACCGTTCGAATATGTAATTATATACACTGTTAGCTTCATTAGAAACGCCGAGTTGCTATTCTTTACAACACTCATGTTTACATTTAGCAATGGAGTTTTACTTAATATGAAGTTGTATTTTTAGAATGCTTGAGTGATGAGTTAATTCTATTCTTATTTTCGGAGATTACTAAATTTGCATTTTTTTTCAGGGAGTAATTGCTGTTAATATAAGCATAATTCAAAACTGTGGAAATCATTTATGGGGGAAGGAGCTTTATAATGGTCGCTTCTATTCTCTAGTTACTAATTGATTATATTTTCTTGATGATTGAAGCATGCATTCTAAATCGAAGGAGAGGAGTTCTATTTAGAGCGATGAAGTTGTCTATAAATATATAAACCTGGAAGATTTGGACTCTCTCAAACAATCCAATCAAATATATATTTTTCGTTAAAAGCGCATAAGCGAGTAAATAAAGAGAGGGCAGTACAAACGATGATGAACAAGATGAACAAGCAAAACAAATTGAGCATATGAGCAATAAATACGAATGCATTCACTTCAGCATAAGCTCTTTCAAATTGAACCCTTTGCTAAAGTCATATAAAAATAATTGCTTACCTTAGTGAATATTTCTCAAAGCCCTCTTCTCTCACAGAAAAATTTCTAGTCAAGATATTTTTAAATATCATCTTTCAACACATCTCTTGCTGCAATAGCATTATCAGTTCCCATTACTTTGACACATTATGAAACATATACATAACATTCAAATAAGCATTTGAATTGAGTGAAAAGTGAAAAAAAAGCCTTAAAAAATAATATAAACCTCATTTGAAAAGAAACCTTTCTCTTAAGCATAATCCTACTTTCGAGGGTAGCAAAAAAAAGATAGAGGTACTCGAAATATTCCTTGGAATATAAGCATTTTTGCATGCGTTTTGAGCATAAAATCTAACTTGAAATCTCTCAACGATTCTAGCATTTCAACAGTTTTTTTTTAAATAAATCAGAGAATACTGGAATGATTTTCTGAATCACACTTACCTCAGGATTAGGGTAAATTTTCAATTATTAAACAATTGCTTTAAAAAATTTTTTAACTCAGAATAAATTCAACACAACAATAAGTCTATAATTATCGTTAATAGCATAAAAATTTATTAACCTCTACGTAGAAAGCAAACAACTGTATGCATAGTTATTGAACTGAATTGAGCGATATTAATAGATCAAAAAATTTTTGTACAATATTAAAGCAATAAATATGTGAAAAATTGAAAACGCGATTACATTAGAATCTGATTTATCGATTGTGTGCATACAACTCATTTCAATTGTGACAATCATAACAACATAATTCGCCCTAATCAAGTTGTTCTTCACTATGAATGTGAGAGAATTGCTGAACGAAAGTGGGAGGCAAGAGAGGAGGAAGAGGTGGAGAAAGTAGGGGAAAGGAAACGAGACGAACGAGAAAGATGTTGGCCAATGAAATTTCGCAAAAATATTTCATACTTAATAAATTTTCCTTCAAATAAATGAAAATTGAGTTGCGCATTTTTGGCAATAAAATAAAATGTTTACCTTTATACAGTACGTTTTTTTTTGTTTTATTATACAGAAGAATATTTTATGAGTAGTGAGAAGTTAATGTTGATGCTGTTGAAAATCGAATATAAGGTGGATTGTCGAGACATAATAGCAAGACGTTAACAATTCGGTACCTTATATTACTATCGGAAGTTGCGAAACGAGTTTATAAAAAAAAGAGGGAGAAAAATTAGATCAGTTTATAGAAAGTGAAGGTGAAAATAATGAAATTAGAGGACAGTAAAGAATAAAAAAGAAAAAAAAAAGCATGGAAAAAAAGAAAAAAAGAATGGATTTATTAAAAAGACCGCAACGTAAAATTAGTCCTAATACATCAATCAATTCCTTATTTTTATTAGTAGGCGATTCAAAAATTCGAATGCACATTTATTTTAATATACACTCGCCTCCTCATTATATTACCGGAATCCATAAGGATTTTTACCGCTGCGATAGACATATTATGTTTAAGTTCACTTAATGCTTCATAATGCGGAAATGTAATAACCGAAGCCTTTCATTCAAACAAAGTATTGCTCTTCCGCATACCTCTAACGTTAAACAGAGCCGATCCTCGCACCAATATCAGGTTTGTTGAAAGCATAAACAGTGGAATTGTTTGTAAAGTAACAGCAGTAAATAAATTCGATGAAATACTTTAATGACCCGTTAACCTATTCTTATTGAAAAACTATTGTCTTTCGATGACGAACACTGATTACATCATAAGGGGTCACCTAGTTTTATCGTTTGATTTACGTGATGCATTTGTAAAAACTAGCTGTAGCTGATATGCTGATATAATGAAGATCATATAAGGCAAAATTATCGGCCATTGCATGTTTGCATTCTGAAACACTTCTAGAATCTGAATAAATGTGATCTCGAATTCGATGCGGATAGGTCAATAGCTCATTGCCACAAACAGAATCATTCAAAAAATATGCCTATCATAAAAGTAAAATTCTTCATAGATTCCAGTAGTACATTCATGAAGCGTATATTAAGAAATCTATGGTTACGCTTTTGAATATTCACGTAATTGAAGCAATGAATTGATTGAAGCATTTAGATATGTCGAATAAAATTCAGCTACTATTTTTTTCATTCAGTAATTTCATCTATGTTTTTCAACCCATTGAAATAATCCCATCAAATTTCAAAAAAAAAAAATTTCCTGAATAATCTAAAAAAATATTTCCCTTCTTTGTTTCTTTTTCTTCACATAAATCCTCTTGAATGATATTCTGTAATTTGCATTCGTGGAGTGCAATAATAGCATATTTGTTTTCTCAATAAGCGTCATATATCATTCCCTATGAATGAAGCCCGACTAAACAATTATTTTTGTTGACAACTTTTATCCTATTACTATCGAGTAATATTCATACTGAATAATTTTTGAATGAATAATTAAAAGATAAAATATAAGTGGCAAATTCCCATCCTAAATTTTCATATATTTTATACTCTCGTAAGCAAATTTTGCGCTTTTTTTTTACTACAGATATGGTACACGCAAAATTTGAAAGGTAATATGAGAAATCGTATAGGTACCATAGCAAACTTCTTATAAGCCTTGATTTCTATAAGCTCTTATTCTTGTCACTATAAACTATAGTTGCAAATAGGGAAAAATAAAGCATTTTTTAAACACAGAAGGATCGTAGAACAAATATGCTCGGTTGTTCTTTATTAATTGCACATAAATTCATAAGAAACTACTAATGGGACCGTATTTGGAGAAGTGAAAAGAACGAAAACAAGGCTTTTATAGGGGGAAGAGCTGTTGCAGGAATGATTCTCTTGAAAGACGAGTTCGAATCAAAAATTTCCCACGACGATGGTTCCAATGCAAACACTCCATCCCCTTCAATATGGGCTCAATCTGCCTCCCTTCACTTCCACCAGGATATATTAAACTTTGAAATAAATGAGTTCTTCATACCCATTTAATATACGCCCATTTCAAGAAGATGCGCATGATATAGGTTTTTAGTTTATGGGGAAAACGAATAATTTCCAGGTAAGAAATATGCCTAAAAGCGGACCCGACATAGCAGTAACCGGAAGAAGTGTAGTCAATAGAGACAGAAGACATCTAAGCTTTTTGTCCCACTAGTTCTTTCTACAGAAAAATCTGTTAGTTAATAAGTTGCGGTAATTAAGGGCATTAAAAAACGTCGCTTCGATGTTGCATGTTATAAAGGGCTTTAAGGAAACGAGCCATGCGTTTCCCTGCATATGTAAGTTTTTCGCTAATATTTTATCTGTACAGATGCTCTCTACCGTTTTTATATATATCATGAAGCGACATCACTGTGCCCTCGCATTGTATAAAAAAGGATTGAAAAAAGCGCAGAAAATATCAGCCATCTGGTAGCAACTTTTTGGCAATCTTCCGTCGTTTTCCTCACTGTAACATTAGCAACACATTTCGTGACAGAAAGCTTTGAATAATGGACAATATGGATTTAAATACATAAGCCTCAAGGATAGTGATTATCAGTGAGGAGCCAATCTACAACGAATAGACATATTTCAAACTCAATCTTCTTCGAGGCAAGAAAGGATAGGAGCAAGAATATAGGAAAATTTAAGATTTTATTGGGAGTTTAGAGAGAAAGGAGGGGGATGTTGGCGAGAAGGTGGAGGGAAGGACAGCAAAGTGCAGAGTGACACGTTTTACATAAAACGCATAAATTCTCCAATTCAGTTGCTGCGTAGACTCTTAGATGATAATATAATCGTCACATCTCGTACCTATCCAAGGCAGGTCTCACCTCGTATGTTGTCCGTACGCCTCTACACGGTGGGGAAAAAGAATTTTCGAGAAATAAGTTTGAACTAGAATGGAAAAATATTTTCTGGTATTTGTAGCATATATGAGAAATGAACATGAATGAAACAAAAATTCTAAAGTTTCGTCTCAGTGAAGAAACGAAAAATCCTCATGAAAAAAAACATTTAAAATATCGAAATTGTAAATTTAAAGTGAAAACTTTTGAAAATATTAAAAACAGCAAGTATTTGTAGTTGTAATTTTACGTTGACGGTGACAATCAGACTAGTTCTCCGAGAGAAATAAAAATGTATGACAAAAGTTAATACTGATTTTTAAGTTTTTGAGGAGAATCTAACAATTTTTAAAGCGTTGCGAAGTGGGACAAATCTCTGATGTGCACAAATGTGCGGTGAGTGAAATTTATGCGACAAAATCTGCATGCATTTTTCTATATCTCTCAATACAGCATTGCAGGTCTCTGATCATCAAGGTTTATTTTATATCCACTGATGCGCCAAAACCCCATGATGGCTGTGTGTATAGGTAGCGCATTTTCTTGGCCTTTGAAATCACGAAATTCTGTAGTTGCGAACGTCGTTTTAAGTCTTCTTTTCCAGTAATTTTATAAATGGTTTTTTAAAGTCACAACCTAACATCAGCGGCACATCAGGCCTCGTTTATATATATATATATATATATATATATATATATAGGCCTCATGTGCATGTATATGAAGCTTCAGGCCATATCAGTTTCGGAGGCGCAAAACTTATAATCAGTGAATGAAAATTGCGCTGCAAAACTGGCCAGGACTATTTTACGCTCATAGTATGTTAGAAGTATTCATGATGGCTCTCAAATGTGAATAGTAGTTTCATTATATGTAAATTCAAAAATTTTGCTTTCCAAAATATCGAAATCTCTTGCTACCAATTCTCTAAGGGAATCGTTTTTTAAGGAGGCTCAAAAACGTCCTTTCATAAAAAGAGCAATAAAAATCTTTTCTGCAATCGCTCTATCGCTGTGTGTATCCGCTTTTCCCAGAGGTCACCACACGGGCATCGTTAGTCTCGTGCATTGCACAAGGCGAAGTCGAACGTGATGAGTTCGAACTTTTCGTCGACCTAAAATTGTTCTCCGTCACTTATACTATGCTTTATTCAACTATACCTACAACAATCCCTAGCAAGTATAGAAATTCAGCGCCGTGTCTACAACATATGAGAGGTGCCCAAATAGTTATATTTGAAGAACGTAGTAGTATAGGCGAAATAAGATGAGAACTGGGAGGGAGGAGAAGGAGGAGGAAGAGAAGAGAACTGGTGGAGGCATGAAGAGGTAGTAGAGGCATACCGGTCCAAAATTGATTTCCATGTTAAAATTAAGATATTGTCGTGCATAATGAGGTCAGAATGATGAGGTCAAATGTTCTATTTCCTCACGAATAGATAAGCAGCATAATCTATGAGAAAAGTTTATTTCTTCTTCATTCGGTCGCCTATCTCACCGAAATATATCTCTGGAAGGGCCTTAAATTATAAGAAATAAAGGGAGCCAAATAAATGACACAGATTGTGGAAATGAAGAGCTTGTACATTAATAGAGTGATATAAAAGGAAGACTATAGCTGCATGTTGAATAAGCGGCTTTTATACACATTAATAACGAAAAAAATAGCAGAGAACGCAAATATTTTAATGCAAATGAATTGCAACATTCAGAATTTGGAATGTGAGAGATGAGAATATGGCACAATTGGTTCATATATGATTGAATAATTTACTTGGATATTGATACACGTCGCATACTCCTCGCGAGTGATTTCAATTCAGCCATAACGTTATTCACCAATATATCGTTATCAGCATCTTCCGCTGCACTCTCTGATTCGGTGAGTCTACAATTAAAGCGCTCATTGATATTATACACAACGGATAATGATTGACTCAAATATTTATATTACGATTCACTGATAACGTATAAGTTTGTATTAATAGTTGCAATTTTCGTTATTAAATATTTGCAGTATTTCAACATTGCAATTTGCATCACTAGCAGTATTTAAACTAATAAATAATCCTTACACGAATAACAAAAGGAAAATATAAATAAATAAAAAATTATATTAGACTTTGATAAAAATGGATTAGTACACCAATCACTTGGTAGAATTTTGTCATAACAGAGTATCTATCGATGGATTCATAAAATCGTCGAATTTTTCAATACTTATGTAGAGAAATAAGCAAATAAATGATCGCTTTTTCTTTTGTTCAAAAACACTTCGATGAATCATGTAAAAGTTTATTCGATAAGATGAAATAAAAAAATTTTGAAAACACGTCAACAATGAGTTCAAATAGAATGTCAAATGTGAAGTTAAATGTGTCTAATTGAAATGAGTCAAAAATGGGAAATGAATTTCACATATTTTGCGGACTTTTAAGTGTCATCGACTGAATTGAGTGCAAAAACTTCAAAAATATGGGATAAAAGATGGGAAATAGTGGAGAACTTTCATGCCTGAGAAATTGTTTATCAGCCGGATTATTCTTTAAAAACCAAAAACAGATCTTTTTTTTATCTTTAATACCCGTTTGTATAAACCGATCCGTGAATTTCAAAATTTCAGCTCTTCAGGATTACCTCAAATACAAAAATATACTCCAAGGTGCACTTAAAAATTATGGCAGCCCTAGAGAAATCAAGTAAAAGCGAAATTTCAGCTATCAGCTTGAGGTTATCAACTATGTTCATTGAATTTTATAGCCTCATCACAGTAATCTGAAAGTTGAAAGATACAGATTAAAAAAAACACTTCCGACATCTAAACACAAAATGAATCAATCGATAATAATTTTTTGAGAAAAGTGGCGAAAAAAGGATAAACACTTTCAAATGCTAATTGTTTGCGATGATAGAAATTCGAACAAAACATAATGAAAATATAAAATGAAAGACAAAAAAAAATTCAAATTAAACGATTAGTGAAAACTATCGAACATACGCGATTTGTTGAGCTATTTGTCTCATCTCTCGAGAAATTGCATTCATTTGAGCATGATTCTTAGCCGATTCATCGACAATGCTATCGGCAATTATACCGGAACACATCATCTTCAGCACAGGTAATTCGTTATGTTCGGCGATCAATAGCATCTTCTTTACAAATGTCAAATCTCTTGTTGACTGAAAAAAAATGCTCCTGGCATTATGCCAAATTTTCAACTTCAAACAGTTTTGATCAACGATCTTATTTATTCGTCAATTTTATAGATGAATTGCATTGTGCAATAGTTCATTTCCGATTAACCTTCTGAAATACTCAAATTTCTGCAGCAATTTTTTTCACCTTCTACTAGTTGTTGCCCGTTCCCATTCTGGCTACTCTAATGCAAGTGATGATCACATTCGCTCAGAAGTTGCATTTGTTTCCTTCAAATCTTGGATACAGCCAATGAAAGCGTTGTGGAACGCCACGATTTGGTAAACATCCCATCTGGTCTACAAGAGTGCTCACTGTGGATTGCCAACCATCCAGAATTTGAGAGAAACCAATTCAAACTTTTAAATGAATATCATTATCACTTTATAAATATCTCATAAGAAGTAAAAATTCCTGACCAAGACTGGTGCATTGTAAAACAGTTTTATCGAATACAGTCAAGGTGAAGCTCAAGTTTAAGTACATCTTAAATCAATAGTGCAATCCGATGCTTCATAGTGATCTTTAACCCGGTGTAGTAAAAATTATTCTTTGACTTGCACTGAAGCAGCTAAGAAAAAGGATTAGCTGAGTGCCCGACTCGTTGACCGATTGCTTTAGACACATTCGAGCAGTTTTTATTGAAAAAATGTGTGTGGATAGCAAACCGACGAATCATTTTTAGTGCACCATTGATGTCACTGCCTTCAAACATGTGCCACCTGTCCTTAACCTTTGACCTTACCTCATACTAATTTTCAATATTTATTACAACTAGAATTCTTGAAATGAAGCGTTCATAACAACAAACTTTAATAATCGTCCTGCAAATATATCGTTCAATTTCCCTGGTTAGCGGTGCAATATTATGTGAACGTGATGCGTCAATTACTTCAATAAAATCTTCGAAATATTCGATACCAGGCAAAACGCATTGCATAAAATATATATGTGTGAATACCTGCAAATTGCAATACAATGTTTGAAGAACATTCACAACGTTATATATTAATGTCAGTTACATAAATAAAATATAAAGCACACAGAGATGTGAGATTCAAGCGCTCTATATCTAAACTTATGGCCCTATACCTAACCGGATGAGCTATTGCAGAAAGCTATTCCTAATGTGGCGTATACTGATGAAGTTTACGTCTTCATATTTGTGTCATTTGCATAAACATTCAGCAGAGACATATTTCATTGGTTTTTAAGCTTTTTTCAAACATCATTCAAATCATCGAAGAGGGTCGTTCGTTGGTGAGGCTTTGAGCCAAATGAAATCCAAATGTACCAAAAAGAGGAATTATTCAGTTACTAAGTGGTTTAGCTCTTTCATTAGATAATGCATGTTTTGAAGCGTATGGAATCATATTTTCCGAACAAACATCATATAGTGCTGCAGTTATATAGGGAATGTTGATTTCATTTTACAGAATATTTAATTCCACTTAAATTGAAGCATATATTTGCTTACAGTTTTAAAATTTGAAATTTTTCCCAGTTTCAAACCGAAAAAATTCAAAAATTCTGAAAGATAAAAATTCTGAATATTCGAAATTCCATAAATTCAAGCTCAAAATTCCAAACTCGAGCCTTTCAAAATTCAAATGAAACCCAAAAAATCACCATTCAAATCCAAAATTTTAGTTCGTTCGTAAATAGCAACTGAAGGTCGCTTCTTCTCAATGCAATAAGCAGAATATCTTGAATAGTTCTATTTGATGATCTATATAAGATGAGGTTGGCTTAAGCAGATTGAGTTGTAATTAAATCGCTGATGCTAAATGGAAATATCCGCTTAACATAAGATTTTCGAGTGGAATCTTCATATTGTAAATCGATTAAAAATATTGATTAAAGTTAATTAAAATGATTGATAAGATTAAAAATCGATTAAAGATAATTGATACGTTTTGAATGTGTTTGCGTTCCCATTTATATTTGGTACGTTGTTGAATTTCATCGCAACCATGTGAGAGGATAAGATCATGCACAGCAAACATATCCATCTGAAATATATTTTCAATGAATCATTCCATTTTCCTTCACATTGCCGTTGAAACTTGGCTAACGTTGAAACGAGCATACTTGATTTATGACTTTAATAGGTTTTTGCAAGTTGATTTACTCTCCCATCGTTTTCCTTGTTCCACCTCTCGTCTCGTTCTCTTTTCTCAACCAACCGATGGCAGCTACAACCTAAAATCTATAAAAATATGGATCAGCCGCGTATTTCAATTTGAAAAAAGAGGTTCAATGGACAAAGCACCTGCACAGATATGGCCACATAATGTGTTTTGGTAAAATTTTAAGAAATACACACAACAATGGGTAATCAAGAAATTCGAAATGTAATGGAAATAGATGGGTATTTGGAAATAGATCAGCATTAGAGAAGAGATCAATAATTTGAAATAAAACAATAAATGAAAATAGATCAATTAATGGAAATAAATCGATAATAGACAAACCTACCTCTGGATCGTTCAGAAGGCTTTCTAATTTAGGTACCACTTTGTGGTTGAGTCTGACGTCTTCAAGGTATTTCACGCAAGCATCCTCTAACTTTTTATTGGCACCATCAACGTTCGGCAAATATAACATCGGCGAAAATATACTCGACTTCATCCTGCATTAATACTCATCTTTAGACGTTAATTATTTTGAAGAGTTTGCAATTTATTGTGAATTATTGGATGAGTTTTTACGGCATCAACAAATTGCTGTCCTGGAACTTTGTAAAGAGGAAGTGGATGCAAATTTTGGATGCAAATATTCGAAAAAGATTGAAGCGGTTTTATGTACATAAAACTATGAAAATCGTGAAAAGAGAAGTTTAGCTGCTAATTCCCTCAGCATTTTTTTACTGCACCTTTATCGTCTTATTGAGTTCATTTCACTGAGATCTCAGAACCCCGTCCAACTAGCGGGTAAATTAATCGTAAAAAGGCAACGGGAGGGGGTGGATGCGGGGATTGCGTGCGTTTCTTTGGCTATCTTTTCGATTTTTGAAAAATGTTGTTTCACTATGCTTTGAAATTTTCATGTTGAAATTGCTTCACTTACTTGATGTCAATAATTACTCGAATTGTTTTGCCGACATGTTCGTGTACAAAATTGCTTAACTCAGTTTGACATTGATCGACCACTTTCGCCGACCAACCACTCCCACGTGTCCATTCATCTTCCAAAAAGCGCAAAGTCGGTAATTTGTTTTCACCATCCACATCTGCTATTTGAATCCTGAAAACGAATCTATGCTACTCATTTATGTTCAAACTATCATCCATCGAATCGGTGTTTTAATGTTTTGCTGCAACAGAGTGGAGAGTGTGAGTGACCAGTGCCCTAGGGTCGATGCCCATGAGTGACCAACGAAAATATGTGTCCATTGATTAGTGATGCCATGCTCATCAACGAATCGACGCCATTCTCATATTATAAAAAAAAAAAAAAAAAAAAAACTTTACGGCTTTTCTCTCTCTTCACTCGGCTTCTGCCGCAAATTATTGCAAAATAATGATTCAATGAGCAGTCGATCTAATATTACGTCTCATCATATCGTCATTTAAAACTGTGCACGCAGAATCAGGAATGCGTGCACCAATATTTGCTGCTAACTATTTGCGTTTTTGTATTTACTTGGAAAAGTGTCAGAAAATCGTGTTGCTGTATTTGTGAGTACCTCAAATAGTTCTGCGTAGCAATATAACTATATTTAGATCGAAAATTTGCTTTTTTTCACTCCAGCTGAACGCATAGCAAAATTGCATAAGTAGCTGCAATGAACATGAAAATCAACAGAGATTGGTAAAATGCAATGGCTAAATTATTCACGATAAATTTCAAACTGACTGATTGCACTTAGCAAATGCATACTTAGCATATGCATATATAGACATAGGTCAACTAGCATCGTAGTTATACTAGTTCACCAATTATGAGAGAATATTTATTGAAACGATAATAAAAAACTACTTACTTAGCTTCAACGACATGAACATCGGGTGTGGGTCCATCTTTATAATAGAGTGATACGCTGATATTATTTGCACTATCTTCATAGTAGTAATCGGATGCTGCACAATCATCGCTAATCTTTAACGCCCACGTGAATTGGACACCATCGAGTGCTGTACTGAACGCTGGCGAGACATTGAGCACTAATTCTTCATTTTGGCTGACTCGTCTTCAAAGAAACAATCGAATAAATTCTTTCTGCAAATATTCTGATGGAAAAAAATTGCTAAAATTTTCAAATTTTGATATTGCATCTCCCCTATTAAAACTCATCAAGTTAAATTAAAAATTTTTTCTAATCTTAATTCAATAATCGAAATGAAAATCTCAAAAAAAAAAATTCAGATCTTGTCTCTATATTTCACTCAATCAAACTATTATAGAGGGATTGCTATTTTCGAATATGATTAATGAGTTTATTGCTGATTTCTAAATTTCTGAATAAGAATATTTCACTTTTCGACGAAAATTTTGTATTTTAATTCGACGCATTTTTAGGCGTTTTTCCATAAGTGCACCACCTTCAATGAGATGAATAGTTCAATATTTAACAAAGTAGAAAAAATGAAGGAAGTTTTTGAAGTAATGAATCGAAGTAACGATCTGACTGCGTCAAAACCTGAAAAACACTAATATTCTGAAATTATCTGAAATTTTCGGCAATCGCATATATTTGTGTTAAATTTGGAATCTTTTTTTTTTTTGAATTTCTTTGCTTAAATGTTTTTCACTTTCAAAAATTGGATGGTTCTTAACATTAAAATTTTGATCTACTTTGCCGAGGTTAAATGGTTAAATCTTTGAACTTCAAGAGAAGAAGAGAAATTTATTGAGCATTGCAAATGAGATTTGGGAGAGATGATGCGGTGGGAATGCTTGAAATGAAAAAAAAACTTTTAATGAGCTTATGCTATAAAGAATAAAAAATTGAATGACCAATGAGGATACAAGAAGGATTAGCAAAAGCCGAATAACGTGCAAGGAAGCTTAGCGAACGTCAAACGAAGTGGAAAAGAAATCGATTGACATTTGCAGCTAAATCATTAAAAAATAGTTCAGAGGAAATATTTTGGAAGTTGGTGGAATTTTATATATTTTTCAAACTTTAAAAAGGAAATTCCTCTTCTAATTGCTTTTAAATTGCCGTGTTGAACAAAAAATTGGAAAAGATTGATTGCTACTCAAGGCACATATATACGCGTTGATGTGATCATTAATGCTGTAGAATGCATTTGGAAATGCAAAAAAACAAAACACAATTTTGGAAACTGAGGCGATTACCACTGAAATTTGACAAACCCAAATTCAAATTTTAATAATAGTAAATTTTATAGGTCCCTCGAATGTAACTTTTGCTTATCACTCGTTATCTTAAATCAAATGGAACTTATATTTATACGCAAATTTTTCTTTACTCTTTAAAGTTCTTTTTCCAGTGTTCATCATTGTTTTTTTGGCGACTATTTTTTTCGGCTGCAACTGCGTATAGTAAGTCGTGCATTGAGTGCAAACTGCTAATTAAGCGAAGCATTTTTCATCAGGATATAAGACCATCATTTCTATTTAGTTTATCAATCAAACAACAAAGGATGAGGGAGATTTTCGGCAGATCACCATATATTTGCTTCCATTTCGAAGAAATGAAGTCAGATAAATTGCCAAATATTAGATTATTATTGCCTATTACGCTATTCGATTACGTTTGCTTAATACAGTGGAATATAAAATAATATTAGAGAGCAATGGTATAGATAATGTGCTAGATTAACCGTAATGTGGTATATAATACATTAATATATATTTAAGAATAGCTGTTGTAAGACAACTCAGTGAGCATTTCGCTTACATTGGCACATCATAATTTGTCATTGATAGCATTCATTTTGCACATTAATTAATTTGTTTTTTTTCATTTCCTTTTGCACACAATAAATAATCTTCATTTCTGCACTAATTGCTTTTTTTTTTTGAGATATCTGTTGTTGAAAAATTTCATCTCAGTAGCTCTAAACTTTAAGCGGCTTATAATGATAACTTGCTTATATTGAACCTAAAAATGTCAAGAAGATTTATTCTTCATTCGATGATGAAAAACATCAAAACAAATTCACCATGAAAATATTCTCATGGGTTCACGTGAAATTTCCTTCCGATTGCATGTGAGGCAACTATGTTGTGTGCAGGAAATAACAGGTGGAAAAGTGCTGGAAAAAAACTTTTACAGATTTTTGGCCATTCAAAGAAATTTCGAGAAAGTCGAATTTTTGGCGAGCTTATATATTATATTTAAAAAGACCTTTTAAAAAACTTAATCGCATCCACTGAATGAATGTGATTTTAATGAAAGATTGGTGCTTCTCATATAACGAAAGGCAGTCTTTTCTTGCCGATTTTTTTAAAGCCGCATTATTACGCTAAGCACTGTTAGTGGTTTTCAAATTCCAACGGCACTGATATGGGATTATGCTGAATTTTTTTTGAAATTCAAAAAAAACATTACGGACAATCTTTTCTGGAATCATAGCATTTTTGGAAATCAATGAATTTAAAGAGAAAATTTACACGATAGAAACTAAAAGCATAGGCGCTTAAAGCTTGCATATTCGAAAAACATGAACAAGCATTCATGTGTTACTTTAGAGGGCGCCATCGCGCAAGACTTCTTGGCGACGTGCACCTTTCAGTATCGTTGTTCGTTGCAGAATCCAGACAGTTTTTGTCGATAAATTTGTACATCTGCTGTGCAAACATTACAGGTGCACTTTCAGTGAATATCACCATTATATGCTGAGAAGAAAGCGTTACGCTTCGAATTATGCACATTCCTCCTCATCTCTTGAAGTGCTAGTAACTTCAGTCAGCATTACAAAAGTAGTGCACTTTTGATAACAGGCTGAATATCAAGTTCGTTTTGTTAATTTCCTCAAGCCGCACATTTACATATTTACAACATCGTTCGGATATGCAAAAAAGTAGCTCCTTCCTCCATCCCTTCCTCTTTCCCCTCCTCTTCCCCCATTCATCCTTTAAAGAAAAGATGCCGTATATGCATGTGAAATGGGGAAAAGATGAATGAAAAAAGCAGAGATCATATATCACAACAAAACCTTGCTGAATATATTCGGACTTATTTACTTATTTAAGTTACTGAATAATTTATTGTCATCGGTAGTGTTCACGTAAATGATATCAAATGACGCTAAATGATCAACCTTTTGCAAATTTTGACCGGCCATTCGTATTGAAATGTCACGTGATCATCGTCATTGCTCACTCGACTACAGCATGCCCCGTTGGAGACAGTACCAGGGGTTCTATTGGCCGACTCCTCTTTCTCACACATCTCCCTCGTTTGCACTGCAATTTAATTTGCATATCCTAATTTTCAATTTTCCATGAAAATTTTCCTCTTATTCACATGAAAAGTTATGTAAAAATCATAAAAAGCTATGAATATATAAAGAGCTAAACGATCTTAAAGAAAAAAACTCGTAGATTATTCTGCAGCAATGAATGTATTGGTGACGATAATAAGACGCGTTTGCATTTATTCCATATAATGAGTGTCGATTAATTCACTGGAATATTGCTTTTCCGAAATGAATAAAATGGAATAAAGGAGTTGAATTCTTTAGCTGATTGCAATTTCAGTCCATCGATTTCTAATATAAAGTAGCGTCGCCTCGTCAATTGGAAACGTTAAAAAACAAATGTGCAACAAATTGTGCAATGGCAAATAGATATACAGACACCACCTAAGCCATCATACCTATGCTAATGATGTTGAATGACTCCATGGATTTTTGATATATGCAAATTATCCCGATATTTGAGCATAATTTGCTAAGAGAGATGGCTTCACGCTTATACGGGAATTGCACCGATGACAGAGAGGAAAAGCCGCTCGATGAACAGGTGACATATGCGGTCAAATCGTCGACTACAGAATGAGGTTGGGATCTCTCCAGAAGTGGCGATAGCAGGTACGATAGTAGTCGAAGAGATCGTTGAATTGCATGTTCGGCATACTGTCAATTCTATAGACTAGGTGACAAAGGTTACTATAAATTTCTGCTATTATTATTAATATCAAAATCATTAGTATAACTATTTTTATTTATTATTATTACTGTTATTAGTGAAACTGTTATTACTGCTTAATTATCACTATCATCATTCTCATCATTATAAACACCAACATTAATATCATGCATTATTACAGTTATTATTACTATACAAAAATATTTTAGTACTGCATAAAGCGATTCATTTTAGAAACGATATAGATAACTTTTCAACAGATTTTTTCTTGCAAAATATTTTCCTCAAAAATATTCTCAGCATACATCTGAAAGAAGACGTGTGATCTTATTTAAAGAGAAACCTAATCCTTCATGAGTCCATAACATTATTGGAAAATGCATTACAAGCGTGACGCCTTAACGTACAGCAGCACTCTTCATGCACTTTTATATTTGCCTAAGAAATCACATTAAAAAGATGTATTTTAATATATCATATGATCTCATTGTTGAACGAATAATTTAATGATAAGATCACCTTTATTCAGAATTATGGATAATATTAATTCTCGAAAGTATAAAATTTCAATTTTTTCATCACAAAAATACGATTCATATTGATGTTTCATTTGAAAAAAAAAAATCTCATTTCCTTCAAACATCAATTCTTCATTAAGCGAAAAGGAATTTTTAGTAATCTTCAATTTAAAAGAAATAACAGTGAAAACATTTAGAACCCAAGGATAGAGGATATTGGCAATAAGCAGTTGGGAAAATGCGCCAGAATTGCTGTGACACAAAATATGCTTCTCCAACATCGTCGATCAGGAGAATGACTATAATCAACCTCTAAACAATTCAGAAAGGAAGTCTAGCACAAAACGGAACATGCCAAAATATCAAAAATATAACAAGTATGATCAGTAATTGGAATTACGAAGTTTAACCTAATCGACTGCCCGCATAAACCATAACAATAATGTAAGTCCTTCAAAGTGCAAACTGATCTGTCGCAAAACGTATGCAAATTTCTAATTAAATAACGAAACTTTTGGAATTTGATGGGTCAACTCGAAGGTTGGGTTAATGGTTACCTTCGACGTTATCATATCTATCAAAGTTTGTAATCCCAACTTAGGTGGTTCCTAAATCAAAATTGCTGGAAGAAACAATGGTCCATGCGCATACACAGATTTAACTATAAAATGCTTTGCAAATATAAATTCATGCAAAAGCAAAAAGGATGAACGAATATAATTTCATTTCTCTGGTCTCATATCCTCAATATATCAACTTTAAAGTCCATATCTGTGGTTAAGTGCAAACTTAAGTTCAGGTTTCAATTGAAGATCAAGATCAAGTTGAGGATGAAGCTCAACATCAAATATTCACCGAATGATTGTCAAATATTGTCGAAGCGAAGGGTTTATTTGAAAAAAAAAATCAACGCCATCAAGAGAAAACCGCATTTCTTACATTTAACAGAGAAAAGGAAAATTTATAGTCTCTCACGCTCTCAATATCGTCATATTGCTTTAAACTTATGCTATTAGTCAAAAATCTCTCGGCAGGGTTTGTGCTGTTTTATATCCAACGATGCTCATTCCATATGTAACATATCAAAGCACTGAAGTGGAGGAGGATGAACAGTGAAACCAAGCCATTTCTTACATTTCACTATAAAGAAACACTTTTGAAATTTCAGCTAGTTTTTTGCACGTTTCAGTATCTTTGTTTGAAAAAAAAAGCTTTCTTTTTGTATCATTTTGCATCCAGTTTACTAGAAAGCGACCAAGTTACGCGTAAAACGCGGTGCAGTCTGGCCGTTAGAACAATCCATGATCGCAATATGGGAAATTATCCAATGTGATTGCGACCCAAAAATGAATAAGATGCGGCTCCAACTTGTGGTTCCTCATATAAACTTCCGACCCTTCACATACATGAATTTTCCTCTAAGAGGGCTCAACGTTCATAATATTCCAACTAACCTATAATAGACAGATTAGATATATCTCCGGCATCAACCTGAATCACTTAGCCTCTGTCCGGCAAGGCTTTAGAAGTACTGACAATTACTGCATAGCGGTTGTTTGAACGCCTTCAGAGAGGCAATTTCAAGAACAAAGTACACCTCATACAATATTTTAAGGAAAACCCACTCAGTCAGCTAGAGCATAATGAAATGAGGACATGAATAGTTTCACGCTTCACATACGCACAAGTCACATATTTATAACGATTAACCATAACAATCATCCACATTTATTATCTATACAATATTCTCTTCTATATACGCAACAGTGATACCCAATAGCGAATTCTTAAGTCGGTGAAACAATAAAAATATAAGAAATGACTCAAAAATTGCTAATTAACTAAATTCGTTATAAGTACATGAATTTTCATTTCTCATCGATCAAGTATATTTGACTGGAAATTCAAAGAATGATAATGTTCTCTTGTGGGTGTCGTTTGTGCCGGTAAAGGCATCGTTGATGGCAGTCGAATGTTGTTTATAGAGCTCTACTTTCCGTTGATAACGAAGGTACAACCAAAAATGAACCAGCGGGATTGTAAGGAATCATTCCCAGCACTGATAGTGAAGCAATCATATCATGCTTGCAACTTATCGACACACAAAACAAACCAATCCTCTAGTCAAATCACATCATCTATTTCGTTAATCTTATGAATGATTAACATAAACTGCAATCATCCTTTAAAATTACACTATAATATTGCATTATTCTCATTTACGAACTAATCTCAGTGCTACCTTGTAACCGTTTTCTTCCGTTAATATTTCTGTATTTTTGCTACACTCAAAGCTAGATGTGTTTTCCAAAAAGCGCTCTTATATTGTGCCCTTTTTCAGTACAATTTCAGGCAGGTGATATTGAGAGAAATACAATGTGCAATTAGTACAACTAAATGGATGATTTATGTTTTTCGTGAATCATAAGAAAAACAGAAAATAAATTCAGAACAAGCCCTATAAGCGCTAAAAGAAAGCCTTCATGGTGCTTTTTTAAACGGAAAGTTGTTAAGTGAATGGAACAACAACAGTGGCGAAGTGAGAAGCGTAGCTGAAGCATAGCTTTGTCACTGCATAGTAACACTTGCCTATCGCATTGAATTATTTTTATTCATCTATCAAACTGCTTCCAAAGACAAAAAAATTTACTAAAATACAGAAATATATCAAACAATAAACAAATTTCATGACCATTACTAGAATACAACAGAAATATAATATTGAAACTCTTGGCGATACTTCAAGGAGTTTTACAATTATAGGTTGAACGCTCCCCCCTGCTCTAAGCATCCCTCGCCCCCTCTCCTGTTCTACTTCATTAGATCAAATTCCATGACCACTGCTGCATCGCAATAGAATTTATTGAGAAATCTAAAATTTTGGAAAACCTCTAGACATTGGAATGCTTTTTGATTGCGTTAGCGGAGAACCTTCCCGATGCATCTGATGAAGCCTCACAGCTGCTACTACATCGCAATAAGGTCATGACCAATAATTTTAGAAAAGTTCCAAGAATGGATGTGCTATTCATTGCACAAAGGGTATTTTTCATGAGGATTCAAAGCGTAAAGAGTAAAGCATAGGTGGACGGTTCATAGTCCAGCTGCCACTCCCAATTTGCAAAAACTATTTGATTTATTGCAGTGAGTGGGTATGATTTGCAACAAAATTTCTTTCTGGTGGAATTCGAGTTCAGAATCTTCAATAACTTGAAAATAGGGATCACAGAAAATGAGTCGGCAGATAGGGGACTCCGGGATGGGCATATCTCTTTATCCTGTAAATTTTATTCGATCTGCTACAGCAGACTTCCCAAATGAAAGATGCGAACAAGTTGGGAAGATAGAGACTGTGCAATGTATCTTCCGCACAAAGAAAAAAAAAACAAAAAAAGGCGAGCGGCATCTGCAGAAACGTTAAAGGAAATCTAATCAGCGACAAAATTTCGCAATCCCGCTCATTAGACCGACCGATTTCATAAATTATCTACAAATAACGAAATACTCATAATAATAATATATTCGTATTTCAGGTGATTCGACTGTCACATGACTTTTCTAAAAAACCTTTTTCAAAATGCTCTACCACCTAGTTAATTACAAAAGGTATGTAATCACACCTTCTGTAACTAACTAGGTGGTAGAGCATTTTCTTTTGTAATTTGATGGATGAACGAAAAATTCAGTATAAGATACGATCACCTGACATCTATAAAACTTCTCTGCTCTAGTTTGAATGGCTTCTGAGTTGCAGCTATCAGATAGACGAGCAGACATACACTCGTACATCAGCGCGGACATAATGTCGCTGCGAGCACTAGAATGTTAAAAATGAAATGGAGATGAGTTTACGAATCACAGAATTTTTGGCGATATTGCCTCAAGAGGGATAATGTGAGCTAATATAAGAAACGCTAATAGATATTAAATGATACTGTATTTATTACGATCCAATGATGCACTTATTACAATTCATGAAAACTTAACAGCTTATGTGTACCAAATGAAATTAAATGATGGAATTGAAGTGGTTTGATCGCATCGAATAAGACTATACAAGATTAGATTAGATAATGCATTTATGCATTTCTGAAAATGTCTTTATGCAACGAGAGATGACGTCATCTTCGGAAGTCATGAAATTTAAGCACTTCATAGGACTGTTTATAAGGAACACTATCGTCAGCAATTTTTTCTCTTAGGGTCTATTTCTGTCTACGATGGTTGCATATTTTATGTGGAATAATTAAAAGAAATTCATCATTCGGTCTTTCTAACTTTCCTAAATAATAAAAATTTCTGTCTCCGTTGCGAGCACACTCTCTCTTCATCCATTTCCTCTCCTTCATGTCTATATCAGAATTATCTCATTTATCTCTTCCCTCCTTCTATCGCCTTTCTTTAAGTCGGCGAATTATCCCATCAAAATGTCGACTGTTTGTTTAGCAGAGTCAACTCTCCAAAAAAAAAGATCGTATTTGCAGGTTCCAGCTCAACCATCTTCGTGACTCTTGCTTTTACCTACTATTACGACATTATGACATGTTGCTCATCACCTTATGACATGTACATTATGTCTGCGAATAAATTCAATAAATTCAATACTAGTTAAGCCAAACGCTAGTCACCATAAGCTTACTAGCTCTTCACATCCTCTCTCCACTTCATCCTCCCTTCATCTCCCTTCCACTCATTTCTGCCCGTTCCTTTCCCCTTCTTCCACAAAACGATTGAAGTTGACGGTTTTGCCAGAAAATTGCTGTCATTATTTGAACAGTTGTTCAGGTGTGATGAGACTAGTCGATGCCACAGCGCACATTTCACAAGCAAACACCACTTTTGCTCAAATCATCGAAGCACAAAGCGTCGAATACCAACCATATCATTCGACAAAACTATTTTGGGCAATATCAGGGTAACTGCGAAAGATGAGATATGGATATATCAAACGAGAGTCTTAAACGATTATACAAGCTGCGATATGCTTTTTCAAGCTAATTTGTTTCGGTCGTTTCATAATCATACATATATATATATATATATATATATATATATATATATATATATATATATATATATATATATATATATATATATATATATATATATATATAGCGACGCCGAGCATAGTGGTGGATATGAGAGACTTAGAGGCCGATTACTGCAGTTAAATATATAAATTCACTTTGAAGTTCATCCTAGGAATTGGATGACGATATCAACTTATCAGTGAGGAAGCCTCTTCTTTCGGTACGTTCATGTGGTTGCTTCACGCCTTCTGTGTGCGTAATCATCTTCTCTGGGTCAAATATTTATGACATATGCGTTGTCTTCTTTTTGTTTTCCTCTTATCTTACCATTTAGATGTTCTGAAGATAACTAATACTTGACATTTTTAAATGCTTTCAAATATTATATCGCATGGCCGAGAAGAAGGTTATTTTCTTTGTTAAATTTTTATGCCATTCTAAATTCCAGAATAGATTTTGAAATAGGGGGAAACATCACTCATTTTCATCATAATCGAAACGGCCATCTCCAAACTACATTATGGATAATTCTGACGATCGTTAACTATGAAGGATAGTGATCGGAAGATGTAGGAAGTTAATAGGTGATGACATGGAAAACAGGAAAATGCAGATCTCTACATGCAAAGTTCAGAGATCGTTACAATACTGGCTGACCATAGGGAAATTTTCTTCAGCTCTATGCACCATCATGTGTAGTGAACTCTTATAGTTCTTACCCAAAGAGCGCCCGCTATATCAGGTAACAAAGAAGGCTATTTGGTATAGATAAGCTAGTTATAAACTTCCAGGCATGTTCTTCATTCCCGCCACTTTGTACCTCTCACTTCCTCTGTCGTTGCTTGAAAGGAAATCTGAATGATCAATAAACCTATCACATGACGAGAGCAAAATATAGGATTATGTTATCACGATAGTTTGCTACTGTGTTGACCAATATCTATGAACCAATGCACCACTGTGCATCATAAGAAAACGACCACGCAAATGCGAGGATTAGCCATCATCGTCTTTGTATCACTTTGTAAGAGCCACCATCCAATTAGAGAACCGAAGGATGGCTCATTGGATTGAATTTTGCATCAGAAATTCAGCAGTGAATACGACGAAGTGATTCTCCGAAATGTTTCCTACAGATGTAATGAACAGTAATTATTAATGTTATTTTTTCAAAGTGAACACTTCCATCATGTGGGTATAACTTTAACTTAATCCCGAAAGGAATATATTTTATTGCTTATTGAACTAAAATGGTTCGGTTACACGTGAAACCGACAAAATTATAGAGCAAATTATTCGACAAGAACGGTGTCAGGAGCACAAAGATAAATTAATAAGGCTACAAATGCATTCCTAAAATTGGTTAGTGAAAGACTCGAATATAATAAAATCATTTGCCGGAGATGTAGACAACAATTGTTTTTAAAATTATTCACTACAAGGGTTTCAAACTTCAAACTCAAATATTATAGAGTGAGTAAGCAATGTTACATTGACGTCATCAGTCGATGTTCACTGCAAATGCCATAAAAGCAGTCGATCCACTTTTATAACGACCATGATTGACTGATTACATCGACAAAAGATAAAAACGCAATATGGGCATTTTTGCATTCTTAAGATAATCGATCGAAAGAATCGAAGAATTGTCGCTATAAATCTTTCATTTGGACAGCTCCTAAAGCCAATGAGTTTCCTTAATACTTGGATAAAATTAACTAAGAAGATCAAGCGCTTAAATAATTCCGATTCTCAATAGAAAAAAACTCAATTGATAGGAACCTATGGAAAAAGAAAAAAAAAACATTGCCATGTTCATCGTTTAAGCATTATGATACTAAAGAATACAACAGTATAGCACTGAATAGAAAGGGGAAAGAAGGGCCAAAAGCCGAGGATGCCGTTCTCTAGTCCTTGAATTTCCTTTCCCTCTGTAAAATATTGCGCCCGATTAGTGAGGCATGGAACAAATCTTACTTAACTTATCCTTGATGGTACGCACTCTTTTGCATGGTAAGAAGACTATTCTGTCGAAACTTCGAAAAAAAGAAAACCTTCATTGTGTATGCTTTCAATATAGAGCAACTCCCTCGAGACTTACAGAAAGCACACGACCCATATCTTCTATTCGGCGGAACATAGCGTCTTGATTTTAGAGTAGATAGAAAATAGCAACAATCCGACTTCCTAACGGGCAGCTTTTTTTAGTCTACCTCGGTACGGAGACAACAAAGGGAAAAATGCGTTAGAGGAAGTGAAAAAATATGCTTCTCAACAATACTGCTAACCACATCGATCATAGCCATTAATTTCGAAGAATTAGTTCAAAAAAAAAAGAGGCCCAACGCATTCTTTTTCAACCTAAACAGGCTCTCATAAAGATTTTCCGCAGAGAATTCCCTTCATATATATGTAACTTATCATTTTTAAACATTTGATGCTGTTTTTCCACTTAATTTATTAGTCTAAAAATTTGCATGCGATATCACTCTATAGTTTAGATCGCATCTCGAAATTTCATAAATCTAAATTCCAGCTAGTTTCTAATTTAGATTGTCCTTTAAATTTAGATACGAATATTTATAAGTGATGACTCGACCCAATAATGATGCGATTTGCATTTGTTGGTTTGCTAAAGTACGCAAAGAAGAGTTTTCAAAGAAACGAGAAAATGTTTTTCAGCTCAGTTGATTGTGCTTTTGTGTGTGCGGTTGGGGTCGAGCAGAATGAAGGGATGACGAAATGGTTGAATGCATAAGAATTCCATATTTCTTCGAGAATTTCATTGCTTTAGATCATCGAAGAAAAGCAAAGGGAGCCGACCATTGCACTGTTATTTTTTTCAGCGGTTTCAAATGTGTAGGTTTTCAGACCTGATCTAATAGCTGTCAGCCGGATGATGGATACACCTTGGCTGTGCAATAGGTAAACCGCTGAGAGTGTTATTAGGAGGGTCAATAGAGTCCATTTTTCTAGCATTGCATTAGTCCCATTGGCTGTTTAGGTGGATAACACAGAGTGTGTAAGAAGTTCGCCAAAGACTGAACATTGGTCAGCAAAAGTGCACACTTTCGTTGCTTCGATCAACCCGAAGATGGAGGAGTGTGTCCTGCGCGAAGAACGCTAAACTAAGAAAGAAATGCTAAGTAGATTAATTCCGATGATGACATGGTTGGATGTGCATCAATGATATTACGCAACCTGCTATGCACTCATTATTTGCAGAAATATATATTATTAATAAAGAAATAAATTCGATGAATGACCAAATTAACAAATAAATAAAAAGTGAATATTTATGCATAGCCATCTGCAAACAAATAAACAAATGATTACATGTGCGCACATAAATATACATGTTTACATCAGCAGATTGGCTATTTACGAAAGTAAGTATGTGGATTTTAATATTGTATCATAAAAATGGATTTTTAGATGCGTTTGTCAATGACTGCTGTGACCATTCTTGAACGAATTTCCACTGCTCATTGATGAGTAATTCCCTAACGAAGTGAAACACACACTCACATGAAAGATGGCACTGGTGCCAACTTGCAACAGCATTGCATGCGTTGCTTCCACGCTTCGTAATTTTTGCTACGGAACACTTCCGCCATAGGTTTTCTCACTAACTTTGCCCATGGAGCAAAGAATCTTCTTCTTCCTTTCTCAAGCGTACCCATCTGTCCCGTCTTTCCGTTCAGAAAATCGAATTAACCATACCATGTTTTTTCATCATAAAAAATGCCGAATCACTCTTCCTAGAGCACGAGCTGCCATAGCTCAAAATGCATGGGGGAATTACTACCTCTGATGATGACCAAGCACTATCGCCTATGAAAAGCGTATAAACGTTGTATTTAAAAATTATTTACATGCCTTGGTACCATAATAAATAATGCTTTTCTATATTCAAGTGTTTCTTAACGTACATATTTCAACGGAATGAAATGAACCATGATCAATGGTAAGATGGATTTCTTTCAGGGAAGCAACAAATGATATATGCTGTGCAATTGTTTTACTTCCATCCTATGCCACTATAAACAAAATGCCTGAGAATTTCATGAGTTTTATGCGGTGAATCAGAAATTATTTATTAATCATCATTAGAATGAATCAGTAAATACTTTAGAAAGCCTATTAGTCTGCAGAACTACTTTTTGCTTTCTGCTATACTCCACTTCAGATGTGAATAAGGAGAAAAGAAAAGAATAGAGGATGAGAGAGAAGGCCTACGAGCAATTACAAGCGCTTTCTCTTTCGTAGGAGCTTCTATGAGTATTGCACGGGTTGTAGGTAATTAGTGATTAGTGGTAGAAAGTAAACTTAAACCAAATCTTAAATGTGCTTTGCTCATTTTTAAGCAGGACGTTTGAAAACTCAATGGCTATAAATAGCAGTAATCAAAAAGAAGTTAAATAACATTACCGTAAATTTAAATAACCGTAAGGTTAAATAAAATAAGGAAAGTAAAATTAAAGAGTAAAAACATTAGCGAGCATAAGGCTTGCAATTTATTAGCCAATATTGACTTAAGTATATCCATAATATTCTAATACCTATAAATTAAATTTCTTCGTCGAATGAATAATCTAAACAATACAATAATTTTTTCTGTGTTTGTATTTCCTCTAGTGATGTAAAATGTGTGAATATTTTAAAAGTGTGACTTTGTTCATAAAAGAACTGTTGTAAAAAAAACAACAAAGACAACATCAACAACAATAAGGAAGCGTGAAAGGTGAAGCAATAAGCATTTAGCGCATTAGTAACACGAGCAGACACGATCCGAATGCTTTTGACGAATGGCCGACGTTTCCTGTTACTAACGTACACTCGTTGGAGGCGTTCAGATTGCTCTCTCTTCTTTCTCACCCCCCCCCCCCCCTCCACCTCACCCCATTTGCCAACATAATAAGCAACGAACAAAAAAATTAAATATTCCATCGTCTTTGCAGAGGTTTTTGCTTAACAAACGAAAACTTATAAAATTTTCGGATCAAGCATCGTCTTCTCAATGCGAGTTTTACGACTGCATTAATAGGGTTTTTTTAAACACGGAAATTAATTTATTTTAGACTATTTGCGTTCAACTTACTTCCGCTGGAGTAGAAATATTTAGAACAAATAGCCCGATGACGCGATTTCCATATCTGTTATGGGCATAACTTGAATACACTTCATAATAGAGGTCTCAAACCTTTTCAACGTAATTTTCTCGTAATGTTGAAATATCATTTGAAAGAAAAAGTCAAACACATAGAGTGACTTTATGAACGTCGTAGCCTATGGTTTATTACTTTATTTATCTATTAGTGAGCACATAGTACGTGCGTATAGATAAATATGAAAGTCGAAATAGTTTGGTTGAACATATGTGAGTCTTCATAATGAACAAAAGAATGGTAAACATCACGTAGTGCAGCACAAGGCTACGTTGAGATGGGACGAGGGATGGTGGGGAGAGGGAAGAGGGAAAAGAATTCCCAAAAAAGCACATATGGATGAGAAATACCGCCATAAAACTTTATACTTTAATCTTTGAAAATGAAAAAAGAGGCGAGAAAGGACATCGGAAACGTCACCAAATTACGGGAAATTGTATTAGAAAGAATTTGTCACTCAGTGCCGTTCTACCCAACGGATCAACAAATTTCTCCCTTATCGTTCCAACGACAAAAAAGAATCGTTTGACCAAATGAGCCTAGATTAATTAGGGGTAAATTTCGTTCAGTGTATGGAATTAGAAAAGAAGATGAGCAAAATAAATGAAGAATTCATTTGTTTACCTCTAATATAACAAGCATTTCCACAAATGCTCATGCTTTCGGAAAGACCGACCGGTAACTTCAATGATAAGAAAACACATATTAAAAGCGAAAGAATTTAATTAAGCCTGTTACTGTGACAAGAGAACCATTATTTGCAGCTCACATGCCAGCCAGCGATTTTGATGAACAAGCTTACCTCTGGAAGAGATCGGAGCTAAGAACAAAACAAACTGAGCTCATCTAATGTAAGCCTGTGTGAAATCATCAGCTGAATATCGACAAGTTTATCTCTATCCCTTCTCTCTCCTTTGGCCTCTCTTTCTTTTGCTTCTCTCGTCCTCTTCTTGTTCCTTCTCTCTCTTTACTTTATACAAAAATTAACACATGAATGTGACGTTTTTGGTATTTGAAATGATTGGAGGTAAGTTGAGCAATTTCAAGGTGAAGAAAATTGGAAAGAGCAAATGAGTGATGAAAAGGATATGCTGAGCAACTTTTTTTTTTTGAAAATGCGGAAGCTAAACTTGTCAAAAAGTTTTAGCGAGCATTCCATTGCAAAGTTTGTCATAGCTGAGTGGCACGTGTTGTTGCCACAATAAAAAGTGAGATGAGAATATCGTTTGCAAACACAATTTCACGTGCATTTTCCTCTCTTTTATGCTTGCAGTCATTTTAGCTCATTCCCAACAGCTCCGAACTTAAAAAGAAATCATTCAAAGGAACACTTTATAGGTATCTGTGAGATTTTAGATAAATATATGGCAGAGTGTATCAGTTTTTAACTTCAGAACTCATGAGCCATTTTTTAGCGATGAGTAGTCTAGAAGGCGATGGGAGAGGAAGAAAAAAGAGAAGAGACGGAGAAAATAGCCAATATTGCTTTATTCATATCGCAGCACGGAATTTATACTGCTACCTTGAACTGCGATAGCCGATAAAGGCTGTGCTCTTGCTTGTATAGTGCAGTGGTTCGAAAACTTCGGGGAACGCATGAACTTGAATTGAACTTGAACTTGAACTTGAAATTGAGGACATTTTGAAAAATTCTAGAATACTGAATCTAATACAGTTCCCTGTGGTTCAATCTCTCTTTTATGTATCTATTTTTCTCTTAGAGAGAATCAAGCTCCACTGTATTGACCTAAGCGAAAATTGCGGTGTTAGTACTGAGAGCATTCTTCGCCGAAATTTCAAATAAAATCACCTCAACAAGAATCCGATTCCACCGCTTTATAACCACTCTTATTTCCTTGTTTTTTGAAGGTCATCGGCTCAAATCCACTTGGAGACGAAGGCACTTCCGAAAAAGATAAACTGGACATAAGAGGTATTTTCCATGCACTGTCCTGCTCAGAGGTTCAAATAATTCTGGCTGCAGAAGTGGTTCTATGATAGTAAAACTTGCTTTTCATTTGACGTTTAACTTAAAAGTATACATTTTTTTTTTAAAATACCACAGCCGATTATAAATAGGCAATATATTATTTACAAATATACCAATTACTTTTAATTAACCTTAGTTTGTAGGGAAATTATTGGAGAATACTCAGTGCTATTGACTCCAATAGCTATTTTTTGAAAGCAATACTTATGTTCTCTTCAGTTGTTCAGAAGAAGATGCACATTTTATGGAAAACTTGCACTGAATCCACTACAAAAAAGCTCTTATGTCGCAGTGCTTTGTTCTCACACTTTTGCTATTACTTTTCTGTATATTACTGCAAATTATTATCAACATTCGTATCTAGTTTTTTTTCAACTATTTGCATTTATATCAGTGTCGTTGGGAGAGTGCTTTAGATAATCAATGGTAGTGTAGTGGGGTAGAAGAGAGCCTTCGCTAAAGATGTGAGGAGAGAGCACTAACAAAAAAATTTCTTTGGCGATATTTAGCATCTCATGAGTTTCTATGAGGAGATTGAGGGCACCATTGATAGACAGACTCCAAATTCCATAAGAGGGATGAAACAGATTACCATAGAGTCGAAGAAGCGTTTCCACTTTCAATTTATCCTCCAATTTGTGCCTCAAAGAGAGCTTCATTCCATCGCAAACAGATATTTTCCATCTTATGCAAATGTGAATTTTGCAAATTGCATCTCGGTTTATATGGGGAAACAACTTTGCAAAATAAAAGAAGGATGATCGAAAGGACGGCAGGAAAAATTAAACAAATCGCTTGAAGAATCCTCACTCTCCTTTTCTCGAACACATTCTTTCTCGCAGAATTTTTTGAGAGACAAATTGCCTCTTCTTTTTTATCCCCCCATTAAGCAATCACTTCAATAAATTACTCTTTCGTTATGAAAATTTGAAAAAAAAACAACTTATTTTTACATGTCTAGGAACTTGAAAGCTGTTATTGTAGATCATTAATATTTTAGAAGAAAAATATACTCCCTGAACGCATTTCCCTAATTATAACCCCTAGGATTGTTTTTTCATATTTGAAGGCCGAATCGCATTTACATTTAAACCGATAACAACATTGACTAACCGATCTCATTGTTTACCATTCACAGAAAAAGCAATTTTTTTTTTCTTCTATGCTCTTCGCATTGTGCTCAATAGCTGATTCGTTTGCGCTATCTCACTGGCAAATTCACTGTTCTCAGAGTGCAAAGCAAAAAAAAGAACGCTATTTTTCACTCAGTAATTCTGGTCGCTTAAAATAGACTGCTGTAAAAATTATATTTCAAAAAAAAAATGCTAATTGCAAAACGCCGAATTTATTACCACTTCGATAATATATGAGAAATGATCGAAACGATGTGATTAGAAAATTAACGCAGAAACCATTCTTTACGATTTCATCTTGTAGATCAACCAATTACATCAGTATTCATAAATAATGAAAAAAAAAACGCTTCATATGCTCTTTCCTAAACAATAAAATATAACACAAAAATGAATTTCAAATTGTGCGGTTATTTTATATGTTGATATTAAAGCAAAGCAAACCATTATCGTTTTGAAGGGCGATGGCTGACATAACGGAAAGCGAGGATATCCCATTAGTTGGACCACATACGTAGTTTAATTGCTTTCCAGCTAATTTTTTTTTCTGGTAGAGGACGTTGCTGGAACAGAGTTTTCCATTCCTTGTGGTGACATCCTTCCCTTATACTAATCGAATAGAATGCGGCAGCTTCTACATGTGGATGGATGGTCGAGTGGGTTTTTTCTCCGTCCTCATAGCAGAAAACAAAATACGCACATATCTTCCCTTATAGCATTTGATTACACTATTTGTATAATTACGAATGCATTTTTCTCTCTGTATCCGCATAATGGAGTGTCGTTCTTGACACTCTTGTTTTTCTTCTAAAGAGAGATTTATGTGCTAAGGAGGTGCTGCATCAATTTCTAAAGATACGAGTATCATATGTGAATTGTTAAATATGATTTGTTTTGACAAATCAAGATAAGAGTCTTGCGTGAATTCCAAATCGTGTAAAATGTTCATTTTCAGAACAGGGTGGCTTCAAACATAACACAGTCCAAGAGGTGGATGGGGGTAGAGGAACGAGAGGGAGATGGGAGAGAGGAGGAAAGGGAGGAGGAAAGGGAGTTGTTAAGGCAGTAGCTACCGACAGAGACCACCAAATTTCATTGATTTTCTTAGTAAAATTTTTGTATTGGTGGGAATTATCAATTAAAAAGAAAACTTAAGTGAAGGTAAAATTTTATTAACAACAGCAGAATTCAAGTATCAGCATGAGCATCTGCCCAAGTATGAAAAATGGGCACAAATCTACACTTCTCGAACACGCTCCTCCTTTCGTTACTACTGGTTCTCTTCATTTACCTTTTCCTCTTCCTCTCTTTCCTTGCCTTTCCTCTATCCGCTATGCTTTTAGCTGCAAACTTCAAGGGGAAATTACTGAACGGATGTTTTAATGAGAAAAGTGATCAGTGAAATGAATAAACTGCAATATTTAAAGAAATCCATTCAAAAAGCTGTTTCGTTCTATGCAATACGCAAGGAAATATTATCAAACATCTTTCCCTATATTTGCTTCAATCTTAAATTTAATCAATGTTCATCGATTATTTTAACTTTTTCCGGTGATGACGACTGACACAAAAAATGCGGAACCAATTAAAGCAAGTTTGAATTCCGTTTAAAAAAGCGAACGGAACGATGGACATTAATGAGGTTCTGTCACACATACCACACATGGACTCGCGCATTTCGGATGACGTCGTCGCATTCGTCATAAACATACGACGAGTCTTATGGACACAATGCTGAATTCTATAGAACCATTAGTGCATGAAAGAGAGCTAGAAACATACTATCTTTAAGCATAAATAAGATACATTATTGTTGTTCATATGTAGATGTGCGTGATTTTATGTGTATATGCAAGCGCGAAATGTAACTGAAATAAATAAATGATTGAAAATTTGAAGTTGTATTTTGAGAGAAAAGTGAGAACTTTATTCCTAGGCAATTTTAAGAAAACTTAAATCATTTCTTTAGTTTTTTCGATGAATTTTTTTCCAAAAGTGAAAATAAATCTGCTTTCAAAAAAAAAAGAATTCAACATCTTGAAATATTTCAGTGAACCAAAGGCGATTTTCGTAAGCTCTATTGTTGGAAACTCTCAAAAATTAATCTTCTTTTTCAAAGGAAATTTTTCCCTATTGGAATTCGTTGACGTTGAACAAGCCCGGAAAGTGGGGAGCGACGAGGATAAGGTGAAGAAAACAGGACTCGTATTAGCGCTGTGAAGTTCACTCATTTGCCTTCAAAATGGTATGCTACCTAATTTTATTGGACAGCATTACTCTAGTGCACCAAAGAACATTGTCTTTAAACTGTGAAAACACATAAGAAATCAGGTGATAAAGCAGATCGACATCGATATGGGTAGTGGTCAATTTCCTTCGAAAATGTACTCACAAGCTTGGCAATCTATTCTCCATCTCTATGCATTCCTCTCCTTGCAGGGAATAATATGAGAAGTCATGCTGAACTACAGTATCTTACAGCTTGAAACCTTGTAGAGGGATGTGGCGATATTAACATAGCTTACTATGGTGTAGTATGAGGACTGAAAAATTGATCCTTCCATCTTCAACTATAGAATCAGGTGCCTGTTCTTGAAATTGTCGGCAGGTGGGATATGATAGATCAGTGTGAGAGGAGAATGAGATGAGGAACGAAGGGACAGCCAATACAAGGAAGTCCGGTATGTGCGGCTTTAGAGCACTCTAAAATCCACTTCAATTCGGCCTCAAGTCGGAAGATGTGATACAGGTGTGCTTTGAAGCGATATCTTTATAAAGTTTCATAATATCGTTGAAATTATATTGTTTCTTGCCAATCAGCGCTTATTTTTCGGAGAGTTCTGCCCTACCTGGCCTGCCATTTCAAAATAATTGGGATAGTACTATTTCTCCTTTCTTCCTTCTCCATCTTCATTCACAACATATTTGCTCATAATAATGGAACAAGAAAATATTAACAAGACTGACTAAAATATCCTACATGAAGTGGCAGAACAGGTTGGGAAAGAAATCTATCACCAATTGAATAAGTTTGAGCACTTGCAACGCTCACCATAAAAAAAAACAAGTTGAAATATTTTTGAAAACGCTATGCTAATGAAATGAAATTTCGCTCTTTCGGATATATTTGAAAGGTGGACGCTCATAGCTTAAAGTTAAGATAGACTAGTTGTGACTGCTAAGATTTTTAATGAATCTTCGAGAGCGAACACCGATCAAAAAAAAACGACTGAAGATTCTTTCTTTACATTGATTAATCGCCAAAAATTGCTCATATTTTAAACATGCAGAAGAGTAGCGGTTGTTTAGCACAATATGCGTTTTTTTGCAATTGAACTAAAAAAAATTGATATTATGTTGAGGCTTATTCTTCTACGTGCAAAGAATAATTCAATATTGATAAACCAGTCGATCCAATCAATTTTACAAAAAAACGATGCACAACCAGAGCATTCATTTAACAATCATCAAAATAGCAATCGACCATTCGAGAAATAGAGCTTTTCGCAAAAATTAATTCCTTGAAATATACTAAAAACCAATAGATGAAAGAGAAATTCGGTTTAGTGCATAATTCTAAATCCGTCATTTAATTGCTTTACTTTGGATAGGTGGAAGTGAATTTCCATGCTTGCTTTTGTTTTTTAAAATCACGGATTGATAAGAACAACTATTCAGCGTTAAATTTCCCAATCAGCATTTGTTTGCAAATATTTTCAACACTTTTGTTTCCATTGTGATTTTCGAATTGTTTTGCTAAATAACTCATTCGCTGGGAAATCTTTTTTTCCCCGATTGTTTTTGATGCTTTCGTATTTAATGCATAAATTCACACACACATGCAGTGTTAAAAAATATTCATTGATTTTGAACTGCAAAATTTTGTAAAATATTATTCTGAATTGTAAAATGTAAAACAGCCATAAAAAATCCATAAATGAACAAATACAGACTTAGATTGTTTTAATTATGAAGCTCTACTGAACACACTTAAAAATAATTAAATCTTCGCGGAAAATATTTATTATATTTTCGAATCGGCGGGAATTCGATCATAACGGAGTAAATAAAAGAACAAAAGTGCACTAATTATGAGAAATTTGCGAATAGCCCTACTGTCAAAAAAATTTTAGAGTGCGTGAAAACAGCTTGTGAAAAGATTCGACATTAAAGCTGCAGAGTGACAAAGAACAAATCGAATAAGCTTTACATCACAGACACACACGCACACACACGCATACATACGCACACACACTGACAACACATGAACGACACATCGAGTTTTTATTGATCCAACAACATTCCGCTATTCATTTTTTTATGAAGGCAGCAGTAGCGACATTGTGTCCGTACATACTTATGTGCCTGCGTGTTTTTCGGTTGGTCTGTCAAGCAGTTCCAACTCAAACCGACAAAATTTATGTAGCCGAAATTTGTTGAAAATAAGTTTCCCTTATGCTTGTGTTTCAAATATTGACTCCTAGTGCAACTTGGAAATATGTCGTTTAAATAAACGAAACTAAAGCTGATTTTGTTGGCATTATTGTCACGACAGTTTTATTTTTACATTCATGAGCAATAGCAGGTTTAGGGCATTTATAAACAACAATATATGTTATTATTGTTAAGTTCAAATTTGTTTCGTTGTGTGGTGAAAGATTTTATCCTTTTTTAAACCGAACTCATTCCTTGATATTGAGTCGCAAGTATTGGGTAAGTAATTCGCTTAAAACTGTTCAAAACTATCATCGAAAAATTCCTCCTTCATGCAGACATTTTCATTACAGCAATTAGTAAGTATGAGTACACGTTAAAAATGATATAAATAATGTCACAGTCGTCTTGAGGTGATTCCAGTTATGAGAGTTATGTTTCATATATCCTTTGATGCACTCAGGTCGCACTGACACATTTCTCAACATTTAAAAAACACTCGAAGAAGAGAAGCAAAACACAATAAGAAAGTCGAACTTGGCACTTTCAGATGTCCAGTGTACTGTCTTACCACGACACTATTCGTTACACATAACACAGTATCAGACTACTCATTTATGCTATATAATTCTATTATTATACGATGCATTCGAACACAAATCCGAATGAGGGAATTTCTGTCGGAGTGAAGTGCAGAATGGACGACTGTTGTCAACTAGGCGCATTGCAAACGATCATATATAACGTCATAAGAAGCAAGCACTTTAGTTAGCTTTCTTTTGCACTCCAAACACATTCCGTATAAAATGTACAATTTTGCATTTTCGATTTCTTTATCTGATATGCAATCGTTTTATCTTGCATATCGAATTGCGCTCCGCTTAGTCGTTTGCATTGCATTGCAATTTGCAATTCTTATGAAGTCTCTAAAGATTCCTCACAGATTTCTTATCAGATCAGCGATGGAATGAACGCAAAAGAAAAAGAAAAAAGCCCGTTGCCTCTTCAATTCTATTGCTCACTAGCAAGCAAACATTGGGAAAACCTATACTATGCAAAGAGGGCAATATATGAGCTGTTAAAATAGCGCAAAGCAATTCACCAAGTGTTGTAAGATTTAACAATGATATGAATGCCACTGTGTAACAAATACTATAATTAAGTCTTAAAAAGATTTTTATTTTGACTGTACTATTCAAGTGGACCATCTGAAGTTTTCTATCCATCACTATCGAAATGTTCAAATCATGTTGACTACAGTAAACTCTATTTTTTCCTTATTCGAAATTGCTTAAATTATTCAATCGGATTTACAGCTTTAAAAATGAAACGCCTAAAATTTTCAATCATTTCCCATCCGGAGCCATAAAACACAACGGTTCTAGGTTGAGATTTAAACTTTTGAGAAATATCTGCCATGGAAACGAAAAATGTGAAATTGGATAAAGAGGAATGCTAAATAATAAAAATTGTTGGCATCTAAAATACTTTGAATTTTGCACTTATTGCAAGCTTTCATTTTGGACCAATTAACGCTTGAAGATATGTGCATTTGATACGTTAGCATTTCCATTGCTAGAACTGAATCATTGCTTTTAAGGTTTCATAAACAAATATTAAGATGGTAGTAGAATATACCGTATTGAAACAACAGGTGACACCTTTCATTTAGTTCGTAACTGTTAAGTTATTCATTTTTCATCGCATTTGACTTTAACCATCAGAATTCGAAGTGATTGACGAGTCGTAAAAACAACTTTAAAAAGTGACAAATTCTCGATCACTGATGCACTAAGGTGAAAAAAAAAATAGACCAATGAGTATTATTCTTTATTGCCGTTTCACAGAGAAATTAAAATACTTTCGTCACTAATTTATTATGGTAAATTTAAAAGATTTAATTCGTAATTTGCATAAGCCTACCAATTTGAGCAGTTTTATCACTAACCATACACACAACTGTATTTTAAACATTTGAAGCTTATTGACGCAACGTACGCTATTCTACACTAAAATCTTTCTATTTTTGAACACTTATTTGTCTATTGTAGGTGAAAAATCCTATACATATGAATAAACAAATGGCGTTTAATGGCGTCTCGTATTTCACTCGGCGGAAATAACAATTTTCAATAAGCACAATATACCTCTCAATGTTTCAGCAACTATTGTGAATTCATTGCGAAATTTATCGAAATCAGAATTCAAAAAAAATTTCTCCTTTATTAAGCAAAAATTACTATTAGTTTCTACTAAACTGGTTTGTTATTTGCCCGACTTTGATAGTGGGATTCCCACATTGTTCACTAAAGGGAATTTTCAAAGTTCTTGAAATTTTTATTAAACAAGTAAAAACATCGAATAGCAGAATTAAAAACGAGGAAAAAGTATGATAACGAGAATGATGAAAAACAAATAAAGTTTTCATATATCTTTAGGTCAAAAAGATTATATAAATTCCACAAAATTTTTTAAATATGCTTATGCTGCATTTTTGAATCGGATTATTTCGATGTGATCGACTGCGAATTTTGAGGAGATTTTCTTTGCGCCTCATTTGATCGTTTCATTGCGGAGCAATTGCAATATTATTTTCAACATTTCCAATTGCCCGACGGTTATGAAACTCATTTTTGATGGTAATTTTCCAACAACAAAACCTTATAATTTTGATTTTTTCTCCGATGTGAGTTCACCACCTTTGTAGTATACAGGTTCCCCTCTCCAATTAGCTATGCCTTATATAACTACGTGTTTATGCCAACTGTATCCATTATGCGGAATGCGCCCTCTACCTGTACAACTTCAAAGCTTTCAGGCAATATTTGTAAAGATGTGGCGCAAACAAGCTGTTACGGTTCGAATTTCTACTCGAAGTCAACATTTAGTAAGAGGCAAGTGACAAACGATAACGTAAACAAGCGCAAAGGCTAAAGAACGAAAGTGCTATGTTATATTTAGAATGCTTAAAGTGAACTGTATATTTTCTGCTCAAAAAATTATTTTCTTATGACGAATAGCAACACAATGCGATACACTTTCTGATGCAGTAAGCAGTAATAATTTGTCAACAACCTATACAGTACTTCGTAAAAAAAACCTTCTTGTAGCATAAATCCAAATTTACAGTAATCATGAAAAGATCGGTCAAATAGTCAAACAGTCAAACAATTTCATTGCATTATTCAAAAGTATAAAAATAACAGCACTGAAAGTAACCATGAAGCGATAATTCACAGGACATTTGAAACCTTCAATTGTTTGGCGACGAGGCAATAATTTTCCGCAGGAAATTCAAAATGATTAAACATCTATTTGTAATAAAAAGTAATCTGCTCATACTCATATTGCATCAAATAAGTTTCAGAAGTAAGTATATTAGAAATGTCACTGTCACTGAAGTAAATTTTGGATGAGACTCTCCCAGAGTGATTTATGAATGCAGGGCAGGCATACAGCGGAATTTCCAATCCAGAGAGATCATTTGCAAAGTATGTTTGGAGTCAAATAATACTGTTATGATAGTGAATGTTTTCGACTAGAAATCAGCCGCTTTCAAAAATAGCGAACAAGCATTTAAACAACCTCAGAGAATGCCCTAAATATACTGTCATGTCAGCCATCGAAATCACACACACAATATGCTTTGCAGTATCGTTGAACAAATATAGCACTTTATTCGAATCAAGTTGACTAATCACTGATGAAAATCAATTAAAGTGCACCGTTCATTCAACGAGAACAATACGATAACTTCCGCTATTTGCTTATCGTTTTCTTTACCCCTCTACGTTTTGATTGTTTTCTCTCCCATGCGCGTTAGTTATCGATTATAGCTACTGAATTCAATTCTTGTTTAGTTTTTCATTTCCTTTTCAATCGAAGTCTGATCAAACTTAAAGTAAAGTCCAGTGAATTACTAGTACAAGTATTAACGAATAGACTAGTATTTAAGTATAGTATATGTTATGTGTGATAAATACTTAAGTAAGATGGTACTAGTACAGATAGTGTAAGTATGCGATTTAAGTGTGAAGAAATCAATTAGTACAGGTATATAAGTATAGGTATAAACAAGTATACAAGCAATTAGCTAGTATTCAGATAACTGAAGACGGGAAATAATGCGTCAAATTGCAATGCATTAATAAACAATATTCAACTTGTACATATTACTACACGAAAATTGGTGGTACTTTCAACAGCTATATTTCAAAAGATGGTTCGACAAAATTTTGGTCGCTGTGACCATTTTCGCTCTTTTTACAGCTCCAATTACCTCATAAAATAGTGGCGCATAAAAATCAATCAACACTTGTTGTTCTAGTCGAGGAATGTCTTCGTTGCAATTTTTTTTTTTTTTTTTTGTTAGTCGACAGTTTGAATATTTTCCCTCAATCGTTAACAACACACTACGGATGAACTTTTGCAGTAATATTAAGATATAGATAAAAAGTACATCCATAATGATGTGCTGAAAAGAAAAAAAAAATTGGTCAGATGGACTCGGTTAAAGACTGTATTTTCTCTGGCTTCCTCTTGTATAGAGACCAATTTTACAGTATGCAAATGTCGGCCTGGACTTTCTAAACAGCCCTCCCTGCCCCATTTTTACCATATATACAATGTGCGAATGCGCTTTGCATAAGTTGGTACTCACTACCCGAGTTCCACAAAAATAAAGGATGCAACGAAATGATTGGAAAAACACTGAGGAAAAATGAGCACGATATACGTTAATGCTTTCTGCTCAGCTCTCCAACCACCTGCATCGACTATCAGTAAATAAAAAATTAGGGTTTAAATGTATTCATGTTTCAAGTGATCCGATTGCTCATATAATTAGTTCTTAGGCAGAATGTCCACTTTTGTTTTTGCTCCTCGATCGACATGAAGAGAAGGTCCAACCCATTGTGAGATGCATGGAATTTTTTTGGCACGTTTGAATGTCTATAATTTCTTCAAATATGTTCGAAGTTGAAGAGACAACCTCAACGGTTGATGTAAGACGGATCAGCTACTCTATTAGATTATTTATCATTCTTTTTCTCAATTCCAACCTCATAGTTATCAGAGTTAAAACTATAGGACTTATAGACAGGCACAGGTGAACAAATGCATAAGCATCGCCTTATGTTATATTATTACAAATACATTCACGAATGTGGCTTATTCGTAATTTTTTAAACCAATTTTATCTATAAAATGTTGGTGTTACAATTCGCTTCAATCATAGTATGGTGTAGTATATTCGAAAAAGTTTCACTTCGATGAATATTATTTGCATTTGATAGGATTATTTTCATAAGCTATTTGTGATATACACCCTATGAAGCAATAAAATGCTTTTTTTAAGGGATCTCTTCTTAAGCCATTTGTTTAACTATCGCCTCATTTGATTATCCAGAAACGTGGCGATTTTTCTTCTGAAGTTCCACCTTGAAAGCTTCAAATATTTGATGGCGAAATAACCGAAAAATTGTTTTTTTTTTTGTTACACTACTCAACGTCGACGAATGAAGAAGAAGAGTAGAATGAGCGTACATTGTTTTGCACAGTTCTATGGGGACTCCTTTTAGCCCATGAAGATATAGACGTGGTACATGTGAATATCTGTGAGTACTTGTGAAATCTCGCCTTAATTTGGGGTCAATCTTATTCCACATAGGACGATGTTCCTCCTTAGACACTTCTCTGTTGCTTCGTGACTATAAGATAGAGTCATAAAACTGTTCTTTCGTTTTCATTGGAAAATTTTATTCATCTTTTATCAAATTCTATGCAATAAATTACGAACAAATATGACGTTGCGCTATTATTATACATGTAAATATTCTAAAAACTGAAAAAAAAACTCAAATAACCGCACTATTCGAATTTACAACGTCTCTTACGACATCTACCGGAGGAACTCTTTAACACGTATGCACATTTATGAGCAGTAATATACAGCCACATTCACGGGAAGGGTCATTTGGACGCTTGCGAAAAAAAGAGTGGGCGAAAAGGAGATAAGGAGGTGACGGAGTAAGGGGGAGGGGGTTAAGGAGGAGGAAGGCCACTGAACATAGAACGCACGACAGGCTTTTATACAACGTTCTCTTTCGCAACGTGAAAGGAAATTTAGTTATATACTTCATTTCAGCTGTAATAAAAGCATCAAAATTGCTTAACGTCTCTAGAAATAAGTAGGGGTAGAAATTAAGCAATGAAACAGATAGGTGAGTATGTATAGAGTGCAAAAAGTAAGGGTTGGGGGGGGGGGGGGAGGGGCAGGAGTGGCATTGAGTGCAACGGTGTAAGAACCTGTAATTTGTGGCGGCGTATTATGGAACTTTAAGCTTTACTGAAAAGCTTAAATGAGCAGTGATTGAAATCCACTTCATTCAACAACTAATTATGTACAATACTTTGTATGACATTCAACAAAACTGCCAGTCAACAATAACAAAGCAGCAATTATCAACGTTCTAATCCTTATATTCATAGCTATTTACATTTGTAGTAAACTCGAGCAATTTATGTATTTTTATTCAATTAGTATTATTTGGAAATTATTGCATATATTGTATTTTTGAATGCTTCTTTGAAATTACTGAACATCTCATTATATTTAAAGAGAGCGATAAAATTGAAGTATTTTCATATTAAAGACAAATAATGGACGCAACGAAATTAGCCAAAGTAGGAGAACAAACAAATGAAGCGATTTTAGAGAAAGTGTTTTATGACGATGCCCGTGGTAATACAGGTGATGAACAAAGTGAATTGGAGGGCGATGATTTTTCACTTGTTGTTGAACAAGACCTGAAAAAACGATTTCATTTCAAGATTTCTTCACTTGAGATGAACTGATTGAAGCTCCATAACTGAGATGTTTCTTTTTATTTCATGCTATATAGTGGAAAGTTCACCACGTGTAATTGCAATAAATAATTTCCAGGTTCATCCGCTTTCGTAGTCGAATGATACAGAAATGTTTTTTTTTTCAGTTTATTTGGGAAAGTGCCGAATTTGTCTCAATGTCATTCATAAAACTTGGTACTCAAGCGTTTTCCGACTGTGCTCTAGGTTTTTGTAAAAAAAAAACTATTCTCGCTGTGTGCTGCTTTAATTCTTTAAAAAATTTTTTGCACTTCTAGTACTTTATCGAGTGGATAGCTGTCAAAAAATAGAACAAATTCACCAGAAGCAGAAATAAAAGATAGAGGCTGAAGCTAACTAAAGGCATCTCGACCTGAATATGCTTAAAGGTTGCTCAGTTTTGAGGCTTTTAGAGTTTAAATTGAAAATCATGTAAATTACCTCGAGATTGAAACTTTGCGTATACGTCTCGTCAACGTTTTCAATTCCTCAACAACACTATCCACTAAGGAATCGTTATCCGTCTCATCACCATAATAATGATCGTCCGTAAATCTGAAAAACACCTAAATTTATTTATTTATTTACTTATTTATTTGTTTGCTTATATACTTTAATGTCTCGAAGTGTGGAAATATGCAAAAATATGTGAATGTGAACAGCAAAAGCAAGTGAGAAGTTTGCAAAGCTACAATTTTTGCAAACAGATAGCTACAATTGAATAGAAACAATCCAAAAACTCTTCACTCGCCTCTCACTTTTAAATAGCTCGATATCGAGAATAGGGACATTCCCTGAGGACTTCTTAATGTGCCTGAGTTATCGTATATCTTCGAATACAAACTCAACGTTTTAACTTTGTCTCCAAACCTCGGAAGAGATTAATTAAAATATCCTTTTTTAAAGTAAACTTAGCGCATTCTTTGAAGGTTCTATTTTAATAAAACTTTCCTTATTTCTAATCTTACGTTGAATATTGGCAATTTATTTCTTCGCTTCTGAACAGCAATCATTTTTTATTAAAATGGACCATTTTATTACTAAACAATGCATATTCAAGCAGTGCATCATTCAACTATTACTGTCCAGTCGAAGCTGACGATGTCAAATAATGTCAAATAATGTCAAATAAGGTGATATGATACTATAGTGATATGATAACTTGATATGTATACGTACGTGATTTGCCGGACAATTTGCCTCATCTCATCACCGATTGTATCGATACGTCCAAAATCGTCCGAACATTCAACAATGCGATCGGCCAAAATACCAATGCACATCATCTTCAGTACCGGAAGTTGATAGTGTTGTGCGAGTAGCAACATCTTCTTTGCAAAGTTCGGCTCACCAGAACACTAAAAAAATTTTATTTTCAAATTACTGCTCTTTACAGAATGTGTACCTGAGCATCTAAGGGAATTTGATAATACGATGAAATAATAGCTAAATTGAAAGAATTATGGAAGTTTATTAGTTCTATTACAAAGAATTTCGAATTATCTTACTGAATAAAAGAATTTAAACAATGAAAATTGCATAATAGTATATATTGGATTGCAGGAGTCACCAGTATATATTTTCATAAGACCAAATCAAACGTTGTTCATGTTTAGCTGCGATGCGAAACATATCTATGCGTGCCAATAGTAAGCGTTAGGCACGAAAAAACTTTTAAAAGAAAAGTGGAATTCAGCGCGATGATTCATCAAAAAATCGACTTTTTAACTATAAAATATGCGTTTGCAATTCATTCATGTGCTATATGGTCTTTAATGACTTACGTAACATGTGAAAATGATCTTTCGTCTTCAGGGTCAAAAACACCGGTTATTGCTATCTGAGAGAGAACAACAAACGGAACAAAGGATGCAAAGCAATAATTTCGAAAATCACCTCACAGCCTGTTTTTATTTATTTATTTATTTATTTATTTATTTATTTATTTATTTATTTATTCATTTATTTAAATATTGCTCGATTCTAATACAAGCGAAGAACTCTACTGTTCATGCGCCATGATTGTTTGTCACCTTCAAGATATGTGGCATGAAGACTTCACTGATGAAAACTAGCGGAAAATTTGCCTAAGTTGTCGCTAAAAATTTCATGAGAAACGGAAAGTATCAAATGCAGCGAGAAGTTACTACAGTTCAGTGTTGAGAATTGCTGGAAAACTTAAACATGAAAATTAAAATTGACACGAAAAATAATCTACAGTTGGGAAAATTTTCCATGCCTAAGTTTCTTTAAGATTTTGACAACACTGATTGAAACACTAATCTCGTTATAGGCGCAGTGTTGCAAAATTTATATTAGTATACTTAAAAAATGCATCAAAGCAAAGCAGAACTGGTTTATTTCTTCGTCTAGAGGTTCAATTTGAACGAAATGAAATAATTAGTAAGGTTTGATAACAATGAAATTCCGATCGCTTGAAAATGAAATTTTTACGATGGAAAATTTATAAACGGAAAATTCTATGGAAATATATGATCGAATAAGTTATGCAACGCTTTCTTCGATACTAAACTGACATATGGTTCATTAGCATATATCTTAAATGACTCTAAACGAATAGCTATTTTAGGAATAAATTTTTTATGGTTTTATATTGATCAACATAGTGACGTATAAAAGTTTTGCTAATTGATTGCGTTACTTCATTGCAGATTCCGATGCTTTCATCGATGAATCAACTCGAAATGTTCATTTAGCAGAGTGAACAAAACGAACCGCAATCAGTTCTCGACAAATGAAACGTTCAGCTTCGCGTGTTATTGCAGGTATATGATGGTTACGTGATCCCTCGATCACCTCCATGAAGTCTTCGAAGCATTCGACACTGGGCATTATGCATTCGGTGAAATATACATGCGCAAACACCTCAAATTATATATTTTTATTTCTGAATAATAATGCATCATTGAACATCAATTATTCAATGTACTATTAATTGCTACATTTTCTGATGGAATTTTTAAACGAATTAATTTGATGGAAAAAATTTGAAAATCGAAGGTGCTTACGCATCATGTAAATAGGTGTAATGGAAATGAAGAAAATCCAACTAAAGTAAAAACATATTTGCAAAAAAACATTTCGGTGCACTTTGGAAATTTGAAATATTTAGTTGAAAAATTCGAAAATCCAAGATTTTACTGAAGAAAACTCACATTACTGATTTGTTTTGCGTCAGAGGACCCATTCAAGCGACGTTCCACTTCAGCGCATCCATGCGAAAATATTTTTCGATGAACAGCGAACATATCCGGCTGGAAAATCAAATATGAAACTTCATCAGTAGCATGAAAAGTCGAACTTCATCCCCTAACCTTCCTCTCATCTGTTTACTTCCTAACCTTTAGCCCTTTCCTTGTAACATTTCATAACTTGCCTCATTTGCATTGCCATAAGTTCAAGAATTTATTTCTTCAAATCACAACTTTTCTTCCTTCGTCTGTCCAATTTAAGAAACAGCACAAAAAGAAATAAATTTTCAACTTACATCGTTGAGGACAAGGTCAAGGTCTGGCACGATAACCGTGTTGGTTTCAACATCCTTCAGATAGCTTCTGCATTCGGATTCCGAACGACGACTAACATGATCGACACTTGGCAAATAGCATAACGGTGAGAACATCTTTGCATCCATCCTGAAATAAACTCATTTACCTTCATATGAATTCACGTAGAAAAAATTTGTATAAAATAAGTGTACAAAAGATAGCCCTATTAACAAGTGAAATATATTTTAGTCGAAATGCGCAAAATGTATTCACATAACGAATGGGAAGAAAATCGGAGAAAAAAGAGAACGATTAAAATGCAAAAGTGTTGAACTGCGTTCTCATCAACAATGCAATATTTCATCTTATGAGAGTGCTCACTTAATTATTTTGATCGATTGAGTTGGTTACTTTTTCCGAACATCGGATTACCTCCAATACATCAATTATTCGACAAAATCAAGCTTTTTTTTTGGTGGAGGATAGCCAAATTCTCTTCGAAAAGTTTCCGAAAATCAAAATTCTGCAATTCAAAAAAGTCTCATTCATCAAATATGATTCTACTCAAAACGATATTTCATTAAAATATAATTCACCTAATATTAACCGCAATGCGAATATTGTTGTTGATATTGGTTTGCATAAATTCGGTGAGTTTACACATCTCTTCATTGGTTGTCTTTACAGCCCATCCACTACCACGTGTGAATTCATTTTCGATGATCCGTAAATTTGTGAAGACTGAGTGACCCTGATTATCGACAATATTTATCCTGAAATTTAAACTTTATTAAAATCCATAAAGTTTTGCTCAGATGTCATGAGGAAAATTTTACAGGTTTCACTGGTTGAATGATGCATTCGGTTGAAGCTGGCTAGATTGTGGCTAATCCCTTCCTACATTTTTCTCTCTCTCTCGCTATCCCTCTCTTTGCGTCTATATATATTTGGCTCTCTGCTGCGCACATCGCCTCTTATTTCGAAACATCAACCCCATAAGCCAAACATTGAATTTTTTTTTTTTCAGTTAAGAATCGACGAGTTATTGGATTATGACTAATGGAAATTAAGAGATAGGAGGCAACATGTGTTGGCGAATGACCACTGAACTAAAGCAATCCACTGATCCATGAAGCACTCCAAATTTTAGTCCGTATTTGTAAAAGAAGATGGGCTGGAGGAGGAGGAAAAGGCACTAAGGTGGTCGCTGTTTGGCGTTTCTCTGGCAAAAATGCCCTTGCCGCGGATGAAGCGCTGGTTGAGCCTGATCATCCTTGAGGTCATAGTTGATAATGGAACTTTTCTTTGAGAAGAGAGTAGGGGAAGTGGGGGATAGAATCAATGGAGGTATAGGACGGAAATGAATGCACAGCGATTATGTACCTGGCAATAAGAATGCTGATTTCTTGTGCTGGACCATCTTTATAGTAGAGAAAGACATTAACACCATTGCTACTAGCGTCTGTGCAATCCGGAGCGATGCAGTCATCACTAAGACGCAAAGTCCATGTAAATTGTACTCCATTGAATGCCGTACTAAACGCTGGAGAAACATTCAGAATAACTGCCTCACTACCAATTGATCTGAAATAAGAATATTTATGCACACTATTTAGCAAATGCAATCACTGTGATCCTCTATCAATCGTTGTTTGCAATCTTTCTTAAGCAGTATTCCTCTCCGATCGGTTTATCATTCTCGATCTCCCCAGTTGAATTCCCTATCATGAAAAAAAAACGATCTATATTCTTCTAATTTCTTCTCAAGCATAATATCTAAACCTCGGATGTGCTCGTTATGTTTTATATATTACTACACAAGGATTCAGAAATTTTAGCAGTTTTGCTCACCACACCAAGTTAAGAGCCTAAACAGGTAATGCTTGACCGGACAAGTAATGAAGGTCATTATCTTTTACATATCTGTGCTCCCTGTTCAAAGAGGAGAGGGGAGGAAGTTGGAGAAGAGAACAGAGGCAATACTCTTTTGTGGCAAGATGAAAAGAAAAGTTACCGTAAATATCTGTTTGCTTCTAGCATGATGATAACAAAATAACCATTTCACATTTATACGTCCTGGATATAAGAGGTTTAATTCGGAGAATTTATATACACTTAAGAGATTTTGCGAAAAGTTCCAAGTGGAAATTTTCAGATGCACACCTTTTTGAAATTTTAACGATCCATTCGTATTGAAACGTTAGACCATCTTCGCCTATTTCACCACTACATGACGGTCGATTCACATCAAAAGTATCGTACGTCGTTTCGCTCATATTTATGAATCGCAAATACTTGTTAAGTGAATGACCTAAAACTTTTCGATTTCTTTTTTTCAGAGAAATTTTTGATGAAAAAATCGAAAATATTATTTGTAACATTTTTATCATATTGAAATGAGGAAGCAATTTCAATCGTAATCCCGTAAATAACCAACCGTTGCAGAAAATAATCAAAGCATAAAATAAGTGAAGTTTATGGAACTAATCGGAATATATGAGAAATGATTGTTAGGAGGGGAACGAGTTGTTTATGTAAATGCATTTTTTGAAGTTCACGAATGAAATTGGTGACGATGTGAAAATCCGATAGCCGATATGATGATTTTTGCATAACACATATAACTCTATTCGCAGACTGGTTGATGCCATTCGATTGGCGCTCGGAGACAGACAGGCACACAACGGCAAATATTAACTATGCAGTTGAAGAAAAAAAAAGGTATAAACAAAAAAATCAGTTGAAAAATTTTGCATACTATATCTCTCTATATTACAGAATATTTATTTTTAGAGAATAATAAAAAAGTAAGTTTGCCAATTACTGAAATGAATGAAATGAAAAGAATCAAATCATCAAAACGAAAAAAAGCAGAAATAAAATCCTTCAAATATTGAGAGTATTTCTGCTTATTTCCGCTAATTAGTAAATTTTTGCTTATATTTCAGTTAGCTACCGATTATATCTCAAAACATTGAATATTATTAGCGTTAACTGGACTCTTAAGCGGAAAGAAGCCAACAGAAAAGTTCGCATCAACTTAATTTTTATTATTTTCACTCAACGCAGTTGACAAAGAGATAACGATAAAAGGTTGAAAATCAATCAGCTGACAGCTGGAAATGTACTTTCGAGAAATGCGATGAAAGCTTAAAGAACGCTCAACGTTAGCAATATAAAAACGATGCATACTCAATAACAATGCTTTAACGCTTTCTCTCACCTAAGCAGAAAGGTGGCATATTCAATACGAAACAGCTGCTATCTTTGAATAAGAATTTCACAAACACAAATGATCGTAGTCGTGAGGTAGATTCAGTGCATTTGACTATGCAAATTTCAATAAATAATTGCATTGAAAGGAAATTGTTGAAACGGTAAACATTGGCAAAATTTACCGTTTATTGACAGCTGGGTGCATTAAGAAAATCACCCAAAATAGGGAATAAATAAATCACGTGAGCATATTACACAAATGTTGAGAAAAATGACGCTGGCAAATTTAAGTGAAAATAATTGAAAAACCGCTCAATGATCTTAAATAGGTATGATTAATGCTGGCAAATTCTAAATTTAAAAAAAAAATTACGCACTTCCGGTGTTAAACTAGTTCGGAAATTGGCGGAAACGAGAACGCACATGATGCATTGACGGGGAGAAAGTTTTTATTACAGTAAAATTGTGAAATTTTTATCGCACATCGCAAATACTATATTTTTTATTAGCCAGAATGAACAGAGACCGGAACGAAATCATAGATCACACCCCGCCAATTGATATAATCCTCGAAGCAAGGAATTGCGATTCAGAGGGCAAAGCAAACCTAGGTGTTTAATTTGTTGTTGCTGATGTACGTCCTAACTATTGATAACGCCAAAACTATCATTGATAAGTTGGAAAAAAGTTCATGATATTGTGATCTCTGATTTCAGTAATAAAATGATAGTATGGATTCAGTAAATCCTTGTTTGAATCCTACCGTTTTGTTTGATTCTGTAATAGCGAAGCAAACGCTAAGAAATGACGTTAGGCAGGTGCAAGTAACGATGCTAATTGCAGGTGTGCTTTTTTGAGCTTAATTAATTGAAAAATTGTAAAATTCAGCAGTGAATTTAAGAAAATCCCTAAATGAATTCCAAAAATTCATCTACTCAAGGTTCATTGGATTTTCTATAACAGAACACCGCAGATTCACTAATAAGCTTGGAATTTAATCAAAATCTCATCGATTATCGTTGTACAATGTACCAAAACGTATTATATCGGTTCGTTTTCCAATGAAGATTCGAAAACTTATCACTTCATCGACAAAGAAGAATTCAACACTGAATTTTTATTTCTAAAGAGTTATTAGTAAAATTTGAATTTTATTTTCGAATTTGGAAGCAAACAAATAAAAAGTAAATGCATTACATCACTGAGAGCAATTGGCACTCAGCTAGACTTATGCACAAAACATCTATGAAGTTAAATGATTGCACCAGTCACCAGAAAAAAAACAAGTTCTCAGGATTGAGCTTAGAACGCAATACGTGGTCCCAACGGCCCATCACCACCCATCGAGGTTCATTGCAATCGCGAATGCTCCTCACATTGACGCACACATGATCGCACATCAGCGCTATGGTGGGAGAGCATCGTAAAAACCAACCGACTGCCCGCTTCTAACATCAATACAACAAGTATTCAATGTGCACAAGGAATGAGTCTTGCTAATAAAACTGTTAATTTTCAAAATATTGTACCAGATGTCGATGAAGCGTAAAATCTTTCAATTAAAGCACTAGGCTGCAAATTATGCATCGACAAACTGAATTCGAGAAATATACATAACAACTTTTGAATTAATTTTAGAGTGCTCATGAAGTAATGCATGAAGGACGAGCGACTATTTCGTTTATGAGAGAATGACATTATCATCAATAGCGATTTCTCGTCGAAATGTGTTTAAATTTTTGAAACTTTCAACTCTATCTATTATTTGTTTTAATAGAATGGAGCAAAAATTACTACCAAAAATAGTGCAAAATGAAGAGAATTTCATAAAGAAAATATTCAACTTTAGTGTTTCATCTTTTTCTCTTCACTAAGATCTGTTAGAGTGATTAATTCGCGCAGATTGAAGGTGAACACCATATGATGGCGTAGATGAGGAGCGTTGTGCATTGAAAATGTGATTTTTTTTTCAATGTGATTGGCAATGAAAAAAAAACAATCGGAGATTTCTTTATGCTCTCGAATTCAATGTTTGCCCCATTCAATACGTTCTCATAGAACGAAATCGCCTTATTATCAATTATCATTTGTAGTCAATGATAGTATAAACTTTGTAGTGATGTTAAATTGTAATAGAAATAAATTTATTGCTTGATTAAAGAAAATCAGCACAAATATTTAGCAAAAATATTTTATAAACGAAAACGATCGTCTAAATGATTACACCGAAATTAATGTACTTCCGTTCACGTGAATTGCACACTCAAAATTATTTACATTCATTCTTCATTGTCAGTGAAAAATTTTTTCTTGGACAGTTAAATATCGAAATAATGCGCTAATGCATATGCAAATGAGATATATTATTGCCTATGAATATGCGGGTATAAGTTTACAGAATATTAAACATAGATAGCATAGCAAGTCGATAAGGTTTGAAAGGTGTGGTCATGCGTCATAATGGGTGTCAGTTCGTATGAATGCTTTTATTATTTGATAATCTCATAGAGAGTTTCAATAAAAAACAATTATAACTACTGTAGACAATAAAGAGCAACTATAAATTTGATATGCAGACGAAAATTGTGTGAGAAAAATTTTTTAATGGAATTCTTAAAAAGAAAAAAATATGGGGGAATGAAAAGCGCCAAGAATTTGAACGTTGCTATAACGAGTAGATCGGTTAATGATGGGTCGGGATTGGGATAGATATTTTTAGTATTGTGGTAATAATATGATAGACGGGGATTAGAAAAAGCGCAAATAGAGGGAGAGGAATGCTAAAGAGGACAAGGAGATGAAAGGAGGAGAAAAGAGAGGGTGCAGGGTTAATCAAGGGAAGGAGAATTTGTCAGTGGGCATAACAAGTGGAAGTCTGGCAAGTTTTACTGATATGTGAGGGTACCGTGTAGGAAGGAAGCGAAAGTGCAGCCAGTTCTGTCGAGACTGTTTGGCGCGAACGCTTATATATTTGCGCATTGCGCTTGAGCGTTGTTAGCTGGTGCGTTGCGTAAGCGTGGACACATAGATTCACGCCCCAAACACACTTTTATCATTAACGCTTACATTGTTGTGTTTAAAGAAGACACCCTCCAGCCAGCTGTTTATAGGCTCAACAATTTCACGTGTCAGTGATGAAAAGAAACATGTGAACTTCCACTGAATAGAGTGCTCGAAATTGGCTTCTCGATAAAACTTCGTCCAAATCATTCATATAAACGGACAGTTTTCTCTGGATTCGTTTAACTAAGATACATCCCCCTTTCTCCTCTTTTCATCTTGATTCACCCTTAGATCCCTAATATGATTTGTATTTGAAAACAGTTAGCTCCGCATGAAAAAAATCGAAAAAAAATGTGCTAAAATATTATATGCTACGTTTGGAACATGTGTCATATAGCCTTTGTAGGTTGGCTTCAAGCAAATTGGACCTAAAATAGTGTTAAAAGCTTTGCAATGAGACAGAATTATGGAGGAAAGAGATTAAAATATAAACTGATACGAGCGATTCGAAAGTTTTATGGATGATTCTTACTTAACTATTGTCTAAAAATTTATTTAGCTCTTTGTGTGTTTTTGAATCAATAACTGCATAAAGTGTAAAATAATTTGTTATTAAATTATTGATGAATTATTCATTACTATTAGTATTTCCATTTTAATCGAATTATTTTTACTCAAATGCAGCAAAAAGCATTATAGTATTAGAAACGATCATCTTCGAATTGGTGTTATGCCAATTCAACTGCTCGTTTGCCTGAAATTAATTCAACAAGCTCCAAGCGACAACTGTTTTATGCATGGTGAAATATAGCTCAAGAGGTTAGCTGCTTAGCTGGCTAGCTATCTTGCTAGCCATCACATAACATTAACGTGATGCTTGTCGGCTGAATCACTATAGCATTCACCATTGCTGAATAAAGCAAAACAAACATCGCGAATAGCAGCTGTCATTAAACACCAAAGGTCAATAATATATTTTCGCGACCAGAACGATGAATAGTGTTTGCCATACGAATATAGTTAATGAGGATATTACGTATACGAAATGAGATTTGATCTTTCATCGAGTGTTTTTTTTTTTTTTTGCAGAACTAAAAGTCAGCAATCTGTTGTTGTGACAGCCGATTTAATTACGTGTTTTTTCGACTGATAGCAGCGTAATACATTGTAAAACGACGCAATTAAAAGTTGGTCGAAATAGCCAACATGTATTTGACCTATAAGCATTATTATTCTCTAAGAATGCCACGAAAAATGCGCATTAGGCTTTAAGCTGAATAATGACCACTTTGGCATAAATATTATTTGTCGTTAAGTGGCACAATAACTTCAGTCCGTTACTGTTCTCTCTAAGTACCGAAACTTTATTCACATATGCGCCGGAATTCTATTCATTTATTTTTATGGATGACGGCAAAAAACATATCGGAAAAAGTTGAATTTTTTCACCGTTTTTTTTTTGCACAATGCAAAAATAGAATTAATTTTTTTATTCGCTTCCATGAAAATGAGTTTCATGTGTGGAAAAATAGTTTCTTGCTATTTTTAAAAGAAAAATCTGTCAAAAAATGCAAAATTCTTTGCCTCACTTTCTATGCAAATGAGGTAAAAAAAATTTTTTTTCGAAAATATGAAGAAAATCGTAGAAATCGTAGAATTTAAAATGATTGCAATTCCTAAAACAATAGATCTTTGTTGCCTTAAATAATCAAACTTTAGAAAGCGTGCAGTAACTGAACAACACTTGAACATTCCACAGAAAAAAAGAAACCAGCCAAAGATAGAAAAAAGAAACCAGCCAAAGAGCGAAAAAAGAAACCAGACAGAGATAGAAAAGGAGCAGAGACATAGGTTTTTCAAATATAAAATGAAAAAAAAAACATGCAATGCAATAGATATACTCGAAATAACCATTATATGTTTAATATAAGCAATACTATTTGCTGCTTGTTATATCCGAAATTTATGTGTTAAGAATATCCAGAAAAATGCGCAATATGCAATATGCGGCTTTCAGCATTCGATAAACGAGCAAATAGGCGGTTTGAACAGTTGAATCAATTGTGTGAGCACGCTTCCTATAATGGAACCTCAAATGAGCACATATGAACGGTGAATAAATGTAGAGATTTTCTAGTTTGAACTTTAGAATGGCTTTGTGATGAAAACAGGCGATTAATAGTGAAGGGATTTCTTTGAATACTCACTTGGGATTATTATTGTGGTTAAATACTTTTGAGCTCAATAACAAAAGAGAAGCATAATAAAGTATAACATCGTTAAAGAAAATTTTATAACGATATTTCTACAATATTTATATTCATTTTTAAAATTATTTAAATGCACCATTAATGCACCATTTCACCATTTCACCATTTAAATGCACCATTTCATTATCGTGAAACGTTCTCTAATAATAGAAGGTGAAAAATTTCATGCAATAAAATCAATTCCATTAGAATATCGGAAAAAAAGAGAATGTCTCGAATGGAACACATTGAATATCGTTTCGAAATTGGAGAATTTTTTTTTTCTAAAAATTGAACGAGTTGATGAATGAATTGAAGAGGAGCATTTCCCTTTTGAGCATTCTTTTTTTGTGCTTTAAGTGATCAGAAACAAAATGTTTCATAAGATTTAGTCTGCATTGCAAGAAATTCGATATTTCAAACAGCTTCACAAACTAACTGCAATTCTCCCTTTCAGGTAAATCCCTTCCACGTTACCTTCAGCAATCTCCCACATTGGTCAAGTTGGTTTTCTTCCGCATTTTCAAAGTGCACATATTTCATCATTAGATAACTTCTTTTTTTGTATTGGTTGACAACATGGAAAGGTCTCACTGCATTAAAACAAAGTGCGGCATTGTGCATGTGATAAACGTTTAATGATTTCAAGTTTGAGCATAGCGCTGACACGACTCAAAAAATATTCGCCCTTTTGCAGGTTAGAGTAGTGTTGTAGAGTGCTGCACGCAGGATGGTCGTACCACCGCAAATCAAATATTGGCGCTTTATAAAAAAAAGCGTTCTGAACAAATAGAAAAAAAAACAGCATTATACCAATCACAAACTTCAAATCAAACAACGAGCAAAGCACATTTCGCACTATGCATTGCCAAAGATATATTATTTTTATAGAATTGCAGTAAGTAATATTGAGCGTTATATTTTTAGAGTGCAAAGATTATTTAGAGAATTGTAAAAAAATCGATGGAATGCAGCTCGCATATTTTATTCACTTTCACAGTGATATCTTTCGAAAGATCGACACTTGAATATTGCTACGTGCATTGCAAAGAAAGAATTTGTGTGCACAAAAGGGCAAACCAACCAATACATGCACTTTGCTTTTTTTCACACAATTTCCGTCGTTTTACTTCCGCCACCTTAGAGGTGATTAAATTACAGCGAAGACGGATGGCACTCGAAATGTGAATGAGAAAACATCGATCGGCATAGACGTTAGGTTGAGAAAAACTTTTTTTTGAAATTAAGGAAAAAGGCTGCTAAATTGTTGATTCATATTCTATTCGCTGAGGAAATTTGCTCGAAAATATTTCGTTAAATAGAATTTTAAAAGAAAAGTTTGAAATGGATAAAAAACAAACGTCAAATTTGCAATAGCTATTTAAGTCATTATGATGGATGAAAATCATATTTTACTGAAAAGAAAAAAATTATTCAATTCCATTTAAACAACCAACTCATAATGTCACACCTATACAATTCAATGAGCGCATTAAATATTAGTCATTCATCTAATAAAGGAAACTCGATATTTTAGCGAGAAATTATATGGAAAGGAAAAATCTAAAAGAATAACTGAAAAATGCTTTTCAAATGAGCAGTCATAAATAATAATAACAATTGCAAGAAAAAACGTTTTCAATTTGAAAAATATTTTTATGGTTGCCGAAAGAGAAGATTCAGCTCCGATGGAATATTTTGGGCGAAAAAATGCGTGTATTGGTGGATTTGGCCTTTTGCATACACAAATTCTTTCCTTACAATGCAAGTACAATATTGCAAGAGATAAGTGTAAGTAATAAAGCAAAATTTTATAGCAAAGAGTATATAAGTAAAATAAATTCATCACATTTCGGGAATTCAGTTAACGGCTAAAATGTCGGAGAAGCAGCAAAACTGCATAATCTTTTCAAAAGTAGCAGAAAAAATTCAGAAAAAACCATCGATCGCTAAGAGGTAAGCTGACTTCCAAGAATGCGATGAAAATTTTTGTCTAATTCATAGCTGCATTACAAAATGATCTATCATCAGTGAAGTTCGCCTTCCAAAATTCGAAATCAAATGGTAATACTTCAAAAATGAACTTATTAATTCGATTTTAATCCTATTATTTTTGCTTCCTTTTAAATGCTTCATTTGAGCTTTATTACTACTATTCTGTTTCTTTTATAATATACTTGTACACTGATGTTATACTTAGAGTCTACTCACAAGGTGAACTTATAGCTGCTATCCACATAAATATATAGCAGTTCTATTAATGTATAAATTGAAAGCAAAAAAGGTCTATGAGAGAAATAGATATTATGCGCAAAGTAAAATCGATTTTTTTCTATGCTGAGTACAAGTGCCGAAAAGGTTCATATAAATCTTTTCGCACTTTCTGATAAGATGGTGAGTTATCATTGCTTGTATATGCCTATTATCATGAACGTAATAAATGAATGAACCAAATGCAGTGATTTCACATGTGAATTTGCACATTTTCTTTATCAGCCTCTGATAAAAAATACGATATTGTAGTTAATACCGTACTACATAAACATCGTATCTTTGAGCACTGAACACCACTCCGGCTATTGAATTTTGGAAAAAAGGAGTTTTGAATTTTTTTGCGAGCGGAAAGGCCGGGATATCTGTTGGAGAAATATTATGTTCTATGATGTCTAAACACGTCACTTTGAAAACGAGATATGAACAAGTCGACAAAGTTTTATGCGATTGATCTCTCTTCAACAAGCTTCAAGTTTTCTTTGCTAGAATATACGAAGAAGCACTAACTCTTCGTAAACAAGTGTGTGACTTCACGTGAATATCATGTGTTACTTTTAAGCATTGATAGTGTGGGTAAAAGCTTAGTAAGACATAAAAATTTAAGATTGATAAAGCATCTAAAAAACCAATGAAGGCAAAAAAAGCTCGAAAAACTTACAGCCGATTGATGGAGCATCAAAAAAGTGAAAAAGGAAAAAACTTTCGACTTGTGAGCAATCAACAAAAACCTAGCAAGACGTCAAACATTCAACTGATGAACCAATTGAAATGCACGAAAGTGAACGTAAACAACTTCAATGTTCGACGGGGTTTCACTCAAAAAAAACCTGCAATGTGTTGTTTCGCTTCAAACATTCATTCTTCTATCGAAGAAGAAGCCTAAGTTGCTTTAGTAAATTGCGTGCTTTACAAATACAACTTGCGTTTTTTCAATATATTACATACCTCCCGATAAAATAGGTTGGGGAACAACTCCTCCCCGGCCCTCCTCCCTCCCTCTCCCCCATTAAAAAACGGAGAAAATATTGTTGGAATTCGGCGCATCGAACTGCCAGGTCTGTCTTTGAATTTGAACGTGATTGGGAAAATGGAATAAGAAAACAAAAAACATATTGATAAGAGAAGATACCTGCGAAAAGGAAGTGACATATTGTAGTCCGTAATGTATTCGCTCAAGGAAGCATGTTTTGGCTCATGTTTTATTCAAGAGTACGAGATTGTTGTAAGCATTATTTTTTGTGAATAATATGTCGTTATAGCAGAAATGTAGTTCACACTACAAAGCTAATAATAGAAGAACATTAAATGTATATATCACTTGATTACGAACACGATAAAATGAATCAACATTAAAATTGAGAAAAGAGAATAATTAATTCCTTTATGTTTGGTGCATGCAATTTATTTTACTTAAAATGGGAAATCTAGCAAAAAAATTCGATCAAAAATTGACCAATTGAAAAGTAAGAGTAGACCGAACACTGAGAGTAAATAGGAGTACGATAAGTAAGCATTAAGATGGGTAAACACAAATCTCATAAAGTTGTGACAACAACTATTCGTGAACATTATACAGTATCAGAGATTCATATGTCATGACGTAATTTTTTTGGGAAGTAATACATTGTTCTCTTTATAGCAGCAAAAATCATCGAACGAACAGCAATTTGAAAATATCTTTTGTGTGTTAGATGAATGAATGCTATTTGCAAATGAAACTCAACATTTGAATTTTTAATGGGGAAAATTATTGCAATAGTAAATAAATTTTACTCTAAAATATAAGGAAAAGGTGAGAAGAAAATGAGTAAGAAATCTTCGGGAGCAATTGTGAGCAGAAATATCTGCGACAACAATTGAAAGTGTTTTTTTTTAGCTTTATACCTCATTATTCTTATTTGAAAGTAATACTCTCGTCTGTTTGCTAGAAATACTGTTCCGCAAAATGCCCTTAAGCATTTTTTAATCAAATTAAAAAATATTTTTCAACGCATTCTTCGCATTGAAGGTTTTCACCTATTCGAATAACTCCTACTTAGAGGATCTTTTATAATGCCGAAAAAAACAACATATACATCCAGATGTTATGCGTATCGATTGTTTATAATCGCCGTAAATTTGATTTGAAGAGAAGAAAATGGATGGGAATTTTTTTCTAATTTCCGTCACAATTAGGAAAACGTGTTTTTCATCGCTGTAGACAATGCGACAATTAATGTGTATACGATTGGCAAACACATTTGTCATCTGCGGAAAAAAATTTCTTCGAATGTGGCTGTAAGTAAGTGCGATTGAATGCCACAAATCAATTTCTCGTTCACCTCTTTGCGTTTGGATAGTTTTGTTTCGAGAATGCTCTCAGTTGAACGTCATCGAATTGGCAATTATCCAATGCTTCATCTTCGCAACATTTTACAAAGTAATCTTACACATATGGCCGATATAAAAGTTTATTTAGAATTTTTTTGCACATATAATTTCCATTGTTGTCACTTCGGATATCACTTCAGGCATCATTTCAGATATCACTCCAAACAGCGATGAATATCTTTTTGAAAGCAATTCGTTGTCGTCAGAATTACTATCAAACACTGGCAAAACTTAATAATGAGAATTGTATGACTGATTTATATTGGAATTTAACAATGTAGAACTATAAAATGAATCAATATTTGGGGATCAAACAATTGCTGCACATCATCATTTCGCTAAATATTTATTACAAATTTCGGCATAGTTGAAATTTTTCTTTTTTTTACATGTAGGTATCATTCATACGCCTAAATTTTTATCTAAGCGAAAGCAACTAATCAGTCTTGTGACATTCAGTTAAATTTGTTGATAACTCCTGAAATTGCGGAGCTGAATCGTTATTTGATTCGATTTCAAATAAACTACCGGACCTCACCGTCGACTTGGCTCCAGATGCCTTCTGTGATACTATAGCTCCCTACTGTGTCGCAGAATCGGTGGAATATCTCCAAAAGTGGTAGGAAAGTTTCTTGTCATTTGCTGCCTCCCTCCATATCCTGTTCCACAGTCCTTCACCGGAACATTAACTAAATAGATATTAGGTATGTTAGTGATGCCATGCACAAATACGATCATAATCGAGAAAGAAAAGGTGCAATTGTTATTACAAAATAAATATACACAAAAGAGTAAGCAATTTGGAATTATTGTGATATACTGATCAATAATATCAGTGTACTGTTGGTTCATTACCACGGACGTTTAAAATGATGCAAACGAACAACGTAGCTCATCAAATTTTAAATTTTTATGTGATCGATGACCAATCGATGTGAAAATTGCACGCAAAAAAAAATGTAAGAATTGATTTAATCGTCTTATTCTATCAGCATTGTTAGCGCAGATTTTGCAATCGGAAGAAACATTTTGGTTCGAAAAAAAAGATCCAAAAAATTAATGATTTCTGCAAATAGAAAATCATTCCTTTATGAAAAGTTTGCATTCTGATGGTAATAATTTGTTTTCAAAAATTCTAAAAGTCGCTTATAATTGCTGCAGGAATCTCCACTCCCACTTTAAAAGCATTTTATCCAGATGGGCAATCTACATTGGAGAATTGACTAACTCGATTTCTCTAATGTCTAACGTTTTCATCAAACATTCTTTCAAAACGTTACTATCTTATCGTGTTGAGTGCCAAAAATGAGCACATCGATGATATTCTTGTTGAGAGAATGTTTGCCTCTGCTTGCAATGAGCACTATTTTTGGGTCGATACAACGTCGACGAGATGTCATTCGATCGCAACGCAAATGCTGCGATGGCAGTGCAGAATAGCGTAAAAAAAAAGCGCACTTAAAACTCGTCACTAAGTACATTCCCATTCACAACACCATTAACCACTTTTGAACACTCCGAATGAAAATATTCAGAGAGTGGCAAAGAAGAGGTGCCCTCTTGAATAGATCTCGTACATGCTGAAAAAAATAGAACCTCGAAATCAAAACATTTTGATGCAGCTGGAACCACAGCATATAGAACGAAAAAAGCACCAGAAATTAGTTGCAGGAGGTCATATGAAGTGTGCTATATCCCGGATCAGACGTATGGAAACTAGAATCTCCGAATGGGTTAGTACTATCATTATGACCGTTTTGAAATGGGAAACATAGGGGGACAACTTCAAAAAATAGCATCATCTTAAGTCGAGAGATCAAAACTTGAACATATTAGATCTTTCTATTAGTGAAGAAACTGCAGAATCTCAGGGCATTCAGCATAGCTTGCATCATACTTCACCCGTACGACGACAATGAGGAGGAAAGGAGAGTGAGGGGCGTGGCGAAGGGGGGAAGGAGGGAAGGGGAAGGGCAAGTATTTCCTAGTGTGCACAGCGAATCACCCGCACGGAACAGGATGCTTTCCTCTTCTATCACTTTCGGCTCAGCTCAGTGAATTTTCGATTCTGCTTATTTAAACCCAGTATCTTATCACTAAGCAATTTGACTGCTACTACAATCGTGATCGAAACCGATCACATTCAAAAGACTTCTAAACAAAATAAAAAATTTTCTACTTTTAGGAATTTTTTCTCATTGAAAAAAACATGATACCTTTTTAAGGGAACACAATAGATGGCATTTCTCATCAGTGCATCGATTAAATGCTTTGAAAAGGAAACGTTGAAGAATCGCAGTGAGGAAAAAAGCGCACAAACATTATTGGATAACAGTGATTTGTTGGAGAATGCAATCCTTTTATTTCACGCATAGATAAGCAATGCGACAAAGTTAACTGAGAGCTAACTGATGAAACAAAATCAGGTAAATACCAGTTAAACAAGCCAAAAACGAGCTAAAAACATCGATTAAATTCTTCAAAGTCGCGCAGTGATTTCAAATTCGCAACATCCGCTTGCACTTCCCTCTCCCACATCACATTCATCCACTCAAGTTTGGATCGCGAGGAGTATAAGTGGCAAAAAATTCTTAGCAACTAGGCAATAAATATGCCCTAGAAAGAGTTTATGAAATCCATTAATGGGTGTCTGAAAAGGAAGTACAAAATATTGCTGACTTTCAAAAATGAGTGATAAATGATGAACACTTGGGCATTTGACTAGCATATATTGGCTGCAATATTGCAAGCATTTGCTGATCTTTTGATTTCATATCATTTAGTTGCAGTTGAGTACGATTATGGTAACAAGTGTTTTTGATTAAAAAAATAACGATGACGTTACGTAACACGTTCATATATGAATAACAGTTTGAATTATGTGCTATTGTAGAGCAAATTTGATGTAGGTAAATATTACAGTTAAAACAATTTCAAAGAAATAAGCTTTTGGGCACAGCGTTTCCTATGGTTCTTAATAACCGAGAACTAAAAAGCTAACAATATGACAGCAGGACAATAATAGAAGACCAACATGAACAGGAAGACCAAAACAACAGCGAAAGATCCTTAGTTGCAACAGCTTCTGAAGAATGCTTTGCAAAAAAGCGCAATTTTCTATTTCCTGGGCAAGCATCTTTTAATTGGGTAGCTTCTTCATGGAAAGAACAGATAAAATGCTACATTAGGATAGGTTCTTCATGGAAAGAACACTATGAGAAACTGAGAACAATTCACTGTTTGTAGAAAGAATTGTGCGTCGTTTTGTTTGTCGATAATAACGTGAGGTTAACTGCTTAAAGACAGCACATTTTCTATACTTTTTAGCTTCTCTAATATATTTTGCAAAGAAAAATTTGCAAAAGAATGCACCAAATTGAAATGAAAAATTTTCAAGCGCTCCTTCTATCATAAAATTGTTTTTTTTTTCATCACGTGAATAAAATCGATTTAAAGGTGCTTTCAATTGTATAGGACAGAAAAAAACGAAAAAAATATCTCTTTCGAAATATAGATGCATCATAAAAATTCACTTCCGCATGTATGTTGAATGCTTTCTATCATCGTCCTATATTTATCGGTCGCTTTATGTGATATTAGATCACTTCATTCTCGCCAATAAAAACTTTCCTATAAGCATCTCAAAACTTCATTCATCATCGTTCTTCATTCTCACAAATCTCCTCATAAGAACAGAGAACAAAGAGCAAGGTGCGAATATAATAATAGATGGGAAAATTTTCTCTTCTTTTTTGTTTTTCTAGAAAAATATCGCATAAAAATTTGGAACGACAATCTGAATTATTTGCCAATTAATTTTTGATTGCCGATCAATGAATTTTTATCGATCAATTTTTATCTAGCAATATTTATTTGCCTCTGAATTTTAATTAGTATTGTTTATCGTCGTTCAGCAATAATTATTCATACTTTTTAATCAAGAGTTATATAGAAATTAATATTTATTTACCAATCACTAATTCAGATGAGCCAATTCTTGTTTATTTATAGACTGACATAGACTAATTTAACCATCCATAACTTCAACTTGCTTTCTACTATAAAGAAAATTGTCACAACCAATTAAGCAGAGATAGACGCACCATGCTAAGAGCAATTTAATGCAGAAAAGTCTACATACGCCTAAAAAGTTCATCAGAGGGCTGATTCGAATTTCCGGGTCACCATTTCTAATCAAATGCTTCGGTTGCCTCCGACACAGAACTTGAAAACAGGAAGGAACAACGGGAAAGCCTTATCAGTGGAGCTGTAGGAAGCTCGCCATCGCTGTCCCTCTTTTTATACCTGCTACTTTAAGTGCTATTTTATTGAGTGCTATTTTAGCACTCAAGAAATATTAAAGTGAGTGCAAGAATGCGTTTGTAATTTTGGCCAATTGATCGTTCGAACAAATAAATCGTCTACAATGTTTCCACGTTGAACACCTGTGAAATCCAAATCAACGTCTGAGTGTATTGACTTGTCTATAAGTCCCATCGTGATTGACAAATGAAATTAATAGCAGGTGGTAAAACAATAGATATATGTAAACAATTTAATACTGCTCACATACACAAATACTTGAGTGCTTTAGATTGTCAGAGCGAGTCTACATGCATTACTATTCGCCGATTGACTAGGCACATTCGCCGGTTCAAATTGATACTGGAATGATTGCTGCCTCCTCTTGGCACTTCCCTTCAGCAGTGCAATCTTGCAGGTTCATGAGCTCCTCGATTGTTCTATGCGAATTTTGAAATCGACGTGCCGAAATTATTTCTAATAGAAATATTTCATGATTTGCTGAGCATTTAGTGTGAAGCAATTTTAAAGGATGACTTGTTGGTGAAAAACTCGAAGGATTGTCTCAGTCAAAAAATTCAACAGTTTAATTTTTCTTTTTTCGTGCGTCACCGCCAAACGTCGCTGATTGCTTAACAACATAATTCACTACGACCTCCACTTACTAAAGTAGTAGCACATAGAATTCTATATTACAGGCCATAAATGTTGAAAGAAGGTGAAATAAGTCGTATCAATAATGAGTATAGCTTAATACTAACTCGATGACTCATTAACACATCTGTTGAGGGGTGAACCTTTTAAAACAATTTCCACTTGAATATATCAATCTCAACTGACATATAATGAATTCGAAAGTATATAAGCCGATTTCACACTCTCACGCTATTGCCCATAACAATAAACACATGTTCCAATAGTTCGTGTTATGAATTTTTGCGTACCGTTTTTTTGTGCATTATCATGAACGAATGAAGCCACCGTTGTGCATTTTATTGCGGAATCGGTAGCATACGAAATACAAACAAACGTGAAAAACAGCGGCAGCAAAAGGATCTATCAACACAACACCTTTTTACATATGAACAACGAAAATCAATTATATTGAAACTCGAAGCTCGAAATTTAAGACGTGAAACTCGAAATGTAAAAGATGATCAATAAATCATAGGTCAGCTACTTTTGAGCAGAACAGAGAAGTGATAATCATGGGATGGAACAAACTCATGCTTTGAGGCAAGGATCGGTGCCTATAAACTGATAGTGTGTTTGTTTGATTACACAACATCAGTGTGCTTCCAGCTTTTCACGTGAGGTGTCGTCCTCTCGAGGGTCGGTTCGGACCGTAGCAGTGAGCAGTCCGGCGTGAAGCACCGGGGAGATGAGGAGTTCTTGGTGCTCATTGGCGAGGATATGGCACTATTTTGTTCGCTAAAAGCTTACAGCGATCGCTTGGTTGCCCAGGTTTGGCACAAATATCAAATTTTTTAAAGTTGTGATTGACGCCAATAAAAAACATTCCTGAATGCTTCATGAATGCTCATTGTTTTGCTGTGAAACCTTTGTGTCAACTTCTATCGATTGAAAAAAAAAGAAAGCAGCGAATATTTGCCAAATCAGCTTACACCATTTAAATGCTCATATATAATCACAGAATGATGATTTAATGGAAATTCGACTATTCGTGATGAGACTTTTTCACTGCACCGTTTCGCAAAAAATACTGAAAAAAAATCAGGCGTCAGAATTTTTTACAATGAAACCTCAAATCGCAACGCACATGAATTGGTTATTTTGCCTTGTTGAGATCCGCGGGCACTAACCTTTTCGTTCGTTGTCATTCTAAATTCCTCAATAAAATTGCCGACATTTTTAAACGATAAACTTATTCGGTTTCTTTGCTTTTAACGCAGTTGAGTTGACACGATAATGCTTGAATTTTCAAAAATTGAGAAATCAGTTAAAAGGTAATGACCGTATAGATGAAGCCAATTTCTTGTTCAATATTAGTATAGTTCGCCTTAAGAGTTTTTCACATGAATTTTAATGCAGATTTGAGCAGTTCAAACTTCGACTGTCGAAACGTAGCTTCCGCGAAGTCCGTGCTGGAGGATCACGAAAATCTTAGCCGCTGACTTCTTATCGGACGCATTGCGTCATTGGAACTTCCACGTAGTTCACCACTATCCCTCCTCTCCTGCGGGGTGCTCTAGCTTAGACCCCGCAATAAAGAAAGCTTCCTCCTCGGGGGTTTGCTGTACCCACTCGCTGCCTACCAGGTCTCAGCGGGTGCCCATGCGGTTTTCGTCATCTCTGTGAGAGATGTTAGAAGCCCGAATTCTGCGGTCGCAAGCTGAAAAGAACTCCACTGTGTCGCAGAAGACGAGAAAACGGCGTGATGCAATGTTGGAATGAGAAACGTGGCACAAATGTGTCACCAGAGAAAGATACTTTATCGTGAAAAATGATATCTATATAATATGGGCACAGCCAAAAAGCAAAACGGAAACCCACGATGTGAAATGGAAGCATATGTCGAATGAACGAAAAGAATCGTAGCTTATCAAGAAGCTCTGCGATATAGCGCTAATGCAGACTTATGTAATCCACATGAGACTCAGAGAAAAACCAATTGCTGCCGGCGTCCACAGCTTGCTGTTCCCTTACCTCCTATCATATCTGCATTTTCTGTCGCTGGTGTCGAAAAATTCTTGTGTACCGGAGAAGTACTCGGACACGCAGGCGATATGCAACATAGTAACGAGAATTAAGAGCAACAAGAAACAACGGTAGAAACGACATTCACGTCTTCGATTCGGATCACTCCGACAGTTGTTGCAGAATCGGCAGGCACCCTCATCTGCTCACATCAAAGTCAACGACTGTAAATTACAGTCGCCACTGCACCCTCATCTACATTCAGACTGAATTCTTTTGCAGACAGAACGCCTCTACTCAGAATTACCCTGATCCCAATAGATAGGAAAGTGAAGCGCCTGCAGCTTCCAAACCAAGTAGCACATTTTTGACCCAACACGGTCAGCGGAAATTGTAAGCATGGGCGTTTTTGTCTGCGATGTGATTTTATTTAAGAGGTGCCAATTGTTAATATGATCCATTCTTCTGATGTCTGATGTACTGTAGTGGGAAATGCGAGTATGACGTCTTGATCTGCCGTGGAGATTTTGATTCGAGTGGTTCTCGGTGTTAATGTGAGCTATTTTTGGCTTCTTATGATCAGTGGGAATTGGAGGTACGGTCGTTTTTGATCTGCCATGATGGTTTTTGACTCAAGTAGTTGCAGATGTTGATTTGAGCCATCTTTTTGACGTGACGTGATCCGTGAAAATTGCAAATATAGGAGTTTTTGTTCTATCGTGATGATCTTGGTTCAAGTATTGAGGTTTTGATTTTCGCCAGGTTTTTGACCTCTCAATCTCCGTTTTTCGTTTGGTATCGTTATCCCCTCTTCTCCTCATTCTTTCATAATCTTGATCTTGCACATAGAATAGGATTTAACTCAAATAATAAGCGGCCATTCGGTCTTCTCACTTCTTATGGGCAGTTTCTTTCACTTATCTATACGTTGTAATTCTTCACTCACAAAAAAAGTTAAAGTCGCTTATCAAGCCTGTTAGCGTTGAATTGAGCGCTAGAAGAACGAAGTTTACTGTATTTTGAGACTTGATGGCCTTATCGATGGAATGGAGACAAACTTCAGCTTGTTGTCCACCTCACTGCTCGAACCTCAATTTCACGACATTACCAACCATTCCTAACAGCTAATCCGTGACAGAGAATGGGAAGTTATAATAAAGATTAGTAGAGAGCATTAGAAACACAATAATTAAGTCGAGATCAAGTTACAAATATGTGTCCAATTCGTTTAGTGACCTCGTTTCAGAAATGAAGACCTCACTTTACAGTCACCGGCAAAAAAGTACAATCTGAAATTTAAGATTAATCTGTTAATTTCACCGATGTGCAACAGGAAAAAAAGCGGTCCACCTAAGGAGCCTTATGGGAAGCTTCAATTCATCACTGAATTAAGAGATGCGACAAAGCTTTTGCCCACAGCATCAACTTAGAAGGTGAAACAGGGTTGAAGGCATTAACTTACAAGAGGAAAAGGTATTAAAGGTCGTTTAGAATTCAGAGATAGAGGAATATGCTTTTTTATAACTTCTGTATAGTCAACAGCTTTTGTCCAGCCATTTAAACAAGGCAGCAGATGGGTGGTAGTCGACCGACTACTGAGGAAACCAAATTGCTTATCAATTTATAGAATATTTACCTGCAAAAGAGCAAGACTTTCGCAACAGTATTCCTCTGGCAACCCACAGCCATTAAGGACTTTGAGGCCGATAGAGACCTCCTCGCCGCTGGAGGCTTTTTTTTTTGCAAAGGGATAACTATTACTTCTTTCTATACAGGCGACATCTGTTCAATAGGTGAACTGAGAAGGTGGATGAGGAAAAGTGGGGAGGCCACGACAGCCGCCTATATATTATAAATAATATATGTAATTTTGTTGAGGTCACTAGACAATTTGCAGCTTTCATTAGTTAAACATCGAGGATATCCGCCTCATCAAAGCCGACACTGGATAAGACAGTGCTGGATGACGTAGACTGGGATAACCTCCTGCCATTGTCGGCTCCATAAACCGATGCGGAGTGGTCGAAACACAGCACCCGTGAAAATTTATGCGGCTCGACTTCATCCTCATTAATTGCTCCCTTTTGCGACTTTTCCAACAGCTATCTATCACAGCTTTCAGCCATTGTCTATCTGCGTTGATATATACCGGGTATGCTGAACAAAAATTCATATCTTGTAATGAAACTTTTTCAAATATTCAACTTTTCTCATTTTTATCACTTGAGAAGAAAGTCACTGCAAAGATCGATTATTTTCAAATGTTCATCGAAGACGAACCTGAAGGTTTTGAATATCTAAGACTTCGCATTCTTCGTTGTGGCCTGTTGTTTCTCTGAGAAGGCATATGAGATGAACGCGCCTTTTTTCGGGCACTGCAGCTCCTTTTCCTCCTTCCTCTTCCCCTCCTCCGCCCCTCTCCCCCCCCCCCCCCGCTTCGCACATACACATTCTGCACATAGACCATCGGACGCACGGTAATGAAATTCGCTGCAAAATTCACTGATATTGAAAATGAAACATGCTATTGCTTTAATTATTGGATATGTTACAGGTAGGTAATTATTGTATTCATCAGCTTGAAAAGGATCAATTTCTTTTTCCTGCTTCATGCTCATAATATCAATCTCATTGTTGGGTCTAGTGAAATGATCTCGAAAAATCGGTTTTTAGATGACAAAAAAAAATTTGAAATTTCACTTTGTTTCGTTGAAAGAGCTCGTGAAGTTCGAGAAACTTTTTCCTTCTTTCTGAGTAGCGTTATTTCACTCGTCATAAATACGCTTTGAACCTCCCGAAATTGATAGAATATTTCTCTTCCAGGAAATCGCAAGGAAAAGAGCGCTGTGAATTTCCTGACCATGTTGGGTGAGTTCTACATAAATTAGCAAGTTTTATTCGCAATTTTAAGGACATTTACATTCTCGTACATCACTTTGCAATACATTCCAAATATCGCCGTACAGAAGGATGTCCTCCTATCTCTGAAACGAACGAGTGATATTTGAAAGACACTCGCTAGATTACAGCCATGAAACAAATATGCCACATATTATTGTTTTAGGATATCTACGGGGCCGGTTAGGCCGATCGAGTGAAACGCAAAATTCGGCTGCCTGGCGCGCTTTTCCATTTGTTTTCTGACGAGATTAGATCGACATATAATAAAATTTAGTGCAACGCGCGTTTAAACGATCAGCTAAATGCGAGCATCGGAATAGGATTTAGCAAGACGGAGTTTGCGGAGTTGGCTGTAATTAGTGAAATTAGATTTGGATCGAGCAATGCGCTATAAAAAGCATGCCATCTCTACAGCGGGAATTTCCTTACCTTCAAAACCAAATCGCCTTCGAGCCATCACATCCAGAGCGCTGGAATAGTGAATGTAACTTATGCTATTGAGATCTTGAATTCGGCGCATGGCAGTGTGAACGCGCTACCTGTCAAAATGAAACGTTTGTAAGCATCCCTGCTTCCTTGTTTGAACAGAATAGACTGCCGACAACTACCAATTATTAACCTCAGGTCGCGTGCAGAGCCGCAGGGTTCTTTCATGTATTTATTTCAATACAGGTAGTAGAGTCAACAAATTTCCAGAACTGAAGGCCTAGGTAAGCGAAACAAAGCCGGATGAAATTGTTATTTCTAAAGCATAACTGTTTTGTTCCATCATCTGATGCTTACTTCTGTCAATAAACGGGCGCTAATAAAAACTTCACTATAAGCAAGGAGCTAAAGGGAAAGATGAGAGGAAGTGGGATAACGATATTTCTGAATTGGTGTAAAAACTTTATGGAAATTGCTGCTACACTCAGGTGCCTAGATTCCGAATCGCTGCGACTTGAATCATTGTCGATAAAAACTTTTCTTGCCCGATTATCTGTTAACCGAATATCTAATTCTTGCATTTTCGATTGTGCAAAATCGTTCAACGCGATTCCTCAGTTGTGCACACCGGGTCACACAACATTGATAGTCTTTGACATGATGTTTATTTTTCCGACTGCACGAAACCTTGTTACCTACTTGCTGGGAAATTTTCTCAAAAAAGCCACTCTTGTTAACTTCATGCTATATCGTACTCGTTGGGATAAAGCTTCTGATCTTATCGCGATAAACGATGTGTTAGTAGTCCTGCAATTATCCGCTTTGAAACTGAAACTCATATTGTAAATCCTAATGGCGAGCTAGAAAGATGTTACAAGTTGAAAGTACGAAAAGATTTATGTTATACCACCTCAGCATAATTGGAGTGAATATCTGGTTTTGTGCATAATGTTATTGAGGCTGCTACAAAAAAAACGAAAAAGACGATGGCATGAAGACCATCGCACGCGATTTTCACCATGCCTTCAAGGCATGGCACGAGCATCATCGTAAGCCGGGTGGATTAGAACCGTTCTATCAGTCTTCTGAACACTATCGAATTGAGTGCAAACCAACTTGCTAGAAACCGTGAGAAATGTATGATATTTAGCAAAAACGCTAAAGCATTTTATAAATACGTTTATAGTTAAGAAGCGACACATTATGCGGTACGCTACTTAAAAGTAATCGTGATAATTGCCTCATCACTGATCAGCAGGTGCTACATGGCATACTCGCAGATAATTTCTCAAACATGTTTATAGAATATAATGGTGTGCTATCGGTTCTTCTTGAACGCTGTAATAAGCATTTGGATTTTGTTGATGTAAACGCCGGCTCAGTTCTGAAGGCTATTCGCAAACTCAGTAACAAAGTTCCACTTACACCAGACGGTATCCCATCACAGTTTCTAAGACCTATCGCAAAACAAATCTCGTAGCCGCTTAGTATGATTTTTCTTCCTTTCCCTCTCTAGTTGATATCTTCCTCATCCTTAAAATTGTGCGCTTGTTTCAATTTAGTTGAAGAAAGCACTCGCCACTTCAGTAGAAAGCTTTTATTCATGAATTTGATCTCCTCCGTCTGTTAAGTTCTCGAAATGATCGTCACAGAGGTATTAATGGATTATTTAGGCGAAAAAGCATTCTGGACCCTCTCCAGTTCGGCTTCATCGCTGTTCGGTCTATTATCTCACAAATTATTTCGTGCTTACGTGATTGGATATCTTCGTTGAATGTGAGAATTCAGAGCGAAATTCTGCATGTTGATTACGTCTAACGCCTTTGATGTGGTCAAATGGGTCATGGTGTTCCTAAGTAGACGAATTTCTCATGTAAGAATAGGAAGTTGTTACCCCACTGCACACCCGACTCTTAGTGTTGTGTCATAAAGAAATGTTTTGGGCTCTGTTTTGTACTGTAGATACATATTTCCAACAACATTCTGAGTGGTATTAAGTTCTTTGTCGATGACCTCAAAATTTAACGTCCGGTGCATGATCCTACCTACGATTTCAATATTCTGCAAAGTGCTCTTGGTGCATTCGTCAGCTTATTGAACTTATGGCAGCGAAATGTTCTCCATGAAAAATCTCGTGTGCTTTATATGAGTTTCCATGCTTCAAGGAATCACAAATCTCTATGAAAAACCTTTCTGCACCTCTTGGCATGAATATTTTCTCAGCTGCGAAGTCAGGTTCTTCTTACTACAGATATTGTTCGTGACCTTGGTATCATAATCATCTCTGAACTTTGGTGGAGGTGGCGGTATTCCACTACTGGTGAAAAATCGTCAAAAATTGCACACTTTATTCTCCGCATTTTGCAGTACAGATGTGTTCAGCGTTATCGAACTAGCTTCATCGCCTACTGCCGACATATTTTGGAATACTGCGTTCTTGTTTGGTGTTCTTATTTGGTTTCTGATATCAGGTTGCTATAGAATGTCCAGCAACGGATCAGCTTTTTGCAAAATTTGCCACGGTCCACATCAGCCAAATTGCACCACTAGGCTAAGAATCTTTAGCCTGGATTCGTTGAGATATCGCAGGCTCAAGTTGTGCTTGATTTTTTATTATATCAGTTTGCCTCTTGCAGTCGCTGACATGCGCATCAGTTCCCGTTCGCCAGACGATGTTGCAGCACAAACGATGTTCTGCGTAGTTTCCAGTTTCGCTTTGAACGACTCTGGAATCTGCTTTAGGCCGATATCATTAATCCACTATTCCTTCAGCTTTCAAGCTGTGGGAAAAGTCGTTTCCATCTACATACTGTTGATGTTGTTACGCATTAAATGTCCGTCCTCCTGGGTTAGAGCTTACGAAAGCCTCGCTTCCTGCTGTTCATGCTTACGTATTTCTGTTTTATTTTTCCACTTTAGAAGATTGAAATAAAATAAAATAAAGAACTGACGAAGACAGAAAGCTGATCCTGTTGCTGAACAAAAACCTTTCTGCAAATAAGCCGTCAGCTTGCTTGTGATGCAGCCGGAATGCTTACTGTTGCAGTCGCTCAGTTGGATGGAGCGTTAACCGGAAAAACTGGAGTCCTGTGTTCGGAGTCGAATGCCAAGCTAGTATTCCTTCAAATCGACGCGCATTTTTACTCATATGCCATAAAACCACACAGTATCAATAATGAGAATTTGCTGGTTCCCACCCCCACCCCCACCCCCTCCTCCACTCCCATCCTCTTCTGTTCCCTTCAAAAGTAAGTATAGAGCGTCGTCATGGTGAAGTGGTCGCTGAACGAAGAACATGTTTGTAATGAGAGACACCACAGTGATGGGAGATGGGCGTGTCTAGACGCTCGCTATGCTCTAGGATACTATAAAACGGGAAGATGATCACAGAAGAAAGCACACAAAGTCGGTTCGTAAATGATAGGAAGAAACTAAGACAAGACAACAACGCAACACGACGACATGCTGTGACCGTGCGACGTGAAAAGAAAGTGAGACGACGCCACGTCAACTCGGTGCACACCATATCGGCTAATAAATAAGAAACCACTTGTAGAGCACAGCATGAGCTTGTGGCTCGTGCTGCTCCTCGCCTCTTGCCCACTTACCTTCAGGCAGGTGAGCGCCGTCGGCTTCAATGGAATTCCTGGTGATTACTGTAGCACAAGAACACCAAAATGCTGTCCCGACCGAGATGATCAATGTACTGCACCAATTCTGGACAATCATTTGTGCTACTGTGACATGTTCTGTAATCGTTCTAATGGCAACGACTGTTGCCCTGATTTCAAAGCTGTCTGCGTAAGTGAAACACCGGAAGCAGTTTCAGGCGAGTTGATGCTTTTTCAATCATTTAATTCATTCATTCTCTGTTCCTCTGTTTGCTGACATATGTAACCAGTAAGATTCGTTTTCTACAAAAAATTTTTTCTTTGAATTGAATTCTTAGCAAAATCTATTGAAGCTAAACACTCTGCGCTGCACACATCTCACGTAGAATGTAACATGTTGCTGGTGACGTCATAGCGAAAGACGACATATGGCATCAAAGCTTTTAATTAGCTGGGTTTATTTTGGAATATGCGCTCACACCGTCTACGGTTGTTCCTAGGTCACGCATACTAACGAAGTTGGAATGACATATATTTTTGTAAATCATCCTGGTTAAACAAACGGTTACGTCAATGCTCAAGAACAATGAGACAGCGTCGCATGTGCTTTTCGCCAGTTGAATGAATGATTGTATAAGTTGTCGACGAGAAATTTTCATTTGAGTCGACCCATAACTGGTGTGATGAAAATTATTTGCAAATTTTATGGTGCCTTTATTTGCCAGTAATTCTCAGGGGAAGTGAATAAATGCAATGAAAATAGGTCTGAGATCAGAGATTATTCATTTGTGCGATAAACATGATAAAGAATTGATAATAATATCTTCCATTCAATGTTGCTTTTGTGGTTTTCTTGTTGAAAGTATTAGACGTATGGAAAGTAATACTCACACGTACATGCAGACATATAGCTGCATTATGCGCTCATGCGAGCGATGAGAATTCATTGAATTTAGAAAGCTTTGGACCGCTTCAAATTCTGATTTGCAGCATAACTTGTTTGATCCTCTCTTGCACTCACAGAGTGCTATTAGAAAATAACAAAATATTTGCTTCGAGCTTGTTGCACTGCAATTCTGTAATTTTTGAATAGCTAATCGTCTTGAGCCTATTCCATTTCTGAATCTTCAAAGGAGATTACATAAGCCGCTAGATCTCATACATGAAGACTGCTGTTGCAATTTCTTTTTAATTGCGATCCGTTGTTAGGTCGCTTTCATCTGCTAATAGCCACTGACGTATCCATGATAAGGGAGGCTTTTAGTGCCGGAGCGCCCACTGAGCAATCACTCTTTAGCCAACTTCACATTTTTGTTTTCATTTTTTCATTTCAAATATTTTTACGACCTGTAAAGAATTCCTGTGATGCACGAGGTTGTCATGTCTAACTTCAATTTTTGATCTGATATCAGGCTGAAGCCATTGTAAAAAATAGGCGTAACATGCTTGTATAGGGACGCAATTTCAATGCATTTCAAGAGCTGTTCTCCGTAGTGCGTCTTGTTAATGATGACATAGAATTCAGTTCATCCGTGGTGTGACAAATAAAGCAAGAACGATGCAGTAACAGAAATTATGCAACTAGGCAATATTTTTTTTGCCTGATGGCTTTGCACTGGATAGGCATTTCTGAACAACCGGAACTTGATGTGAAAGGATCACTAAAGCAAAACCAGAAGAACTGGTCGAATTAGGCGACCCAAAGGCAGCTAGCCAGTAAGGTGTGCGGAAACTTTAGGTCAAGAACATTGTGAAGACATCCGCGCACACGAATTGCCACAATGCGCAACTTATTTCAATATGATGCGTTTAAAAAAAATGAAAACATAACGAGCGCGTGAGAACGAATTTGAATCACTCAACATATAAACAATTAAACGAATGGTGCATGAAATTTTTTATAGCTTAGAGCCCAGTTTCAAACCGCTACTTCTTCGCTGTCCCTTCCGCATCCCCTCTCCCCTCGAAAAGAAAATCGAGTCAATTCGAATGCCACATTTATGATCAACGGTTGATCCAAACAGTGAAGAATAATGGCTAGCGATCAGAAATTCCGTTGATCGATTAATCGCCCACCTAGCGATCAGTAAATCAGAAGATCACCCCACAAATAGAAATGTCGAACGGCTTCAACAGGCCAAATTTAATGGTATGTGGGAAAACCGTGGAGCTGGAGCTCATGAAACATGGAGATTCCGGAAATCCAGAACCGCCCCATGAATTCCACTGCAATGCAATTGCATGAACACATTAGTGATGTTTCACTTTCAACTCTATAAAATATATTATAACAGATCAAGCTGTCATCAAATAGCTTCAACTTTCGTTCTCATTCTTATATACTTTTTTTTGATCTCATTTGGTTTCTCTTTTATCATTTGAATTATTTTGATGTCCAAAATATACCCTCATTCTCATAGACTTTTAACAAATTTCAATGAAATAAGAGATGCCGATTGGATTACACATTGGCAGCTTTGATCTCCGTTTCTCCTTTTTTCTCTGTCCTATCACCCCATTCCCTCAGCTGACATATTGATTCTTTTCATTAATGAGGAGGGATTGAAAGAGACTACAAGATTTTCGACGGGACAAACGAGAATTTAAAAGAGTTGAGCAGTTTATCACCATAGCAAGAGAGTGAAAATTTCGATATTTGCTTACAAATATCAATGGGTGTAAAGAGTCTTTTTAAGGGCCATCATTTGAGAAACAGAATTTACGGTCCGCTTAATATATTTTTACTCAGTGAAGACTATTCGTAGCAACAATAATGCCGAAAGTTCGATTTTGCAGTGTCAACGACAACAAATCAATTTTGAATTTCGATATAAATTCTTTTGCAAAAAAAAACAATTAATCATGGCATCAATGGTAGTTAAATTGTGGCCAAAATAGCGATATAGGGATTTTCTCGATTGAGGATCGAATATTTGGCAGCTGCTCGTTTAGATGCTAATTCGTCATTGTTTCAGATTGCACATATGAAGATGTTAAATATTCTGAAGGCGATTCGATTATGAAGAACTGCAATAAATGGTGAGTACTGTGTTGAATTTGTATCATCAACAAAGGCTCACAATTTAATGTTGATGATTATTTTGGGAGTTCCGTTTCCATTTAGTTAATCAAGTGAACCGGTTCATTGCTGAGCTGTGAGAACACCACCCGCATCGCTTGTGATCGTTACTTTGATTTGCATCAAGAATTGCAAATGCCACGTTAGCGACACATAGTGCAATTTTAACAACACACATCATCAACTACTGATACGCCGTATATTGTGATTCTCCACAGGTATGAAACACATCTCGTTGGAAAACTGAAAACTTTGATCAGGGATGGAAGAGGAGGGGGAGGGAGTTAGAGTGGTCGGGATAGCACCTCATCTTTGTTAGTAGCTTCTTGATGCTCCTTTTTGTCTCTTGTTCTCTTTAACATCTAAGAAGGAAAACAGCGAATCAATTTATTTGAATTGTTGTGTATGTTCATTAGTTTTTCTATCATTTTCTCACGCTAATACCTATTGTATCCATACATAAAATAGAGCAAGTAGACATGCATTTAAATATAGAACAACCATGGAATTGTGCATATAACGGTTTCAGGTGTAATAATAATGCGCACTTATCCCATACCTATTATGAATTTTTTGGTTTACGAATAGAAATATATCACGAAGGTTTTTATGTCTTTTTGTATGCATGTGAACTTATTTCATTCCCGCGATTCACTTTGCCGATTCCACCAAATTTGTCGGCTGAATGCTGTAGTTGCTAGGCACTGTGTGTGAGCTTACAGGAATGAGGAGTAAACTCCAAAGCCTATGAGGGGATGGGGCGGGGAGGGAGAAGGGCTTGGAGGGAGGGGTGCGCTTAATTTTCTTTTTACCTCAAAAACGGACACATGCGGAGAAAAACCATCATATAATGGTCTCGAAGCCTATCGTATGTGAGCGCTGTAAGTGAAAACGAAAAATCTTAGCAAGAAAGCGCCACTAGAAAGTGTATTCGTCCGTGATGAGAAAGTAATTTGCAGTGGAATCAAATCCACGTCTAAAACGGCAGCTAAATCGTCTACATTTCACTCTACTGTAGAAGATGTAAGCATGTTTATTTAGTACAGAGAAAACACTACGTTGTTTCAAAGTATTCTCTACATGAAGCACTTGAACACATTCTGAGTAAACATGTTTTCAAAAAACACTGCGTTTTTGCTTCAGATATATCACTTGCCGGGGTCAGGGACACATGAGTTGATAAAGACGGTTACCTTGAAAGGGTACTAAACAAAAAACTGAAACAAGATCATCTGTCTCGCACCTAGTTCACCCGTACCTCATTCTCTAGCTTCAGGCAATTTTTATAGAAAATTGCTCCTCAAAATTACATTATTGCGATTTCGGTCTATATGTACGTAGGTGTGCGCTTATCCGGCTATAGCCTGTGTTCTATAGTTTATGAGCCATAATCTATGAAATGCCACTTTGTCTGTTGAAAGAATGCTTTACTTTTTGAGCGAAGCAACCGCTCACTCAAATTTTTTAAAAAAAAGTCGCTTTTCCATTTCCACTGCTTCCAAAACTCGGTTCGGGCAATTGTAAAATGGTCCTTCACAGGCAAACTTTCAAATGATGGTTAGGTATCTGCAATTGCTTCCGGAATCCAAGTCACACCGAATCAGTTGTGTCATCGGTTAGATACGCTGGTCAACTTGAAGGTTGATGCAGGCGACTACTTGCTGGTCACACTAGCGACTACTTATTGGTCACACTAAACTTTCCAAATCTCGTATCTCTAGCGCGTTTTTTGCATGAGTTCAATTTAATGAAATGTTTGTTGATAGACCTACAAAGGCATGTAATGACGTGTTCAAACAATGACAATGCGATAATACACCTGACAAAACGCACTTGTCGAAGTGCATAAAAATATGAGAGACGATACCTCGAGTACATTTGCAGTATTTTAAAGCAACAGAGCCATCGTTCGCTACTCATGCAGTGTGGATGCATGATTTGATTGCGGTTGAGATAGTCATTAGCCATTTGCGCTAGCTTTGCCTTCGCCACGTTTGTTCTACTTATATCTTAATTAATATGTTTCATTACTCATATCCCCTCTTATCTGAAACAAAAACCATGGAAATGAACTGCAGTGATGTTTATTATTCAGTGTGTGCAAAAACAGCGAATGGCAATGCGAACATTCGATATGCCTTATTCAAGAGGACATCCTGGAGAGGGTAAATGCCGGCAGATACACGTAAGTTTCCTTATCATCAGTATTCAACCGATATTAGACATAGCAGATATCACCGCCCGCATGTTGAATATAAAAGAATATTAGAAAGCTTATGTGAACATCAAACCTTCCGAAGACAATTGCAGATGCTTTTATTAGAAAAGAAACCTCTTGTTGGTGAAGTTTACCTAATTTCCAATAGAAAATAATGGATACTAAAGGTTCATAATGGAAGTGTTCAGTATGAATTTTTTGCATTACAACTTTTCATTAGCAATCTACAATCATACAACCTAATGAAATGCTAAGTAACGGAACAGTAGCATGAAACGCCGAACATATGTTGCGCGCATCGTTCATATGAGACGTTGAACGTCAATCAATGAATGGCAAACATCAAAATTAAACTTTAAAGTGAACTGTATGAAAAGGGTCCGCAAGTAATTTGTTCCCTGGAATAACAGAGAAGTGGATACTCAAATTCCATCGACTATTCAAAGACACTTTATAAGGCGATGCCAAATTTTTGTAATGAAACGACACGATATGTGAAGGGGAAATTTTGGAAAGCTGATGATACCAAAGGCAAGAAGGAATGATTAATATCTACTGAAACTTTCATACAAATGACAGTAAGTTGCAAAATGAAGTGATAAAGTGCAGCTAAATTGTTACATTATATCTAATAATTTTTTTGTTTATTTTCACTAATTAAATCATAAAAGTAGTACATCTTTACGCGAAACAAAGTAATTTGTAAAGTGGAATTTGGTGCATAGTGTTCTGTTTTAAACATTTCTGTGGTCATGTGGTTTCGATATCATGAAAATTTCGATGAATATACATCACTTAAAGGGTGAAAAAAGAGGCGCGAGAGAATGTTTAAGTTCGTTTGAGACATCTTTAAACACTGAACAGAGTGCTTATTTCTCAGAGGATAGACTCCCTTGAGTAAATCAATTGCTATCGCCATATTTGTAAATATTCATTGAGAAATGAGAAAAGAAATTCTCATCTGAAGTGATAGCTAAGCATACGTGCAATGTACTGATGTAATTTCTGTTCCCTACAGAAATTAATCACATGTGTTAGCGTTTTGCTATTTTACAGCGAAGGTCGTTCGTCTTTACACACTGGTGATCGAGTGTGCAAATATGGCGAAACCAAACATACATTTCGATCATTTCATTCGTTAAAACATTCCTCCAAACATTTCATTCCCCCTCACTTAATTAAACGGTCTTTTGAATGATCTGAGTGAGACGGGATAGTTAATATACACTACGAGGTATACTCCACGCCCATTAATCACATTCGTTAGGCGCATCGAAGTAAATAAGTCAATAGAATCTTACTGGCTTCGATGATATCCTGCATTCAATTAGTTCTGCAATTGCTCAGCTATGCGTATGGATTAATAAGCACACAGGTCTTAATATAACGTAGTATGCTAGTGGGTATTTGACAGCAATGACAGATATTAACAAACACTTTTACTGCTGCTCACATGTGAGCCACCTATGCAAAAAAGACCAAATCGACAGAATGAATTCGGAATGGGATTTGCTATGGAATTTGCGTTTAAATTTGGACTCATAGATTGCTTCTCATAGCAGCCAGCAACCAATTGGTACATTCGGCTCATCGGGCAACTAAGCCAGTGATTGCTGAATGGCGTTAAAGCAAATATGTAAACCCAATTGGCGTGACATCAGAAGCAACTCGACACACAAAGTGCTAACTAAGAAAGCAAACAACTGATTCCCTGACACACAGTGGCAAATTCTGATTAAATATTCAGTGACTTGTGGGAACCTTTAGAAAATGGAAAAGTGACGAAAATGGCAGATGACTCGCAAAATATGCAAATTTGTTTCCTATCAAGACGAATAAATCGTTGCCCACCGAACATTCTTGCTAAATATGCAAATTCGCTTGGCAAAGCAGTTAAGATCAACCCGATTGATTGAGTTGTATGTAATATGTACGCGGAAAGATAGACATACTCATAACGCACAGAAGGACGCCGATAATTATTGCAGATATATATACTGCTTACGTAGGTATGCAATGTTGCATAGGGGGCATTTGTGACTGCCATCAGCTAACATCCTATTTGATAAGCAAATTTGAGCGGCTGCTGACGGCCACAAGTGGGCAATGGAATAAGATGAGCGGTAATTAAACAAGCGAGTAGTTACGCGGTGGGACGGATGCTGAACATCGAGAATCATTATGCTTCTTTATAGGACCAAAGTTAAGGCGCCGGTTATAACTACTGCCAATAGAATGAGGCGCACTTTCGCAACACAGAAAGTTGTTTTTCCCGTATTCCTGTGCATATACAGTGTCTTTTTTGCCTTCGGGTACACTTACGTGGTCTTTAACGTTAAAAAAGGTTGGAGAACGTGATAGAGAGGCTAGCATAATATTTTACAATACAAATCCGACTACTTTCGTAAATTGCCAGCAAATGATGCAACATGGCCGACAAAGCATTCATGTTTTAATCGAATCCCGTTCCTACAAATTTTCCATAAAAATTCGATTCTTGCGTCCTATGGCCCTGCCAGTTAGAAATGCACTTTTTTACGTAATTTTAGGCACTTCAAGTAGCTACTGTTCCGTCCGATTTTGATGAACTCACACAAAACTGATATGGGACAAATCCTCGTAAAATTTCAGGCTACCAGCCTCAGTGGTTTCCAAACTGAAAGAACCAAACAAATACAGGGACAGGCATGTTCAGATGCACAAAAATCGACAAATATATGCGCCTAGTCTACAAGAATAGAATGAGCACAAATTGTGTCGACTGTCCGCTAATGAGTCTCCAGCGATCTCCCCCCATTTTTAAGAAATCGTCTCGCTCCGCTCACTAGAATTTTTGCTGCAATTTGATTACACAGAGTCGGAGCCAATCTGTGTCATAATATATGGGCAGTAACAAGAAGATGAAGATTGATAAGGACAAAAAACGATGTTAACTGCTGTATAATGGACTACTGCTTCATAATGTACACAGGTAAGAAGAAAGACTCGTCAAAAACGGCAAATGTAAACAAAGGCTTCAGCCCAATATTCAAACAAAATTATTCAAGGTATTCAAAGGCTGATTTTATAACCATGTGGACAATAAAATGCATGAACTGGAGTTGCACAAGAGATCGTATTCATCAATGGGCCAGCGAATAGACAGACAGATGTCAAACACCGGTACAACTGCTGAACACCGCATGAGGGACGGTGGGAAAAACCCTTCAGCACAAATCATGACGAAATTCGGCGGTAGATCTCACGTTTTTATTATATGTGAATATAATATTCATACTAAATGGAACAATCAACAAATACTATTGTCATCCTTCAAAAAAAATTTTTTTTTGATTTTTTATTTCCATGCAAAGTATGTGTAATGCGCTTTCTATCAGGTGGAGTGCGAGGAACTACTCTAACTTCTGGGGTCGAACGCTCGAAGATGGAATGCGATATCGCCTAGGAACATTGTTTCCCGAAAAAAGTGTTCAAGTAAGTGCAAAATATTTCTTATAAAGAATTTGAACGCAACAATACAAATGCACGAGTGGCAGATTGTCCATATGCGAGATCATGATGGAAAATCGTGACGGTGATGGAAAACTTGTATTTGCTCGATTGTGCTGCCCAATAAGAATATTCACTTTTCCCTCCTATCGAAAGTCAGAAAATTTTAGCAAATACTTGCTTTATGCATATTTTGATCGAAATACCTGAGATTTGCTGTTGCTGATTGAACTATCGAGTGGCAGTCGTCCAGCTTACCATAACCTAATGTTAACTCTCCATGGGACGTTGGATCCTATGAATTTTATATCGGCTCTCTTTTTTTTCATTCCATTTCAAAAAAATTCTCAATCAAAGCATTCTGAAGCCAAGGTAGAATGACGGTGAGAGTACAGACGGTATAAAAATGCGAAAAGTGCTCATTGCTTCAAAACTTGCGCATGATAAAGCGGCCTTGAAAAGGAAGCACTGCGTGTAGAGCGTATGGAAAAATATTTGAATCCAACTTACTAAAGGGGAACTTTAGACTTATATGACGGGAAATTCAAACCAAAGAAATGAAAGAATGCTTTTAAGCATCAGTGTTTCGTTATCCAGAAGTGCTAGAAATATCGCCAAAATCTTCTATAAGCGCCGAGAACAACGCTGAGCACAGGCGCAGAAAAAGAAATCCGTGAAGTGATCAGCGAATGTCGCATATATTGTCTCTTTTGCAGTAAAGCTGTCCCTTTCAATGCATTTCCTTTCTTCATATTAAGTCTTTTCAGCTCCATTTTTCATTATTTCATTGCCAATTTTCCAATTCTACTTCACTACCAATCTTCAATATTTGCCTTCGTTTTCTTAAATAAAACTGTTTGAGGGCCGCTTTCACCAATAACATTCAAAATTGTTGAAGAGCTTGCATGAATAGCGTCTCATTTAATACTCTCCAATGAGTTGCCTAGACGGGAAGCAGTTGGCAAAAGACAGATAACGCAAATGAAATGAGTGGTGCTCACTTCGTCAAAAATAACACCAGAAATATCCCACACATCAGAGAGAGAAAAGTTTGAAAATTGCACAAATATGTGATCAGCCCATAAGATATTTTAAAGGTTTTAATAAGAAAAATGGGGGCAAATGCTGAGGATCGATGATGAACTAAATTTAGAATTTGAACATTAAAAAAAATGAAAAAGGGAGCTTAAAAGTGTAAGTGAAGATAAGAAGTACAATAAAATGAGGATTGCAATGAAAAAGATAACACTAATAGGTAATTAAAAGTGGTCACATTCACATTCTTATCACTTGATGTGCATATTTGAATCATGAGTGAATGATCGTTAAAACGAAATATATGCACCTGTTAGTGAAGAAAAAAAAATTCGAAAGGGTACCGAATATTAAGAGTATGGAGATACGGTAAAAATCAGATTTACGAAAATGCTGGAGTAATAATAATAAGCAATTAGAAGAATAGAGAAATGTTTTCGAAAATAATTACAAACAAAGGCAATAAAAAATGCATCAGTTATTTCATCTATATAATATTATTTGTTATAATGGCAAGAGTAAAACAACTGTACTGAAATCATAAAACACGTTATTTACTTTTCAGAATAAAATATCGTCACTTTTCTATAAGTTCTTAGTGATTGTGAAAATGCGAACGACATTTACAATAAATTTTGAACATATTTAATATTATATCATATACATTAAGCTGCTGCAATCGTAGAGTTTTCATAGAGATTATAATTGTTAATCCGCATAAAATAAAATAGGAAGGTTATAATAGCGAGGACTAATTTTTAAGCTAGGTAAAAATTGAAATAGGATTGTAAAAGAGAGGTACAAGTGTAAATCTACGAATGGGTGACAAACTGATGCTAACACACTGCCAGGTGGAAGTATAAAACTAGTGCAACAAAGCCGAAGACAAATACAATCAGCCTCATGCACCTTATCGAGTTTACCATAGAAAAGTATGACGTCATCGGTGGAATATTTTTGGAATGTTCAATTTGATACATAATTGACGAAAAGTGACACATCAATTGCGTAAAATTACAGCGGTGTATAAGTGAATTGCAAAGATAAATACCGTATCGTTGATAATCTCAGCGAGAAGAAATTTTGTTATTGTTAATTGTAGTGAGAAAAAGAAATTTGAATTTAATTTTATCAAAACGTATTAAAGGTATTATTTGAAAAATTCATATCCATCACTAGTGAATGCGAATGTCCTTTTTGTCGCTAGACTTCATCACATATTTGTCTAAGAGCTTGGTTAGATGAAGGCACAAATTTATGAGTTAATTTCAGGTATTTCTTCAAGGTTTTATTAAGGGAATATTGCATCGAATTAGAATTTAGATTTCTTCCATATAATTTCTATGAAATTCATTACACTTACCAGATTTTATCGCCTAGGACATAAGATCACAAATCTAGTTTTCTGCGACAGAATTACGCTTTCCGCAGCACAGATGGAAATGTTATCATTTGACAGTAAATAGTAAAGCTCACATTAATACATAAATACTTCTACTAAACCGATTGATTATAAAGATGTCCTACCAGAACATCGCTTTACAATTAAAACCGATTGCCAAACACCATCCGATCGGTTGTAGGACGAGTGTAAATTTTGTGCTTTCTTAAATGCCTATAATAGCTCTCGAAATTTGTATGTTAGCTAAAAACTGTTTAAGTTGGCTAGCTTGTGAAGTAGACTATACCCATATAATTTTGCAACCTTTGTTCGCTGGATAGAGGTTCATCGGATACAAAATTTATTAGCGAAGGAAATATGAGCAGATTACTCGCTATCTACGTATTGATTGCACAAATTTGCCACATTTCTTGACATTCATTTGAAGCAGTTTTTTTGCAGAATATGAATGAAATTCTCATCAAGCCTAGAGAGCTTCCATCAAGTTTCGACGCTCGGGAGAAGTGGCCCTTATATATTCATCCTGTTCGAGATCAAGGAGATTGTGCCAGGTTAGCGATGAGGCTTCATTGAAAAAATAGTCGAATGTTATGTGACAAAAACGATAAGATTTCATTTCTCCAGTCATGCAGGAAGCAAGACATTCTTTTCCGATAAATGGTCGAGCTTTAAATTACAACACCAAATTCAAGACAAACCTAGGATTAAGGAATGATGAGAGTAAGAGCAACTCAAAACTGCAAACAGATGCCCAACGGAGTTAATTGGACCACATAATAAAGCTACTGTTGAATCAACCAGTTCGTATGTTGTTGAATAGCTATTTGCACAATGAATCAATCGAGTTGTTTTTGGCTTTCTTGCCCATCGAAGCTGCATATTTTATAATTCGATGAAGCCAGACTCCATCGCTCGATCAGTAAACGAATTTGTTTTTTGATATCATACAACTAGGCCCCTTCATTTTAACAGTGGGCACCTGCAAATAATCCTATTCATGTATATGAGTCAAGTTCAAAATAATGCTTGCAACCGACCGAACGAATTTTTATTTCGAATCGAAATTTCATCATATTTCTTCACTGATCGAATTTCGGTTTTGAATTTTTTCGCTTTTTTCGGTTGCAACCACGATTCTGCTACATTCAGCAGATAACCGACGACACCTTTGAAATGCATCCGGTTTGGGCCGACTTTGGGTTGCAATCGGATGCCTTCGGTTTATTTTCGACTGCCATCTTCACACCAGAAAAGTACTTCTCAGTGAAGCGACGAAGTCTAAACGGTTGCGTTTCTGCTATAACTCTTCTCCTCAGCACTATACTATTCGAAATTTGAAAATATGATCGGAAAATAATTGTTGCACGGATGGAAACCAATGTGATTTGTTAAAGTGCCCAGGAATATTGTGTAGAGGAGATTCAAGTAGAAGCGGGTAGTCTTGAGAAGGAGGTTGTTTTAACTCCCATGACGAGTCGATTCGAGTAGGATTACCGCCGAACGAAGTCTTTATCCGAGCACATCGAGCACTCACAACAACAACAACAACAAAACTGATCAAGTGGCAAAAAGTATGGCTTACGTATTATCACTCTGTGATGAAACGTCAGCATATGTGGAGTAATCGTCACCATGAAATAATGATTTCGCAATCAAATGTCTGCTTTCAACACCTCCTCCACTAAGAAGGGTGGATGAATACTCCTTGGCTTGGTCGTTTCTGATATCGCTTTCGACCAAAGTCCATTTTGAGCGTGACTGGTACAGTAGCCATTGGGCGCCTTGATCGTCGAAGTGATCGCTGAGCAGTTTCTGGCATATTGATGGGTTGAGTTGACGGTGCTGCTGCTGTCGTGGATTTGGTAGTTCAAAGGTGTCTAGCAAGTGATCCAATGGTGCTCTCTGTGGTTTTGTTACTCTTGGAATGAATCGTGCTTGCGCAGCCGATTGACGCGAAAGCTCATGGTGAAAATGACAATGGTGACGATGTGAGACCTGCAGAACTGCAAGGTGTAATGTAGAACATACGGAAATTGGATAAAGAGCGAAACGAAACGATTCGACTCTTGTGATTTTATTAAATGAGATATATGAACGAGAATAGTAATAGGGGATTACTAAGGAGGTTATGAAACGTTTGGAGTCTTAACCGATAATGAACGGCCAAAGAAAGTAATGCGTTGGGACATCGAGCGACGTGGAAAGCAGTTGTCGTTTATGAGCATATGCAAACATTCCGCTAATACATTATGAAATATCTTCGAGTGGCGGATGCGAAAAATAAAGGAAACAAGCATAAAAATAACGAGCAGTGAAGGAACAGTAAATATATTATGAAACATCTTCGAGCGACCCACGAAGGAAGAAGTGAAGAGGATGGGCGGTGAAGAAGGAAGATCGTTTTTTCCCGACTTTCAAAGAGAAGAGCCGGAACAGTACTGCACCAATTAAAAAAGTACAAGTGCGTTTTGCAATTTTCCAACTGTAATTGTACCTAAAATATACCTTTGCTTTCAATTCTCCAATATTTACGTTGCTGCCCTTTTCAAGCTCCTGGATTGAGCATTAGGTTCCTAATGCGTCTCCAACCGTAGGCGCTTGAAATGGACAAACACTTGCTTTGAAAATGCGAAGCTGAAACTTCTAGTTCCTATCTTCAATAAGATGATATCAACGAATGTGCTCTTGTTGAAGACATAATTATAACTTCATGGTTTCTTTCCATTAAAGCACTCGTTCACTTTTCAATTTGTGTTCCTTTCTTTTGAGTCAGGTTGGTGGTAATAAGTTGAGATATGCAAAATCCTGAGAAATTTCGGAGTACCTAAAGTTTTCTGGTTTAAGTCAAGTTTTTCGGTTTAAAGCTTTAGGCATTACGTAATGATAATTTTCACGCATTGCATGTGTTCCTCGCTGATACCGGCTTCGATTGACAAGGAATAATTGCTTGTCACTTGCATTTCTTACATAAATTCAGCTTTGAATGGCAATTTTTTGATCAGAAACTTGTAGAACATTGTACTTTTCAAAAATGCATATGCATGAAAAACAAACGGAAATGAATTTTTTTGAAGGAATGAGTATATTTGAAGGAAATGTGGTTATTCCCCCCGACCGTATTTGCCCACCTTTCAGCGTTATGAGGTGGTTGTCGTCAGATCTCTTCGAAATGAATAACCCTCTAGCTGTACAACAGCAAAATTGATGTTGTAGCTCATTAGATCCGGTGTGATAGTCTAAAGAAGTGATTCAGAAAGGCTAACAATTGTCCGAAATATGACAGGCGTGAGCAGATGGATCTGAAACGACGAACGCCATCAAATATCTCTGAATGCGATATAACGGTGAATATGCAGGGCTGACATCGGAAATGCCCCATAACGCGAAGTTAACGAGCGACATTGAAGAGTCATAGGGAAAGTCGGGTAAGGGAGCTTAGGATTGCGCAGAAAATTGACGTTGCATGAAGGTTTCCTAAAAGCTGCCAGCGCTGCCGAATTGCGCATCCCCAAGCTTCTTCCTTTACTACGAGTTTCTTGACTACTCAAGCATACTAAATCCGTAATTTGTTCTCCAAAATTTTCAAGGAGGCCTCTACTTTCTTCCACAAGGGTTATTGGAAAAAATTATGAAGAAGTTTATAGCAGACATGAAATTGTCTAGACTGATGTATCCGTCACTGTCTTCATTTGAAGAGAAAGATATCAACGATTCGTTTACTGTGGCAATAGTCCATTGTGCTGGAAGTGGATCTTTCAGAAGTGTATTCTTCGGCTGAAAGAAATCATCCGGACCTGAAAATGCGCCAGTTGAGCAAGTTTAACTGAAAATTTTGAACAACGCGGACATTGACGAATCATTCAAGGAGAATGTGGTAACTGATTCGGATACGAACTCTGGGTGCGATTTAAGACAAGAATACGAGATGCTTCTCCAAAATGAAACTATATTCTGCGAAGAGAAAGCGGTTGTGACCAGTTCAGACCACGATGAAAACGGAAAATCTATCAGCTCCGATGGTGATAGGTTCGAATCGAATGAGGAGGAAATAAATGATTTCGAAGAAAAGGATAAAATAATGAGGCTCGATGTCCGATTTCCGAGAAGACTAAGTGAGCTGCATGACTCGTAAACTGCAACTCGTACTGACAGTCGATCTGAAAGCAGTGTGTGCCGTATAGAAATCAGTGCAGTGGTGAAACTCATATGGAACTTCAGGGAGCATTGCTATCTCTTGAAAACGGTTTTTATGGAAAGCCTTGCGCGAGCTTGATAATGCCCGGCAGTAGTTGTTGGAACTCTATCTGCAGCTGTAAGCAGCCCTACCTATATGTTAAGGACGACATTGTTGTAGTAACTTGTTTTAAAGGCTCGAAATACGAGGAGAGGTAAAGGTTTTCTCATTGGAAGACTCCTTCATTAATAAATTAATTTCTATCATATTGATGCATACAAGAAAGCAGAAATTCAGTGCATACAAAAAGACTGAAGATGCAGAAAGTGTATTATAAGTGTAACACTTATAAATTGCATTTATTTAGCCAAAATAGTTGGTAGAGTAGTGTCATTGTACGGAAGTTGAAGCTTCAGAACAACGTGGCGGCACATTGGAGAGCACAGTCGGTTTTCTTAAAGCAGTATAAGTATATTATTTCGGAATTTTTGAAGTAATATGCGAAAAAAATTTACTAAGATGACTTCATTGACCATAGTCGCCTTCTTCGCTGACTCGAATTGCGAGTTAGAAATTCATGACACGAAAATATTAAAGCTGCATCTGAAATTCAAATTCAATATGGAAAATAAATTCGTTAGGAAATCCGGAACTTCAGAAGTGGTGTCGCAACAAATTGCCAGAGACAGTTTGCTTTAATGTTGCGTGTCCTAAAATTCATTTTGTTTCACTGAAACATAGGATATATATATTTTCCTTAGTAAATTGAAAACAATTTTTATACGCCATCATTTTGTATTATGAACCGGAGGGTTTTCAAAATTTCATTCCTGATTTGCTAAAAAGCACCACAGGAAAGGAGATCTAACGTGCGTGAAACCTGTAAACACCGCAAAAGAAAAACATAAATATGTCTTATTAACATAAGCACGGAAGAAGAAAGGCACAAAATATATAGTGCTTGAAGGAAGAATGAGGAGATAAACTTGCGTTATCCCAAGATGGAACTTATATTGCAATGAAACCCGTTTAAGTTCGTCTCGAAGTTTACTGCTCCTGTCGACATAAGATAAGGCGCATTATCTGTGAGAGAGCGTTAAGTTGAAAATGACTTATTTATTTCGAGATTCCTTAAAGAGAATATATAGTCGAAGATTTTGATGAGCCTTCTGCCGCTCATAATTGTATCCTCGATATGATCTAACTTCTCTATTTAACTTCAAAGTGCCCGTATACTAATGCGCGTTCCACGTGCCAGTTCACCTTTGACGAGCGATGTCATGTCATGGGTGTAATGGAGCAACATACGTGTTGCACAAGCGCGACTGCCTTACAATTCCTTTGCCAATTTCGTTTCTATTGCTTAAGTTATTTGTGTGGGAATTCTATTCACGTGACAATCTGCGGGAAAATGCAAAAAATTCCTATATATGAAAAACGCTTTTTGCATATAATTGGCTATAGAGATTGCAAAGAAGGTTGCTCTAACAAATAACTGTTCATCAACATATTTGATAGAGAAATTAATTATACCGCCGAAGCGATGAAGTAAGTGAAAAGATTTTCTATGGTGTGTTTCAGAAGCAGTTCTTTACAATCAATGCGCCTGGAAGCTTTATCAACTTTCAGCGAATTGTTTTTTTATTCATTTATCGTTATAATTTAAAGGAGCACGAAATAAGATAACAAAAAACGGAGTGGTATGAGAAAGACGAGGTGAAGGTGAAGCAAAAAAATCAGCTGTTTCTATTTCGGTTCGCTTCAATTCTGAAACCTCAGCTATCTTGCTATTCCGGCTTTTGAAAAGCTGTTCCGATGCAACCGTAAACGATATTATATAAAAGAAACAGCTATGCAACCACCAACATGGCATGATTCAAGCTGCTTATGCAGTTCTTTGAATACAGAGATATTCGAGTTTTTTTTTTTTTTAGTTCTTGGTCGCATTCGACGACAGCCACGTCGGCTGACCGCCTGTCGATTATTACGGACGGTAGAGTGAATATACCGCTATCGGCCCAGCAGTTGCTTTCTTGCAATCAACATCGTCAACGCGGCTGCGAGGGTGGCTATCTGGATCGCGCCTGGTGGTATATTAGAAAACTCGGGTTCCTTACTCCCGTCTAAGTTTATTCGTTGAGGAATCCCTAAACACTAATTTCTCGACATAATCTTCGTGCTGAGTGCATAGTGAAAAGATGAAATCATAGAAACTCGAATCATAGAGTTGGAAAATTAAAACACGGTTCAGATTTGCGGTGTGATTGGATCTAAGCATCGGAATTTAGTCCGTTCAACAACGTGAACTCCTCTCAAATACATCATGATGGGTGGAAATACTTCATGGCACACTTGTTCTTTTCTCTTTTTAGCAGTTCATCCTTGTTCAAGCTGCATTTAATGGTCGTTCGGTGAATGAACACTTTATAAATATCACCTAAATCTATAGAAATATTGAGCTTGTCATGTGCTGCAAGATGAATGCTTGCTGAGAGTGGTAACTTCATATAGAAATTTCCATTCAGAGTTGTTAGCGAACTATGTTACCCATACGAGAGTGGTGCAACACAACAGCCAGGCGAATGCCGTATTCCCAAATCTGCTTACCGCACAGGAGCACATATCGAGTGCCCTAGTGGAGCTGCGGATCCTAGCGTTTACAGGATGACACCTCCCTATAGGTTAGTTTTAACTGCTTGAAATATGATTGCGTTATTGTTTGTCCTCGCATCATGCGACCATATGTCAGGTAAATACACCTGACACATGACAGTTCACACACCTACTGCGAATTCATCCTTCGCATCCCATATACGGCAATTATTCGCATGTGATAAAACATAAAAGTGATTAGGTTTCTCTTCCCAATTCACCTGCTGCTTCTGATCTCTGAGATTCTCTTCTTATTGAAATTCTGCGGCTCGAGGAAAGAAATTTTTCTGCAAGACGCGCAGCTATCATATCGAACAGCCACTGTCCCTTCACTTTCGAAAGAATGAGTGAATGTTGAAGAGTCGAAATTAGTCTACGTCTTAGAGAGTTAAATTTTTGTTGCATGTGTATTAAAATGCAATTCGGCAAACATCAGACAAAAAAGTACCACTCAGCGTATCTAACTAACAGAGGAACCATGTGTGATGGAATTTAGCAACATATCTTGACGACATCATTTGTGGCTACTGGTAAATTACGGTGGCTTCGGAAATCGTCGAAAATGCGTCCCTCTTCTTCACAGAAAATGCGCTGTGTACCGTGCGGTGCTGCCTGAAGACAATACAGCCAAACAACGGGGCTTTCGTTGGAAGCAATATGCCAAGCGAATCCTAGAGAAAAAAAGTTGGAGAATAAAATTTCGCATCAAATTACATCCACTCTTGAGACATCGCCACGACGATCAAAGCAAAGCATTAGTTGCATAGATATGCGAAAACAAGGTTTCGGTAGGGGATAGATGCAGCCGGCGTAGAGCAGGATCTCGCATCACACTGAATTCATAGCCATGAAGTGTCCCGAGTTCCTGTGGCGCCACCACGATGAATCCGGTTAAAGTCCACGGTCGAACGGATATACTAAAACAAGGTTATTAATTTATCAGACGGCCCCACTCAAAGCCAAAGAACGATAAAAAAAATGCTTCTCTTAAACAGATTGCCATATGCGATGACTGTCAAAATGCATCTGGACTAAGACAAGACTGCGAGTATTTTGAGTTTAGAGTGGATGCGTCAGGAGAACGATGCTGTAATGTGACGGAGGAGCTGGGTTCTGTCAGTATAAATCCCTGTCAGGAAGAACTTGCAAAGTCAACCAAACGACATGCGTCCTTGCAGAGTCGGGAACTATGAAAAGTGCAGTAATGATATGTCACAAGGGACTCCACCACGGATCAATTTAAAAGGGGAGAGAGTACTAATCGTCAGAATCGGTGGGGATTCTATTGACCGAGAAGCTCCAAGAGTGCATTATTATGGCCTACTCATTAAGGCAGCTCCGAACTAGCTGTTGATAAGGATATACTCACCGTCGCATAGAGCATTTCCCAACATTTCCCAACAAAATTTCAAAAATGACATGTCAATGTCCTCATGAAGTAATGCAAGGAGGAAAGTATGTCATTTTGCAACAATCTGATCAAATTTTTCTTGCCTTCTTCATGTTTATGCTCGCAGGGTGCCTAGCAGCGACTTTGTGCTTATGCGCATGCACGCGCGTGAGTCAGACTTCTCGCAACCCATTGAAGCTGAGTTACGGTACCTGAGGGTATTGTAGGATGAGAATGACACCAACCGTCAACCAATTCGAACAGTTACAGGCACATAGGTCATCCACATTTTATTTATAATTCACTTCTAATCGCATCTCAGTTTACAAATGATCATGGGAAAAAAGAAAAGAGTCCTCTACAAAAAAGCAGTCGGTTCCAAAAGGAACTAGAAGCATCAGTGCATTGGTTTCACAGTTTATGAAAATGGCTGAGATTATGACCGAAGCTGCAGAAGTCAATATTATGCCAACTCTTTTAGCACTTATTTCCATTCATTAAATGAACAAGTCGTTTCAAAGTTTGAAGGCTCGTTCCGGAAAAAATTCCCTTTGAAGTACAACCTTTATTCCATGGGCTTATTCTAAACAGCCTAAATAATAGAGGTAATTGATGCTAACTCTAAGCTTTTGAGAGACATGGACGAAATCACGCACCATTTATTTTTACAGATTATCAAGCAGAGAGCAGGATATTATGACCGAAATTATAACAAACGGACCAGTCCAGGCGACGTTTCTTGTCTATGAGGACTTCTTCATGTACAGGTGGGTCTCTGTATATATATATATATATATATATATATATATATATATATATATATATATATATATATATATACCTCTCACAGCGATTTTATTTCAATGAACACAGCATTCATTATGAATACATGTCTCTTCATATCGCTTCCGCCTGCTCTGACCCAATGCCTCTCTGGTCCAATTGGTTTCTGTGTTCTTTAGGTCGGCATCTCCTTCTTACAGGTCGGTCGCGTGAAGGTTAGGGCCTAGGCTCGTCTCCTGCCCATCGGATGCTGACGAGCCGATTCACCGTCGCTCCTCCTATGACTGTCGGGACTTGTTCCGCCACACTTGTCCCGATGAGGGTGTTGGATGGGGTGGCTCGGCTGAGTGGAGCCAACACTCTGGTCGGAGCTTCACAACCGACCGCTCAGTAGACAAGGCAAAACGATGAATCAGCGATTACACATTTGAATTATGAACGCATTTGCAGTGGTGGCGTCTACCAACATATCGATGTGAGCGAAGACAAGGAGGAAGAACATAAAGTTCAAGGCTATCACTCTGTACGAATTATCGGGTAATCTTTTTCAGCTTTCATGCCTATTCTAAATACTTTTACATGCTTGCATTGGAAAACACATTTCAATATTGAGCCGCCTATACGCATGCATCTACCTATATGCAACTAACTCAATATATTTACTTCTCAAGAATGAAACCCAAATTTTAAAATTTATCGTAATCGGCCGATCATTTAATAACTTCATAATAAAGAAACTAGGAGTCAATGACTTTCAAAAATTAGCTATGTTGCTTGCCACCTCATCTACTGGAGGTGCAACACCTCAAAGATATCAGTGGAGGTGTTGTAGTAGCATAGCATTGATAATATAAACTCGCTGGACTCATACGACTTTTTATTATTCATTTTGTAAAGAAATAGTATACAATTCTTATACGATATATTCTTGTTGATTCGAAAATAAGCGTGAATTTCATCTGCACCCACAATCGGCAGCTGCTCATTTGTGGTGTCAATATCGTTGTTATATTCATAAATGCGAAATGCAAACTGCATTAACGCTTCTTCATCAATCCCTTTAAATATGTTGTCTATACTCCGATATCATCTTATTTCAAACATCCGCAACTAAATCGATATTTACGCCAAATGTTGTTTTAGCTAACAGGCAACATGGAATGCGAAATATCAAAAACAATTACGAAAAAAAGCAAAGCAATCTTATGTTTTCTGTTGCTTATCTTATATTGCCTGATCGATATGAATTCCTGCACTTATTCAATGAAAGTATCTAAAATCATTCTTTTCCATAAAAAACGACCTAGAAATGACTCAGTGATCTTAAAGTTCGTTTCCTTATGAGAAGCACGAATATGCACTTCAGCAGTTAGTTTAGGCACAAGTTCACATTCAGGTTGAAGCGATGTATATCGAAAAAGGAATCTCAAGTTCACAATTGGGTAATTAAAACAGTTAAACGCATAGAAAAATTAGAACGTGACGGAACTCGAAGTGCAAACAAGCATCGTTCACGACAAATACCCTCATTGTTTAGAAATAGGTTTATATCGACTTCACTTTGTAAAATTCATCCGTTCCAATTTACCAGGGCCAAAGCAAGTGTTAATCGTAATAATGAAATTTATTATGGGATTATTTTTATCTGGTTCCGCAAAGAATGCAAATTTTGGGGTACAAGAATTATAGTGATTTTCCTATGAATTCTCACCTATTACATGTTTAGACAAAAAGTAGTTGTTGATCACGAAATTGATTTTTGTTAATTTCTCAGTGGACAAAGCTAGCCAAACGGTCGCCACTCATTGCCGATCATCGTCGCTTTCCGGTGCTTACTGGTAGCCTTTCCATTTGGGAAGCGCTCAACCATCGATCCTTTACTCTTTACGGTAGTCGCTGTGTCAAAGCCAAGACGGATGCCATCCTGTACTATTCAGTATAGCCACTGAACCTAAAAGATCTCCCCAAACCGCTTGTTGACTGCAATCGGTATTGCTCGAATGACCAAAATCGCTGAAATTGTTGTCGAGTTTAATGCGCAAATCAAACAACAGAAATATTCAAATCCCGATTCTACAGGCCAGCGATATATTTCCCACTTTTGAGCAATGGAATGGGGGAACTTTGAAACATAGTCGTTTTTTTAGGACAACAAATTCATTTATTTAGCTCGAACAAAGTTAGGGGCCAAAAATCCTTCATTTTGACGCTATTTCCTGACCTGTTCTGCTGTTCCCCACATCCACTTGCAGGCACTCTTGTGCAGGCACACTGTCGTTAAACTTAGCAAACGAAACGCTTAGAAAAAATGAGCCAAAAAAGCTTTTAACTGAAACCTCCGCTATTTCTTAAACAATTAAAAATTTTTCAGCTGGGGTGAGGACTACAGCACAGGTCCACAGGTGAAATATTGGCTGGCTGCTAATTCATGGGGAAGCGAATGGGGAGAAGATGGTCTATTTCGTATTCTACGTGGCGAGAATCATTGCGAAATAGAGTCGTTCGTCATCGGTGCATGGGGTAAAGGTGCAAAGAAACGACGATTTAAAGTGCAGAAACTGCAAAGACGTTTGAGAAAGTTGTAAAATAGAGTTCCTCCTTTAATTTTCACACTGCCAATTTCCGAATTATTGTAATGAATCGATATGTGATGAGAAGTAAAACTAAAAACTTTTAAATATTGCACTCAGAATGTATGCATATTCTTGTTTAAATCGGAACGTATGCGAATCCAAGGTCACATCAACATTTGAAGCATTTTAATTGCTCTTCTCAAGCAGGAATAAAATATCTGCAAATCGGAAATCACTTTAGACGATGAGGGACAGGTAAGTAAAGTCTAAATTGTATATCACAAGATAAAACCTCATGCGCTGATAACCTCGTTGTGTTCAAATGATGCGCATAGTGTGAGGCAGTGATCTTCTAGTTTATCATTTGTTCATGTTCTAAGAAAGGATGAAATCATGAAAAAAAGACAGTTCATGAGGTTTTATTGAAGGAAAATAGCCTCTCTATATTTCTTGTATTAGTTGCTCGTAATAATGACACTGAAACTTGCAGGTAAACTTTGCTCAGAAATCAAGCGAGTATGACCTGAAAACGAACTCCTTCGTTTACGATCTATACTGCCCACCATCCAATAGAAAAATGTTTTTCTACCTTGTACATTTGGAGAACTGATCGCTTACCTTTGCAACGCAAAAGCGGATATTTTCTCAGCTAGTTTGGCAAAATTTTCTACCTTTCTTGTCCGCCACTATGAAAACGCTCCATCTTTTGAGCGGATGTCCTGCAGTGGTGTCAACGAAGATCAACACCCTTACGAAATATTCACTTCCCACACATGAAATTATGGGGAGATATGAGCATTCCGAAGACAGCATTGTCGTTTTCCTATTTTTACCTATTTGTATGCCGCATTACTGCTACGAGTATTTCCACATTTCATAGTGGCAAACATCAGCGGCATATTCCTTATAAAGGTAGGCCTAGACGATGTGAGAAAATCACTTCGATAAACATATCTGGGCAGAGCTCATAGCAGGCTTTCTTATGAGATTGACCCGCTGATCTCTTAAAGCATAAACGCTTGTGGAGATCCAGACAATTTGCAACTGGATATCTGAAGTTGGAAGGGGATATCCATTCCTTATCGCAAAGGAGTGGGATATCCATTTCTTCTCGCTCCCTTATTTCTCACACAGAACTCTAAATTCACAAGTTTCGTGCTAGCATGGAACATCCAAATGTATTGGTTTCGTACCTTTTCCATCATAATTATTGCGTTACTCTCTATCAGTGCAAATTCTCCTGATGAAATCCCTTCAGATATTTGACCTATTTCAAATGAATCGTTTTAATCAAATCAGCCACATTCTGGCAACATCGACCGAATCGGTGGTCCGTATGTGGACTTCCGGTTCCTCATATCAAATCAAATTACAGCTTCTTTGAGTTTCCCTTTTCACGCTTGTGTAAGGACGACTATCGTCCCGAAGGGAATAGGTGGCTCTCGTGGAGAACTCAATGAGCAAAGGAAGAAAGTGGTGCAATTCGTTGATTGGTGCCAATTTTGAAGCTGCAAAATGAGCGATGTGATGCGTCCAGAGGAATCGCTTCATGTTTTACCGATCATTGCCCTCTGACATTGGTTTGAACGACAGATTGCCGTTTCACCCTTCATTGCTGTTTTACTGTCAGAGTTTTACTGCCAAAATACTTCCATGAAAGGTTTTAAAACTCTCTCATCATCGTGATATTCGTGTGTCAAGCAGAGCATAGGGTGAAACCCCGGACTTTACTTCTGCCAGCCAGAATTTCAACTTATTTCTAAACGGCCAGTCTTTTCAGATTTTGTTACTCTGATCTGAGAAGAGTTGCACCGATATCGTTCCAAAACACAGCAGCATTAAGCATGAGTCGTTCATATTGATGAAGGTTAATGATTTCGCAGTGTGAACAATGAGTCCGTGAGCATATGAGAATATATTTGATAGCATCGTTAAATAACCCATACCGGCAGGCTGGTTTCGTCATCTTTGCTCTTATCCGCTCAGCTGCAATCCTCTGAGCATATAAATTTTCATGCTGAATCACATATCAATAAATGACTCACTTTTTATAACTAAACCATCACGTAAATTCAAGCTTGCATATCATACATACCCTGTCCAATAAGTAACGCCGACCTAATCCTTGCAGAACTATAAAAGCGATCAAAACCTTTGCAGTTCGTAACTCAAGATCCTTACTCCGTATTGTATAGGAACATCGGGGAAGTTTGATTACATTCCTACGCACCTGGAAATGACGCTTCCAGTCCGGCGCTGTTGTTTTCTCTCATGAAACGTGTTCTCCTCGTCGTTCTCTATTTCTGTGAGATATGTAAATAGTTTTCTGCAATTTTCGACAGCAAGTAATTTAATGCAAAAAATTAAGTGAAGAGCAACGTAAGAAGAGTTGAGGATGCCAATATTCAGGCTCAAACTCGTACTGATTGATGTGGCTCGAGCTGCAGCTTATAAGTCGACAGAAACACATTGTGTGGCGCTGATTCAACCGTTAAGTCACTTCGTTCCTCTTCTTCCACTCGCCGTACCTGAACATTTAATGTTCAATGCTTTGCAAATGCTTCACTTGATCTGCATGCAGATCTTAATTGCATCGTAGGTAAATATAGCAGCCAGCAGTGTGACGATAAGTCATCGTAACCATACAATTGATTGCCTCGTACAGTTTCCTGGGAGTGCTTACTCCATATCATGAAACCTTAATGTCAAGCGCAGAGTGGCGGGCACTTACGATCTGATAATGAGTGATATAGTAGAGTCCTTCTTATATTGTATAACACTTCCTATCTATTGAGGTGAAAGACATCACACGAAAAATCAAATGACAAGATGAGCCATTAAGCCTGCAACGATAAAACATAACAAACAGAATTTCTCTTATATTCCTGTATCGTCGAAGTTTAGTATCACTAGCTTTTCCATAGTTTACGTTACTATTGACAAGTGAAAAGTGATACTCCTTCTGTTTATATACAAATATAAATATAAATATAAATATAAATATAAATATAAATATAGATAAATAAATAAATAAATAAATATATATATATATATATCCTATTAAAGAAATACTATCTTTAATGTATATTCACTTCTTTAATACTCGCACTGTATTATTTTCGTCACACCTATGTTTCTGAAGCATCAGTACCACGAATGTACCTATGCGTTATTGCAGATGCCACATCTTTCTCCCCACATAATTCTTCCGTTGTATACGTATCGCTGAAGTGAATTGTAATGCTTTTTTTCTTTTTTTTTGAGAGAGAGAACAGAAACGTACCACTTTTTGCTCAGGCATTAGCTGTAAATATCTGATATATTATTATGATTTGCAAAACGAGGTCCTTCCTATTCTATTGACTTTTATTCTTTAAACAACATCCTTTGCATCTTGTGTATGCCGTTAGAGAATCCAAATGCATAGCAAAATAAACAACTCCGAGACAAGCATCAGCATTAGTTCTTCGATGAAATACCTTCGACATGCCACAGAATTAGAAATGTGCACTACCGTTCCTATATCTCGTATCTCGGACAATTGGATTTTTGCACAGATTAATCATGCATGGCGATTGCCTATGTTAAAGATAATTACCTATGAAACAATCATACCTGCACGCAAATTGTTTTACGCTACGACTAGCTATGCCCGTCATACTTATGCAAAGACACATTCAATATATTAGAGCTAGAGTTGATAATCCCATGGTAGCAAAGCGCAAATTTCGAGTCGCATTGCTAGTACGCGCCGGTGCTCTAGGCAAACGACCCACAGCACATTATTTAAAGGCTATACGACTATCTATCTCTACGGGACATATGATTGAGCGGTTTACATATAGTACGCAGCAAGCAGAGCAATTGTGCAAATATGCTGAACTGCAATTTTCCCAACTGAAAGTTAAACAAAGCTTATTTGGAAGCATCAAAGAAAAGGAGGGAAGGTGAGGGATGCCTATAAAACCACATGATTGTTGAAAGGACTCGAGACTGCGTCAAGTGAAGCGATAGGACAAAACAGATGCGCCTACTGATGCACGCGCAAAATCCTACCTGACGAAATAAGTCTAGGAGCGAATATAGGAGAAAACAAAAGATACAAACAAATCAGAATTACGATGTTATTCTACAGCAAGAAAACGCCGAAAATCAGCATGTCGAACACATCGAAGACTACGACGCCATCAAATAAGATAAATGTATGACCAAACTCCTGTATAAGATCTAAAATCGAAAGGTTCTCCAACATTGTGAGGATATTTACGCATACAACCGAAAACAGCATAATTCAATCAACTTCCAAGGTTTGTGAACATAAAATTGCAATTAAGAAGAGATATGATTCTGCTAAATGAGGCATTTTATACAACACCACGTATTCAGTGCTGAAATGAACGATTTTATATTGTCGATTGCACAAAACGCCCACAGAATTCAGTGCCAATTCTGAAAGAACATCGATTCAAGCAAGATGCAAGATTGAAGAGACGTTAGTGTATTAGTTGATGTGAGCTCAGTTTAGAAATCAAATCTTCGGACCGAATTTCAAACGGTTATAAGATATTTGATTACTGCATTAATCTCATGTTACTCGTTTTGCATTACAAAATGAAAAGCACACAAAATTTAATAAAATAGCTGATAGTGCATAATTCCTCTTACAAAAATCAAGAAACTGAAAAGATGTTATTGCTATCATATATGGTGAGAAACATCGATAAGTTGTCAACTGCCGCATGCTAAGGCACACGATCCTTGACTTACTTGCTCAGATGTGTTAAAGCGATTCTCCAGTAGATCGATACTCTACCTGATAAAAATCATTGGTTCAGTTGAATAGCGAGTGAAAATATTTGGATGAGCAACCAGCACATAAAAAATAGGGTAACAGTAAATCGTTGGGCTAAATTCTCTGATAAAAGTTGGAAATGATGGAACCTGAAGTGAAGTTCTATCGAGTCAGTTTACAGTATGTGAGAAGACTATAGATTCATTTGAACGGCCTAAACGAAAACTAGCAGATAACAGTTCAGGCCTCCTTTCTTCATCTGCAGAGAACCTAAGAACTAGCGGAAAGCAATCAAAATAGACAAAGCTCGGCAATTTTCTCAGCAAGTTGCTTTATAGACCTCAAAATCTCCGGCTTCTTTCTTACCTTTCATTTTATGCTAACTGGCTACTAATGTCCTGCGGATTGCGTGATCGAGAAGTATTTTCTTAGCGAAGTTAGCTACTTGATTCTGATGAACTTCATTGAACCTAGCGTAAACATCGGGATGACTCACAACTACCCATCACTAGCCATGAGTAAATAGTTAAAATAAATGGGAGAGGAGGGAGCAAAACATCAGAGGAACTAATTGTCAGTTTCCAATCCATTGAAGCAGCACTGACTGAAGAGGGCTGAGAATAGTCACTGAGAAGTGGACAGCAAACTAGCAATATCATGCATCAGTCGAGCAATGCAAGGCAGAGAATGAACTGTCGCAATAAAAGTGCTTGAAGTTGGGGAAATGGCACCTAAGACAGTCCACAAGTGATCCAGCAAATGAATAAAGCTTGTAAGATTAATCAACGAGTTCACCCTTTGTCATTAGGTAGGCAGAACATTACCACGTTCTTCCTATACGACGCACGATTATGTAGAAATTTTTAAATTTTGACCGGTGTATTATAAGGCATATCGCTTGTTGAAAATATTAGCATCCGACGGGGTCACTAAGAAGAAAAATGTTAAAAAAGGGAAGGCCACATCAATGATCTTGACGATCCACGCAATGGATCTTACTTTGAATGCGATAAAGTCCCTAACAGAAGGTTGATTAAGTGGCTGAAAAAAAACTAATCAACGTTTATGCTTTGGTATGCATAAAAATTGCAAAAGCACCATAAGATGACTCCAAAGAATTGTCAGGGATGAGCACCAACCTGCAAGTAAATATCTATCCCGAAACTCCGCATTAGCCTTACCTTCGAATGATGGACTTCGTTGCTTAACATCTACTTCAAGATGTCATCAACACCCTACCTTATCCATTCAGTAGGCAATTTAGTTGTCTTTGCCACTGGACTCTACGTCATGTTATACTACTACAGCTGCTTCCTGCGATCCTAAGAGGAAAGAAAGACTCAGGTATAACCATCCTTCCACTATGTGAAGCTGTTGGCTTCCATCTACGTAATAACAGGATAAAAACGACAATTTTAATTGTGTGCCTGCTGCTTTCACAAAAGTTTTTAAATAAGCTTCAACGTGGGTTGTGATTTCCCCACAGTGTCACTGAGCACCTTACAGATGTCCCTTGGATGGATGCGGCATTTCTCAACTAGTCTTAGGCAAACGGATGAAGTTAGCAATAAAAATCTCAGTTCTAAGAAATTCACAGTTGAGCAGAAAAATGATTCTTTAAGTTGTTATTTATTCTCTATTAAATTAAAGATTTGCTCCATTTCATCTCCATATATATCAGATGTTTTATATCTGCAAACAGCGATAAGTTTATACACTTAACAATATTTGTCAGTCTTTATTTCCATTGGAAGTAAGTTCTGTTGCGTCTTTTAGTTTCGATTGCTCACTTTATAGGTGGAGTCGGTTTCTTTCTAGAATCTTGACTTCCTGTAGAAGTTTCCAGAATGGGCTTTCTACAACCTTGACGTTTTAAAAATTAAGGAAATTTCAGTTCAATTCATAATGCAAATTTCCAACCTTCTGCATTATATTATAACTGATTTCTTAAAGACGGTTTCCATGAGCAGTCGAAGAAAATGAAATTCTTTGTATTTTATAAGAACGAGCATATTAATCATTGAATTCAACTTTCCAGTATGTGTTTTTTATGAAAACTATGGACCTCACGTTGGTTTCATTCTGATATACTTTATTTTCTTTGAAAATTTGCATGAGCACCTAGAACAATCACTTTCAGCATACATACAAGGAAAAGGAATGAATGTTTTGTGGATTACATAAAAAAGAAAGTGAGCATGACTCAACTCCCATTATATGCGCCTATAACCGGCATGCTGTTTGAAACGCTAGGCTTCAAGTCGGTCAGTTATCAACAATACCACTGAATGATTTGGCAAAGACAGAGGATTTATTCAAAACTTCGCATAAAATTCTCAGGTAGGGAGAAGTTTAAAGACAAAATCCACTACATTTTCCACATCAGCGTCCGTCATTATATCAAGTGCACAAAAATTCACTTTTGATGAAAAGCGGTTTGTGCTTACTGCAAAAAATAGCATATTTTAGTAGCGTTCACTCCGTGAATAGCAGTCAGCTTCGGTATTTTTTCCCACATCAAACGCCTATTTCGAGTACAGTAGGTCTGCTAAGTGTCGTAGACGATTATTACAGTTTCTTGCCCAGTTCAATTATGGAAAGAATTATGTTCAGCAACATCAACTTGTACAGGTTGAAGTCACATGCTGAGTTTTAATACCAGTTGAAGGTTGCATGCACCTGCACAATGGATTGCTGCCTCATTGATGAAAAGACTCCTCTCAGTTTTTAGTCAGCTCTTTTTGCCCAAGGATGGGTAGCTCTTTTTGAGTTAGATGGCGGCTGAAATCTTAAACACATATGATCCACGGCCGAGGAATCATAGGACGGAAGAGGCAAAAAATAAACGGCATGCATCCAACATTGTCACAGATGATCTTTACTAGCTCTGACCACACCATACAGAATGCTGTGATGCACATTTCTTTGAAAAGTTTTCACACCAGCATTCAAGACTAAATGGAGAACGAATAAACCGTGACACGAGCGCGAAATGCTACCACCAGATGATGTGCTAATGACTAGCGCTCTTATACATGCGTAATCAGCAAAGTATGTTTCCAAAGAATCTCATAAGAATACAGAGATATACTCAGAAAAATTGAAAGCTAGAAATCATGGATGGAATCATTTCTGCATGCTGCATGAACGGGCTGTAATGTGCTTCTATCTCTCTCGCCGGTGATTTCAATCCGGTAACCGCCCAAGTTGGAGTTCAAAAATTTTGTAAAATAGACTATTGCCACTCTTCCTTATACGAGGACAAAGAAGGCATCAGATCATTTGATTTAAAGGCTAACCTTCGGTGAACTAGAAGGAGGAATCGATATGCGCCGGTTTTTGATGACCTTGTCGCTCGATTTCTTTCCGCCTTTCCGTTTGCTAATATGCGGATTGTCCTGATAGATGTTCTTCAATTTGTACATTCGCAATTGCGTATAGACTCTCTTTAGTTCCGCCTGCAACTGACAACAGTTTACGTACAGTTCAGATGCGAAACCAGTGATTAATGAGCGAGATGTGGTCACACATTCATAAGTCTACATGGAGGATTTTGTTTCAAGAGGAGTTTGCATAATCTCAAATGACCACATCGTTCATGCGGCACATCATGTGATACTGCTGAAGTGATGACATTATGGCATTTGGTGGACTAGGGCTATCGATATGCTGCTAGGACGCTGTTACTCTATGAGCCGTAACTCAGCTAAGTTCATGAACTTTTCTTGGGAGGTGGGCTGACTGCTCTTCACTAAGGCGATTTTAGTTTTATAGGGCAATGATGATTCGCTTCCTTCTGGGGAAAACCCATGGCTTTGTTCTTTGAAAGATTCTGTTGTTAAAGAAGCTTACATCGACATGGACTCACTATTAACATCTCTCGATACGGTTCGGGATCAAAATATCAGCTACTGTCAACACGGAGGTAAGCATTAAATGATTGCACGAGTAGTTAAGGTGGCGAAAACTGATACGATTTTTTACGTAACATATTTTAAAGCGAACATACCCTATCCCTTTTGCAGCCTTTAAGAGCTCTTTGGAACCCCGAGTTATGATTCACGCGTCTGCATTGTAAAATAAAGTAAACGGCGCAAGCTATGAGCTTTCAGGCAAAGATGGACGAAGACAGGAAAAAATTTACAGGCATTTTAGGCTAGGCAGAGGAACTTTCAGCTGAGAATTCCCAAAGTCACCTTTGCCGTTTTTATGTAAAAATGCGAATTCTTAATGCTCTCCTCAACCTGCATTCGCTCATCCGTTTCATCTGAGTTCTGCTTATCTTTAGCTCCTCTAATAAAAAACTCTCACTTTAGCAGCAAATTAGTTTTCAACCGTAAAAGTTGACATACTCTACATTATGGAGAATCCAGCTGAGGATAAAATGGAATGAATCACTGCTCGCTTGCATGCGTGGTCTGAGTTATCTATCTTTAGCATACACCAACCTGACGACAGTTATCAACATTCTATGCAGTGCTAAAAGCAAATTGCCCTTTTTTTGTCAACTGCGAGAAGTTGAGAATGGAGAGTTAAAAAAAAAAATAAAGGCACCCTGATGTCCTCTGGGTTCATATCAACGATAGGCACTTCGGCGAAGTCGATTGTGCCGTTCAAAAGGTTGTCCCTGAGCTTGGCCAACGACGGATGTGCCCTTGCGCTACTACCTGATAACGTTTGCGTTCGACGTGTACTCTCGGAACTCACCTGCAATATATTATGCCCATTTTCTACGTAACAAAGACAACGACAACCACAATAGTTGCATCATGGCGTGTTGTTCGACGCCTTCAGTTGTATCGCATATCGACTTCAATCAGAATTCAAAGATACGTGGTGTGCTTCGATCGCTGTGCTCAATCCAACGATTATCGGCTTCTCAACTTGACTCCCGGTGAATAAGGCTAACAAAGCTAGCCAGTAGCTCACTTCCCCTATCCAAAGAAAGAAGAAGACGTAGGGAATATGTTGAGCGAAACGTTCGACCAAGGCTGTAATCCTAGAATTCGGGTGCATAAATAAGACAACGGCGGAGATTTATACACTTTTCCTCCAGCTTTTCATTTTCGAGCTCCCTTGAAGGGAAGAAAAAAGAGTTTCAGGTCTCCTACAAAAAGAGCTCACCGCATAACAGGCACTTCTTCATGCGAGACAAAGCCAGGAAACACTCGACAATTATGAGAGGTCGAGAAATGAAGTAGATGCCCGAACAGAGACCACAAATGTATCCATGCTGAATTTGTTAGTCCGAGATCTCTTTTCTGTCGTCGAAGGAACGCGGAGAGTTATGTGAGAAATATCTAATATCGAAAGCATTAAGAGCATCAGAGCTTGAAGGAAACCTCAGTGAGTGGGTTCTCATTACCTTATTAATCAGCGTGATGATAGATTTGCACAGAGCAAAAATAAGTAAGCGATTGAAAAACGACAAATAAATTAAATGAGCAACGGGAGCTAGTAATTACTCTTGGAGAAGTGCAAACTGCAAAAAGGAGGATTACATTGCTTATGTTGCAACAAATGCAATACACTACGATACACATACACATTTGTGTGTATTGTGCGCATATCATGAATAGCGTAACACCTCATTACCCTGGCGTGCTTACTGTTGTTATCCTTATTACACAGTAGGTAACAGAGAAATTATATCGCGCAAAAATTACGCCTATGTGGGTTTTTAGGAAACTGACATAGAATAATACGATTCTGGTGCGAACACATGCGACTTTCCGTTTATTGCTTAAATGCATAGGGAAATCGCATCCGCAAGCGCCTCTGAGGAAATGAATATAACAGTTTCGTCGAAGGAGCAAAACAAACAGAACAAAACAAAACCAAGGATGTTGGGACTCGACGCGACTGTGATCAAGTGATTACTCCAAGTATACATTGTATAGTAAACAATACTCTTGGTAAGCCAAGAGGAGTTAATTTTGACAAAAAATAACGACGTTTTGAATCTTGCTCAAATAGAAGACAGAGTTTAGGAACAAGACATGAGTCTGACGGTTGTGTTGACAAGGTGAAGAAAAGCATTCTATGAGGAATGGTCGGATGAATCGTAACCGATGACAACCGATGTGAGAAGCACAAGTGTAATGCACGCTCGTAGTGTGTAAAACACTGTTCTGAATAAACAATTCATGCACATTGTTTCATTGAGAACAATACAAATGTGATAACAATTAGGAAAACGCATTTGCTGGTCTGTTGCCACCATAAATATGGAGACTCGAGTACTTAACTTCTGGTTTGTGTGGTGTGAGGAAAGGACTTTCAATTGGGCGGGGGATGACGAGAAGGGCTTGACTTACATGAGGATTCAGAAATAAATAGCAAATAAACTTCAAGTTTAGGCGATATCTAAAATAAACTAATTACTAGTGGAAGCCGTATATGAAATTTCGGTAAAAATGAGCTTCGCATCAACCAGAGAGCGCAAACGCAAAAAATTGATTGGCAGTAACGACAATTTAGAGGTAAAAAATCGGTACTTCCGAACCCACCGGCTCTCAGATATGATAATAGAAGGCGTAAATGGAATTACAACGTAACGCTCCAGTGAAGTGCACAACGAAAATGCTTGAGATGTACATCCTCAGCTCAAGCTCGCCCCTCCTCGCCTTCCCTCTAAATCTATGAGAACATATCTTCAGAACCTGCTGTTAACCGGTCACAGGCAATCGTCGTCTCACATTTCTCCACATAGTAGAGCGTACTGCCATCAACCTCCAACTTAATCCCACAATTTACCAAGAACCTTCATTTTACACACCAATCTAAGTTGTGCTACACCACACAATCTGACAATGGTCCACAATGAAGTGCTTACTTCCATCATCTGCAATTTCTGAAGAACAAGAAAAAAACCCCTGTCGAATTTTTAAAACTACGCTTTCCCAGCTCGAAACCTAGTAGGAAGAATTTTCAAAAATTTCGCCCAGCAGAATTTTGAAAATCCGGCTGATTAGATTCGGAGCTGAGGAAAATCGCTTAGGAAAATTCTTCAGAAAATGTAGCTATCGAATTACCGCTAAGACGTCTGTGCAATATGACAGCCAAATATTTTCAACTCTTGTAGACATTCTGTTGCAGGACCAAAGCAGATATGGGGGACGACCCGTCGAAGTGACAGGAGAGTTTGAAAGAGTAATTGAGGGGACCGAGGAACCTCCGAAGGTGAGTAGTGGCCGGTCGAGATAGAGCAAAGGTCGAGGAGAAAAAGTCGTGGAGTGGCTCTTCGTGAGGGTCGATAGACCTCCACCAGCAAGGGTGCCATTTTAAAGCGTCCTAATTTTCATGTATACTATCGCCACTTTGACGCGCGCAAATTAACGCTTTCTAAGAGATTTCATCGCATGCGAAGACAATTAATAGGAACCAGAGGTGGAATGACTTTAAGAGAGTTTAGCATGATCGCGAGCCTAAGAAGCTGCCATACAATTGAACCTTCTATTAACGATGTCGAAAAATACAAACAGTTATAGTTACAGGTATTTAAAATGCATATTATTCAAGACTGTTGGTGTGGCATGAGGGCTTCAAGATTCTCAGCACCTGTTCACTATTCTAAGAGTAAAGGCTAGAAATGTTTGCCAGAGAGCTGACCGATTGAATTCAAAATGTTTTATGATATAGCTCAGCAAAGAAACAACGAAGATTTTCCACCTACTTTAACTTATTCTGTGAATTTCTTCTTCAATATCGATTAGTACATAAATGTTTGCTGAAAATTTTCCATGTTTTCCAAAATCATATGGATTTTAGAACTACCCAATAAAAACCAAGTAATTTATGGATCAATTCGATATTTAAGAATAAGAATATGGTAGCACAAGAAGTAAGTTACATTTTCAATATATAGATGAATATTTTGCAGATATTTGGTTTTGAATGAATAAATGGAACAAAATGAATAATAAAAGTGAAGTGAATAACTTACGAAATAAAATTTGGGAGCTATGATAATCACAATATTGACAGAAATAGTTAGATGCAGCTGAACGAAGGTAACCGTCATCAACGTATCACTATGGCCAGAGTTGCGAATAGAATATCTGCAAAGATAACAACTGTCAAAAATCACCGCAATAACCGACAGCCCCTCCCTACACCTTCCGCTTTAAGCCTTCCTTGCTATGAATCAACTTTGCCACCAATCCGTGCTCGTTGGAACATATACATATCTCGCATGACTCTATTTTCTGCATTCATAGGTGTACCTGTTGTACACTGTGTATTCTTTGAACTGTTACAACATACAACAGACAGTTCACTTCGTCGCGAGACGACGACGTGTTCGTTTAAGGTGTGGGCTTTTTTAGACCGTAGGACCACAGCTCTCAGACAGTTGAAAAAGATAGTGTTCGATGAGAAGAATTTGGAGAAAGGTGAAATTTTCATGGGTCATTTGGGCCTTATCCATGAGAGAAGGCCCAACACGAACTAATTAACCCTCCTCCCCAACCGTTCTCCTCTAGATAGGAAGGATGTGGAATCTATGAATCATCGAATGGAGCAGCGCGGCAGGAGGATATTGCAGCCTGGACATGTCCTGGCAGTTTGACTCAGTCATATTCGCCTTGCACTTTTCTTCCGGCTTTAACTAAATAAATAATGCAATTTGTCAATTGTTCCGCTCACGCGAATCTTTTCTGCCTAATCTTTCCTTACTTGTCGTTGAACCAACTCTGATATACGTTAATAATGCGTGTGTAAATCTTAAAGTGTAAATATTTTATTCACTAGTGGTTTGGAAATTTAAAAAAAAGAGAGAATCGTCGATTCGTTGATGACATCGCAACACTTCAGATTTCGGCTGAACGCCCTAATCGGGTATCTTCGCATGAATTAACAGTAAACGTTACTTATAACATACTGAGGCTAATTGTGGCCTTTCCGTTCACCCTTCGAGGAACGTGAACATTTACTGTGGAACGTGAACATTTACTGAGGAACGTGAATGCGGATTTAATGTGCATTTTGATGAATCTCTGCAATGGTGACTCCATCAGGGTGTAATAGATAAGTCATTTGAGGCAACTAATTGTATTTTATATCTCATTCGTCATAATTGTATTGATTATTACAAGAAGACTTTGGTTTGCTTACTGTCGTCCAATTCCAGAATATTATGGTCAAATGCGTTTCGCTCACTTAAAACGTCGTATGGAAATTGAAAAACGAAGTTGAAAAGTAATTTGTGCGTATTGTTTGCAAGCAGTTGCACCCCTCGCAATTTCTACCTGGATTATAGCATGCGTCTACCCGTCTTTGATTCATACCGATGTAGTGTGTTCAATGCTGTTCTTTGTTGAAAAAGAACGACAATTTAGTGATATTCTCTTTTGACATTTTCCCATTCAGTGATTCGTTGAGTGCCAAAATCGTCGATTAATGCGCAAAAATTTCGAAATCAGATTTCATTAAACAATTCTTCTTCGCTTCATTGCACTCATATTTGAAACGTGCTTTCATAGTAGACTATGTCTGCTTAAAATCTGTCCGTTTTTATTCGCGGCTTAGAAGTCATGACCTTAAGGAACTGTCTGCAGAGGAAGGGGGAAGGTGGGGCTGTAGGCATGGCCATAAATAATATCGAGCGTCAAATGTGACGCAGACGCACACGATGCGTACAAACTTTTGATTTTCCATAATTCCTCCTATATCCCCCATAATGCAAATGGAATTACTAGTCTTTGCATGGTCATTTTGAAACTTTCGACCACTAACCTATGACAGAGTTGCTGGTTGGAGCCAAACGTTTAAACGTAAATAAAGACCACCACTAGGTCTCGCATTACTTCAAGACAAAAGTCTGCTGTTCACTTTGATCACTCTTATTGTTTTTTTCTGTGTTTTTCGAATTGGAACTCGGGACTTTCAAAGGGGTTTTGACACTTAAGGCTATATTCGACATATGAATACATGTTTTGTAGCCCAAATCAATAAACCAAATCGGCAGTGTTGAAAAGCACAAGAGAAGTTAATGTTGGGTATGATCGTATACTTGCAGACGACAGCATAAGAAAAGTAGAGAGAAATGCAAACCGTATGAGGTTGGCCATAAGCGTGATCACTGCTTCTAGGCACACAGCCACAGTGAACTGCCACCGTTCAAGCCAGGTACTATTACGAGCCTTATAGCACAGTCGCATGCCATAGAGCAGAAAAAGTAACTCATAGCCATGCCATGTTAGACTCCATGGTTGCGCAGCACATTGTGGCCATGCGCCCTTCCACAAATCTGTATCCGACCATGAACCGAGTGTCCACGCGGTTAAACCCGTTGTAGTGAGCGCCAACATACATAACAAATACTTCAATAAGTCCTCTTCCTTCACGAAAACGTGATGCGCTTTGCGCACTCGATACTCCTGAAGGTTCCTGAAAATAACTGGTCTTCATCATGTAATTCATTTTATTCTATAACAAGTGGTATGTGGGTACTAGCTGAAGGAAAACAATATCAATTGAGCACACCATCTGCAAAGCTCATTTGTCCCCAACATAATTCTGAGTTCGAATAATGTGAACGTAAAAAAGTAAGAACGAAGTGACTGTTGAAATTGTCTTCATTATTCAATAAATCAGCTATACTTTGCACGCATCATCAACGTCTTCAATTGAAATCTCGCAATTTATTGCAGACTGTGATACATCAAGCTGTGTATAGCGTGTTTCTGGTAGCAAGCATTCTTAGCGCAAATGTCCGCTGATGCATGAAGCATTTGCTTCATAAACGTCCCACAGTCCAAATACAATGAAATTCTTCATTAGCGAAGAAGCCCCAAGTAACCTTAAGTAAGCAAGAAGCAAGCTAGTGGTTCCTGAGTATGACCAAACAGCAACTTCTTTGCGCGATCTAGCCTGAGCTATAGCCATCTTTTCTCCCAATTTCTCATGATTTATAGATTTAAAGGCAATATTTTATTCATGCAACCCAACTGGGAGATGCGACCGATCAACTATTGATCAATATAACACAATGCCTTCAAAGAAATTTTTATGTTTTTCAGTCACGTCGTCCATACCTGCTTGATATACGACGCTAATGTATTCATTTAACGCATAAGATCGAACTGCTAAAAGAAGTTTCTTCACAAAGAAGTGAGTATCTCGTTGTATCATATTATCTGATGTCTTCCGGGCTTAGTATGTTTACCAAACAAATATTCCTCAAAGCAAAACTGCGGCGAAGGAAGGCCGGTTTTGAACTATTACAACGGAACGTTGTTACAGTGTTCAGGTATCTTGTGATGAGTTGGAATCTTATCTTCTCCCCTCCCCTCCACTCTACCATCTCTCTTCATTTTCAATTGTTGCATTTTGTTGCAGCCTTAGTTGATTAACGAAAGGCGATTTATCGAACGAAGACAAAGTTCCCTCTCTCTGCTCTTCTTTCCTTCTGCTCCCTCTTCTTATGCGGATGTTTTCAATTCGACTTCTATTTCTGCACCAAATCAAGCAACTACCTAGAACTACTCTACCCCCTCTTCTTGACTACGAATGGTAGAGGAGCGATTGGTAATAGAATCTGTTCACTAGGGACATCTGGCAATTCCAGAGAAGGAAAAAAATTATTGCAGAATGTTAGCTCGCCATGAAATATGTGCAAAGGCACTGACATGAGCCTCCGATTAGCGAACAATTATCTCTACTTAAATAGTACTACCTAGTGTCGCAGTCTCGTAGCAAGCGATTACCGCAACAGCGGAAAATGTCTTTTTTCTACACCGATGACGTTCGACGTTCATGCTTGGATAAGGTGATTCGTTATTGGATAACACAACTGTCCCCTTTCTTTATTAATTAAAACATCATTATTCTAAAGGTGGTATACGGACGTTTCTCGCCTTTCCTCGTAAAAAGACATTTCTTGCTCTCGGTATATTTCGCATCCGGAGAGTGGCAAAAACTTGGGGCAAGGAAGTGATTTTTAATTATAAAGGGACCATAGGAAAATTTGAGGAGTATTTTGTTCAAAAGATAACGCGCTTCAACTGAATAGTTTTTTCTTTTTACCCTTTATTTCTTTTCAGTGTGCACAAAGATCATAGCTTACTGCACAAAAATCATCTAGCCGCACAACTTACAATCTTCACTTCCTATTTATGCAGAGAAATCAGCGATTAGAGCAAATATGAGTGGAGAGTTTTGTCGATATCGATAGTGCTGCGAGCAAACCATAGAAGTAATAAAATAAAAGTGTATCTCACCATGATATTCTACGGAGATGCATTTTTTTTCTCTTTATTTCTATCAGAATGACATAAGTGGTTTGATTACGTTGAAGATAAGGGTTAGAATGAACGCTGGAGAGGGAGTTTTGGAGGGAAAAGGAAGTGGACTCAACCCTCCACCCGCTTCTTACCTCTTCCTCTTAGGACTTATGGGGCCTGCGTCAGTACAGGGATGGAAGTTGAGTACAAATAACACTCTCAATCTCATTTCTTTGAGAAAGAACTTCATACATGCAGGAATACTGTAAGGTAACGAAACGGAAGCTTAGTAAACATGAAGCATGCGAATTGATGCATCGCAAGTAATGAGCCCAAGTATTTAAATAATAAGCCAAGTTATTGCAAGTAATAATCTGAATAGCCCACTTATACTGATAAAATGCTGATTTCTCCCCTCGATGGAATATGCGCGATCGCAACGCTGAGTTAGGAGACCACTCGAGGATGTTAAAGTTCCATCCCATCAAACCTCCTCGCAATATCTCATACGAAACTAGTTGCCTGATGGATAGACAGGTGCATGCACATGAATGCAGATGCACTAACATAGGAAGCCTTTGTGCGCCAATTCTGGGAGCTTTCAGTCGAGAACCGAGATATTAAACCGAAACTGCAGAGGAATGTGAGGCAAGGAATAAAATCACACAAATAAACACATATCAGTAAAGGTTTAGGAGGCTGTATGGTAAAAAATGCGTTGCATGAAAGATTATTCAGCTGAATATGTAGTATGAAAATGAAATGCTGAATTCAAAGCGGAAAAAAACCATTAGCCGAGGAGATGTGTAAGAATGCGGCTCCAAACGTGAATGCATTATTGAGCACTCTCATTATTTAAGTAGTGCAATGATGTGATTGCAGTGGATATGGCCAATTTCGGCTAATTTTGCTACTTATGCATGGGAGCCGCTTCATCCAGCTTTAAAGGACAAGGCCTGCAACCCCGCTCACAGTGGTATCTGGCGAATATGCTAGTGAAAACTACTCTCACTCAAGATTGCATCAGTCCAAATTACGCAAGCATCCGCCAAAGGAACGTTCAAATGGGATACGAAATCTGCGAATAGATCTTATTCTAAAATCGATTGGATATGGCTTAAAACAGATATTAAGGTGAAGGTTTGTATGAGCGGTCGGTTGCATATGAAAATATGTCGCTGCAATTCTCTAATTTTTTAAATGTTACTGCAATCGAATGCTAGTCAGTTTAATTGGTGCAACTTCAAAAGGCGCCTATCCTAACAATCAACTCTGCATGCCTTTCAACCTGATTCTTCGAATCGAGATAGCATATCCTCATATAAAAATCTGCATCCCACAAAAAAGTTCAGTGCATTTTCACTGTGGTTCTTCCGCTGGATTATTCGCTGGGTGTGGAATTGCAAATGTGCATTCTAGCATTCGAAAAGCACTAACACCTAGAATTCCATTTTGGGCATCTATCGGTTAAAACTTTCGTGCAAAGGTTTCAAAAGAATATCGATCGGTTGTGCACGTACACTTTCCGTTGGAAATTCAAATTTAGTTCATAGTGATCCACACACTAAGTGCTGTATTCGAAAAGTTGCCGACAACAATCAAAATAGCAACGCTATCATAAGCGTTTACGAGATATGTGTTCACTAATTGATGTCTCTCTATCAGTGCCCTTACACTCAGCTGAAGGGTGTGATGTATAGGGGCGAATATCTTAGCAAAATACAAGGTATAAGCAACAGGTCGCCGACATTTGGCCACAACAACTCAGTTTTTCCTATATCCATCCATAACTAGTGTCTAGTCCTGTTTCTTTCACATGCATCTTCAAACATCCTCAATCAGCCATTCTGTGTATTCAAATATGAGCAGACTTTCGATCTTTCTAAATTGAAAGCTTATCTTTCTAAAAATCTTGCTAAAAATTTAATGAGCTCAGTTTAAAGCATCAAAAGTCTATCTCTCCTTCCAAGATTTTTCATCCCTTTCGTTCCCAGGTAGAAGGAAACAAGTGTTTTGTGCATACGTAAATCTTGTTCGGCAACAGCATTAATATAAGTGTACCTTCGGCCATAATAACCCAAACTTGAGAAGAGCATCCTTCCTTACATCCGATTGTTCATATCGTTTAATGGAATAACAACTGTTCCACAAAGGCTACATGGCACAAATGAAATCTGTCATAGATTTGATAGTCACACTCTCGAAACGAGAATAGGAGAAGGGATGCGTGCAATTTTAGCACAAACTTCAATTTTAAACGGTACGCAGCCACGTCTCATCTGAGTTTGTTTCTGACGTTCATTTTAATGTGCATTATGAATTTCCTTCCCCAACGAACAAATAGGAAAACTTCGATGAGTTTTGTCGCCTGCATTTGAATTCGAGAAAATCTAATAGGTAAATGAGTTCCGCTGTGCTTATGTTCATTCATTTCCGTTTGAAAAATAAAGCATGAGAGCTGCAATGATTACTTAATGTATGAATTCTTAAAATTAGCGCGTCTGTCATCATAATAAATAGTCGCATAAAATTTCGGGTGTGCTGGATATGAATGCTGTTCTCTCGAGCCCCTGAACCGCTCAATTTGGTGCTCCTCTAAATGTGTGCCTTGAATGACTTTCGAAGGAACTAATTCCCTTTCTGCTCCTATATGATGGTTCTGTTTGTGTAGATTTGCATCTAAATCAGAGTAACGATCGCTTCCAAAAATTTGTGAAAAGTGCAAAAGAGCGTTAGTGGGTGAAATAGCGATAGTAAATGAAATCTTTCTCACCTGTATATTTTGAGAACAACGGCGCCATAAAAAGTTGAAAAGCCTATTTGCCGCAGCCAGACCGCGAGGCAACACGTTGGCCACGCCGGGCTAAGCCACTCCAACAACAGCTGCAAACAGCTCATTTCGGCAAGCTTAGAGATTAGCAATCAGAATGCGCCAAGGATGCATTCGAATATGAACGTGCACCATCAAAGATTTCAGTCGATTCTATCACAGATGTCAATGATTTTTCGGAACCGAAACTCTTCATTGGATGCATAAATGTAACTAGTTCAGATGAAGCCTTGCCATCTGCAGACATCGATATCTGCGATCTTGGAGTCCGAATTTGTCTTAAGTTGCAGTGGAAATTATGCTGAGCTGAAATCACTGCGAAGGCATTGTATGATATATATCACTGTAATCACTGTACGATATATCACAGGAAATCTTATTCGTGCTCTATGATCGGCTTGACTGCCGACCTCATCGGCATTTAGCGCGCAAAACATGCCCTGTGAACTCCCTTTAGAGCTTCCAGGAGATACCATTTCGTGTTTGGAATGAGCTCCCTCGTAAAACTGTTGAAGTAAAGAATATTGCCGTGTTCAACAAACGCCTGAGAACGATGATTTATCTAGCTCATCAGGCAGCCGATTCCTCTAGGTTGATCTCTTTCTTCATTTCCGCTCTCCTTCATCTCTCCGCATTTCCATTCGTTTCGCTTTTTCATTGTTATTAACTTTTTTTCTACATATTGAATATGCATGCTATTTTGCCATCTATTTCGCGCTTCAACTCTATTTGTTGTTCAATCACACATTTCATATGCTAGTTTGCTATATTTCTGTAGCATATATTTCATTGCTTAGTGCAGCTATCGTCATTCTCATATTTTGAATGAACATTCTATCGTTATGATGAAGCGAAGAATCATAAAACGCTTTTAGGTTTCTGAACTATCAACGAGTATTATCAAACAACGCAAAAGAATTATCTATTTTTCAAAATACTTGTCTGTTTTCATAATAAACAGCGTTTAACACTGTCACTTATTTTCAAAAAAGCACTCCATAATGACAGCTAAAATCAATGCACTGGAAAAATATCGTATTTGACTGAATCGAGTTTCCTCATATAGAAACCCGCTGCTTTAATGAAAATAAAAGTGTAATATTGAATGTCGATTCATTCTTAGAAGAGCCTCACAACAAAGAATCCTTTCAAATCTCGTAATGCAACAACGCTCGATAGCTTCACATATCTACGCAAATAAATTTCGAGGCACGTGATTTTCTTTCAATGCAAGCGGATTCTTAAAAGAGACCAGATATTTGTGATAAAAGATGTCTTTTTATTTCCAACTGGTCGAAATATCTATTTCCTACTCTGTGAAATGTTGTTAATCTCATCTTTGATTTGTTACGGGAATGAACTTTACGGCGCACCAACAATTGAACGAATCAGGTTTTCTTTAATTCAAAAAAGGTTTCAGCGCCCTCCTCTTCCCCCCCCCCAGGAGATTCCATGTTGATCATACAAGAATCTGATATCAGAAATGACACCTCTTTAATTCGATACTAATTCGACGCGCCTGATTTGCCCTGATAGATCGAGAAATATACCATACACAAAGACTCTTAAATATAAATAGAGGTCAAGAATTCAAAAGCTCGAGATATTCTCCCTATGGGTAATTTAAGGGTACTTATACATCCTGTAAATAAGAAATACAAGCGGGAAAACACATCAGGAGACTAGACGTTATATACGCACTCCGTTGCCTTCACCTGATAAAGCAATTAAACAAGCTGCCAACAAACAATAAAATGTGCAGACTAATGACCTATTCAATCCCACCGGTCGAGGAAACCTCCAAAAAAGTTGCACTTTTATGCCCTTTTAAAATCTGCCTAGCAAAACGGCATTATTGCGCATCGTGTTGTTGCGACGTGTGCATATTAGTCAATCTGTTGGTACTTTCAATATCGTAGCCAGTGAAGACTAAGATGCAAAAATTGATGGGCAATACTTAAATAGTTTAGCCGCCTTCATAGCACATTTCAATTTGGCTTATCAACTTCGAATCAAATTCCACATATTTGAAAATATAAACCTTTGTGCACATTCAAGATCGTTTGCATTTTACTCATAGATAAGCTAGGTAGAGAAAGAATGAGCAATTTATTGGAGATTAACGTGGGTCATCGAAGTCGTTGAAATATGGAGGCACTCTCGATATTTTAACTTTCTGTTATTAACTTGTGAAATTGGTTTGTGAAATGAGCAAAATCGAAAGCGCAATTGTTTCAGCATTTCTCAACTATCTATTGAGCGACCGATGCAAAATAAAAACCCATCGATTTCATAAGTATAAAAATTTTCAACACTGTTAAATCTTTATAAGTTGTTTAGTGATAAATAGGAAATAAGCTATAAGGGCTCATCCTATGATATGCACCGCATCAACCAAATTGTAGCTTTAGAAATTCTGAGACTGGAACTTCACAAGTGCAAACATTCAGACGGATACATGCATACCAACAAACATAAAATTGCAAGGCAAATATATGCATAAACGCTTGAAAATAGAAGCAACAAGTCTGTAAAGCACGCAAATTACCCTGAAAGGAGGTCAAATCTTGACTAGGTACTGCCTCTTTCGGCACCCGCTAAGCGGATAATCTGAGGCGCATAGGTAAGCAAACACGGTAAATTTTCAAATTGCATTGTCGTCTTCGTTTGCACAAAATCATTGTAAGCGAAGTCGGAAAAGCGAAAGAAATGCATATGCCTCTTTCGCACAAATATACTCCAAAGCAGTTGAAAAGGCGTGGCAATCGGGGTACACCTAGCCCTGTTTCTGATCGTGACCTGAGCAAGAATTTAGTCTGAGTTCTGGAGCTTGCATATGCAGAAATGGAACATCAAGATATTATAAAGATCCAAAATAAAAGAAATGGTCGAGTGCTGTTGCAGCTCATACGATAGACTAGTAAGAGGAAATTAGAGCACAGTTAAGATAGGAGTACTCACGATTGAATAAAGCGTCGCCGCTCCCAGAAGGAAAAGCTCCATGAGAGCCCAACCCCTCGCTTCATGATGTCTGCGACGTTCCCTGAAGACGAGCGGAACGAGAAGCACACAAAGTAGAGCGCACGCTGCATTGAAAAGCACTAGAATGCCTCTGCCTTGTTCAGCACGGTCCCTGCATAACGCAGTTTCATTGGAACAACACGTCCGCGCATGGACTCTCGTCCCACCATGCACCGTCCATGTGCACTGAAATTTCAACAACGAGATTTCAACAACAAATTCCGTTATATAAATATTACCACTCAGTTTGCTTTTAAATCACCCATATTCATTTATGAAGTTGTAGTTGTGATACTACTAAAATGCTACGACATTAATGACTTACGAATTAATCGATTGCAAACTTTACAACACTCCATGACGCCATCTTCTACAACGTTTTTGAGCAAAAGCGTTTTTTTTTTTCTATACAGGAAGGGCATCCTTTCCGAGGAAATGTTTTGCGCAACTCTTTTTGTACACTGTTCCGAGGTCATTATATTTAGGTAATATCCAGTGGAACTGGTACGTAACTAAGTGAAGACAAACTTCAAGGCTTGCATTAGCATATGAAGCAGCGCTAGCACATTGAATAACGAGGTGTGAAAAGGATAGGTGGGGGAAGGGGTTGCAGAATTGAAATAAGCGCAAATTTGACGTCACAGAAGCGTTGCTTTCCCAACTATCAACATCGAAAGCGCATTGGAGCGATATATTCAACACCTATGTGCCAGGTAGTTTAAACTTGGCAACAACTGACGCTAGAGCTATAAAATAAGACGGGTATAACGTATAATTTAATAGTTTTTGCATCGGTTCGCAAAACAAGAGTAAGGGCGTGCAGAAGCGGTCAATACAATATACGCTTTTGCATCCTATCCATACAGCCAACCGCCTTTATGATTTTCCAAAAGAAAATAGAATACGCATAAAAACGCTTTCATATTTCAGCTAATCTACCCAATAGCACAAACCTTTCAAAAGATTTCCTTTTCTATGACCAAACCGACATTGAGGTGAGAAGCTTGTCAATATAAAATACTAGGAAATTTCTTCGACTCTTCATATGCATGAAACCAGTTCTGTGCTACCCAGCAAATTGCTCGTTATCGCCTCTCGGAAAACTGCACAAAGGACGATTTTTTGCCGAAAATTTGCATCTGCTATTTGCACCAAATATTGAATATTATAGCTTTTTCTAATTATTTTTTCACTTTCTGATTGCATCAGTCTTTTGCACGTGATTCTTAAACATCAAGATGCGCTGGGAAAGAAACATTTTCACACATACATCACTTCAACGTCGGCCAAATCCATAACGTAGTACCAAGTTTTAGGCACATTTATAAAAAGTATTGAACATTTGCAAGAAACTGGCATGTCTCCCTACTCAATTATCTTTGGATTCAGTTGGCCAAAGAGAGGACAGAATAGCATGAATTTACACATGAACCGAAAAAAGTTGGATGAAATATTCCCTCGGAAGTTATCGCCAACGAAATCTTGCGTCTCACATTCCTACTCGTTAGAGAATGTCCATTTTTTCCGGGGTATGAAAATTTCCTGATACTTCCTCCCTTTTCATTGGATCACGACAAGCGTTTGTGATCAACTGAAAACATCTCCGGTTACCATCTGCTACTCTTTCCCATGAGGCAAAATGTTTCGGTTCGATTTATGACGCAAATTCAATAGAACAACAGCGAGCAAGGGATGGTTTGGCTTGATGATAACCATAGCCGCAGTTCATTTAGCCAAATATTATTAATCCATGGGGACAACATCTTTCTCCACTAGACGAAGAATAAATGCAGCGCCTAATGGGAATCTCTCAAAAGGTCATTTGAGTGGTTGCATGAGCTTAAATGTAATAAGAAGTACATGACTTAGGAGTATTACTTCACGAATGCAGAAATATTAACGAGGAAATGTTTTAACAAGTTAATGTGCCTTTTTTTCACTCTTTACGAAACGTGTTCTGTCCAAGCTTGAAAATAAAAAACGACCCAAAATATGACTAAAAGGCGCAAAAAAGGAACACTTGTATAGCCTGAATACACTGAAGAGACCATTTAAGAACTGGAACATAGAATAACAGTGAGATTTTAGAATAAGGAGAGAGAACTTTATAGAATTTCGAATGCATAAAATGCGCTTTATAAATTCTTTGACCAGGAAAGAAACGTTGTTGAATGTGGATGTGCAAACTCACCCGAATGCTGGAATATTCGTTATATCAATGGCAGCAATGAGAAGCTGGTGGACGATAACGAAAAGCGTTTCGATGGTAACCAGAAGCACTCACAACGCATTTCAACCAGAGTACGTTAAATTTGTCGTTCAGAACGATAACAGTTAATCTCATCCTATTCATTGTGTGCGGCGTCTGTCTGACTGATACTGTATTCCACACTATCTATCTCGCGCGGTCAATGGCCTTCTACAGATATTTTACAGGATATTAGTCGTTTCCTATCATTCCTTATATTTCAATAGCACATGGCAATACGTATAGTGATAGGTTTATGGAAGAAGGCACCCGCTATTGAAGCTGAAATGAAACGATTCACGAATCAATCAAACAGTCCTCATTCTACTTATCTTAATGATGTTTCGTGTAGAATTATGGAAAGAATTACAGCCAAGAGTATATCACTCTCGCTGTGCTGCAAAGTTTTCTTAATTAGTCGCAAATAAGCAATTTAGAAAGTCCTGAATTTTAAAGAACTGGGAGTGATTTAATTGAAATGTACAAGATGATATATGGTCACATCAGTTTAAACCATAACGAGCACATTACGCTCGCTTATAGCGATTCGATTATTGGAATGGTCGGTTGAAGATATCAATCAGCCGATTTTAGGGCATACGAAATACGTAAACATCCCTTTATCATCAGAGCAATTAGCATTCGAAACGACCTTCCTAGGTGCAATGTTTTCCGCCTAACCTAGATAGTTTTAAGATCCTCTCACAACACTTATGTCGTGATTATCGTTTCAACTTTAAGAGAGCTATTTTTTGCAAGAATATTTTCTAAGCGATGATTGATTTTTCACTTTCATTTCTTCATATTTTATCCCATAATTTTCCGTTTTTCTCTTTTTTATGTCATTCAAATAGATATTTGAGGAAAAATGTAACATTTTCCAGCAACTAAACACATTGCCGGTTTGCTGTCAATATTGGTCTGCTTTTTTGATTGAATCTTTGGTTAAAACTTTTCGTTTGGTTTTGAAAACTTCTTTCAGGACCTTAATTTTGGAAACTTCAATATTATTCGGTTCAAAATCAAACAATTCTAAAATTCCATACCAAAATGAAAACTTCAATTTTCAGTCCAAACCAAAATATCAAAAACGGAACCCAAATTTGACGCTGTTCGAATTATGGAAGCCAAGCTAACGAGTTTCTAGTAACCAGCAAAAATCGTTAAATTTCCATGAGTACAGCTATCTCCCGTTATCAGTCGCTATTTTGGCCACTTCTATTTCTAAGGAGAGTGAAACAATGCGTATTTACTATTCAGTCCTCCATATATGAAGGATCTTATCCGAGGACGAAAACGCACCTTCCTTGGCTTTCTGATTTCGTTCCTAAGGCTATCCAATCTACTGCTTCATTTTGCACCTACAACAAATGCACTCTGCATCTAACCTTGAAGGATGCTTCCCAAGTTCATCTTTTAATCGTGATGAAATACTGGTTTTTTAGGTTCTCCCTGATGTATTAAAACAGCTGTCTTATAAGCAATATCGGAAACGCTAGTATCGCGCAAGCCGTTTGGCACAATTTTTACATGTTGGTTTTTTCCGATTTTAGCCATTCACCCAAGGGAAGTTCCTTCTTGTACCTCCTACTGTCATCTTAAAAGCAACCTATGGTTACGGACATGGTATGCAAACGTTGTTAAGCAAGAATCAAGTAAAATGAATGCTCAAACCGATTCAGTACTGCGAGTAAAAAAAGCGCACAAGCGAATACAGTCTGTAAATAGGGAAGCAATAACGCGAATGAGTTGAAAAAGAAGAATGACTGAATTGATCGAGTGATGCAAATGCTGACTGAGCAAGAAAATGTTGCAGACATTCGATGTTCTTATGCAAAAATAATGATACAAAAGCGAATTAGAATCAAAATATGTGCGTAAATATAGATTTGAATCGAATGTCGGTAGAGCAATGATGCTTTTATTGCGGTATTACGAGAAAAAAAATGACAACATAATAAACGATTTATTTATGGTAACTGTTCAATTCATTTTTTTTTTAAATCGAAACGTCAACGCAACAAATAACCACTTTATTTTGGTCCAGTACTCAAAACATGGTAGCGATAGCATTACTGACGTATATTAGAGAAGGTTAAATTCTAAAATCATGCCAACGTCTTTCCCAGTGCCTTTGACAGCTATCGATGAAAATATAGATGCAATACTGCATATTTTTGATCAATTTTTGATCATTCACGAAAGCCAATGGCTTGATGATGGAACTTCAAAAGAGCGCATGTTGTGCTAGCTCCTCTTGTGGCATGTTTATCCCTTTCTGTCGCATATATAATCGAAAACGCAGTTTATTCGTCACTACCGTCTTCACTAGAATACGATCGCCGCATGTGGCCAACGGGTCATTGCGTTCATTAGCTGTGTTAAACGCTCAGATAGGAAAGAAGATTGGTTGCAATAAGACCTCTCTCTTCACACGAAACGCCATAGCAAAACCTCATAAACACTCACTCCTCCCTCCTCTTGCAAGCACGAAACCCTGCAAAGAGGAGCTCAACGCAGAAATAACTGAATTACGTCAAAAGAAGGGACTTAAATATGTATGCAAGTTGTTTTCTTTTTAAACGTATTATCTCACATCATTCTGCATTCTATGCGTTTGTCCGTCTGTTTGATAGTTCTAAGTCACAAAAACACAAGAGTTGGGGAGGTGAAATCTGATGTATGGTCTGACCTTAAATTCATTAAATTTTTCCGTACTTTGAAGGAATCATTGAATTCGACCGATAACTACCCCTAGAACAAAGTAGTGAAAAAAATTTCGACAGCATCTTCTCAATCACGCAGCTGGCATTATGTCCAACGTAGCTTCTGTTTGCAACTAGAGAGAAGGAAGATGGCAATGCAGAACGTCGCTCTAAACTTATTACTATATCATATCTTAAGCATGTGAAACACACTACCCGCAATGAGCATGTGAAACACTACCCGCAACTACAAATTCTGCCCTACACACTTACAAACGAAATTTGGTTGCTCCTTCTGTGGTGTCTGATTTTTCATGACTGCTCAATGCTAGCTGCCTTTGTTGTTATTTACTATCATACTATCATTATTACACCCAGCCTATAAGCGTTATTCATTATTACATCCAGCCTATAAGCGTTCTTTATTTTGTTTCTTTCTAAACGTTTTCACTACTTCATCGATTCATCGTTATTGCTATCTTGCCGTTCATGCTGAAAGGTAGTTGCAAGCGCGTACATCTTTCCTTATTCAACTGGAGAGGTTTTCATTAATTAGGCCTAAATCCTGTGTTCTAAATACAGCTCAAGGACAATTCTTTTTGGTTCTTTTTGGTTTTTGGTTTTGGTTCAAGAGTCTGACTTCTTAGAAAATTTATTGCTAGGTGTGTTGTTATTTTCAATTGTTGACAAGGTAGACGTTTAAAAGTTTCTGTTGCGTTTAAAGCAACGAAAACAACTGCATTTATGATGGCTAATTCCGAAAACATTATTGCTTTTATATCCGAGCCAGAGCAAAAAGTGGGCTCAGCGAGTGAAAGTTGCCGCGAAAGTTCATCTTCTGTTGTAAAACTTCCTCATCTTCACATTTTTCTCTATCAACAGGTCAGATTTTCTTCCCTCATTTTTTCCGCATACGAAAGTTAATATCACCACCCGTCTTCCCTCTACGATCCATCCGTCATTTAAATATCATCGCCGCAATTTTGAATTCTCCCCTGCGCACCGCTTTCACATAGCTGCCAACACTTTTGGATCTCCCCACCGTCACTTGCAATGCGCACGTTGAATGCATTCAGGTACGTTTAGTGAGCAAGATTAATATGCGTGTGACTTTTCAAGTCCGAAATTTATCAGCTGCCAATTCAGGGCACGCATTAGGAACGCGTCCAAAATTTATCAGCTTGCATATATTCTACTGCAATAACACGCTCAAGGGCGATATGTTATATTTCAGGAATTAAAATTTGTTATATGCTGTACTATAAATATTTCTGGCTAGCTACTTTATCCAATGCCAGATAGATGTAAACATAATTGAAGTAAGGAGTCAATTTTACAACAGACGACATTAGATGAAAATTTTTATGCATTTGCCATGAGACGACAATGCAGACAAATAGGATTCTACCGCAATTCTACTAAAAAAACGGAAGAAAACTGCAACATTGCTAAACTAAAACAGCGCTATGACACATTATCGCCAATGTTTCAACACGCATGAGAGGTTGGAAAAAGGTGAGGCTTTCCTCTTTGTAACTCAAAAATATTTTCGACCATTAGTGCTCCTGTGCCATTCAGTCTTTAACGTTCACCTCATACCTTGCTTATTCCTATGAGAAAGCTGTTCGACGTCCTATCTTTGCATATATATGTGAGTCGATTTGTCTGCCTGTTCGACAGCAACAGTTCAAGAAACACTGAAGCTCAAAAGATGAACTTAAGTGCATAAATTTTTTTTGTCTTAAGCTGACTCCATATTTCATCACTCAGATTAATTCATCAAGTCCGAAATGAGTTATATGCATTAAAGGTCCTCAAATCCCGGTCAAATCACATTTTAAAACCCGTCCAGTTGGGAAAACGGATCTACTTAAAACATTTGTAGAGGTGACGAGTGCACTTAAAATATTAACGCACGCTTAAAACGTTTATAATAAGCAATGGATTTATTTACTTGTTTGTTATTATTTATTTACGTGTTTGCTATTGCAATAGCTAATGCGCAGTTCAGATGGCAATAAGTTAACAGCAATCTGCAAAATAGATGGAATTAAACCAGTGAAAACGAAGTAGAAGAACAGCAAAAAACAACACCACCAAAGTAAAATATGGACCGCATAACAAAGCACTTGTTTCGCTTTGGAATCCAGCATTTCAATTTTTCCATTCCGGTTTTAGTGAAAATTGTTCCGGTTGAGACCTAAACATGAATTTTTCACACTCGAGTAAAAACATTCAGCTACCTTTTCACTCTGGCATTCCGAGAAAGCACACGCGTCCAGATCAAATGGTGACAGTCTTAACGTAAGGAACGAAGTAGGTGATACGGTCGGATAGAGCAATGTTGGAATCCAGATCGGTTCGCTGTTTGGCTCACAAATCAACTGCAACGTGTAGAGAGGAGCTGATGAATTAAGTCGTAGAATTGGTTTGGCAGTTAACGTCGCATTCGAAGGCAATTGTAGTGGATGAAGGTGCGGATGTTGAGCGATCAGCCGCGCAAGTAGAAGCAATTGCGAGTAACGAGCATTCAGCTCACGACCCAATAATCTATGCAAACTATTCAGCGCTACAACGCGATCACATTGCGATGTGTCGTCAAGTTGTGCGAGAAGTGTTGATAATAGCTCAGGGTTATCGTTCTTGTAGGCATGATTGTTGAACCGAGTAGTGCTATTTTTACTGCTTCTTATATTGCTCTTGGCGGTCGTCATACGACTAGTATTTGCATCCGTGCAAATAAAAGCCGACAAAACGACGGCTAGACCGGCGAAAGCGTTCACGTCGGCGAACATTCAGCATCCGATACAATCGAGAGATACAACTGCAAGGCTCTTATAAGCACTTTTGGCACACTCTAGAGGACAACCGATGAGCCAGCAATATGAGCATAGGCAAGCAGACAGATGTGACAGTTATAGGTGACGTTTCCTCTCCCACATAGATGATGAGGGTTGATGATAGTCCACAGTAAGAATGGACACAAAAAAACAGGCCAATGAGTTCAATATAAAAGGCTATGCTTACAAGGATGATGGCGGAGGACGTGAGGGACGTGGGACGTGCCCTAAGGCAATCCTGGAAGCATCAAGATGTAAACGACAACCAGCAATGAAGCAGCAGCAGTAGCAGTAGCGCGAGCAACTGCAGGCACGCATCGATTTACGTTTGGCTTAGCATGTCTCTTTGCACGGTGCGCTTCCACATCTCTCTCTCGACAGCTTTCTTTATCAGTCTGCCATCCTCACCCTCTCTCTACCCTCCACAAATTTGTTTCAGCTATTGCCTGTCTCTCCATCTATGCATCTGCATCTCAACGTACTGATATCCATCTTCATCCCTATTTTTGCTGTCTATTGTGTGATATTTGTACTCTTTAACGTAGTACCAGCCGTCTGTATGTCATGTCTCTAAAGAGTGTGTGCTTAACAGAGGCACATGCGTAAAGCGCAACTTGCTTGCGGGAAAACGTGGAAAATGTTGACCATGATGCTGATGGTGTCCGCGAAACGCACCTCGTGCGCACATTCGGTGCAACTCGGATGCGATTCGACGTGCTTGCTTTATTAGCGAGCATAGCCACGCCTTCGTCTGTCCTGTCTAGAGAGCTTTCGATGAGTGCGTAGGGGCATAACTAGAATGACGAACGTTAGTCCATCAATCAAGTTGCAACGTTGAAATTATTATTACCGCCGCAAGGAATTCCTTAAACATGTTTTATCCGAGTTTTTAAAATATTAGCACTCTTAGATTTTCATTCAGACTAACGAAAAGGAAGGTCTACAAGAGATTGATACGTATTCTTCGTAATAGATGAAAGCACTATATTGATGCAGTATTGTGCATATCGGAAGCTTGCATTGAGACTGGCAGGTGCTATATGAGCGAATTGAGCGAATTATGCAAAAGCGCTCAACTAAGAGTGAAAAAGTTTTTGCTGACGAAATTGGAGATACTTTTTGAAGTGCGAAAAATGGAGCAGATGTTGAAACATTTATTCTCATAATGTACTACAAGGGCGATAACGAGTTTTCCGAGTGCTCATATATGAACAATGGCACACCGAAGAGTATAAATGTGATTGCTTGAGAACTCCTCAATGAAATTGGTTGGAATAGCCTCGTTTGCGTATCACTAAGGCAAGAAATATAATTTCTTAATGTAGAAGTTCCAGATATGGATAGTCACATTTCTATCCCCAGGCAAGATTGCGAGAAAAGACATCCACACATCCATCTTCGTAGTTCTCTTCACTTAAATGACTTTGTTTATTACGATGAATCTTTTCGTTATCAAATCATGTCATAACGTTAACAGGGCAAGCGGTTTGGATGGCGCAGAATAGGCATCCATAAGTATTATTCTTAAAACGGATTACTAAATTTTGGAAATGACTACCAGAAGAATTGTGACCACCCTATGTGTTCACATGTGCTTAAGCAGTTCACCAATCCTCTCACTTATGCTACTCACTCGCATGGTCCACAACATTTTAAAACACGTACTTACATTTATATCTGCAGAGAACAGGTGCCTGCAATTTTTATTTATATAGGACACATACCTACCTATTACATTTTGCTGTACATTTCTGCACTGCCGACGTTTGCATTTTTTTTTCTGCTCACATGCAATAAAATGTGTTCATCATTCCTATGCAACGGAACGCCTTTCTATATTTCTTAGCTGTGTCTTTTTTATGAAATTTCGTTTTACCAACTTATGTTTCGTAATTCACCTTGCATATTTTCACTCAGCGTATCGGTAAAAGAGAATATCCTTCGCCACATACGATAAAAATTCTGCAAACTGCTCAAATGCGTCACTGCCAGCGAAATGAAGAAAATCTATAAAACTATGATTATTTGCCGTTTTCCAAAATTTTTTGGAAGGATGCTCGCATCGCTCCAAAAAATCCTCGGAGCGATCATCATTATCTTTCTTCGCCTCCTGCCCTTCCCTCGTATCGTCCGTCTTTCTAGCAGAATCTAGAAAATTATCGCAACTACTTAATCAAAGTTGTCCTGCAACCCGACTGGTCAGGGAGGCCCAAGCACCGGTACGCAAATGTTGAAGCACCGGAAACGGCACAAGGATAGGTGTTTATTAATGGAAGATAGCTGCTGTTGCAAGAACCTAAGCTACGCCCTTTTCCAAGTTGTGTAAATGCATGGAAGTTGTCTTATAGATAGTTCTACCGTAATGGTATCCTCTCTGCTCTTCAGTAGCTCCTCCCATTAAGTGCTGTCCGGGGCACATGCCAAACCTACTACATCTCAAATGCGCCACTACCGGGTCTTGCTTGGAAGCAATCCTAGTTTAGTCGTGAAATTAAGCAAAAGTGTAGACAACAGTGACGACATCATCCCCACCTCATTATACATTGCTGTTGTTCCCTCGAAAGGTATAACACCTATAGTTCTCACCTCAAACACCGCGCTCAACTTTGCGCTGAACCTTACTTGAAATCGTCACCCAATAAGCCATTAGGTGACCGAGTAGAGATTATGAGCTTCAAAGCCAAATTTAAAAAAAAAAAATTGAGGCAGAATACATTGGGTGCATTTTGCAGAGTGCTTTATTCAGCATTAAAAAACACGCTCGGATCCATTTTAGAGAGTGCAAATAAATGAGCGTTATCACCAAGATCAGCAAATTCTCAGCTGTTTTGAATAACATTATAAGCGGCAGCTGCATGCTTAGAAACGTTATTCTGAAAGTTCGCTGATAGCGTAGGCAATTTCCGGTTCGACCTTAAACCGCAGCTTGTTCCTGTTCCCACCCTTGTTCAACCCAGCATATTTGGTTTTACGGAGATATTGCACCGTTGGGTTCTGAAATCCTCGCCTGTGAAATTTGTCAGCGATGTGAACATTTCTATAACCAGACTATGACTATGGTGAAAGGCCTTCACTACGCCACACTTCTACGTTCTGGAAAGGTCGATTGGGTAAGGTGGATTCGAGATTAGAATATGCAGACAGTTAGCAAGTGCATTCGCAATGTTTTTTTTTTTTTTTTTTTTTTTTTTTTGAAAAAAATAAGCAACCAAAGAAGCGAGCCAGAGGAACTGCCACCTAGACGCACTTTTGCGTCTTGCTCGCCTGACCAAATAGTTTCGTCATCAGTAAAAAATAAGATTTTCATAATAGGGCCTTTATATTTCAGTCAACCTGACCAGTCGCACAAACCTTCTGCAGAAAGTGCCTATTCCCGATCCGATCGGTGTAAAATGAGGGAATAGTCGGTATGGGGTTTAGAAATTTTCCAGTACATTTAAGTGTTAATTGCATTTTTTAAATTTAGTCGATTAGCGTGAAAGGCATAGATGGTCCTTCGGAGGGATACCTTATCTCTTAACTATAGCGTCGATGGTTCCAAAACCAAAGAGCCGATAAACAGACATGTACCTATACGCAAAGGTACAGCCTCATTGTGATGTGCTTTGTGGATATAGATTTGCAAATATTGGTAAAAATCTTTTTTTTTTTTGTAGAAGATTTGTACGATTGGTTGCAACCGCTTAAATCCATGAAGACATTTCACTGCTGCTAGCAGTTTATGCGATTAATTTCACTGCTGCTAGCAGTTTATGCGATTACTTCGTCCATTGAGTGAGGTTGCAAAAGCACATGTCATACGAACTGCTCTAACGTCCTTCTCTTTTCTTTTTTTTTTGTTATTTTAGTGTTCCCGGCATTTCGACCTTCATGCTTCTGGAGCCATTTATGCGCCTGTTCGACCAATCGAGCTGCAGCTTGAAGCGGATCATTTTGTGCTGAGCTTGGAAATGTAAAAGTAAAGTGTGAGCTATTAACAGCATTTGGGGTGTTTACAAGGACAGCAACCGCAAAACGCGTACGACTTTTAAAGAACATTTAGATAAAATGACGCAGCATCTTTCTCGAACTTATGAGCAGTTTGAATAAAGTGACGCAGCATCTTTCGAAACGTTTCGGAAACTTTCCTCGCATACAACAAATCTGAGACTTTTTGCAGGTAGTGCTAGACCCGAAATCCACAAACTTCGTTTTCTGACATCCTCGGAAATCGGATTAAGGACTGAGTAACATTAGATATAAGGGTCGCTAGATTCTTAGGTCGGAACGACGTTAAGGATTTAGGGAGCCATTTTTATCAACGACCATGTACTACGAACGAAGCGTCTCTTCTCAGCTTTATTGGGCAAGAACAAACAACACACTCGAACACTGTGTACAGTCGCCTAGTTCAATCTGATATCTCTTTTGATGCATCAATATATGGACAGAAATGAAGCACTAAAAAACCTTCCCTCCCTCTATTGTCTTTCATTTCGTATTCACTACACCAAACGAACGCGCGGACAGCCTCGGTCGAAAGCCTAGGACAACTCCACACTAATTAAAGCCGTACTTGAGGAAATGAGGGTGCCGGTAATGGATGTAGCCTAATATTTTCACTAAATTTGTGTTCAGCGCACCGCATAATAATCTCCTGAACAATTTTTGGCCAAAAAAATGAAGCCAAAAATTCAGGTTGTCGGCTGGAGCCAATAAACAAAGGAGTTTTTGAAGACGTTGATCCACTCGTAAATCCGTTTATTTAATATCGTAGAGTGCGTAAAATGTGCGATGTGCCAGCCATAATGGCTAAATTGCTCGGTTCATTTTCATTGTATTCCGTTGTGCATTAAATAGCTGAATGGCAATGGATTGATAAGATATCAAATTGCAAGAAGTTCGTTGCGCTATGCTTGTGGCTTAGTTATGAATCCTATGCATAAATCAAAACACAAAATCACGCAAAATGCTGCTCTGCTATAAAATTTAAAAAATGAGTGGATAAAGAAAAAGAATCGATTCGTATAGAGATTCGTCGAAATCGTTCATTGAAGTGGAAATTTTCTCTGATAAATGCCGCATTATGTCACAAAATTGAAGATGGCGTTAATAGAGTGGAAGTTGTTTGATATAGGTTGAAATTTATATGATGTAAACAATAATGGCAGAAATATAGAATTGATATGCGCATTTGCATATGATTGCAATGCATGTGCAAATAAGGAAAGCGATCACAATTTTTAACAATAATACAGCAAAACAACACAACAATAGCATCGTGGCGTGCTTCTATACAACATACTCTCGTGTCGTTTCCCTCATCATTCACTTCACGTATGTCACATAATAGAAAACTGAAACAACTTCATCACTTCAAGGATCAATCATCACACTATGAGAAAAATAAATGTCGAGGATCGATTCATTGATGCCTATTGATCTTGCAAGTTGGAATTAGTTAATTGAATCAATTAATTGATCGAAATTGATCGATAGCTGGTTCCACTGAATCAATCACTGATCGGTATTATAGTTGGAGTCATAAAAGTGTTAAATGAAAATTAACTGCAAAATGATTTGCAATTAAAAAGGTTACAAAGAAAATCATAAACCTAATCACACATTATAGCTATAGGTTTTTATGATCTTCTAAGCTTGTTGCGTATTTCACATTACATTTTAAAGAATTTTCTCCCTTTGCATAGAAAATAGCAATGTTAGACTGTTTGCTGTGGATCGCTCTAATATCTCAATTTCGAACAAGAAAAATCAACTACACTTCAACATTTGATATTAGAAGCAAACCGAGAAAAAAAGTGAAGAAGGTAGGGAAAGTGAATCTGGAGATGAGATCGACACGTTTGCTGACTTCACTGGTCGAGCTGAACCAGGAGCGCAATCCCGGCATATTCAACAGCTTTCGCTTCCTATATACGCTCATATCCAGTCGTGTGATCGGATGCACTCCCTGGAAATCAGCATCTCTTGCTGTGATGAATGCACCGATGTTTCAAATACTCATTTAGTCGCTGTTCACTAATTGAAAGGTAATGATATGCTCACTGACTTCTTATTTCATTTTTGCACTTTAGCCGACTAGATCAAATCAGTGCCCAGATTTCCAGAAGGAGCGATGAATGCGGATAATGGTCTGAGTTAGCGAAAGAAAGGGAAACGAACATCGGCAATGCAGAAGAGAAAGAAGGAGGTTAGTGGTAGGATTACGCCTGGCTTCCTCGAGGAACTGTGTGATAGAACAGGTGGGAGAGTATGCCAAAGAAGCTGGCACGATATGTACTTTTACACCGTATTCACTTGACCAAGCACTTCTGCAAGTAAAATATGCAAAGAAATATTCCCATATTTTAAGTGGCCCGTAAATCATTTTCTTATAAATATCGTCAAAAGTCTCCCGCAAAAGATTCGTTCTTATATGATTCGACTAGTGTGAAAGCATGCATTTAATTTACTTGGCACGTTCAAATTCTATGGCTCGAATTGAAGATGATGCATCAGCGTGAAATATGATATGGGAGGTTATCCTACGACTACACCACCTTCGGCGAATTGAAAGTACCGAATGGATAGACAGACACACACATACGCACACACAGACACAACTTTGCCGTAATGTACTTTTGCAAGTGAAATTCGCAAAAGCACATAAAAACGAGTGAGCACTGATTTTGCGAGTAGACAGGGACCATTTCCTAGGTGATAGACTTCCCTGACAAAATCGGCTAGTTCCGAACTCGATGATGCCTAAAATGCAAACTTAAGTTTGGGCTCTTCAAAAATAAAAAAAGTCGATTCATGCTGATTCTGAGGAAAAGAACTCGATCCCATATTTCTGCAATCTCAGAAGCTCACTTAATAATTTGATTCCAGATGACTCCTTTTAAGTAATGTTTCTTATCAAAGATATCATTTGGATTTAATTCGCTTATCAGGCATACAATGTGAACTTTTGAAATAACATGATATGATCAATAGGTGCGTCTTTTTTGCATATATACTTCACAGACACTTCAAGCAATGCATTTTTTGTATTCATTCGATAAAGATTGAATACAAAAATAGAGATATTGCACCACTAAAAATGTTATAGAACGCTGTTTCACCACATCGTTCTTCAACTTGCAGTGTTTCCGTCTGACATTTCACGAACAAAGGGACCGATTCCTCGTACTCCGAGTACTTTAAAATTTATAGAATAGAAGACAACAGAATCTTTATCTAAGTATTTAATTTAAATACTGAGTTCGAATTGCAATAGTAATTTGGCAAAGCAAATCAAGTTTTCAGACAAACTTGTTGCTGATTTAAAAATGAGCTTTCAGAGAAGTTCGTCTATAATGGACAAATGTGATAGCTCAGAAGCTCATAGAGACAACTAATGAGCTCATAGTTGCACATCTTGCAGAGTTCATTAGTGACCGTTTTTGCAATCGTCGTCATTAAATTTTAAATTTCTTTTCATAAAATATTTCAAGCGCTGATATTTCTCCTATTATTTCAGCAGCGCTCATAACCATTCTTCCCCTTGTAATAGTGATTATTCAAACGCCAATTTCCCTCACTTATTTCGTCCTTTTGCTCATAAGGTTTCTGCGCAAATGAATTATTTCAATTCAAATTAGCTCTTTTCTATGTGAATGCACTCAACGACTTGTAACAAGAAGATATGCTGCTACATAAAAAATAGCACAAAATGAAGCAGAAATAACTCGATTCTAGATGGGAGCAGATATTTTAAAAAATTCCGATCTTCATTTAGAAGCGGCTTCAAATAAACGGTATTTTGAAACGATTCACTTCTTTCGTCATAACTTTAATTTTTGTTCTATTTTGCACCTCCATAAATGCATTTGTATATCTTTTTGCCCTAGTTTCTGAGACACACAGTAAATAAGAAATTATAGTTCAGTATTCTGGAGAAACAGAACCCGAGAAAAAAATTGTATAATAAGACGGACCTGCGTTAGAGGCTGATCATTGGGGCAGAGGCACTCTTGTATTCCAGTTTTCTTCTTCTTTTCCTTCTTCAAGAACTCCTGGCGTCCATGGTAGTTGACGAGGGCATACTCGAGCAAAGCACCGAAAATGAAGGCAAGACAGACACCTATCCAAACATCGACCGCCTTTATGTAAGACACAGGCGGCAACTTAGAGTTGATGCCCGAAGCCTGAGTGGTCATCGTAAGAAGTGTTGTAACACCCAAGGAAACTCGCGCCGGCACCGCATCCTCAACAATCAAGTGAGTATTACTCTATATTACAAGCAAACAATAAGCCATCTGCAGTGATATTTTCATGCTGTAGCGAGGCAGTTTGGACGTGTAAACCTGCAAAAGCCTCTTAGTTCCCAACCGTCCGGTTGTGGAATGAGACCCGACTGATCATAATCTACATGCAAATTTTCAAGCACATCCACCGCTTATTCAGAAGTTCATGGATCAACTCGATTCTATATACAGCGCCAAGCGCCATTTTGCTGTGGAAACTACAAAAGTAAAAAATCTTAACTCTAATTTGAGCGATTCTCGAGGTGAAGCAACCAGGCCAACGGATATATACACACCCACATAAATACGACCGAAGTATACTAAAGTTTTGCAAATATAAATCTCTAAAAACGTACGAAAGCAAGTGGAAAACCAAGTGAAGGGAAGTGAAACGATATGCGCCTCTATAGTTAAATCAATCAGTGTCAGAAATTGTAAGCAGCTCACAAAATATGCTTAATAGCGCTTATATTTCAATGAAACTCAACATGGCACAAATCGTCTGCAAAAGATGTTTTTTTCGAGTCAACTGATCCTGAAATATATGCAAATTTCTGACAATAAATAAACCGGATGTGAAGCTTAGGAAAGTCAAAAAATAATAAGGTGCGTGGACAAGCAGCTAGCTGCCTTTATATGCGTTCAATTTAGCCCTCAGCCCAGCTCGTTTGATCAGCATTGTACGCCTTCAGCAATCCCGTGACATTGCAGCAATATTAAGCGGAAAATATAAATTTTGCAGGCGTGTGCAACACTGAAACTGAACAGATGAACTGAACGCGATGTTATCAATGACTCGATTTAAACAGTACATGTAGATTCAAAGAAATGTATAAATTTCAACCATAAACTGACCTCTCTCTCAACAGCTCACACAGATTTATATCCTGAATTCGCCTTAGAGGGAAAAGCTTTTCCAGCAAAGGATAGAATATCGAGCTTTAACATTCTATGCATCAATCAAATGTATGCACTTCTAACTAGAAATGCCGCAGAGAATGAGTGCACCGAGCTGGATGAATGAATAGGCAAAATTGTAGCTGTCTAGCTATATACTCTTTTACGATAGTCCCACAAAACTTGTTAACCTTCTTGAAAATTCGTAAGCCAATAACTGTTCATGTCTTACACATTTATCTTAAACGATTCATTGTCTAGCTTGTCATCACAATTTCACATATATGCACATACACAGACACGACATCCACACATATATTCCGATGCGCTAATATATCACATGCTAATGAAACATGGCCAAACTCTGTGGATATAAACTTATAGGTTGCTGATTACGATACACGAATCAGCATATAAGAAACAGCAGAACAAATAAATTTGATGACAAATTAATACATCCATTCGGATAGCAATAACTTCATATTTATAGAAAAAAGCATTATTAACGTATGAAATTTCTGAAATAAATGCGGCACAATATTTTGGATTTATAAACACTAGGATTTAAATTATTTTAATGAAACAATACTTGTGTGAATTCCCAGTAAAGAGTTTAGAATTCAGCGATATGTTTGTATATTCTAAAGAATCGTAATTCCCACATGATAACTTTATATCAAATTCGCACAGTTATCATACACTTTTTTAAATATATCATAAGCACTAACATAAAGTCATTCAGATATAAAAGGCAGACTAATATCGACCAGTAGATTTCTAGCGACTAATATCTACTTGTGAATTTCTGAGATTACTTCTTTAACGTTACAAAGGCAGCATAAAATTCATATGATCTATAAATATATTTGGGATCTATTACCGTAAGCAAAAAATAATATAATAGGAATTATCGACATCATAAGTCTTTGTCTTGTGGTTCTCGAATTCTTACCGAACTGTTCTAACTAATAACAGATATAAATTTTACAATTCATTGCTGAACCCACAAAAGATCTTTGCATCAAAAATTCGTCCACATTCCAAATTTTAGGTAAAACCGTTCGAAACACTACAGCGAAACCACAACGACAATGACGCAGTTCTGACAGGTTACCCATGTTTTGCTTCTCAGGTTCCTCTAAGCTAAGTAAGGCGTTTGCATTGCTGAGTTAAAGCTGCTTCCTATGTTGCGAAAAAGATTTGCCTACCTGAGGCAAAAGTGCTCCCGATGACCCACCCAACGGACCGAATGGGCAAGGAGGACGAGGTCAGCCCATCCATCACAACTGGACTGCAGGCCATCTATACGACTCCAGGCCTACTCGTAAACTTTAGCGTGTTCCCAGCCATATCTCCTGTTAAAGGTCAGGTTGCCGAGGGTAGAATGTTATATCATCCTCGCGAACTTCTTTTGGCCTCAAAGGTTCACGAGGATAGCTGCTGTGAGAGATGTAATTGTTCTTGTATGTGACTTCCATTCACGAAAGACCTGCAGTTATGAAACATTCATGTGTGATTAGCCACTATTTAGGGAACTTCAACATCGCTGTAAGGACTCTATCATTACATGACAACAGTGTGCTACTAGTGAAATGAAAAAACTAGATAATAAATGTGAATTCACAAAAAATCACCTTGTCAAGCCAGAAGGAGACCCACGAGACGACGACGAGCATAATGCACGGGATGTAGAGCTGAATTAAATAATAACTGAGTGCGGAGAACGAATGAGGAAAACGTTCTAAATAACTCACCTATACTCACGACGAAGCAATAGCTTGACACGGGCACAGCTGTATTCACCTGCAATAGATGAGCGCCTCAAGTAATGGGAGGCAGTGTTATGAAGACAAATCGACGAAGAGCAAAATTTCGGCCCACTGAGTAAGCAGGAATATGCGAACCCCAGAATATAGCCTCTGGGTAATAAGTAACAAACGAACTAGCAATGTCATATAAAACAAATAGCAAATTGACGTCAGCGATGAACATATTGTGGAATTTCGCTCACTGTCGAGTACCCGTCTCAGTTCAGTGAGCATTTCTAGACAGCAATAACATTCGATTGCTTTGCCTGGCTCATCTTTATTTGATACACAAACACGACGCCACAGTAGTTAGGCGGACGATACATGCGGCATGCCAATTACATTAAGTAGACGGCCCAATATAACACTGAAATACCAACAATTGTTAGATGTGAACGAACATTTAAACAGCAACGCATACAAAAAGAATGCCTTTGCAAATCCGTTCACACTTCCGACACGATTTGTTTGCATGAGCGAGTAGGCCGATTTGTCGATGATATCAGCCGAATATCTGTCAAATCCCGCTATAGTAGCATTTTAATTTCTGCTCTGATCGTGTTTATTTTGAAGAACACAGAGTGGTTGCATTCATGCTTTCACATTCCCCTCAAACAAAAAATAGCCAAACGTATTGACGGCGTGGCATACACTCGCAAATTCCTTCGAAAATAAGCGTAATGCAAAAACTATTGAGGAATGAATGCCAAGGTTATTAAAGCTGTAATGTTACAAAGGAAATGCCAACTTATTATTGACATATCCTTTATTCAAGCTTCACGCATGCCATAAATCTGCATGATGTTTACTCAAAGAGAATAAACAAGGTGAAACGATGAAATTATGCGAAAGGTTGTGATCCTCTTTGCACACATCGACTAATTAAGAATTCACCGCAAATATGCGAAGCAACGGATAATCGAACGACAATCGCAAGAACGTACCATTGAAACAAGCGTATCCGATCGGGAACACCTGAAGAACACAGAAGAACGTTAAGCGTATCATGCAACACGGGGGGCATATAGGGAAAGGGGAAGGAAGAGGAAGAAGGAATATGGTGTTGTGGATGTTTACCAGTCGTGAGACGACGTCGATTCGTTTTGAGCGCTCCTTGTAGCGACGCACGAAAAGTCGGAAGCAACAAGAGGGACGTGTTGGATTGGCGGTGAGAGGTTGGTAGCCAGACGAAATGTAATCGGCATGCTGTGAATGCTGCTTTGACAGCTGAAAACAGCAAATGTCGTGTCGATGCATCAGGCAAGAGTGACGCGTCGTTTTCACGTCGACGCATCACAGAGATCCAGTTGAGAGATCTAACGGAACCATCTCCTGCTCAGTGTACAGAAAGTGACAAAAAACATGCACTCTGCCAAGTTCTAAGTTGCAAGTCCAAACTTGCTCTTCATGGAAGCATATATCCAAGAACATTATTCCCATTCGCACACCGACCTCTCCTCTAGAATCGAGTGAACGTAAAGGCACAGATTGACCTGCGTCAATTATCCGGAGGACTATTTTCGCCCAAATATTCCCAAAAAGTCACTCATTAAAAAGTGTTAATGGAATCTCGATGTGAACAATTAAATCACAGACGCGCATTGCTCCAAATTTTCAGGTGATTTTGTAGCTTAGCGATCTGAGAGCCACTAATTTCTAAGGTGGACAACTTTTCGCCAAAAGTTCGCAACCGAATTCAAAACTCGGATTTGAGATTACCTTTGGCACTGGAAATTGAAATTTATGTGGTAAAGCTGATAAGAATGATATTCAATGGCAAAGAAAGTGAAAGGAACGTCACATTTCAGACGATCGTTCTCCCAAGCATCTTTATAATTTGTGCAGTTAGCAAAGTTTTTAGTGAAGTCATGAAAACTGTGAATGAAGCTTTTGTAGAATCGGTCAAATGCGGTCTCAAAATGTCATTTGGCAGAATATTTGCAGAATTGTTCATTTCCGCAGGAGGATACAATCTTATAGATTTCGACATTATTTTTGCACACTTCTGCAAATTCTTGCAAGAGTACATAATAGGAGTTAAGAAGACGGCGATGCGAACTTCCATCTTCAGGACGGATAGAACTGGGTTTAACGTTGACAGACTCTCCTAACCGAAAAAGCACCTTCAAAAGGCTATGGAATTTAGTTCATGGAACAGTCGAGTGAATTATCTCTTAAATGAAATATTATTGAATATATAAATTTGGGTAGTGTGACAATCAAAAGCCAGTAGCCACTGAACGCTGATTCAATAATTAACTTTCTGACCAGCGCTTATGTGGACAGATAAATAACAGCGCTAATAAATATCGAACGGTACGCCCGCATGTAAAATCTCGTCATAAAGAAGGATGTTGGGAAGTGGGCAGGGGTAGAGAAGAAGACGGTCGGAAAATTATCAGTTGATCGGCGCAAGCAGCTTTCGACATACAGATAATGGAGATGCCGTATGCAGATTATTAATTTTTGCTCATTTGTTGCTAGACATCAGATGATTTATTACAGCAGCGGAAATCTGCTGGATTACGATATGATCTCTGATAAAAAGTTTTACTCAACAACACTCAATAATGATCACTTTTATCTGCAGTGATTAAGCGAAAAAGAATGAAGCGTTTCGCAGTCAATGTGGCAACATCAACAACAGAATAATAGAACTCACGATAAATAGTCAAACCTATCGTAGAAAGTGTTTTAAAATGGATGAGAGAAGGTTGTGAATAGGGAGAACAAAATAAGATGGAGGCTATACTGGACCAGCAACATGTTTTTGCCGAAGAGAAGGCTACATCCTGATATGCAGAAAAGTTTGGAGAAAAGGGTGGAAATGCAGAAAAGAGAGAGGGTCAAGCAAATTATCTCAAGGAAAAGTTAGTTAGGTGAGTGTCTAAAGTATAATAGAATTTGGACAACTCAACCCCCACATTCCCCCTCCTCACCCTTCACTTTTCTCTAAAACCTCATTTCCGTTCCTACTGCAGCGTCCTACTCCTCTCTTCTACAGAAATAGCCTGCCGTCCCATCATATCCTCTTCCCATTTATTTGCCCCAACTTACCTTATCCTTCTTACAGAAAAGTTGGTTCCTAAACCCCTCATCCTGACATTCCTCTGCCCAAACTCTCCTTTTCTATGAGGCTCTGCACCGATAGCTTGCTGCTCTTCTTCATTGGCTTGTCCCATCTTGTCTTTTCATCCTTCTTCTCTGAAACCCTCTTCCACCATTTTAAGATACTTTCTACCTCCTGTGTAAAATTGCTTCCCTTATAGCACCGCCCATATCATCGTAAATCCTATTGTTCTGTCTCTTACAATGCCGTGTTGATGGCGAAACGACCAACTCTTTTCTGCTTAACCGCTGCACATAAATAAGGTAACTGTCTCGGTATTTCTAACGATAACTTAAATATATTTGCATCACTTTGCCGAAATACAAACAACAAAGAGAGCTGTTCAAGTAGTTTTTTATTTAAATAACTCATAATTTAAGGAGCTTCCACTCATTAATTATGTTTCCTTGCGATATTAGGCAGATAAAATAAGCCGCAACTTTTCGAAGTGAGGTGATTGAAACAAACGAATCATTCCGTGATAATACGAATAATATGATTTGAAAGTTCTTCATCAAATGAGAGCGAGAAAGAAAATAATTCTCGGGGTATGACACTCATGGTGATTTCGGTCCAAGACATCTGAAATACTGACGGAATGAGAAGGCCTACCCCTCCTCCTCGCCCTGCTTAGTTTAATTAATGCCCAGGTAGGCTGCTGGAAATATTCGCCGTTATTTTTGCTTATGAGGCTGAATCGTGTGATTAAACTTCCAGAATGAGACGGTTGATATCATCAAGTTATATTGGTGAGCTGTCAATCTGTATTTACGAAGTTTTGCAAGCATGAATTCCCATCAAATTATAAACGGCTCCAAACAAATTCACTTTGTAGGCGTTTATATTGCAATGCAGATGAATCTTTTGTTTGCAAAGAAAATAAATGCCTTAATGGGAAAAGAAGTCCCATCCAAAACACTGTAAAAATTTTGTTCTCTATTATCGAATTGTTAGATTCAAATTAGGAAAATTGCACTTCTATCGTTATTTCCGATCATACGTCAAGTCGATTTGCTATATTCGGCCCTTCTAAACAGGTATCGTCCATTAAAACATTACAGAGAAATTAGATGGACAGTGAAAAGTTGAGAAAAGAAGGGAACATGCATAGACAAACATATACACACAACGAAGACAAACCATTCGCTGTCCGGTGGTCATATCCTTGCGGGCTGCATAATTGACCAGCGCGAACTCGAGCAGAGCACCGAAAATAAACGCCAAGCACACACCAATCCATACATCAATTGCCTAAAAGCCACAACGACACAGTGACGTTTGCACTCGCTTCCAAACCACTTCTAGCTTTACCTGACCATTCACGGATCATGCTGACTGTATATGAGAGACTGTAAAAGAACAGCTTGTTGCTCATAAGAAATCGGAAAACGCCGTTCTTGGTGAAACGCCCTTGGTGAAAGAATATTTATTCACTGTTGGATGCTTAGAGCGATTGGACTGTATGGTTTACGAGGAAGTATTCTGAAGCAGCATGTGCGGATAAGATGAGCGAGGTTACATCTGAGGGGTTAAAAATGAATCAAAACATCACTGTGTGAAACAACCTTCGTGTAGGAAACAGGAGGAAGTTTAGCGTTGATGCCGGAACTTTGTGTAGTCATCGTTAGCAAGGTGGTGACACCTGAAACTTCAGAATATGGCACAAAGGCACACACGGGGGCATTCAGAACAGGGAAGAGGAGGCTGCATCGTAATGGTCGTCCAAAAACATAACAAAACAAACAAAACGCACTAATAACAAAAATCAGGGGAAGACTTAACGAATGGTTTACAAGGTAAGCATATATGGTTTCGATGGCATACCGAGGGTAACTCGAGCTGGAACCGAATCCTTGTCGAGCCAAAAACTGACCCATGAAACGATGACGAGCATAAACGAAGGAATATAGAGCTGAAAATAGACAAAAGACATATGCATCAAACGGATGCCAAATTCGACAATAACAGCAGTGCACGGCACGCACCTGTAATAGGTAGTAGCTGAATTCGCGCCTTAAGATCATTTTGGTTCGTAGACAGCTGTATTCGCCTGAAAACACGAAAGCCATGCATTTAAAAGAACAATAGGAGTACATTCACATCACACATCAAACCTTGTTATTTACAAACAACGTGGAATAACACGCCAAACATCTCTAATCGGTGATTATTACAGTGACACATACACGGCATGTTTACATACATTTGCCCATAGGAAATCAACTCCGTGTCAATGTAGAATGCACAGCAGTTCAATTTACTGAGTTCATGGGATTAAAAAATTGCAAAGACGGCAGCTAAGCATCGCTCATATTAATCACTCTACCTGTGTTTGTCTTACTGGTGCAATAATCGGTGAGCACGTCTTGCAACTCAAAGCTAGGCAAACTCTGTCGAAGACCTTCCTTCTGCTGAATCGGATTCGTCAATTTCCACTCGTATTTTATATCGTCCGTTGTGTATGCATCTGAAGTGAGAATTTGGTTGCCTCTTCACTGATTCTATGGCCTAAAATGCAACAATCCGCCTACCGCTTTCATATATTTCCATTCAACGATAGGCGATATTGCTTAAATAATGATCAAGATGCCACTTTGCACTTATAGAAGATCTAGTGAGGGCAACGATTCGCCATTGAAACAAGCAGACAAACATTTCACAAAGCGTTGATGAGAAGTACCACTAAAAGCCGGTTCATTAAACCAACAATTTTCAGAAATTTTCAACTAAAAATAAAAGGCGCGCCGCAGTGTGCCCGTCCTTTAGCCGGATCGACTATTCGTTAAAATCCTACGCAAAAGACTTATTTATGTGCGCTTTTGCAAATTTGCACATGCAATTCGTACTACCACACTTTTGTCTGCTCATAATGTCTATGTCTGTGTCAGTAGATGCATCTGTCTGTGCAGCTCTTTGAACTTTCTTTTAAAACTTTGAAGCGAGTGTTCATCAGCTCGCTTGATATAATAATCTTCGCTAAAACTTCTCTCAGTATCAAATTCCACTCTAGATCATCTTGTTCTAAAAGAGTAATGGGCACTTGAATGTGCCTGAAAAAAATCATAAGAAAAAATTCACAACAGGAAATGCATGAACGATCGATTCACGTCAACTATACGTGCATAAATTGATCCGTCTTTGGCAAATTTCAATGGTGGTTGGTGTGATAAACAAATTGGCAAACGCATTTGTCCAGCCTGTCGTCATACGACATGCGTTTCATCCCATTTCTGTGGAAAACAACTGGCTTAGCGTAAAGATGCACAGCGGATATTACGTCTTATTGTTGTGATGCAGTTTTTTTTCTAATTTTTGCAAAAACACGCAGATAGGTTAGGTTCGTGAATAAGCTTATACGCATAGGTGCGCCTATCCTTTCAATAATTTTTAGTTTGTCAACAGTGAAGAGAACTGATGGAAAAAATTTATGCTCTGCAGCAACCGCACAATACTGATGCACATACTCTTTTCAATTTTCACAGGTTTCTGGTAAAATGTTATGCCGTAAGCTGTGAATCCGTATAATTCGTGACCTCGACGTTTTCAGCGAAAATGCCATGTTTTTGAATATTCCGCTTAACGTTCGAATATTTCCCTAATCGTAGGAAAACGCGGAAGAATGGCCACCGTATTGCAATTTTATGGCATCCTACTGAATGTTGTGGAAGTGAAAAGCATTTCATGGAAATAGTTGGCGTTGTTAGTGTTAACTGCTCGGGCGTTATTCTCCATACGGCTTTTGAGGATTCACAGAGTTGATCAACGTGATGGGAAAATCACGGAAATGATAAACCACGCAAGAAGTTTTGAGGCTCCCTTTCATTCCCTTTAGAAAAGTTAAATAATAGAATGACTTCGTGGGTCAAATTTCTATCATGTCAGTCTTCATATGATGGTTTCGTTTACGGTTCAAAAACGTTCGATTTTGGATGTAAATGCTCATTGAGATAAGTTATATCCGGCTGCCTGCTTATACCTATGGCAAAACATAAAGATTTTGTGGGGAAACATTGAAATTTTCAAAATGAAACAACAGGCAAATAAAAATCTAAGAATCAATTATGACGTCACTTCGAAGATGCTGCTAAAATTGTCTCTTAACGTTATTCTCAAAGCCCTTCAGAAGAGAAGAAAGAATAATATTTGGTAGAAAAGAAATATATACTTACAGCTAGCGAGATCGATGAGACATGTCTGCCGATCGAGTGGATAATATTCGAGCGACATTGGACAAGATAGCACCAATGATAACCTAAAATCATTCTGTACTCGGAACACTTACTTACCTAACTTACCGAACGCTATACAATATTTGCCCATCCTGATGAATTCGAATCAGTACATTCGGCTTGTCGATCAAGTGTCTCCTCGCCTCCCTACAACAACATTTAGTATACGAACGTTCACTTATGGGCCCTATAAAAGTCTAACAAGAATCATTCAATATTGCAAGAAGTGATTCTTTGCATACGATAGGAAATCTTTCAACAATCGTGGAATTTTGATAAAGAAGTCGCAATATTCGACGTAAATAACGAAGATATGCCTAATAAAATAAGACGGAAAGGAAATTATATCTCAAGCAAGGGCCTAATGTGGCTTGTTGCACGACCTGCTGATATTCAGTACTCACTCGAATGCCACATCGAGTTGATAAGGCATATGATGGCTCAAACGCTGACAAAATTCCCCTCAAAATATTGCTAAAAGATAGGGGCTGGAAAACCATATTTTACAAGAAGCAAAAGCACCATGAAAAAACTTTTCGTCGTTCTTACTCCACAATGCTGTCTTGTCGCAGTGAATTTAGGAAGTGACAAACTTCCTTGTTGCGAAACTCATTTAGAACTGATTGACAGGTTCAACATGACTTCCGTCTTCACCAAAGTTTATGATCTGATGACAAGCTGTGTGTCCTAGTTGGCTTGTCATTCACACATCAAGTCAAACAAAGGGTCCACTGGCATGTACAGTTTGAGTGAGGCTTAAAAGATCGAGGCTCAAAAAATAAAACACTAAAATGCTATTTACGGCAGTGAATTTCTAGGGAATATTCGCACACGGGACTTCTCCCGCGATACTACAATTATCATGCCGCACTTGATATGAACGATGCCTTTTTTCCTTGATCATGCTAATAACGAAACGTGTAATATTTGCCTCTCTTTTCATGCCGACGTGTTCTTTCCCCATTATCTTGCCGATGTTCCTTCCTCCACGGAAGGTATAGTTACGAACGTTGGTGCTTATGCTAGAAACTATAGAGCAATCTTCTCTATCACAATTCAAGTGGACCAACTTTAAAATGACAATTAAATGTGGAAAAAATCTGCGCGCCTTCCATACGAGTCAGCTTCTCATCACATACCGGTTAGGTTAGAAAAAAGCGGATTCTGAGCAAAAGTTGTTTGTCCAATCAGAAAATCATTTCGATGCTTTCACAATATCTTTGCATCTCATGCAGTCTTAATCGACATAATTTCGTAACAGTCATTAGGCAAAACATCAACTAAAGAAGTCCAAATTCAGGTTGGAAGAACGGAATGAGAAATGCAAACAACAAAATTTCAAGAAAACACGTCGTAGAAAGCAAATAGTTTGAGCGATGAAGTGGAAGAATAAATGCATGTGCTGACGAGATAAATAATAAAATAAAAATTGCTTGTAACATGTGGCATTCAAGTGAAGGTTTAACAAATGATCTGTGGTTTCGAAATGAACAATTTTTCCAATTCTCCAGCCTTCTCCCGATAGGAAGCTTGCCTAAAGAGAAATCGCAACGTTTCAGCGATAACCTGCATCTATATTTCAACGTCAAATGCCGTAAACATTTATCAATAACGCTGTAAGCATTCCTTCATTTGCTGGTTTAATATTAAATGAAAGTCTCTTTACTGTAAAGAATAAGCAACGGGTTCTGCATAATGTTTTCTTTGAAATTCCGAAGTAGTCTTGGTCCATGTGATTAACTTATAATAATGCTGTCTAAAATTTTCAGCGAATCTTCATATCTCCTAACCAGAAGTCGAAGATAAAACGTGTGCCCATCAGAAGCTTTACTTGTGATCTCAATTGTTCTAAGCTTGCATGACAAAAACAAAGAGTCCAATTAGATGGAATTGCTGAGCTATCTGATTTCTTCTTTCTACAAGTGCACCTTCTCACTTCATTCCCAAGAAAGTAATCTCGTCTACTTTGATCTAATTAAATGTTACGTGATTTGTTAAATCCGATTTATGCAGGGCCTCTAATGTTTTCCTCGAATAGTACTATAATTTTCGACCAAATAATCTTACGAATAACGTCGGATTTCTGTCTCACTTTATGTAAAACTGGAATTGGAATCGCATTAGATAGGGCCTTAAAGAGTACGAAAGGACTTGGTAAAAAAAAAAAGATTTCCGCAGATTAAGGTCAGCTGTGAGAGGCAACAAGGTCCTCTGTTCCAAAAATTTTCATTTTTCAATGGAAAATGCCCTTCCTTCTCTTAATATCGGTCACAACGCTGGTATTGGCACACTCAATCGCTTTCTTCGAAGCTTCAATAATTGCAAATGGCTGAGCTTATTGAGATCACATAGCCCTTTGAGAAAACGAGTGCCGTCCGATAACATAACAGTGTTAGACACATCGCACTTAGGGTCTAGGAGATATTAGAAGAAGTCAAGCATTTTTGACACTCCTATTATTCCAGTGAACCAAAACCATTTCAAACGTCCTAAATTGATCGAGAAAAGGAAGAACATTTTCTACAGAAAGAAACAGTTTGCCTTAAATACGTTTCGGCATGACCAAACTTACTTTTCGTTCTGGAAGAATGTGTCAGGCATCCATATTTGTTGCGTGAGGTCAGCTTGCTCACTGGTAGCGAGTACGACGAATGGCGGAACCTGAGTATTCTCATCGGCGAAACGTTCATAAGCTAGCCTCGCATCCCTCCATTCCTCACGAAATGTGAATTGTGCACTATATTCCATATTGACGTCATCAATTTTTGAAATCGACCTGAGGTAGATATTCACCGAAACCAATACTGGGCCACCAGTATCTGTAAAAAATTGCAGGGTGGACGCTGCTATTGCGATCACATCATGTGAGAAAAAGAATATGAAATCCATATTTGGCGTGTTTTCCTCATTATCAACGTGAACATTTTACAAGTTTCGTATAGATTCGATAATCGATGACTGGATGGCTGTCTAATCTTAGTGGTAAATCTGGCGTTAACCTTTCGTGCTATAAAGCGTTTTGAATGTAATGATTAAAACTACTATCGCCTACTGCGAAAAAGCTCGTTGCGCTCAGATTAGCCACAACGAAAGCGATACCCTCCATGGGACTAAATGGGTCGTTAAGAGTAAAAAAGACGCATAATATAGTAAAACAAGAATCAATCAATAACCTTCGTCGGATCCTAATTTGAATATTTGAACACAGAAAATTTCGTCGAACTTTTGTGATCTTTCACAGTTGACTTTTCGATGCATAAATGTTATATTGTCACATTTAGGCAGCTGTTGCGTAATTAAACGAACTACAATTGCTATTGCACTGATTCGTACCCTTATTTTGGCTGATGTAAGTTACGACAAATCTTGGACTACACTGAACTTGATAAGAAATAAAAAACACCTTTACTTTGTAATGAAAAAGCATATAAATATATGTTAAGAAATTTCAAAAATTTCAGAAGCAAGCAATCATATCACTTCAAATACCGCTTATAACATTGCAAACACGTGACCACGCTAAATAACTGCAAAATAGAACGACGAGAAGACCAAAGCGTTGAACATTAAAAATTTTTTTGAAATCAGAAAGCTATCGGAGTATGTAATACATTATAAAATTTCATTACTGTCTATCACTCACTGTTTATTGTTACTGAGCCCAATATTGTGTATTATTGTCTCTCATATTCTCCGCCAATGTTTCATTTCGATTGCATTAGAGCGATCTCATAAATGGGGAAAATCATGAAACTGTTCAGTTGTAAAGGTCACATACTGCTCGCCAATTCTAAATAGCGAATGACCGTATTACAGAAGACGGCTATTCCCTTTGTAGCTAGTTTGCTAGATGGGGCCTACAATAAAGGGGAGAGATATCTGCATACCAAATCTCACTGTCTTCACTTAGAATGTGTGTTACACACATTCGAGGCGAAAACGGACATGAGAAATGGAACGATTGCACTTATTCGGGTAAAATTAGTTGAACGATTCAATTCCTCGGGAATCTCGGTTGCCTAAAAATCCTCCTACTTTGAAGCCGAATGGCTAACATCACACGTTTTTGCTACAAGCTTCTCTGACTGCTTCAATATTCTGCACCTGGATTCGCTTACAATTAGGACGGCGACTAAAATAGTTATTTCATTCGTTTATTACATTTTGCGTAATTACAGACATCTTAAGATGAGTATTCTGATATGAAGTAAACTACGCTGTAGAAGTCAGCGCTTCAAAACAACTTTAGAATTAACTTATAGCACTACGTACATATATGTTTTTTGAGGCCTCATAACTCTGAAACGGCCATTCTGTACATGTACTACACATAGTGCTTTGCTCCCATTTTAAGTGACTTGAATTTGTACTGATAAACCTACAGTATCATTTAACTGATACTACCATTTAGACATATCATTGCAGTATAGTGTATCATATAACTCTCGTTGAGTCTTATATTTGATCTGAGAGCATTAAACGAGGCCTAGAAATATTTGCGACTTTTCCATACTTGCGATAGCCCTGTTATCCTATCCCCGCCAATGTGGCAAGACAATTGTATACACGTACTTTTATTGTATGCATATGTAGATTTCTCCTCGCTTTGCCTTTGTACATATATATATATATATATATATATATATATATATATATATATATATATATATATATATATATATATATATATATATGGAGAGCTGTCGATCTCTAGTGTAAGCTGCATTCCTAAACAAATGAGCATAGTTCTCGTGGAAGTGACGTCAGTTGAGAAAGGCATGCAAATAGCTGAAGTAAGAGGTGCGCGCGAGATAAATGCACCCGCGTCCATGATCGTCGGCTTTTGGCATTCTTGCGGAACACTATCGATCTACGCAATACATCCATCGACATATCTCGTAGCCATCGACAACGTCACATGTTTTCCCCTCAAGCCTATCAAGTCAGCAATCAGCGATCTCGAAGCGAGTACTGCTTGTTCACGCATCCGCTCTCTAATCAACAAAAAAAATTCAATTTACTACTCATCCATTGCTCTACTCTGGATATAAAAATAAAGGATCGACCTTAATATAGCAATATTCCTTTTTCTATCCCTTAGAATACACGAAAAGCTGAAAATTTTGCTTGTACATTCTAATGGAATAGAATTCATAAAAGAATATAGCTCTTCCCCTCTTCATGACGAGTGTAGCTCAGCTCAGAATAGGATTGCGGCATCCTATTACAGTTGATTACATCTGCGATAATAGTGACCGTATCTCATTGTTCAAAAATCCTATTGCTTATTGCGTCGTGAGTTCTTAAGCAGACCCTATATTTGGGTAAAAGTTTGTGTGGACTTGTGGTGCGTAGTGAGTGGCGCGGTCTTATAACACTTGCTAATTTCAAAATGGACGTTTCCTCGAGGAAAAATGAACATAATTCATGCAATCGAGAAAATATTAGTGATGAAGAATTCGAAGATATCTTCATTTTCCGTTGTTAACATGATTCCGTTGCTCAAATAATCAAGATTTTTGTTGTCTATTTGTATTATATAACGGTGACCTTCGTGCAATACACATGCAAACCCCCATCACGTCCAATCCCTTTCTGAATTAAAGAAGGAAGGTCGTCCTTGGTCAGCCGCAAATTTCAGGAATTTAAAAATGTTGGTTTAAGATGGCAAGCAGGCAGAGGAACAGAACAAAATTTCAGAAGGTTTTGGTGCCTTACATGGCCCTTCCAATCGAATGAAATTATATCAATTACAGTCACTCAAATCGGATCATTCCTAGCAGCTAATTCCACTGCCCAGATTTCAAGTTCACTACACAGCGGGCCGTAAGGTGTGACAGAAAAGGTGCTGAGATGAGTTTTCGCAATTCCACACAATGCAACCAATTTCATGGATTACTAATTCAGCATAAGTTTCGGTACTTTATTCCGAGGTGTCCGATGCATAACACAACTTGGCCAACTACAGAATTCATCTAATTTCCAATGTGCTACTTTGAATGAGACTAATACAGGATGTCATTCTGTGCTATGCTCTATACTGAACGCATTTCACAGCTCTAGCTCCTGTGCTTCCGAGTGTATAAAAATTTAGTCGTTCTGCCATCGCAAAGTTCCCCTGTTGCTAAACCGTCGAAAATTGCAAACTGTATTCTCCCCGCTTTGTAGCATAGATCTCTGAGCATTACCCGAGAGAACTTCATTATTGATTGCAGACCCACTTTCTAATAATGTATTCTTATATGGTCTCCCATCTTTGCTTTCTCATGTCAGGTTGCTAAGAATATGCAGAAATGTTCTTATGGGCATTGCTTTCCGTAAAATTTATCGTGTTCCATAACAGCCAAATTAGGCTGAAAGCCTTGAACATGGAATCATTGCATTATTGCAGGCTCAAATCTGACTCAATTTTTGGTTTTAAAAATGTTTTCAATTTTTCTGACATCCCGCTACCAGAAATATTTCAGCTTAGCTCTCTTCAGTGTCAACACGTGCATCAGTTTTAGCTCGTCAAAATATGTTGCATTGCAGTGCAAACTATGCTCTGGATACTTTCCAGTTCCGTATTTCATAAATCTGGAATCTGCTTCTCCCCAGTATTATTCATGCACCAACTTTAGCTTTTGAGCTGCAACTAAGTCGTTTCGATCTGCACACTACTAATGTTCCTACATATTAAATGTCTATTCGCTTGGCTTTCAACTTTTAAACTTTCTACTCTTTTTTCTATTCATGCTCATATTTTATATAGGTTTTCACAGTTTGATAGGTCGAAATTGATGAATAAATAAATAAATAAATAGCCGTGAGAAAAGAGGTCTCTAAAACAGGATCCGACGTAACGATGTCTGCTAGATTTTATAGCTCTAGTTCGCATGGTCTCCACGTTGGAAATTATTGAAAAGATATATTCGGATGCATACACACATAGAAACGTACATCGCGTCACGTTGATCCACTTTGCAAGTGCAAATTTTAAAAGCACAAAAAGACGGAGGAAGAATGAACGAAACAAATTTTACTCTTAATAATTGCATAAAGTTCGAAACAAAAATTTATATCTCGTTTAAATGAACTCAGCAATCGTAAAATTAACGAGAATCTTGCGTTGTCTTTCTCAGTCCATTCAAAATCAATAATGATGCTCTTTCTTGTGTTCTGCTACACTCATTTTACTGGCAGAAAATATTTGTGCATTTCAATTCTTGACTTATAATTGCTGTGGAGTTATATTAAGCCCCTCATTAAAGTCATTCTTCTATAGAATATCGAATCGTTTAAACGAGAGAACCAAAAAGCCATTCAGAAGACTTTGCTTAAAATTTTTATGCATTCAGCAGTCACACAGAGGTGTTTTATTACTATAAACAAGAGAAAAAGAAGCTTTCTGGATTCGCCGTTCTCTAAAGTGGGCCCTTATCCGCCGGAAGCTTATAGAAAGGAGTGGAGAAAAAATAGGGGGAAAAAGTAGCATAATGCAGGAGAAAAAATAGCATAATATCATTTTTTTAAAGGATTTTTTAGTGAACAAAGGAAAAGGGACAAGAAAAAGAAAAAACGGAAGTAAAACAGAATGATAGAGACTAATGCGCCTTTCTAAGCAACGACTAGAAGGAATGAAGTGACTTAAGTAATATGAGATCAGAAATGATGGGACTTGGTAAAATTGCAGCATTTAAGTACAGAGATTGGTTATTGATAATCAACTGCCGCAATTGTGCTGGTATCTCACATTTCAAACTAATATCCGCCCCATTTTTTAATTCCATTTCATTAAATCACTCAGTCGATGTGCACATTCCATCCTTGTTTGGATATCAGTCAATAGCAGTTGAAGTTCGTGGTTTAAAAAAATTACGTTGGTAGCAATCCAAAAACTGCAAATGAAGCTTTCGAATAAATTCCTCGTGATTTGGCTTTCAACTACACTATATGATCGTGAAAGGTTTGGGCGATAGCGTGGCTTTCCTTATCCTCTATTGAAATGATCTTGCATTTACTGCTCTTCGCTGTCTTTAGTAAGAAAGATTTCGAGTTTCTTGCATTATGCTGTCCTTAATAAAAGAGGCTTAGTGCCTCTTGCATTTTGGTGTCCTTAGTAAGTAGGGTTTCCAGCGTTTTACATTTTGCTGTCCTATGTGAGCAACATCCTGTAGCATTTGCATGTCGCAATGCTCTGTCTGAAGATGTACCCGTGTCGACTTCACAGATTTGAATTCTCGACCCAAAGTTGGAATCAAAAAAAAATTTTTTTTTACTAACGGACATATTGTTTTGCCTTGATGGAAGAACAGGTTACTGCCATGTACGATGGGATCTCCGTTGGGGAGCAGTCTCTGAGCTTTTTCTCCCCGACTTTGCGGTCCAGATCCTCTCTTCTTCCTTATCCTGGCTCCACCCGCTCTTCCTACCAGTCGAAAACCATTTGCTTGTCAACACCGCAAGCTGAGACACCAGTTTATTTCTTAGCGTGCGGAGTTTGACTTCAATTTTTTTCTTATTTCCTCTTTAGCCACTCTTTGCACTCTGAGTAACTTGTTTAAGGCTGCGAAGTACTTACGCTATATTCCTTCAATAACTTAAACTTTAATTTTTTTTTCATACGATGGAGAATAAACTCATCAACGGGCATCTTGAGATGGAAGAAAAAAGAAATTCTTCAAAGATGTCTCAGTGAGAGTGAAATAAAATTAAAAAGAGAAAAACGAGGAAAAGAAAAGCATTTAGTGCAGAATAGGAGAGTATTTTACCACCAAGAAACAAGGGAAACACGGAAAACGACATAGAGGAACGAAAGATATTGTGATTGTAATATATCAATAGAATAATGTGCGTGAAGAGGAAGCTTGATAATCTCCTTAAACACAAAAGGCTTTAGAGCGGTTAGAACCACTGGTGGCAGCAGATTCCGTATCTGAAATGATCCATAGAACCGTTTGAGAGAGACAGAGTGGAGCGAGGTATCTGTTCGGCACGACTTAATTTGTTGTTTTTAAACCGCTGGTCCTAGTGTGGAAGTTTATGACACCGTCTAGTACGTGAATTGGTTTGTAATTGTTGGAATAGACGACTCCCTTTCGGAACAACCGTAGTGGTGCCGGCGTTCACGCACGTGCCCAACATAAAAGGTCTTACAAATATTTCAATTGGGCAACGTTGTCATAGACTGTCACAAACCCGTTCGCGGTTTCGGCACGAATGAATATTGCGTACAAGTACAAGGATGCGTAAAAGAGAATAAGTGTGGGCAATGCTATACAAACTGAAGCGCCTATCTTCCTCCTTCCTATAATAGTCACGACCATCCAGATGAGCACACCGAACCCACCCACCTCACTGAACCAACTCCATGCTTATCTTGTGAGCGCATTTAAGCCGCTATAATTGTTCTGATTGCAAGTGAACAATGATGTCATCATGCTAAAAAGTGTATATTTTTCTAACCATACAGAACGGTTTGATTTTTGAAGAATGGTGCAAGTAAAATATTGTACTAATCCTCTGGAAAAAGTACAAGTACATCACACGATTTCCCGGCTGCCTTTGTGCCTACCATGTACCTCAACCTTTTTGAAACCATTATTCATGTATTCGTGCCTTTTGTCACTTTCAAATTTGAGCTCTCGCTTTCGCCGCATCCCCCATCATATGCGTTTGAAGTAGTTGAAGTATCTGCTTGAAAACGCTGGGCTAGATTTCGCGTTTATCCTCTTTAATAAAGTAATAGATTCGCTGGGTTATTTCACGTTCAAAGTTTGGTTGTTTCTGTTACAGGTCTTTACTTATAGCGCTCGTTTTCTTTCCTTAAATAAATGTATTCCGTTCTCCTACATACGAGCCAGCTTAGTGAGAATAACCTCAGATATGCGAAAGTCCGAAGAACTTTCAGAGTATTTGTGTTTTTTCCGGTTCAAATCTTTAGGCATAATGCAACGATAATTTTCGCACATTGCTTATGTTTATCACTAATCCTGACTCAGACTAAAGAGGAATAATTGCTTGTCACTTGCATTTCATCGCTCACATAAATTTAGCTTTGAATGGCAATTTTCTGATCAGAAACTTGTAAAATATTAGATTTTTCGAAACTGCATATGTATGAAAAACAAACGGAAATGAGAATATTTGAAGGAAATGTGGCTTATAGCATTTGTCTGGTTTTTATTTCTGTTTGATTGTTTTGAAGTGAGCAAACATACAAAAATAATCCCTGGCCGTATTTCTGTGCCTTCAGCGTTGTGAGGTAGTTGCCATTAGAATTGTTCGGAATGAATAACCCTCGAGCTATGCAACAACAAAGTTGATGTTGCGTCTCACTAAATCCGATGTCACAGTCTTACGAAGTGGTTCAGAAAAGCTAACAATTGCCGGAAATGGGCAGCCATGAACAGATGGGTCCGAAATGACAAACACCATCAAATATCTCTGAGTGCGATATGAAGGTGAATGCGTGTCGGAAATGCCCGATAAGAGGACGTGAACAATCAACGTTGTAGAGTTATAAGGAAAGTCGGGTAAGGGAGCTTAGGCTTGCGCAGAAAAGAAAGGCTCTGCAAGGAGTGTTCAAAAGCTGCTGACGAAATGTTCGTCAATCATAACTTCCACGAGTACTCAGGTATACTCAACCCGTGATTCATTCTATGTTCTCTTGATAGGTGTAGCGCATTTGATCTATCTTTCACTCGTTTTATTTTTCATTTTATACAGCTTGGGGCATCAAATGAGGGTGTCTCCTTGGTAACCTGTGAAAGTCATTAAATGGATAGCTAGGAAGCAAAAATGCATACTGTGGCAACTTGTCTAGTATGCCCCTATAGTCGTCTAAGAATTCATGAATTCAGTTTATGATGTTCATCTATTGAAGGCACAAAATGGCAAGGATGCTAGTTGGTACACCTTATCTTCAATTTTACCCACCATTTTTACCTCTTTATATGTTCAGTGGAGGCATCGCAAGAAAACTACACTCATGTTGAACATTTGAATGACTTACTAGAAGCGCAATTGTGTTGCTTATATTCTGACGACAATTGGGTTGGGTATCACATTCATTTTACATATACTCTCATTATCTCTTCAAAGATTACATATATGAAAGGATTGCACCTTTGCTAAGCAAATTAACCTTATTTTCGAGGTGACCACAGAAATAAGGCGCTTAAAAACTTTTTTCAAAAGGTTTGTTGCCTGCATTTGTTTAGTTTATCAAGTAGACCGTATGGGTTTTATTCGCCCAAAACCTCTCTAACATGCATTCATTTCAGTACGGTGATGGATCCTTCATGTCGCTTGCAAAGAACCAGAAAACTTGCGAGGCACGGTAAATGGTGAAAGAGAAGAGGTTATTTTCGAATCGTCCATTATTACTCTTGAAGGATATTTTTGGAAAAATGTTTTATAGGAAGCTTTTGTGTCTTGAATAAATGGATTTTATGCACTATTTTAGTGGAATGAGGCTAGCGGAAATTGCTGAATTCACTTACATTTTGTGTATGAATGGAATTAGAGATGTAAATGGAGAGCGCTTAGAAGATAACAACGCATTGTTCTGTGGTAATTAAACATATGTAATGTCTTTTTCATTCGAAAGTAAATACTTTTGCTCTCTTTTCTCAGCGTTTAGAGCGGAAAGTTAGTCACTAGTTTCTTGTCACTCATACTCCAGTGGAATATTAAGCGACGCTACACGAAGTCGAACTTGTCACCACCTTTCCTCTTATGCGATGATTTATGCGAACTATACGGCCCTCGCAGAAATCAACTCGGTCACTCAAGAATTGAACCACGCATTTTCATATGCTATTCAAAATAAGCCATAAAATTGACTATTGGGTTTTATGAAACATATGGAAACGCTAACCAAGTGAGTCAGAACTTAGTAACTACATAAAAAAGTCCACGGTCAACAATCAAACCAAGTCGTCAAGTAATCGTCCTGATCTTCATTTGTGTAACAGGTTGTTTGCTTTTTGACCTTGTTTGTTCTTGATGTGGTTTGTCCTTCGTGTGGATTATGACCTCCCCATGCCTTCGGGGCCATAGCGGAAGATATAAATAAGCTGCAGTTTTGCTGTTTTATTTAAAAAGTTTTCGACACGCCTATATTGTGCTATGCTGTCATCTGCACAATTTATTTTTATTTTTTACTTATTATTTTTTCTCATTCTCATAAATTAGCAACAATTGCTTATTCCCCTTTACGTTTTATTGTAAATGTATTACATGCTTGCTTTTGTACGAATTAACTCTCACTATTCGTCTTCACGATTTTATTTGCGAGCATTTGTGCATGTGTTGATGATTTTATTTGACAGTTGCATTTCGCCTTTTAAAACAACGAAAGAGTCTAGCAACACTTTTAGATATCATGCATTGGACTTTTTTCTTTTTCTTTTCTTGCTTTGACTGGCAAAATGGATTGCAAGTCATGCATTATTAAAAAAGTAAGGTTTGGGAATTTCCCAACGATTGCGTCGTTTTAAGTCGTTGTTCTCTGAACAAGACAGGAAATTCTTTGGGTAACTGCATAGCTCCTATGAGATAATTTTTGTGAAGCATATTGCTTCTATAGGAAGCAATGTTTTCAGCTAGAACCCATCAAGGAATTCTCATTCTCCGAAGAAAGATGTTGAGGAGTGTTGAAATAGTTGCTGAACATTTCTGGCTTTGTAATCATACTGCCTACGAACTGTTATAATTAACAAGGTGCTTTTCCTACACACAGCTGTCACCAAGAAAACTAACGATATCTCAAGTGATATAAATTATGAAAAGATGAAAGGTCAAGTAGAGAATTCCGAGTCATTAAATTGCCTCTCAGGTGAATGCTATTTACTTTAAAATTTCGAAAATTTTTCTAACAGCATAAATGTTTAATGCTTGTTCGAAAAAAAAGAAAAAATTCGCTCGCTTAGTTCGCCTTAACTAATTGAAGAGGCTACCGTTATTAAAGAAATTATGGAATTTAAGAAAGAATATTCCAAACAAAAATATTCGATTCATTTGGATCAACTTAGTTGATCAGCAAATTGGTAGTATAAACGAAATGCTGAGAGTGAAAAAAGTTTTGAGAATGAGGTAAATTCCCGCGAGGATATTTGAAATTGTGAATTTTTTCATGGATCTATTTTGCTAGCTTTCAACCAAAAAAATTGCTTACTGAAAATCTCAACCCGTTGTAATTTGCCAAACATTCTGTCATTGCAGTCAAATAGAGGCGTTTAAGAGTGCTTCAACGTGAATTTTATCGAATAAAGGGATGGTTGTATTTTGAGAAAATTCAGTCATATTCATTTTCAAGGGAACCCTTTGTACTATCGAAGTTGCTTTTCGAACGCAAAAAGATTATACGTCAAAAAAAATATTGAGATGAATGAAGTAATAATATTTTTTTGTGATGAAGACGCGGTTATCGGCTCATGGCTATGTCGGAAATATTCATAGCTAAGGTAAGCGAAGCGAATAGGAAATTCTTGACCGATAAATGAGCCAAGAAAGACAAATGTACCGACAGCAAGACAAGCGAGGCGTGAAAAAACATTGAACCTTCCGTCTTATTTATGGCAGAACAGTGGTAAAACTATTGTCGATGAGAAGTGCGCAAGCTGAGCGAGATCTATTCAGAATAGTATGCGCGGATCTTAGTTCCGTCCGTGCAACAGGCACTGGCTTTACTTGAAATGATGCTGTATGACCTTCACTTACCTTCATAGACTCTGCACAGAACTGTTTCCTGCGATACCCGTACTAAAATTTCGAATACAGTAAACACGGACTATGCGAATGCTGCTAAGAGAGAACAGGCAATCTATGCAGAAATTAATTAGTGAAGCAGTGCGTAAACTATGTTATGCCTCTTCTGGCTCCCTAGCTACGCTGATCTTGCTCTCAATAACTATGCTAAAGTAGCATTCTCACAGCTTCAGAACTACTCTTCTGCCGGCTTCCTTTTCTGCTATTTTCAACACCTTCTTTTTCCTTTGAACGACTCTCAGGCAGCATTAAGCGCCACCCACTTTTATCAGATTTTTTCATTTTCATCGCTATCTTTCATGTCTTCATGTCAGTCCCCCCAAATATACGCTCTCCTTCCTCAAGTGTTGTCCAGGCATGATTAAAGATGTCTTTAAGGTGTCTGCCTATCAGCTAAAACAGCAGATACATATTCCGAAAACTGTCAAACAATAATACGTTCGACAGTTCATGTTGGCAACTCATCTTATACATCAGGTCCTGTATCTAAGGTAGGGCTGCTTGTTTCAGGAATAATGGACTGAATACGGAGCATATCTGCCGCTTATGATTTGAACAAAGTCCGTCTATAAAGAACTGAATTCCGTTTAATATTCTCTTTGCTTGCTGGTCTCGATTGTGTTCGTTCTTTTTAATTAAAGCTTCAATTGCTCAACAATTTGCCATCATCGTCTCATTTCAAGTAAAGTCATGCTGTTGGAAATACAAATTTAGATGGAAGAATTGTGAGCATAAGAAAATAAAAAACTCAGAAGATAATGAAAAAAATCTAAAAATAAAAGAAGTTGAACTACGTGAATCATTTCTAAGAAACCATTGAATCTGGAAAAAATCCATTTTCTCAACATTCATTGGTCACAGCCCATTGTCTGAGCAGGTACATTCATTATTCGTTTATTTATTAATTGACAATTACTCCATTTAGAATCGAATGAATTTCAATTTATGATAGGCATATGGGACCGAAGGAATCGCAAAAAAATAGTAAACTTTAAACATAAATTACTTAATCAGATGAATAAAAGTAATAAGGTACCATCTCTAAATTTGTTGCAATCTATGCTGAGTATAATGTTCGAAAGCAATCAGTTTAGCAGCTTGACAAGATTCATACTATCATGCATCAATGCGCTATCAAAACTCCATAGTGCTACATCACTGCAAACGACCATAGCCATATATCTCGTGCTAGATATAAATAAACATCCGTTAAAAAAACTAGCAAGAAAAGCGACCTCAGAAATCATCGATTATTCATGATTTATACGGCAATGATCGTCGCAATTAAATGTGCAAAGCATCATCGGATTATGTTGGAAACGGCATTTTCGAGAAGTCTGACCAGTAGGTTTGTATAGAGAACAGTGAGATATCGACATCAATCATCAAGCGTATTAATGCTATTCAACTCAATGATCATAAATTCATATACAAAAAAGGCTTCAAGGGATGCAAGCGAATGTACACTTCAAATCACTACCAATTTAAAAAGAAAAAGCAAGTACTTTGTGGATCACCTTTATAAGGTCGATGATAAGATGCTGGCGGTTGTTTGAGCATTTAAGTGTAACTCTCAAATTCACACTTGAGCTTGTACTATTTGGCAATAGAGAGCATGCCTACACAAAGAACGCTATCTCGCATGTTATTACTTTTTCTTATATTCCTTGTCCTTGTTGCTTTTTTCCAGATATCTCTGGAAATAGCACCAGATATGATATCTGGACTGGTAACTTTGGCCGTTTTCTATTGCTGCAGGCGTTACTGAGCTTGCTCAGACACGCAACAAGTTCAAACGTTCTTTCTGCACATGCTACCTGTGAAATAACAAGGAAGTAGATTAAAGTGCTTACCTGGCCAAGACATATTATTACCGCGAGGTCGTACTCTCCAATCGTAGTCCTTAAGGGTACGTTGAATAATCTCCTGCTCTTTAAGTTTCTTCTTGGCGTAGACGAATGTGCCCAGCAAAGCAACGAGCACCATCCGCGCCCAGCGCATTCTCCGATACACAATCCGACTAGGCTCTGGTGCTGCGCTTGGCTTGCGTCTCTCGCCTCCATTCATCGATTTGCGACCCACTTGCGTGTTCTCCCTCCTCCTGGCCCGTCTGGCGCACTTCCTCCGCTAATTTACAGCAATTACTCCATCGACTTCTGTAAGTGACGCTGCATTTGCACGCTGTCATCACCGCAACTTGTTACCGTGCATGTGTTCGACGATTAGCATGCTTGTTGCCTTATGCAACGCATATGCACTAAATGACATGAGCACAACCCTATGATCTCTCTGTCTGTGGGTTTCTCCATTTGCTTCTGGTCTATTCCAAGTGCCAACCTAGCTTTTCTTTAATTATTTTCTCGTGTGTGGGTGAAGATTAAATTCGAAGCGATGATGGCTATCACCGTGGTAGGCAGAATAAACCGTAGCCAGAATAAGGAATGCTTTGTGTTGTACATAGTCGGCGTGACGGCAAAGTTGTGCTTGCTGGGATATAAACGAAGTGCATAAATAGAGATTTGAACGTACGAGTGAAGTGGCTTCCAAAATTCATGGGACGGTATCACCGGGGACAACGAATGTCATAGTGCTCTGAAGGCTTAAGTAGGGATCAAAGGCATCGTATTTTGTGTGCACCTTCGGGGCACAATAGTACCGTGATTTTTGAGGCGATACCCTTCTGAGAGCTCTCAAAATATTCGCGTATTGCTGGTAAATGCATCTCGATACCTGGCACCATATTTTGCACCACACGCTTAGTTAAGGGTGAAGATAATAAACGAGAATTGAAGAGGAAATATTAAAAGAACATGAAGCATCTTAAATTTTGTAGAGATTGAGTGTGTTTATTACCAAAACAGTTTAAAGATGATAATATCGTAAAGTTGCATAATTCAAAAAGCACTTTTCTGATCGTTTCCTTCATCTGTAGAAAGCAAACTCTCATATCCTATAGCTCATTGAAGATGCCGTTTTTTCTCATGGGGATGCGATTGTTCCTGACAAACTCTCGCAATCGAGTGGCATTACATGTCTCGACGCACTTTTGGAACATCGAATTAGGTGAGGTCTTATGACAGCTGTTAATTTTTAAGATTAACATCTATTCGAGAACGCTTATAATTGAGGTTCTTCGTAATTCCTTCCACGATAAGGGAGTGTTGTATGTTTAAATTCTTCATATGCTTCCTTTCCTATCTCTGCCAATGACAGCCATCCTAATTTTATTTCTTGGAGCATCAAAACAATTGATAGCGCATCGGATTAATCTAATGCCTAAGAAGTGCTATTTCTAAACTACTTTTCTAAGACTTACCTGGCAGTCCCTATGGAGGAATGCTTAAACCCTCTTTGTGATGAAAAAAGGTACCTTAACATTTATCACCTGATGAAGGTAGAAACTGGGTTCAATAGCTGCTCAGTTCTAAGATTGTTCTGCTCAGTAACCTGGGTAGGTTTAACTTGAGTAACTTTTTGTGTGGAGAAACGAGCTGAAATAATTATTGCCCTGGATTGTGCCAATCAAAAGTGGCCTATCTTCCTTACTGTATTGTACTGAACCTGTTCAAGGGAGTTTGTTATTATGTAGGGTATCTAATGTGCTTCAAATTGGTGGATATATTTATAGTTTTTACTCTTTATGGCTTTTAGGACCGCTGAATCAGGCTATATTACATCATGAATTTCGTTAGTGGCAAACATTGCCGGCTTTTGATTTTGCATACGTCAATAATTCAAACTATGCGCATCAGCCTCTCAATGATTAACAGTAGAAAATGGCTTCATGATTCGGCATGTCCCATTTTTCGAGCATATTTCAAAAGGAGTTGGATTATATGAAGTAAATATGATCATTTCTGCCATCTTTGTACCTCCTCTTGCACGAACAGTCGGAGCTGTTGAGTGAAAATTTTTGATGGGACAGTTTGTCAAGGAGGGGAATCCAATCAAGGTTCGTAGGGGAGCAACCCAAAACGTTATGTTGTTAATTCAAACTGAGAGGTCAAATACGCTTCCATGAAATTTCAAAGATTCATGGTGAACGTTTCAACGCTTGTTACACAGTACGATGCGTATATTCTCATTTTCAGTAGATTTTTTCGGTAGATCATTTATTTTTTCAGTATATTACCAGCGGATCATCGAATTTCTTGACAGTGGTGATATTTTTATACGATCACAGGAGTTCCGTAATCGGAAATGAGGCAAGCTTATAGAGCTTCTATATCACCTTCAGAGTGAGACAACAACTGGGCATCTTTCTATGTTATAGTCTAGAGAGGAACAGACTTTCATTTTATCAGGAAGCACAAATGAATGAGGACCAAGTGGCAAAAAGTACGGTTTGTATAACAAAAGCTGTCATGTGATGAATCATACATACGATATAATCAATCATTACCTTATATACCACAAGAACAAAGCAGTAAAATTGACGCTTTTATACGGTATGCATATTGATATGCAGCACATTTGCTTACATTTCGACACACTTTATGAAGTATTCAACGCAGTATGAATTTCGCTTTGTATCGGAATGCTTTTCCTTGTCTATGTGACGCATTTAGTCATTAACCGAAGCCAAGCATTGCTGAATATTTCTCTATGCTTGACATATAAAATAGATGAGGATGCATCTTCTGTGATCGACTCAATATATCTCTATATGTAACCACATAGCCGTTCACTGCTTGCGTTTGCGATAGGTTCATTGGACAACAACCTGGTTGATTACAGTTAACAAGTGAGCTTATTTGTAAGAATGCTTCCGACATTAGATTTTCCGCTTGCTTCCTTTCTATGGTTCTAAAGAAAGACATATTGAAGTATATTCGGTGAGGCCAATATTGCGCTCTCATGTCATATCAAAATCGCAGCAAATGTCAAAAATGGATTTTCTTCACGCGAATTCAGTTTAGATGATCAAAAAAATTGGTCTGTGAGACGAATTGATGCAAAATTTGTTCGAATGCAGTAGGTTTTGTCGCTAGTGGAGTTTAATCCAGTGGAAATTTAAAATTAATGCGCTATCCACTAACATTTAAGACATATGGGAATGTGTGTCTAAGAGGCATGCGATCTTTGAAATATTGTATATCAAACCAGCTGGTCATAGCAAAATTCCAACAAGCGGAGAATAGGGATGACAGCATTTGTTTATTTTTAGTCAACAGTTTAGTCCCTTTCATTCCTCTGAAAGAGTCCCATTCCTTAATTTCTTCTTTTTCCGACAGGTTCGGTTCTTTTTTCAAATAACTTAAATATTTTAAAAGAATCGGCTTCCTTCGTTCGTATTTTTTAAGGAGACAAATGGTTTCATTTATTTTCTCCATAATTCTTTTGGTCTTAAACGGCTCGATATTTCAGGTCATTTCTGTTATCAGTTGAAAAGATTGTGTTTTATTTCAAAATTATAAAGAAATTACGCGATTTGTTTTTATCCAGTTTCACAATTTTGCTTCGCAGAAATCCCTCATCGACATCGCTTTTGAGTGTACGTGTCTGTATGTGTCTGACTATCTGTCTGGCAGTTTCAGCTCGAGAACTACTGAAGCTAGTGTCATTAAACATTTTCATACATTTTACAATGGTCACGTCACAAATAAACGATTCTTTGGAAATTTTTTCACGAACAAGCAGATAATTTAAAGTGCAGAAGCATTCTCTTGGCATAATTATCATTTGTTTGTCACCTGTATGACCGGTCGGTCACTTGAAGGGAATACAAATCTCACGTTCTGCATTTATTTCTTATCGTTGACCTTTCTAAGCATTTATTTCTATGCATTCTTACAAGTTTCGCTTTTCAGAGCACATTATGGTGGTCTTGCCTATGCGTATCTACGTCAGCTTGTCTGTCTATCTGTCTGCCTGCTTTTCATAAATCTACATATCAGTGTCAGCTCGATACCTCCTGAAATCAGAGTTACAGAACTTGATGTTTGTAATCTTCAACACAGGTTGATTTCGTATGCCGACTTTCACGCTTATGTGTAATATTTCAAGTGGTCTGTACTAAGTAGCTTGCGATTTGTATGCAGATTACATTCAATCGGATCGTACTTTATGACCGTTTATTCGGAAAAACGAGTATATTGTACAACATTTGTGTGAGCAATGGGCCCATTTCAAATATGAATGCATTATTGCACATAATTTATTAGTTGTTAATAAGTGATGAAGGCGATCGGTCAGATGAATGAAATAGAAGTGCACATATCATTTCATCCGCTCCTTAATGCTCCATCCCTTTATTATTAGCCGGTAATTTGGGAGCGCGATTGCACAAGCGCATATTCATGCTGGCTTCTCTGTCATACATTCCCATTTGTAGGTTTCTAGAAATCCCATTTGCAAATCACATCGCGATAGGACATATATCTGTACCTGAACTTGTGCTAGTTTCAAAGTTGAGGCTAAATGAGCTAGTGTTGCTGAATTTGATAGATGTAATCCACTCTGTACTGAAAGTTGGCCCTATACACAAAGTTTCAAATTCATAATTCACCTTCGAGAGCAACTATGGATATTTAAAGGTGTGTAATAGTTTACAATCTTTAATAATCGCCAGAAATGAACAAAAGACAATTTTTTTAGAAGAAACCGATGTTCTTTGAAGGAAATTTGTGAAAAACGATTTGGACCAGTCAAAAATATAGTTGCATTATTTAATGATGGTGGTTAAAATGTAATGACGGTAGCTGAGATAGACACAGTATCTTATCAGTTCCTTTGGGCACGCTATGTGCTTTTTAACTTGTTTTGAGCAAATAATAAAGTTGTTGCTAGAATCCGCAAAAGCGAATGAAATAATAGGCTCCCGATGATACACATTTCTGATGCATTTGAAATTTTATGTGAAACATCCATAGAACAACGAAGAGGTGCTAGGTAATATAAAAAAGAGCCATATAATCCTGAACAGGTTTTTATGGAAAGGCTGACGATCGAACATTTTTTATATACAAATATATAAGTTATAATTTCGACCAGCTAATGCCGTAATAACGTTACTTGCTTACGCTAACATTTGCTGGAATTCTTGTTCGAAGCGATTGCAAAGAGTTGCTTGATGCAGTTGTTTTAGCAATTTTACTTTTTTAACAAATCAGATGGTCATCGCAAAAAATTTCCTCCTCCTTGTATTCCCCACCCCTTTCCTCTCGCACCTCAGATATGTCTCTATTTTGTGCACATATTTCCGTGGTGATGTTTGAGCTGGAACCGACTGACTCTGCACTAATTGCCAAACATAAAAGAGGATGTTTTGCGCGGAAAAAGATTTGTTAATTGGGCGCAAATCCAGCTATATTTATCGTCGATTACGTTGAATGACGAGGATTTGCACTATGAACGTCTTTTTCGATGAGCAGTTGTGATTGCTGAGGACTAATCTTGATTGACAACATGCCACATAGCCAACTGCAAAATTCTATCCACTAGGAGTCGTGGTTACTTCACTTCAAATAACAACCATCACCGTTACCTTCATTCCAAGAAATGTACCATGGTGTTCGATTCTTTTCCATTGATTAATTCCCGACAATGCAAAGCAACAATTCTGCACATCTCGCAAACATGCCAATTTAAGGCGTATTTTTTAATCAACCAATGTTGCCTCCCCCCTTCCCCCTGTCAGAGTTATTGGAAGGGGAAAAGATTCAGCTTATTCAATAAATTTGTCTTAATAATGATTCTTCTATGAAACAGCTATGTGCTCCATTCGAAATTACTCCAGTGATGCTCTAATTACTCCAATGACCTACGCAGAAGTTTTGCTTGATGAGTTGATAAAAATTTTTCATGGAATAGGAGGACTTGGTTGGGAAGAAAGAAAGGGATGCATGAGAGTGAAGCTCAGCAAAGATCGAAATGCGGCATGACCGATTGATAAGACCAACTTCTCGGTAATCTGGCATGCTGTTAGGATGTCAAATGGTCCATTTCGAGGGTTGACCACCCGCCAAGAAGGATTGAACTTGATAATCTTTATCACTTTATCATGCTCCAGATGGTAGCAGAATTGATTCACTTCGCAAAAGTAGAAGGAAGACTTCCGCTTTGCTTTACAACATCAGTTCAACAGGCCTATATTTGCAATGTCATACAACCCTTCTTTTAGCTGAATTTTGATACCATTAAAAATTACGGTTTCCCTTGAGATAATAAGGATCACAGCCATGAAAGAGTTAAATTTCGCGCAAAGAAAAACAAGCAGCAATGTTCGAGTAACGTCGAACTAACGTGGATTCGATCATCTCAGCTCGTTTTGTAACCTTCAAAACGCTGCATATAGAAGAAAAGTTGATTGGTTATTATATATATATATATATATATATATATATATATATATATATATATATATATATATATATATATATACGTAGCAGGTATAAAGCTTTGGAAGGTTGCATTAACACCTACGGCGAGAACCTTTTCCCAGAAGCCACTTTTCTATATTGAACTGCACATGATGAACTACATTTTTCTAGCAACGTGGATTTCCGTTTAACTTGCATGCGTTCTTGCTTATTGTTCATTTCTCTTCGTTCATCTTATGCTTTTCCACTTGTCTGCATTTCTTGTACCTTTGTGCTTTCACGATTCACTCTCATTAAATAGCAAATTGTATGCATCCCACCATGTGATCGCAGAAATATTCTATGGCCACATATATTTCTAGACGAATTTAGTAATCACATTAAATATTTATTATACCATTCGATCCACGCAATCGCAATCGTAAGTATTGGTGAAGGACGACGACCTATAGGACGACGAAGTATCGATTATGGTCTAATGTAAGCGCATATATCGACGCTTGAGTATTGACCTGATTCCCCGGACTATGCAATTTTTTTTTTATGTTCCTATTTTCTGTTGAACTGTTTTCATTCATTCTTCACGATGACAATGTCAAGGTAAGAACATGTTTTCGATGCAAACTTTGATCACGATCAAATGTAATCCAAAAGGCAAAACGGCTGCAATCAAAAATGCTGTAAAGCATTAAAAGCAGAGCTCGGATCTGTAGCAATATTCATAGAGATGGTTTCTTCTTGGGGTCATATAAAATTTGGCATCATTGAAGAAGAACGTATTTTCGAGATGCTCTAAAAGGTTTTGATATTTTACAAGATCGATATTCGGGAGAATATGCCTCTTTTCAAGGTTTTTGGCACTTATTCATATAAATTATTTTGCTATGCTGCTGTTATTTTATGATCATAATGTTACGTTGATATATTCATATTACTATGAATTTTGCTCACCTCATTACTAATATATCATGCATAATGACGTCATTCGAATGCATAAATAAAATTTGAGTGAGCAATGCAATCGATGCATCAACCGCATCCATCATTTCCGATTAACGGTACATAGACCTGTCCGTATCAATATTTCAACGCAGCAAAATAAACATTTATCGTACGACTGCATTATAAGGCGAAAACATAAGGAGTTTTGCCAAACGATAGCTGAAGTGTTTTCGATACGATAAAAGAGTCGAATATATGAGGAATATTTATGACGACGCTTTAATGCTTCAACTGATTGATGATGACGTTAGTGAAAGTTCACAATAAATCCACATCTTTTCTCCTATTTTCCACATTTATCTAAATCATTTCATTCAGTAGCTGCTCCGGCCATTCGAATGTTTTATCATCAATATTTCCCTTTCTTTTCGCAAGAAGAAAACACATTAGCTGAAACAGTGATTACATCTTTGGTGGAAGCTTCCGAGCTGAAGATGCTTACGAGTATAAAATGGATTGATATAAAATAAACGAATACACCACAGTTTGATTGTTTTTTAACCTTGAAGGAGAGAATACTAGAGTGTAATTTGCGTAAATTCATATCAAAAATGAAACAGTATGTAATAATTTAAAGTTAATAACAAGAGGTACAATATTAAGGAGAATAGTTTTCGTGAAGTCGTCATACGAACACCACTGCAACAAGAATATATGATTCGTACACTAACATTTACACACTTGCCAAAATTGATGAACGAAGAATATAGGTGGCTAATAAGATCTTTTACTGGAGCAAAATTTGGTGAAAAATTCGCTAGAAATCCGTAAGGATGAGATCGGGTGTGTGGAATTTTACTAGTGGTATTCATTAGGTCAGTCTGTTCAGTGCTTCTAGAAAGCTCTATAAAATACTAAATTTCTTAGGCTGCCATAATATATATCACCAAAGATGCTAGGTGCAATATTCTTATTTTTTGATGCTTTTCTCCTGAAAGTTTTCCAGTTACCCAACAAAATCATATAACAAGAAACTGTACAATTAAACCTCTCTTTACTTGGCTTTTTATTTGAAGTGATGATGAGAAATAATATCAGTTATATTTGAACAATTAATGGGAAAACGTATAAAGATGACTGATCCGAAGTGCATTTTGCATTGTTGGCGAACACTGCAAAATTACTGACGAAAAATAAATGATTGTCAGGATATATGTATGCAGAACGCTGAAAATAGAATTTTGAAATTTAGTCGGTATATATTAGTCGACCTCGAACTATATTTTTTTTGTTTTGTTTTTTTTTCCTTGCACTTAATCTAACAGTCTTGAAATAGTCATCAACATGTGAAGATGAAAAAATTGTTCGCACTTCTTGCGACGATTGTTTTTTTTTTTTTTTTGTTCTAGTGGATCTTTAAGTTACAGAGAAACAAGATTTTATAGAGAACTCGTATGAGTAGACGGATTGATTGAAATATGAAGGTATTACCGCACTTTTCTATCTTTTGTCGGTCGAAAGCGCACACACTCTTAATTTCTCCGAAACGTTTTCCAAGTCGCCTAAACGTTGAAACTCACTGTTGGGCGTGTTGCCGCAGTGACCACAATTCCCCATCGAGCTACGGTTTAACCGTAAGGCATATAAAGATGCGCACAAACTTATTCTGGCGTATATGACGCTGCAATGGAACAAGCTGATTTCCGTACGGGAAACGTTGAAGATAATCAACTGCCTCAAGTCGAATGGCTCATTCGTACAACGTTCGCAGAATTTACACTCGTCTTGATTCTTTCCTTGTATGAGTAAATGTTTAGCATCAAGCATTGTAATTCAATCTTCGTTCTTTTAGCTAGGCAAATAGGACATGTGCTAGCAAACGGAAATTCTTTTGGTCATTCGTGATCCGGAAAACCAAAAAAATTGCAGTGAGAAGTCAGCCGGAATCCTCCAGTGTTAGACTGAAATAATGACTATAAACCGATGTTTTGTGTTGGCACTTTGAAAAACATTAGCACAAAATCATAGCCGAAATATTTTTGAAGTACACACTCATTTTCTTGTTCTCTATTGATTTCTTCCACTTTTGGCGGATGAATATATATTTATGTTTATATTGGCTTGCAAAAATATATTTTAAATTAATCGATACATTCACCTTTATACGATTACAAAAAATTAGTCTTGTATATCGCCACTAAAACGACTGCTTCCTCAAGGGAATCAGTGATTGTGCAGTCTAAAAAACAACAATCAGCTCTATTCGGCAAAAAAAAACTTCAAGCCTCACCTCAAATGGATTTGCTGTCGATTGCGAAAGAAATGAGGAAAATATTGTTGCGAACGGAATACTGTAGATGAAGAACAAAATGAATGAGCTTTGAAGAGTTGTGCGTATCCGATGGAAATTTGCGCTTGAATCAGGGACGAATACACGGCAGGTCCAGTAGACTTAATGTGCTTAAATCAGTGGAATTGGTATTGGTAAGGTAGGATCGATGCACGAACAGAGACAGGTATGATCTTTGTACCTGATCTTAATGGTTTTTTTGAGTGTATTGCAAGTTGGTAAAAAAATCTATATGGGCTTTGCAAACAATTAACCGTTTATGCGAGACGTTGCGATCGCTTCGGCAATTTGCCCGAACCGCAACGAATAAAATTGCCCAAAAATGCTTGATTTCATATTCTAATATGCGAATGTTTCCCGTTTCTTAGGGGAAAAAGAAATTCCTGCATTTAAGGTGTAATTCGTTTACATACGATTTGGGTGCATTTAATTTTACATCTTTATTAGTATAAAGTGGCTCAGTAGTCGTTGTTGGTGTTGTTCCTTTGTTTGATCGGTGTGCGACGCAGGTTCGTTGTAGTCTCTTCGTTGGGATGATTTAAACTTAAATCGAAGCAAAAGGTGTTCCGAGCAGCGAGTACTCGAACCTCGATCTTGTAGTGTCGGTATCCCAGCTCAGCTATCTTCCGCATTTTTCGTTTTCACTTATCTTTTCATGTCTTTATCTGAACACTAATTTGGCCCAACTCTAACATATACAGGACTTAATATATGGCTATCGCTAAAGCTGTGATGTCTGTTATTGGAGTTATTATTGCGGCTGCGCACCATTTCGCAGTCGGGCAAAAATGTTTGTCTTTGACGTGACTATGTAATTGTCATGAGGAGATATCGGTCAGCCGGAAAACGGGGCTAGTAGAACTCCTCGCAAATAAGTGGCACTTTTTTCTGAAGTCTAATATGAGGAATGGTGGAATGAAAGGTATAGGCAGATGTAATAGAGGTCTTAAGGTGGGGTAAAGCTGAAGTTCTTTGCTTTCGTAAGGGCGCAACTCAATTGCAGAGGTTGAGGTCCACACGTAGTTGCCGAACAAATTCGAGCTCTTTGCTAGATATTCAAACCCACAATTTAAAAATTGGCTCCAAGTCCAAAGTCTGTGAAAAAACTTACAGTCAGAATATTGCGTTTCGGACTTAATTCAGTTGGATGTAGGCGTTTAAAACAAGACTTTTGTTTCCTGTATTGGGTAATATATGTGTTCGTAGAAGTTGAATTTTCCAAGTTTTTTTTTCTACTTTTTTCATCTGCCGTTTGTCCCATACTAACAGCTTAAAGCTAGGGAAGTGCTTTGTCCAAAGAGATTAAACAATACGAAAGAGCCTTTCATCCTATCTGCTTGCTTCGAGCAATATTGTTGAGCTGAAAGCGTTCTTCAACCCTCCGTTGATTATGGAACATCTAAACTGATCACTTGAAATAGCTTAAGTTGACATAGGTGTTTGCTATTTTTGCGATGCGCATCGAATGTGTTTTAGTTTGCCGCATAATATTCTCTTTCCTCGTTTTTTTTCTTCTCTTTATTGTTGACACATTATGATTTTCATTGCGCATTGTACACAGTTATCAAATAAATGTAAATGCGAAAAATACTTAAAAAATAATTGGCCATTTCGAATTGGTCACTAGAGGTCAGCGCTCTAAGAGTGAATGCAGTTTGCACATTCTGCATCTTCGATACTGTGAGGATGGGGGCGTCATTTTGGCATCTGTATTGAAATAAAGCCTCCTCGATACTATACGGCTTATAAAACCTCCGGGATTATAATCAAATAATACGAATTTTGTTTGGTGATCACGCTTGAGAAAGTGGCTACATGCGTGGGATTTAGTATGTCAACTGTATTCCCAATGAATGCGTTCCATTTTAGGTTACAAGTGGATCGGTGGTCGATGTCGAGATGTCGGCCGGTGCATCGAATGTGCAGTTCGTTCAAATTGATAGTCTGGTATGCTTTGATATGCAATGATATTTTAAGCTAGAGATTTTGTTGTCATGTAACTGCACTGTCTTTGTTTGAATTTATCGAAAGGTGAGTGGGTAGTTAGTGACCACATTTGGTGAGGGCTGATATCGATTAAGGAGGTATGCTTTTGCTGAAGGACTGTTGCTTGCTAGAGAAATGCATTGCACTTTCGTGCTCACGTTATAGACCGAACTAATTTAGTAACGCGTTTCGTAATGTTTATTCATATGGGATGTTGTCTCCTGTTTTCCCCGAAGTGCACTTTTGATGTATAATAGGTCATACTTAGAGCTAAAAGTTTCATATGAACAGGTGTTTGATGTGTATTAGAGTTTGCTTATTGAATTGCTTGAAGGACGAGGATGAGGAAAGTTGGCAGTCGGAAACAAAAGCGATTTGCAAAAGCCTTTTTTTGAGTTCATTGTCTAATATTGAACTTTTTTCTCTCATAGATTTTGTATGAGAAGTTCAAATTTCACTCGCACCGTTTAGGCTGAAAATTGCAAAATCAGACGCTTTTCTACCCAAGATACAAAAATGTGCTAATTTCCATTGAAAATTGCAGAGATGAAGTGATGATTTCTCTCGGTTTTTAATATTCTAAGGAATTTCTTTTGTCCCGCATTACTATAAACAAAAGTTGATGTTGAAGGTTGTGAAGAAGGCAGATAATGACACAGTTCTGATAAAAAATGATACGCAAATGTCGAAAGTCACATTATGAGCGTTTTCAAATTCAAATGTCAAGAGTGCAAGTCTCAAAGGCGCAAATCTTGCAGATGTCGGGAGCACGAATTGTTACCACTATATATTGGGGCGCTGATGAAATCACTTGGCTTCAGATTCGATATTGCAAAAAACGCATCCTGCCGCCCTTATAATGCGCATTCCCACTTATTTTATTTCTTTCTTTTGGAATGACCTTTAGATGTTTCTTAATGTGCATCTCATCTTTAGGTAGTGATGAAGATTGTAAAACACATCGATTCGGAACTATATGCGGGGATGAATGAGGTGGCTGGTGAGACGTGTCAAGGCCTTTTGACAGGTATTCTTGCTTAAAGGTGTATCTTTTCAGAGATTGGTTTCGAGGAATTTGGGGTGTGTTTCGATGTTTTGGCTCGAAACGAATCCTTTAAGGCCGAAACCGAAGGCTTGTTTTGTGAAGTATGGGGAAAGGACAATATATTACCATTGCCTTCCAGTTTTCAAAAAGTTTTTTGCGTTGTAATTTTCTGTCGCATTTCGCTGATCGATACCTTTGATTGATTGTTTCCGACGCAGCAATATTTTGACAATACGAAATTAACTTTTGGGAAATCTGTGTTCATATGATATACACTTTAGCCGTTCGTTCTATTTGCAAGACGAATTCACTGTACGGTTTACAAACCAACAACAAAAGGTGCGTATTAATGCTGCGTACTTACCTGCCTGGGCTTCTAATGCGGGTCTACAAAAGATCAGTTTTTTGCGTCTTTGTCGATGTAATCGAAGGTCCGACCTGCTACAGAATGATGCAAAATTGAGAGCATCTTCGAGCGTCTATAGGCTTTCTTGAGCTTAATGGGTCCATATCACTATGCGGTTAAGGACTCTGAAGTGTGCACTACACGGAAAACTTCACTGCTTTAACTTTCTTGCTTGCCAAGTTGGGACAGTCGCACGGGCAGACATAAAAGCACATGTGTGGCACGGATATGACGTTGCACTGATGTGTTTTGCAGGTGAAAATAAACAAAGCGCACAAAAATTGTTGTTTCGTATTTTTTGCAGTTGTCTAAGTTTTCAGTTCTTTTCTACGCCTATGTACTTTATCTCTGATGGTCACTCCCACAGCGTTATTGATAGTCATTCCTACTTTAAGCTAAACTGGGCTAAACCCCCTCACCCCAATTGTGAGAGAGCTTTTGGTAGCCAAAAATCAACGAGGAGACGCTGCTAGACGGATACTATCAAGTACATACTATAGGGGTTTTTCCTTCAGAATTCCCCACGAGTCCATTGATGTCATTCAGCACTTGATTGTAATGAAAGCTTCGCCCTCCTATAACCGGAGGAAGAGTTGGCCCTTTCATGGAATAAAAGGAATTGCACTTGTATGAACCAAATTCACTAGTGGTTGGTGGTCGCCGAACACCAGTCCCATGTATATTTTTTGCAAATCTGAACAGACATGCATGTAGTTCGTATCTGTGCACATCTGCATGTGTTTGTCCGTTCCGTTGTTTCACTTCAAAAGCGACCAACCCACTGCCTATGAAATTCGCTGCTTATATTCCACGTCCTTTCGTTCAACGATGTGACCTCCTAAACCATATGTTATTCTGAATGATCACCTCTTTTGTCTCTTTTAGAATGTCGAAATAAGAATTTTGCAATGCAGACTCACAGAAGTGTTCGATTTGTAAACACCCGTTTGGTCTTGTCCAACAGTGAAATGATGTCAAAAAGGAGCTTTCGGCTATCGATATAAGAAAGTGATATGTCATTGTTTTTGCATATTGGACGATCGAATGGATTGGTCTAAATGTCAAATTTACTAATTGTTAATATTTTTTTTATCCTGTTGGATGCAGTTTGTTGATGATTGTGTAAGTAGATTGTTTTTCCTTTATGACATTTATTTATAAATATAGGAATGATGAGCAAAACTTAATTATGTAGGTTTGGTATCGATAGATGAACAACGTCTAGAAATTACGAATTGCTTCCCGACGGCACGAGCTGAGCCAATGATTGAAGGTGATGAAAATACGCCTGCGAATTATCAGTACGAGGAACAGAAACAAGCTGAAATGCTGGACATGCTGCGGAAATTCAGGTGCACTTTTCTGTTCATTTGGCAACTTGGTGAGGGGAGCGGGAGGGCAGGGAGTGGATGGAGGAGGATTCTGTCTTTCAGAGTGGTTTGGCTGGACTCAACTTCACTGAGATACTTATCTGCTTGTGTTTCCGTTTTCGAGTTGCAGGATAGACTTAAGGAGGTGAGGCACCAGCAACATCGGTTACGCAACTTCACATCCTTTGCTTATCATGGACAAGATTGCAAAGTACTCTCTTTCAGCTATTTGAAATGAGTGAAACACACGCATTTACACTTGAAATAGTGGAATTCTCACAAAACTCACCGTTTCTTTGAATACCCTAAATGTATCCGCTTGTGGACGTTGAAAGCATTAGCAGAATCTATCTTTTCTGAGCCCAAATGTTATTGATTATCTGGCCAGAACATGATCTGCTGTCATATATAGTTCTGCATTTACGGGAATCACGTGCCAGTCTTCCAGGAGAGTAACGGCCTTTGGTGTCACTCTTCGGGTATATCATATATAAGCAGCTTCCTCTTTTTGCTTCTCAGTTTGAGATTTGGAGGGAAAGCGGAAAGCACTGGCTCCCCAGGTGTTCGTCCATTCACAAATCTTCAAAAAGTTGGGTTGGCGCGGAATCAAGAAAAAAGTTGGTGCCAAGTGGTAGTGAAACCGTGCAAAGAAAAAAACAAGAATTGCCAGCTCATTTCCACATTTTCATATTAGTGATATGAAGCTATCGCTGATATAAGGAACGAAGAAAAGTGAAAGATGCACCGAACAGCAAGGATTCGGACCGCGTTTCTGTGCTGTCCGGACGGGAACATCTATTCTTAACGCATGATGAGTAAATGCTCTCACCCGGATGATGAGAGATCGGAGGTTCGATTCACAACTGCTTCCTGCAATTTTCGTTTTGTGAGGCGCCCCTAAACACTGCTGTAGCACAAGGCCATATTGCCACATTTAATCGGGAAGAATAGTAATGCTCACAATTTTAAGGTCATGAGCATCGGCGCCAAAGTTTGGGCGTCGTATACGTGTATGTTTTATTTTTGAAATTATGTTTCTACCAAGGGATGTTTCCCGCAGCTGAGGAGCGGATTTCTAGAAGCATTCATTTTGAAGGAATATGAACATCGATTATGAGCTGGTAGGTTTCTACCAGGCTCATCCGTTCGGTGCATGTTTCGCGCAAGAAATGGTTGATTCCCTTGTCGACTATCAGGCCAGTGTGCAGGACGGCGTAGTACTCATTTACGGTTCGTTCTATTTTTTTTTACATTAATTTCTGCTTTTGCATCCATTTCTTGTTATGAGCTTAGCATCTGTGGTTTGTCGGAGTGGGGATGATCTGTGTGTAGAATTGGAAGGCAGAGGAGCTGTAAGACTCTGCATAACCTTTAAGGATTGTTGACATTGCGATGGTTTTGTGCGTAGAGCCGTCCATTTCGGCAACCTTCTCTTTTCCCGGCATACACCTTACGAACTGTTCACAATATCTGTTTAAATTGTCGTAGATAAACTTAACATATTAGCTGCTTCCTGATTGCAGGTGCCGGCATTGACTAATTGATATCAATAGTAGAATTGCACTACCGGAAACTCACACAGCAACTACTGCGGTCTGCTTCACAACCTTTGGGAGCCTAAATAATTTGAAACAGTGTTGTGTCTGGTAATCAGACTCTTGCATAGTAGTGTACCTGACAGGATTGATTTGCTTGAAAACTTTTTGTTTCCTGTTTTCTTTATCTAATGCAACCATCAGGTGCTAGTTCCTTTGTTCCGTTTGTATTCCTTTTCAGTTTCCTTTTACAGTTTTTGCAAAAGTACATTGTGGCGACGTCCTACATTCATGTATGTGTGTATGTAAGTCCGTTAGATTCTACTGATGAATCACAAGAACCATGTCTATAAAATTTGCCCGATGTAGTCCACGTCATAGACTCTAATTCTCACTCCATATTCATTGCAATCTCTCATCTTAGTAAATTATTGATAGCAAAGTTGCCTCAGATTTTTCGAATCAGACTTATGGCTGGTGCTGTGCATCGGGAAACAAACTTTAAGTTAAATTTGTGAAGTGGAACGCCTTTGCAGAAAGATGCATTATTAACTTTATGCGAGCATTTTTTACTGTTTGAAAAATCGCTTGGCTTGGTAGGCTGAAATATATAAGCGCATATCGATGCAGCCTGTGATGCGCTTCTTCACTCGTTATTTAATTGTGAGCATATTTAGATGCTGTAAAGACTCGACAAGGTCAGCTGAGCATTCGCGCCTATCGACTCTCTCCAAAAGCCCTCGAAATGTGCCTCGAGGGTGAATGGAGTCCTGAAGGGTATGCCTTTTCTCTATTTACAGATAAAACATTCATGCAGAGAGTGTTAATAGACGAGATGTGCACTTCGGAAGTGTCAGGAGTAGACGTTTGTTGTGCCTTATGAAGATAGCGACGCTTGTTATTAGCGAATTGAAAGGAGAAAAGTGCGTCGTTTTGTAGATTTAGGAGCAAAGATTAGAGAAGGATAGAATAGATTTAAATTTATTCGTTCCATTATCTTTACAAAGGCATTGGGCTGTCCCTTCATCGAATAAGAGCGATGAAATTCAGCTTTGAAAATTTATGCAAGTGACTTCTTGCAAGCGCTAACTTAGTCGAACTACTTCTTGCTTGTGCATGAAATCCTTTTGTAGCGTATTGAGAATTTGTAACGTTTTTTTCAAATGCGAACAAATTTTCCAAAGCGGAATGTAACTTATCGTTCGTTCATCTGTGCTTCATAAAGGGCTTAAGTTAGAGAATGACCTTCAAAATGTTTAAATATTTCCAGTCGAATGATTACATCGAGCGCATCACCTTTATGAATATAATGGACTCCGTTCTTTTTTCATTCAAGAAATAGTATTGCGACATGCGATTTCACAGCCATCTAAGGGAAAAGTGTCAATAAGGCGAGTGATTTCCAGCCAGTGGGAAGAGGAAAGAGAAGTCGGTTTGTGGTAAAGTACTATACCGTTGAGAGCTTTCATGCTTCTTATCCATTTCATCAAGTCGATATAATTGATTGGAATCATTCTCAATTGTTGTAGCGTTGAATAGTTACTGTCGTTTGCGAATTGCATTCTGATAGACTGGCAATTAAATGCGCTGATTTGACTGACTATTCAATGTCAACCGTTTAAAGCATTCTCGTTTATAAGAGGCAATTTGCATGTTCGCGTGCTTACAGCGGAGAGATTGGCATCTTTTTCCGCATGGTATTGCGGAATGAATATTATATAGCTAGCAGGTACTGCTAATGACGAGTGTTTGTAGTGTTCGAGCAGCAGGTCTTTCGTTCGAGAATATGTTCGATGAGTTACCAGTGGTGATCAAGAATAGTCATCTGGTTAATGTGATGCTTGCCGAGCTTGCACTTACGGCTAATCGGGCGTCGCTTGCATCATCGGCTCACCTCGAACTTGGAACTCGCAGGTCGATCTTCTGTTATGCATTTATGTTTCTCAATTTTCTCGATGTGGGCTTTGACCGAAGGAGGAAAAACAATTTTTCGTAAGAAAATTGCACTCAGGCTGAAAAGTAATGCAAAGAAAATAGGTCACGTGATCTTCATCCTAATTTGATAGAAAAGAAGATCGAAATACGGATGCTGCCAATAGTGTATATGATCTGCGTTAGTGGTTGGATCCACAGTATTCCACATATGTTCTGTGTTTTTGCATTATGCTTAAAAATGTTGGTATTTTGATTTCCTATAGCTGATCAAAAATTAACCAGAGCGGGGAAGCTTTTCTGGGATTATTTTACCCCAGAATTTGGACATAGCTGTCGTGAGTGAGATAATAAAGAATAGTCAGGATACAAGAGATTTCTTTATTGCTTATAGCCATCTCACAGCAATTTAATGGCAGTGCTGTGAATACGATGAAACATATTACTGCAGACATACTATAATTATAGTAACTATGTCTGTTGCCACTGTTGTTGAACACTTGCAGGCATACGAATTTTTTTAGTCAAAATCCCCAAAAATTCAGTCAAAAGCGTGCTCTACCCAATCAATTCCTCAAATGGAAGAAGATTGTATAGCGTTGAAGACTGCTTATACGAACATATATTTTTGACAGCCTCATAACTAATATAATTGCGACCCAATAAAAAAAGTGCTGTATTCATTCGATGCAGCGATGATCAGAATTAAATATCTTGGTTTCTGAAAGATTTCGCGAGATTTTTCAGATAGGATCGTCGTTGATTGGCTTGAGGAGGCTTACAAAATGTTTGACTGAGGTTTTGAACAATTATATCTCAATTTTCTAACAATTATGTCTCGATTTTCTCATGCATATTTTCGTTTTTGCTTCGTTTGCTTCGTTATCAGGGATTTCTGAAATTTATTTCCTCTCTTCCACTCTGCAGTCCCTCGTTCAATAATCTCGAATATTCAGTTTTGCATCTTGTGTTTTTATTGGACACTTAATCGGAACTTCTCTCCTCGTTTGAAACCTTCAAAAAAAGAAAGCACTTGGGAGTGATCAGGAAGCATCGATTGTTTGCCTTGTTTCAGCAGGTTTGTTGAGACCGCCGTCAAATTTCACAAGTGATGGTTTTCGCGTATGCGAATGCCCATCGTTATGTTTCTGTGGAACCACAATGTGGAGGTTTTCTACTTCACCGTGATATTTGGCTCAGAAATATTTGTTTCCTCTCAGACTACGTGAGAGGAAGGGTTGAGCATGCACATATAGAATGTGATGCTTTGGTGGGAAATCAGCGTAAGGGCTGAGTGAAAGGTGCTGAGAGTGCCTCAAGTAAGGGATTTCAGCTCGAATATGTCGAGAATGAAGCGTTGGTGACCAAACCAGATCTTAACCTGTACATTTTCCTTCTACCTCCCCTCACTATGTACAAAGAACATTTCGTTCTAACTGCATCACCGGAGTACAGAGCTCTATAATGAATTCGTGCTCTACAATCGACGAAGACACCGCATTCGATATTCTCATGTTCGAATCCTCCTGGCTTCTTCCCTCCTTCCCTCTTCCCTTCTGTCTATGCAGTTCCGTCACGATATGAACATCTCTATACCAGATGCAGTTTCGTCGCTACAAAAACATTGTATTCGACATCTGCAGTGAACTTTAGAGGTGATATCGACTGTTGTGAAGTAAGCCCAATGATGTGGTGAAGGAGTGCTCCTTTCTCATCTCACACCGCATAGTATGTTTTAGTTCTATAGGATTATATTCGGCTGCATGCAATCAGTTTTATGTTATTGCCAACACTGGAACACATTTCTCGGTGAACGAAAATCTTTGTTACAGATCACTGGAGAAATGTCTGCGGATGTTAATGCTGAATATCGATGACCTCAACAAAACGATAATAGCCTACAATAAATATGTGGCCGATAAGCAACGTCACGATGTAACTGTTTACAACGCAATTCAGAAGAGGGTTTGTTTATTGGACGACATTAACTAGGCTATATTAAGGCTATGTCGGATTTACTTTACAATCGAAGCTCTATTTTTGTCATCGTTGGTGATGAGAATTACCGCTCTCGAAACTGAGTCTTTACTTTCAGCAAGCGGAAAACGAGCAAAGGGAAGCGAAGGGAGAACCACCGCTATCATTGGATGATATAAAAAAGATGAAGCCTCCACAACTGGCAACAAAATGTGGCATGTTGGAAAGCTTTCTTTGCTGCTCGGACGCTGCAGCTCATGCAGACTTCGCATATGAGGTTTCATTTCAGCTTTTTTTAGAGACATGATCAATCCCGGTTGTTGCATTCAAAATCTCAGGTTACTGCGTTGAGTAGATCGCGTTGACTTGTGTGAGCATTATACAATAAAGCAAAAATGTGATAAGCATTGGAGTCGGGAGTGAATGTGACGCTCTTTCCGCTCATGTTCCACAGCATTTTTTTCTCCTCGTCCACCGCTTCTAACGCCGAACTCTTCATCAAATTTAATTCCTTTAATTGATATGTTTTTCTTTCTGTTCTCAGATTGAAGTTTGACATGTTTCAACTGTCTTCCACTTACGGCAGTACATTTCGTAACGTAGAACGCCTCAAAATTTTGCCACTTTCGCAGTTAACGGTTTATTTGTGTCGTAGTTCGAAGTGACGTGAAGTTGAATAAATATGAATGAGGCAGTGGAATAGTTATGTTTGGTTTTAAGGTGACTGGAGAGAATATCGCGAAGTTGTTCTTGGCAGAGGCGATCGCGGAGGATCGGTCTTCTAAGGATCGGCAGTTGAGCACTTCGGTCGCAGCCACCCGCTGAACTTACGTGCTCAACCGTTTTATAAATTCTGATGTCATTATATGGATAAGAGGGAAATATTTTGTGAAAGAGACATATGTTTAGGTAAATGCTAATTTAAATACCGTATTACTCTCAGTTGATCGAAAGCCTACTCTCTTTTATGAATAATTTGAAACTCATTTCATAGGAAAGGGAATATGCAGGCCCGCATCCCGCAATATGCGACAGTCCCAAAAGATCACTCTGCTGTTTAGCCGTTGCTTCGTCTGGATTTACTTCATTGAATGCACAGGGGAAATGTGTGGTATCTCATATGGCCTAATTTTGTTGTGCTGTTGTGTTTGGCAGCAAATTGAAGGGCACTTGGCTCAAGTGTTGAATTTTAAAGCGCCTGATGCGTTCTTGTCCGGTCATTGTAACTCTTAGCGAGTGCTAAGCCCTGCAATGTTTCAAATGTCAACGTCGTTTTTGTCGACATCGTTGCGAGCTCTGTTAGCGGGTTCTCTTAAGTAAGAGATGTTTTGTTGTTGGGAAATAAACGGTCATACGTGATCGCAAACATGAGCTTACACCCGCATCTTTAATCGTTTCATCTCTAATTATTCTTTGTTTCGTCATGCCAGCGGGATTGCAATTGCTTTGTGATTTCGGCTTCGCATCCTGGATCCTGCCATTCAAGTCCTACGAATTTCCGGTCAGAAGCCCCATATTAGAGTAACTTCAACACTGACCTTGCATAGCGTAAAAGGAGTACAGAATGTAGGTAAACACAGCTGCATTTCCTCGTGGAATTACGTCACATTGATGGTTTCTGTAAGGCTGACGTCAGTTGCACTAAAAGAGTCCTGTCCGATTGGTTCCTTGAGGGCGTATCCGCTGCCAGAGCGGATAGGGATAGAGTCCATGGTGCAGAGCAGGTTCGTTGCCGACCACCGATTTCATTGAAATTTTGAAACTCTCAGGATTACTCCCTTGACGAATATGCATGTAATTTCTGAAGACAGCAGTTTTCATTTCAAAGAAGTGGGATGTCTGCTATGACTGCCGACAGAGGATTTGTGGGCATGGGGAAAGGGAGAGGGGGGCGCTGAGAAGCGGCTACAAGCAGATCATACGGGCGACCATTGATAAATATCAAGGCGAGGATTGTGGCAGACGTGAAAGCATTGGTAGGGCTGTTGGCCGCCGTTGACATTTGGAACGATCCATTACGTTGGAGATGAAACCTCTTAAAAATGCATTCTTGGGTTTGGAGAAAGTATCTGAACAAGGTGATGCGCAAGCAGCTATATGAGTTCATCTGAAAATCTTTAAAAGCATGGTCATCGGCGAATTGTCGCCATACAGAGACTGAATTAGGCGCAAGCATGATGTGCGTCTTCAGAAAGGATAGGTGCTGCACCATCTAAAAGAAACCTTTTGATTCCTGTAATGACAAAGTAGAGGATTTTGGGAAGAAGGAAGAATAATGAAGCCTAATGCGTGATCTATGTGATTTCTGAGAGACTGAGCTCCACAGCTCGTATGCTGCAATTGGCGCTGGCAAATGGTCTGGAGGTAGGCGGGTGCCGATTAGGCTATCCAGCCAGATAAAAGCCGCAGTATCTACCTCTTTCTTCTTCCAACAGAACAATCAGAAACATAATAAGGCCAAAGCAGGATTTGTACGCTTCGGCAGCAGCTGCTCGATTATAAAGTAGCTTTGAGAACAAAACTACAAGGATGCCCGTGTGGAAAACGGTATACACAGAAAGGCTGAAGGGAACGTCCTCATCTCACCGTTTAATGAAGAATGTGATCCGCACACGCTATTGCTAGAGCGGTTGATGTCCATGCCGTTACAAAGGAACAGCGCATCCAGTGCTTTATCACTTCATTTGTGCCTAATCTCGCTTTTTCTGTTATGTGATGCTCCTGACTCTCTGGCTTCATGCTGCTGCAATTATTTGCTCAAATGTATTTGTTTAAGCCTCATAAGAGGTGTGTAGTTTGACAGATTTTAATCTTCACTTTCGATTTATTATCATCTCCTTACACTCTTCTGATTGCTTCCAAGTAATAAGTCCCTTTTCAAATGTATATCACCCGCATATCTAAATGCGGTGGTTGGTATTTAGCTAACTGTTTCGAAGATTCAGAGCGACCTGTATGAGAGAGCAATACATTTGAACGATTTGTCGGCAATACTGCCCTGCTGCATTTGCGTTCGTTGTCTTTTCGATGGAGAAAGTAATAATTCACTACATAGCCTCTTTCTAAGATTTCTTTCATCGTTTCCAAGGTGATCATATTGCCTTATCGAACACTTCCCACAGTTTTACCTTATTTAACGCATTAATAAACTAATCTTTTGGATTACTAAATTAATCTCAGTTATCTTGTTCACGTATATTAAAAATCGAAGGGATGCCGATCGAAAAATCGAAATTTACGCTACGAATAAAACTATTGTACTTTATGGGCCAAAAACCATAAGCTTATGGTGTTTGTGATTCGCTTTTGAATTTGCTTAGATAATCTTTCGTGAATCGATGCTTCGCCATAAAATTAGGGCTTCATTTTGCAGCTAACTTCATGTAATCAGCCGTTTCCTCAAGGAAGTGTGCTTGCTTTGTTGTTATTCATGTTCTATATAAGTGATAAATATCTGATAATTTAAAAATGTTTTCACACTGTTTGCAAGTGATCTAAAAATGTATTGCCCTTTCCATGAACTCGCTGCCGATTTTCATACTTTCCAAAGCGACCTCAATGCCTTCAGTGAATGGTGAAAATCTTGGCAGCTAGATGTTTCGCATATGGAAATGCTCAGCTCTTCATGTTAGTTATCATTACCATTCCTTCTACGCTCGGATGACAAAGTTCTGTCATCTGCGAACGTCAGAATCTGCGATCTTGTGGTCAGGACTTGTTTCGACTTGCACTGGAATTAACCTGAAATTACTACGAAGGCATTAAAGATGATCACCTTGGAATCCGGGCATTTCTTGCGTTAAACATGGCCAGCTGCATCTTGTGTGTTTTCCAACACAAGCACATTGAACACTACAGTAAAGCATCGTATATTGTGGACTATCATGCCATTATAATCTATAATGCCCCAGTGAGGTCACCTCACTTCATGAATGATCTAAGAAACTGTTGAAAGTGAAACAATATTCAAGCTGTGTCGTCGTAAATTCGATGAGCATTATGCATCGATTACAACACTAGATTAAGAGCGTTTGATCTTGAACCATTGTATTATCATCGATGCATGTCTGATCTGGCTCTGTCTCTCAAAATCGTTTGCCTTTAGAGAGCTTATTCACGCTTCTGTATCGTCGTGCACGTCGACGCTATCGAGTAGTTCGTGAGGAGTGAACGCATTCTACACATTCCAATTTAGAGTTGTTCATATGTGGCACGAGGTTGATCGTGGAGCGTACAACCTTGATGTATTCATGAGTTGACTCGAATTAACAGATCCGATAGCAACTGCTTATTCAGTTTTTATTGAGCCTTTTATCCCTCTATTATGTTTATTTTTCATTTCATTTTCAATATATTTTTCAATTTCATTTTCAATACGTTTTTAACTTTCAATTTCATTTTCACTTGAATTCTCATCATTTATGACTAATCCTTTGTTAAATTATTATCGCTAGGTGCATACAATCAATAATTTTGTTATTTTCGCATTTATTTTATGCTTGAATTATATTGCTAATATATTCGTATGCGTACTATCTTGTGTTTTGTTATTTTGCTGCGCTATATATATGCGTCACTGCTTATTGAAGCTTTCTTTATTCTCACAATTTGAACAAAGAACCCTTTTCTTCTCTAAAATAATTGGCACAACATTGTGCCAAGTCAAAAATCATAAACACAATGAAAATGCTGTACACGCGATTTTTGAAAAAAGTGATATGAGTATAGTGTTATACCATACTTCTGGAGGCTTACAAATATAGTTTGCTTATTTACTTTAGTCGACAAGGCATTCATTACGAATAAATGTCCCCTCATATCCGTTCCTTTTCCTTTGAGCTAAAGTTATAACGACGCGTGAAGGTTAAGGCTTAGGCTCGTCTCCTGCCCGTCGGATGCTGACAAGTCGATCCATTGTTGTTCCACTCAAGAGAAGAGTTCCAACTTGCTCCATCGCCCTCGTCCCTATGAAGCCACTGGTCGGAATGACTCGGTAAGATGAAGCCAAAGAGTTCGCTCGCAGTCCTCTTAGAACCAACCGCACAGTAAGCAATACTAACGATGAATCGAAAAGTATAGTATTGCACCAAAAATCTTGATATCACTGCATCACTGATAGGTAAGGAAAATTCCGTGTGCTGCTCTATGCACTCGAAATCATGTCATGGTAGGGCGTCTGCTATCCACAGACGCTCACCACCTTCACCTGCACTACTACTGTCTGTTATGTCCATGTTTGAGATTCCTTCTTTTGGGACTGGATGCTGTCCTTCTCACACGAAAGACACTGAGAAACCAGAAACCGTAAAAGCAACATAAATGAGGAAAACCTTGCGTGGTAGCCAGAAGACTAGCGCCTGAAGCGCATAGCAATCGGATCGTCAGTTGACACTGTTTTCACACGTGCTTTTATCAAGGAAAAAAGAGTATCTCGATCGTAGAAAGCCTCCAGCATGGAAGACAGTTCCTATATGAAGTAAGAGTACTTATATTATATATTTCTGTAGGAGAGAAAGGAAGGGGAACGGATGCTAGAAGGGGGAATCGGTTGAAGCAGAAGAAAGTAGAAGATTGGAGAAAGAACAGAAGGATATAATCACCAGGGAGAGAGCCGACTACGGCATGCGATCACGAAGGTGATAGGGATTGGGCATGTAATCAGCCAACCTGTCGTACCAGTCGCCTCATGACATCTATCTTTTGCGCCTAGTGGTCAATTTTGAGTTTCTATAGATTCAAAATGCTCCTAACAATAAAGATGTTGTTCGCGCTAAATCAAGGATTTCAGCTGCCATTTTTCTGCAACAAGTTTGTCGAAAACAATAAAAAGTTTTCTTCAGAATTTTTGTTGTTTCCGCTTTAAGACTACAAGTAATGTCTCGGACGGTTTCATTGTAATGAGATGAAGTGACCCCGTTGATCGTTCTTATTACCTTTCCCATCATTAATTTACCTTTTAATATTTGCTGCTTTTATCATTCTTCTCATAGGAAGCGTTTCGGATGGCTCACTGAAGTATATCATTTCCACTATGACTTCTCATTGGAATTCAACTTCTTGACTCTCGATTGTCCACTAGTGATTTCAACGTGCGTATCCATCTTAGAATTTCATCGTAATATGTCTGTGCAGTATTCTTTGTTTTTCAACTCATTACACACATTTTACATTTGCATGAATTAGCGCTCTGAAGAAAGCACCTAAATTTTTTTCACATTTACAACGCATTCTACAATTTTGGCATATAAACGTCAAGTCTCATTGATTGAAAATGGGTTAACGAAAATTTCTGCGCATCAGGTTTTGAGGCAGAGGTCAAACATGCTTGATCGCCCAAGCAAAAACGATCAGTGTTTATGCTGAGGTGGTAAACGAATATCCGATTTTAATAGCCTTATCAAGGTGAGTGACTTCCCGATCGGTCTTGGGATGCCATTCCAGATCGGTTGACTCACTACTTCAGATTGTCTAGCTGGTTTCTTATTCTCAAAAGCGTTGATTTGATGAGCTCCCATTTCGCATAGTGCTGGAGAGCATTTCAAGAACCTTTCTTTTGTTCGCTTCCTATCGCTTTCTCAATCTGCTTCTATCTTCCAACGATCTGTGCGTATGCGTTCTCATTTCTTTGCATAAGTCGATGTGGCTCCTTGCCAATCACGCGGTGGTTCTTTTAAATGTGTTGATTCCATTCGATAGATGTGACAATTAAATGAAACTTATTGAGCTAGCCCATCTATGCGTTTAATTTTATGGCATTTGAACGCTTTGAATGACATTTTTGTTCACTCGATAGCATTTCTATGGTTATTATATTTCCTACGTGATCTAATTGTTTCTCAACTCGTGATGAAGCCATATCCGCTTTAAATCAAAAATATTTCTGCCTTTGTTGCTGGTATAATTTGAGGGATCCATGAAACATTATCGAATTTAACATTAGCGATCGGGTTTGAAGTGTACTTCAAAATATTACCGAATCTCGAAGTGTTGCCGAACAATATCCTTTAACATAAAGATATTATCTAACATTTTCCCTTAATCTGAAGATATTATCGAGCAGTCTCCATCAACCAGCACATATGGTCGAATCTACTGAAATTTTGCGCTGTTCATTTATTGCATTATTTATCACACTCTTTGGAACATTTCATTCTCTTGCCACTGCTACAAATATTACGCAAATGAAGGTCCTTCTAGATGCAACGAATCTTTACGAGTAGTCGATGTTTTTCTGGTAGCATGAAATTGTTCATCAATGAAAACTGGGGGAAGCTGTCAAGTAAGAAGACATAAATGCAGTGGCGAAAGTCGCTAGTCGATAGATCACTTTATCATTAGGTCAACTGCAACTTCAACTGTGTACTAACAACCAATCCTCAAGGCCTCAGGCTAAATTCACTTGTAAAATAAGTAGAACTGATAAAGTTTAGGCGCAACTTTATTTATATAACAAGTAGAACACAAGCCGGTCAAAGATCTTTGAACGTCAGGCAACAATCGCCTAAACTAATGAGCAATTTTATCAAAAAGCGTGCGGAAAAACATTTAAGCATTAAAATCAGCGGTTCAACTCTTTTGTCATGCGCATAAACATATGACGTCAATCCCGAAAACAAAAGTTGCCTCACTCTTTAAAGAGTTAATAATAGAAAACATTCGAGCAATGACGAGAAATTAAATGTATGAGAACACTAGATGCTCATCTATTTGAGCGAACAATAAAAGAGACATGAACACTCACTGAGGGATCATGTAATGTAGATGACGATCGAGTTGTGGATTTGACACATTCTTGCCACTGCTACACATTGATGGGTGAGTAGTGTTAAATACACTTGACGAAAGCTCATAGAGTGCTAAATCGCCACTCGGATTACACTTCCTCAGAGATTACATGTGAATTGAATCAAAATTTCTTGAACACAGGTTTGTAATATTTGTTACTTGGTGTTATATTACAACAGAAATATTATATTTTTGGTTTTATGATAATAGCGCCTCTACGGAATCTTTTATAGCTGCAATAACTATGCAGAGCACCTTCTATCTTTACTTGTTTTCACCGGAAGAACTCGAGTCTGATGTCGTTCTGGGGCAAGCACTATAGGGGAGGAAATATCGACAGTTAGTCTTAGCTCTAAATATTCTTGCAGAGGTTGCATACCTTCAACTGACATATGGTTCGCTCAACGCTTAGGCACTTTTATAAATTTGCATTTAAAGAACATATTAGAGCGATGCCTTGTCTGTCCGTCTGTATGTTTGTACGTATGTATGTATATATGTACGTCATATGTCTGCATGTCCGATAGTTTCAGTTAGGGAATATTTCAGCTAGAGTTAAGAAATTCAGTTGGCGTAAGGTACAGACCTTTTAAATGACTATTCATACTGGTTTATCACTTTCGAGAATAGTTGTGGGAATTTAAATGTGGGAAAAAGTTGCATGTGTTTTATGTTGGTCAATTCTATATGCTATATCGATTGGATTGCAACGAAGCTAATCACTTACACAAGATTCGCTCAAGTAAACCTGTCAATTATGGCCGTAAATTAAGACGTTAAGGTGTGAAAGCGTTACGAGCATTATTTAATTACCGCTAGAGGCAACCTGACAACTCCGAACAAATTTATAGTGAAATGCTCTGTGTGCAACGTTTCGATCTTTCATGTTCAAATAATTACTCAATTGATATAGTGTAATCTAAGCTTGTGGTGTTGTGCCTCGATGAACGCATGAAGAGCCAAATTATTACGCATAATTTCTTCTTACCTTTCTAACCAACACTCACGCTGAGAAAGGATCAAATCTACGCAGTAACATCATTTATGAAGGCATTACTCCGAGAATTTCTAAAATGAATTGTTCTCATGAGCAGAATAAAGAAGCATTTATCGTGCCATCTCTCCGGCAGTCGGCATTAGGAAAGCACATTGTGGCGAAGTTGTGTTTGTGCATCAATACATATCTAAACGCAAATCACCGAAATTGAATATCCGCTGTGCTGACTTTCAAATTTATTTAACGGCTCCGGCGTTATGTAGGGCATTCAGTCGGAAATCGTACCTTTTAGAGACTTTTCTAAACAATCGGATCATTAAAATATGGCTGTATTGTTGCACATTCCCATAAATTCTTGTCATTTTATGAGGCTATTCAGTGAGATGAACCTGAATCCTTCGTCTATTGAAGCAATAACACGATAATCCATGGTTTGCTTGCCTTCATATGCTTTAAGTGTTCTATCGAGCGGGAGTAGGCTACAAAGCGAGAAGGTGCTGAAAATATTTGAGCGGCATAAGCTCATTACGCAGGGTTAACGTGATCAGCGCTTTCTTTCAGTTTTTGCTGTACAGCAGCTTTGTGTTGACGTCATTAACATGTTTTCGTTTAGCTCAGTCTTTACACTTCATTTTTTTTCTCTTTTTCCTTACAATTCAGGCTGAGTCAACGTTCTTGTTTTATTTGTCGTTTTTTCATCATTTTATTTTCAGTCTTTCATGCTGTTAATTACCTTTCTACTTTCTCGAGGTTGTTTCGACCGTTTCTATTTGCACACCCCCTCCCCTCCTTCACTCAGTCATTGCGAACCTCGTTTCGAAGAATCATGCATGAGTCGTGGTTGCTGGTCTTCACAGTTCACATGCTCGTATCAATTAATTAAAGGCTAAAACGAACAAATGTACAGAAATATGCTCTTTGTACTTATAGCTCACAGCTATCAGTTGGTTTCACTTGCATTCTGCTGTCTATGTCTAGATGCTGTTTACTGCAATTCTATTTGCACTTCTGAACCCCACTTTCCTGCATCATTCCTTTGCCTCATTTTCTCTTCCCTTATCTGTTAATCTCCCTTAGCTATTCTGCATCTGCTAAAATCTTCACTTTACCACTGGCATTCATCATTAAATGATGCGCACGTGCTTCGGAGAGCATTTGTGACCTTGCTGCAATGTTGAATATTGGCAGGCAGTGGACCAGGCAGAGATGAGGCATTTACTTAATGACAGCTAAACACATCTAAAGGGCATGCGAAAAATGGAATGATCGAAAATTATTTCATTTTTTTGAGCGACTAAGGGTCCCCTTCCCTATAGTTTAGTGGAGGAAGGAGGAGGGAGCAGGTAGAGCGAGGTGACCATTGATCATTTTCCTGCACAAAGATGGAACCAAGATCGGGGCTTTCACGCAATCCGCCACCTCAGCCTACTTGGTTTACACCACTAATTGTACCTTTTCTTGCTTCAAACTGCCCGTGTTCGCCCTGGTCCTGTCTACTCCACCTACTTCACCTTAAGTTCAATAGTAAAGAAAAGAATCATCACATCCTACTCTGCATTTCGCTTTTTAACATAATGCATTTTATAAATGCGAATTTTCGTTACCAAAACAATTGACTATTGAGAAGCATGCGTCATGCACGGTGTTGAATATGAAGTTGACCGTTCATTGGCACGATAAGGTGCAAATAAGCTTTCACTCTGACGCTCATTCATGCATCAACGATTCTGATAGGTTCATTCAGCCACGCACTCTTCTATCGTTTCATTTTCATCGGTGATGCGCATTTTGTTGAACCTCATAGACTCTACTAAATCGTCGCTAAAAATTTAATTTTTTCTCTTCTGTCTTGATCTTCAGGAAAGTTATAAAAAATGCGCACTCAGCTCTTTCTTTCTAGTCACCTCATTATTAGACGATTGTAGTAATTGTTCTGGATATTCATGACTATTAGATCCTTCTTTTCCTGTCTGTTCATTCTTGTCCTCTATTCTTGACATCATATTGTTTGTTCATTTGAAACAGCTGCGTTGTCAAGTGTTGCAAAGCATATAAAATAAACTTGAAATGAAGTTTTGCGATATATCGACATGAAGCGAAGTTTTTCTGATATAGCTATTTTACTATAAATGCTTCTGACTGCCCGTACCATCACATCAATTGCCGTCCCTTCCGATATCGTTTAGAATTTTCTTGAATAATTTAGAACCATTTCTTACCCTGTAAAGAAGAATAATTCAACCCAGCAAACCAACATTTCCTGCTACCGCTTTTCTGTAAAAGTGGCACATCTATTCTTTTATCTATCTCACTTGTTTCTTTCTGAGATATTTCCTGTTTTGTGTTCCCATTCTTTTATGTTGGTATAGGTCTTTTGCATCGATGTACATAAACGGTTTTTTGCGAGCTTGATCCTCTAGGCTTCCATATTGATGCTATCACCGAACCTTTCGCGCGTACGTTTAATCTGTTTATATATGCTCACATATAATACATCTAAAATATAAATTGAGTGTTGGATGAAGAAGATGAAGGAGTTTTCTGAAGGAGATTCATGAGGTTTCATAGCTGTCTTATTTCATAAAGGGAAAGGATTCGATTCTCTTCCTTGTTGCTTGCGAGCATTATGATTATGTTACTTTTAATGTTCGCTGCATAGAACGAGTGCAAATAGTGCCATTCGAGATGTGGAGACTCATGTTGGAAATTTTAGAGGTCACATCCCTCCTCTTTTCGCTCTTCTCGTTCACAGCAATCTTCTACTTCACATATGATGTGAGGGGTTCGTCACGATGCCACTGTTACAATGCACTTTTGCAACGTTATAATATTTGCAAAATTTGCTCTTTTTATCTAATTTAGCCCTCCTCGTTGCGTTACTTCTTCTTTCACGTTTTTTCCTTATAGGATTTAGCATGGATACATTGATGAACTGGTTCAATTGTTCGCATATTGCTTTCCAACGCTGACAACTCGCAATAAAAATAAACTGCTTATTGTGTTTTTTTCTTTGCAAAGTGATTAAATTTAAAATGTTTGAATGAGCTAATTAGTTCATTGTGTAAAGCGTTTTGAGCAAAAAGCGATAAAGCGTTGAAACATCTCTTTAGACCACTTGATGGTCAAGAAAATGCAACCATAGGGAATGCTGATTATTAAAATGGGCTACACACTTGCCATAATCTTCTTTGTCATTCAACAAATGCGTTTATCCATAGGAAGCGTGAGTGAGAATAAATCCATTGCACTTCCTAATCAGGAATGAAGAGTGCAAGGAGATATGCCGATTTCAAAAAAAAAGGAAAAAGCTTGTCTATGATGGAAGGTTGCTAAAACTATGAGCATTGCCGTGATTGCTGCATTCAATCACAGTTCAATAATTGGGGCTAATATTTCATTGAAAGGTGTTGGGACTATTGTTCAGGTATGGCTAGTAGAGTAGAAAGTGCTAGCCCGGATCTAAACTTGTCAACCGCCTGTCTGTTTACGGAATATAGGAACTCTTCAGGCTTAAATTCGACAAGTGACTGGCGTAGATTCGAATTGGAGGCCTCCTGTTGACACTTGTATACTCGAGGGATCCTATCGACCGAGTCGCTTTAAGAAGCGTTGCTCACTTTGTTTCTCACTGAGCGTCAATATGGTCGTTCTCTCTTCAAAATAATTGCTATGTTGTTGTGGCTTTTTCAGTAATATTCATTGCCCGCTTTCCATTTCGTATCCATTTTAATTCGCTAAGAAATTTTGCTTCATTCGCTTGAAGTCTCATGCATTTTGAATATGCAAATCCCGTGGTTCAGGTTGTCAAAAAAATTTGGAAAGCACATATCGTGCCAGAGGATCTGGCACGATATGTGCTTTTACATTTTTCTAGCTGATTAGCTACTTTCAGAAATTACCAACAAATAATGCTTTCAAATATTCGTTAATCTTGCTGCTCGCATGAATCTTTTTGAAAAAAATTCCGTTTTCTATATGTTGCAACTTCAGACGGAGCAAATTCTGCCCACCTTTGAGTATTTGTAACTCGTTTTAAATCTGGTGGATGAAAATGGAAAATGGTATTGAGAAGACTCGTTTTGGTCTATCTAGTCGTTTCCGGATTCAAATTGCCGGAAAGTAGAAATATACACACATATATGCATAGAGGCAGATGTTGTATGAGAATATTGCTCTTTTGCGAGAAAAAAAATAGTAAAACCATATTAAATTAGTAATGATACCAAAAATTAGTTAAACGATACTAAATTAGTAAAACCATAGGGCAATAACGGCCTGCCCGACCGGCAATGTTCGATCGTTACATGTGTATTTGAAATGCTAGGTGAAACGGCTAATTTTTTCTTCAATGTTTCTGTACAGCGTTATCAAACTCGACAGGATTATCTCGCACTCATGAACTTGAATGGAAAAATTCGAATATTTGTCTTTTTTGTTCAGTGCATGATGAACTTTTCCCTCAAAATTAAAAACTGTCAGATATTTTTGACCGGCGAAAACAATGAAGATAGCCTCGAAAAATGATATTACATTGAGATATTTCAAGTTGACAGCATGTAGCCATGTTAGTTTTTGTTGAACACGTCCATATATGGCAGGATAGTTTCACTCAGCATGACGCCACTCTGTTTTGGTATCTTTTTTGATGGTGCATTAATTTGTGAGGTTTTTTTTTAGTTCCTAATGAGGTAGATAACTCATTAAATTAGCAGAAAAACCAGTGGAAACATATGTCAGTGTAGGGGAAGAGTAATGTCAACACATAACAAAACTTCGCGACTGCTCAGCGTAATCATCCGCGCAGGATCGAGCGATCATTCCTCGACATATTTTTTTCCGAGAGTAAAAGGTAGAAATCACTCGGTCGCGTTGGCGATATCCATGCATGGGTGACCGCTAGCAGCCGGAAAATCGGTTAATTCAAGAGCAGAAAATTGCACACGTAAGTGAAAGTTCGAAAATAGCATCCATAATGCTCAAAAGTCAGGATGGAGTTCTTTACGTAACAGAGTAATTTCGCCTTTAGAGATATCTTATATCCGCTGGCATACTGTCATTTTGCATTGAGATCTTTGGAGGATAATCCTCGCTCCGTGTTTCGTCGACGTCTTTCTAGAATCGTTTGTACGTGCACCGATTGCGATTAGAGGATTGCTGCCTCTAGCTTAAGGTAGTTTTGCATGCTGGCAATTTTTCTACTGCAGTCCTTTCCGGTCTTGACCACACTTAAAGAAATTTGCTTTTGCTTTTCAGGCAAAGAAATTTGTGCCACTTTGTTTTTGAATTCTAAATACTCTTTATCTATGAATTGTTTAGTGACGAGGATCCGTTTTTTTTTTTCGCGAACTTTCAAGTAATTCAACGAACAATATGAGAACTTTATAGGTTATTAAATTATTCACAAATTTTGCGCGACAATTGGCAACAGCAATAAATTTCCTTTTATTTATTAATAGCAAAGAAATGCTTCTTATTGCATTTGGAATTATTAGAATTGGGGTATTTCACATTGAAAACAATTTTGAATTGTCGCCGAAATGTTCACATCAAATAAAAAGGAATCTAGATGACTTTCGTCATCACTTTTTTGTTTACTGATGGTGTGCGCTCATGCACAAGGAGCTGATGTGCACATTGAAGCGTCCACATTAATCATCTAAAGAAGCAGCTCAACGTTTTTTAGTTTCGCCGTTGGCGAATTTTCGCCCTCTCTCTTGGGAATTATTGAGAGCATTATAGATCGTCAGATGCATTTTCATACCTACCCTCGTTCTTTTCACAACATGGGAAATTTATATTCAGAAGCAATCGTTATTAAGGCGTTCAATTGTTTGACAAATATCTATTGTTGAAGATGAGGCAATATGATAATCGCTATTATATTTAAGCTGTATTTAATAAAATTGAATATTTCTACAAAAATTATCACAACTAATTTTTATTGAATTCTTACTGAAGGAGATAAAATTCGATTTAGTTAAATAGTAATATCATCTTTGATAAAAGGACCGGTGATATATCGGAGATGGTCATGGTCATTTCCATTTCCTAATGTCCACTCTTGATTTCCACTCAAAATGAATGCACACGCAATAGAACTGTCTTTGCACCTTATATGTTCTGCAATGCGTTTTACAACTGTTAATTGACCGATTAAAAATTTATGAACGGTTTGCAATTATCACTGAATCATCTTTGCTTTTGTTTCTTGGCGTTGGATGGCTTGACCGATTTGTAACACACAAATATTTATAGTCCTCCTTCGTCCCCCTCTCTCCTCACAATTTTATTCACATTTTTGTGTCACTTTTTGAAACATTAAATTTTTGCGCTTATGTATATTTCAACCTGTCGGTCAGCTATATGTGGTAAACTTTTTTCTTTGGTTGAGGTGTGCTAAAAAAAGAATTGAAGATCGTATAAGAAAGCAGAAACGAATTGATTGTATAATTTGAGCTTTTATCAAAAAATTTTTAGAACCTTGATGAAGGATATAATTTGCCTCATTCCCTTCTAGGCTTTCTCCAATGCTTCTTTGCCTTGCATAAAAAGCACGCAGTGAAGGAAGAAAGAATCGCTTGCGAAAGCTGTTTCACTATTATTGGTTTGAATGCAGGAAGCGTTTATTTCACTATTTCGCTGACGACCTTTAGTGTGCTCTGATTTGTTGTATAGTACGTTTGCCACTACCGTAGCAGCTAGGGAGGGGGGGTGGGAAGGAGAAAGTAGGGGAACACTCTTCGTTCTTCTTGCATGACTTTCTCCCACAAGATGAAAGCACCATTATATCGCCTAGTATCTTCGATTTAATTGCTCACCTTTACTGATAGGTGGTGGGGAGGGCGAGGATGGAGGAGTGGAGGAGGAGGAGAGGAGACGAGAGGTCGAAGACAGTGCACTACCGCTGATTGAAAAATGTTTTTTGTGTGGGCATCTGCTCAGTCAATCCATTTTCATATTAACTCGTATCTCTCTATTTTAGGTCAATTCATATCCATTTCGGCCATATAACAAATGAAAATACATTTTCGTATCCACCTTTCAACAGCAACTTCGATATCTTCATTTCAGTTGGAATGGATAGAGCCTATGATAGAGTCCATCTCTTTTTATATGAAAAGACAAAGAAAACCTCAGCAGCTTATTTCGTGAAAGCTTGCAAACGAAACATTGATCATTAGTGTGTGGAGAGAAGCAAAAACGAAGAGTACAAGCAACTACGAGAATTGGAATTTTGGATCTATCGCTACGCCGGCGATCGTACTTGTCAATTATGCTGCTATTTCCGCTTCGAAATTAATTATGCTACCTCGTCCACGTTGCAGATCTTTCTTTTGAATGCTTTCATGCTGGCAGGTATATGACGCTAATGCTTTCTTATTGTTAACTACAAAGGAACCTAGATGCACTATTTCAATATCTTTTTTCGTGTCTGCTCTCTATTGTTGAATAGAAAGCATCTAAAGAAAAACAACATCTGTTAGAAAGGGTAAAATTGATGGGCGTTCCGACCAACGTCCATTTATTTATAGTTCAAACGTCATCCTATACGCATAACTAGAGTTATTGACCAATTCGATTTTGAAAGCAGTTAAGAAGAGGTAGCTTCCTCCGCTCTTTTCCTAGTTGTTCCCTCTCTTAACTCCACGAGCGTTCTCACTGTTCACTTCCTTTCATGTTATGCAACTGAAAACCTAAAATTTGAAAAACAGTTATTCTGCTTCATTAAGTGGCAGCATGAGTTTAGTCGATTGTTGATAAAAAGCTCATGCTTATTATGAAACGATCGTAGAAGGTTGTCAGAAGAGCTCTAACATTTTCTTTATTTTCGCAAATTTTGGGGTGAATGAAGATTCTAACTTTTGTTTGAAAGGAAGCTTAGGAAGAATTTAATGCCATTAACTTATTTCACATAAGTTTTTTCTCTTCCATTTATAATGAATAGGATTTTGTTATCAGCACCGATTTGCAACTGATATCGTTATTATGTTATTTAGGATCCTTCTTAAAATGATATTGATTCAGACGTGCAATGAGGTATTTTTATTTTTATTTTTCATTCGATTTTGTGAGTTTTGAGTTGCTTTATGAGCAGTTGCGAGGAAACACGGTAAGTTACACTCCGCTTATGAGTTTTATTATTAAGCTTTCGAAAATCACAGCACTGGAGCGAGCAGACATTTGGGACGGAAGGGGGACAAAGGATGGGGAGAGCAAGAAGTGCGATAAACCTATTCTATGATTCTGTCATGCACGCATCAAAATTTCAAAGGAATTCAGCAGACCTTCCTTTCTTATACTCCTGAGATCACAGAAGTAGCCTATCTTCTTTCATTTATGAGGAAACTTTTTATTCATTAGGCCACTAGACAGATTTACATTGTATGCAATTTACTATATGCATATATTTACTTATATATATATTTACATTTACATTTGTGTAGTTATTTATATTATATGCCCATTTATATTTTATATTTTCATCCATATATCTATGTGTATATCCATTATATGTTCATTCACGCTATATTCATAAGGGTCAGAAAATTAGGCTATGATATGCATGCATAAACGATCAATGAGTCGCCATCTTAACTCAAGATAAACAATATTGGGTTTTAGCAATATTAAAGAACAAATAAATCCTAAGTAATTATGCTGATAAACATATCGAATGGAACACCACAGATAACTTTAACAAAACTAGAAAATGTTTAAAAAATGAGGAGAGATGAGGATATCAAACCCAAAATGGTTACTTAAGAGCTGTTCTTTGGGTAAAGCTTATTACGGTTCTAGGAACCCGGCGAATTGTTCTAGAAGAAATTATTGCTGCAAATGAGGAGATTATAGGAATTGGCTGGAAATTAACCCCTAAGTGAACTTGGTCTGCTTCAAATTGTGTATACTTGTTTTAGAGAGCGGGAATGCTGAAATTCAAGAAGTATGTTTGCTTGCCACTATCAGTGATGTTCACTTGTAAGTTATAGCCGTTTTTAGTGTGCAAAATTTAAATGTAGTGCAAAGTTTATATTCCATCGACGCATTCTTATTAATGATACATTGTGTGAGCTGAATAAAAATTCGATGATAGGAATGAAGCAATAGGATTATTCTGCCATTGGATGGGGTAACAATTGATTCTCACCGTTCGCACTCCTGTAATAGCACCTCGAAAGTAAGGCCATTTTGTCTGCTGCCTAAGTTATAATGACAATGCGTGCATTAAAAGGGTATTATTGCTGTACTTTGCTTCGGAAATAGTCATTGCTAGCACAACTGTCAAAGCTTTACATTTCAGAAATTGCAATACGTAACGCAATTGAGGCATTTACGTTCACTAAAATGCTTTTGCATGAACGAATTCTGAAAATTGCTTGAGGCATTGATGCTCAGGGGCAAGCTATTCCATATTCACCACTATTACCTTGTGGATTGCTAATGTTGGCTGAAGTTTCATCTCTCTTTACTATCATTTCTGCTTCAACTTATGGATAAAGCTTGCTATTAGTAAGTATTCACTACATTTGATGGTTTGTTTTGAGTGTAAGTTGATGAAGCATCTTTCATATCGTTATTCGCGGTGGTTCATCGATTCGACATATTCACACAAGTTCTTCCTCGATGATGCCATTGAAGCTCTCTAATCCCACAAATTGTGTTTCCTCTTATGTTTTGTGCAGTGCTCTCCCACGTTCACTAAATTTCTTCTTCTTCTTTACACTGCTCATTGCTGACCCTTCCTCATCCCTTCATAAGCTCCTATCATTCCATCAGCCCATTACGACAAAAATATAGCAGAGCGCATTTATTTCTAGCATCTCTTTCTCGAGCTGCATCTCGTAACCATCAGACATTTTTTCTCATCAATAATCTTTGCTCTATAATGGTGTCTTAAAGTATGAAGCAGTGCGATTCAACGCCCTACTAAAGTATAGATATGTTTCGTTATCCATTTTATAAAAAATCCTTACCGTACTATGTCTGCTTTCACCAACATTTTACCTATTCTTCATTTCGAACTTAGCGATTAAGCTCAACTAGCCATTCTCATCCGATGCCTTAAAATATAACGAACTGTTTGCTTTCCACTCACAGACTTTGTTTCTTATGCCCAAATTCGCGTAGGTAAATACCGAAATGTAAATAAGCAAAAACTGGAGTCAGTTAGGAGATATCATATATGCAGATATCAAGAGGCAGCACCTCTTAATATCTGTATATCACGAGGTCCATTTCTTCCCATTTTTTGAAAATCGCGCTCCATGTCTGCGTCTGAGTCAAATACCACTCTCCATACGGATGACCCCTTCGACGACCGTGTTGTTCAAGGTGTTGAAACAAACTTCTTTAGCTGACGCATCCTGAGGTTTGAATAATTTCATCAAAACAATAATGCATTCTAGGAAGTCGTTCTCTAACATAATGGATCGGTGCGCAAAGAACAAATCCCTGATGCAGCTTACGCTTCAAATGTCAACAGTGTTCGATCCTCCAAACCACACTTTTACGTCTGCCCTTTTAATCTTGAGAATATGGAAGTACGAATCGCGGATTCAACACAGCCGAATATTCTTGAGAATCACGGCAGAGGAAGATGCTGAGAAACTGATTCTGTAGCGTTAGTAGTTTTTGGAGAGCTTTATGTAGCGTTTCTTTTGCGTGCAATTCTGGAGGCTACCCTATGATTCAAGTTTTGTTAGCTGTGCAACTCACTTCATCAGCCATTTCCTACCAATTAATTCACAACCGTCACATCTTGGACGCTTGTAGCTTTGCTGAAGTTTTTAAAGTTTTTTAATTGAAAAGCCGTCGTTTAAGGCAAAAATTTAGTCGAACTGTGAGATGCAACAAATAAGCAAATATATTTCTCATCGAATGGAGCTGATATTAATGAGGAGCATACTTAATGTGCGAAAATTATCGTTCCGTAATGCTCAAAAAACGGCAAATATTAAAGAAGCTTTCATGAATGTCGCATATCTAAGTTTCCTTTCACTAAGCATAGCTGAAAATGGAGCACAAATTGAAAAAGGAAAAAATAGAACGATTCTTTTGGGGCAAAGAAGCTATCACAAAAACAAAGAAATGACCTTAAAATTATTCACCATGTCTATTGTTCTTAGTGAAGATGAAAAGTAATACAATTCTGCCCAAACTTTTCGAACAAATATTTCTTCATTTTCAACGTCAATTAGATGAAGACACATCGAGATCCATTGCTCGAAATTTGAAAATCGAGAAGCATAACAACGTTTCTAATTAGAATTTACGATAAACTAAAGTGTATTTTTGAAAAAAATGCAGTCAGAAAATAGCACATTGCACTTGTACTTTTACCAAAAAAAGTGACAGAATACTACACTTCTGGCTTCGGATCCAATAAAGCGGCATATTGCATGTGATGTAAACACATACAGTTGGGAAAATTTGATAATTTCTGGTACGATGACATCGCTGATGAGTACGCTGCTTCTTTGTCACAAATCTTGCTTTTTATAATTCGCGAACGTAAAATTTTCGCTAGAATTGAGCCATTTTATTCGATGATGTTTCAGCACTACATACAAACACTGACCGGTCAACGATGTAAGAGAAGCATGAGGTAAATTTTGGTTGCAAGCGTTGGAAATAGATGTGTAGCACAATTAATGCTAATCATAACAGGTTATAAAATAGCAATATTTGCAATGAGAGTGAAAAGTTTCTCGCAGCTGTGCTTTGCAGGATGTGTCGGTTCTTCAACAGCTCATTTAGATTGGCTACTCGTTGCCGATTCATTATTTCTTGTCGTTTCGGTTCTTGTTATTTCCCTTCACCTTTCGAGTCAGTCGCTCCATTTTTCTTGGAGTTTTAAACATTTTGGCGGTTTTGTTCACTACTCCATTCAGATTCTATACAGCTGGGAAAATGTGTCCGCGCATAATACTCTGGTCGAAACGTTACATGAACGTTCATCCTGTTAATACATCTACATTGTTTCTAGATTTAATCCACTTGCGGTAATTTGCGGTTCCCCATTTAAGTTGTGAGTAATCAGATGAACTCAGTTGCTCGCGATGCCAATCTGCTTTCGTATTGCGGCACTTCCTCAGCGCTTCACATCGCCTTATTGTTGTTGATGTGACATCGATGCTCCAATTTAATCGAATCGTTTCACACTTATCTTAGTCCATACCGTTTCTGGACTCATGTTTCTCCCGTCGCTATTGATTGCTCTGCCACACTATGCTGCTTAAACCGACGATGTCGATTAAGGCGAAGAGGTTCACCTTCTGCAATAGGACACTTGCGTCATGACATAGTATCGTCGTGAGATGATTTGATCTCTTTTGCTGAACAAGCAATTAATGCAATTTCATGCATTCAATTTTGGAGGTTTCTTAAGATGCAAGCACAATAAGTGCAAAAACATGCATCGAACCGTTTCAGGCCCTTTATGGGTAAAATGTATTTACTCGGACCTATGCCAATTGTTATTTATAATTTTTTAATTGTTTTACCTACATATGTTTAGTGGTGTCCATCCGGAACGTCCTTGTTTTCGATATATTTCCGCTACATTTTGAATATTGCGGTTGCTATTTTAAGAATAAATCATAGTGCATGTAGACAGTATGGCATCCAACATCCTATCGTTCTCACCAAGGATAGATTAGCCTTGAATTTCAGTGTTTATAAAATGAATCACATTCAGGTGATAAGAAAGCAGTGGCAGAAATTGAGAATTTCGTGGTAGACACAACAAATTTTTGGAAGTTCCAGAAAATTTGAAAGGAATTACTTGAAAGACATAATTTTTAGTTCGTAGGATGCTGTTTTTAAGCGAAAAAAGTCAATTAACCGAGTTCATTTTTTACGGTTCGCTGAAGCAGGATCGCCTCTAGTAGTTTACTTCTTACCCTTTGATTTAATTACATTAGGTTTTTCAAAATTAGTGTAAGTAAGACCACATTGGTTAACACCATATGTTTTAGGCATACTGCTCACTGTGAAATGGTAGCTTGCTTGGATTTTAATATCCTTGGTAAACGTGTCTAGTTCAATTGGAGGAGGGGTTCTTTTTTCTGCTCGTCGAATTGAGGTGGTTTTCGACCTGTCATTGTTTAGTGCAGTTTGCTTATTATTAAGTGCTTTTAGTGGTGTAAGAAATGGACTATCATTCATACTGCTTTTTTTGAGTGCACCAACAGGCTTTCCTTTTAAAAGTGCTGTCTCTGCTTTAGTCCCTATGATGTATCGTGCTTTTCCAGTGGACACGTCATCGTATTCATATCGTGTTCATTGTTTCCTATTATGCGATTGATTGTAAGTGGGCTCCTATGAACTGATCTGTGCAAATGTTCTCGCAAAAATGAGCCAAGCGGTGCAAGCTACTATGAAATCAAGACTAAGAAGTTCATTCCTTATAGAAGAAATGAGAGAACTGCTTGAAACAAGAAGGGAGATGAAACGCGATGCAATTTTTGCATAAAAGTAGGATTTGAGCTCAGCAAATTTATCAAAATAAAGATACATGAGAACCATGGAACATGTTTCTGTTCTTTGCTGATTTTTTTCAGAGGCTTTCGAACGGTCTTTTCATACTAAAAATCGGTTAATATTTCCCACATTTTTGTTAAACGGGTGCTTGAAGACTTTGATTTCAAAACTGAGAGTTGCTTTCCTGGGTAGCCTTTCCGGCTTTAGCACCCGTTGTTTCCCATGAAACTGAGCAGGAAGAGATATGACACACGAGGACCAGAAATAACTGCTTTATTATTTAATTTCACTGCTACGAATGTTGTTTGTTTTCCATCTCTTTTATGTTGTTCAAGTTTATTTGATCTTGTTGATTCTTGTTCATTTCAAACTCTACATTTCATATTGTAGTAAAGAAGAAATAAGTATCTATAAAACTTAGTAGAATTTTCAAGTACTTGAGAAATTCGATTTGATTTTTAAAAGCAATTGTGTCTCTTTAAGCAGGCAATTTTTTTTCGAAACAAAATACACAGAACTTTGTTTGCCTACATTGTTTATTTGTTTTTTGTCTGAATATGCGATATTCAGTCACTTCCGTTGACGATCAGATTGTTTACCAACATCTCCAACACAGCTTCATAGCGCGCATCACAAAAAACGTGTCTATTCTTACATATATGGCTTTCTCCCACTGCTTTTTCTCCTTTCTATGCATGTACACATGAAAACAGACAAATCCTTGGACGTTAATAAACAGGAAATATAAAGGTTGCATCATATATTTAAGTCGGTGAGGGAACAGTGCGAAGTATAACCTTTACGAAGAGGTAAGAAGCACCCAGTTTGTCAGATATTAGACATTCGCTCATAATTGTTTTTAAGGCAATATGTTTTATCTTATTCTATTGAAGACGTATATGATGACGTAGGGCATTTTATCATGCAGTCACGCTTGGAAATGATATAGCTCAGTGAAACTTTTTAATTTAGCCAGCTTAAGTTTATTTTAATTGCTCGACAAGCTCGCAGATTTATTGCTAAGGGCCTCTTTTTCGGCACCATCATATCTGCTTTTCACACAATAAATTTTCATCACTGTTCATTCAATTTCACATCTTTTATATGTCATTCACGCATATGTTCCATATCTTATTTTATATACGCATGTAATGGGAATCTTACTTTTTTTTCTTTGGTTCTTTAACGTCGTTAATGAAAAATACGATTTCACTTTTTCTTGCTATGTTGAGATGGTGAAGCAGGAAGTAAAGTAGAACATCACAGAAACAACTACGCTCTTTAGCAAAATGTTTTAAAAAGACTTCACCTCAGTGGAGTTTTTAGATTTGAAAAAAAAAGCTCGTTTTGAAGTCATTTTTGATTCGTGAAAAATGGTCGTACAATTTTTCAAAATCAGCATGCGGACGATGCCATGCCAAAACAGTTCTATTGACATTAGACACAACAATTTATTAAGCGCTATCTTCATTTCCAATGTTTCTCTTTTGTACGAAATTTCTGGGCTTTGGAGTTCCAAAAAAGCACCGGAATTCCTGTGCAACTCCCACGAGCTCTGCGTTTCTATCTATTTTTGTGGTAGTTTTATTCGTTAAGGGCGATGCATCCTCAACTCGGACTTCATTTATCTTCTGAAATATTTTTCAGTTGTTTTTTAAACTTTCGGTGCCTGTTTCCATATGTTTATTGATGCAATATTTCAGACATTCCGTTCGATGTGCTACATTTGTTGAATATCATTGACTTGACGATATTTCTTGATTGAATTTTTCTCACTTCACTTGTTGTATCCTCCAATATTCAAAAAGTTCACATGCCACGTTGTGAGATCAAACAGGTTGTACAAGTAATGAAGATGTTTCGAAGAAACAAGTCTTTTCTCAGCATTCGCAAGATGCCAGATGCAAATTTATGGGACCGATTCTCGGTCCGATTCAAGTTTCGAGTTTCATTTCTGTTCTCTACTTCTCAGAGTCCCTTGGAGCTAAGGTCGTCCAAACTTATCCAGCCTGGATTCTTGGCTCTGAAGGCATCTTTGCGTAAAGCAGTGCGCTGCGCTTCGTTAAGACAACAACATGTTAGTTCTCTCTATAGACGGTAAATGTTCGTCCCTTTGAATCGAATTGGCAAAAACTGCAAAGACAACGTGCGGCGATGCATTCCATTTTCGTTATTCCACAAGCACATACGGCGCTAATTTGTATCCACGACGAAGAAAATACGCCCTATTGCATTATTGCCTATCGCTAGATGTTTTTTCTACATTGTCCATTCGTTGCTACGCATATAATGCAGTGCTTCCCTCCCACATACCCATTAATAGTGTTCTCGAACATTATTGGTGGGAGAGAGAGGGAGAGTGGCTGTGTGGCTGTGATCCGAAGTTGTGCTGCGCGAGGAACCTTGCATTATTCAACGAATGAATTCTTTTTGGGGTTAACGATGTTCAGCGAATAGAAAAATCGAGACCAGCAAACCTGTGATGGTCAAATTTCCAAAAAAGCCATGAAAGGACGCCTTTCGAGAACCGAACTCCTCCATCTTCCCTATCCTTGTCTTTTTCTTACGAAAGTTTTTTGAGTGATGACCGCAAGTAAGGGAAGAAACATAATATGATGGAACAATTCGTGGAGCGGTCTTTCGGAAAAAATTACCAAGTGAGACATGAAATTGCTGAGAAACTGAAAATTAATTCTTCCCTTAGAAAAAACTTTATCTTTTTCAAAGTTTCTTCTTAAATATTCGCGAGTATTACACTCTTCGAATTGGAAACTTCTTTGTATACGCTCTTGTAAATTCACATTTGCGGGACGTATAATTGAGATGTCTTATATTTACCTCTGTGTGATGGGTATTATGTAATGTTGTATTGCATTGCCTTATATTATGTTGTATTATGCTGCGCTTTGTTGTGTTACTTGCATTGTCTCTCTGGTAGTTCCTGATGAACAATCTTATCTTATATCATGTGGTTTGCGTGATTTAACACTCGTGTATGAGCCTCCATTGACATTAATTCGTCAATTCTGAACGATTTATGGACGCTTAAATGAGCCTAAGGGCTCATAAACTTTACAACCGGTCGGATTGCAATCCAAATCTATCGAACGAATTACAGCCGCCAGCTGGAATAAAGGCTTTGGCCACCTAGTGGCTCGATTGAACTACATTTTATTCTTCGTTTCTTTGCAGTTTAGGGCTACGATTCGCATCTTATGTATGACTGCAAAAGTACATATCATGCTAGTTTTTACCGTTTTCAGAAGGTTACCTGTAATGGGCTACTCATATTCTCTCATTATCATGATTGAGTACACCTTGTCGTATTAATGGTGATGAAGGCAGCTACAGAATCGAGAAAGCAAAAAATATGTTTCTCATTAAGCTTATTCCTATCAGCAATAACTTTATCTAAAAGCAGTGAATATAATCTCATCCTTCTCAATCAGGAATACGATGTTTGTTTAATATTAGGGCTATCTTATGATGCGTTCGGACGCACAAGCTTGTTTTGACAACAGATTACGCATATGGTTTACTTTTCAGATGGAGTTTTTTTTTTTTTTTTTTTTAAGAATTGTGCTCGCCAGATGCGTATGAGGAGATAGATAAATCGAAAAGACAGATAAATACATGCACATATAAACATCTGCTGAGTGTAGATCTCTGTATTGTTTATTCGCATCATAATAACACCATAGAATACATGCATTCTGTTTTGATGCATAATGCGAGAAAATTGTAGCGTAAAATTGAAGAATAATTTATCGTACTGGATGACACTTTGATGATGAGAATCCTTAAACATAGTAGAGGCAGAAGTGTCAATCTCAGCTGTGACCTTCAAAAATTATACAAATCCTTTAATGAATAAGTTCCTTTTTTTCTGATTCGTTTTTTTTGGCGAAATTCGCATATGCATATTATTAGCCATATATCTCAATGTCTTTTTTAGATGATGAGCAGTGAAAATAAATTTGAGTTCGGAATGTTCTAATGCAACATATGAAGAAATCAAAAAATAAAGCAGTAGTAAATATGAATGAAATGACATCATGCGACAAACCAGCTGCCTATTCTTCCGCCTTCTTGACTTCATTTGCTATCACTCTCATCCCAGCCCCTCTAAGATGCTCTCTTTTAAGTAGCTGACTATGGAGATCACACTTATTGTGTTGCTAAACAGTTTTTGCTTTTCTTTCGACATGAACGTACTATGTTTCATTCTGATAGTCTGTAGACAAAAGCGGGCCGGAAAATCGTTGAGAGCTTATTGGTATTTATGATGCAATATAAAAATGACTGCATCGTTGAGTAACCATATTGCTTCTTGTTATTTAGAGCATTTGTCGAAATGGCCAACAAAAGCGCAGCCATAAATTGTTAGGTGTGTCTGCTTGCCAATCAGACATTTGCATGATTGAGACGGAACACGCCAGTAAAGAAATATGCAGACGTGTCTCGACTTCTCGAGCACAACTGATCTTCGCTCTTCTTCCTTTTTTTCCGTTCCTTGGGTTTCCGTGCATATCAAGCTTAATTGTGTACATTTCTCTCAACATGCTCTTTGTTGAGAGAAATGGACACAATTAAGGGCGAAATAAAGGGCGAACGCTCGGTGAGTCTGGCGTACCCGCCGAGCGTTCGCCCTTTCATTCTGGGATGAGAAGGTCGCTCATACTTACATAGAGATTCTTTGGGTCCGAACTTAATCAGATTGTGTTATCGTATTTGTCATCCCCAAGTAATAAAAGTCCTATTTATTCGTGAAAATTCAATGAAGGATCGCTCTGAAACAAATGAACTTCCACCTACAATTTTGTGAAACGGTCGGAGTAAGTGATTTGCATGAAATGCAGTACACCCATAGAATTCGTCTCCAGCAATATGAATTTATGGAAACTCTAACTTATATTCTCCTCCATCTCATAAAAAGATCGGTGCATGCACAATAGCTGATTGGATCTAGATGAAGCTCATGCTGCCCTGAGATTCTTTCTTCTCGCCAAGTGGGAAAACGCTCTCCGAAGTGCCAAAGTTGTTCTTTGTCGCATTGAAATTGCCAAACACATCGACCGTTTCATAAAAGCTGCGATCCTGTTCTCTAACTGTTCATTAGTTTCTCAATGTGTTCTTCGTATAATCAATGTCTCCTTAGAAACCTATTCGGCACCTTCGTTAGCAAGAGCTTTTTCGTTTTTATATTAAATGGCAAAGTTATTCAGCGACGGAATAAAAATGACAAAGTTGAGTCTTCTATTTTTATGCGCTCGCACGAATTTTATTTATGAAAGCGTATGATGCCAACATCATGTCAGTGAATACGTGTGGGTGCGTGCCTGTCTTCCTAGATGTTTTAAACTGTAGAAGCTCAAGCGAGGAATTTGGTGCATAAAAATGCCATCACCGCGAGACACTCTTTACTAATATTTCATAATGATCCATTGAATTCAAAAAGAGTTATAGCAATTTAAATGTGCAATAAAATCTGCACATCTTTTTAGTGATCGGATTTTCACTTTATAATGGTTATGTTGCAAAGAATGAATCTTTCGCAGAAAATTTTGTGCAAGTGGTCGGATTCATTAAGACATGAACGAGTCGTGCATACATCTTTTCTTTTCAGCATCCCAAACTGCTCCTTCAATGATATGCAGGAGCTCATGTAATGCCGACAGGCTTTCTTCCTGCTAGCAGATTCCCTCCAAGGATTTCCTGCTAGCAGGCTAGCAAGGAAAACTGTGATATTTCTTTCAACCTCATAATGGAAAACTTTTCAATCAGGGAATCACCATTTGCATGTCACTGATTATATAAAGTCCATTGGTGAAAGTCATCAAAAAATTACTGCTGCAGCTGCAATTATACATGCTTTAGTGTGCTTTTCTCCTTTTCCTTACTTCCGAATTTGCTTTATATAAGCGCATTATGATGATGCCATGTCTTCGCGTCTGTCTTCATGTCTGCCTATCTGCCATATGTGGATCTGTCTATCTGTTTGATAGTTTCACTCCAGCCACCACTGAAGTTAGAACTCCAGAATTTCGTAGATATAATGTACGCCATACGTCATCCTAAATCATCTTTCACCCTGGTCATTCAAGGTTGAAAGAAGTTCCAGACATTTAAATGTGGGAAGAAATTAGCGCATGTTTTGCACCAGCCAGTCGCTGCGATACGTATTCAGATTCTTAAGCGCTAGTCGGGTAGAGGAAAATTGAGTCTGCAGTGACTAGCGCGTATGAAAAGCTGTGCAGGTAGTCGAATTTAGTTGAAATATCAATGCCTCATTTTGTGTATTTTACTGATGGCTGTTTACAATATTGGTCTGTGAAATGAGCGTAATGCATGAGAGCATCATAAAACCTCATGTGGCCCGCTTCTTTGCTTGTTTTAGTTTGATGTCAATGCTGTTTATTTTCTTATCATCTTTTCAACTTTAGGTTTGCACTGTTTATGTTGATGATGTTTTATGCATATTCGATGAACTGAGGCGCCCTATCTAAGATAGATAAAGTTTGAAGTACCGCATCGGAGGTAACTAAAAGAGCAAGAAATCCAGCGAAGAAGTTTGCCATATGGGAATGAGCGAGCGAAATAGAAAAGATTTCGAAAGAAAAATTGAACATCATTAAGTGATTCAAGTGACTTGGGCGATCTTTAAAACTGCTGTTACGAGTAGAGAATAAATTCATGACTGTTCGATCTAATGAATGATACGATTAGATATATGAAACAGCGTTCACCGGTTTTTAGGGTAGCATGTCGGCAATATGCGTACGTAAAATTGGTGGAGGGCGTAGTCGACGAATCGATTGCTGAGCGAATTGGATTTGCATTTGGATAAAGCCGCACTGCTAAACACGTCCACACAAACCATACACCAATTTAGCGATCTTCTTGCTATTTGCGCTATCCTTAATAGTCTTTTGAGGAAAAATTCTGGCACAGTACTGAGTACAAAGAATATTTTAAATTGCTGCATTTCCACAAATCAAATTTAATTAATATTTGTTACATAAAGTTTAGGACATTTTCACTCGTATTGCTGAACTGACTTCGCGATACGATTAAGCATTTCCCGTGAGAATTGTTTATCTTATTCTTCGGCTTCCATTAAGTATCTACGGTTAGTAGAAATCCTCAAAAATTTCGCGTCTATATTTGAAAGGTGCAAATTTTTTCTCGTCACTTTCTATATCAGGCAAGGAAAAACGGAAGAAAAGAAGCTTGCTCTTTCCTTTGAAGATCGCAATGAATACATTACATCTTCGAAGATGTTTTTATTCCTATCACTTCAATTCTTGAATCACTTTCTGTCATTTCGTTACTTCTCACTAGCATTTCACATTCTCTCCACTATATTTTTCTGCGCACAGGTTTATTTTTTCTGTTACTTTGGTAGCTATCTAGCAACTTTGCACATAATCCTTCCTGTTTCTTTTCCTTTCACATGAGTTAGCGAGGGAAGAAAAGGATGTGAATAGCATGCAACGGTTTCAAATGTTTGGAATGAATGCGCAACTAAACTACTGCTTTTGTTGATATTATGTTTCAAATCTCTGTCTCGAAAGTTCTCTTCGATTTCATTTGTTGTGTTTGCTACATAGACAGGCAGCAAATATGTAACATGCAATAGCTCATCATTGCAATTGCATCTCTAAGGTGACATGCTACAATTGCTGCATGCTCCATCGGCAGTTTTAATTCATCTGACGGATCATAGGTGCTGGACGGGCTCATAATTACACTGGCGAACTGAGGTAGTGCTAAGACTGAGAAGCAGTTTATGCTGAAAAATGGAAAGCAGCAATAAGGTGGCACCAATCTTATTCTACGATCTTATTCGCACATTGCAATTGTGTTGCTTCGAACTTTTGGTTGCTTTCATTGTGTTAAGAAATCAGCGTTGTTTGCCAGAATTGAACAGATTCTCCCTTCCCCCTCCCTTTGTTTTGCAAGAATAATTGCATTGATTTCGTAGCTTCCTAGTTCTTACACGAATATCTGAGTTTTTAAACTTTTTCACACTACTATTTTCCAGAGAAAGGTTCACCTGACATTCGTAAATGACATTTGTCTATTCCTGTAAATGACGTGCTTGATTAGTTTTTGTGATTTTTGAATTCTGGTGATGGCGTTGTGCCACTTGGGCTAGTGTATATCCTATCCTCTCTCTTACCTTCACATCATTCTCGATCGAGAAGGTTTCTTAAAAGATTTGCACTGGATTTGAGCGTTATTTGCGTTGCGTGCGCATATATTATATGATTTGCATGAAGTGAAATATGTGAAGGTGTTAATTAAGGCTGCTGTGAGGAATGCCAAAATTGCTTTAAATGCGATAAATGCAAGTGGGATTCTTCTGCATATTTATGACTTTTCAACATGGATAACGAATCGGAATCAGAGTTCTACGAAGAGGCACCCGACTATTTTCTAGGTCGTGATATTCTTCTAACGCTTAGATACTATGCACGACATGTGATTCCATGTTTCTGCCTCACTGGTATTGTTGGCAATTGCATGGCTCTTATGTTGATCAGGTGCGTTTTTATCTTTGTGGATTAAATGCGATAGTGCTTATCAATCCTCATGGGAAATTTTATTCTTACCTAATTTGTGGTTTTGAATGTTATGCATGATGATAAATAGGCAAAGAGAATCCTTGTTTGGCATTTATGCTAAAGTAGCCTTAGGAGTTCTGTTTCTTATTGCTATAGGTGCGTCGAGGAGCGTGCCAGAAATGAATTAGCGACTGAATGAGGCGTTATAATGCTCGCTAGAGTACAAAATTGGTCAAGAGTCTAAAACCGCCGAAAAGGGCTCGCCTAATTTTGCACTTTCCTAACCTATAAATGCCCATTAAGAAGGCGCATCAGTTGCCTGAGAAATAACCTTTAAAAAACTCGAATGAAATATAGGATTGGAAGGAGGGGGATTGTTTGACGAGTGGGAAAGGAAGATGAGGGAGAGGCAGGGATAGGGTTGAATTATCTTTTTCTGCACACCACCCTGATAAACTATCATGTGAAAGAATTGCTTTATAGATCAAATTACTGGTTAAAAAGATTGACGTCCAATATTTATTTGTGCACATTATCATTGTGCAGCTGTTTGTTTTTGATCACGGTGCTGATCACGTGGATGGATGGAGCCCTGGAAGTGCCGTTGTATAATAGTTCGGAGATCGGTTGTCGGTTGCTCACCTTTTTTGCCCACATGAGTGACTTCAATTGTGTATGGATGATTTCTTGGGTTTCATGTGATCGAGCGATTGTGCTATTCCGCCCAGGTTATTTTTAAGTGTCTTTTTTGTTATGATAACGGCAAATTCTCAGTGCTTACTAAATATTCAGGAAGATAGGAGATAAATGAATAACCAGATTGGAGTCGTACCTTCCTCAGATTACCGCTCCTTTTGTTGCCATGAATTCTTCTTTTTCGCAAATGATATAAAGAGTACTCAAAGTGTAGAAGGAAAAAGTGAAGAAAAAATTGCGAAATATTTATTTCGCTGTTAACTGTGCCATATGATTGGGAAAGAGACTTATTTCGCTCACTTCAGTTCGAAAGTTTCCCACAGTGAGAAAACACCGAAGCCACTTTAGAAAGTTCTTCAGTATAACATGTAAGAGTACAGCTTTAATGAAAGTTTTTCTGAATTCGATCATTCAAAGCGAAAACACAATCATTGAAACAGCACAACAACTGAGAAAGTGGACTTTCATTCTAATAAACGAAAGTGCTTCAAACTGGATAGATTAATTCAAAAAACGGGTTTCGTTGTACAGATAAATTCATCAAAAATAGAGATTCCACTCGTTGTTTCCTCTAACACTTTGCGAATAGCTTTACGAGAGGGCACCCTCCTCTTTACGTATTGGGTGAAATTTAAAAAAAGTATATCTCTCTACCTCATGCCATATTATGCATAAAAGATAGGCCATTTGGACGTTTTGCTGCAAAACTTAAATTCCTTCAATCTTTACGACTAATTTCATAACTCATTCTCTTATTCGATATATTACCTAAATTTGAAAAGGAAACATTTATACCTCGGAAACTGTTCGACATAGAAAGTTGTTTTCCTAGAAAAATTTAGCCTTTGTGTCGGCAATGTAGCTTTAGTATTTCAAAGCGCTGTAACTCTTGCGAGCGATTTTGCAGTGATATTTCTTACTTTTGACCTCTTTCTTATCTCTGCTTTAATGCATGAACTTTTCTAATCGGTGACCTGCTAGGAATAGAGGCTACTTTTCTTACACAGTTTTATTCGGAAGGCATTTTGATGCTTTCATGTCATATGGTACTTGCTAGAAGAAGTACACTTGAAAGGCTATTCGTTCACTTCATGAAAAGAAAACTTTGATGTTGCCGAAATCTTGAGGATAGAACGACAAATAATAATTAAGCGATGAGGATGAAGTTTGTGCTCTTCGAAAATGAACAGCAATGTGTATTAGTTCATGGAATCGAGGAACATCGCCTTTTTTGATGATTGACAAGAGTAATCTAGTGCAAAAATGATCTCAAAGTAAAATCATTTGAAGGAATCCGAAGGAAGGTGTGTTCGAAGAAGTTCGCAAGATATATGGTTATGGCGACCCTTGCTTGCAGCTTCGTTCTTTATTCGTGGTGTCTGATATCGGCTGGTTTGGAACAAGAGAATAATTCATTGTTTTGTGGCCTATCAAAAAATTTATCTTTCATTGGGTTCGTTTCAGCCTTTAAGTCTTCGCCGTTCTCATTAATTTTAATCTGCTGATCTAACAGAAATCCTCACTTTTTTTAATCGAAGAAGCGTTTTCAACGAAAATTGTGAGCATGTGACTTCGTTTTTTTTATAAGAAGATTTTTGAATGCCAATGTTCAACTGATACGCTTTCGACTTATGGATGCATCGATTCTGATCAGCTCATTAATCTAAGCGATTTTTTTCTGCAACATAAGTATGAGCCATAGGAATAAGCCCTAACTGCATCAGCATTTGGAAGCGCTTAAGAGCTGCTTAAATTTTTCGATAATTGCTTTAAACCTTTTCGTGTAAAATTAAGCAGAAGCGTAGGATATGAGAAAAACCTTCGAAAGCCTCATAGTTCTAAAAAATTTGGACGGGAATCTTTTTAGAATTTTTTTGATGGAAACGAAGAGCCCTTCGTGATTCTCGGTTATTACGACGCACTGGCAAAAAAAGCTGTTTTCTGCGCGCGAGCTGTGAATTAATTGAAATTTTAAGTGCTGGGTTCTGATTGACATGTCGATGGGCACAGATGGTTGCTTTTTATGAAGGAAGAATGAAATAGAGTGATGAAAAAGGCGAAAAGGCAGGTAGCTAAACGAAAGGAAGGGTCTGTGCAGATGGCTATGAAGGATAAAAGGTTTCGAGTTTGAATAGGTCGTTTGGAAGGTTTCTTTGAAGGAGAAATCGATGAAGGAGAATAAATGATTTCAATTTTTCATTTTCCAAGTTTTTTTTCTTTTTTTCTGCAATTTCTCAATTATTTTCGCAATTCCTTTTCTTAATCAACTTTGTTCTCAATAAAAGCAGCTAGGCAGTTTCCATTCTAATCAATTGGTAGTGAAAAGCGTCATTGCAACGTCGCTCTTGCTGCCTTATCTTTGGTGGATAGACTTTCATCAGCTTGATTTGCTAGTCGGACCTCTGAAGGGAATATGAGGTGAATAGCAATTAGAGAATAATGCTTGTAACTTTACGATCAGTGCTTTCGGGGAAGGGGGGGGGAGAGGTTCACTTCAATTTCGCCGTAGCAATGTGTATAAAGGTGTTTTGCGACTGCAGATACGATCTCGGCGAGATGCATTTTTATTTCACGTTTTTGGATACTGTAATCTGCACAGTAGTGCCCTCGTTGCTAATCACTGTGGTCAACAGTTTGGCGGTCTATCGCTACAGGCAATGCATGAAAATATACTCATCCGGTGTGCTTCGTGTTCGTTTTTTGAAGGTGCCCGATGAACATAGCCCACAACTTGTCGTAAGTTTGCACAACAAATTTCTTTTTTTCTGCTCTATGCCCTCATCTTTTCAGCAGGTTCGTGGAGATGGTGTGCGCTGGACTCTATTTTTATGCTGAGTTACGCGATATTTACTCTCCATCTGAAATATCAAAGATTTCCATTGGAACATTACATTTTAAGCTGCATGGGAGAAGAGGAGGGAAAAGGAGATTGAGTGCGCTCTATGCCGCTAATACACAATTGCTTAGCAAACGTGTTGATGAAGTTATTCGATTTACGTTCCGTTCCAACGGAAATCTTTCGGCGAAGATTTTCATTGGGATCTTCGCAATAAATAGAGAAAATGAAAATTTCCTATAAAAATGGCGAAACAGGAATGTTTTTTTGTTCTTTTGCTGGCAACAGTTAATAGCATTTTTAGACAAAATAAATGTATAATTATTCCAATATTTCTCTCATTGCACGGATGCATATCGTTGGATCAGTTCATTATGTTTTGTTTTTGGTCATATTTATGCACAAAGTTCACTCGAGTTTTTCGCCATTTTCAACATTTCACCTCCATCACCGGCTGAAAAATGGTTGAATAATGCGTGCAGTATCGACAAGCATTCTTTGGGATCGGGAAAGGAATGAATTAGAAGAGGATGAAACGAAAGATGAGTAGTTAGAAATGATACAGAAGGAAACAAAATAGATAAAAGAAGGATGAAAGAAAGAAAAGCTGCCATTTGCCATCTTCCTTATTCAGTTTTTTTTTGGCCAGAATGCTTCATGACTTTGCAATATATACTCCACATTTTCACCTTTGGAGCTGATGAGATGCTGGAACATTGGGTTAACTCTATGCGACTACTGAGCGTTTGTTGCCCTCTGAGCCCGACATATGGGAAGCTTTTGAAAGAGCGGAAACGAAGGAGTGCACATTCTGCGCAAGAAACACTTTGAAAATTTGCATTAGCAGGTCAACTCCGTTTGCCATTTGCAAAGCTGAGTGGTAGGACTGAGGGCAGTCGATGATAAAAAAAACAAGTTGGAAGATCTGATCGTGTTTGTTTTTCGATTGTTCTCTCTGTCCTTTGTTGGAAAAAAATTGCAAAGGAAAAAAAATCCCTCCAAAATATTTGTAGCGCAAAGGGACAGAAGAAAGGTTGTAATCATCTTTTCCTGACCTCCAAATCGAATTTTGTGGAAATAGATGCAAATATTGTAAACAGAATGCTGTTTTGTTGAGCAGCGAATGAAGTCGAATGAAAGCAGCGAAGATAGATTCATTGAGTTCATGTTACTGAGATTTTTATAGTTAGAGAATGATTATATTCCAAGAATGGGGCGACAAAATTAAATTCAGAAGACATTATTTCTCTTCTTTCATTCTTTTTTTTTCAATCCATATCAGGTAGTAGGAGGTGCAAGGAAACAAGTGCATACATCCTGTATGATGGATCTCCTCAGATGTCGCATTAACAGACACGTTCAGTTTGGTGACCACTCAAAACTTCATATATTGTACTCTTTTTTTCGCTCTCTTCCTCTCTATGGATAGAGATTACTGCCTGATGATCGACTGATGCTCTCTTTCGCTTATTCTGGATGCCTACTAAAGATGAGTTGAGTAAAATACTGTGAGTTCTTTTAGTTAGATATATAAGAGTCTCAGACTTGTTCTTCTAGTGCCTAAAAATATTTCTATTGGAAATGAAGAAGGATTTAAATTTAAAATATGGGATGAAAGAGGGCGAATTTTTCGCAGCACAAAGAACGCGCTAAGTTTGCCCGAATTCGGGTGCGTAAACTTTCGAGGAAAGCTTTTAAAATTCCCTCACGTGTCCTATGAGGAAGGCTGATGCATAGTGGGATGGCGGAAATTAATCAAACAATTTGATTACATCACTTCACATATGCTTCAGCCTTAACGGTAAACGACAGTAAGAAGCTTCGAATTGAATCAGTATATGATGCAAACATCAATTTATAGGAAGAGACAACGAATGCGAAGAAGTTATTGCTAAGTCAGCAGAGTCATACAATGACCCAATACAGTACACAGTCGAACAGATCAGCAAATGGTGGCAAGTTGCGATCGTCGGACTTGCAGCTGAGCAGATCGTTGCTTATCGTCACCAGGTATACTGATATGGCTCAACGAACATGTTCTTTGTTCCTTGCTTATGGCTTGCAAACCACCTAACTAAGTGAGCAGCATCATTTATTTAAAAGCATCTCTCTTCGCAGTATCATTGGGAATGAGAATATTTCCTGAGGTGTTCAAGTTCCAGTTAGAGGCGTTTCACGAGCTAATAATTTCCTCTGTTTTCTAAAAAGAGTGCTCGTCTCCGCCAAATTGCACGGGCATCTTGCTTCACGGCAGCAGAAAAGTAGCATGCGAAGAAAGAGGAGCTGAGCTAAGTTTGGTGTTGAAATGGGCAGGGGTGGCATCCGTGCCGCTTGTCAATTGGCATTCCGGATGAGAAAATGAGTGCACTAGCTTTATTCCTGCAATAAATATTATAACACAGTAATTTTTTATTTGCATATGTTATTCAGTGATCTAAGACCCAGCAATGAGCGAATAACTTTGTGCACACAAAGGGGAGAGTAATGTCTGTAATGTCCGAGATGCCAAGAGCTTCAGACATCCTAACACATAATAGTCGGATCCTCTTAACTGTGGAATCAGACGAAGATCTCATAAACCCACTTACTATCTCATCTCGACGAAACTTTCGATTCCACTATTTCAGCACATTTGTTTTTCTGACGGTGCCAAATTATGGATTTCGTGTGTATATATCGATTTTCAATCCAACATCAGTACTTTTCCAATTGCTTTTCTTCGCTACATTTTTACTATATTATCTTCATCATGCGGTGCTATTCTACATGTACATATTTTGGAGGTTTGTTGCATTACATTTTGCCACAGTATTTGCCTCATTTCAAAACACTTCCTGTTAGTGAGTTATTTACAATTTCTGCAATTCCATATACTTTCTAGTCAGCTGTATCCAAGTAAATCATCAAATGCATCTGCTTCATTTACCAGGAAACTGCCATTTTAATTTCGAATTTTTGGTAAACAATTTAAAATCATTAAGCTATTTTAAGATACTTTAGATAATCCGCTTTGTAAATTTGTTGTCATGATATCATATCTCTGTATATCTATTGTGTCTGCCGATGTTCGACAGTTTTATATGTTAGAAAGTCGAAGGGAGTGTTACGAAATTTGGCGAGTATTCTGAAAAGCATAAGCTCGCTTATCCCATAGATCATGTTGATCTATCAACTTTAAGAGAGTTGCAACCACTCAAGAGTGTGAAGAAATTCTGTGAATCTTGTTATATCGATCGGATTTCCATCATTATCGATAAATTCACAGAAAAGAGAAAATTCTGCAGAGCTGAAATATGAAATCATTGTTTAGCCTTTCTTGCTCTCAGTTTATGTAAACGGATGTTCAGACGGACGGAAAACAAAGCTGCATATTATGATCGCCCTTCTAAAACACTTTTCCATTTATTTAATTGTGAGTTCGTTGGAAAATCAAGTTTCGACATCAGCAGATTTGCTGTCAGGATTTCTTGTCGACTTTTACGCCACATAAATTCTGGTTGCTGTTCAACAGCTAAGATGCAATAACATTCATTTTAATTTTAATTTTTTTTTAGTAAATTATCAACAAGGAAATGCAATTTTTTAATAGTTGTTTGTAGATATTGCGAAAGATTCGCCCCACATGAAGAATACTTTCTGTGAATTCCGGAATTTTAACGCTGAGTCTAAGCTTTCATCTTCAGTTTTTGCCCTCATTGAGAATAGAAGGCTTCCTTCCTTTCACGTCCAAATTCAAAATTTTGTTTGATTCGTTTAGCAAGATGTCCAACGCAATTTCTCCACTGGAGTAGAGTCAAGCAAAGTTTGTCCAACATAGTTGAGAAATATGAGGTGCAACTGAAATTTGCATGAGAGAAATATAGCAGGTACATTTTGGTCTAGGAAACAGTGTAAAACGAAAGACTTTTATATTCAATCATTGAAGATATTGTGAAGAATACTGAGGTACACCAGGATGAGGTAAAGTTTTCAATGGACATATAGTAAACGTGTGGCGTGATGAACGCATTTTGTTTGAACGTCAATTTGCAGCTATAAACGAGCTGAAATGCAAGCAGTGCCGATTTCTAGACCCCGGTTCTTCATGGGTGGATGTTGTGTTGCATGCTTCGCTCTACCATTTACATAGGTCGCGCGCCATGTAGACAAACACACAAGTGGGCTGTGTGATGTTGCAGTGCTTCTTATTAAGCTAGCCAGCCTCACAGATTACCATCAGATAACGTTTGCGCTGTAATATATGTAGATTATAAGTGAGTCGACCTTCAACTCCTCTAAAAAAGAGTCTTTTCTTATCCAATCACCCGTTTAATACGGCTAAAATTCTTCTGCAGAACATCAGAAGAATTGGTGATCGGTTCGTTTGTAGTATAAATGCATTACTGCGCATGCTTTATTATTTTTGATGGCAGCTAATGGAAATGGTTGATGTGACGAAAAAGACAACGAAAATTCAAATCAACTTAGTTTTTTGTCATTGTCCTCACCTTTTGCAATACTTCTTTCAAAAAGTGCTTATTTTATGGTTCGTTATTTATACTGCTCGAAAAAACTGTTCAATTTTCAACCGGAAGAAAATTTTGTAGTAAATGCAAAATTCTTTTCAATATGGAACTATTTCCTTTGGGAAAATAAAATGGTTTTCAAGTATTGCAATCTTTCTGATCAAAGTGAGATTATTTTTGATTTTTCTTGGGAAGGGGCGATTTTTTACAGAAGAATTAGTTTTCCGGTCAGGAGATGAGGAGGAGGATCGAATAAACGTCTTCTCTCTCATTTCTATTTCGGAAGAGATGGAGATAGGCAACAATTCCATTGAATTCCCTCTCCAACAATAACGGGAAAGAAGGATCGATTTTTCAGTCTATTGCATCAATCGCATTCTCAGTTTTACATTTGCCACCTTGCTCACCTCAGCTTGTTTTATAGGGTTCGATATTACATATCAACAAACATCAAGTAGTTTAGACAAGTGTAAACTGATAGAGAGATACTTGATTTTGTGATATAAAATGATAAAAAATAGTTGAAAGGATGTAAATAAGCAGTGAGATGATTGCAGTCCACAAATGAAGAAGCAGTTGAAACCGACAGCGCTAAGGTTACTCGAATGTTATTGCTGCAAAACGGTTCCTGAATTCGGTCACTCGCAGGGCTATCATCGATAAGGTGAACGCTACATTTCAACACCTATATTTTCTCACAGTCTCACTATTAGGGTTCTTCTAGTATTGTGACTTGTCTTCTTTCTGGTTTCGAAATTCGTTTATATCGACCTGTAATTTTCTTTTCGGAGAGGCGCTTTGTTGTTCTTCAGAAAGTTATTTAAGAGGTTTGCTCAACGACTGTGCGGTTTGCTCGAAGAACGACGTTTGCTTTTTGGAAGGAGAGAGGGGGTGGGGAGTTAGGAGGAGGACGAGAGAGAGTGTTAGCTTAAATACGCATCTGACAAACTTTTTCAGGTTATAGAATATTCGTATAGCAGATTTATTGCTGCATGGGGTTACAGTAGAGGTTGATTATATGCTTTATCCAAAGAATATGAACAACTTGAAAGATGATGCGACGACATTTTAGAATGTGGTTTATCACACAAACACTCGATCAGTATTAGCGCATAAAATTCTTTGGCCAGCTACAAATGTATACGATTATGGTGCATGGGCTCATTTGCTTATTTTAACCACAAAAAGCATATTCGTTATATCCAAAGGGGATTTATTCACATTGCCAATTATATTCCACATTTTTAATTAATCTAGATTATGTTATTTGCACGTGAAGCTTAAAAAAGTGAACGTTATCATAGAAATTCATTGTTGCTAAATTTATTTGTCGTGAAATCGACATAATGGTAAAAGCTTTCTCTCTGTTTCTTTCTCTCTCTCTCTCTCTCTCTCTCTCTCTCTCTCTCTCTATTCCCGCACTTTCTTGTTTCACATATTCGTTTGCTTTGTATTGTTTGCCGATTACAGTACCCATTGTTTCAAGTCGTTTCCGCTTTTCGCAAGTGTTTGTTTTTCTACGGTCTCATAATCTGTATTAAATTGCCCTGTGATCTCTTGGTATGAGTTTTCTTGGAGCATCTTTTTCAAGGATGCCATTATTTCTTCAGGAATACTTACTGTTTTTTGAATTCATCTCATCTGAGTGAACATGACGTCATTATTACTTATTATTCGTCATGCAATCACAACATCCTAATCACAGATAGAAAAGATTCTCTTAATGACAACTGCTCGATTTGGAGCAAACAATTTCTTCTATCGTTACGTGGCACCACTATTGAAATCTCGTGCTCTTTATGACGTAATCGCTCTCATGTACTTGTACGTATGTTTTATACGCGTTGCATTTGTTTGTTCTTGAAAACTTCAACGGGAGCTATTGAATCTTGATGCTCACAAAAAATTGTTGCTGTCCCATCTAAACCTTAGGTTGACCCCATATGAAATGTTTGAAACTTGAGAGTGGCATTGACCCACCTCAGTTGACCTCAACACAAATTTTGGATTTTATATGAGGTTGGCCTGTGACGTTGGTTACGATAGAGATCCAAATTTTAGAGTCCTGCTCTCACTGAATCCCATATTGAAATCACCAGAAAGGCACGGACAGACGCAATATTGCACTAATGAGCTGTGCAAATGCGAATTTGCAGAAGCAAATGAAGACAGGAAATTTATAGCATTGGTGGGATCAACTGAATAATATGCTTTAGATGGGATAATACAATTTAACTTTGTTTTTTTGTTCTACATAAACTTTGAATCGTTTATGCGGCCATATGCGCCAATACCTGACTGTTCACGATCGCGTCAATGCTCTATATTTCTCCCTCTTACTTGAATGTTTTCTCCAACTTTCCGAATCTTTTTGCCTGTAAAATCTTTCTCTCACCTTTCATATTTTAAATTGTCAGTGTCCATAACGTCTATTCAACGTTACATACGATTGTGTTTTTTGTTGGATTTTGTTGGTGTAAGTTTTTTTGCATTTACTGAATAAAGGTAGTTTCAAAAGAAGTGTGTCAGGTGACGCAAGCATTGTAAACGATAATGCGTTTAACGTTTTGTCTTTGCTATATCTTGTCAATGGAAAATCTACGATGAATGCACATGCTTCATGGAGTCGTTATAGTTCTGATTTTATCAGTCCAAAAAACTGGAGCACCTTAGTTCCGGTCTCCACTCCATCGTTCGCGCTGTTCCGGTTGGTTCGGAGCACAGATCTGATCACACTGCTTTAATGTGTTTTTGCGAAGTGTGCATAGTATGCTTCAACCGCGTTGTGTCTGCGTTCCTACCTTCAACCGTCCCACAGGCTTAGAGACATACAGAAGCACGGGCGCGTAGACACACAAACACGTACGCATACACCTGCAGACACACACATACACACACACAGACGGACACACTCAGGCACACACAGACGCACAGATACACACAAACTCGCAGGCGCACAGAGAGGCTCAGCCACACAGACGCGCACTGACACAAAGGCACAGGCTTCGCGCAAGAGGATACCTGGGAACGGTCTCGATCCTCCATGCATTCACCAAGCACTCCGTGTGCGAGCTCGCGAGCAGCGGCTTACACTTTGGAAGACGCTGAAGGATGCGTCCTGCAACAAGCTAGACGGAGTTCAAATGATATGTTCGGTTTTGGCGAATTTAAAAGAGTAGATAATTCGATGGTTAGCGGTGTGGTCGAAATTCGAAGCTTGTGCGTAGGCAGATCACACTCGTTATGCTGTATTATCGATGATGCGAAGGTTTATGCACTTCACAATCTCCTTGAGGTGCTTATTCCTGATTGAAAAATGCGGTTGAGCTTACAATGGCGACCCACAAGTGATCCTCAATGTAATAATGGCCTGCGAATCGAAGTGTTCCAGTAGTTTCGCTCCGAAAAGATCGGTGTATTTTCATATTAACTGTGATCGATGGTATCTCTTCTGCTGCTAGCGGCGATAGCATTGTGCAGCTTGAGCGTTCATTTGAATATCAGTGTCGAATCACTCTCTCGGTTTTTAAGGAAAATTTGCATAATTTGGTTGATGTACACATATTTATGTATTTTTCCATGTCATATTGTAATATATCCTCGCTGTTATGTTCACTTTTCTCCACTCATCTGAATAAACACTCCGGTTGAACAATGCAGTCAATCAGAAACTTCATTGTTATTAATGTTGTGCTTGACCCGATTGAAAAGTGCAGTGATTTTAACAGATAGAGGGGAGGGATATTCTCTTGAGAGGTGGACGGTTGTTGCTAGAATTGTGTTAAGGCGTAGGTGATGTTTAATGTTCGTAATTCATAGTCAGTTGGTGGGTTAATGTGAGAAAAGAGTGTTAGTGAACATCCGCAGCGAATATTAAAGTGAAGAAATGAGGCAAGGATTATTTTATGCACTTTGTTCGAGATGCGCAAAGCAAGAAAGCGTTTATCGTATACATGAACAAGCAATTTCACGAAGCGAGAATCGTAGTTGACGTCATGTTATTTTTTTGGAAACAACTCGTTTTTCGTCAATATTGTTGTTGGCTGTTGTTCTTGCTGCTTTTTTCCGTTGATGTCGCTTGTCAAAGGTTCAGTGTTCATTAACTAGCCACATTGATTGTAGCTGTTGCTGATTTTATTAACCATTGTTAGCTATTATGGGCTTTTGCATAAAAAATCTCCTAGCTTTTAAGTGTCTAACAGCTTTGAAATATCACTGCCATATTTTTTCGGTTTCGGGTTGCTGAGGCTCGCCTGTTTCATTCTTCGACGCAGCATCAAGTGTGATTTTTGGTAAAGTAAATTCATTCTCAACACTCGATCACACTTGCAGCCGATTTAAATGCCCTGTTTTTATTCAAGGAAAAAGAGGAGAGGGAGATAAATAAATCAGCTGAAGAACATGTGGCTGAGGTGTGCAGCGTTAAACGACCTTTTGGCTTTTCGTGCACTTGCTAGACATTGGAATAGTAGGGCTTCTAATTGAAATTATCGTCCAGCAAGACTGCAAGACTCCTAAATCGATTTGAAATGTTTTTTTCGATGTAACTAGCTAATTAACAGTTTCTATGAAATGATTTTCCCATAATTGTTCAGGTAAATATATTGTCTTAACCTTCAAAGCATTAAACAGGCACAAAATGACAATAATATAAACGAAAGCGGATAGACTGCGTTCATTATGTATTTTTGTAAATGCAAATTATGCGGAAAAGACGCACAAAAATCCCACGAAATTAGCGAGTGCAACTTGAAAGTCTAAGTAGCAATGCCAATGCAACTGCTTTCAATGAGCGCAAAAGAACAGCGAAAATATTATCATAAACGGTCAATTTCTATCACAAAATTTCTAAGACTTTTCTATATAGATTCTACTGAAGTGCTTCCTCATCCTATGCAAGAATAAAACAAATAAGCCATGAAGAAACTGATGATTCGGGGCGCAGAGAGTTTACAAAATTAAATTTGTTGAGCGGAAGTTAGGTTCAGTGATTTGGAAAGAGCGGAAGTTAGGTTCAGTGATTTGGAAAATCGTGGATATTTGATTTATTTGATGCCAAATACCCTATCATCTTAAATAGACGTCAGAAAAATATTAAAACTAGATAGCTGTGCATATACGCGCGAATATTGACGATTTAATGCTGCAATTTGAAATAAAAAAGCATATTAGTAGCAATATTCGTGATGAACTTAACCATTAAACGACGTCATTTGAAAGCAAAAAAGGCAGCTTTTAGAGATATTTTGAATTGGCAAAGTATAACGACGACGTTGCATAAAAGCTATCAACATATGGCATCCAATATGTGCTTGTGTGCATAGAACCATTAACAAATGAGCTGATGAAAAAGTTAAGTGGGATTAGTGCATTCGTTGAGAGCTGTGTGCAAAAAGGCGTGAAAGTTGCTCCTAACTCATGCATAGCACCACTTCTGTTCGAATTGTGAGCGCTCTTGAGTCTAGTCCTTTTTTGGTTTATTGTGATTTGCCTAGAACAAAAATTTTGCAAGTAACTTTTTTCCAATTGCTTCTATTTTTGCTCGATGTTTCACCTCTTTATTAATTCCTTCTTACATGTTTAGATTACTAAAGTGTTATAGAAAAATACCGTTCTTTGCAAAGTTACTGTTGAAGTTCTGACTAGATTGCTTCATACTCCATTCTTATATCTTTCTAATTTTCGGTTAAGATGACAGGGTATTTGGGAACAAAATAAATCATACAATCCAGATTTCCCGAATCACTAGACGTAACTTCCGTTCGGCAAATTTAATTCTGCAAAATGCTTACGAGCAAAATCATCGATTTCTGCGTGGCCTATTTGTTTTATTTATCCTTGCACAGGAAAAGCACTTCAATAAAATCAATATAAAAATGCCTTGGACACTTTGGGGCTGAAATTGACCGTTTATTTTCCAACTGATTGTATTTTAACTGTTCTTTTGGCATGGCTAGTTCGATTTCGCCATGCAATTGCATGTACACAATAATTAACATAGTTGGATTTTTATGCGCTTCTTGCATAATTTACATTTTCAAAAATGCATAATGAACGCAGTCTATCAATTTTTATCTATATTATTGTCATTTCATGCATGTTTAATGCGTTGAAGATTAAGACAATATACTTACCTGAAAAATCATGAGAATGTGATTTAGTGGAAAATGTTTCTTACCTAATTAGATCGGAAAAGACATATTTCAAGTCAATTTATCAGTTTTTTTAAAGGTTCGTAATATATTCTGCAGAAGTCCCAATGAGCCGTGCTTTCGTTATGATTTACTTCCACCTTATCTGTTAGCCTCCAGCTTGTTATGTGGATTTGTTGACAAGTCGTGATAAAGAAAGAAAAATCGAGGCGAATCAGTGCTAGACAGGGAGGCGGAAAATATTAAACAATGTAAATGACAACCTGATGGCTTGGCTAACAAGAATGGTGGTCTATTTTCAAAAAGAGGTTTAAAATGTGATCATTACATGAAAACTCGCACACGATTTGATATCCTAATCGTAAATCGTGCAGCTGGTAACAGTTTTTCTGTGGCGATTGTTTTCAAATTTCAGCCATTAAATAAGATTGCGGAGGGAGGTAACAACATCTTCATCGCCTTTCTGTTTGCAGAAATACCTTTGAAATGTGTAATGATTATATTTCTTCCCCTCCCTCAGAAATAATCTAATTTGCGCCTCCAGTTTTGCCACTTTTACGCGTTGATCTTCTCTGTATTTTGCCACCATGGGTCTGTGTATTGTTCGCAATGATTGCAGTTAAAGGCTGCGGACGCCTGTAGGCAGAAATCTGAGCGATCAAGGGTCGGAGTGATTGCTGATTGATGTTGATGTGACTATTGTGGTCGTGATACTAAGCGATGCGCTATGTTATTGCGAATTTGTTTCATAAATCCACATCGTACACAACTTTGCTTTGTATGCCTCATTAATCTGCATTGTTAGGTTACAATCTGTATTGAGATTACATGTTGCAATATATATTCTAATCTGTGCTGAGATTTATTTGTGCACATCTTTTATTCACTTCATTTCTGCAATTCGGCGATGCGAAACAACAGAAACAACCATCATCCTCAGGAAACTTTCCTCCACTCTGATTCATCCCATTCAATTGTCCTAACATGGAAAATTTAGAGCAACAGATGGTTCATCTCTCTCTAAAAAACCAACCTCGTCCTAATCACACTCACGCCCTTTCATGTCTTGAGCGTTTACAAACTCTGGGCTTTTATTTGAACCAAGTTTGTTAGTTTGCTTCAGTGTTTTCCACTGAGAAGTGTTGAAAAGTCGATGCATTATTCATTGCTGATGAGTGAAAAATAAACGAGTTATTTTAGAATCAGTGTTTTCGAACAGTAGGTATCAGTAGATCGCATTTCCAACTAGGAGATATATATTTTTTATTCCGTTTTTCGTCTATAAATGCAGAAATTTCCAATACAAAAGGAAGTCGATTGAACCATGAGACTTAATCGTTCGCGAAAATCTCCTGATTTCAGAACTGGCAGTCTACCAGAGCTTAAAAGCAATCCATTTAAAGGTTGGCATGCTTCTGAAAGAGTACTAGGTCCCAATAGGACTGTTGTTACATTTGAATGCTATTTGATCACATCCTCTTTCTCACGGCTTCTTGCCGAAACCCTCCTGCCCTCCAATCCCTTGCTCTTGGAATGTTGGTCAAGCTCATGGTGCTTCGCAGATGCCTGAAATCTTTATGTGACTTTACTTTGACACTTTTCGTCTGCAGAGGAGTTAGCTTTGCATCCATTCTAACAGCAAAAGGTTAAAGCGATTAGATACAAGGGAAGCGGCAACCAGGGAATAATTTTACTGGAACGGTGTACAGTCTCGTACTATTTTCCCAACTCTCTTTCTTTTTCTTAGCATCTATATTCATGCAAATTATGTGAGCTTTTTGGGCGACTGTGATCATATCGCAGGGTTCTCTGATCGCTTCATTGATCGTGATTATAAGTGAAAATCGCTTACTGTAATAAATGGAACTCGTTCAGAAGTGAGTCAATTGATAACCTTAAATTAATGTCGCGAGCTGCCTCTAATACGAGCCGCATATTGCCAACTCTATTCATATGGAGCTGAAGAGCGAGCAATTATCTACAGGAGTTCTAAGAGGATTTCAAACCTGCATTGTAATTTTGACTTCAATCGTTATTCGATGAAAATAGGCCAAAACTTTTTGAAAACTTTATTGGACTCTTGGAAAATTCGATTTTCATAATTGCTAAACTGCTTTATGAAATGATGCTTCTCAGGTCGCCCGGAATTTTCAAAATGATACAAGCGAAATGAATTGAAAGTTTCGAGAGGAGTGGGCAGAACGAGCTGGAAATTTTTAAGGCGAGATGCGCGAAGCTATGGCCTTAGCTGTATCATTACTGAACGTCGTTGCAGACTGTGCTAGCTTGTCGAGTTACGCACGTCGTTGTTCAGATAAGGTCAGCCTCAGATCGTCAAGGCCATATTTGTGCAGATTTCTCTAACCTTCCTAGCATGAAGGAGAAAAGAAGGAGGTTCCTGGCTGCTAGCGAAAAACCAAGGAGATAGCATAGAAAACTTGCGGAATCAGAATTAGCGCAATTCAGGATAAGCATTTCACTGGTGGCTCCCGCCATCTAAAGGCAGCTGCTGTCGTTTTTCTTGTCGCCTCCAAACGTCAAAAGCGGCTGTCAGCATCCGCGTGGTGGTCTTTGGTCCCAGGAAGTCGCGGCCACCGAGGCTTCAATTGGGATTATCGAGAGCCGCAAGACTCATCAGAAGTGGATTAGGCGAAATCCTCTATTTGAATGTTCGACTCACTGGACCCCCTCTTTTCTAATAGGCCGAGTTCTATAAATGATGATACTCGAAATTACCGTAAGACATCTATAAAAATAAGAATAAACTTTCCGACTGGTTTTGCCCAAGGATCGATTGTTGCAGATTTTCATCCACAAAAAAAAACTTCGCTCGCTTGGCTCATTTTCCCCCTTTCAAAATTTTGAACTCATTTTCGTTGCTTCAAGCTGAAAATTTCCAACCCTACTCACTATTCCCACTTTAAAAATTGTTCCTCTCACTCCTTGTGTTAAATGTTATGCATTCACTAGCCATGTGTTGAAATAGACTTTGATACTTTTGGCTTGAAACCTGGTTACATTAGAAAATCTATTGGGAGAATGCAAAAAAAAAAAATTTCTTCTGAGGGAAATTGTAAGGCAAAAAAATTTCGCCACCCTCGATATCACTATGGACCGGTTTATGCAATTTCCATTGGAAAGCTCAAATACGCTTTTACTTTTCGTGCTCGACCTCTGGCTACAGTTTTTTTTGTAACAGTGATTGAGGATCTAAAGTCAGAACAAAAAGATGATGCCCACGTATGATCCAAACATTTATGGAGCTTATGAGAAAGCTGTGTTACGGGGTGCCCTCCGCTGCGGCGGTGCATACTCTCAACGAAAGGTTAGGACGTATGTTGTTCGTTCATCGGAATGCATATTGCATCGCTTCTTTTACACCTCATAATGAATCGCTGAGGAGCTGTTCACGACCAACAAACCTGACGTAATTCAGAAGAGGGCTCCAACTGCAGAGAAGGAGATGTGTGGAGATCGGAAATGACCGCTGTCGCATATCAATAGCTGTGGATAAGTGCTTATTTTGTATTCCTTGCTGCTCGAAGAGCTCATTCATCGATTCTTAACTCTCACCTTCTACGATGTGTGGAATGATGGTCATCGGTATATTCAGAAGCACGACGTTCAAATATCTCACGATCATCCAATAACAGTCAGTATTTGCTTTTTGGCTTTCATTTCTGCAACTTTTAAACCCTCTTAATCTTCCTTTGCCCCAATTGCTTTCTGTTCTTCATCAAAATGCTTCTGTCAGCAACACGTCTATGAAGTATGGCTGGTAAATTCAGTCAAACAATAGTAACAGAAAGACTAGCTGAAAATGCGCTTTTTCCTTTTCCCTCTGATTACTTCCGCTTCATTCCCTCCACCGCTAACCCCCCTCCTTTCCGTTCTGAAACTGATTGGTCTATGAGCAGAATAGCAGGAACGCATATCGTACCAATTACCTTAACACGTTGTTTTCTTTTTTAATCTCTGATGGAAATTTTCTACTCAAAAGCTTATTTTAGCGATGTCATTAGCATACATGTTGATTTCCCGAGTTGTTTTGAATCTGAAATGAAGCTATCACAAATAAAAACTCTGCCTAGAAACTTACAAAAAAGTCACTTTTCCCCTTCTATTTACGCCGCATCCTTGTTTCGTATGGTGTGAAGTTGCTTCGCAATATGAATCCATAAATTGTGCCCATGAATTTTTATGCATTTCTGGAATACTCAAGTATTGTTTTTTATATTTCTTCAGCTGAAGTTTTGCTTCTGTGGCGGATTGTTGGATAATTTATCTCTGTTTTGTCGATTATATTTGCCAGAGTCGAGATGGCGCCTTGTTCTTAGGGTTCCCGACGCAACTTCCTCCTTTTCCTTCCTGTCCTAGCTCAACAATAAAATGTGACTTTGTTAGAGGTTCTGCCTTAAGTTATTTTTTAGTCTTTCTCATCTAATGAACCTTCTGAGAAAATTTCGCAGAGAATTTAAAGAGAAGATTAAGCGTTTTGCAATCTTTCAGAAGTGTTGTTTCGATTCTATGAGCAATTACCGATAGGTGGATATGCAGATATGCAGATCGGTCAACCATATAGCGAAACTGACAGAGTTCCATCTTGAAAATGAAACTAGCGATGTCAACTTTAAGAATGATGACATGAAAAACGGTCGAAGATGTTGTTATATCGCAACAAGAGGCATCAGCGAATTTCAAGCAATGTTCGTTATAATTTGTTTTCACACAAAAACCATCCTCTCGCCGTTAGTAATTTGTGCACTTCAGAAATCGAATCGACACTCAAGCACCGTCCGATTACATTTTTGGGCATTTCTCGTCGCTCTTATAAGCATGAATTTCATTGAAGCGTTCTGATCGACTCTAGACTGGCAGCCCGGTGGGACAGGCATCTATTAGTGGTCTATGCTTCTCAAACATCGTTCCTCCATCGAATACACTCGTCGTTCCTGCTGAGCGCCATCTGAAAGTAAGAAACCTTTCTTCTTCGATGTTTCGGAAGGGTAATTTCTGAGGCGGAACATCTGCACTGATAGTGTATAGCGTTCATCGTTGATACGATCAGCTGTGCTGCTTAAACTTTAGCACTTTCGTGCTCTCATTTATTGCTGTGATGATTTAGTTTTTAGGCATCATATGCACGTTGAAGAATTTGTCAGCGCTCTTTGCTATGAAACGGATGACACACTGCGATTTTTTTGTGTGCTTTTGAGGGATCTTCACTGAAAACATGTGTCCGAAGGTAGGATTAACACTGCGATATCCATTGCGGCTGCTATACATCATGAAAGCCTAGGCACACACCTTGTTCATTTAATGCGTACATACCATAATGCCTACACTTCATCATGCGAACGTTCCATAAACACATAGTAAAAGTGGAAAAAAAGTTCAGATGCGCTGATAAAGTTGCAAATAAAATTCTGAAATATTAGATGTTTCTATTACATGAAAATGTTTAAGGTGATAGCCTCTTCGAAGTGTTTGTCAGCCAAACAAGCAGCTGGGATTTTCATTTAATGCAAAAAAAAAAAAAAAATTTTCTTACTCAAAATTAAAACGCAGTGATAAGTTTTGAACGATCGAAGATGAGGAACATCACTCCAAATGATTTTACGTTTATTTCTGCATTTTGGCAAATTTCATTTTGCGGCTTACGTCAACATTCAAATTGTTTCCATTTGATTTAGCGCGTTTTTGGGAAGTTCCGCTAGAATTGCGTCATTTCGTTATATTTTGCCTTTCGCGCACTTTTCAGCCTTATTTACCACAAAAAATGTGGCAATGAAGCTTGTCGAAATAACGAACGCTATGAATGCTATCATTTAAAAGATTTTTTCTTGCGTCACTCTAAGATGCGAAATAGCGTTGTTGTGCGAATGATAAAGATTGAATACAGATGAGAAATATTTCACTGATGCTAGAGCGATGATATTTAAGATTATTTTTGCCGTGATAGCGCACTCGGATGATCGAAACAATACTCTCATCTCATATGCTAGAAAATCGGAGCCTTAATCAGGTATAGATTTAAGGATGTCCCACTCGAGATAGTAATAGGTACAGAAGCCATGTAACTGCTAAACTGGTTAGGAAGAACCGGGTATGAATTTATCGCCATGGAGATCGTGAAGTGCTGGACGGAACGACGTAGCTGAGAAAAAATTACATACGTAAATAAGCTGAGACAGATGTCGCCAAAATGCGCTTTGCCAATATGAGTTTGTTGGGGATGCAAAAAAGGGCGTTTTTTCCTGTTTTTCCAATTCAGTTACGTAAATATGTGAAAATCTTGCCTGCAGTGGCAACTGTATCATGTATGCAGCATATTGGATTCATTGTGCACCGTCAACCTGCGCAATCATGAATGCTTAGGTGAGTGTGGAGGGACAAATGGCGGCAATTGAGGAACGACTTCTAAAGAGATCGAATAAAATGAGTGAAATAATGCATTTCATTCGTGCGCCAACAGCGTGTTTAATGGAATCCTTTTTTTTGATCGTTTTGCGAAATCGACATAAATCTACATCATACTATTTCAGCTCACTTCACTCTCTTAGAGAGTATGAGATTCCACGCTATCAGTCTAAAATCTGTAAGATGTTTCGCTCATTTTTCGCTTGCTCTGTTAGAAAATGAATCATTTTGTTTGTCAAAAACCCACTGTTAATCTGCAAAGGTTGTTTCGCTTGGGCATCGTTTCTTGCATATATATTATATGTGCATGAACTTGTACATTATATATATATATATATATATATATATATATATATATATATATATGTACAAGTTCACGTATAGACATTTTTTCCTGAAAATGCTAACTCAGAGGAAGCGAACCTTCACAGGGTGCCATAACATTATATAGTTTAAACGATATTAATGTGATGTATGGCAGATTAACCGTTAAAAATCGGTTATGTGGAAGGCATTAGGATAAATCTAGATAAGTGGAATGGGGAATGTTGTTTTCTTAATATGAGCACAAATGAAAGCAGATATTTGTGTGCTGCAGATTTGAATATTGGGAAATATAAGTGTAAACAAGGAAATAAGTCTGCCGTATTTTCCCATGTTTAGTCTTCTTTCCCTACAAGTCCTCTCTTCACCAATTTGAGCGTTGTTGCTCTTTGAACCCCATTATGAAGCATATCCGCGAAAGAAAATTGTAACAGTAATTAGGCTATCCTTTCATAAGAATGAGAGTAAGTATTGAAGTTAGTGCTTAACATGTGCACTAGACACATAAATCCGTTTATTTTATTGCGAAGGTTACTGCCTACATGAAGAATTATTGCTTCACATCCAAATTATTGCTAAAATCATTTTTTGCATATTGCTCACATCATTTACCGTTCGCACAATTGCAAGTAAGGGAGAGAAGGTGTTGAACCTACAACAACATCCTACCAGTTTTCCTATATGCGATTGATTTCTGCACACTATTCCGATTCATGCTGTATGATTTTGCCAATTGTTGTAAACGTCTGAAAGCGATTATATATTGTTATTTAAATGCCTATCTGCTTGTCCCGCTAGTTTTATATCATAAACTACTGCTATCATAAGGGTAAAATTTGGTGGATATAATCTTGCTAAGAGGACGTTCTTCTTCCATGTTCACTAAGATTCATTACAAGTTAATATTACTAACTGTTAAAGGTGTTGGAAAATTCACAAGGCCGAATCGTTTTTCCACTGATCGGATGCAACTCGAAGAAATCCGTCGAGTTTCATAACTCAGTGCATTATTTTATGCGTTTTGTCATTTTTTTACGTATATTTCATTGGTTTGGTTGCCTGGTGAGCTTAAATACTAATGCACATATCGTGCCGACCTCTCTAGCACGCTTTTCTAGCTGCTTTTAACTCTAATGCAATACGTTGGTCTAGCATGTTGAAATGCAAAAGGGCGCATGTTAGCCCTTTAGTGGCGCCTAGCCACTTGTGTTCTTCCTATTTGGCCGGGAGAACATTTGCATTGAAAATTTCTTGATCTGTCGTCGAAGCTAAATTTAAACGAACGCAGAAGCGGCAGTAGAAACATTGAAATATCAGTAGCGGAAGGCATTGAGTACACAGCATTTTGAGCCTTTAGTCCTAGTATGATCAACGACCGGTTCATTTGAGTACTAGTTTTCGGGTATCCTATAAAAATTATCTGGTCAGATCGATTCGATCGATTCATTTTAGACCAGCGGTTGATTCAAATTGTTGATGGTGGATGGCTGATGTCCAAAGGCTCCATCCTATGATCGATACTGAAAAAGTGGCGGTAATTTTGCCACCATTATCAGTTTATGCAGCCTACTGAGGAATGCTGAACTTCATCATATCCGTGGATGGTTTAACTGTTAGAATGAAGCAGGATACTAGTGCTTTTATAAACCTTGAAAAGCATCGAACTACTTATCTTTCTTCATAAAAGTAGTCGTCTTATCAACGTAACACATATAAAGTTGACAACTCATTTCCCACTTGTGCTTCATTGCTAACCCAACCAATAATATGAACGTCGTGGTGCTCATATTTGTAACAATATGTGATCGGATTTACATGTTTTCATCCCATGTTACACGAAACAGTTTTTGAGCAATACCTGAAAATTGTCCATTCCTGTTAATAACAACGCCGAGAAGAATCTGTGATTGAAAAAAAGAAGAATAAGGATCAAATGATGTCCATAATGCAGGTGATATCATTACAATATTGATAGCTTCTAGCAAATTTTGCTCGTCTCACATTAGTTCAATATTGAAAAGACCTCTTTTCAAATTGCTTATTTTATTTTAAAAAATCACTGTTCTCGTTAGCATTCGGCGTGTTCTCATTCCTTACATTCCCGTCCATTTTCATTTCAAGAGCAGAAAGGAGTGACTCTTGAGAAAAGTTTGACTTTTTTCTAGGAAAGAAAAAACAATTTACAAGAAGTTGTTGCTGAAAAAAAAAAGTTGCTAAATTATGACTAAGTTGTATCAGTGAATAAATTTCCCCTGATTCTCTCTGTGCCGGTTTATTAGGCCTATGATTTTATTGACGCAATAAACTTTCAGTTAGTGCTCAACCGTTCAAGCGCGTGAATTTTAACGTTGGGATTTCCGGAAAGTTTCACCGGCACTTTTAGCGGAAAAATATAGGAGCGTTAAATAGAAACTTGGAAGATATTTAGTGCTGCGATTTCTCTCGTCAAACTAACCAACCGATATTGCAAACTGCCGAAGTATAAAAAAAAAACGTTTGCAGTAATGCAATCCTACTTGAACCGGATCAGCAGCTTGTTCGAACCCTCTGAGAAAATTTACTTTCCATCGCGATCGACCAAAATTTTTACTTGAGGAGTAATATCTCACTGAGTGCGCTGATTTCACCTTTCAAACCAACCCATGAAATACGAAAGTGGATTAGCTTGGTATTTGGAATCCGGAGGTGAACTTGTTACGTAGTTATGGCAAACTTACTCTGTTTTTCGATGAAATTACTCAATCTGTCAAGCTTAAGTTCACTGACTTCTATTTATGAAAATGCCGCAGAGATTTTTTAACAACCTTTTCTATGTTTCTCAAAGATTTCTATTTAAGAAAATAGCAGTGAGTGTAAAAATATGTCGTTATTAAGTTCAACTACTGAGATCAATCATTCGACATTAACGGTAATATTTCAAAGCTTTTTTTTTGTTTTTAAAGTTGTTCCGAGTTGAAGAATCGATTAAAATGTGTCATTTTTTCGAAAATATATTCACATTTTATATCTCTTTCTCGATAATTCGAAGAGCTCAATTTTTGGTAACAAAGCACTTCTTAGAAAGCCCCATCCTCTATAGTCGATGTACCTCATTACATGGAAATTTAGTTTCTCGTCACTTGATTCACTCGTGTCAAAGGTTTACTTGAATTTGCATTGACTAATCGTACATCAATGAATGTGCGAATAATGAAATTCTAGAAATCGTGATGGCTGTTTGCCAACACAATTGCATATTTCGCAATCATCATTTTGAGTTGAGAAAATGAAAGTTGACACTTTGTTGAATGAATTTACAAGGAAAGTAGTAAATTTTATCATCTTTTTCGAATTTTTTTCTTCAATTTATCTCCTTCAATCATCTTTTTTTGCCAATTTTTTTTTTTAAATTATTCCAACATTTCAACATCTTCAGCATTCAATCAAATTGTGCAAATTATATCAATCAACCATAGAAATTCACTTCTAGCAGAATTATTCGTTCACTTTTCACGCAGCCTGTTTACCTCTCAAAGTAATAGTATGACTTTCAAGGAGACAGCGATTGCAATAACAACAATGGTTTTGACAACGTGTGATGTCACTTGTTTATACATGGCCGTTATTTAATCGTTCATCAACTTGGTCGCTGTTATGCAACATGGGAAATTCGAAGTTGCTAGGGGCTGAGGAGAAGGGAGAGAGGAGGGGAAGGCATCACTCGACTAGAGAAATGATCTCTGGAGTTATCGAATTTTCCCATACTGTTGCGTATTTTTGTGTTGAAGCGAGCATAACGTTGAATGCGTGCATTTTTCGATTTGCGAGATTCACATTCAACGTTGCTCAATTATTGAGTTGCAATGAAAGAAATATATATTCAGCTGAAAATTTTCATATTTACTGAATTTAGATCGGATCAAATCTTTTTAATGTCAATTTGCAGTGGGTGCACGACCAGGGGTGGTGAGAACAATATTATGGCATTTGCTCCTGCTTTATGTATTTCAAGCCATTCAACTGCACGAATCTGGAACCAAAAATCTGTTGTTCGAGCAGCACATTTAACTGCGAATAATTTATGTAATACCTAGTGAACCATGTCGAGGTATAAGATCGGAGGTTGTCAAAAGGACAAATTTCCCTATTTGCGTCTCGCGACTTAAGAGCACAGGAGAGACGGACGGCCATACGCATATATATATATATATATATATATATATATATATATATATATATATATATATATATATATATATATATATATATATATATATATATATATATATATATATATATATAGCGATGACTTCGCTATAATGCGCTTCTGCGAAATCTGGATAGACATTGAAGGAAAGCAGAGAAAGTTGAGAGGCTTTCACCACTGTCTTAACTGTGCTGTTGTCATTTGAAATGTAAATTTCATATGGTGATGCCATTATATCAAAATTTTTAGGAAAGTTCTTGTTGTCAGCATCGAAGAACTCGTACGATGGTTTAGAGAAGGGGCAGTAAAAAGCAGTTGCGAGCATACTGTCGTAATATCAGTTAAAAACGAAGCGATCTTCAAAAATAATGGTGTAATCCATCAATGATTTCGAACTCACTTGATAGGATACGTTTACTAAGCGTCATTGTTTTCTTTCGTTACCGGTCGTTCATCATATAACCTTTTTCCTTCTGAGCCTTGCATGCGATATAACGAGGAATATACATCGAGCATAAGGAAGTGGAAGAAAGTGCAGCTTTAATCTCTGAGTTCTTACAGAAGGCAGTGAGTGGCTCATTCACTCTTCATATGAGTTTCTTCTAACATGTCGTTTGATAGCAGTGTTATGTAAGGCATAAGGTAATGCGGCTCTATTGCGACTGCATTGGTGTTGTGAATGTTTTGGGAAGGTAAAATAAAGTAACCTATTAATTTTTTGCTCGTAATCATTCCTTACAAAGTTGGTCAACACTCTGTCCCCTTTTGGTAGGCCATTAGTGGTATGCTTCGCAATGATAAGTTAAGCGTAGCTGCTGGAAGCTACCATTGCCCTCTCTTTTCTTGGTGAATCTTCCCATACCAATGCAGCAATATTCTCTGTCTTGAAAGTTTTCAATCAAACTTCTTTAAATGTGTAAACATATTTTAAGGTGTACTTGAGAAGTTATTGTACTATGAATAACAAAGAATTATTCATTACATTGATATAAAAAATATTCCAATATTGGCACTTCAGTTTCTATTGAAGTCTCTCATTTTCAACGGCTTTCTTTCAATGCAAACGGGAATACTTTCTGGGAAGGTTGCAGCGATAAGCGCATTGTGCATCCGCCTACTAACCAATCAGTTGAACCCATATGCAAATAAGTGGAGAAGCACATTGGAGGAGTTAGGGCAATATGCGTCTCTTTGCCTTACTCATAAGAACAAGAAGCGACCCACCTATCTCGAAAGTATCTTATAAGATGCGTGCAAATTTTTAGGCGCTTTAAAATGCTTAAAACTCATCCCTAAAATAAGAACAGAAACATAAATATACGCAATTATAGACACAACGTCATCTTAGTGACCTTTACCAATGCATTCTGCATGAGAGATAAAATGAGAAAAATAAATAGAAAAAAGTATAAATAATGGTTATTCAGCGCGTCTGTTGAGCGAAATTTTCGCAGTTTATTATAAAGCGGAAAATGCGAACAAATTTGCCGCAGAGATCGCATTGATGGTGTTGTACGGCGCCAGGTTGCATGTGTAAGAAAGCGTTATAGTGCGAAGGAGCGGATGGGCAACTAGTGCCATCCTAAAAGAAATGAGCATAAAAATGCCGCTTCGGGATAGCAAATTGCGTCAGTGCTCCTTCTAGATGACACAATTTAATAGTCTCATTTGACTACGAGCTGAAATATGTTCCTATTATGTTATATGTGTCTCTCATCACGCCGCTTATTCGTTTAGCCGATCTTCGACTTCTTCAATTTCTTCATGCATTAAAATTGTGAATCAACTTAGGTGATCCTCGTGAAGGGCTACGAATAAATTCCCTCAATGATTTTCCATCTCTACTGATTTTTATAGATAGATGTGTTGAATAATCTCTATAGATATACCTACCAAACAGCTGAAATAATTGCTGAAGTGATCCCGCTTCTATAGGGCGCATAATGACGGATATTGGATGATAGTAATGACTGCTAACGATGAATACATGAAGCGCAGATATCAACACTTATTTTACGTTCCGGTAATCTCATATCACAATTGGAGTTTAGTAAGGGACGTTGTGCTCCAAATGATGGCGTAAAGCTCTGAAACGTCGAGTAACATTGTCTTTATCTACGCTTCTGGTTTGCAGCTTCAGCAAGCATTACTATCACTAGCCGATGAAACATTTAGTTGTCTCGACAGCTATTAGAATGTGACCGAACAATATGCTTTGTAGTTAAATAAGTAAATTTTTTATTAATTTGTATCTTACTTTGCCGAAAGCTTCGCGTCCATTTCCTCAGTCAGCCCGATAGACGAAGTGGAAGAAAAAAGTCCACGTCGAAGAAAAAGAAAATGCATATGAGGCTAAGCGGAGGTGTAGAAAACGAAAAGCGTGAGCACACAACGTCACTTTGCTTTAATTTTCTAATGGTAAAAGCATCTTTAGCAATAATTATTCATACTAAATAAATGTTTCGAAGCGTAGCACACATTATGTGCAAAAAAAAAAAAAAAATGCAGCAGCATTGTAGTAAAAGAAGCACAAAGCGAGAAAGAGATAAGCGGCAGTGAGCGCAAACTAATTGAAAGCGATTTTGCTTTCGGAAATTCCCTCAGTAATCAACAGTTGAAAAGGTATATCAAGATGCTATAACTTGGAGGTGGAAACTTGAAAGCGATTTTGCTAGAACTTGTCCCAAAAGGTACAGAACTTGTACCTACATTGTTAATTCCGCACTTGGGGTTTTTAGTGTACATGGGGAAGACAGCAGAGATTAGTTTATTAATCTGGGAGTGTTCTCAATGCGTCTCCTTTATTTTTGGCCTTTAAGAAAAGTGCTCCGGCAACTGCCTCCTTAATGCAAACGTAGACCTCGATTCCGCAACAGTGCTACCCGGCATTACTAAATTTGCACCGGACTTTGTATAAATATGTTCAGCCGCTAGCTTTGTGAACTTCCATATGACCATGAACAACGCATCGGCTTCTATAAGGCATTTAGTTACATTCAGATTGTCTACTAGTGCAAGCTTCAGACTGTCTGTTGTCACCAGCTTTAGACTGTTTGCCAGTGCCCGTTGCGCTCTATGAGCTAGTGCAGCTGAGGCTTTTCGGAATTTACGCATCAAGCCCTATTATTTTGTTTGAACGCCAAAGTATCACCACCCGGCTGGCAGATTTATTGTCACCTTCGTCATCTGAATTAATTATTCGTTTCCTTTTCGCAGTCTGTTTTTTTTTCTGGAAAGCGAAGCGTCTCGTATATTTTTCAAAAGCGTACATTACGTTCTGCATGACTGAGCCACCGCTCTGCATATTGGCGATTCATCCGTATCCGTGATGTTCAGGAATTTCAGATAGACTTGTTTACTTGTCTGCGAGTCGTGATTTATTCAAGTCCAAAAATGCATTTTTGAGAGATGACTGGAATGATCGTAGTCACAATAAAAGAACCCTTGATATGACTTCGGTTCTGAATGTCAGCAGCGACCAACGTTGTTATCGACGCTTTCTCCTTTGCCACAATTTTCCCATTGATCTGTTTCTATGATCGCTCGAAGAAAGAGTAAAGGGTTGCTCGAGAATTTGAACAAAAGAATCATCGATTCAGCACAACCGAGTATTCGTGAAACTAATGGTTGAGGAAGATTCTAGGAAATCTATCCTGCGACGTCAGCAGTTTTTTTGGAGAGCGCTTATGCAGTATTTCCATTCAGCGTAATTCTGGGCCCCTTTCCTTGATTTCTTCTATGACTCTTCAATTATTGTTGACTATGCGCGTTGCTTCTGACAGCTGAGTGATTTCGACGGCTCTGCATGTTCAGTTTCACATCAAGCATTCAAATTTTTGACAGCATCAAAACTCATCAACTCAAACAAATCACATTTGTGACAACTGTAGCCTCCCTGAATCACTACGTAAAGCAACCATGCCGAATGCGATAAGATACGACTTCTACACTGGTGCTGTGTAATCTGAGGTCCAGTCGTTTTCTACAGATCTGACGATAAAGGACATAAAAAATTGAAAACAAGGAAGCACGCTCGGGGAAAAGCGGACGTCAATGCCATTTGTAATATTTTGTCAAACCCACTCACCTCCGTTTGTTTTTCATACATATGTAATCCTGAATGATCTTCTTATCTAGAAGCTGCTGATTAAAAAAGCAGCGTTCCGAGTAGAATTTATATAGACCATAAAATGGAACGACCAGGCCTTTTGTATTTCGCTTCAATTGAAGCTGCGTATCGGTGGGAAATATGCGTATTGTGCTGAAATTACCGTTGCTCAATGCTTAATGACTTCAATCATTTTTTTCCGTACCGAGTGAATTCACATAAAAGAAGACGAGATGAAAACTGAAAAAGAAGAAAGGAAGCAAGTGCCCTGAAGCAGAGGAATTGCAAGGCAAATTGATGAATGGAAAATAGCGAAACATTTATGTCAATGAAGATCTAAAACGCAAAGTTTAGCCTTTCATTTTCAAACAAATATTTTATCAATCTTAAAACGTCAATAAATGGAGAAGCATCACGATCCGACGCTCAAATTTGTCTCTAGAAAAGTCCAATTACTTTTATTTAAATTTTTAATTTTAGAATTGAAGAAAAGTGAAGTACGCCTCAAATGCAAGTATAATCAGATAACGATGCAATGTACTCGCAAATAACCCCGAAAATGGGCACAGCAGTCTTCAAAAATTTGCCTTTGCCGAGCGAATATTGCACTAACTTCTTCAAATTGGATGCAGTAGTGCACAGCACTTGGAACTAGTACAAGTACAGTGCGAAAAATAGAACAATTTTTGATAATAACAGTTCTTCTTACAGGACGGGGATGAGGGAGGGCATAGGCGCTCCATTTTCGTTGAAGTTGCAGGCATCCTTTCGATGTGAAACGAGTATTTTTCTTCAGTTGTTTTTGACTTGAGCATTACTAGCAAATAGTGTTTAAACTTAGTTGCTTTAATTCGATAGGTGGAATTTTGCCGCTTTCCGCGAATAGTTTGTCTTTATTTGAGAATGTTTCACATTTGTTTGGGAAGTTTTCGCAATAGCGCCATGTTCACACCCAAAAATACCGTAGCACTGTCTTCACTGATTCTCGAGTTTAAATTGTCGTATAACAAAATATGCGAGTATACTCTCCAACCAATAGAAATTGCCAGAATGTGTTTCTCAATTACATATAACAAGAAAACGCTATCCAGTATGTGTTATTTAATGAGGCCCACCGGCTGTGCAGCTCGCACAGGTTGCAGAAAAAATATTTGAATTGCGAATTAGCTGGGCGGTAATTACGCCTAGGGGTTATCATGCGCCACATTAAAAGTTTAAAAAACCAGGCCGAAAGACGCGCACATACACAAATGTACACAAGTGTGCGTAGGCGTGGCATCGCAACGTCTGCATATACACACTACACGCTAGTATACCAAGGGGACCCTTGCGGGAAAGGGGAGCTTCTCATGCCCACGGGTCTCTTACGGGGTCTTCCATTTTGAAAGTCTCCCGCGAAGGCGATGGATATCTGGAGGCTATACGAAGATCCCCCAAGGGGGAACGTGGGGTTAGATGGTGATCAGGAGACGGCCTTTGCATTGCTAAGGGCATGAGGGCAGTTATGATATAGACATGGAATTTGGGGTGCACTTTTTGAGTCGCCGTTGTTTTTGTATATGACCGTAACATTTGCAACTTTCCATTCCTGACAGTGTTTTCTTGTTAAAATGATACAGTTTGAAAGAGAGCACAGTTTTGGCGCTATCTAATTTTTAATCAACTTCAGCATCAAATTCTGATACTTTGTTACACTACTTATGAGTGAATTTCTTTATAAAATTTTGACGTCGACCTTGTCCAGCTTCAGCCCATCCCCCTTTCCGTTATCTTTTCAGCTTTATCTATCATATCCGGGTATCCTCTTTTGCAGTGAATTATTGCTGCTCTTCTAGCATTCATGCGTCACATTTCCCTTCAGCATACCTCGTTCGAACATTCTGCTTCATGGAGTTTCCTCATGTTCTTGCCACTCTATGGTGTTTTTTAGCTTGCGAAGGAAAGCCCGATTTTTATCATCTGTCATAGAGACGAGGGATCCCAAGGGGCTCTCGCGCCCCATGCGAGGAGTTTGACCACAAGAAAACCCTCATCGCAGAGAAGGGAGGTTTCAGCGTGGGGGCCTCCGCGGACGACAATCAATGAGAGTCAATCATCTTCATTTGAGCCCCTCGTGAGAAGGGCCCCCGCCAAGGGGAAGGCGGTGAACTCCGAACACTACCAAAGACGTATGTGCACACAGATAAGTTCCGACCCCATCTGAATGTACCGATATGCACGTGTATGTGCGTGCAAACCTGATATCGCAATGTCTTCGCGCAAATAAATACATACGTGCGTTTGCACGAACATCAGAATGTCTGAGCACGCAGACATATGCTTGCGTGCGCATAAGCATGTCCTCGTCAGGCATCAGCGCACGAAGGTGATATCGCTATATCCGAACATATGTATGTATATATGTGCGAAAGTTGCACAAAGCGCATAACAGTGACTCAGAAAAGACGAACAAAAGAGCGAAGAAATGTAAAAAAGCCGCGGCATTCGTCGAAAGAAATCAGCTCAATTATTCTTACTTAAGGATCGCTTAATTTTACACTTAAACTCTGTTGCTTCTCAACCATGTTCTCATACAAGGCCCACCAAGTTCTGAAGGTGTGGGATTGCAGAGTGCAGCCTATTTGACGGAATCCAGAGGGAGGGTGAGGAAATGCGCATCAGCATCTAAGATATCGTGTGCTATAGATCAGAAACCGCACCATTTCGTCCAGGCTGAGACTTGTATATTGCAGTGCTGATAACTTTATAGATTGGAAATTGGGCGATACGATACGGGGATAGGGGGTGGACAGCCTTTCATATGTACTATACGGAATAGCACAATACTTCCGCATTTTTATTGTCCCTGAAGATACAGTGTTCAGTTTTCGAGGTTCATTCCTGCCCAGTTGTGCCACTTCCACGCACCAGTGTGACAGTATTTCTTCTACGCAGCTCCTCCCGTTTCGTCGTCCCTGTCAGTTTCATCAAATTATATAAGGAAAACAGTCCCCTGGTTTCTGGGTATTTTATCATGCTATCACAGCGTAACGCTTTCGAAGGAGGATGCCGTTGAAACAGCCGTGTGGACATGAATGATTTCCTCGAAAAGATGTTAGAAACCATCGTCACATAACTACCGTCAATGGCGTTATGCCTCATCTTTTGTTAACAGTGAGAAGGCTCATTCCTCAGTATCACGTCACCACCTCCATCTTCACTAATTGAGATTCACGTTAGAGTGATGGCATCGTTTCTACTACATCATTGAATGCTTGTGTGAACTCTTTTCGTCTTTCATTAGCGACTGATAGCGCTTACACAACTGGGTGAAGAGGGTTAAGGCTAAAGAACCCTCGCTCAGATACGGATTGCAACAGTGAGCCATGGGCGTGGCATATAGAACAAGCGGTATTATCCGCCAGCGTCGTTCGCATACTACTTCCAGCTTTAAGGTCTATTCGTTCGCATCCTCTTAAATGTTCCAAAGAGTCGATCGCTTTCCGTTTAATTCACCATTTGAGGTGCAGTAAACTGCTGGAAGCAAAGGGCATCTCTCGCCTATGACGTCATTCTGTTTACAACTTGTTTATTTAACTTTAACCACTCTCGGCAGCCTTTTCACGTCGCTTTAACCTTTAAACGCAGATTAATATAGGTTGAGATTTTAAGTGCGGGAAGAGGATACGGTTTGTTCTGCGATCAAGACGTAGACAGATCGAATGCGGTAACATGGTTATAAGCCCCAGCCGTCTGTAAATTCTGCTGACATAGGTGCCATGGCATCATTAGTAAGAGCAAAAAGAGAGAAGCGAGAAGCAAAAAACAGCATTGATTCGAACCTTGATCTTTGCTATCCGTTCGAAAACACTTACCCATCATTTGTGGATCGCAAGAGGTCGGACTCGTGTCCCTGCTGCTCTCTGCACTTTGTCTTTTACCTTCCTTCCAGTACTAAGGGTGTTTTCAGAGATAGAAGCGTTTCCTTATCTTTCCCAAATCCTTGTTTATTTTTCTTCTGTTTCAGTTATATTCAAAATCTCTACCAAATTTGGTGCATTCTCCTCTAATATGTAACTCGCTACTTTAACGGACTTTCTGTTCTAGCAATCTTCTACTCACGGGCCAAAAATTTCCTCTTACATTTTTCCACCATTTCTGAATAAATTTCACAGCTCACTGAATGATACGCTGCGAATGAGTACTTTTTTATGCCAAGTGATGAAAACCTTGGCGGTAAAATTGCTAGGAATGATTTAATTTCCACTGCACACAGATGTGACCCGATGATTGAAATGAGAAAGGCGTCGAAGGCACGAGAAATTTAAATTTTTTGGACGATGTTGTTCTATAATAAATGACATTTTCAAATCTTCTCTATGTTTACCTGCACACTGTCCACTTTTTCATGCCCATTCACTAAATAATTGCTGCTCATTTCCCTAAAATTTCAAAGTTTATGACCAATCCTTCTCAATATTAACATATTATATGTACAATGTAATAAGGAAGTAAGCTCATGGGAAATCTTATTCTTCATGAGTTTCAATCATCTTCGATGAAAACATTCGATGCTATTGATGGTTTCTTGAATTTCCCTCATTTGTAGGTAGGAGTTTGATGAAATTCTTTGCTATAAAGCTATCCGACCATTCCAGTCATCATATAACAATTAAGAACCATTTATTAGTGAAATTATTTTTCCTCCATTCGTTAACAGTTTTCAGGAGCAATGATTTGAAGCCTACGTCTCGTGAAAGAGACTTTCTGCTGAATATTTGCTGCGATGTTTTCAGTGGAAAATCGTCATCGGAGGCCTTCGACACTCTACAGAAAAGTTGATTCTTCGGATGAAAGTTTGCATTCACCAACATGTGATTTATCGTCAAGTGATAGTTCGGTGCCCACTTCAAGCAAAGCGGATGCTGCATTTACTACTATTAAGAAGTTAGTTTCTTTGAACTTCACAGACTTGTCCAATCATTTCTTTCTTATATTTGGGGTGTTTTAAGAATCAGTCAACTTAATTCTCTAAATATTCGAATATATGCTGATCGGTGTTATTCGAAATTTTCATTACATGTCTCAGTATGATGAAACGGTTGCATTTTTATGTTTAAATATCTATCGTAGTAATTTGCTACTCGTCATTGATGTAATTTAATTGGATCAATTTACATCTTTATTAATTTGCAATTACTAATTTACATAATTTACAATCACTTACTAATTTAATTACATGCATTTTGCACATGATTCTGTGTGCATGGTGAGAGGTATCATTTGATGCTTTCACAGTTCTCATATTTCTGTAGGCTGTTTGGGTTAGCGAAGCTAATAAAACGCTAATTATCCATGAGGCATTATTCCCTTAAAAGATAGCGAACGTTATTTTATATGAATAGCCATGTCGAGTATAATATAGGAGTTATATTATGCAATTATAACTGATAGATGCAATTTTTTCTACGTTCAATTTTGTTGTTTTTATTTCAGTGTTGATTTCATTCGATGCAACTAATTGCACACGTTAAGCGTTTCATTGCGATGTAACGATTTCCACACATATTTTCCTTCGATATGTTTATGACATAATCTGTTACACCAATCGCGTTGCACACTTCGTTCCCAACTGTTGTTTATGCATTCACCGATACGACGTCAGTGAGAGATATTCATACTAAACTTTCTTCGCTTTCGATTCCAACAGGATAATTGGATGTTTTTGCGAGAGGAAATTGAAAATGCATATATGTTATGCTAGTGTTATGTTTATTCGCAAGAGCTAATGCTCACGCTCTAAGGCTGTTCCATTTAGACGTGCTTGTCAAATTTTCATTTACACTCCTTACGGGTGTCATTTTTGCAATTATTAGCCAGCTTTTGTGGCTTAAACTTTTGAGGGAAGTAGTGTTCATTTGCACTTTAAAGGCTGCATTTGCACTTCCGTTTATAACACTGAACGATCGTCGTAAAACGCGTGAGTAAAATTATTCAAAATCCTACTCGCTTAGCATTTTTCTCGCGTGCTGTTATAAAACCTTGGATATTGAGCTTCTGAATCCATAAAAAGCAAACTTTGATGATTTCTAGAAGCTTGAAAATAAATTACCTAGAGTCAGCTCTCATAACGTCTCCTTTGCACCCATTTAAAAGGTTGATTTTAATTTTTCTTGTGTTCTCACAAGCTGTACTCGTCGACGCTGTATTGCTATTATGTTTGGGAATATCTAGCGTTAAATTGCTCTATCAGTTTCCTTATGGAATGCATGTGAGATACATTGCTGCTATTATGCTATTTTTGGCATCCGATATATTCTATAAGAAAGCATTATATTGAGCATATCTTTACGTATTCGACGTTATGAGAGGAATTTCGCATCGACAATTGTCACATATTATCTGTGGAGGCTTGATAAGCTTTCATAATCGCTTCTAAGGGTGTCATTTTAAACGAATTCCTAACGGAACACAAAAATATTTGCCTTTTTGGTCGTACCTACAGATGATTCCACATCACATTTTACCCGATCATCGCATCTACTCAGAAACAGTAAATATAGAAATATAAAATGCATTTTCAGATCACTGTGTTAGGTTTGAGATTAGGAATTTTCCAAACTGATGCTGTCCGATGAGTTCAACTTTCAAACGATGCCTTTCCCCCCAAGCTGTAGTTGTAGATTTGGCCTTAAATATTATGCATCAGAAGATGCTATCGCTGCGATGTTATGAGCAGCAGATAATTAAAATAATAGTAATAACACTATTAATAATAGGTTCCATCGTCTTACTAATGATTCGGCTTCGAAATTCATTCTCACGTCATTAAAAGCCCAAAAATTTGTATAAAAATAACGTGCTTCCGTTGCCCGGAATACTTAGCTACAGCTTCAACTGACATATGTTTCAGCCAGACCTCATACTAAACCAGCATATTAAATAGTCACCTAAAATCTTCATGACACGTCGATATTAGTCTGCCAGTATTTGTATCTTTTGTTGATGCAACTGACAGAAAGGGCAGAAATTTAGTTGTTGAAGAAGTCGCCTTTGTCGACTACTACATAAACAGTGTTTTCGCATGTTTGTATGCATAATCTGAAGAAATCCTTAAATTGCGACTTGTTCGGGAATAGCTCTGCAAGCAGCCTATGAAAGCAGCCCGATTGTTCGGTTTGCTAGGGCATGAAATCCTATTAACGTCCGGCTACATAATGTTTGTGGTTTTTTGGTCATAAGGAGACGAAGGCTCAATGAAAGCAACTAAACCCTCTTTCTCATGTCCCATGATTATTGAATTTTTGCGTTCAAAGTGAGTGGAATTCACAACAACTGTTTGCGATTGGTGCATTCCTAGGCATCCTGTGTCGTACTTTTAGCGTTAATTTGGGCACTTACATATGCCTTTAAAGAATTCAAATATATTCTCTCGAAGAACAAGCACTGTCTGTTGACAAACAAGCACCACAGTCAACTAAACCATTAGAAAACTCTTTGTCGTGCCATGCGTATGTTTGTGACAGATGATCATAACGTTGTCGAATTTACGAGGTCATTGCCTATCCTAATCTGAAGATGCGATCCAATTTTTAAGTGGCAATACCTTGCAGCAGACGTCGTGTACCAAAAAAAGAATTGTTTTTGAACTCGCCTATTCAAGCACCATTGTGTGAGCCTTCTTACGTCTAAATTAGGATACGTCTAGGTTTCTTATACGTCTAAAAATTCCGATATATTCTCGCTTTGTTAATCTGTAGCAATCTTTGTACTTGGTTCCGTGCAGCTGATAAGCATGCTCTCTAAAGTAAAGAGTAAGCTATAGTTTAATAATGCAATGAGCTCATAGTTCCCAGGACATAGTCTAGAAGAGTGTATCTTTTTCCACTCTTCTGTCTTTGCTCTCTCTCTTCTCCCCTTCCTTTCAAAACTATTTTTGTTCATATAGTTGTTGGATGAGAAATACGACGTTCGAAAAAAATTCCTGTCGTGAAGCAATGGATATAACTCTCGATGAATATTTTGCTACGAAAATCGAGTTTCAAATTTCATTCTAACACGCAAGCACCCTCCCTCAATTCTCATCTGTCGCTGCCATTTCAATTTTACTTCGGCAGCTTCAGATGCCTTCAATCGCCTAAGCAAATGTGAAATGTAGATCCGAATTTAGTTTTGAAGTAATCCAAAGAATTGTGTTCACACATTTAATTTTTGTTCACGTGAATTTTGCTCACGCATCTCATTTCAGTCAAATTTTCCAGCAAAATTAAAAATTTTTGCGCAATAAGCCTCATCTCTCAATTACGAAAACTCCCACGGCACGAGTTTAGCAACACTTTCCACCTGAATCATTCCAGAAATATTCGCGAGAAGGAAGAGGAACAAATGTCCAGCTCATAAGCATTCGGCGTTTTAATTACCACAGCACCTGCCTTAAGTAGAAGTGGCCGAAAACGTAGATGATTTGACACAGCGGAAAGACGCACCGTGACAGTCCCCTGGCATAGTTTGTCTTGTTCCGATAAAAGCATCGTCGTGCCCTATCACTGGTAGCCTGGTTCGTCGGATCGATGAGTATAGTGACTTGTCAACAAAAGACTGGACGCAAGCACGGATTTTTTCGTTCTTTTAACCGAATAGGGAGTTCATTAAAAATATTGTAGAAAGGATTCATTCTTTTGGAAGATTCGATTGCAAAGAGAACACTAGTTGTTGACACTTTGGATATCTGTAGCTTCTTTCGAAAGTTGAAACTTGCCCTACTCATACCGTTTCGCAGATTTTATCCGCCAAATTCTGTGATTTTGGCTGCAGCAATTCTCGAGTTGAAATTACATTGCAAATGCACATATAAATATGCACAAAGACATCGCTATGATGCACTTGAAAAAGGATAATTTTTTATCCAAAACGATGACATCTCAAAGGTGTTGAGAATTTTGAGAGTTTGTGCAGTCCTGGTGGTTTATCAATTTTTGTATTTTATGCCTCAGACGTTTGGCCCCTTAACAAGTTTGTGCCACTTGGTTTGCCAACCTTGGTGCTTTACCATGTTTAGGCGACTCTATAGAGTTCGCTCCTAATCGGTAGATTAGAAGGGACCCAAAGAGTGTAAACTGGGAGTCATCTTCTAGTTTACTCTTCGGCGATAGAAGTTGTGCCATCCAAGAAGAATTATGCGTAAATGAGGGAAGTTTTATGTAAGTTTACAATGGGATCTGGGGGTAAATTATTCATCGAACTTAGATAGCATCAGAAAAAATGAAAGAGAAAAATCAGAGGGAAGTAAAACAGGGTAGGGTAAATGTTGAGTGAGTCGACTTGAGTTCTATCGATTCCTTTATTTTGTTTTTGGAGAGCTTAAAAGATTAGATGTATGTTACATGCAGCGCGCTATTATGTCATCTGTGTCGTCACACTCGTGACCGTAAACTACCCGCGCACCCTCAGGGTATTTGTGTTCAGCTTGTTTCAATAGATCATCTCAACTTTAGATCATACACAGCAAATTTTCTAGCCCAAGCTCGTGCGATTTCTGGTTTAAAACCATCGAACGGACTGATGTAGACGGACACTCAAACAGATGCATATAAATATATTTAAAGGCGACGTCTTCATAATACATTTTTTTAAAGTTTTGCAAAAGCAGCGTAGTAATGAAACTTGTATTTATTAAGAATATTAGAGTTGTTTTCTGCATCTTCTATGCAGCTTCTTTGTTGCGAGAATTCAGCGGTTCATTGCTTTTGAAGATGTTCATCTGTGTTCATCGTTGTCTCCTCATTCCTTTAATCGCAGGCAGTTTGATTGAAATTATTGGCCGTAACATCACAACCAGATTAGCCAATTTCCCAAGCAGTCATCCTAGCACTTAATTCACCTATCGGAATCGTCACTGTTGCTATGGCAGCCATCTAAGAAATCTCCTTCTAGTATTGACACTCCTTCTCGAGAGATAAAGGCAAGAGCTTTTCTAAAATATCTGCTCATCCATTCTGTTTCATTTTTGCGTCACACTTATTGATGGCGCTCGTTGCTTTCCGTTGAATTCGTGTGATTGATTCGCTGTTCATCCTGCTATATCTCACTACGCTAAGACTCGCAGAGATTACAAAAGTCGTTTGCGCTTGGAACGGAAGATGAGCCCATGATCCTCCTATAGCATATTGCTTGAAGCGTTTCCGAGGAAAATACTTTCGTGCTCAATTACGCTGGTCACCCACTCATAGATGGATGATCAGTGAGTGGCTAACAACCGCATAATTCGAATTCATTAAGGCGGTCATATACATTTTTGGAGTTCATCGGTGGTTATTTCGTAGTAGAATGATTGTTGGTGATACCTACGGTTTTTATCAGCTTGTTCTTCGGAAGCATGCCTGCAGGTATGTGTTTAATCTTGCAGCTTGTTTATTTATTCATCCTTACTTCATCAAAGCTACCAAATGGATGATATAATTTATTTAGAGTTTTGAGCAATGGTCCGCATCATGTAAAATCTATTCTTTTCAAATTTTATTATTCATTCTTTAAGGTCGTAGTTTTTCCAGTCGAAATTTATGCTTCATTCAATCCTAAGTGAAAATTCATCTGTAATTTCGAATATTTTTCCATCTAGTTTTGCCAGTCGCTGTGCAATTTAAGTAAATTAGGCCACAGCTTTCGCCTCTGGCACATATCGGCGAAGTTTGCTTGTTATGTGAGTTCATCTGGATGGAAAACTTTTTTTTTAGCTTAAATATTTCTTCGAAGCGCACATAGCGCGTAGGAGAGAACTGCATAAACATTTTGGCAAACTGCACTTAAGCTGCAGCACTGTCAAGAAACCTCTAAAAAATGTAAAAAAATCCCCAGACATGACCAAAAACACAACAGATCGACGTTTGGTGATCAAATGCATTGAGACCGAATGGTTTCTTACACAAACGGTATGTAGATTTTGTACGAAATGTAAGAATGTATAGAAATGTCACTGCAACAAATGTACAAATTAAACTAATATAAGATAAACACTGACAAAGAACCTCATAGCTCGTCCTGTCGTCGAACAGGAAAGAACATATGATGTCGTACGTGGTAGAGCTTCCTCTAAGTGGTGACGAGCGTCCAGGCATTGTTCATACTGAGGCACGCGTGAGTACCGCCTTCTGGATCTTTTCTCTCCCCTCTCTCACCCTCCATCCCCTTCTGCTTCAGGACTTGCTCATTCAAAATTTTTTTCAATCCCATTTCATGCGATTTGTGCCAAACGGAGATGTGTGGGTGAAAAATAGATCAGAATTTAGATACAAATATCTCTATGGAAGAACATTTTTTCTCTTTTCTCGAAATTTTGTTGCATGTCATTCATACTGAACGTCGATTTACGAAGAGAAAACATTTCTTCATTCTAATTTGTTCTATCAAGAGCTTGTCAAAAATGTATCTAAGAAAAATTGTTACTCATTTATTAGTGCAATTATTTATAGCAGGCCATTTTTGCATGAGTAGATTGTTTTGCTGAACATGCAAATATATTGACATTTAGCACAGAGAGGGAGTCTAAATCGGTGCAGCATTACCCCTAATAAACCAGCTAGGAAGGAATCATATTTGCTAAAGCAATATGATACAAGTCAAACAGATGCGTAAATAGCTTTTCAATAAAGTCATGAGGTCCGTCTTAAGGAGCAGCCCTTTGTAACAAATCCCTTTCCAAAAATTTGATTTTGAGCACGAATGCAACGAGCACTTGAATTTTTCTTGTGCACATTTTATGGTATCCTTAAATGTCCGTAATAAATGGGAAAGACGATCAGAAGGGAATGAATTTAGGATTGCAAGATGGTGCAGTTGTTTCGATGTACTAACATGTCTGTCTAGCTTTTTAGTTCGTTAAATGAAATCATCAGCCAGATGGACAACGCATATAGGGAAAGACATCACTTGAATATTGGCGTGTTTCGTGCAGAAATTGCGTGTGGTGTGATAAAAATGCATCGGAAATGACCACTAAGTCCAAAACGCCATTATGCTTTCATATTCTTTGTTGGCAGCAATTTAAAAATTAGGGCCCGATCTTCTCTTATTGCACTTTCCAACCATCTCAAGCTTTAAAGCAGCACTGCATAGAGTGATGCGGGCAATCTCCCCTCCCTTTTCTGCTCTGATTCCACCGTTCCTTTGCGAAGGATAAGTGCAAACTTCCAAATGGTCATAGCTCATGATCTTAGTTGGTTATGCAAGAAAATATACGCATTTTTGAATTGCTCGGCTCAGGTGCCATTTGTAAGCTCTCTGTCTTGCCAAAATCCCTAAGAAGGTTTAGCTTAAAATGAGCCAGGCCCAGCCAAACATTAGCGTCCTCCTTACTCTCGCCACCTAGTTTTCGGTCCAAGGTTTTTCATGCCGAAGAAGTGAAAATGTTATCGCTCATGAACTAGTAGCCAGTGGGGGAAACAATCTGGTAATTTTTCGATTTGCTGAATGTATTTTCAATATATGATGGGAGCGAAAACTATGATATAACTTTTTTAGCAAAAGATGACAGCACTAGTGCCAGTATTCAATTTTCACGCGATGCCATAGCCAGCCGCTTCATGGCTGAATTGTTTCCTTTTTTTTTGTGATGCCGCTGTTCAGAAATCTATTGCGGCTGGCAGGAACACTCTCCTCCCCTATCGACTTCTGCTAATTTTGAAGGGAAATACCTTCTTACGAATTTAGGCTCTCGTCAGCAGTTAAATGTTGCCAAATGTTTATTTCTTTCGAAGAAGCATAAGATGCTTCAAGTTTTGTTTCAACATGCAGTGGGCATTTCACGTTTTAAAATGAACTTTATGAATATAAAAGTCTACTTTGCTGTCTTTGTAGGAAAAAAATTTCGTTTGCTCGTTCTCAACCGAAAATGCCCATGGCTGATATCTTTTGCATGTAAATGCTGGCTCATAAGCTGGTCTCAAGTATGTTTCATGTCCACAATGCACATTAATCAACATTGTATCAATATGCGTACTGCATTGCGTAAGCTTCTGTCATACACAACATCATATTTCCTTATATTCCGTCCATCCTAAAGCCCATTTTGCCGATACGTAATCTCCCATCTATCCATATATTTCATCCCAAAGTCCTCCACTTCATCAAATGAATTGATGCCCCATTATAGGTTTAGCCATCTTAGCAGGTCGAAATTTGATGTGGCTATAAGGCATCACTAAAGTATTGTCTTAGCCGCTTCTTGATTGTTGAACGTTAATGTTATGTGAGGGCAACGCATTAATGAAGCTTCCTTCACGCTGCTCGTTCGGCAGATGAGCGAATGCGTTGCTGTGCAATGCACTAATTCGTTTTCATATTTAAAGCCAAGATATAAACCTTAAGGGATGCACTTGGGCTCGTTCTTTGTTCCCATGAAAATTTCTCTGCATTTTTAAAGTTCAGGGTAGTTCCCACTTCGCTTCGGATTCTAGAAACTTCAGGTCACCTGGCTAAATCACGAAAATCGTCGGCGTTTCTGTTCACGGTTCATTTTCTCTCATATTTTCTATTTCAAATGCAAATAGACCCCATCGCTTGCCATCGGCCGCGCGGAGTTTTAGTTTTAGTCTAACAAAACTTTTTGGCACACTGAATGAGCGCCAGGTATCTTATCCAAAACGTCTTCATATATGTGTGAAGTGAGAATCAATATGCAACATATATATGATCGATACGTATAAGAATGCGCCTAGTGCTTGCTTCCCATTGAGAAATATGCTCAGAATGTTTTTGCCTATAGCACCAATACTCATCGATTCAGTTAAAAAAAAGGGGTGCGATATACAAGGCTTAAGTGCATCACAAATAGAAACAGTAGGCAAAACTAGTCAGTGAGTGCATCATGGGCTGCAAAATGGCTGTATTTCAAAACGTTCATTTGTCCCTGCTCTTAGCTGTTTATTTTGTATTCATTTTCACACATAGTTCCTTCGCTTTTTTATGGAAAGATTAAAAGAAACACCTTAATTTGCTCTGCTCTCACCACAGCATTTACGCCTGAAACGGATCTTTTAAAAAGTCCTTGTACGAGCGAACTTTTCTATTAAACTAACTACGAGTGCACCATTCATCCGGAACTGTTCGCATATATGCTAAGGTCAATAATGTATTTTCACGCTTTTCGAAACTGTGGTGATACAAACTCCGGTGATCGTGTCATAAGACAAGAATGTGCCTATCAGGCTAACTGCACACACGAAGGAATATAAGGAATATGGATCCCAAAGAAAATTTGCGCCTAATATCGATATTATAATGCATCACTTTCAGATTGCGATATATTCTTCATCAACTCAATACTGGGCAATTACCACTCGATGATCTCAAACGCAATATCGAATATGCAGCACTTGTACTCGAGACGGCTTACATGGACGAGACAAGGTACTAACAGGACAGCCTTATGGGATAACTACTTGGTCTCTTGCAAAAGTAGACTTTCGCAAGAGAATATTAGCCGCGCTTCAAAGCGAGACCTCGGATAATTAATTCACTAAATCAGTGAAAAGAATTTGAACACAAAAATTTGTCGTCATTTTGCATTCTTAAATGCTTTCAGTGCTTTGTATGACAAGACATGCTGCATTAAATTGTTGCAGTTGAACACTGAGATGAGGATATTGTGAGGAGATGGCAGTGAATGCGAATACTTGCCAACTTGCTTTGTCCAATGCATCAGGCCTAATTGTGCACTCGCTGTGTATGCTGTCTTTGATACGGTGTTTATTGTTTATTCGGTGCAAATATGGGATCGTGCAAATGAGCTAAATGAGTGAGCACTCTAAATAACTGTCCAAAGTGTCGGAATTTTAAAGCGCTAGTAAGCGAAAACATAAAATGCATACAATTGAGATGTGGCACAAAACGATGCTGCCGTAAAACTTTCGAACAAGCCCCGGCGCTTATGAACCACGAAACCTTGAAAATACATTTTGTCGAGCGAGTGGGATGAGCTATACTGAAAAAGACTTATAACCTTAACGTTTCTACGCAATAACAATGTTTATGTTTAAGTCTTCTACCGTTTATAGTCATGCTGTTTTATATGATGCATGTTTTTGAAGATAGGAGCTAACGGAACTCGGTTCCTTCCAGAAAAGAAAATTATCAAAGGATTGCTTCAACTAAGGAGGGGGCTATTTTCGTTTATGAAATAGTAAGAAGTAGTTTTTAGCTGTAGTCGTAGTTCAAAATAGTCGGAGTTGTAGTAAAAATAGTTTTAGTGGAAAACATATGAAGTGTACTCGGAGTGCTGGTAATGCATTTTTGGTTAGCTGACAATTCGGCTGCGCTCACTATGTTGTATTCCATGAGTAATTTGCATGTTACATGTGCCCTGTTCTTTTCCAATCGCTTCTGCTGCATGATTCTTGTTTATCTCTTCGAGCGTGGGTGCAGAGAATGTGAAGGAACCATAAATGCAAAAACACGCCTTTTCTGGTCTGCTACAGACGAGAATGAGAGACTTTTAGAAGTGAGTGAGTAGTCAATATGAAACCAAGAGGACAAGGCAAACAGGGAAGGGGGATTTCTTTGTTTTGTTTTAACAACGCTTCATTCATTGATTCAATCACTTCGCATAGTAAGGCCAAAAGGATGCATCTCGAACCGTTTATTAATTTGATTATTGCCGCAACAGTCGACCTGTATTTGAAAAAAAGTGAGAGCTTGCAAAACAAAAAAAAAAGAATAGCAGAAGCAAAGCGAAAGGAAGAAAACAAAATTGATATGAAAAGAGCTTACGTAATGAAGCAAATGTTCTGCTTCCGGGTTGTTTCAATTCGCTTCCGCCTTATCATGCTTCTTCCGCTTTCGGCTTTTATAAAATCGCTTCCGTTAGCTGTCTTTTCCTCTATAATCGCATTTGAGAAGTTGGACGATTTGAGAAGTGCATTACAGGGAACTCCTCGATTATGCAGTTGCACCAACACCATCAAAAAGACCGCGATTGCTCAAATGCTTTTTTTTTAGCTTTTGAAGAACTTGTGTTCGTAAGCTTTAGGCTGTAATAATTCGTCAACCTATAAGTGGCGACAGCCATGTTTTTATTTCGGCAGCTGCATAATCGAATTTGTAAAGTATACAAGGGCGAAAATTCATTCAATTCCCCTTACCCCTTCCCCCTCTCCACGCTTGAGTTGGAGGTTGTTGAATGCATCGAGGAATGAATGAATTGCAACATTCGCCCATTCGGTACATGGTGCATTTTGTCTTTGCTGCGTCTGCAGTCGCTCGAGGCTGAATATTCATTCACCATTGTGCATAGCACATGCCAATGTAGTGCGGTATTTTAATGCCTTTTATTGAAACCAGAAAGAATGCCAGACGTGTCGTCAACCGAAACGTCAGCTAACATTAAAGGATCACAAGGAGCATTTTACAAGAAACTTTCCAGAACTACTACGGGCATAGAAAATCAAAGGCAAACGTAAAGGAAGAAAAAGCGCCAGCAGAGATGAGCTTCAAAAGCCGCATACACTCTTCCCATCCATAGGCCATCCTGAAGAAGAGGGTAGAACAACAGGTAACTCAGTTCTGCTTCCCAGCTGGTCAATGAATTGACAAAAATCACCTGTCATTCTTCTGAATAAGAAGGAGCTTGAAAAGATCAGTCATCCACACCTCAGGATCTGTTGAGGATAACGGAGGTCCTCAAAACCGCGGCTGAAGAAACCGCATTCCCACTCAGCGACGACTTCTCTGCGATGCTACGATAGGATGCTCAAAAATTATTGAATAGAGTTTCCCATGCGAAAAAACCAACTCAAATGATGGCATCAGCGCGCACCAATTGTATTTTCCAGCATTCACATCTCTTTGAGCAGCTGATGGTGATTAATAGCTAATGGGCACAATAAATTTACCAATTGTTTTAATTGGGTTGTCGTACGGATAGCAAAAAACTATTTCTTTATTCACTTTTAAAATTAGACTTTGTTCAGATTACATTTGATTTCATCATTTCTCAGTCCGAAGCTTTTTTCCTCTTGCCTCTTATGTTCCGCCGCTTATGAGTTGTTCCTTTCGCATTGTGAATGGACGAGGTTTGAAAAATAGTTGAACGTTGTGAACAGATCTGCTATGTCCATATGTTTAAAGCTTATTTCCGGCTTTATACAAATGCTATAGACATTATGGATTCCGTATTTCCAAGACGTTACGTAAAACTTATTATGATTGGGTGTTTTATGGTTAATCAGATAAACCTATTTTTGTTGAGCTTATCTGCTAGAGGAGATAGGAGTTCGTGACTGATAAGGCGGTTAGGTATGCCCAGTCGTTTTGTTCTCACATCTGATTTAGTTACCTAATGTTTTTGCGCAATTAATGCTAAGGATTTTCTCGTAGGTGTTCTTCGCTTCATTGTATCTACAGAAGCGATTGCAAAGGCGAAGAATATTATTCTAGAAAGGACAAGTGAGCTAGACGGTTCCTGATGCAGTGGTTGGAGAGAAAGTGCCGCACTGCTGATTGGTAAATCAGAACGTTCTCACATTTTTGGCTGGACCTTAAACTTACGACTTGTTCTTATGCTTATATTTAGGCTCATACTTTCCTCATGTTTGGCCCGGATTACTAGTATGTTGTTTGGTTTTCATATCCTCTCCTTCATGGCTTATTGCAGTCTACTGATCTGTTTTTATTAGATGTCTCTGAAGCTCACGATTACTATTTTCGCTTCATTTAGTTTGAATTCCGAGCTGAACAGCCATTCTCAGGGTTTTCCACGTCCTTATTTATGTCATTTTTGAAGCTGTTTAAAGAGATATGTAAATAAGCTGTAAATTCTCAGTAAAAACCGTTATCTAGCCACCGAATTGGTTTTTATATGAGTGTGCAAATAATGATGCATTGAATATTTTTGGAGATTGCACGGCTCTTTAAGGCAGATCAACCTAACGTTCTTTTTGGGAAAGCAATTTGCCTTCTGAAGAAATTTCTATTTTCCTCTCCAAGAAAAATGAGGTGAGGAAGTAACTGGTGTTTAGGCGGAGGGTAATTCTTTTTTTAAGGTCGTTGTTGCTAAAAACCTGCTTACTCAATCATAAGTTTTTCAGGGACATGGCTGCATAATGATAGCAATCTACTATGTTCGCATTGCCTCGCATGGTTCATCAATTATTTCCATTAGCACACTGGCTGTAGAATGCCTTTTTTTCCAATTTCATAATAACAGACAAAAAGGGCACTTTCAAATGTGGAATTCAGTTATATTTCAATAAGTTTTTCAAGCATTTTCCCAAGGCCCAAAAGGGAAATTAATCTGACGGTTCTTTTCAATCCTCTCCATCTTGTTTCCTGTTATATATCGGTAATAGTTATAGAATTCCTCATCTTTTGGGGAGGTTTTTCCTCTGAATGATTTCATTGTATAGTATTTTTAAAAGCTCGACAATTCCATATTGGCACGCTTTTGAGCGTCTTTAGTTCCATCTAATCGTGATGTCTTGTCAATGCCACATTTTGATGGGCATTTACGGATAGCTGAGTGGTTATTTTCATATAACTTGAAGTGGTTTTTATGCAAGTAATGGGTGAGTTAGCGTTTTTCGTTTCCAAGTTTTCTTCTCGAATTGATTTTTACTTCAAAAAGGGCTTGCAGAAGTGTTCTTTGCCGCTTCCACCTCACTTCAGCAATTGTCCTTTGTGTTTCCTCGAGCTGATCGGTTCGCTTATCACCGCTCGTTTCTTTGTGACCTCTGTTATGATCTGCAAATTCAAAAAAAAAAAAAAAAAAAAATTCATCTCATTCCCTCGCAACAAGACTTCCATAAAAATGCGAACGTACGAATAATCCGCAACTGTGCCCGTATCTAGTAGACATATGTTAGAAAGTCTATCATGCCTTTTTGTCAATTGAAACCACTCCTTTTTGTCAATTGAAACCACTTTTTCATGTCCTTAATTGTACTCTAGTGAATTTGGACAAGGTTATAAAGAGCTTCGATTACGAGGATATTCAATTTTTTTGCTTTATCATTCGTATCCGTCTCAGAATCCTTCTGAGCAACTCGCACAAGCTCGTGGCAAGAAAACTTTTGCTTATGAAGAAGGTGCAGCTCCGACACGCGCTGCACAATTCTTTCGGCCATATTTTTTCTAGACATATTATGTGCCAAGGCTCATCGTAATTCCTTTTTTAAGCTCTTTCTTCGGCTTCCTATTTTCCACCATCGAATTTTCGTTCACATGATTTGCATAACCATTTTCCTTTGATGGCAGAGCAATAGTTCTCTCAAATTGGTTACGTGGTCTTCCATTGCTTCTTCACCTTGTTTTTTCGTTTTTATGGCTGTTATTCAAAAATATCTGATTTCAGTTCTTTCTTGTTTTCATTGCTCGCCAAGTTCCTTTTCCAGTCGTTTATTTTAGCTTGTAAGTTGCTTCTATGCCGCCATTTTTTTATAGTTCCGTCTGACAACAGCCGCTTAATACTAAACACCATTCGTTTTTGCGTATAGTTGTGCAAATGCCCTTCCAGTGGGATGTGTCGAATGTTTATAGGCGGATCTGCGACGAGGATGACGACCTATCGGAAGTCACTCCTGAAACAGTACCGGACGAGGTACGCGAATGGTTAGCTGCTACGTTCACGAGGCAAGCCGTCTCATCGAAGCGTGAGAAACCAAAGTTCAAATCGGTCGCAAATGCTATTCGAACGGGCATCTTTTTTGATAAGTGAGTTCAGTATCCAATTTCTTATATTATGTCGCACAAATGTAACATTCATGAAGTTGACGGAAGTATTTATAATTTTGGACGTGATTGGAGAAACAGAGCTACTCGCAAGTCAGCTCATAGTGCCATTGTTGTTGTTGTTGGACATTAGCTTAATATAGAAGCATTATCCTGTTCGTGACTTTTAATCGATTACCTTTCTTTAATCATTTTCAAATCAGTTAAACAATTTCAGCTTTTCGGCTAACTGAACTTCGTTGAATGCTGAATTCGCTTAAGCAACATGTTTCGGTTTATTGCCGCACGTTGAGGGCATTGCATTTTTGTCGCTGGCACAATATGCAGTGCTATGATCGCTGTCAATAGACGTAAAGAAGTGGTATTTCTTACTTGCTGAGACTCGGTGTGCTGCGTAGTGCTTGTTCGAATCGCACAACATCGGAGAGGGGAGTGAGAGGCTGAAATATCTTATAGGGTAAGCATTAATCATAGGGACCAGGCACCCATCTCGTATTTGTCATTACAATACTCGAAGTGTTCAGCAATACATTTTAAATACTTACTATTTGAGGCTATTCCGGAAAACGCAAGCCGTGCTCGCGCCTATTCCACCTGAAATCGCTGTTCTTATGAAAGTAAGTGTCTTCGTTCAACTATCAACGAATGGCATGCATTTTTTATTTGCAGCATTGATGCTCAGTCAGTACCGTTAACGCAGTCAACAGAAATAATATCACCGCCTGGTCGAGTTGGTTGTTGATTGTATATTGCTGAGATATTCGCAAATATTTGCTTAAAACTGAGTATTTGATGAATAATGAAACGAGCGGGTTCTCTTTCCATCTTTTTTTTTTCAGAAAAGTCTCACAATATGATAGAGTGTGAGACTGCCCATTCTTAAACTCTACTTTCCGGTATCATAAGAAATTGGAGACGATATTCAACGACACTAAAAATGATACATATGTACTGTGCGGATAAAGTTCGCCATGCCTGTCGGCGATACGAGCTTGTAGTTGCTACATTGGATGACTTTTGGTGTGTACCGAAAGTCGAGGAAGTGCCATCGCTGATATTTAGGGAATGAGTGGGCGTTGGAGGAGGGGATTTCAAATGTGCTTCGCAATCTGAATGACACTGCTTGCCAATAAGTGGATAAATAAATTCAACATGTTTTGAACGTTCTCGATTAGCGTTCAATGAGTGCACTAAACTGATTGGTGCTTATTCATTTGTCTCTAGATCCAGCGTCATCGAAGTTAGGGCATCTTGCAATCCAAGGTCTTCAAGAGGGAAGTTCCGGAAATAGGCTTAGGATCTGAGGGATCGACCGAAATATCGGCTTTCGATGCGCTTATCAATTGTCAAATTATTAACGAATTTAAGAAAGAAGCTTGCATTATTGTATTACCATTGAGTTTTTCTGGTGGTTTTAAAAGCTCATTTTTTCCCGAAATTCCACGTTTTTTGACAATCCTTAGCGTTGATAATATCAATTTTTTTCGAGTTCGGCATTGTTTGATGTGTTAAGGGATCAGTTCCGCTGTACTTATCGTGTACGGGTATTCCATGCAAATAAATAAGGAAGCAAATGCGATGTTTTGTTGTTCATGCTTTTTAAACACTCTTCAGCCGAAAATAGGTGAAATGAGTGATGTTCCAGTAGAATTTTGAGAGACAAACCGCGACAAGAAATCATTGGTGCATGTACCGGGGGGGGGGAGGGGAGGCCTGATTTGAAGCTGTCATCTTTCGAGTTTTTTTAAATTTTCATATTGTCACGTTTACCTCGAAAGTTGGGTCGCAAAATTTATAAAGTTTAAACCCGCCATGGTTAATCGCAAAGTGGCGAAATGTGTTGTGAGTGGAGGAGGCGCTAGGCAGCCTTATGAATTTGCAGAAGGAAGACAAGCTTGTCATTGGGAAATTTCCACTATCACGCATTGTTAGACAAATTTCTGAATAATTCCGTTGATTTATCCCTTCAAGGAACCCGGTTTAGGTGGCATGCTTCACGCCGACTCATACGTTCTTTTATGAGGCCATATCTGAACTTCGATTGAAATTCGTTTTTAATTCTTGCTCTGATGACGTTTTATATGTTCCCTCACGCATCGTCTATCCAAGAATTTTCGCCATCAGCTCGATAGAATGTGGTGACGATTCAGATATTCCTCATCCCACTTCTTTCTGTTGATCTTGCTAGGACGTTCGTTCTACAAAACTCATCTTTCCCCAGAGATCTTTTCAGAGCGCTTTGTTGCGATGATTTCGCAAATATAGTTAGAGCAGCTCGAAAAGACAGCGAAATGCATGCATATGCATCAAGAATACAACTATCCCAATTACCTTCTGATCATTGAGATCGCAAAAGAAACATAACGATGTTGTGTATTTTTAGGCCGATGCACTCGATATGAATTTAATACGTACGCATTTTGTGGTTTCATTTCTTTGCGCACAACATTTTTCATGCTTTCCTTCATCTAGTTATGTTCACGCATGAAACTTTATTAGTCATGTTTACTATAGGTGCTGAAAAGTTTAGAATATTGATAGCTGGTCGTTCAATCCATTTGAAGTTCACGAGATCTCCGATGGTCACGCACTCAAATATGTTGGCTTCGAGCTTTTCAACAGATATGGTTTCCTTGAACGTTTCAAGGTAACAGTGTGTTGCTTATTTATCACGATTCTGTCATCAGAATTCGCATGTGCTCTGTTTCGTAGTGACGGTTGTGTTCGTAGCCGTCGGCGATGAGGCAAAGATTCATAAGGTCGGCTATGTCTGGTGAAGAATCAAAACTAAAAAGTTTCTCATCTTTAATGCGTTAGCGAACGTCAATGTGTTGTGCGTAACCTGCATAACCATATGGCCGGTTATTCGCCTATAGAAATCCTATGGACACTAAACGTTATTTTTACGCAAGGGAATTGAAGCAAACGAGTGAAGTTCTAATCAGCTTTCATTGATAGACTGGAAACTTCCAAAAATTTCTGCTTAGTTGACTTGGTATGTCATAGTTTTTGTTTCCTCTATTCTGACCAAGTTTTCGCTTAGGAATGAGGGAATTATCGTCTTATTCGAGTGTCATGCAAGACTCTCTGATAATAGTTTATTACTTTCTTAATAAGCATATGCTTATGAATGAGACTATATTTCACGATGATGGCCTAGCTTGGTTGCGTTTTCGAGTGCTTGTGATGGGTGTATTTGATTGCGATCATATTCTTATAGATTCCTTATCAAACGCTCGAGAATTATTTGGCCACATTGGAAGTTGGCTATAGTAAACACAACAATCCGTATCACAATATTATACATGCAGCCGATGTAACGCAGTCATCTCATTTCATGCTTTCACAAACAGGACTTGCGGTATACCATTCAAAGATTTGCGTATTTCCTCGTGTTGTTTTTCAAACAGTTCGCAGTTGAAATTGACAATGCCTACGTCCTCGTCATGAATTTCCGATAATCACATGTGGGACTTGAATTAATCTGAACCGAATGTTTTCTTTTGTTCACCTTCAAAGAATATGTTTGAGAATTTCCTTCCGTTTCGTACAACCTCTAGCACCGACATGAATTTATAGCGGGCAGAAGCCGACCAATGACTTTGAGCAGATCAGTTTTATTTAGAAGCTTACATTTCCATGGTCCTCGAAAATTGGTAGCTGTAGTTTTCATAGCTCTCAGCAATAAAACTAGCAAGACTTCATATAGTTTTAAGAAATGCATAACTGTCCATTGCAAATGTGGTGCTAATGTATGTGGAGGTAAAAAAGCAAGGAATGGGGTGGTTGATTAACAGCATGATTTTAGAACAGTTTGAGTGACCTTGATCTACTGGCCGTTATATTTGGTGCCCTCATTCATGACTACGAGCATACAGGACACACAAATAATTTTCATATACAATCCGGGTAAGTGGACGCTTTTCTCATTTTCAGATTGTCTTTTCTCCTTGTCTCTTTCCCCCTTCCTACCTCTCAAGCTTTAACATTATGGCCACCTTTATTTTGCTTGCAAAATTATGGAAACACTCACTACTGCACGGAGTGTAAGCCGCAGTAGAAAAATAGTGATTGTTCGCTTACGATGTAATTAATGACGACCAGATCACACGTACATATTTGAAGTCAACATATATATCGTTGAGTTATCGATTTTTTTATCATTGTGATTCTTTACTCTAAGTTTTTTGGGCACGTTTGATCCACGAAACTATTTTTACTTATCTTAAATTGTTTGCATTGAAATTAACCCAATAGGCAGCATAAACAACCTCAAAACATATGCGTTACAGTAAAGAAACACTCATCGGTAGCCATACACCTATCAGTGAATACAATGCAATTACGTTTCACGTTGCATTCTCATAGTAGGTTTTATGTTAAAATTTGTGGAATAATTTATACAAACTTGTAGAAACAAACTTGTTTAGTGGAGCATGAAAAGGAACATTTTAGGTCGAATTTCGCTATGCTATATAATGATAGGAGCGTGCTGGAAAATCATCATGTTAGCGCTTGCTTTCGACTGCTCAAAGACGACGATAAAAATATATTAGAACGACTCACCCGGGAGGAATACAGGTAGTCTTTAAATTGATACGTTCGAGGTTTTTTCTCAGAACTCTTCCGTTTTTTACAAAAGATGATATTGCAGATTTTTTTTATCGAGAATTGCGATAAAACTTTCGAAGCAACAGGTGGACAGTACGACGCTTCACAGCCGCCCGCAACCATGCGAATATTTTATATGCACAGTCTGGATGAATGCAGTTTCCTTTCAGCTCAGATCTCTGCTATTTTTCTTTCTTTGTTATTCTCCGCCTGCACCACCCCGCCCCACGCTTCCATTTGAACATGGTCAATAGATTTGAGGAGCGTGCTGCTATTAATATCTGCAACCAAATAGCGGTGGATACCATATCGACGAGACTTGTGTGACTGAATGTAAACAACGACCAATAGAGTAAAAAATATGAAGGGAGCCGACAGAGACGAGTACATATAAGGAACATATAAGGAACAGCAACGGCGATATTGCTATCATGCACTATTTTGAAGTTTTAATGTCATATAGTAGAAAATTGCGTAATGGGAAACATAGGCAGCATATGAATTTATTTGTCGATACTCTTGCAATAGCATTTAGGTCATATGACATGTCTACACAAACAACTGCGGATGAATGTGAGTGACAAATTATAAAACAGTCATTAGATATGCTCAGTTAACAAAGCGGTGTTTATATGGAACATTTATAGATGATAACCATACTGTTAGCAGCACATTTTATAAGTGTGCTTTCCAAATGAATTTGCAGCATTTATGTGGTTACGAGCGATTGTGAAACGGAGCCATGATGCACTTTCTTAAATCAAGCAGTGAATCGGCAGGCAAATTTGGCAGTAAATCAGCAGCTGGCGATTTCCTGTTCGTCGAAACGACTCTCCATTCAACCGAATCCCCATTCATAAAGGAAGAAAAACGGGATTTTCCATTCACAACGAGGCCCCATTCATGAAACGGAGAAGGGGCGATCTTCAATTGATAGCAACTCCCCATTCATCGGGATGGCTATATAAGGCAAGACTGGGGCCATCGTTGGGCGAATTCACTGTACGTCGGCCATCCAGCTCTGCGGTTGGATCGTTGAGGCATAGTCTACAGGTCGGCCATCCCATTCTCCGGTCGCCACATGGTGCGTCGGCCGGGAATTGAATGTGGCGATCGGAGAATGGGATTGCCGATCTGTAGACTATGCCTCAACGATCCAACCGCAGAGCTGGATGGCCGGCGTACAGTGAATTCGCCCAACGGTGGCCCCAGTCTTGCCTTATATAGCCATCCCGATGAATGGGGAGTTGCTATCAATTGAAGATCGTCCCTTTTCCGTCTCATAAATGGGGCCTCGTTGTGAATGGAAAATCCCCTTTTTCTCCCTTCTATGAATGGGGATTCGCTTGAATGGAGAGTCGTTTCGATGAACAGGAAATCACCAGCTGCTGCCTACCGATTTGTTGCTTGATTAGAAAGCGCATCATGGCTCCGCCATGATGCACATCGTTGAAAGAATAATTATTTAATTAGAGTCATTTGGAACTCTTCTATAAGATGTTCCAACATATGTGGTTACGAGCGATTGTCAACTGCGCGCTCTACACCTGTTGCTTCTCTGATCGTCCCATTGCTGCAAACTTTTTTGCAGCTGAAGGGGAAGGAGGTGGGGGAGAACGGGGGAGGGGGTCCACAACTGTCGCGTGCAGGTCGAGTGTTACGCTGTCTGCTAGGAGTGACTTTATTAACGTAACCGCCGTCCGCCCATTTTGTACGCCCTATTACACCTGTTTTGTTTATGGCTAATTTTACTGTAAACATAGTAATTCCAGAAAGAGTTCTACTGTGTTGATGCTGGTCTTAATTCAAAAATTAAAACGCCAAACTCAGCAATTCGCGGATTCATTATGGCATAATTTTACAAATAAATAAGCCTACCGTATAATTGCGGCTTAATTTCGACTTATTTAATCAGTGAGACTTCGTGGGGTTTTTATTAGATGATTATCAGATGCACACTTAAGCATCTTTGACGTATACTCCTCATAAACCGAAAGTAACGGGAATATTTTTTCTTTCTATCCTTGTCTCAGGGTTGTTTTTTTTTCTGTTGTTATGGCGTTGATGATCACTGAAGACGAAAATCATCTTTTGAGAGAATTGCGGAACGTTGTGATCGAAATTGTACTCGCTACCGATATGTCAACACATTTCGTCCAGATTAAAACAATGAAAAATATGCTGTCGCTGCCAGAAGGGTGAGTCTGAAAATTGCTCTCTTTACTTGCGAACTTTCCTTGCTAATTTGAGCTTAGTAAAACGACAAACATACATGCTTATTTGTACACCTTGGTTAGGCTGGGCTAGTGCAAACGTAGGTTCGAGTGAGAAGTTTCGTTATAAATCATTCACAGTTCAAAAGGCTGCTTTGTTTTAAGTCTCTCCTTTCTTATTTTGAAGTCATCTGTCCTACGCTCCGATTTGCTTCAAAATCTTCTGTAGCTGTCGAATTGATATACAATTTTTCCTCTTCATTTAAAGGAGCTTATCTATGAAAGGAGCAATCCAGGTATAGATTGCAGTGTAGCCGAAGATTGGGGCATAGTTTCATGTATAAATTGACTATTTATTGAAGGAAATATTGTTGAGGTCGAAAAAATGGTAGGTGATAAAATATTTCTATGCAGTACACCTTAGTAGTTAGTGCAGTTTATTTTGAAATTCTGCGCATTTTCTAATGGAAGCTTCAAATGCAACATTTCGCTGCTGCTGAAGCAAAAAACCGTTTAAACGCAGAGAATTTTTTTTGCATTGTCGCAGTGTTGGGCTCAAAAACACACAGATCACAGCCAAACTTCGCAGCATTCAGCGCGTTCATTGCAGTTCTGAGATCGACTTTGCAGTGATATCGGAATGCTCTCCTTTATGACCCTATTTCGTAGAGGCATTATGTTCAGCATCATAATGTTCGGAAAGCTTAATCTGCAAAATCTGGTAGTGATCTGAGTACTTCTGGGTCCAGCCCCGCAACAGGTTCAGAAAACATCCCACCTTTTATGGTTCCTTGTTTCGAAGAAGCGAAGCGGTACCACTCAGGCTTATCATAAGATCTGAAAAGAGGTAGTATCAGGGAATATGGAGTAAAGATGATATTTAAGATGATCAAAGAGCTCACGGAGTTTCAGTATCGACAAGAATAAAGCATTGTGCCTAATCGTTCATGCATGCGATATTTCGCACGCATCTAAACCGTGGCATTTGCACTCTCGCTGGACCGAGGGTGTATTAGAAGAGTTCTTCCGTCAAGGTGATCTAGAGGCCAGCATGGGTCTTCCCTATTCGCCTCTTTGCGATCGCCACACCGTACACGTTGCTGACTCTCAAATCGGTATGAAGTATTTTCAACTATTATGTATTGCTGTGTTGACATTCTAGTTATTTATCGTATTCTGCGACACACCACGTTCCCCTATTTTGTTCGTCGATTATTCTGCATATCTCTTTAAATAAGCCAAAAAGTTTCGAATCCATATAAAAGTAATTTACGGTCCCATTTCTCATGTTATCACCACGCATTACTAACTTTGAAAATTTACCGTTTGATTAGGATCATCTCGAAAACAAATTGATTCATCAAAAGCATATTGTAGGCTTCATCGACTTCATTGTTGAGCCAACAATGGTCGTATGTGGTGAACTGTTGACAAAGATGGTAGAGCCTTTAGTATCGTTGCCACCATCTGATTCTCTTTTTCCTCCTGGTGCGAACGGCAACGGATGCGATGGTGGCACTCCAAGTACTGCATTATCACCTCTTCCGGACATGTATGTGCATCGGTTTTTTAAGAACTTATGTGAGCTGGATGAGCTCCTACCCATTTGACATCTCCACTGCAGAACTCCTTCTTTCCTTTATCCTATCAAAGTGACATCATTCCTAGCAATATTAAGTATAACTGAGCATGTACGCATGCGTTTCTTTCTATACATAGCTAACGGTAACAGTATATATATATATATATATATATATATATATATATATATATATATATATATATATATATATATATATATATATATATATATATAGCGTACTCTGCCGTAAGGCGTTTTGAAAATGCAAATTTACGGGACTGCAAAAACGAGTCTTTTTTAGAATATTTAGAAAGGTTCACTCATTTTAAATGTGAATGTATTAATTTGCGTTTTCAGACCTCATATTAACACTTTATGCAAATGATGACCAGTTAAGCAGAATTGCAATAATATGTATCGTACGCTTTTCCTCGCGTCTTTCAATACTGTCGTAGCTGATCGCTGTGACGCATACTGGATTGGGAGAAGCGGATCAGCGGTCTGTACGCTTCCGATGAACAAGCAGAGGAGAGAACTAGTAAATGATGCGCAGAGATATGTTGTTTAGGGCCACAAAAATGTCTGTTACACCGATAATCACAATAACGTCTGAAGTAGCAAATCGATCACTCTGTAGGAAGTGTCACTTCGGCGCCTGAATAGGAAAGCTGCCACAAACTGATATGATAGCACGACAGGCACTACGCCTGCACTAGACCAATAAGTGCAGCTTCCAAGAGAAGGAAGCGGTGAGATTGGGAATACGAGAGGTCTTGTTAAGAGACAGCGTGCTGTGTATAAACAATTGGCTAGGTTGTTGCAAGATTTATTTGCTTGAAAATTGCCAGCAAATGAATAGAAAAGTAAGTAAAATGTGAGTAAAAGTACTTCAAATGTACATAATTCATTTCGAAGCCATCGGTAAAAAAAGTAAATAAAGGGTTCTGGATTCGTTAAAGCATTCTGGTGGTGAATGCATATTTCACTCAAAAAAGCGGCAGGCATCCTAGCGTTGTTGGAGTGTATCTTGAATTGTTCAGTGCCATAAAATGTCTTTAACATCACTGATAATCGCGAAGCAATTTTTGTACTCTTCAGACGAAGTACATCCTCGTCGTCATCTGTTCGACGGTTACCGTTAAACTACGCCGGTAAATTGGAAATTCCAAATCCGTGGACGAACTTCATGCAGGAAAATAAAATGCGTTGGAAAGAAAGAGCCGCAAAAGGTAAAGCAATAAAGACATCTCTTGAAAGAACCGTCTATCTGGGGCGTACATAGTTATCAGTTTTCCGTTCAAATCTGTTTGTTACATATTGAAGTGCTGTTGCTACCTCACCTTTTTATTGATGATAGCCGATCGTCTCGTAGTAGTGTGTTATTCATCTTAACTGAGTCTTTCCATTCCCCGCTAATTTAGGTGTTAAAGGAGAACATAAAAAGATCATCCCTTCAAATTATTATTTTTTTTCAGAAGAGGAGGAGCGCAAGCTTGCGAATGGAAACGTCGAGACGAAATGAGGGTGTTATCATTTGCCAGATGAGAATTGCTAACAGCGCACACGGTTTTTGCTGTCTGTATCCACCGCAACTTTTGGCTATTGTTGATTCTTGTTGGTGGTATATACGGTTAGAGTGTTTAACGTAACTGACGAGGTGTAGTTGTCTCCCTTCATGGAATTTAACGCCGGAGATGTGTACTTTCTGAAATTTAGTCGACAGTGCCAAAAGCAATTGATATAAGGACAAATTTTCCTCGATTTGATGTTTTGAATGCCCAAAACGCAAGAAACATGTTTCATTGCTCATGATGGTTTTATATTGAAGATATTTATTTCATTCTCATTCATATTCGTGGCGAAATTTTCAAATCACTCGATCTTTCTGCTGTGCGCATTCTTAACCGGAAATTGGTTTCGAGATTTCTCAGTATCCTAATTAACGACATGAAACAAATCAAAAAAATGGAACTCCGAAGCTGGAGTTTTGGTATATTCTGTGTGCAGCCAAACAGATGATTTAAAGTGTACCATTAATTGGCGATATTTTCAGGATTATTCTGCCTACCTCTTTAATGATGACCACGAAGAAGTTACCTTTAAAGTTAGAATAGACATTTTGATAATATTTTTCTGATTTTTCGATGTTTTATGTTCCCTTATTGATATGTAAATTAGGGTCGTATGGGCTCCTTCTCGGCGGAGCTCGGAGCAAAGAAAATAGGATGTGGCTTGAGGATTCGAAAGCCGTCGCAACTTCTTCTCGAATTAGAATTTCAGCCGGGATTGGAATTTTGGCAAAATCTTTCGCAGGGAAGAGAATGCCAGCATCCTGTCAACCATCATGGGCCACGCCCTGTCTTTCGCTACTGTCCTCCCCTTTCCCCCTTCCCCATTGTTTCGGATAAATGTATGCGTGATTAGGATCCTTGAGAAACTAACTAATGTGCTGCAATCAACTTTTTCAAATGTATATTCACAAAAAGCTTTATAGCAAGACCGTATTCGATTTGTCTAAACAATAAATAAGCCTATCTCTAAGTATACGGACTTCCATATGAGGCTTAAGTGATAAAAAAGTTACAGGTACTCAAACATATCTGAACGTTTGAATCTTTTTTGTTACCAGTGAGGTGGAAGTGAGTGGTGGGATGTGCTAGAACAACTGGCACAATATGCACTCCTATTCTTTGCTCTCCAGATCAGATAGTCTCGTAATTTCTCAACAAATAGTAGAAAATCTAAAGCGAACATTCATATTTGAAGTTATTCGACCGCTCGTATAGGTCGCATATAGATGTGTTTTCAAGTCATCGGAAACTGTAAAATTTTCGCAAATGTTTTGAGACCTTCAAGTTTTCTCCTCGAGGTTGCCGGAATCATTCAGATTGAAAGGATGTGGGAGGTCACTCTCGAAACAATTTTGTAACTCTCACGTCAGTGATTTCGACTTGAAATTACCAAACAAGCAAACAGATATGCACATGCATAAGCGTGCATAGATGCAGTCTCATAAAGGTGCAAAACGAATGTTTTCAGATTGTTTGCAGAAGTTGCTTCAATTAAAATGTGAATGCGTTATTGCTTATGTTTTACTTCGATTTTAAATGTATCTGAAGGTTGTGATGTTCGATGTGTAGCCGTTTGTGATGTCTCTATGACGAGTGAATTTGTGTTTTTAATTTTTATCCTGCAACTCGAGGTTGTTCTGAAGTATGGGGAGGAGGATTTTCGAATATTCAAAGTTTTTATTGAAGTTAAAAGGCCATGCTATGCATATATGCATCCGTCTATGCGTACATTAAATGTTTTCTATGCGTTCGCCAGAACTTTTGATAGATTAGCACAGGAGAGGAACACCAGGAGTGTTCGCCTAAAAGTGGCCACACGGCTACATGGTAGAAGGAAAAACTCCGTTCTTATCTCCAGTTTTGTGACTAGTTCACATCATTGTCAACGTGACGAAGCGATGCATGCGCCTCCTCTCTAAAGCACCCCTTAAGAGATAGTTGAAGGTTGAAACAATTAGAATTTTAGAAGAAATCATAGTGATTCCTAGACGGGCAATTAATGAATGCCGAATCCCAGATGGATGTTCGACGCTGCCAGTTCTGAACGGGCGAAAGTTTAGGGATAATGATATTTAAAACTTTCGACCTCAAGAAAAAATTTGACTGTTTGTTGACCTTTTTTAGTTGACCAAGACTACCCAAAAAAAAAATCACCTTTTTCGTAGCCGGTATAAACCTCCTTTGTAAATGTGAGTTGAACACTCGACTGCTTCATGATAGTTTGTTTTTTCTAGGGATATTTCTAACATAAGACTTTAAGGGCGGTTCAGGAGCATCATTTAATACCATATTTCTTGTAGATTGCGGTGCTACATCACCAAGCCGCTGTCAAAACTTATAACGGATGTTGCCCAACATCAGGATTGTGATGACATGTGTCCTTGCTCATCAACGCAACAAAAAAGGCATTAGTGGATATGAAACTAATAACGAATTTTGACTTTGTAACGGACTTGCATTAATGTTATTGATTTTGTTGGAGCCTTCTCCGAGATGACATGCTGTCCGTGTCGCATGGATGGAATCGAATTGATCGTAGCCAACACAATTAGCTGATATTGATTAAGAACAGCAACATCTTAAAAGGAGAAATTCAAAGTTATTTCCACCAACTGCTAACGTTTTCCTTAACATGAAGTGCAAGGAATAATATGGCGGCGGTTTGCAATGACGAAAGGGAAGGTGGATTTTGAATGCGAAGGGGTTAATTTTCCTTTTAGAAATAGAAGGAGGTAGGTCGTTAAAAAATTACAGGATCTGCCATATTCTAATGAGATATTATCGGCAATTATCGGTAGAGTATAAATTACGACCAAGATCATTTCTCTAATTTCGGCAAAGAAGATCGAAAAATTACACGATCAAATTATCGGCAATAGGATCGTATAAATGGTTAGGCGATAAAAGAGATTTCTCTAAAATCCACAATACCTACAAAAGAAGGGCGACTTTGCATAGGATTTGCTCCTCACCGGTAGCATAATCCAGGGATATTCTATGATTGGAAATTCCCTGATGGCTGAAAGCAAGTCCGCGATTTATGGGCATTAGCATTTGCCTTTATCGAGACGAAGCACAAAATGCGATAAGTAATGCAGTATTGCTGTGCGGAAGCGATTTTTTATGGAAGATAGAAGGGTAACAGAGGTCTGAAATCTTCAAAAAATAGAGAATGGGGATCCTAAGGCTCCGCTGAATGCAAAGACTTTCAGCATCTGGGAAGGTTTTGTAGCAGCAAAAAAAAAGCAGCGGAGCATGTCTCTAGGACACTAAACTCCAAAAAATTAGGCTGTGGGCCCACATCGTTGGTTCTCTGAATTTTCACGCTTCCGCACAATATTCATTATAAGATCATAGACCCGTCTATTAGATCTGGTATCAATATATCACAACCAACTACTTTCTGTCTAGTAAGAGGAAGGTGTAACAGTGAGCGGAAATACAAGCTTCGTCTCCGTGTGGCAAAGCTCACACTGTTTCGACGAGAAAAGCACAAAAGTGAGCAACGGCAGGAAAAAGAACGTCGCGAACAACCAGCTGACGCTTGTGGACGTTACCAGAAAGATACCAACCTGCAAAACTTGTAAATAGCAAACTTTTTACTACTTAATTACAGTCATGGAGTTGTCAAAAATCGTCTACGTAGTCTTTAAAAATCATCAAAGGTTCGAAGTTGAAAAGAAATGGTACTAGGTCTCGGAAGTTGGGTACATTATGAAAAAATTGAATTTCAAGTAACGGAAATTTGGTTTCGATGCCATCAGCACCGGCAATAAAGATGTTCTCTAATCCCTTCAACAGTGGCTATTGCTCTTCATTAGGATACCCTTTTGTGGGATCAAGCCGGATTATTTTAGGCAACTTTGAATCACTCTAACATTGTTGCTATGCAAAACATAAGTCTGGGCTTTGGCTTACGTTGTAGAAATTTGGGCCGCGCCTGCGGACCAGACCCATAAAGTGCCAAAATGCCAAGGAAGGGTTTAAAAAGCGAACAGATGTGACGAAGAAAAGGAACCTGATAAAAAGCATGTGTTTCGGCAATTAGCATCGCAGCTCCAGCCACAAATGATGAAAGTGCGGCAAGTCCCACTGGTATTGAAGACTTTTTTGCTGCCAAACACACGCGGTGAATGGCGCATCCGTGTCTCGGTACCGATGCGCCATAGTGTAGCGTGAAATCGAAAGACAGTCCAACCACAAGCACGAGAATGACCGCTTCGAGAACACCGATCACCCAACCCAAAGCAACCACTGCGGCAACACTCGTCATAACGATGCAGAAAATTGAAATCAACGCCACTATAAACATGCCACGTAGATGTGCCAACGCAAACACGGCTACCACAGCGAACGATAACAACACTGATTGACGACAGTCGGAAAGAATCGACGCCAAAAGGTCATACCACACGCACATCAAAGACCATTCGATAGTCCACCAGCCACCTGAAATAGAGTCCCCTAGCTATCACTGGAGATAAGAAAAACAGGAAACGAGAGAACGGACTGGAAAGACGGCGCAATATATCGTGCAATTCATTCAACCTGTTACGTGAATATTCAAAAAAAAAAAAATGCGAAATACTCCTCCACACGGATTTCTTCATGGAACTAAAATTTATAGAGATCTTCAAATAAAAAAATCCCTACACATTACTTTGTTATCCTATAGCAATACAGATACTTCTCATCGGTTGCTAGAGCAGAGGAATATACTGATACCGACATGAGACGTCACAATGCGTTATTGCTAAAATAAATGAAAAAATGCGCTAAAGAGGCTGGCATAGTATGCGTTTTTGTTGTTTAAAACTTGCGCAATAATATTTTCATCTTTTAATCACAAGTTCGTTTCTATAAGTTGACTCTTTTGACATGTCCTATTTGCTCATCAATACGACGGTAGAATGCAACTTGATCATTGCAAGTTTTGATCCATATGTAAGTGCAGCCAACAGCTCTGCTTGAGCCAGCAGGCTAATATCTCCGCGTGAAAGGCGATCTAGCTAACATTCGATAGCCTCGATTATAATCGCCTAATTTCGTTACTTCAATGCTTCTCGAGTTTAAATTACAAGAAAGAGAGACGCCCAGATAATGTACGTGGAGGCAGCCAACCAAATTAGCTTTATGAATGAAAATTTTGCAAAATTTTGCAAAAGCTTATAATATGCGGAAATAGTATTAAATATTATATCTTGCGCTGAAATTGCTTAGGTATTGATATCTTGGATATTTTTACTTGCAGGAAAGGGGAATTAGGGGAGGGTAGTTCCTGCTAGCAAATATAAGTTTCAGTGATCGAGAGGATCGGATACTTTGGAGTTTCATTGCTGACCTGCTGCGGCAATATCTCATTTAACTGGTTCAGCAAGATAAGAAGAAAATTCATTGTTACTAAAAAGACCCTCTTCCCTAGCGTCTGACATTACAGAACGCTTCCGAGGGAAAAATCCGAAATTCTTTGGTTGGGAAGTAGCAATTACTAAAAAAATTTGTACGCGAAAAAATCGAAACCTCAGTTACACTCACCAAGTCTTCATTGAAAACTCCCCAAAATCTAAATTCGCAGAAAATTCAAATTCCAGTTGTCGTCCTTTTCATCCGCTCTACTCACCAAATAGGGCGTTGTTGCACCTGTCTGGCTTCACTGCACGAATTCCGACAGCACCAAACCGCTAACTATTCTTTCTTATCTTCGACGCAGATTCAACGGCCGCTGGCGATACTCGTAATCAATGCAGCCAGCAATCGCACCAAGTCTGGCCTTTAGGAGAAAAGAAATGAATAATTTGTGGTATCGAACGACAGGCATCGATTTAACGATGAGATCATTTTAACAATAAAGAAATTGTATAGGTTTGTTTATAGTGGTAAAGCAGCATAAATATCGAGAATTGAAACAAACCGATTTGCCCACCGAAGGATTCTCGTAGCAGTTCAAATGTTTTCGAGAGGTTCGAAAACTTATAGGAAAATGCGATATGAGTCGGCAACGATGCTGTATAACCAGCCAGATCGAACGTGTTATTGTCAAAAATTGGCGTATCGTTATATTGAGTGAAAAGATACAATGTGGAAAGACGCATACAGTGATCCGTATCTGACTCGTTATAAGATGAGTGCAACAAATTACAGCATACTTCACCTGGCTTACATGAAAAGTCACGTGACCAGGCCAAATATCGTTCAGGCCAGAATGGAGAGTCATGTTTGACGAAGTCCAATTCACGATATTTTTTCAATGTTTTGGCCAAACGTTGCAGATCAGCAGATGTTCGAAGCTCAAAAGACGGATCATGTGTTACCGGTGTTAGCTGGTCTACGCGAAATACGCTCGTCGATTGCACCTCTGATAAGCCCCAAATCAATCGAACTCCTATCGAAAGACCGATCTTATTCTTGAAGAATTCAAACTGTTGTTCGGCATTATTATCATACCATTCGTGCTCATTCGAACTGATAAACAATTGCAGAGGATTATATTCGGGGAAGTGAAGTCCAGTGCCAACAACATAGCACGAAATGAGGAATACAAGTGACAATGATGCCACCCACACATAGCGTCCAGCAACAATAACATACGGCAGCACATCGCACATCAAATAATTGACTTTTGCAAATGGACGCCAACGAATCGCAGCACATGGGCGCAAATAACGATCTTGTAATATAAGAAGAGCAGGTAGAAATGAGATCTCGAGAATATAGTTGAAAACTAGTGTTAGACCAGCGAATAAGCCGAAACACCTTAAAATAAGTTCGGGAAAGTTTAGATAACAAATCAGATATGTGCAGCAGCTTCATTTTTGTCAATGATGAAGGCATAGAAAGAATCGATAGACCTTCTTGCTCAGCAGGTCAAACACATTACTGGGTGAGGCCTTGCTGTTAAGAATGCTTTAAAGATTTCGCCGAAAAAAATATCTCAATTCATCGATAAACAAAGCAGTCTGAACTTTTTAATCTTTGCATAGCAAACTATCAAAATTAGCTGCTTTGCTCCAAATTTACATATGAATGGAAAGAAATAGAAAACCTAAGATCTCTTGCTGAATGCATTCGTTCCGAAAATTATGAGTGAACATGTTTAACCGCTCGAACTATAATGCTCATCAAAAAATCAAGTAACAAAGATTGTGAACGTATAAAATCAGTCTCAAAAGCAGTAAGAGTATATTTCTTCTTAAGGAAGTGAAAATGTGAAGAAAAACTGAAATGAGAAAATTGCTGAACTCACCTGAATACGACGACACTGCTGAAAATATTCGTAAAAAAGGGAACTGCTGTCGAAGAAGACGTCAAGAGCATTGCGGCCGAAGTATGCGAAAGACATGCATGAATCGTCTCCTTATTGACTCCTTTCTGTGGGAACGAATTCATTAAAAGAAAGGCATCATCTGAGCCAATTGCTAGCAGCAATACAAAGACTACTAAATTCAACAATGGGAATTCAGGAGTGAAAAATGAATAGACAGCTAAAGCGCATAACACGGATGCGATTAGCATTAAGGAGACACCAATACAAAAGAGCACATTCAACGAATATAATAATATGACAACGAATACACATAGTGCTGCACCACCAGCTAATATCGAGTCACGTTTAGCACCATCGAAAAGGATATCACGCTTTATATCCATCGATAGACCTGAAATTAGAATTCCTTTGCAAGCATGCATCATCAACAATTCACCTACCCAGGAGGTATTCGTGATAAAAAAGGTCTCTAATTTGACGTTTTTATCAGACGACTTTTCAAGCTTGAAATCCTATCACACTTGTAGATTAAGTTATCAACAACTAAATCACAAAAAATTGCCTCTGTACAGGAAAGTAGTGCTAGCTCTTTCAGGAACCTCGTGATTTTTTCAATGGATGGGAAAATGCACCACCCGAAAAGGACTGGTACGGCATGTGCTTCTTATAATCCAGCCTGATGAATCAAACAGTTGCATCACTATTTAAAAAATTACGAGAGGATTTGTGCTATGTGCTACTTTGTCTTCTATGTGCTTGGCCAGTTCTAAAAATTTTCGATGAAGTTTTTTCAGCGCATGCGAACGTTAATGAAATGAAACTTGATTTGCAAATCTCATAGCCCACTTAATCGTTAGCATCTCGTCAATCAAAACGGAATTATTTTTCGATGGTCGATTTACGATTTTCCAGCAAGCTACGAGGCCTTGCTAGCATTTTATAATTTGTAGCTATCAGCGTACTAAACTAACAAAGTGTCATTCGAATTGGGCAATTCAATTTCGAGCAGCATTCAATTTCAATTCTTTGATTTCCATTATGAACCGGTGCAATTTAAGCATCGACTAGTGATAAAATTTTCAGGGCTGAATAAGTAGACTAAAATTCAGCAGCAATTCTTCGAAGCATATGGAAATAATATCTTTTAGTCGGTCATAGTAATTAGATGGCTAGATGGGCTTTCGTCTCTAATGGAACGTCACTTGAAAAACTTAAAAATAACCTATTAAATGATTGTGCAACAATTACGACTGATCAAGAAAATTAGTTCTAAATTGGAAGGATTTTAACGAATGCCACTATATTTTAGACGGACAATTACCACACAAAAATGACACGTTTCTTAGCAATTCTAACGCCATAATTTATAGATAATGTGGCTCTTGCATATTTTAGCAGTGTATCATTCTACAGGTAATGCTATGCTCAACTCTTACTTCAGCATGCATCCACAACAAAACGAATTGCCACTTGCACTTTAGCTCGATGATATTTAGTAATTAATATCTCTCATAAAAATTTGTGAATATTCTATTGAATATTCAACTTCGGTATTGATCTACGGTAAGTTTAGGAGTTCTTACGCTCTAAATAGATATCTATATGCGCCGTGTGAACAGCCTTTGTAATCGGAACACTCCTATGACCATCGACATTTAGAGCAAAAAGGTCGAGTGGAAATATCTAGCAGTTCTGCTGAGCTAGATGTATACACTAGGATGCGATATTGTCACGTGGCACACTTCATTGCAAATTGGTTTTTTTTAAAACTCGATGAATTCGTATGTAAATTTTACGACGTTTGAGAAATAAATTAGTAACGTTGGTTAAAGGGGTTAGACTGCAATGCAATAAGATACCGACATGAGATACACTTATCCCGCATCGCAGTTATGCTGAAAATCCGTCATCCTATTATCTAATATTGAGAAAGCACCATTATTTTCTTGATTGGAGTCAAGGGGCAATAGCCAATGAACGTTAGCTTAACTTCTTCCTCAGCGAACCTCACTGATTGCATAAGAAACTGTCTACGCCAACCAACTACACATTTCCTGCCTTATGGTCATGCATGAATAGGTGGTAAATGTGCATAGAGAGCACATGGTTTTGTCAAAATTCAAGTTTTAAGGAAGAACACATAGCCGGCCAAAAAAAAGCATTAAAAACAACATTTGGTCTATTTTTGTAGATTGTCGGTTTCTTTCACAAGAAACAACCTTCATATGTATATATATATATATATATATATATATATATATATATATATATATATATATATATATATATATATATATATTGGTACGGTCCAAATGACTATCTCAGACGGTATACAACATTCATACACTATCCAGGCTGCCATAAATTATTCAACGTGAAGTGATCATCCGCAATATACACAATGATCAATCATTATGGCTATTTGTCATTACAGTCATTATAAATGGCTATTTCCAGCGGTAAATACAATCTTTTTTTGCTGCCAAAAGTGGCACTTTAAGTGTCAAGGCTATGAATGAAGTTGTGTATCGTGACGCAGAAAATTCGTCTCCAATTCAGCTTCGAAAAGAATATGGCTATATTTATTCTCACAAATGCCAAATCCTTTTGCAACTTTATTAAATTTCTTTATAAAATTTTTCCCTCTAATATATTCATAATTCATATTGAAAATTGAGCATCTATTAAATGTTTTCAGCACCACCCAACATCATGATAATCTCTCTAAGAGAAAAAGCTTTTGTGGATTTTATTGTCCAATATCAAAGAAGTATTGCTAATATTCGTAAACCTCAATATAGGAGCGAATTTTTCATTGCCATTTTTCATGGATCATTACATTCATATGTGGCATCTGCGAGGTTATCCTTTAACTCTTCACAATCATGGCCCTCGATATGATATGCGCTGATCTTAGAAAACGGATTAACAACTCATAAATTTAGCAATCGTTCAATGCAATATGGGCACCTGACAAATTAACATTATTGATAAATAAACTTGTAATATGACCAACCTTTAAGAATGAAGTTTGGATTTTCTCTTCCATATTTCCTGAGAGCATTTTGCACATGCAAATAATTTTTTGGAGTGGTTTCGAAGAAACCTCTAGAGTGATAGCCCATTAAAGTGAAAATAGGCAGGAATGAATTGAGGTAGAAAGGCTTTGAGTCCAAATTCTTTGGTAGAATTCGATAGAAAATATCGAAGATCATCTGCGTAGAGCAGTTGAGTGGTACATCATCACAAGGTTCACACTCGTAACAGTCACGTCGACATTCGATTATCTCCTTTCTAAAGGTACGGCAATAGTCGATATAGTCTTTCGCGAACGCAACATCCGATTCGGTGAGGTAAGAGCAATTCGCCAGGTTGTTTGGTGATAGACACGACATGTAGTTAGGTATATGATACACATTCCTGCAAATTATCTTTTCGTTCTCGGAAAAGCTTCTTGCAACAGAAGGAAAAATCGCAAAAAAGATCGCTCTTGGTTTTGGATGGACAACAAATGATCGGATGCTTATTTTTTTGAATGTCTACATTTTAATCTTTTATTCGTATAAATACGACCGCATTGATTTGCAATCGACTTAATAAATACGTTGCTTTTAATGGAAAGATTGCATTGTTGTCTTGGGGAGGGAAAATGGCAACTTGGAACGAAGAGCGCCCAGAAATTTTTTGTTACTTCCCTAAGATTGATGAACTTTAACGCATCTTTGTGTTAAATGAAATCGGTTCAAAGCGTTAAGCAATAACACTTCAGACCATCATGGAGGACTAGAAGCAGGTATACTGCTCATATAGAAAAACACACATATTATTTAAGCCTTGAGCTTCATGGTCGTTATTCGCGTTTTTTAAATGACTGATTGCCAAGAAGTGATCATAGCTGACCTTGGTAGACGCACGCAACGATACTTCCCGAATTAATTCGAAACACCTCAGTGACAACACATCATAAAAAGATTGCAAAATGAATAAATCCGAAGATATTATAATAGACGGTCTACAATTACCGAAAATATTATAATAGACAGGTTAGAATTACTGTCCAGTTTCGTCTACTCCTAACAACCATAACTTGCAGTTTTGACTTTTGGATGTGTTTATTTGGATTCGGAAAGAGTCAGGTTATGAGAAATGAGCACCGATAAGGGGTTATATTGAAGAAAGGAGAGAGGTGTTCGTCGATGTGATTGCGCACCGAGCAGAGTGTTTTAAGATAATCGAGATCGAAGATCGCCTCATACGATTTCACCTCCACAACGAACTGCACCAAGAAATCCACTGAAAGTTTATACGGCAAAAATTTATGCTACATTTGCAATAATATAGCTATAAAGCAGCTAACGTTAAGTTTACAGCTTTGTCTGTGTTTAGCGACCTAATAAAGGAAAAGGGCATATTACTATATAATGTGTTCAATAATAGGTCATTACTATATCAAGACACAAAGCAACTAAGGACTGCATTACTGAATAACTTCCTTATATAAAGAATGACCCACGATAAACGTTAGACTTTTCTTTATGAACGCATAATAAGGCAAGCTTACCAACCACTTTTTTATGCAACGTATTATCAGACTTTATTGATTAATCTGACCAGAATATTCTCAACTCTATTTACATGTGGGCACAACAATGGCATCATCACATATCTATTCCTAAACGCTATCATACATTGCTATACCACATCAGGGAAGTTTCCACAAGCGCATAAAAAGCGATGAAATGGATACTGGAATGCCGAGATTTCATATAGAAATAAGACTGGAAACAGAAATCAGAGCAGAGTGAAAAAATTCATTTTATGGAGATTTTAATTCTAGAAAATTTCGAATAAATTGATTGCCAAATAAAAATGAGAGTTTTCTTTTCATTCTTCTTGAATTCTTCGTAGATCAATTTTTTCTCCGTTATTTTTTATCAAGTACGCTTTGTTTATTAGCCATTATTTTACCATTTTCGCATTGTTATTAAACTTGTTTATGCAAAATAAAAATAAATTTTTGTATTAGAGTTGCTGGACGACATTGCAACAACATATTTCATTAATAGTCGATCTTTAAAAGTAGGTTATGAACGGAAACAGCGTAGAATTGATGATTCAGGAGGAAAGCAGACAGCACAGACAATCGAACGCTTAGACGATGCTAAATGTTGTATGACTTGAAGTTTGGAGCTATATTAGATTGAATTCTCGAAACAGACTTATTAATGAGTGTAAACTTAGCCAGTTATAAATCATTCCTAGGCAGTAGTACTAGCTAAACTATTCAGCTGAACGCATCATCATAGCATTTTAGCAACCGCAAAATCATCTGTGAAAGTGGAATGTTCTAGGCGCGGCCATCTCAGAGTGGGTCATTGACACGATTCCACGCATCGCTCAACTCAGCTGGCTGCAATGCACGATTGCCACGAAAATCATTGCTGGGCGTCAACGGCTGCAGATTTATCGCACTAAAACGACGCCCTTTATTCCCAATAATAATCCACAAGGAAATGCGCGTCAATTCAACAACCGTTCCATATGCGCATTTAAATATGACCTATAATTTCGTTAGAAAATTTGACCACTATCCGTATATCATTGCACATTACTTTGTAATCTAGCTCTTTGTCTTTGTTTCCTTATTTTTATGTTCGTCGAACTTTCGTAAAGTTCTTATGAAATCTCTTTTGTTCGATAGTTCGAAGATAACGTTATTTTCAGTGGGGGTGAACCGAAACTATCATCATAAATCAATGCTATAAACAAAATTATTGAAGCAACTAGGAGGAAAGCGTATGCAATCTCGCCCATAGGATTAGTCATTACCTTCAGCTTTCAATTATGATTACAACTGAGCAATTCTGTGTTTCTATTTTTATCGAATCAATCGGTCTTGCAAATCTTCGAATAAAGACAGTTTTTTCCAGCTCGAATGGTTTGAATGAGATTCATGATATGCATGATTCTGCGACCGGATCACTTGCAGAATAAATGCAATTCTTTGGGCGCATTAAACATATCATAACTCATCTGAATATTAACGGACCAATCTGAAAGTTTTCATGACTCTAGCTGCAATGGTTTTCGAGTTGACACTACCGAATAGACCAGCAGATACAAACATATCGCATCGACAAGGACACGCTGTCATCATGATTGCTTTGTAAATATAAATAGACGCATTTGAAGCGATAAACAAACATACTTCCGGGAATTGGATTGTCATAGCATGGCACTTGTCCGAATATGTCTACAAAATCTTCCGCCCAAGATCGTTTCGCTCGAGTCGTATTTGCTTTAGCAGCGAGAGGCACACGATTGCCTACTTGCAATGGCCACGCCACGCTTTCCCATGCCAAGCGTGCACCTGAATACTCCGTGCCACGTGTGTCAAATCCCTGCAAGCAGCCGTCGTTAGGAAGTAACTCATTTGTATATTAAAACATCTAGTATGTATATTTTGCACATCCCTTTCAGGTGACCTGATTTCATAGCACTATTATGCAATCACCTTTGCAACTAATTTAAGTGAGAGAGTTCCACTTGAATTTCATTTGATTAGGTAACCAGTTGTTTCAAATTTTTGCAGGTCACTTTAATTGTTATGATGAACACTACCGCTGGACAACGAACACTTGGTATATGATTACGTGGTATGGGTACGATAGCATTTATTGTATTGCACGATGGCAAAGGTAGATTACAGTATGACTAGTGCTTTCTAATTGCAATGCACTCAATGCAGCAGTTTTTTAGTTGCTGCAAATTTCCTTTTCCACTATCCTTGAACTCAACCGATTCTCGATTTTTCTACAGTTAGAATTAGAGTTTCTACAGCTAGAAGGAGTTTCAATTCTTAACAATGATCTTTAGCAGTTGAAACACATGCGCAGTGCAGATACTGCAAGAGGTAGGTATTTATCCATTCCTGGCTAGTGCTAACCGATTTAGAGTATATCTCCTGCGCATTGCAACCAACAGCTTCTCTTAACTGGAGCGGTTGTGCTGTTTTGCCCTTTAGGCCCTCATTTTTAGCTGTGCTTAATTTTATAATTCCTCTTGTATTCTATGAGTCTTCGATTCTTGCAAAAACGTATTATGACAGTATTATGATGTATCTATTGGTATTTGCAAGTACTGGGGAAGTGGACGGCCGAAAGGGAAGGGATCTTCGTCTTGGACATGAGGGAAGTTTATTCATTTCCTATTTAGAATTTCCAACCTTTTCTATGCAAAATTTTCCTATCCTTACCTCACACAAACTGAGACTTCTATTCTATGCTACTGTCATTCTTCGCCGAAGCGATTTCACTAAGTATATACCATGTCAGACTAAAATGACGTAATTTATAAAAGTGACTTCCTTCATTGATTAGACATAATTGCAGCTTTTTGGTTACGGCAGTTTTTCTGCCGATATATTGTTTTAGTAATCAAAAATATTGAGCATTTCGGAAGGAACCTTTAAAATGTTGATCTTTGAAAAAAATTGACATTTTTAGCCGGGTCTGCTTTCTTTAATAGACCAATTCGGCACAGTTGAATTTACGCTCCCTATCATTCTTTCTCATCGCTGATTAGAGGTATGATCTTCATCAACCTTCCAATCAAGTCAAATGCGGCCTACAAGAAAGTTTTTTTTACAGCCGGTTGGTCTTATCGAGAACTACTACATTACTAGAAGTTCTTGGTAATCTTTTGTGTTGCGATATTTTTTCGCTTGTTTCTTTCTTCATCGTGAGGAATCATAAAGTATTTTGTTCGTTGCGATTTTTTGATTGCGACTGGCTGTCCGAATTGCGTTTCCGGTTCGTTGTCGTCAAAGCGCATTAATGATTAGATGCTAGTGGTGATTTGCTTAAGGTGCAAACAGACGTCAGGTAACATTTTATTCCAGCCCAGGTAAGTCGAATGAATTTCAACGGTTTTGTAGGATTGTACGATTTACTCATATTTTCATTTACTTTTGTGATTGACATACTTTTAGATCTTTTGTGCATCTAGGTATAGATTCCTTCACTGAGCTCAATAACTGCAATGCGCCTGTCGATATGTTTCTATGGACTGAACTGGTGGCGGACCGATCAAGTTGTTTTTAATTTCCTCGCCAAACAAATCTGCATGTTTCTTGGCACGCCATCCAGCGATTATTGACTTAATCGCTTAATCAACGAATAAATTTGCATATTGAGTGAGATGCCAACTTATTCGTTGGCTAATCGTTTTGGACAGCTTTCAATTAAACTTGTTCCATGAGTTAGTTTAGATGATACTTGAAAATTCATTGTGGTGCCACACATGCATACCGTACTTCGATGGGTAGTGTATATCAAAGCAAAATTCGACTATTCAAAAGCAATAATTTATTGCAGTGGAAGAGCGATATAGTTCCTAACTCTGAAGATACCGCTTTGTTCGAAGTGTAGCCAACAGTGCCGAACTAGTGAAATTAATTGCACTATTCCCTTCTCTTAAATTTGCTCCTATATGAGAAAACCAGTAGACATCTCTGATAAGAGTTTAAGATTGTTCCCATACGCTCAACTGAAAACATTCACTAAAAATCAGTAAAACAGATAAGAGTCGGGTTTATTACAAGCGAAAAACCGCATTATTGAAATATAATCGACTGACAGTTTCAAACCTTTCAATTCGAAAATCACAACAGTAATGATGATGCACTTTAGTGGCTTAATCTGCACCGCAGGATAATCCCCCCTACTGAAGTTAGTTGTGATTCATTACTTTTTTTATTAATTTTTGGCATTTAGAAATCTCAAATTTGATCTCGCAATTGTTCCATTGGACTGCAACCAAAACGAAGAAATGTTTAATTCGAAACTTGCATAGCACACAAAGGAAAAAAAGCACTAGGAACGCTGCTACTTCGTTATGGTTTTTTCAATATTAGTGTAGTCAAATGATTTAATGGAGAAGGTGTTAAATGTGCGCATCGCGGGCATGAATTTCTTTTCATCTGCAGTTGAGCCTCATCTATCCAACAAAAAAACTTGAAAATAATACGTCCCATAAAGGGTCTTCCTATTTAATCGATCAAATATTCAAATCACAAAAAAACCGTTTTTGAGACTCATCTGGTTGCAGAAAAAGAACTGCCACACAAATTTCATAGCGCCTTTTATAACGATAACCTTACAACGAGGATGAGAGATATGAATGTAATGAATTTTACGGAGTTTATTTTTTTTTCAATTTATTTTTTAGTCGGAAATAGTCGAAATGATCGACGAACAGATAAGATGTCATCACAGTGCACTTCTTTAAACGCATTTTAAAAAATCGCGTCTAATAAACGTTTCCTCTTCAACTGATTGGTCGATAAAATCTTTTAGCAATTTGCGCATGAATAACCAGCCATCTTTACAAAAAAAAAATTTGGCTTACACATATCTCATGGCGCCGTTAAAGGTTCACGGTTTGTTGAGAAATGAATAAACCGAAATAAAGAAAAAAATTTAGGATTGGTATAGAATTTGGGACCTATCAGATTTGATGAGCATCTATTCGAACGATCCGATAAAGATTTACATATGCATACACAGATGAGAAGTCGAAAAAATACACTTTTTGCATGATTTATAACGAAATAAACAAAAGAATTAAGAAAAAAATAGGAAAATACCTATAATTATGGAACTTCACAATTTCAAGAAGGTTAATAAAAAAGAATTAAAGTGTTACCATGAGAGGAATTTAAAAAATCATTTTATATGAAACTCGCTCAATTGAGTATACTAGAATGGGGAATTAATGAATGCAACTGCTCCTTAGTGGTGGATTCGATTCTCTTTTATTTAATGGATAATTTTATGTATATCTGTCGCTTAATCACAACTTGAGTTGTAGCTCATTTGAATGACTTATGGAAAGATATTTTTTGCTAGCAATTGATGATGAAATAAGATTCTTAGTCAAAGCAGAGACCCCTTCAGCAAAAATATTTTCATTTCGAGAATGTGCAGAGATATTTGATGCCCTTCCTTCCTTAGAAACACAACAAGTTTATTAAAGGCAAAACATACTCTCTAATTCACTCAACCACAATAGGATAATAGCACATTCTTTAGGTTTAGGCAGCAAGAAAAGTGAACGATACCTTTAGAAATTGTGACTAATATAAGTGATGAATATGAATTAAAGAAGAAATGAACAGAAACGAGCCGTTGAACATTGGAGAAAGAAGGAGATGAAAGTTTGACTGTTATAAGTTAGACAGCAATATAAGTAGATGAAACAACAAAGAATGTTGCTAATCCTCAACTATTGCCGCTATCGTTCATCCTTAACAATTGCTCTACCTTAGTTGCTATAGTTTTATTCAGGTTTGGACGAGGCAAGTGATGGGTATCGTTGTTGTTATGTCAACGATAGTGAAACAATCCAATTTTTTTCGACTTTCATTTAGTGGTATTTAAGGAGATCATTAGGGGCGCGACAACGCAACAATAAAAAAAAAACAACATAATAAGAAGCGTGCATCAGAGGATATATGCATTTCTGCAATTCTTTTCATATCATCAAACATTTCCATTAGCTATCAACCAATATAATATAGCATATGCAATAATGCATTCATATTTTTTAAGCAGTAATGCATTCATTTATATAAACCTGAAAGGGCGATCTGATCGATTGAAGAACGTGATTCAACCGGCTGTTAAATGTAATTTGATCGGGTTAATTCTAATCGACAAGATGCAATCCAACCGGTTGCAAAGTGCTTGTAAAATTTCACGTATATCTGAGTGCCCACAATTTTTTTTTTTTAGAATCGTTGGATCAATATGAAAGTTGGTATGGGAAATGTTTACTAAGGTTGAGTTGCACCTCATAACTTTCATAACCGTATCTTCAGTGGTTTTTGCGTCGAAACTATTGCAATGACAGACACAAATACACTCAAATAAACGTAACCCTCATCAAGATGTGCATTATAAACGTGAATTTGCGAACGCATAATATAACAAATAAAACAACTAAAGCATATAACAACTAAAACATACCAGTTCCGGGTCAGGTGTTATATGCAGAGGATGAAAATAGATGATGGTGAGTGGGATTAGAGAGGACATTATTGCAGTTATAATGACGACGGTACCAGGATAACGAACAAGAAAGCCGGAATAACACAAAAGCACAGAGTCCATCATATTTGCGCACCGAACGTGACCAATACGGACGGCACCTCGGAGAATTGGTGCGCCATCCGATGGGCGCAATGTGGACACGCCCGTTAATGTTTTAGAGGCCGCTCCGCCTCACTATGAACGCGACGGCGTCATGCGGCCATTTCTCCCTTACCTCCGTAGCATTCGTGCAAATTGTCGTTGCGAGGTTGACGTGGGACGACCACAAGATTGCTTTTTTTTTGGATGTCGCTGTCTTTGTCACGTATTCCTTAATGCTAAACTTCCGTATCTAACTGCAATAAACATTCGAACAAACAGAGATTTTATGCAAATATTGTACCTTTTTTTTAGTATTACCTCGCCTTTCAAGGAAATTATTAGCAAGTTACAAAGCAGTGGGCTGAACATCGAAGCTTACAACTTTATTCCATTTCATGATCCCAACTAGATAATACTTTCTTGATCCGACTAGGTTCGATGCTGTCCACTGATACATTTCAATTTTAATCAAATTGATGATTCATACAACTTTTCTATAAAAGATTCGTTTACCAAATCTAACAGTTTATAAAATGCAATCCAAACGATGTGGCGTAAAACGTGTGAACTTCGATTTAAGGTTAAGTGCGACTCAAAATGTAAAGGACAACTTGGGGGTTACTACATATTGAAGTTGCTACAAGTCGTTGCTATATGCTATAAATTGCTCCACTTGGGAACTCAAAATTTAAAGTTGGAAGTCACTGGCGACCAGTGATCTTACGCTTAGCAGCCAAATCTCGTAGCTTTACCTTCAACGATTCTTTGACTAGAACTACTAGGTGGACAAACATGGAAACGCTTTGACATAACCAAGTACGAACGCAAACACACAAAGACGACTCCATCAGAATTCACGTCGCGAATACCAATTTGCAAAAACGCATTAAGACAAATGTGCCTAATATGACAGATGGCTGTAACCATTAAATCAATAAAACAACAATTACAGTCATCCGACCGCCCATCTATTTGCGTATTCAATTCATTCAGATCGATTACGAACTTTCCACAGCGCTGAATTTCCACCCAAACGTTCACTTTCTGAAAAGTTGAAATAAACAAATAAACAAAACAAGCCTGTTGTGCATTTCAGTAAAAGTTTTATATGCATCGAAGCACTGGAATTTATTTTGCTAAGCATTGATTGCCAATCTAAGCATTGAGAGCTCTTTTTATTGTCGGTTCTGCGAACTCGCAGCAATCCGTCCATCTTCCTGCTGACGAAAGAATGAAAACTGCTTCATACCAGCGACATCCGAAACAAACGCATCAAACAAAATCGTAGCGATCAGCGAACAAAAAAAGAAGATGCGATCGTGAAGAGTGCGCACTATTGAAAAATGCAACCGGTTTTCAGCTTTAATTCAAAAATTGTACATTCCGGTTAGCGAACTGCTCTTATGCGACGTTATCATCGTGTTCGATATCGTCGCTAACTTGCAAAAAATAAAAAATTAAATAACCTGAGGCGTTCGGCGTGTTCCAATTTTTGAAGTTGTCTGCTTGTCAGCACCTCAAAGTGTAACAAATGTTAGGGAAAAAAAGAACTTTCCTCTTCCGTACCTGATACAATCTTTGCCAATGGTGAAATACTATTGCCGAATTCATTGCTCTACTCGTATACCTGAAATGGTTACGGTAAGCAAAATCATCTGAAATTTTCAAGCTTCCTGTTACTAAAATTAAAACTCCACTGATGAATAATAGAAAAAAGCCACAAAATATTGGGTGATTTAACGTACTGTGTCAAACAGTGCAACCCGACGCACCCTCCTCCTCTTTACAGGCGAGGAGACAAGGGGGTCAGTTGGCCGTGGATCTCGGAAACTTTGAAACCGCGCTGGCTGCACTCGGATGACGGAAAAGTCTAAAACACACAGAAGTACTGCGAAGGGAAGCGAATTCGCGGAATTTGTAGCGAAAATCTTTTGAGCACGCGAAACCTCAAACAAAACTTGTGGGCCATCAAGGGCCTTTATATTAACTGGCAGATTACAATAATAGCACAGCTCTACGAACACCGCCACTTGGAATTCAGCTGCACAGTGCCTGGTTCATGACAGCCTCTCAATGAGTGAATCGCAAACAGTGGCCAAAAACAGTGGACTCACCTAAAGGTAGTTCAAACATGCCGAACCTCCCAAAGAAAGGGAAGTTGACTTATAGCTCGACTCTGCCAGAAACCTAAAATTCAGTTCCCGCCAAAACCCTCGACTCGTATAAAAATTAACAATAAAATCATAAGAAATCACCACATATCTCCTGTTTCTCTCAAAACAATTTCGTACAATGCAGATGAACAAAATTAAAGATTTTAGGGAAGTATCACTAATACGTCTGCATCCTCCATGTCTTGCTTACTTCCGGTCAACGGCTGAGATAAAAAAACGCGACCCAATTCCAAAGGTAATAGGAAGTTACTGTGGACGGGAAAGGGTGAGAGAGACTGCAAAAGGAAAAAAGCATGCTTTCAATACATTGAAAATCAGCAAGCGGAAACTTCCACTTGTCGAACGGTAACTTGCAGGAGTTCCCGCAGGTCATTTCCCTGAGAAGTTTGTTCCCTGGCTAGTATTTTTACTGTTGGTTTAAATGTCACGGTGAGACATCTTCAGGGGTCCCGAACAACAGTAGACATTGTGGGTTTACTTCCATTGCAGAACGTCTCATCGAGAGAGTACGGCAGTTTCGAAAGTCAACCCCTCCCCCTGGAAAAAAAGCGAAGGTCGGAAACGAGTCATGTGTGATAGCATCATATATGAAACCATAGAATATCATACCGATGACGAGTTACAATACAGCGCAGCTCTGTAATTTTGAATCAACCGAGCAGTCAAACAGCTTTTATTCAAAATTCATGTTAATAAAACAGGAATTGAGCGATACAGGTTAATCTATATCTATGGGAGCCTCCTCCTCGAGTGAGACTGAAACGATTCCCAAGTGAACGGCGAAGAGAATCGAAAGTGTCAACGCCCCGACTGCAAATATCACCGTGTCGCGAATCGGTGCCTAAAGAAAACAGTGCAAACATCAACAGTGCTGACGAATCCATATGAACATCTGCTCAGGAAATGGACTTCTTTCCTGTACGACACCTTTTATGAAACGTTCGTACTCCAAAAACGGAAATTTCGACAAAATGATCTTAAAAGAAACTATAAGTGCGTAAAAAAAGTGGACCTGCTTTTGAGGAAAACCAAAGTTTACTATTACGAATACTTCATCACGTTGTTCACCCTTGCAGCAGAAAGGTGTGTTCGGAAATGTTTAGTAGGTGTTGCTAATAGGCAAGGTAAGGGCAATGGTACTATTAATACCATCAACCATCCCCAGCCAATACGGTAATGTGTACGTACTACTGTATACATTTGAACTCACAATTCGAAGCAGTTATTGTGATTTCAGTTCCAAAGTTGGCTTTAAGGACGCCTCAAAATGAAAATAAAAAACCGAACCGAAGCTTCCTCATCGACAGTCTCTCGTCGAATTTGCAGACGCTCAGCGGACTTCTGTGCTCTTGCTCGGCGCATCTGCCATTTATCCTAAAATATCCTTCTTAGCGACAAAATAGCTTTCAACTCCATTTGTAAAGCTTTGAATCCCGAATTCAGTTTACCCGACTGATGATGCAAAGCGATGCGTCTAATCTCGCAGGCTTGCTACTCAAAATATTTTCTCCAACTTTGGACGCTTCCAACGGTGCGCAACATTTAGAACCAGAAACATGTAGATGAGACAACTTCTTTAAAATACTCATGGTTGCAGCACCCATCGGGACGCTCAGAAAGCGACCACTTTTCTTACAACAAATTCCCGGATTCCCAGATAGTGACAGAGAACTGCCATATTTGGGCTAAGCATTGAGTTTCCTTTACTTGTTTCCTATTAAATTCCCACTTGGGAGTTACAAATGAAATTCCCATTTTCGTAGTGATTAGTATTTCCATTAAACAATGGATGAACGCATCACTGACTAAAGATCAGCAACATTAGCAGAACGTTTGGATGTTATTACGACATCATGAATCACCATTGCAGATTACCCTCTTCCAGTATAGCTCCACCGTAGAATGGAACGCGCATTACACAACCCAATTTCAACGCAAAAGCGCAAGCCAGCAAAAAATTAGTAAGGAAAATACAGACAAGGATGGAAACTTATTTCCAAAACAAGCAAGCTTTGGAAGACCAATTCTCCCCAAAACAGACACCTAACACATCTTTGTGTGGGAAAAACAAAAGGAAACCGCAGGAATTTCCACTGAACAAAAATACACAGCGAGCATACGTATTTGATGGGAGAACGCTCACTTTGTTTCGTAGATTCAAAGAGAACGCAATGCCCACTGTGTGTTGAAATAGGAAACGCAGTGCTTCCTGCATTCACGGTGATTAGATTATGGTTGAGTGGTAACAAAAGTAGTACTAAAAGGTCACATCGAGAGATTTCTGCAAGTTTCGGCATTGAGACAAACGGATTTAACGTAACTACAGTCGATCAAAATTTAGATTACTTCTGCCAAAAAGGGAATCTAAAAGGATTCCAAAATTTAGAAGGATGTAAAGTTTGCATCTGCTTGCAATAGCATATCAAGGCTATCATCAGAATATGCACAGCTTACAATAAACGGTATATATAAATATATAAATATAAGCTATATATATATATATATATATATATATATATATATATATATATATATATATATATATATATATATATATATATATATATATATATATATATAAACTGCAAATGCAGCAGTCTTATACATTCCAATCTCTGTAATTATAATAGCCCTACGTGTACCAAAACATATCCAGCATTTCAACCTAGTTATCTTTCTTCACAAACAAATCAACGAAATATCTTCTAAATTTTAATATATCCAAGGTTGCATCGAGTTGCACCTACCCAATTTCGCAACATTTGAAAGCCGTTTTCAAAGACGAAAAAATCTCGTTGAAAACTTGTTCTCAGTTCTATTTCTCGTATAAACCCAACTGATAATTCGTACCGTTACACAATCGAACCTCTTTCAAATGCTCTCAATCAGTTCATCTCAATAGCAAGATTAATTTCAACTTTCAATGCTGCCTAAATCAATAAATGTAAATCTGCTATCGGAGATGTAACATAATCGAATAGATTTCACAGCAGTTAATCTCTACAATAACCAATCTCATTCGCTTAATTCTCAAAAATCTGCGCTGTAAACAAATCAACAAAACCACTGAAAAAAAAACCTTAGAAGCGGCCTGAAGTCGTATTTGTGTCTCAGTGAGCGGCAAATAAATACTGATAATCGACTCGATAAAGCGCACAAGATTGGGGCATCCCAAGATGTGTTGCTGTAATCGGTCGGAAGGCAACGGCAACTTCAAAATGGGTGCTAAATACCCAAAAACAAGCGCATCCAGCGAGCTTGGCCTGCAAACAAACTGGCCAAGTAGACGGCGGTGCCCAGATATTGATGCAAGTAACTGGACTAGTTCATAAGTTCTGCTGAGTCCAAATCGAACAAGTATTGAACCCAAATGAATTCTGCTGCGGTCGGGGAGTTGCCGGGGTATGAATAAACATTTGAACCATTAGCATTGGATGTTTTGCATTCGTTCTGAGTTGATAATGAAGAGTTTTAGGATCGAAAATAACGAATTGCTAAGTTGACGGGGTAGAGCATTCCCAACCCGTTGTATTTCTCGGAAAAAATTACAGGACTGCAATTTCATAGGTCATATGCTGATGACGCCCTCGAAATGAATAACTGTTTCTTGCGAACGGCAGCTTAAGTTTTGACATCTCAAGTCGACGAATTTCCAATCAAACAATTCTCGATGCGGGTTAGCTGCAAGATATTGCTTAGAGATATGATGTCCTCCTCTATACGTGAAATGACGTTGGCCTATCATCTCGGACAGCCTTAGAATCGTTCATCAAGACTTGATGTGGATAAGATCGCTCAATCGTGGGTCATCGGCCATAAAGGACTGTCCACAGCCCTCCACAGACATGATCGCTTAAATCGGGCAACAGTGAAACATAGAGACCATCGCTGCTTTGCCTGCTAATGCAGTTCTCTCACTTTCCCTATGTAAGGTGCCGCGAAATCACCCAAACCTTTCGACACATTCAAACGCTTCTTTAGACGTTGATAAATCAACATGAAAGTTGCTAAAGAAAGATTTGGCTTGATGATATAGATTACAGCCTCACGATTTATAAATCTAGTTTCAGAGATGTGACTAGCAGATAAGCAAACATAAAGACATAGACGCACATTTACACACACTGACAGATATATTCTATAATAGTTCCAGAATACGAAAACGTTAATGTTAAGTTAATAAGCAAGAGTTTTGTATAATTTCGTTATCAACGGCTATGAACATCTCTTATGTAAGCCACAGCGAACTATAAAATAATGTTGGTTTTTATATGTAAAATTGGGTGCGCAATCCCATGATCGTTAAATTTCTGCGGAAAAGTTGTTAAACGTTTTCAAAGAAGAAACAAAGAAGAAAAATCGTAAATAGTTCAATGAATTCGGTAAAATTCACCGAGCTTTATGGACGACTTAAAAGAGCAATTTAATAGGGTGGTAAGGGATAATTTCAATAACATCTTTAACGTATCGCTGTTAACAGTGATTAACAATCTAAAAATAAGCATTAGCTCAGTGCAGTGATTAAAAAAGACGTTAAATGCTATTGACAGCCGATTTGATCATTCGACAGCCGGTCATTCCACAAGTTGAGAAACTCAAATCTCAACCGATGACAAAACGATTCGCCATTATTCCATTATTTTGTTATATTTCAATCTTTCATCGATGCAATTATGTGCAACATGTGTTCACTAATTACCCAACTACACATCAAGAGAAATTCAAAGAAAAAGCAAAAGACTCTACCTGTCACCATAGAAATACTTGTTGTCACCAAGTTTTGCAGAAAGTAGATTAATAGCCGTAATGGCATCACGAATTAGTTGCGACTCTGAACGACCACATGCTGCAACATAGGCTTGTGCTCGACGACGTCCTCTCTCCAAATAGTAGAGTCCATACGGAAACAATAGCTGAGATGAATACCAATGTGCTGTCACTGTGGAATAGTTCCAATGATCGATCCATAAGAAATGCAACTACAAAACATAAACTAAACATACACACAACAACACACCCTTACTTTTCACAAGAATCCATAATCACCTCATAAACATTCAAAGGTCACTTATGGTGCGACCGTTTTCGAAAGCTAATATCGGCAAGCCAAGATTTTCATTCGACCTGCACCTTTGCCTATTTTTCCCGTTGAATTCGCCGTTTTGGGCTGTGAGTTCTGCTTTCGAAGCAACCTAGAAACCTTTTTTAACATTATGAGACCACATTACTCCCTGCAGTAAATCACAATACCTCCATCAACAAAGAGCCCCATCTGTAACTTTAAGTCAATTCCTTGCCTTTCACTGTGACTAGTATCAAGTCAACTTTCTCTCCCATTCACTATGTAATTGGTCGCTTTCGTTTCTTTCTTTTATCTCGCTTATCACATGCAATTCCAAGAAGATGGAGAATGAACGATGACAAAGAAATAGAAGAACAAACATAAACAGCTCCTTATTTAATAGCTAAACCAGGCGGTTGATCGACCGCCCCTCAAAGCGGAGCTATAAGGATATTTTAGACCCATTTAAAAAGTAATTCCATACGACAGTTTCGTAATTTCCTTTTTTCACAAGACGGAGCGGAAATTTTCCGTTTCACTTCCCCATCTTCCTCATCTTTTTCTCCACACCTTCACAACAAACCGCACTCAACAACACAGTAGTTCATCTGCACTATTCTCTTTGTTTTTCCTTTTCCCCTCTATGCCTCTTTTCCATCCGCGCATTCACCGTTTATGATCAGACGCGCTTAAGAGAGAGAAAAGGAATGATGCTAGACAAACATAAAGAATATAAGCATTGAAGCTGTCCAATCGCCAAAGCAAGCAACAAATCGACTGTTCCTGAGGCTTGGCTACATATGCGGATACATGCATGTGCATAAAAGCTGCATAATGGCCCGCTTGGATCAACAAGTGCCATTCCAAGTTTTGAGCAACTAAGAACCAAATGGTACATGATGCATTAAACGATGTAATATTTTAGCAGTCGATCACCCCTGAAAATGTAGGTGGGAATTTTGAATCGCAAACGGTGTCTGAAGATAGCACTCGACGAAATCACTCAATAATAAATTAAAGAGGACATCAATGACATTCACTAATCCTGCATAGAGTGCGCTCGGTCTGGTTGTTGACTATTTCACTCTCGAGCTGCCCGTATCGAGGGACGGGCAGACAATTCCTTATTCCAACTCATAGCAAATGTCACTGATAGGTTGCACCTCTCATTGTCTTTTCAAGCAAAGAAAATTTTTACATGCTACCTTTCGTGGCACCTCAAAAAGGTAAGAGCTCATTCCATCTCAGTTAAGATGTGCAAAGAACACCATGGTTCCTATCCATAAAATGGGAATGTCTGCTCACATCTATAGGAATCTTAGAAGGCCGTCAAAATGTGGCCACAGTTTCAATACCACTGCTCCGGTTGAAACCATTACTACTACCTTTATAAGATACTCGTACATAAAGATTCCTTTTTTCCACGGACCCAAATATTTATTCAATCTCAGGTAGGGGATTGATTATCTTCGCTTAGTTCTGTGTGGACATTTCAGCAGGAAGTATTAAAATGTTTGCCTGTGCAGGATAGAAGTAGTGAAGCATGAGACTGGAGAATGCGTCAAATTCACACCTCTCTGCCACTGTCAGTTCGTTGTCCAACACGACATCCTTCAACAACATTCTATTGTGGATGCAAATCTTGAAAAACGTCAAACAATTCCCGTTGACTGACGAGTGCACTTGCCTACATTTTAACTTGTGATCGCCTCTGCTATATTTTCCCATAAAACTGTGGAAATGAAATGTGTTACAATGAAAGATGTAAATATATTCTTTTATAAGAAGCAAGCCAACCCAGCTCAATATGTCTATCTTCATCGAAATAAGAAGCAAATTAGTGAGAGAAAACAAACAACACCTTGCCATGAATACTGCGAATGAAATCATAGTGGTTAACAAAGCCAAATCTCAGTCTAAATTTAAGCTCGTCTCGATTCTATTTTGCTAAAGAGATTTATTCATAACGCATCAACTAATGATGAATTTGAATATTCTCCATAAAGAGACTCAGGAATTCGTTCTCATTCGAAGTAACTCATTCAGGACTGAAACTTCTCATTCAACCAAATGTCTTCACATCGCCTTAGAATAATCAGTGGTTTATATTACAAACATTCGCATAACAATCCTTAATTGAAGAACTTCTGAAGGAAGTTTTCATAACGAAACTTATCGCTCGTTCCCTCTTGCCTTCTCGGTTTGTCCTTCCGATTCAATTCCTTTTTCCTGTTTTTTAATTATCTCTTCAACAATCATCTCACCTGATGATTGCCTTAAGCGATATCAGCCGCCGATTATCCCATTTGAAAATGATTCGCTTCAACAATGGCCTTATATATCGAAACACTGCGACAAAACCTTTTCAATTAAGTGCCTCGTATCATTCAATGAAACCTTTTTGAACATATTGCACTCAACGTCACGTCTGAATACATCATGCTCATATAGACGTATTCCACGATATTTATTCAAAATTAAACGTCCACATAAAATGAAAATAAACATAGAGGAAGAAGGAAACGATGAAAACACACCTGCGCACTTTTCCGTAGTATAGCTGCGAATTCATCGAATTCGGTTACTTCTGAGTTTTCATCTACAGCCTTATTAATAAAAACTGGGTATACACCTGAAAATAGAACTATTCATCTGCATGTAGAGTAAGCGAACGCAAATGCTTAATGACATCGCCTAACAACGTTTAAGCCGCAATGGCAACAGAATCATCTCACTGTTTTTTTGCATGCACTGTTCTGTAAAGTCCATTTAGGAATGTGCAGGAGAAATTGGCTGCTTTCATAAGGTTCTACTATACGGGACATCTGATTCATCATAAGCATCTATGTGTTCTCAAGCTTTGAGAGTTTTAAACAACCATTGAATTAAAAGCCGATCGAAATACAAATCAGTTGGATCATTAACTCATTACAGCAACAAATTTGTTTGCGCAAGACTTTCGCATCGTCCTGCTATCAAACATCTTAGAGTATGCATTAGGAATGCTAGCACGATATGTGCTTTGTCGAAAAAAAGGACGTTGTCGAAAAAAACAACGACTGCGAGGAGCTCCTCATAAAGCCACTCATGGACACAATAACCTATGACGCTTAAAATGAAATTCATGGAGAAGCAATTTACCGACCCCTTGAAAGTTGCATCGTTTGTAATTTCTTGTCAGTTAATTTATACATCCCTTCCCCTTCGCGTCCTTTTTTGATTTGTTATTTCAAACTTTTGAACGCTCATTCACTTCATTCTCATGAATCTTCATTCTTTCATAATGTTTCTATTCTGCATATTGCTCATCTGGGGAATGGCATTACACGCCAAAACGCCGCAATGCAGTTATTGCTACATAAAGAACGCTTTCTGTGAGGCTTGTCTCTCGCAAGATTACATCAGTAGGTTTACATCTAATGGTGATAACATTTTGCCAAGTTTAGCGGGGATGGGAAGGGAGGGAAATGAGAGGATGAAGGAGGTGAAAATGGGGACAACAAGATGGCCAAGGCGTTAACGCATAAGCTGTGTGTTTAGGACCTGTAATAAGTGCCGCACATCTCCTTTCCAGGATCGGCCACATTAAAGTGCTACAATGATTTACCGACTTTTGCACTTAAAAATTACGAAGGATCACTTAAATAAACCTTTTTTGCATTTCCAAGGTGAGCACGATGGTATAACACTCACCGGAGCGGCACAGAATTTTGCACACGCCTGCAATGAATACACATGAAAATGCACAAATTTCTTGTAAATAAATAAATTCATTGGCAGCAATGTAATAAAATAACAATAAAAGAGGACCCGGCCAATTATATACTGAGGACTAGAGTTGGTATAAGCGAGTAAAATGATACGAAGAGTCTAGTAAGGCAGATAGGAAGTGATAGCCCTCTCACATCGTTATTTTCAAAGACAGCAAAGTAAGGAACTCAGATACGCTAGCTATTTTTCGCTTTGCACATTTTTAATCCATCGGTTTGTGATTTCTTATCAGCAAAATTTCTCAGGTGTGAATCCGTTCAATGAGTACTTGTGATCATTCCAAGCTCAAAATGGATTTTATTTATGCGCTGAAAATTTTGTCTTTCCTAGTGCTCAATCTCGTTATGTATCACTATATTTTAAAAAATATTCGTAAATGTCACAACCATGAACTGCAGACATTTCGTCTCGATCGACGGCAGACCAAAATCCGATGGCCAAATATATAGTTCCATACCTGAACGCGACACTTTAAATCTCAACACATCCTTGCAGGCTCGAAGGAATATAGCGACGAATAGAACCCAACAATCTACATGCTATCGAGGATAGCAACCAGCAATACTTGCATGCAGAAATGATACATTAACACAGGTGCACACGCAGGAACTTTTTCTTCCTCTTCCGCTTCGTGAAATACGGATGCTACTTGAGCGTTTGTAAACACAAGCTCGGATTTTTTCGATCCAGGAGCGGGTGGGTTTTACCCATTTTGTGAAAATGAAGCCCGTGGAGACTCGCATGAAAAAAGGACACGTGCGCTGCAACAATGCCCATGGACAATGGGTTGTTGTACACGCAACGATGTCATATGCTTGCGTACAATTTCACGCGCAAATGCACAAAGCATGTCCACTTCTCTGTAGCCTATATGTCTACCATTTCCCATGACACTCTGTTTTACCCGCTGGATAAGAGGTTCAGAAAAATTTCAAATCACCCGACTTTGTATTCCATGCATGCGTAAGTTGAAAATTTTGTTCTCAAAGGGCAAATGTGAGCAATGAATAAATAAAAGCAATTCAGGATTCTTTAAAAAAGGAAAGAAGATTTCAGTAAGAAAGCAAGTCTAATAGGTATTCAATTTTCTTTGGTAAAAATATTATTAAAGAATACTGCGTTCCATGCAGTCAAAATAATGATAGCTAGCAATTTGCAGATCAAAACATTTTATGCACAATAAACTCGAATCTCCACTTTTTATTTCAACCAAACTTTTACTAGTCAGTGTCCGTAATACACGTTTCTTAGTACTTTTCATCTGGTACCAGCAACCTGCTTACAATCGCTATTTTCCCCTTCGTTCCGTTTTCGCAGCAACAGATGAGAATTCTTCACGGACTACAAGCCAGTAGATGAAGCAACGAAAATTACTGCGCATTATTGGGTATCGTCAATCATGTCATTACACAAGAAACCAATTTTGAGTCAAGGAAGCATTCGAAGAAGACTCTCAGATAACATCCATCCTTGACATCTTTCTTGACATTGCCGAGAAAGACAATTCTTCAAACAGTAACGAACTCACCGTTTCCTTTCTTCCTATGTCAAAACCGTTGGCTATAACACGCATTCTTAACCAAGGGCTACTAGAAAGACCCTCCAGCAAACCGGGATATCCGCCAATGGAGGACTAGTTCATTTTTGATTTCTGAGAGGGAGAGCAGAGTAACGGTTACGCAATGGAATATATTGACTCTAGAACGAGGATGCAGAAAATGAATAAGAAAGCTTAAGATGAGGTGCAGATATAAAGATATAACACCTATACACCTATACCTCCATCGTTATGGAGTACAGGTACAACACTTTTGGACAAATCATAGCAAGCTGTGAAGCAATCATAAAGAGCTGAAAAGCTTTGTCACAGCCACACAACATCCTCTACAATTGCTCGGCAATGCCGCTGTTGCTAGATCACTTCAAGTGAGTCGTTTGCTTATCTGCGCGGTGTGCAAGCCTTATCTGGTTCCTCGAAACAGCCCAGCACAACCAACACCAACCACGGATTACGACACCGCAGAATCCCCAAAGCACTTCCATTTGTCCATTCGACTATCTCACCTCTCTCTAATCACTACAAATATGTTTACTTCATCGTATAAGTGTTAGCATATCGACAATGACCACTAATTGGTCACCCGGGCAACTTGAAACCTTTCAGGCAACAACAACAGCGTGCTCACCAAAGAGGATTTATTAAAAGAAAGATGCTCGTTATAATTCAACGAGTAATTTAAGAATGACAAATGACCATCGTTAGAAATGAAAGAGAAAGCAGTTACAATTATTTGGCATCCACTGATAGACACACGCCCATAACCATGATTTTCTCCACTTTATACCCTCCCAATCGATGAAACCCATAGGGAATCATCTTACTTTGAATTTGTAAGCATCAATAACCACATAGCACTTGTTCCTTCAAAAAGGATCCCTCAATTTCACGTTCTCCGATTACTCGAATTCAGTGCCAAGCATCAAAACTTTACAGGCTACAGGCTTGAACACATGTCACCGTCTATTTTATCACAGTTGTTATACATTTAACTAACTGAAGAAATGTTTGTGACTGAAAAAAGCAGTAGACATATTCACCATACAATAATAAAAACAGCAAACAATTGGTGGAAAAAGTGGTTAAAAAAGCGTTAAAAGCTGAAAACGTCGGAAAAATATGTGAAAAAAATAGAAATTTATGGAAAGGATTGAAAAACTCGAAGTGGAATGACGTAAAAAAATTACTGAAAAAAAAACGAAAATACTGCAAAAAGAAACAAGTAGGAATATTGGAATAAGTATAGAAGTTGTAGAACAACTGAGAGGAGGAGAAAAAAAACTGTGAAAAGAGTAGAGAGTTAGAAAAATGTGAGAAAATAAGGAAATGCTGGAAAAAATTGGAAGAAGACAGGAGACTGGAACCCCTTTCCTTGTTCCACTTTCTCCCCAAATTTTTTCCTACCCTGATCCGCCTTTTCCAGGTCCTTCTACCATTTTTCTACCCTCCTTATTGCACTCTTCTCTCTATAATTACCCAACTTACTCCATCCTCTCCCTATTATTTCTAACTTTCCAAGCTTTCTACGTAATTTGTTCCACATTAAACCAAACCTCTCAACTGCGTCCCTTAGCTTTCCCAGCATCATTTCTTTTTTCTCTATGCTTATCACCCTTCAACCAGTTCCTTCCAATCCTGCTTCGGTTTCTTAATTTTTCTCACATTTCCCTCAACGTTCTCAATCCTTCTTCACCTTTCTGACCTTTTCTATCCTCCTAACACGCTTCCAGCTTGTCACTGCCTCTGCCTGCTCACAACTTTTGCATTCTTTTCCGTCGATTCCCACTCCATTCTAGTTCTCTTGAAGGTTCCTTCATCCTCTTCCCTATATTTCCCAGCTTTTCTCGCTGTTTTCTAGTATCCTGTAGCCATATTCCTATTTTGCAATACTATCTCATTCTCCACAAATTTTACATTGCTCGATCACCTTCAATTTACCCACCGAACTTCCTAAGGTTTGGCCCGATATTTAATCGATGATCGCCGCCCAGAGTTTAAACATTCTCCTAAAGTCTGCATTGTCGTCGCAAGTTATCCCTCCACTTTGAGATTAACAGACGAATATGTTTCAGTACATTATCCCATTCTCTACTAAGGATTTATGGCAATGAAGTGAACGAATCACGACATTACCTTCAATAGCATATACTCGTACCTTCACCAAAAAACAATCACTGGCCACACAAAAATGAGCAAGTAGGTGCAACACAACGATCGAATCCACAACAAATATCAATTCTACGCAACAATCGTCTGTGTTTATCTTAGAAAATCAAGCAAGAAAGCATAATAAAGATGCCCAACAAGCAGGAAAGACACAACGAGAAACACTAAAGAAAATGACCAACTGAGAGGATGATACGCAGATACATCAACAATACATCGAAATACCCATTTGACTGCTCATATTTCTTTTGCACAAAATGACCGAAATATATTTTGTCCCTCAAATTCATATATTGGTCTCATTCAGGTATACATCCCTTAAATATGTATATTAAATAAATGATAGGACGGATGGCGAAATGGAACGGATTCTTAGAAACATTCACTTTCGCGATGCGGCAAAGCAATGAGAAGAAAATTACAGGTAAGAAGAAAATTTCAGGTAAGATAAGTTGTTTGACGTTAGAAATAGAGCTACTAAATTTCTTTCTTAATTTGGATGACAATAAACTTTTAAGTGAAATGTCAAAATTGTTACCGCCTATCCCTAAGTTCCCTTCATACCTTCACAACATTGTTTGAGAAAGTGATTTGGGAAGAAAACCTATCACAGCGTTACATATAAAACATGCCAAAATAATAATGCGGTAAATTCCGCCTTGAAAACATCAATAGCAAATGAAGAGCACAGTGAAGCAAACAAGCATAAAATGAACGATAGAAAGAAGCTAAGCGTTCTCTAAGCAAAACTGTGAACGTTTCAATGATCGCAGCAAAGCTGACTTATTATAAATAAAATAAATAATAAATAGAGAAAGATACAAATCTTTAAATATGAAGCAATAAAAATACGCACGTTTGAAAAAAAAAACCTCGAAATATTAATATAACAAAAAAAAGCATAAAATAATGGGCTGCTTGCCAAATTCGGATGAAAGGAAAGCATTGAGGAAATTGCAGCGCCAACATTTCAATTTTCGAAAGATGCGCTTCACTTCAACGATAAAACATTCTATAATTGATAGAAATTTGACCAAATAACTTTAGTACATTGCTCATACTTAGTACTATCCAAAATATCTCAAAAGAACTGTGAATTTCTGAATGATTATTATTAACAAAATGAGAGAAGAAGAGAATTGCTGTTGAGTGGTTTCGATCAACACACTATTATTGCTTTCACGTATTGAACATCTATTCATCCAAAATGTAACTTTGCAAACGTTTTGCTCTTTCGTATTGTTCATGCGCATATACTTTTTATATCACTCTGCATTTTTAGACATTGAATCAAATAAGCAAATAAATATACGAATAAATAATCATGCAAGAAATAGTGAATATTCTAGAAAATTTAAAAGAAACCTTATCGCAAAAAAGAAGACTGCAAAAAAAAATCCATTCCAAAAAAAACTACTCGAAAGTTTTCCATTGTTAAAAACAAGTTCGAATCGTGAGCCATTATTATGTTCTCAAGCTTTTATTTAGCTTTTCTTCTCATATTCATGGGTAAATAAACGTAACAAAAAACAGTCCCCCATCTATCATTTGCACGTCACTAATCTATGAATTGACACAAATATAAAAAGTAGCGGAAATATACGTGTCTTATACGATGATTTTTCTTGTTATGTAACGTACAGGCCATCTTACATATTCAATATCTAACACTACTTTAATCCATATGTCATTTTACAAAATCACAAAAAATTACGCACACCATTTTCGTAGTGCACCGTATCGAGCCAATATCACTCTTCATGCAGCACAATTTACCGCAATTCGGCAGACGGTCGATTACAATTCCACAAAAATCCCTCACAACGAATTCAACCGCCATCAACAGATTGCTCATTGATTGAGTAAATCCCATGCATCGTCGTCCCAATCTTTCTTTTTGGGTTTTTCTGCCGATGCGTTCACTGTTGACGCCTGTTTGGTCTTTGTCGCCCTCGCTTCAACCGCTTCATTGCTAATCGTATCGAAATCGATCAATGGTGGTGTTACCTTGAATGTTTTCACTAGTTATCAAAACGGATTGCATTCAACAAGTCAACGATGTACAAAAAATTTCTTTAGAGAGGAGAAAGGCCAATAGAGTAACAATTCCAAGTTTTGAACTTAGCAAGTTTTAAGCTTCATTAAAATTCATTAGCCTCCCAAAGCACTCATATTATCATTTGGTCTACTTATTAAATAAAGAAACGATCAACAGAAAAGTTGCCAGAGGCCTAAGAGGAAAAAACGTAATTCTCGTTTCGTGCCCTCCTAAATAAATTAGTGCAGAGAAAGCATGCAACATCCAGTCATGACAACCAACAAAGTTGCAAAACACTAATGACGACACTTCACAGTGACACTTTTCCAAGTCCGAACGGCAAGCAAGAAGATGAAGTGTTGCATGGAACACGCTCAAGTATGAGGGGCTAATTTTGAAAAGTATCAAAGAAGAGAGGAGATGGAATGAACAGCCACTCCACAGCTCCACTTTGGCTACATCTGACTTCATAAATAAGATCATAGTGATCACTCAAACGCATTCCCGTCGCCGAATCACATGTTTGGTTCCAGGGTGGTTCCAAAAGAAAACTAGCTAAGAAAGAAAACTCATACGACCCCTAAAAAATCATATCAGCTCAAGAAATTAGTTTCAAACAATTCAAACCTCTCTTTATTTGCACACAGACTTCACTTCATTACCATTTAATTCCAACTTTGTGCTGTTTCATTCTACGTTTATCTTACCGACCGTTTCCTAATCACTTATTTCATTTGATTTTATGACCTTGTTTCACTCATCCAATGTCCCTAGCTGTAAAACTGTACAAATGCAATACAAATATCAACAATATAAAATAACATATATGCACAACACCTACAAAACTTGCAACTGTTTACACTTACGCATAAAAGTAATTGCGAGAAGCAAGTATTACACCTATAACACTTACTCAATAACATAGAGATATATGTACACCTGCCAGGAATTGAAAATCATTCAAAACGTTTTCGCTGAATCCAGAGCATGAGGCAAAAGTATAAAGAACCGATAGTATAAATATGCGAATAAAATTCTGTGTTGCCTTTTCTTTGCACTTTCAACTACTATACGTTAGGTAAATAAGATTGAAAAACACCTGTGCTCGCGAAGAACGAAAGATATTTATAAAAGCAGGAGAGGACAAAATGACATGTCTATGACACCAATTTTGAGAAGACATTCGATGCAATCGGAACCCAACCGAAACGAATCGCATCACATCAAACAAAGAGATTAATTCCTTTCACTAACCTCTTTTTTCATCGATGTGCCAGCAACTCTCGATTTCGACTGCTTCTTCGTACTCGATAACGGCTTCATAGGCGCTGATGGTTGCTTCAATGACGAATCGTCTAAATAAAAACACCCATTAGTGCTTATATAACACCATCTTTCATTTCTCGTTTTCGAGTGATATACGGTAGGAATCATTTTCAATGGAAGACTCCTTTCCATGAGACATTCAGAGATTTGTAGCCGAGAGGGACTCATACAAAAACTGCAGATGAAATAATACTTGTTGGCTGTTTTTTGATGGCTTGAAAGTATTGTCGTTAGAATCAAAGAGAAAAAGGCAGGTAATAACTGAGCGCTAATTCACTATTTAATTTCTTTAATACATTGAAATCTATCTGATCCATAGAAAAATTACATAACCGATCTAATATAAATAAAATCGTTTATTACAATAATTATAATTACTATGTGTACACAACAAAATTATGTCATATTTGCCTGTAATACACGATATTAATCACGGATTTGTGACATCAAAAATTATGACGTCAGACGTACAGCAAATTGTGCAGTGATTATAGTCGACGGCATCAATTCAACGTTACTTAATGTTGAAAGGATACGGAATACGAAACACTTTCATGGAAAGCAACATTTTATATTTGTAAACAATATCAAAAGTTGGCAACAATTCCGATTATTCGGGATGAGTAGGAAGGCATGTAACCTATTAACGAGAAGCCATTTCACGATGTTCACCTCTCGAGTTGACGCAAGTAAAACCATTTCTTAGGTCACATTAAAACTTACCATCAATCGTAAAATTTATGTGCTCCCTGTGAGGACTATCCAAGAAGCTGCCATCGGTAACACTCCTGGAAAGCAATGATATATGAGTGCAATCGATCAGCCAACAACAACACCCTATCAGTTTTTCACTTAACGAAATAGTCTTAATTTTAAGATCGTTGCATGGCACTCATCATAAAGTGACTGCTAATAACGCTCATTGGATAGCGAGTCAACGTTTATGCTGATATATGCTTGCACCCGTATAGACCTCGATGAGAAGGACAGCATTAAAAAAAAATCAAAAAACATGATACCGGCTATCGTATCCTTGATAAGCGCCTGCCGACTGTCCAAATGTTTCATTACTTCCATATTGCGACTGTGGCGTCGTGAGATCCTCGTATTGACTGCAATAGTGCATCAATTTATAATCACCGGAATGCATCCTGTCTCTTACAATTTATGAGGCCGAAAGCACTTACAAAAACTTTTGACTGGAACTTTCAATTCAGGTCGCAAATTTTGTTATATCGTAGTGTTATATATTGGAATGTTGAGTTAATATGCCCTAGAGTAGCGCAGTGGAGTTACCTCCATCCCTATGTCTACTTCAATAATCTTCTACACATCTCTGCTTAAATCTCAATTTATTTCGAATTTGTGATGAAGACAGAGAATAAACAGATGACAAATGGCTCACAACATCTTGATGCAAATGCAAAGAATGGAATAATATCAGAAATCACAATGACTAGATTTTGAAAACAAAATAAAACAACAAATAAAGGAAGAAACCTTTTGTTGCCAGGGAAGCTGAAGCCTTGTAGCGATGGACTCTTCACAAAATTTGAAAGTCCCGTCCATGAACGAGAGCCTATTTCTGTTGCTTTATGCGCTAATGAACCTATACTTGCACTATTCAATAGCGTACCATCACGCATCTAAAATTTCACATTCACTTTTTTTTACCTTCAAAATGATTCATTAGAATCATTAAGCACGTAATATTCTCAAGCTAAACTATACTGATTTTCCTCTAGAATTATTCATATAAGAACAAAGATATAAAAATATTACCCTTTAGTGCACTGCCAGAAAACATCTTTCCGATACTGAGACAAGAGAAGAGACTAGGAGAGTGATGGAAATTCCTAATCAAAGCTGAGTTAAACACTTTACGCTCACTGTTGCAATGCATTCACTCTTACCGTTTTGCCACTACGTGTTTAAATAAATATGTCTTAAAGGTGGCAACAGAAATAGTGAATACCTTTCCAGAAACAGTTCCGCCGATTTCGCTCGCTTTTGCGCTCGCCTGGGAGCCAATATCTTTTGCATAAATAGCTGCTGTGGAAGCTCCTTTACTAAGCATATTCCAACCCTTAAATAAGATGCAAAAATTCAGCTATTTCTCTCAATAATTTTTTATGGGAACCAAGGAAATGGCTTAAGAGTTACTGTCGGAAACGGGAATCAATTCCAATGAGGAAGTGCTGTCAGCAGGATTAGGAGGATTGCGCAGGGAAGTGCTGCTCCAGAAAGAAGCCCACTTTTTCAAAGGATATCAAAGAAGACTGATAATCTGAAACGTTGGCGCGAGACGACTAATCGTAACGTTTAAGCGCTAGCATGGTGCCTATTTAATATTAGGCAGCCTAATCCGACTCAGCTTTTAAAAGAAAAGGTCGAAACAATAAAAGGTGTGAATAGCAGTTGTTCTCAGAAGATCATATGAGATGAAACGAAAGACAGCATCTGATTAAGGAATAAGCTAGCACTGATATAAAAAATAAGCTTTCATAAAGTTGTAGAATCGTTTCAACACTACCTAAAACAGCTCTCCATCAATCAATAAATGCACATCAAAAGGTATCTGAGTAAAAATTGAGACGTTCGATTGGATAGCAAGTTTAAAAATTTTCTCCGATTCCCTTTCAGAACAGTTTCCAATGCACTTATCCGTAATTCCCATTATTGCTTTGCTTATCACTCACATAATCTATTGGTACACATAATTTTTGCTCTCCAAAATAAACAATAAAATCCATACTAACGACTACTCTGAAACTTGTAAAGAAGAACAACTACCTTTCGACATGAACGTAATTGTTGCATCAATGCGAAATCACTTCCTACCCCATTTCGCACGGTCTAATAGAAACAAGGTGAACACCAAACGATGGTAGGTGCTTGGATTTCGCTAAGATACATAAGGTCAAGTCCTATCAGTATGTGCCACCGTTAATGACTCGGCAGTGAAGTGTTACATGTGGTCGACACAACAAAGTCTACCAAGTGATACGATATAAATATAAAAAAAAAACTATCTGTATAATTAAAACTCCAACATTCAACGGTCCAACCCACGTGGCAGAAACTAAGCAACGTTTTCAAAGAAATGCATGATAAATATTAGACCATCGATAATGAAGACATCGCTCCACTTAGTAGATCGCTTTGCGAATCGTTTTCTAGCGGTGCAGTGTTGCCAAAGCCTTGATACCGATTATCACTGCAATGATAACTTCGTCGGGGAAAATCGTTTGAACATCAGAGACATTGATCACGTGTGGCAGCCAAGTGCTAACTCTTTCTTTTCATAAAATAACAAGTAAAAGTATAGCAGAAACCGGTCCCATTTAACAGCGATACTCGCCTAGATAAGAAGTGTCCATCACAACAACTGCGATAAGCAGAGTAATAGACCTCCTCCTTCATAACTTCCTATAAATAAAAGCGGCTCTATGTTTTTTTTATTGCCAAGAAAATTCCCAACATTCAGCACTCTTGCTCGGGAAATCTTCCCACATACCAGTTCCTGAATGTTTATAACACTTTTTGCGCTTTCCCAACTTTATGGCTGCATGTGTGTTTGATGTGAGGGGAATCGACCGAGCAATGAAAGAGAAAAAGCAATCGATAAATATAGGGCACTAATGCCAATTCGTCGAAAAGGGAAGGGGAAAACGATCGATAAAACCTTTGATGGTTTCGACGGATTTGCTTTGAAGGCTTAAACGAGACAAACGTGTAAAGCGGTTCCATCGCAGGGTAAGTTAATCCCTGTCCTCTAAAATTAATATACAGAGATAGGAGCCTTACGAACCCTTGTTCACCGTACGCATTAGAGTCCAAATCAACAGTAAGACGCATTTGGAGTCCGGCATAGGGAAATTCTTAGAGTCTTCCCGCGATATACTGAGCGGCTGACTGCTTTCTGCCAGCTTTTACCTTTTAAGTTTGCCGCCGCTATTTTTGCGATGTAGTCATGAATCAAAGTCCTCAAAAATTTTGAAGTAAAATTCGGCTCGAGTGCCTTTTTCTTGTCCAATTGACATCGCCAACAAAGATGAAAGTTGGTTCCCCTGCAATCTTGGAATATCTGAAAACGCTTTCAACATAACCTCAGCCATTGAACCACTGCTTTCTGAACTGCCAGATTTGTAACAATTCTTTTATCCTTCGATTAGCGCCATGACAGGATGCAAAGTGGTGATGGAAGTTCACTTGCACCTCCCAAACAGTATCCACCTAACAAGGAACCTACCTATCATTGTATCGGTCATTCTCCTGCATGTAACCGCCACCAGCATTCGTAGTTGTGTTACCACCATAAAAAGCTGATAGACTGCTCGCGCTATTGTTGGTACTGTTGCGTGAGGTAGCATTCACGCCACCACCCAGTAAATGAGGTGTATAGTTTCGTGCTGTCGATGTTTCTATCGACCATTCACGGTTCTCCGAAAGAGCTAACACCTGAACAGAGTAGAACTTCATACGTAAGCCTATCTCATATTGGCTTACATATCGTATGAACTCGTAGAAAGTTTCTGCATCAAGTAAGTAATCTCTCAAACACAAGAACCACCTCCACAGCCAGTTTACTCTCTTGCTAGAGTTGGGCAGTCGGAGCCCCTAACACAACAGCATTAATCATCAGACTGCCTAGCCACGGCAGGCCAACCACCAGGAAAATGTCGTGAGCCATTAAATGAGTTTCGAGGTTGCTTCATGCCTTAAGCGGCCTCTTCCGTTGTTAATTTTGCATTGAGTTTCGCTAACTGCAAGCTCACTTGATCCTGAATTACACGACGACGAAAGGACATACATCAAAAACATAGGAACTAGATAGGTTTTTGAGCTGTCAGTGCAACTCTAAGTTTTAATTTTCTAAAATGAAACTTTCTTATGACATTTCGGAAAATAATCCATAGTTTCGGGAGCAGAACGGACTCCTCGAATATCGCGTCAGTTTATAAATGCTGTGGGATGTCTTCTGGATACAGTGTCCTGGCTATATTATGGATACAGTATCCTGGCTATATTAGTGAGGGTAACGCCTTTATTTCGTACCTAAACAGCAGAAGTAAGCATGTATGCAATTACTTTATCGCGTAGCAATGCCGCTGCTCTCGAGTTGTATTTCTCTTGTAGAGACCAACCAGGTCGAAAGTCCGGTTGACTTTCGAAAAATTCACGTGCCATTTTATTGCCACCCACTTTCATCTTGTTCAATTCGCTTTCCTTCCACTTATCCATCGTCACAGATCGCACAAAACTGCAAACTTTGTTTTATTGGTGGTGGTGATTAACTTTGGACCTTTTCCGTTTGGCTATGGCAAGAAAAAATGGTAAGGGAACGAAGTAGTGATGCTTATCAAGGGACACGATGAAGGGTGGTTGGCGGAGGAGATGCTTCTGCGTACATGCTTTTACTGTATAAATTGCGTCTCAAATGTAAATTCTTCAATTCTATCAAGAAACGTTGGAAGAACAAAGAATTAGATGTTGCTTTCAGTGTATAAATTCTCAGCTAAGCGAATATTGATGGCTATGATTTTTAAATTGCCGTCTGCTCTATGCGATAACCTTCTTTGAAGCGTGAAGATATCGAAAGTCTTGCTCCAGAGAACCAAATCACAGGGGATGTTTTCTAACCACGTAGAAGGTATTCCTTAGATCACCGCAAAATTCCAAATACAGAGATCCCAGGAAATGACAATGACAACTTCCATACACTACGATGCTCCGGAGCCCTTTCATTTCATTGGATATGAGTTTTGGCGAAATTAATAAACGCTGCATAAAAAACCTTGCTGCGTACTTGCAGAAGATTCAGACGTTCATAATCCATATTATGGAACGACGAAACAATCATTCTAATTAGTTCTTCAACAGCTCTTCCATAGGACGTAGAATTTAAAACCAATTAGCATTTCCAGAGGAATGCACCAGAACTGCCTTTAAAAATCTTTGCCGCCATGTGATATGAACAGACAAGCGCAGAACAAAGAAAAGTTGGTGTTTATTTTGAGGGCCTGATCGCTGATACAGAGCTTATAACAGTCGTATTTCTATACTCAACAAGCGATAAATACCGGAAATTCACCTTTGAAATGGGGATGAAAATATCCTTCTTACTCCATTTTGGTGTGATGTCTTGTGAGGAAGTGCCGGCCAACGACTCTATAAGTATAAAACGTACCGAACGCCCTCCCTCATACTTTATTTACAAAGCACCACCAAATCCTAACGTGCGTCAGTTGGGTCCAATAATGTGGTCACATTCTGATGGAGCAATTTTGTAACCACAGAAAACAACAGTAGTGCAAAATACGAAAGTTTACCTGACATGCACACCAAGACCTCGATGCAATCCCGAACAATCCAAACATAACCAAATACCATACGTTACGCTTGCCCACTGCGGATTACTCGCGCCACATTCGAAACAAAACTGTAATACCCTTACTTTCAAGCCAATAAGTTAAGTTAAAGGCTAGCAAAAAATTTAGTTTGAATGTGTGAACTTCTTTCAGACGAAATGAGGTTTAATCGTGTTCGGTTCTGTTTTCCGTGGCGTTCCATGAGAAAACCTTAGCCTAGCCCAAAAACAGAAAGGGAGAGGGATAAGTTAGACAAAAATACGGTGCAAGTGTGAGTTCCTGAAGCGATTATCAAAGTCATGTGTTCACGTTTAAGGAGTAAAATTTAAAAGAGTAGGAGAGGAGCTTAACTCATGTGCATCAACACAATTTCGTTCCTTTTCTAACTGTGCAAATAGCTGTGCAAATTCTCGGCCGAAATGTTATTCCCGTCAACACCTATGCAACTGTACAGGTAAAGCGAACGGCAATTTCTGTAACAACTTCAGAACATTCGCCCAAAAAATGGTCTAAAGAAATGAAATTCAAACGATTGATTGGAACAGGGTATATGAAAACGCTTTGCCTTGATGAATTCATCTCATATATTCGCGAATATTGGGTCCGCAAAAGAGCTCTTAGCCGTTCCAAGTTGATGATAAATTGGCACCATTTTAACGAAATGTACCGAAATGCTGCGCCTTATATGGATTTATGGCCCCTAGGAGATTCCTGCTTATCGAAATTTATGCTCTGATCATTTTTCTTTTGCCTAAATGAACGAAACATGCACAGGATACGTTTCGAATGGCAATACTAGCGCAATCTTTAGTCGAAAAGAAATTCGTCAAATCAACTCAAGAGGAAACAAGTTGAAAGAGGCATTTCACTCACATTATTTTCGTTTAGCACTCGGAGATCCTTGATGACACGTCTTGTACGTGGACTCGCCATGATGTCTTACACAAACGACACACTTTATAAGACGTTTGGTGATGCAACGCTCTCGATTAGACTTCACAATTGTTACACAAATGAATATCCAAAAGAGTCGTTTCTTCGAATACAAAGTCACTCACGATCGAAAGACGAAATTCTTTTCGATAATACGTTCCCCAAGTCTAAAATTTCATTCACATTTATAAATATTCTCAGTGAAAGAAGGTCTATATCTGCTCATAGACAACTGAGTTCCTATGATTGTATTACTAACTATGAATAAATGGAGCCACGTTCGTTGATTATGAACGTACGCAGTTGCGCTTCAATTCTGCCCATCTTACATGACCTCTCACTTCCTATAAACCAAATGTAAAATAGCCATCATTCGAAGAGTTGAACATCTCTTTTCACAGCAATCATAGTTTCTGTTTTCTGATGGGGCTTGTTTACAGTTTTTGAGCCAAACTGCCTCAAGAAGGAGTACAACCGTACTAGAAGTGGCCAAAGCTGCACCAACTCACTTTCACCGCAAAATCTCTCCTCGAATCGGCATCGATGCTATAATCCAGTCAAGACATAAGTCAGTCCTCATTTTCCATAATACTTGGAGTCGTATGACACAAGTTGACTTGCTCTGGGCAAAGATGAGCGACACAATGTTCTTCTCAACAAATGAATAACTAACTAGCAACCTAAGAATGTGACTGCTCAGAATTTTTGTTGGAAGATCGCAGCAACAATCAACACTGATGAGGTTATTCCACGATCGCAGTGTTCCCTGATCAGACTGGACATTGTGGTCAATCTAGAGTCAACTGCATATAACTGTGCTGCCTCTTAAAGAGGCGAGAGATGCAGGACAAAACGATGGCACGAACGGTCAGATAGTCTTGCTAGCCATTTGGCTTGAGTGTGGCGGGAGAGCATTACTACTGCCTTCACTGCGAAATATTTTCCACGAAGAATACAAATTACTTTGTAATTGTTCTGCAAAGCATGCCTTCGATAAAGCCGTCGAAGGAAAGAATAAAGATATAATTGCGATGCATGCTGTGAACACATCGATGTCCTTGAACCGATTGGTTGAAGCTATGCTCCGTATTTACATTGCTATTGTGTCAAAACATAAAAGCTAACTATAATACCCGCATTCGGCATTCACGCTTAGAACTATTTCAGGATGGCAGGTGCAAGAGATGGTAACAATAAAATACATGCGTTATCGCAAGCCAAAAGGATGAGTTTGCACAAACCTCATTCATGAGCGACCGGTAAGAGGAAAACATAGAAATGAGTCAGTGCAGCTACCCGCTAAAGTAATGCAGTAATCTTGCGTGAGTTTACTAGAAAAGCAACGTATAAACATTACTTGGAATATAAGAATATACCCAACATATACAAACACACAACACATGCGCACACACAGACTCGCTTCACCGACTATTTAGGTATAAGAAAATGAAGAGCGGAAAATGAAAAAATTCGCCAACTGGCGTCCAGTTATCAACAACGGAAGCAGCTGCAGAATCTACAAATCCCACACCTCTTATATTCGGAGAATTTTTGAAGAAACCATACTGAAAGAAATAAAAAGTTTCATATTACGAGTGAAATTTTAGTAGAATGCATCGTTGCCGTTAAAACTAGAAAAAAGGCAAGTTCGGTCCTTCTTCTTTATCTTATACATCAAGACCTCGCAACTTTCAACAAATACTTGTGACTATTGTGAAGGTTGTGAGTCGTGTGTCGATTAGTCATTCTACCCTCTCCTCCTTCCGGATGTGTACGTAACCTGCAATGCAAAGCTCAGAAGGTTAAAACAGTTGAGTGATAAAAGAAAATACCGCTAAATACTCGTCACAAATGTGAACACTTACGGTAAGGAAAGACGACGACTGATGGGCAAACCGTGAGACGGGAAGGAGTGCCGCTTTGACGCTTACGGGCACACGCTTACTTCGAGCGTGCAGACGACCGTGCGCCTCTGCCGCCAACTGAAAATGCACGACGACCTTTATTTATGGTGCATCTTGTCAACAACGAAAACACTAAAGGCCTAATGAAACCGACCGCCAATCATTACATTCCATCGATTATAACATCAAAAATTACAAGGCAACAACACATCTAAAGCTACATGGCTGTGCAGAAATTGGTCTTAGATTTGAGAAAGCACATCAAGGCAGTTGGCACGATATGTGCTTTCGCAACTTCTTTCACCCAACAATCACTCGCTCTAAATATCAACAAACAATGCCAGAGCCACAGATAATGCATTCCTAATTTAAATGTCCTGGCCTCTCTACAGACCTTCTACGAAAATATATTTTTTTTTTTATTTCAATAAACTCCCACTTAGGAATTGAAATTTCTTTATCAATAACCTAAACGGATAAACTTTCCTTTGAAAACCTCTCAAAATAAACCCATGCTTTTGGGCCGTTTAAGCATGTACTACATCCTTTTTTTAGAAAGGTCAATGTAAGTGAGCAGGTGGGCTACTCTACGATGTTTGCAACGCAAAGTAGCCTTTCTATCCTACAATATTCGCAGAGTATATCCGTCAAATTTCAGAACTCCGCAGTTCAATCGTTCTCGAGGTAAAACTAGCCGACATACAGATAGGCAAGTTCGCATAAGGCGCCGTCGTAAAGCAAATCTGGCTGTCTGCAGACAAAAACAACCCATTAAAAAGAATTTCGAAAAAAAACGAAAAAAATCGGAGATAATAAAACTCAATTCTCTGCCGCATAACTCGCAATTTGGTTAAAATCCCTATAAGCAAATCGCCCATGTAGCAATTCAGCCGGCAAATCACAAACTGTGGTGCTCTCATGTCGATTAATGATCATCGGTATGTGGGTATGTGCAATTCCAGCCAACAATCTGCCAACAACACGCAAATAATTTCAACAATCGCTTCGAGACAGAAAATTTCAATTAAGAGCAAAACTCAACAACAATCCACTTCTTGTACGACCACTGCCTTCACGCAAACAAACATCCTACTGAAGTATTATATAGCCGTAGTTCTATTCGTTGAATCGTTGAAGTTTATTGAAGAGACCGAACATTTGAGCGCGAAGCACGAGTTGGAGCCGGAGTTTTATAAAGCTACGCTAAATTGGTCCGAGTTTGTATATGTGCTCTATAATTCGCCTAAAGCTTTGCTTATGAAATGTGCTGAGCGCAATCTACATATCACTACCCTTTCTAATTTCTTTAGTTCAATTCCTTACTTCTACGGGGACTATGAATATCTAAAAACGTGTGTGCAAGATAGCTGCTTAATTAGAAATCAATATTCACACAGAGCAGAGCGGTGCTTACATGGAAACAGGTTCTTCGACGAGAATTTATATCTACGATTCAGTACAGTGGCAAAAGACGACAAATGCGCAGCCAAGTACTTCCCTATTATTTTTGAATATTTATATAATCGGTGAAACTAATCAATGGAATTGCATAAAGCATCTGTCACGCTTGGTATCTACGTTATGTTTCCCACCCTTTTTTTTGAACCTGCTACACTTGTTCCACCTTCGCTGAAGTAACCACCACTACTTCAATAGAAAGCTTTCATCCGATGAGTCTGACCACCTATGTCTGTAAGGTTCTCGAAATAATCGTTAGAGATACATTAATGAATAATTTTATGCGAAACAGCCTTCTGAATCCTTCCTAGTTCGGCTTCATTGCTGTTCGCTCCACGATATCGCGACTTATTTCCTGCTTAGACGACAGGATGTTTTCATTGAATGTGAGAATTCGGACCGAGATTATGCGCTTGCAAGTGAACGAATTTCTCAAATAATAAAAGAAGGATGTTACTCTGCTGCACACCCAATTCATAGTATTGTGCCACAAGGAAATATCGTGGTCCTTGTTTTGTGTACATTGATGATATTTCCGGTAACATGCTGAGTGATTCTAAGCTCTTTGCCGATGACTGCAAAGTTGCATAATCTTGCCTATGACTTCAATATTCTGCAAAATGACGTTGACGCATTCGCCATCTAGTCGTAATTATGTTCTTTTAAATGTTTTCCATTAAAAATCTCATGTGCTTCATGTCAACTTTCGGCATGAATGTTTTCTGAGGCTAGGACGTGAGGTTCTTCCTACTACAGGTGGTGTTCATGAACTTGGTATTATAATCGACTCTAAACTTCACCGGAGGTTGCAGTATTCCACTAGTTCTGAAAAGTCATCAAAAATCGCAAACTGTATTCACGCTTCGCAGCATAGACGCATTCAGCATTGTCAATATGCCTTCATTGCCTATTGCCAGCCCATTTTGAAATACTGCACTCCCGTATGGTATCCTTGATTGCTTTCTGATATCACGTTGCTAGAGAGTGCCCAAAAACGCCCTACACGTATTGCTTCCAGCAAAGTTTGCCATGGTCCATACCAGCCTAATCATGCCATCAGGTCTTAACTTGTAACCATAAAGTACTATAGGCTCGAGCCTAATTTCGTTCTTCGTTACAAAATTGTGAGTGGTTTTCCCGACGTACTGAACTCAGAGATATTTCATTTGACCCTCCCGACGGCAACATGGGCATCAGCTTTAGCTCACCAAAAGATGTTGCAGTAGAAACAATGTTGTGCATAGTTTCCTGTTTCGCGCAGTACGAGTCCGGGATCTGCTTTCGGGCAATATTGTTAATGCACCCATTCCCTCAACTTCCAAACAGCGTTCCGGTCAACACACTACTACTTCTTTTATATATTAGATGTGCGCTCCTTAAATTATAGCTTTTCTAAGGTTTTGTCCCTCCTTGTTGTTCCACGTCGCATATTTCGTGTGTTTCCCACTTCGGGACGTTGAATTAAATGAATAAAGTATATGTATACTTTCGCATGTGAAAAATACAAGAAAGCAAATAGAAGGAGGAAATGGTCCATCAGACGAGTGATTAGAGATTCGGTTCGTCGAAAAGTGGCAACAAGATTTCGATGGAAGAAGTGAACCTAGAACGATCCATTCTCTGAAGCCACGAACCCGTCTCTGTTAATTAAGATGCCACGTCTTAAGAGCCATCTGAAGCCGTCATAAGAAATTTCTCGCAATAAATCGAAGCAAGCGCAGTAGTCACCATCAGTACATATAGTGAATTATCGGTATAGTACATCAGCAGCATATTTGAGGATCTTTTTTGCTCGATATTTTATATTCGCTTATACACTTAGAATTTCTATAATCACATAAAGCTCTTATTTACATATTGGATGTTTAGTACTCCTTCGTGGAGTGAATGCGTGCGAATTTCTTCTCTTCTTCATCGTATTAATTAGAAACCAGGCATCATATATGAAAGGATCAACGATTTATCGACAATCAACACTCATCTGTTCATCACGCAATTCCACTGCCATAAAACAGATCTTTAGTCGTGGTAGTAGTTCGCTGGTACGCTAATAGGAAGCTAGAAGCGACCTCTCAACACATATGTGATAAATAGCAAAAACTTTTAAGCGAAATTTATTCTATGAGGTGCATAATAGCAAATTCAAAAAAGGGGGATAAATAAGTTCAGAAAGTAAGGCAGTATTAAGCGGAGAAAGACGACAGCTGGCGCTGATCATCTATTGCACTGTTTGTTCGGGAAATGAACATTGCGCAATTCTATCGATATGCGGAATGGTCCTCTTCGGTAGTCGTTTCACCGCCTTTCTCGATTTTCTGCTCGACCACTTCGTCACCATCGTTACCTCGACATACACAACAGGCAAGCAGCACAGGTGTTAACAGCAATGACGTTAACACATAAATGCCACTTGCGATCGCAAGAACTGCAAAGAGATCATTACATAAGTAGATCTCATTAGTTCTCAATACCAAATAGCCTTTAATGAAATGTCTCATTAATGATTTCCCGTCAACTATTTCAAAAATTTATACTCGAAAAGTTTACAAAGATATGAGGGAAACAGATATTACCATGAAAGCCTTTTCGCTTGTACACTGGTATACGTTGTGATGGGTCTTGCATGGATAACATCGGTTCTTCCGATGAATTCCCAGCTGACCGTTCAACTCTTCTAAACAAACTTTCGATTATATTGCACCAGCATAATAAATCTAACCATTTTTTTCTCTCAATCAGTATATATCTATCTACCTGTCTATTTATTTCTAAAATTCTATACAGCACTAGCAAAAGTGATGAATATGAGTAAGCATATCTAACACATCCTATCAGATAAAAGCAATTATGTTTAATACTAATGCACAACCGAAATGAACAATCATAAGAAGCAATTGTTGTATAAACGATATTTAAAAGCCATGATACTGGATGAATTAGATAGATACCTTAGCTTTGCGCTTCCGTTATGGCCATTGGGCCATAATCGATCGCTCATAGGAGTTGCTAAAATCAAATATTTACGGCAAACCCACAATGAGCGAATACCTCCCATTTTTAGGCAACGCTATTCTTTGCAAGTCTTGCAAGATGTGCACAACGATTTATTAGAATTTCAATGTTGCCCATCTAAGAAGCGATACACAAAATCGGAAGACATAAAACCATAGGAAAATATAGTTCATCATTGAGCGTTGTGAGATTACAGAAACCGGCTAATCACTTCACCTCAACGATTTCAATATCACTTATTATTCCCAGCGATTCACTCTACACAATATAAACATTTGGTAGCAAATTCAATAATTCCCTTGAGCAAAAACCTTGAATTAATTTGGAAGTTGAGAGGAATAAGTATGCGAATCCTCTTCGATGTCGCTTGCTGAATGCCTCTCAGCATAGTGCTGACACGATGGAACTGCGGCAGTCAAGAGGTACGCTAACAAGGACATATTAAATGTACCATCTCACACGTTTGCATATTGGATATCCTCCCCCTGTCCCTAACCGATCCTGTGAGATGTCTATTGCAATCTGTATAAAATGCATACAAAAACATTAAACTCACCAATTACATAATCAAAAACTGAAACGGTGATAATAACGAAGGAACCAAATAGAAGAGCTGACCACATCCTCATAATGGCAAATGCGAAAATGTTGCTTGAATTGATCGACATAAATGGGTCACATTATTGCATAATGAGTGAAAAATTTAGTTAGTGCATTTCAAAGTTGCAACAATTATGTAAAATCCGCACACTTTATGGTCACACAATAAAGCAAAATGTGCAATTTAGCTACTGGGAAAATATTGCAATGATTTCTTTGCACTTTTCAAAGTAAACAAAAGTCTCGTTTACAATACAAAGTTTTCCTGCGTATCACCCGAATAATGCTTCTGTAAATCTACAAGCGTATATTTGCATTCCATTCACGCAATTTTTACTTAATAAACTTTTTTACATACCTGAATTCTCATTTTCTAACAAATTGGAAAGGAGTTGCTGGAGGGAATATGCGAATTGCTAGATGGAACAATTTGACGAAAAAAAAGATTCAGTAGGTGAAGATGGGAGCAGCAGAATCATTTAAAACTGATCTGGTCATTGGACAGTGCGTGTCCTGTACCGTAGCAAATTAAAAGGCTAACCCAGTCGTTTGCCAGTACACCGAAATGAACGCGATGTCGCAAATGGAAAACATGCGGATATGAAAATGATTAAAATCCACGACGCTGTGCCATTGCTTTAAAGTTTATGAGTTGCATAAAATGTAATGCATCCAAATTTCCCATCTCTATGATCTGTTTACTTGTGCAAAGATAAAGTTTACCAGAACTTCCTTCTTTACATTTCCTATGCTGACTGCTGTGGCGTACGATGATTTTGAAATTTTTGTCATCGCTGTGTCGAATCTTGCGAATGTATTGTGGAACGATTTAAATAGCTTTATAGCGAAAAGTTTTACCGAGGTGAACAAACGCAATACAGTATAACACTGCACATTTATATGCAATAAGCAAACCTTACTCTAAAGTCGAGAAACTGTAACTGAAGTTGAGGTGGTTGAGGTCGGTTGTGTGAAAGGAAGTATTGATAATAACCTCGAAATGGAACCTCGGCTTCTACGTTAGCCTCCTTCCGTATGAGCTGTTCATCGGCAATAGCACTGCTCTCCGAAAGCTATGCATTTATTGTTTGTGATATTCTCAACTAGAACATTGGCCTCGCCTTATTCTATTTGTAAATATTTTTGGTCTATCTTTATTTCATTACTTGAAAGAAATTTTCTTAATTCTAATGTAAATAAAGATTAATTACGCTATCACTACTAGTGATATGAATACTATCATTACTATTGCTGCAGTGTTACTGCTGCTGCTACTATTCTTAACAGTAGGGTCGCTATTACTGCTAATATTACTACTACTACCTTCCGATGCATTTGCCACACAATGTGCCCCCCCCCCCCATGATCACTACAGAAATGTAACTATTCAACATTCCGTATATCTACTTAGATGGCAAATGAAGAAAGAAAGCGTGTTCTGTTAATCACATCTATGCTGCAATACGAGCTATAAGGAACATTTATAGACATGTTGTGATGGCGATGTTGTCTGTAATCACCAAACAGCACAATCGCTCCACAGCATACCACCCAAATATGACAGAGGCGGACCAGTAGAGAATTGCCGACACCGTATAAACTGCAAATATTTGCTGGTTTGAATATTGGATAGAAGAAGGACAACCTAAAATTCATTCAACGGAGGAAGCGGTCGAAATTTGTGATTAAGAGCTGAAACATGAATAAGTGTACCGTTGATCAGCACTGATGAATCGTAAAAAATAGCGCTGATAAGCGATTAAAAACGTGGCGCAAATGTCACAGAGTTCAAGCAGCACAAAGATAGTTTATGGCTATGCAAAAATGTGATAAATCATGCTAGAGGAGACACTTTTTTTCTAAGCGTTCCATAATAAAGCTCATTCCACTATTTCTTCGTCGATTCTTGAGAAGCTTCGCTGAACTATTCAAAGGATAATATAGGTCATCATATTCTTTCAGTATTTTATTTAGCTGAGGAGGATAGAAATTCTGAGATATTCAAAATGTCTAATACCTAAAACATTGCTAAATAATTATTTTGCTGCTTCTTATAATGCGAATTTCGATAAACCAACAATTTTTTTTCTATAAATGCATAAATTTTTATCTTATTAGTGCCAAGTTCAGTTTTATAGTCATCCATATTTGCTACTCATTCTAGCATTGCTACTCAAAGCTCAGCACTGTGAGAATATAAAACCTTGAATTCAATATTTCAATTATTTACGAGTAGGAATTTCATTGTAACACCATTACCGCATGTTTATCGCATTGACAATCATGAATATAAATCGATTCGAATTTTACAAACAGAAAAATATATTCGCAGACTTTCAAAATTTCAGGGGTGCGTGATGTTATAAGTTATCACTATCAAGCACTGATCATTCATAAGAAAATTCGATCATCCGCAAATGTAATCGCCAATTAAACGATGATAACTGAACTAGAATCGCTATTTGTTCGCTCCAGAATTCAATAAGCTACTAATAATTTTTAGCTTACAAATAAAGTTGTTCCTTCTGAAGCAATGTCGCTTCCCCATGTCTATTATAAATTGTCCTGGTTGAGTTGTTACTTCCGCCGTCATTTTATTGATGATTTGCCTGCAATAAACAACGAGAAGTTTGCTCCATATAACGATAAGACCTTATCATACAATACAAAACGAGCACTAAACTATGACGGAAATATTGTTTCATGACGATGTTAGTTCTTTTAAATTATTGACTGCCTATTTTAGAGTATACCGAATATACGAATTGCTACGAATCTCTAAGATAGCTAAGAATGTGATCGTAACAAAGCACATATAGGAACATAAATGAACAAAACAAATTATACGAATGGAATAATTAAATATTTAAAGAAACATTTCTATGCTATACTCACTTAATGAGATCAAATTCCCAAACAGTGACCAAATACAACGGAACACGCAATGAACATCGAGCATATTCTAGTATAAAAGCATTTGCGCATATCATGCAATGCACAAAAGAAATCATAGTGAAAACTGTGAGTGAGAAAAGAGTGGGCTGAGTTTCTATTTTGGGCAAAACGCTTAAATACAGTGATAGTGCAGACGCATTATTTTCAACGATCAGGGGGAGGTGGGAGGAGGGACAACGTTAGCAATTCAGTGTAGATCCAAATATGAGGACACTCCGTTCATCGAATTAGCACCCTACTTAATCAGAGGGGATTACAGATTCGATGTTGACAATGCTGTCTACTTAGATGATTGAATATGCAAGAAGCACTAAGATAAGTGTGAAGAATATAGTTGAAGAGCGATATAACAAACACAAAACATTTCATTAATTGCTGCCAACTGGCGCGAAGCATTTGTGGCAATCATATAAAACATCGCATTTAAAAAACTAAAAAAGAGAGTAACGTTGCGCTAAAGGTGCAAACAAAGTTTAATTCTCCTACGACTATAGTTGTTTCCCCACCGGATATGAAAGTAATAACCTATAAACATTCAAGCATGCAGACATTGCGGTCAACTTTTCGAACATCACATCCATCGTGCTCATGTTAATTTTCACTCATTTTGGATATAAACCTCATGCTTCCAATATAAATGAATCCAATTTTATATTTAAGATGATAGAACATCATCACCTCAATCTTAAAACCCTCAGCTCCACCAGTTTTACTGAATATTAATTTAAAGCAGAACCAAATCACGGATATGAAATAAATCCACCCTTATCATCTCAAAGCTGTGACCAATTGTTGTACCGCCTGCAGAAGCGTGCACTCACCTCTGCTATCTGGCAACATAGTTTGCCTCATCGTTCGTATTTCTTTGCAAAATCTCGATCTATTCGTCGAAGAGATTTATGAATTTCACAAAAATGAGATGGCGGGGAAATCGAGTTTATCCCCCTCAGAGGAAACTTATTTTGCTCCCCCGATGCTAAACATGTGAGAAAAGGAGACAACCGTGTTTAATCATTCCACTCACTTCGATCATTGAATCATCACTGTAAAAAGCATCCTAAACATATTTCTTCATTAAAATTTTTTATCTTGCGAGAGATATGAATGAGGTCCTAAGACTGATTCACTCCTCTCTTTAGATAGCACTTTAAGCCCTCACATCAATAACGAACGACCTCATTTCGTTGCTCTGCAATTGCTCGAAGAGTTTCTTTCAGAAATAGCGCCATTTTAAAAGCTAAATACAACCTTTGGAAATGTTCCACTGCGCATTATTGAACGATCCAGAGGCAATATTCTTCGTCACCTGACGATATAAAGACCCTCAAAGGAAAATATAAGGGCTGCTTATTGAGTTTCGAGATTCTTGAGAGAAATTGTATCACGAATTAATATCTCTTTTTTAATAGATCATTCAGTTCTTACGTTTTATTTCTTCTTATAAACGATGCAGAATTCGATGCAATCGCAACGACCGATTGTGCTGAAAAATTCCATGGGAATTTTTTTGATAACGAGAAAATTTTTGCTAGTTAAGTAATAAAAAAATGCAACCGCCTGTTAGCACTGAAAAAAAAGGAACAAATTTATTTTTGTGTGAAAATTTTAATTTTCTTTACGTTGAATTTAAATTTTATAGGACAATTGGATACGATACCGACAGTATCGGATCTTTATTACAGTATTATAGGTTTACGTTTACTTGATTGCATTTAACGATAATTACGGTACCTACGACACTATTGAACGATTTCAATTTGGTTATAAAATTTGATTAAATGCTGAAGAGTTATAATTCGCAAAGATATTTTTATCACTGCCGCAAATATACTGTTGATAAAGCTGATGAGCTGCATTACTTACTTCCTGCTCAGTTACGCATTCTTCTCTTCATTCTCCTACATTCAACCCAACGGATTGACGCTGATAAATGGATTTTTTTGGATTAGGGATTGGGGGGGGGGACAAGAGGAAACAATAGCCACAATAGCAATGAAAAATTCAGAGAGCACAATTTCCTCCGAGTGGAGTAAATCATATGCACAGTAGATGAAGAAAACACAAAGCAACACATTTCTTTATCATTCGCAAATACCTTCGTTGTTGCTCAATAGAATTGTTGCAAGTAAAACGCAATTCTGAAGAAGAAACCTCATCGTGTGAGCAATTTTCACGAGACTGAGAAATGGAAATACTCAAGAATTCCTTAAAATGCTAAAATTTACATAATAAACACTATGCAAATTTATTGTGGAGTTTTCCAATGAAGCTTGAAATGATAATAAAAAATTTCACAAATGAAATGAAACAAAGTGCATCCTCTCTTGTCAGCGACAGAAGGAAACTACATTTTGTTTGATTACATTTGGCGAGGAAAAACTTCGCTGCAGGATGTACTCTTGACACTTCTTTTCTAACTGAAGAATGTTCGCACAACCGCAGTTGTTTTTGACTAGGTCAAGCTTCAACGATGCTATGAGCCAACGCATGTCATGAATTGGCTCATCGTAGCCAAAGGGTTTGGAACGAACGTCTGCGTGGGCTTCTGCGTGAAGGCTCAACATGCAGCAATCTGTTCCAACAGATGCTTAACTCTTATTTAGTCGAGACCGATGAAAGAAGCAATCGTATGACATCATTTTCAGTTAATGCATTGCGTATGCGTTCTATCTGAACCTATTTTCATAAAAAAAAATTGGTTATTATTTCCAAGGTTATCGATTTTTCACCAAATGTTAACATATCCGTAGACGTCTTCCTCACATTTTAGAGACTCAAACAGCCAGCTTGATTAAATGACTTCCGGTTTCTACGCTGCAAGTTCCATTTTTATTGTTAGAGTTGAAAGCTAGATCGGCTAATCCAAGCACCATTTGTGCTATGACCATCCTTTTGAGATGAACTATCGCGAACAGGCTCATAATTGCATGTTTGGATTTTTACAAAATGTCAAATAATTAAGTATTCATTTGGGTAATTCTCTCTTAATTTAATCGAGGACAGTTCATATATTCTTTGACTTGTGTAGCAAGCCTATCCAACAAATACTGCATACTCCAATCAGCTGTGAAGCCTCCATGTTATGTGATGAGCAAAAATGTTCGATTTTCCCATAAAAAGGGAAAAAATATTCGGTCATCTTATCTCGAAATACGGAGTTTGCTGTTCATTTGCTTACTTCATCGACGATCTTCAGATGCCTTTTCGGTCGTAAAGTTCAATAAGATTGAAGAGCAAAGGAGATTGGAGAATTAAATAGTGATCGAACAAAGTTTGAAGTGGATGTTAATCGATATGTACGAATAAATGCGAAAAAAACTTTATCATTTTTTTAAACACAACGAATCACATAAATTATTCACTTTAAATAAAATAAAGGAAAAAAAAGAGACGGAAGCGTGAATAATTTGCGTAAAGTTTACATCGAATTGCATAGATGAACCTTTAAGATTCGAATCGACAGTGATGGGCCCTGACGACACCCTTTATGAGGGTTTAAAATCTGCAGCAACACTCATCAATCGAAAAATTTTTTTCAATTATTTCGGTGCTTTAAAGTTACACAAGTATAAGAATAATATCAAAAATTTTATTCTTTAAGAATTCGGCACTTTTTAGGAGATAATTTCAACGAAAATATACATTTAGTTAAATGGGTGCGATTTGCTACATTAGCTCGAAAATTACTTACTCGTTTCAATTATAAAACATATTTCATAAACGAAAACTGCAAAATCAAGCCCTTCCATTTATGATATCGGCAATTTGAACCATCCTTTTAACTTATGTAGCCACTCACAACAACAAAGAATAAAGATCAACCAATTCGATACTAATATACCTTCCCATCATCATTAGTGATATATAAAAAATCCCTCAACAATATCCTCAAACAAAAGCGCTTTATTTCACTGTGATATTATTATAAATGATTTGAAAAATATTTCTCAGCACATATACTTCCCTAAATGCAATTAAATTCTATTCTAAAATAGAATATCAAACATGTCCGTCAGTGTGCTATGTTAAAACGAAATTAATACCTTTTTATTGAGCAGATGATGCTTCATAACCTCTTCAATATTTTCACTACTCTATAGAGTAAACGGGAAGGTGATATCAATAATTAGATCTCCTAAATTACAGTAATTTTTTGATAAAGTGTTGCGAAATAATTCATTAATAAAACATATGCAAGCAATAGAAAATGCAATGCAAACGTTTAATTGCAAAAGACGATGAAACGCAATAAAACATTCAATAAAAAGCTCACAACCAAATTCACAAAGCTACCTATAGCAGTGGAGTGTTGATACGCTATGATGCGAAATATTTTTGCGCGATAGAAATTTAAATGCATGGAAGATTGCTTGCTCATCCTTGGTAAACGACATTGGCACAATATTATAGCGATAAGGAGATGTGCTAATTACTGCAATTTATTTACTTTTACATATAAAAAACTGATGCCAATCTGTTCCATGTGATGCAAATCGAGGAAAATAATGCATAATCGTACGAATAAGTCGTCTTATTTTCTAGGCGCACAAAACGAGAACCCTTAATCTTTGATTTAATATTTGTGGATAGTGAAAATTCTGCTAAAATTACAAAGTTTACGCCTATATATATATATATATATATATATAATATGAAGAAGTCACAATCAGCTTCGAGCTATGGACAACTTGCAAGGGATTTTAATAACACACACGAGCAGAAAAAAATAAACAAACAAGCAAACACAACAGATGCTATGATTTAATAAGATCGTATGACAACAAATATGAAAATAATATTATACGATTGTCAAGCGCGATTTATGATTTCAATTCGAAAGGAAAATAAAGTCTTTTGCACTTTCGAAATTTAAAATAAACTCAAAAATTTTTCCCATCCCCATTCGCGTCGAAAAAGTTTCGCATTTTAACATACAAAATGAACGTATGAAAGAAAGCATCTTAATTGCCCTGTTTTATATGGCAATTAAGATGCTTTCTTCATATCGCCTTCACACAATTCAGCAGTGTTGCTGTCGAGAAGAATGGAGACTGTCGCATTTAGTTGAGAATTAGTGAATAACATTTTACTTATTTCCTTTCTTTTTTTTTTTTTTTGTAAAATTATATTCCTAATAGCATAAGATGCAATTAGTGTTACCGGGCTAATTTCCAACTAAAAAAATATTTATATAGCCAATGAGCCGATTATAAGAATCGGAATTTCTCCTTTTTTCATATCGAATTTGCTGCCTAACCACTAAGGAAATATGCTTTAAAGTGTTGAATGTGCATAAACGGTCATATCGGAATGCAAGGAATTAGGGATATGCGTCGTCGGAGCACAAATGATTTCAGTGAAGGACGAAAACAGTAACCGCACGACAAACGTATCTGATGGCACATCAAAGCAGACAATGAAGATTTCACTTTTGGAGGATTCTAAAAAAATAAACGTTTCGAAACAGAGAGGTGAAAGCATCATTGCTTATGCGTTGAAGCTCTCATCTGCGAAACGGTTACGCAACAATATAATCTCAAATCCATATTAACTGTGAATAATGCAATAACCTTTTGAGCGGAACACCATAGAAGGATTATTGCTGCAGTTGATGTGCCTTCATTGAAATAAAATTATAATCCAATTTTTAGAGAATTGACAAAATTTCGAGCTGCGGCACTCGACACGCTATCTGTCGAAACGTTACTCTGTGCTAAGCTGTCAGGTAATGCGAACAACACACCTTGATACATTGTTCCATTGATCTCCATCGAAACAACAAGTGAATTCTCGGAGCCATGCCCTTCTTAAAGAAAATTACTTCAATAAACATTAAATATTACAACTTTGCAACTAGAATAAAATGATGTCATTCACTGAAAAGATTGTGCTAAAACTGGTTGCATCGTTGCTATGGCAATATACCACTCTTTTTCCATATTAGTATACAGAAATCACTTGGCTTCAAACTATGACGGCATAGTCCGTCAAAAGTATTGTTTGTTTAATCAATGGGAATTATTTGTTAGGAACATTTATGCACAAATCAGAATTGTGCTCTTAGGAGACATTATCTTCATTCGTTATTCTTGCTGCAAAAAATCAAAACCTGGTCTTACCTCTATACAGATTGTTTTGAATATTCATGCTCTTTTTTCTTTTAACTATAGACTTCCATAGATGCATCCGAAATGATAGATTACTATCAGAACCTCAAGGAACCTACAGCTTTGATCTGGATCGGAAAATATTCGTTAAAATTGAATAAAATTTACCCCGACTAGTGACTTTTAAATGAGCAGAAGGCACGGCGCCGAAAAGCCGTTCGGTAACTGCATTTGTACTGGGATTGCTTGAGCTTTCTTCAGCCGCAGTTATGGTCGCACCTGAGGAAGTTCGCGCCCTTTTGGCAGGACAAATATCTGAATCCACCGAAGATGTCGACTCACGTCCGGATGCAGAAGCATGAACTGTTTGACGCGTCACTGCTTCTACTGCAGCTCTGCAAGTAAACCACATCAGCTTAAATGTTCAAAAATCCAAAAGCACCAATTTGGCAAAATCAAAGAGATCGCCCAAAAATCGAAGACAACATCACGAATGAATTTCATAGATTAGCCAAGAAGCTTATCGGGCAAAAATTTTTCCACAAGTAAAATATGATCATTATTATAGCACATGTTTATAGATATCTTACGCACAAGAGAGTAATAAAAATTACTGAACTCATTTGAATAATAATTTAATGAAAATTGCTGCGCCATATTAAACCTATCGAGAAAATAGTGAAAATTATCCAATGAAATCGTTGGTCAGCCGATGAAACGTTATACTTTTTTTTTTTGAGATAGGCATTTGAATATTTAATAGAACATGAGCAATTGGAATTTGAAAACTTCCACAATATCTATCTGCCTCACTTAGATCGTTGTCAACAATTCTATTCCTATTGCATATAACGCTGGACTACACTTACTAACAACTGTTTGTCAATATCTGAAACTGTATCACTTTTGGACCCTTTCTGGATAACAAACGCATTTCTTTGCCTCTCCAAATCTATCCTTCCGCTTGAATTTTCCAGCTTTTCTTGCTTTCCTCAATTCCATCTCTATCTTTTTCAGACCTCTGCGAGTCTATCTCACTGTTTCACAACCTCTGCAAACATTTCCTAATCTTTATAATAATATTCCACTACTTCCCTAGCTATTAGGCTCTTTTGATCTTTTCTGCTTGTTTGCCAACCTTTTTTTGCTAATAAAATCCAGCCCTTAAGGAAACGAAGATATAACATAGGTCAAGGAATACGATGCCACTGATAAGATAGTAATGATAGGAGATAAACAAGGGTTTAGCTTCCGAAAATAATCCGACAAGTAAAGGATACTTCGTCAGAATAAATGACGCTTATTAGGTCGAAGGCCGCATTACGCAATCTTACAAAAAAACGAATCGAATGTCAACCTTTGTGCCCTTTCGAACTGCCTTTGCTGTACTTCAAGCGCAGCAAGCTGTTCAGCTCTATAAGCTGCCACCAACGCTGCCTGCTGTGACGCTGACGGACCTAGGCCAGATTCATCGTCGATGCCTACAAATCAAACAATCATCCTGTAGCTCCATCTGATGGGATGCAGGAAAATGGAAGATGAAAACGTACGGATGGCTGTTTGTACTCGAACCTATTCACACCCTATAATTACCACGTGCATATTTTATAAATTTTTTGGATTGCGATGGTTCTACCAATTTACATTCCTTTTTTTCGCTGTTTAAATGGGATTAAAAATATGAAATATGCCACTGCTAACTGATAACACATCGCACTATACAGAAAAGTTTGGGAATAAAACTCGAGCATAATCTTTGCCATATATTTTATGGCTTGTAGAAAATAGTAGAAAATGATCGTATTCGAACATATGCGAAAGAAAATGTTGTGAGAATGAATTCATCGAGATTTCTACTGTGTCTTCATCAATAAACCGGCCTATATAGTAAAGATGAGTCTTAAATTTCATTGTTGCTTGAACGAATGCTCAGCTATATTGCTTGAGTGAAAAGTTGCCATACCTTCGAGGAACGTTCATAAACGATTAGACTTCAAAAAAAAAAAAAAATCTCTCTTGCCAACTTTAAACTCAGCCCCATTTCAGAAAATATAGCAGTAACTGAATATGACCTCATATTCGCCGTCGTCGAAGGTATTGTTCGACCTCGGAGGTCAGCGGTCGGCAAATCGAACAATGCAGGATGCCATTGTTTATGGAACTTTCACGTACATTCATATTTAGATATTAAAGGCAGATGTCTGCACGTTATCTTCATGATACACGCAATAGGCTGGGAACTAAAATATTTGAAATGCGCTCACCGTTACGCAATCCAACCGATCCATTGAGGTGTTTACTGAGGAGTGAGTTGGTGCTGTGATGAGCGATCGAATAGCCCATAGGAGTAAAATTGGATGCGTTTGACGTATTGCGACGTCCTTCACGACGATTACCGTCTATTGCCTGCTGGAGGTCAGCCGGACAGCTTAATCCTTCCCTTTCGCACTCATAGTCGTAGAGGAACTTCTGGTATCTGAACCGATCGCTTTGTCAAAAAATCTCAACAAAAAAACTCCAAGATTCCAGGCTATTCCAACACGGCTCTTGAAAGCTGCACGATATTTTCTTGCTGCGGCACAGAGATCACAAGCGTTGCAAATGGTTTTGAAAGCAGTATATGATAGCAACAAAATATCCTTTATTCAAAGGAAGCGATAAGCATTTCAGAAATGAACATTTCCAATGAGCAATTACACTACCATCAGACCAGCGAAAATTGCATTCCACTTATGAACAGAGATTCCATTGACCATCACTCATGGCTATCGTTGCGATCCTGAACAACGCAGAATGAATTGCACTCTCTCATACATGAATTGTAAATTATTTCTTGCTTCGATCCTCATTTGCAAAGAATAGTCATGACTGCTATCAAATGTTTTATAAAGATATAATCCCCACGCATTGCTCGAGGCAATAATTTTTAGCGGTGATGTTGATAGCGAATCGTTCTAAGTGAATAGCACAGCAGATGTGTTGGATGAGAAACGAATACACGATGTGATCGTGATCGAGTTGATTATGAACTCAATTACACAATGGGCTCAATTGCACTCACAAAGATCGAAAGTCATCAACGATCGGCCTATTATATCAACTCATGCTTAGTAAAAAACTAATAAGAAATAAAATTTGCAAGAAGATTTCATCTAGAAAAGGAGGTAATTAGCGCCATATGATAGATCCTTTTATAGACAATCGAAAAACGCCTAAGAAATCCGCTGATTCTTGCTTTAACCTATGAGATCCTACGTTGTTTATCTAAGCCAACGATAATGAATAGAATGATCTACTTCCGAAATGTAAGATTTGCTTCATGTCTACATCAGGAACATGTGAAATAATCCTCTCTCATATTATTTGCTTTATTTTCTATGCGAATTAGGTTAGCAATCATAAAAGAATTTCGAAATTGAAGGTCCCTTTCAAATGGAAAGATGCGATGAATTGATTGCAGCTTCCAAATCGATGCCAATTGCTTATATCGTTTTAACGCACATCTGCAGCTAATCTAGAACTAACAACGCCGGCTGCCGCAAACCGAAAATGCAATGCTCCAACATATACACACAATTAAGAAATTTTTGGCGCGCTATTCGGCTGCCCCATAGTGCGCTTGTTTATGTGCCGATTAAGCCTCAATATTGTTTCTACGGGCGTAAATTTACACACAGTTCGGCATCCGCGTCGATAAAGTATTTTATTCTCTACTAAAGACAACATGTGCGAATACTCTCGATTGCAAATTGCCGACTTCCGCATCCTAGCAGTGAACGATCTGTTATTTTCCTAATGGGAATTCAGCTATGGATTTATCAACTCGCCCACAAGGCAAGAAAGTTTTTTCATGGCAGCTTTCTTGACAAGCGTTATAGAAACAATTAGTTAGCCTAAAGTATCCTTAAGTGTATCAGCCCATATGAAATTTTATACGATATTTTATTAGCAACTAGAGCTCTGTCTGGGAATTCGTGGTAGGTCTAGCTTCCCAGACAAGACTGATGCTACTATGATTCTTCCACTTAAGATAAGGAAGCTATGTTAGAGTAGGAGAGAAAGGGAGCATGCTATTAGTTGGACCGCTGTGAATTATTATGCGCTTTTAATAAGAGAACGTTTTCATTATTGCAACTAGATGGAACTTTAACAGCTTTTTGTATAAGGTTAATAAGTTAGAAGTCGACTCGAGCGAATCGCTAATCGGTTAGAGATGTGCGGGAAAGAAGCTGTGAGGTCGAACACATACAAATAATAAGAGTCAACAGCGCAATCTAAGGGCCCCGGACCAACTAGAAAAACGTTGAGCAATTGGACATCAGTTGGGCATTCTGGATTCATCAGTGGGTCTATGGAACAAAATATCATATCCTTTCTTAATTCCTATTATACTATTTGATGTTTTATAAGAGCAAAAATTTAATGGGCGCCTTTTTGAAAGGTTGCAGATTCCCCATTTAATTGGCAAATCCCCAATGGAATTTGAGATGGAAAGTAACGTGAGATTATGTAGAACATACTTTATGAAGACATGAAATCGGGGGATATGATTTGTTGATGTTCGTTAATGTGATACTTGCAAGATGTATAGCGCATTGGTTTGTGGGTTTGCAATGAATGATTTGTGGATTGCTGTGCTATAGTGTGGACGAGTCGACGATGAACTATCACTGTGGACAGCTGCCTCCTCCTTAACGATCCGCACCCAAGCAGAGCGTTTATGATGATTTATGGCAATAAATGGTAAACTAGCAGCACAATTTCTTTGTTCATATTTAATCGTATTTCAGTTGAGCTTATAGATATTAGAAAATATTCAGTGATATTGAATTGCAGTCGGCAGCTGACTAAACTCAGACGCAATCTGCAAAGAGAGTATTCGATACAACTTACCCAATGCGATTTATTTCAGCATTCATTATTGATCTCCTTAGTGCAGTTATCTCCGGTTAATTTTGTGTTTAGCAGATGCGCTAAGGGAAATTATTTTCGTTACTATTCTTCAATTTTTTTATTCGTTAGTTGATTTAATTCAAAATATTCCTGAAAATCTTCCGAATATAAAATTCATGTCTGTAAGCATCGAATTTTACTTTGTAACGCATATCAAATACAGTCACAAAATGCGCTTTCATACGTTTCAATTCTCTTCTTGCGTTATCTATAGCAATATCATATCAATTTCTCGATTTTCATCATTAAACTGCATCAAAAACTATTGTCGACTATTGAATCATGTTGCAGAAAAAATCTGCAGAAGCAACGTCTCGAAAGAAATGTAGTAAGATGCAAGGGACGCTATTTTATGGCTCAATTATAAACGAGCTTTAATATTGATGAATGAGGTAATAACAATCTTCAAAAATTTGTCACCATCTTATAGGAAATTGAACAAATATTACAATCTGGGACGAACTACGTAGAATAAAACTTCCGATAGAAATACGTAGAATTTCATTTCACATAGAGCGTTAATGGATGGGTTTTTGTGCGATGAGTGATGATAATGTATAAGCAAATATAAATAAATAGGCAACAGAATTTGCACTCGTCCACAAAGCGCGTCGATCATCGCGTTTAAGCGTCCTCGATTCGCCGATTTATCATAATCCACCCACCTACTTCCTCTACCCCAAAAATTACGCTACATTCATAAGCTAAATATTCAACATTCAGCTTGCACATAGTCACATTAACTGGAAGTATAACTATTATTCTTTACTTACTTTTTCGATTTTCTTTATCCTGAAACGCTTGAAAATTGGCATTTGAAAATAACGTCAATTAAATATTTGTAGCTTAGGAAAATGGCATGAAATAAAGCTGAAGTGGCTGAAGAACATCAGCGATGATCGGTATTATGAGACTGAACAGTTCAGAGGGATTGTTCGCTTTACACAAACAAGAAGTGTTGGTGCAGAAAAAATTGTATAGTACAGCTTATTATTATGTTATGATGTTATTATACAAATTATGAACGAAATAATTTGAGAGAATACTTGATAGAATGAAGTCGTTTTTTACTTTTGCATTTCCAAGGACTCAATTAATATTCCAACGTTTTGAAAACCTTTATTTCTTTCCTTGCTTCTCACTTTACCCTCTCCTTCCCTTCCCTCTCTCACTTCTGTTTTCTTCGATGAAGATGATATTCTCATCACCAATACAACTTCCCAACGTTACCTCAAGTTGTGATGCGAATCCCTTCATCAAGATTTAATATGCTAGGCAATGTTCACTCGTTCGCGTTTGTTTTTCATCATTAGCGAAATAATGCAGTAATTCCAATAAAATTTCCCCAATATCCACCTCACTTTCTTCATTTCAGCACTTTCCTTTGCAATCTCCAATAGCCCACTCCGAGAACATCATTTTCACTTTTAGATATCGAAATAAGTGAACTTACTGAGTCCGAAGTGTGAATGCGGCCGATGTTATCGAAGAAGGCAAATTAAGTCCTTTGGTGATTTCACGCCACAACTTCTTGTTTATGATCTCGACAAGGCCACCATGCTGAACAACCAATCGATACAACTCGTACAAATCCAGCACTTGTTTTGCCATTATCGGGATACGGGTGACTGGTTTCCCTGAATACTATCAACTTGTAATCTTTTCACATCTGAGCCTCATATATGACCTTCTAATAAAATACTAACTTAGGCTAAAGCAATATGCTCAATGGATGTTTAATCCCGAAAGTTCTAGGTCCGGATACGATAAGTTCACATTCTTAAAAACTTATTGCCAGTTGCACACTGTTGTTTAGTGCATTGCTGCAACAATTCAAATTGTATTTGTGTCAACTTAAGTATTATGCATTCTTTTATCGATTCGCTAAAAGTTTCCGTATTTTGCATATTAATTTCACTTGAATAAGTAAATAAGAATGATAAAATAATGAAATTTTATATTCAAATATTAGAAAGCGTTTTTTTTTTCTTGTCAATTTAATAGATGAGAGCGGATCCCCGTGCAAATTGATGATGAATTAGCAAAGGTAGCTGATGAGTGTTTACTTTCATAGCGAGAACATACATCATTTTATAGCGATAGGATATTGTTGGGTAAGCAGAAGAGAAGAGATCACTGCAGTTCCGAGACGACAACTCAATGCACTTGCGCATCCCATCTCCACTATACAAACACAGCAAAACACGCACACAGACGACAAGATTTGTGCTGACACCCTCGAAACGCGAACTCTCTACTAAGTACGTCAATAGTGATCGACCAATTTATACGATAGATATGCATTCCTAATGCTTCTTCTATCTGAATCGTCAACCCTTGAAATTCTAAGCAAAGAAAACAAAGAAAAAACACGATTAGAACTAAATTATAGAGATGCCTATCCAGATCGATTCACCTGAACAACACCTAACTGGATCTAACAAATATAAATAGAAACTTAAACGCAGATGAGGAATAGAAAAGGTGACGCTTTATTTTATAAATAGAGGTTTGAAGATTTCCCCATAGAAGAGACATAGGCTAATTGTGCGATGAAGAAATTTGTTGCTTGTGAAGTTGCGATTAGCACAACGGTAAACAAATCATTCAATGCCGAGTAGATGTGCAAATCGATGACTCTCATTGCACTCGTTACAAGCAAATTCATATCGTAATAAGCGAGTTTTCTAAAACGATTATTTTCTTTTCATTCTCTCCTCGATTCTTTCTTACCTCACTTCTGAATTTCAAGTTACATCAATCGTCTGATTCAACAAACGCTCTATCTAAAAGCAATTCATTGGAGAATCTCGGTCGATGAAACAATTGCTATGGAAGGGTAAATTATATTATCAATACAATCTACGGACGCATTTGGGTGGATGCCACATCGCGCAGAGAAAGTTAGTAGCGTTGAAGGGTAACGTATGTGATTTACAAATTAAGAAATAAGCGTGACTCGCTTTCTAATGCATATATCGAGGATGTGCTAATGTAAGTTTACAGAGAAAGTGAGTTTAAGGAAGTGATTGGCTTTGCTCCATCTTCATGGAAATTCCGAATAGGAAAGTCGTGATTTTTGAGTCTTTTTTACACAAGCGCGTTACGACATCGTAGTGATTATGTGCATGTATGTTCATGATCAGGAAAGACGGATGTTTCCTAAAAGTTTGTATGAGCGACCGGATGAATTAAAGGATTAACGCTCTGCTGTCCATATTTTATTCACTGTAAGTAGCCTTCTGATTTAGTTGGATACGATGCGAAAGCGCATATCTTGCCCACTACTGCGGCACATTTCTTTGCTTGTTTCAATGCGCTAAGAGGCAACCAACAGAACGAGCTCAAACGGATCTATTTGTTATTTGTATATAATAATGGCACTTAAGTGCATGTGTGCATAGAATTTTACATGACTGCGGACACCTGCAAATATTTTGTAGTATGAATATGTGTAGGCGTACATGGCCTATATTTGGACGTGTTTGTAATTACGATATACTTACAAGCATATGTTTGTGATTTATGAAGTTGTACTAAAACCACAAGCTCATAATCCAGGATAAAAGTAGGGAATCCATAAACTACCGAAGTTGCCGAACTAGAAGGCTGATTTAACTGTGCGTTGCTGGAATAATACGACAGCGATTAAATGTGTTGGATGAACATTTTATCATCCATATAGACTGGAAATACAAGAATGAACTTCTTTAAAAGTGCGCTCTACAAGAGTCGCAATGTTTTGGGCAACTTGTGAGATCCGCTGTCGACAATAAATTTCACAGCAACACAACACTATATTTCAACTGCCGATCAGACTGACATACATCGCATTCACTGACGGCTGACGCGGATACACGTGTTAAGTAATAAACACGCCTCGACAACTCCATGAATTGAACAAAAGCTTTCAGGCGAACCTAATCGTCAGATGAGGTGTTCACGATGGACAACTACTGAATGATAGATAGGTGGGCCATTTTGGCAAGACAAGAGCGAGGATGTCATTAGGCGATAACCGATCCCGCTGGGCATCAGTCTGCTTTGTAGTCTTCAAGCAAAAGCGACCAAACTTCTTATCGTCTTTGACACTGATAATGGTAAAGCATCTATCACCATCCTGATGACTGGTATGTTAAGAAGGAAAAATGTGGCCGGGAAAAGGGAAGCGGTCGTGTCCATCACTCCTGCTTAGCGTGTGAGTGACCATCTAACCAAGGAAAAAATGATTTCTGAATGAGAAGGCAATGGTAAACGTTTACAACATCTGAAGTTACATTAGTCCGCTCGAGTAATAGTGAAACGGTTGCAGAGTTTGTTTGATCTTGATGCAGCTTTGAACCATTGTAACGCTGTATTTAATGATCGCAAGGTGCTTTACGATTTCTTCATGCATAACGAACGCTACACCGTACGCCAGCCATTGCCAGCTATATGCGTTCATTAAATAAATCTCCGTTTTCATATGGGGATCTTTGCAGTGTCCAATTCTTTTCTTGGGAGTCACAAAAACACGATTGTAGAATAGCTGTGATGCCATATAAAATTCTTCATTTAAAATAAAGGTCTGAGGAGTGATTAATAACTAATTGTACGTTAAGAGCGAAACTTGCTTTCACGACATGACTAAAACGGTCTTGGAAAAGGCTTTTGGAAATTAGAAAGGAAACTTTTACTGACAAGAGGCTTAGAGAAGTTAATTATAGGCACTCTAATCATGCCCTCTCCCCTTAGATAACGTTTGTCTCCACAAAAAAATTCAACATATTTCTTTCGAACGGCCGAAGTATATCTGACATGTAAAATTGTCAAGATACGTGAATTCTTTCTGTATTTCTTATGGCTGCTGCAGAAGAGCCTTTTTTCTCATGTAAAAATATATGCCGAACGGTGCTTTCATATTTTAATATAGTCAGCTGTTTGTGGAAATGATCCACCAAACATTCGTTGTCTATAAATTGATTGCCACAAAACGGAAATTCGACCGGTGTTTGATGACTGGAGATTTTAAAGCATTTTGGATGTCTGTAATTGTTTTTTGAACATACGGGTTTGCGTAGTTCGCGAGGAGGGAGATCACCGACAGTGTAAATTGTATTCATCTAGCTTCGTAGGTATAACTTTAATGGGTCCCTAGTTGAGACTGCTGAACAGGCAAACAAACACACGGATATCTCCGCATAGACACGACGTCGGCAAATGCTACTTGCAATAAGCAAATTTTCAGTAGTGTATAAAATACACTCGCGAAATGCGCAAGTGGCTTAAAGATGTCCCTAGTCATAACATGCCGGATAGCGATGACAGGATGCGCTTGCGGATTTACAACTAAGGCGCAAATGCTAGCTGAGTTTCATGGAGCAAACGGGATGGACATGGACATAAGTGCCAGTAACGCTGAAATAATGAGCTCCATAAACTTTGCATTACTGGCGACCAGGGCACGGAGCCTCAAGCATCCCCATGGAATTGCACCACTCCGAAGTCAGATAAGCATATGCGCCGCAACTGCGTTTGGCTGGATTTCTCAAACGCCGATAGCCGAATTGACATAGAATCTTCAGTGCATATGATGAAATTTTATGAACAGAAGCTGGTTTGATAAAAGGCTACTTGATGGTAGAATTTCTCTTTACATCGTTTGATTTGATTTTTAAGTTTTCTTCTGCGCACGGTATGCTTAAAAGCCTTTTGAGGTGTACAGTCGGATTATTTATTTTTTGCATTTGGAATATTTCGTTTACGCAGAAAATGCCCAAAGAGCAGTTATTCGCATAAATTTTGCTTACAATTGCTTGTAAAATGTGAAATAATATGCAGTTTATTTGAAATAAATCTGTTGAAAAATTTAGGTGTCTGTATTTCTATTATTTCATCGAAATGCTATCACTCTACTCTAAAAATTGTATTAATTATATTGCATTTTGCAGCTTCTTCACAGGCTGCTATCTGAATACTCGTGCTCAAAGATAGCAGCAGTAGGAGTGTTTTCCTGGATCCACCTCTTCTTAAAAAAGATTTCTTGGACCACCTCCCCTATTCTAAAGGAAGGGAAAAATTAAATTTGCAGCGCGCAACTTCATTACTTTATTAGGGTATTATTGGATGCCAGAAGTTTCACAGTATTTCTACTTGCGTGTATTTATATATGTGTTCTGTGTATCTGTAGGCACAGCAGTATATGAGGCACTTCATATCAATGCCACGTCTCGTTTGCGCATCCACTTCAGTAGGCAAGCTTACAGCGGGCATCTCGAATATCACTATATGCACCACATCTTACACCCCCTACTGTGCACCAACAAACTCACCCCTCCTCTAACGCCATTGTTTTAGGTTCGAATATGTTCATTTCCTCCAATCCAAGAGTATGAAGACCAACAAATATCACCAATTGCAGTGCAAAACTTTCCATCCACAAACCAGAACTTGTGAAAACATACCCCATCGAAAGTTCAAACGCTTACCTATTCGATGCATAAATCCAAGCCAATCGTCGAGCCATTCCTTACGTTTAACGTCATCTGATAGCTCATATAACTGAAATTTGCATTCATTCAATAACCTCTTTAAAACCAATTTCTCTTCTCCCAATTTCTCTTCTTCATTAGTTGGCAAAACTAATATAATATTCACAGAAATCAAAAGTGGTATGGAGATGTGTGATAAACAAGAGAAAATAATTTGATAGACAGAAATGAAAACTCTCAGAAAAGTCAAACATAAATGTGTCATTGGTTCTGGTTATCATGTTATTCCGGCAAAACTCTTATAGTTAAATGAAGCTTTTAGAGATATATTTACAGACATAGATCGTCGATGATGGGGCTGCCACAATAAGCATTGTTCCGCAGTTCAGGGAAATTACATTGGTTGAATGGAACTACAGAATCCAAAACCACATGCAAAAAATACTTGAAAGTATGCGCATTTCAAATTCTACAATTACTAAGCATAGTTTGATTGCAAAGATTTTTATTTGCAAACGATTCGACGGCTATAAAATAATGAAACCTCGAAGAAGAGCTCCTTCATGCAATTTGTTTTCGTTTTCTTTTCCTCTATAAAAACATTTGTTTGCCTCATCTCTGTTTAAGTGTTTGCATCATTCAAAAACTCGATTCATTTATCTAATCGAAACAACAAAAGATAAATTCCTCTCAAATGCTTATAAATAATTTAATCCCTCAATGTTGAGATGCATCCTTTCGTTTGGATTTGTCTCTTGTAAATGTTAACGAATGGCGTAAAGTTGATTTAGTTGTTGCGATTGAGCAAATTTGTGGCCGTCGAAGTGCGTATTCAAAAATTTAGGAATTCAGTAAAATGGTTTATTGCTTGCGAAGATGCGAATTTAAAAGACATTTTCGAGCGATTCACGATGAGTCGCCTCTTCCGCTTCGTCACTCACCATTATGATTGTGTTTTTGTGCATCGCAAATAACCGATAAATATTGCAATGAGCTTTTACAATGCTGCTGCTAGATGTCTTCTCTAACGCATTCGTTCGTATGTCTCCTCTCTCGATTTAGCTTGTTGTTTTCTCATTTTGTTGTTTTTCTTGCTTATTTCAAATTTTCCTGCTTCCTAGGTTCAAAGACTTTTCGCTACTCCATGCTTCTCTCTCTTTCGTTGCATATCTTATTTTTTGATCTTTAATTATTTGAATATTTACCTAGCCATATTGTTTCTTCTTACTTCTCCTTATTTCGTAGTAAGAGTTGTATGATTTGTTACACTGAAATATTCAAAATAATCAACTTGGTAGCGTGTTCATTAGATGCTAGTGATGGCTGACATCTAATCGGAACGGATACTATTCGAAAGCAAATTCCGCAAACAGCAGTCTAATATTCTTTGAAAATTTAATTTGCTCTCACAACATTCAATTAGCGAATACGTCTTATCTCTCTAAAGCTAAGTAGGCAATACTTTATGGCATTCGGCTAAAAATTGTGCCGCATATGAGAGTGCCGAACGGCGATATACTTTCATAGAGTTGCATGCAAAATATTTCAATATTAAAGGAAGCAGGCAAAAAAGAATAGCAATGAGCATGCGAAATATGGTGAGAGACAGACCACAAAAGTAGACATAGACATCTAACCAAGCAAAAGGGGGGATAAGTATGCAGGAGATGATGCAAGTCGCATTTGTGAGAATAATACTTTTCAATTGTGTTCGACTAATTCACTCATAATTCCGCGTCGATATACGGTAGTATGCAACGAATAGGGATACTAAATTGATTCCAAAATGAGGATCGACGAGCATTGCACGGCTACCGTAATTTAAGTTATCGTCATGAGATGAGAGCAATCGTGTGCACTCTCTTTCTTAAAAAACCATCAACGATGCCAAACAGATTCTATAGAAAATTGCGCACATAAAACTGAGTTCATCGAATCATCGCAAAAAGCATTCATATACCGAACGTTGTTGAGTGAGATTTGAATTGCTGTCATTTTCGAAGAAATTTCCTCTTTAAGAAAGATAAATTAAAGATGCATTCATAGAAAGGCATACGATATAATAGTGCAAAACAAACAAGCGTGGTCGACTGAAGTAAATTAATGCAAACTTTATGGAGGAATTTTATATTTATAGAGTTTCAGTATTATGAAGAATTCGTCAAGATGGTGCTTCATTCGTAGTGAATACGATTCCATCGTTCTTTTGTTTTGGGTGACTTCTATTTTAACTGCCTTCATCAACAACTGACACCACCCACTCACTTTTGAATATTGCAAGGAAACAACTTGCAGGATAAGCTCACTGATGCTTCCGACCAAGAGAATTGCGATTACTTATTTTTGGTAGTGGTCATAACGACGAAAGATCACTTTCAGAAGACCGCTTAGGTGCCACCAAAACCTTATTATTATGTCTAGATTCAAATGTGTGCTTTTAGTTGAGAAGAATCGATTTGACACATATCAATGCATGCAAACGGATTAGAAGATTGCTTTAGAACAAAGATGAGAATTTAACTGTGGATGGATAGATTACATTTAATTCTTCCAGATGAATCCCAGAAGTTTTCCAGAGAAATATTTCATCAAAATTCCAAATTGAAGTTTCCTATCTTAACGCGTTGGGATCGAAAGCGTTTACTTGCTATCCCACATGGATACAACTATGCTTCATAAGGTTAAAACAATTTGATCAGCTTAAATCACCTGCGGGAGATCAATCATCTGATTGTATTGATCATGAGTTCAATTATACGGCGCTTTAGAATGAACGTAATGGCTTTGTACTATTGAATAAAAGGAACAATATGTGGCAAACACAATAATTAGACATGTGTTGCTTGAGGGTTGTGTTCGACGTGTGCGCATCTGCCACAACATCGGTTGCATGTGAACAGAGCACCCCACACTACTATATCGTCGTAAATCAACATAAAGTGATCTTTGCTATTATTTCGTCAATAATCACCAAAAGTAATGTCCATTCTATTACAGCCATTATAGATAACCTCTGGGGAAGGAAGCCCATGTTCAAATTTGAATGGACAATTCTCACGATTATTTCTCATGAGGTATCCTCAGTTTACTAAAATTGAATAATTAGTTATATATATATATATATATATATATATATATATATATATATATATATTTGATACGCAAGATTAGATTAAATTTGTGTGGTAGATGATTCGCCTTGAAGAGTACAAGGAACGTGGAGTCTAAACGCACCAACAAAATGAAACCTACGACCAATTAAATAAATAGCAAAACACAATCAACTGGTTACTGATTCAACGTTTCGATGAAAATACTATTAGTAATTTGCGCTGCTTTTCTTTTTTATCTGCCTTTATGACGAATGGAATGAACTTAGCAAAGAAGGTTAGAAATCAGGAAACAGTAGGACGTCAAGCAGTAGATGAATTACTGTATATGCTTTAAAGGTGACTGAGTAAGATTAAGACGAAATGTTTATCATTCGAATAAAAGTAAATTTCAAAGAATATTTTTAGTTTTGAAGGAAATATCCTCAAAAACTCATCGTGCTCGACGTTTGCAATGTGAAAAGTTTTTTGGCAGTGACAATAGCACTTTAAAATATAACTAAAATGTGCTCCCTTTTCGACTTAATCTACTAAATTCTCAGTCAGAATTTTTCGCAAAAATTTGCGTACATTTCTCTCAGAATATAAATATGATATCACTGTTTTTCACTATGAGAATACTTTTTATTACATAACAATATTCAAGGTCTCTGGAACGAAATATTACTCTGTATGAAAAAATAAATGTACGTTTGATGAGTTGTTACAACGGACAAAACTGATGGATATTTAGAGTTGTTCAAAGTTACATTACCCTGGGGCACTTTACTTCCTTCCTGATGTCATTTGTGTGATCCTAATCAAGTGTTTGCGCATGTTGTGTGCTGATTGTTTGCGATTATAATTTTTTAGTTGCCAGCGCAGCGGGAAGGTCCTAACGTTTACTTTCCTCTAGTTAACTTAATAAAGTCTGCTGATCTGTTGATCCCATTGAATCGAACCCCGTCATCATTGCTACTCATTTCTAATCAACCTTCTATTTCCATATATCAATCCACTATAAGAATCGGGGATTAAATATGAAACAATTGAAGAGGTGGATTGTTTGAAAATGCGATTCCCTTCTGAATATGATATGAAATCGATTTATTGCCAAAATATAATTCGGTATGTTTTGCTGATATTCCTCTCCAGAAATGCTTGCTTCCCTCATTGCTAGTGTTGATAGATGTGAAAGTGGGATGTATGAGCGAGTCGTTTAGAATGGCTAATATGCGCATTCATATTCATCGCAGAGTCAGTCATTAGAAGTGATGCTTGCAGAGCTTATTCATATAAGATCTAAGGATTGCAAGCCACATTGTGAATGAGCAAAAAATGACACCAATTATTAGCATTGAACAATAACGTTGCGCATGAATATTCTATTAGAGCAGATTCGTCACCACAATAAAGCGGTAAACTAGAGCATGCTAATTATAAACGCCATCGCATTAAACGAGTTCAGCGATTGAATTATAAATGTGACATTGCCACTTCAATGGAATATTGAATTCTAGACTAGGCACACATTAGAAATGCCACATGACCGATTAGCGCTACACAACCTCCCTCATATGAGTTTATATTTTGCTCATGGATGATTTTATTTTTCAGATAACACATTTTTAATGGTTATTTGCACGGCGATCAACTTAGAGCACTCTTTTGTGGATTAGTAGTGATGTGCACTTATAGGGCACGAATTATTATTTGACTATCACTGGTTATATAGTCGATATATGCTCGAAAAGAAGCATCGAGCGAGATCATGCCCTTATGACAATCATAGGTGCATAACGTGACAAGTATTTTTAATATTACAGTAACCACGAAAGGGCTAAAGAGGAACCTTGTAGACCTTGGATGATCACGCTCCAACTGACACAGTGCTATCAGAACTAAAAAGCCCATTACTAAACGCGATTGTGCATGAAAAGAACATCCCAGCCGTCTGGCGCTACACACCCTTCATCCCTTTGTCGTGCTCTTTGCTCTCACATAATAATGCTCTGCCCAGACTGCCCCCACCTCTTATAATAAATTATTTTGGATACATATGCCATATGACATATTATGGAAGTATGAATGAATCAACAGGCATATATATATATATATATATATGTATATATATATAATGCTTTATATCAAATATATAAATGTAACTAAAATGACGTTACATTTATATGTACCTATGAAGCCAGACATGCGCTCATTGGTTACTGTTGGGCATGCGTCTTCGCGTATTCAAATACTCCCATACAAGCATCATTGCATGAGCCAATGAAATGCGTGAATGCACAAAGGCGCGAATGGACGCGGATTGAAATCGTTGGTAAGCAATTAAATGGCAGCGCGCGCCTCAATCGCCACGCCTATTTTTGATGAAGACGCGCATCTCTCTATACCGTATCCAATGTTCAATGACGTAAGCGTATTTCAATACAGTAGCCTTGAATTAAAGTGTGTGAATGCATTAATTTTGGGCACAATTAGTAGTACATCAGAGACTGAACAGACGGGAAAAGAGCAACGAGAAGGCGATCACATAGATTAAGAGTTTGTATTTTAAGCGGAAGAAAATGGTCCATGATGCCGTCAATATGAGGGAAAAACGTTTTTTCGCCGAACAAATCAAAAGTGTTTTTATAAATTCCTAGGATAGATGTTAGTTGAAAATCTGCTTGTGAGATGACTATTCAATGCGGCATTTAATGAAGAAATTTTGGCTCGACCCAAGTGAAAAGACTTCACAACACATTGATAGCATGGTCAATAAATTTAAGGAGACCCTAGCAAATGGTATGAAAGTTCATCCTGCAACAATCTGACTCATTCTGCTGTAACAATATGACTCTCACTCACGTCAAAACCTTGAGATTCTGCTGTTAGAGGTCGTCAGCTATTTGATATGAGGCGAGATTTTTTAAAACGACTTCGAGAACGCTTTATTGAAGAGTGTAGCTCTTCGAGAACGAATAAAGTGAGCGAATTTGCAGGATATATAGTGTAGGAAATAATAATTCAGTGCCGTTCTTGCGAGTCACCTATTGGTTTCTGGTTGAGCAAATTCATGCAATTTGAATAGTTCACGTGAGCCATCCTCTCTGGTTTACAAATGTTCCTCCAGAGTTAATATCCCTTTAATCAAGCACCATAACTTCAGAAATTAATTCATCTACGTATGCGGTGATAAGATTGTTGTTATAAGATTGTCTGCGTGGTTGGCCAATCGTTGAGGACAACTATGGCAATCACAACTGACGGCAATTTTGCAAGAGAAGGCCGCAAAATCTTAGGACCATAAAGAGAGTAGTGAAACAAAAAAAAAAAAAAACGATGGCAGCCAAAGAGTGATGCACAAAGAAGATAGCTAGCAAACGGCTGCCACCAATTAAAAGTGTTTGCAATTTATCTCTGCCAACGCGCGACATCCTATCAATCTCATCAAAGTGGTTTGCCCAATGCTGCAATGCTACAGAATCCACATTTCTTTACATAAACGCCGAACTGCTTGTTTCGACTATTCGATTGGCTCTTTGTTACATCAGAAAAACTCATCGGTCTCATTGCTGTCTCCTATAAAAGCTTTACAAAATAAGTAAGCAGTATTGTTGCGTATATCATAACGTCACTATAAAAAGATGATGTTTTGCACTGAAGAGTGGATCTCTGAACAGAAGTTTAGATTTATTAGAGGTATTGGTGATGGATCAAAATCCGATTATATCTTAGATCAAAATCACTTTTGCATTGCACTTTTCAAACCGAACCATATTATCCAAACCTCTATTTTGATGTAGAGTGACATTTAATATAAAAGAATAAAATAGTGAAATGTGTGAATTAGCAATTCTAGTTATCATCTCTGAGAGTCCTTTTCCATTCGATGTTTTATGATTGTCTTTTTGGAATGGTAGGTTTACACGATGAGATGAATATAACTCATAATCAACGTCATAAAGAATTTTAGATGATAAGAGAAGAGATGCTAGACAATTCATGCTCAGGTTACAGCTTAAACCTATACACTAAGAAGCCCATTGCTATGAGGGCGATGAATATGACGTAAGCAAGAGAGACGATCATTGCGAGTGAGATGAGAGCAGAAACTTCACGAATGTATATCAAAGTTGTGACTGAAAAAAATGAGCGATCAAGAAAAGTGTTCTTTGTGCAGCTGAAATCTTTTCTGATAGGACCGTTAAAACTCTCACAACTGTTCTATGCAACTAATGCACTCGTTGCAATCGCTGATGTTTTCTATTAAGTGGACAATGAAAAAAAATGCAACGTCGCCTAAGGGCAAACTTAATATGTGTTGCATCTATAGAAATTCTCTAAGCAATTTGATGTATAGCTTTGAAAGTATTGCTGCAATATTTTAAAGATTGAAATATTTCCTCATCAACAAAGTGGTCTGAATTTTTTATACAAATAATCAATTTCGTTCGCAGCGATCATCGAAGACTTTTAAACAGTTGTGCATAACGTTAGGTATAACGGAAAGTATTAAAAGGCACCAAAAATTACCTCAGAAATTTGCATAGCATGATTCAATGGGCGAAAGTAAAGCGAGATTTTGGCGAAAATATAGCATTCACAATAAAAGGAAGCATTTCAATGTTGACTATAAAAGATAAAGATTGGACAAAAGAACCTTTTGAGTATAAGTTTATCACAAGGCTGCAACGAATATTGACCACAGTTAGTGATATCTCTTGAGTTTTAAAAATAATAGCAGTTTATTGAAACCGAGAATGGACACAACGCATTCAATAATCAAGCAAGAGGCTTAATGGCTAACCTGTTTGAATTGCTCCTCATAAGACCAGTTTTGTTGTGTGCTCGCTTCCGAATCGGCATTATCTTCAGTGTTTTCCTTCTTCTCCTTTCGATAGCTGCAAATTATCCAGCATTTATGTTCACACAAAGTGAGGCATATGGATCTATTCTCTCTATGACCGTCGCATTTCCGCAACAAAAACATAAAAGCGGAAGTGAACATGAAATAGTTTATATTCTATATGATGTTGCCGAACAATTAATAAGAGTACGAGTAATGCATATCACTCTGATTAATTTTACATATTTCAAAAATTGCAATTCAGCAATCGTTATGCATTGGTTCGTTTGCAACGATATTCGTTTGCTGATGGAGTGTATTCTCATCGATCACACAAACATTGTTTACTTAGCAGTTCACTTACATAATCTTAGCAATGAATCCCGTCAACTACTGTAATTTAATACACACCAATGGTGCTTAGAGGTAAGCGTTTTACAAATCGTACTTCTACATATAATAAAGAGTAAACAATAGCGAATGGGGTGTCGCAAAATTTGAAAAGCAAAAGAAACCAAGAAGAGAGAAGCGGCTGCGTGACCGTCGAATGTCGACACCCGCTTCATGTTTCAGAGAGCTCCTCGCACTTATGTGCAATGAGCAATATTTAAAACTTACACTCAGATAATATCAAGATAATCAACTCGCAAAGTACGAACAATACATCTCGAGTTGTAGCACTTGATTTCCATCCCTTGAAGACTTCATGGATAATTTGATTCCTATGCAACGTCAACGGGGAATACGTGGAATACAGTGCTTCGTTTAATATATACGCCCATACTCCCTAATTATGCAATGACCCTTGATATGCTGGAGCTTATTATAGAGGTCGGAATGAATTGTTTAGTTGAATGATTGCAAGAATATTGTTGCAAGATGGAGTTTGAAAACAGGATAAAAGGTATTCAACATTGTTCTATCTATTTTGTCTGGAGGCCCGCATTTTAAATAAAGAATTCATTCAGCCAACTATCGATATACTTCTTGTAAAGCTGTCAATTACAGCAAATAACTTATTGTTAAATGACATCATTCAATATCGTCTTAAAATTAACTTTCCACGCTTTTTGCACTCTTGAATTGGCACGAAAACCCTTAGTTTTTATTCCGAAAATCACCACTCTGGAATGATTCAAAGCAGTGCTATTAGTGGCGGAAAAAAAGAGTTATAATTTGAGGCAAAGTTTGGCACATCAGATGTTACGTACCCAACTGTGAGATCCTCAGGTTCTGTTGAGCCAAGATTCTCTCCATCTTCTTCTTCATCGAAACCTGGTGAAACGCCTGAGCTTCGACTTGCACTGATGCCCATAAGTTGCTGATGAAGCGAGAGAGGATTTTGTTGCAATGCGGCCAGAAATGGTGGCAACACATTGACCGGGAATGGAGACCGAAATCCGAGATCTTGAAATAAAACCACAGTGATAATAGAAGGCGCTGGAAAAGATGATGCTTGAAACGTCCGTAGAAATAAATTCTACTCTTTTGTCATCATCTTCAGTAGTAAATACCTGCAGTGGATCAACAAAGAGGTGCCCTTGTACTGATTCGAGGCAATCCACTCATGAAACGATCCAGCCAGGATTTATAGAGGTGATACAGCAACGTAATGCAAAAAGAATGTATGCATAAAGCTTTTCATTTATTACTTGTTTTTATTTCTTACAATATCACACAAAGAAAGATACCATTTAGAGAGGATGTAAACCGCTGAAAAGCCTTCTGTTGCGCCTCGAGTTCCTTTTCGAAGGTTGTTGATTCATTTCCTGGTGATGGCGATTGTTCGCTACTCACCTGCAACAAATTGCAATCGCATTAAACACATTACTGCTTATTTCAAATGATTAGTCGAAAATAATCCCCTCTATATCACGAACTTTATAAGCTTTAAGGAGAAATTTCTTACTGAATCACTCATCACGAAGGATTTCCGGAAGGAAGAAGAAACCTTCACTAATACGTAACACGTTATATGCAAAAATTTGCAACAAGTTTGGTTATGAATGCAGTGGGATATGATGCAAAACTTGTTGTAAAAGAAAGACCACATAAAAACGCCAAACGCAAGTGACCTTTTTATGGTGTCTATTAGATATTCATAGGGAATTCTACTATTATCAAATGAAACTTCTGAGTGATAAATATTATAGATATTAGTGAATCATCGGCAAAGGGCAAGCTTATAGTCGAAGGAAGGTGAACACATTTTAAAAATTAATTCATATAAGTAAATTAAGTATTGAAAGAGTGATAAGAGGATTTCGATGAGATGAGAGTGAGGAATACGAACATAATGAAAATATGAGCACATTCAGAGAACGTATTATGAATTGTGAAGACGACATAGCGCCTCAAAGAATGGATTAAGTACACTGAATGAAGGCAATAAATAAATGAGCACGATGGCCGTGCTATGCTTGCCATAAGCTTTTTTGGTCGCCAAATCGACACAACGAGACAACGCTTATCGTTTCGCCATCACATTCACTTAAACACACCTCCGCTTTAAACTCTTTCCGATGTGCTTAATGTGATGCCGTTCACGGAAGCCCTCATTCATTGCTATTTCCGCTCAAAGAAATTCAAACACCTCATGCATCCTTTTTTCTTTTGAGCCAATGCTATTACAGCGATAGATTTAATAGAGTTAGTGGGTTTTTTTTGAGTAGAAGAATTCGATTTTTTCACTTATAGTAATAATTCTATACACTACGCAATATGAAATAAATAAGATGAGACAAAGAATATGCTGTCAATAGTAATTTTGCCGTGTTTGAGTTGTGTAAGCCATTTTTTTCATTTCCGCTGATTAGAACTTACCAAGTTGACGGAGCTACTTTTAGCAGCATTAAGGATAGCCGATAGGTTTGCGGTGATATCATTTTGAGTGCTGTTTGAGGGCTCAACATTCGGTTGCGGTGATGGCGTATGGGAGCTGCTTTGTTGCTGCTCAATTTGCTGCTGCGTCGGAAGCACACCCATGTGCGACGTTGCTTCCATCGCCAACGACATCGCACGCCTTCTGCTATAAACGTCCCTCCTCAATATCAATCGAAAAAAGATATGGCAAACTGGAGACGTTGAAATATCGCTAAACAGTACTCATCCGTTTTCTATAGGAATACATATGGATAAAGGAGTAAAGAATATCGAAAGCAATAGAAATATGAGAATGAAAACACAACTATGAGGCAATCACAACGATCATGGAAGAAATTATTGGTTGGAAATGTGGCTAGAAATGCTTCATAGCTTAGAACAATGTAACACTCTTTGAATCACAGGAGCAAAAAATAAAAATAATAATAAAATTAAGGGTACCGACTTTCACAGACAAAAACACTGAAATGAAGAATAGTTAAAAGAAAAAACACCATCGTTATAAGAAAAAATAGACACCATGGGGCACTATTATATTTGAATCCGATAGTATTTACCGGCCACTGACTGTAGACATTTCTTTCAATGTAATAAATAGGGATGTCACCTTGTCTTTCATAGACTATAAAAAATTGCGTTTTTTTTCTTAAGGAAAGCGAATTTCATTCACTATCAAAAAAAAAAAAAAAAATTCAGATCGACACTTGTTTATGTTTTCTACTTGAATGAATAACTTTTTGACGGTGTCATTAACTTTCTTACAATAGCAACGCTATAACTTGCATTTATTGGAGAAAAAAAAATTTCGGGCTCTTTATTTGATAGAAAAGTTTTGGTAGACAGCCGCAAAAAAACTTTTTGTCCGTAGACACGACTCTTTCTTTGAGTTTTTTCCTTTCTTCTAATCTTGCTTTCTAATATCTTCACATATTGATGAATAACTACGAACAGACAAAGGAGTTCAACGATTCACAATAGGAAATCTCATTGGTGAGTTGATTTTTTTTATAGAGTGATATCGAAAAAGAAAATACAGTTCATGGGCATGCGAATGAGATGAAAAATTTTTATTCAGATTTTGGAAACGCAATTTCTTCGTATAGAGTTAGATATAAATTCTAAAAATAAGGCTGATAAAAACAAAATAAAAAACGACTCATAAAAGAGAAGAAAGGTGAGTAAACGAAAACGAAAAAAACTTTATATAAAAATTCAGCAGTTATTTCGTGAAAAATCGCAAGTAGTTTACAGTCGATGAATGGCTCATAGCAAATGATTAGAAGCAGTAGAGGAAAGAAATGACATAGCGCATAACCAAGGTAGCGAGGAAGAGTTAGTTGAAATTTCGCTAAGTTGATTTGTTCGAATACAACTTGATCTTATACATATCATTAAGAATGGAAAATATCAGTGGAATAACGCAGTATTCTCATTTAAATATATGTCGCGCTGAGAGTTTCATGCTACGAATCAACCAACTGTTAGAGCAACTTATTCATACGGTATTACTCATAAGATGGATCATTTGATGTAATCTTTCAATGTTACTACTTTGCGAGCCTCCTATTTGCTGCCTTTCTTTGAGATGAAAGTGACCTCAGTTTGGGCTTGACACAAAATTCTACTGAAGACAATAAGCAATGACCTATCTATTGTGGTGGGAGGTGACGCCACAAATGCAGCATATTGAATTGCAACATTTGCCTTTCAAAATAAAACAACATGAATTGCATCACTCAAAAGCATACAACACCAATCACAAACACAAATCGACTACTTTAAATCAGCCATTGTTCATCACTGCGAGCGTCGAATACACTAAGCCGAGCGTAACAAATGTGTTTCCGGCTCTATGCTCTCATCAGGACACTCATCATTAAGCAACTTCGCTAGACTCTTATAAATTCTATTCGGTTATTTAGGTTTGAGGAAAGTGTTGAAATTATGCAGCATTCAAACGAATGGAAACGGGTACTATAAGCTTTATAGTCTAAAGATTTTCATACGTCATCTCCTCATCCAGCTTATAGCGGGAGTGCAACACGTAAATGCTACTTGTTAATGAAATATCTTTCACATACAAATATTGCTAGACTGTCAACGTTTCTTATATATAATTTCCCGAGTGTATTTGAGTTGTGTTTGAAATGGGAGATGAAAACCGATTAAACCCCTCTTGGAGGAATTTCACAAAGATTTGACATATGCAATGGTGATTGCAAGAGAAAGTTGACGAACAATTGAAGCAATGTTGCACACTGATCTGATGCCGAGATAAAAGCGACAATGCAAGCAAAAGTTGAGCAAGTTTGTTGCGAGATGAATGATTTGCGGATAAGAGGGATCGACTGCGATGCGGTGGCCGCTATCATAGACAGCGGATGAGGGCATCGCGACACGCGCATATGATCTATAGCGGGTGGCGGTAAAATGATTGGCCGTTCACCCATCGACCCGCCTCCCATTCATCGCATCGATGATTTTCATTGGACACGCCCATCCGTCTCAACAACGAATCCATCCGAGCAATAAGAATGGCGAATATCGGCAAGAATCGCCAGCTGAGGGTGCGTTCTGCGAATAAGCGACCATTCGACTATAACTGTGCTTCTAACAATGCAGTGGGAGATAAGCTAGCGGAAATCAACTATAATATTATTATAAGTTCTAATATATGTGCAACTTGACTAATAATGCTATTGCCATATAATCTATCTATTTTTAGTGAAGCATTTTTATGAGCGACGTTTATACTCTATTGTAAGAAATATGTTTATTCGTTTTATTTTTATACGCAACGCGTAATATTCCCCTCTTATATTGTATCGTCCGGGGGAACGATATAGACGAAGTGATAGTAATGAAAAACTCAATATAAAGATACGTCCATAAATTATAATCTCTGGAAGCTTATGCTCTTTCAAAGCTAAACAGAATCCATCAAAAATCTTAGGCAATTGAATAGACGGACGCAAATTAGCTTCCTGCAGAATATGTAAATTTGTTTTCTGGTCAGGCGGTAAAATCAGGCCTATTGAGTGAAACCATAGATGGTGAATAAATTCCGTTTGCAAGATAACTCTGAGCAATTCGATCGGTCTTTGGCTGCTTAAGCATGCAGTTAAATGAACAAACTTACACAAACAGCAGCATTTATGAAGCCAGATCGGTCAGTGGATATTTCAAATCAACGCTTGAGGAACAATGAAGCTTTCAGTAAAATGAGTTGTTGCCATGAGGAAAGATAATAAATGCAGTATTTACGCTGTGAGCTTCATCTTTCATTTCTATGAGAATTTGCATTCAAGCAGCAAGATCACCTATCGCACTAGATATAAAAATGATTTTTAGTGATTTTCGTACTATGAAATTTATGTTTTATGGTCCTTTGACCATTTTTTAAAATCTAGCAACGGTATTGTAGAAGAAAAACTTCTTTATTATTTGGGCAACTGCTTCAAAGTTTCGCTTTTCCTTGGTTCTTTTTTCTCTGGTTTTTTCCAAATTCATATTAATAATTGCAAAAGTCGTCCAAATTCCTCATCGAATTAGTCCTCCTCATTAATGAAACAAAAGTGGCGGATTACTGTCGGTATTCGCATTGAGAAGAAGGAAAAGCATCGATCGAAAAGCGTTTGTGTGTGTGTCTCTTCCCAATGAGTTTATTCTTTGCCCGCTATCTCAAGGTGCGTTAACGCATCATAGGACAACATTTAAGCGATATTGCACGAAAATATGATAGCACCTCGTGAGATTCATTCAATGTCAAATCGGCAAACATAACATCGGCATTTAAAGTCGAACATAATAGCTGACAAAAGATAAAATAAATTCGAGCAAATAATTAGGCTTGAACAGAAGCATTTAAATATTCGATGAGTATTTCATCAGTAACATTATCGTATGGATCATCGATGAAAATTTCTACCCGTCATGAGAGAATAAACACCGTAAGGGCAATGGGAGAGGGGCCTATGTTCCGCCATTTTGAGACATTCATCTAGCAGCCCATATGAAGCGCAACTTGCAGCCGCAATTTCGCGATTTAAATCGTATTTTTGAGACGCCAATTAGTCGCATTGATACTTCTTGAATTTGTGCAACTTCTCTTTGCTTTATGGGAGTTATATAACATGAAAAATTCATCGACTAAAATGATTCGGCAATATAAACAAATAAAACGTACACATGCCTGCATTGGTCAAAATCTCAGAAATAGACAAAATGTTCATTCTCGCATAATCATCTTCAACGTTCATTCTCGCATAATGATCTTTCTTTCACTACAACATCAGTATTTATGAGCTTACATAAAGAACTTATTCAGTGAGGATTTAAGCGAAATGGAAAGCCAACTACGTTTCCTTTATATTTACCTCTTGGGGAATTTACAGCGTTCCAATATTTTTTATCGCAATTGGTGAGCGCATATGATTTTCTCGTCAGACAATTAGTACTGAATGTATATTATAACACAATTTCGATAAGAACTTCCAGTAACGAAATGCATCATAACTATAAAATTCCAGTTAACATTTAAAAAATAAGAAACTAGCATTATTTCAATCTCTGGACAAAGCTTTGAGCATAATTAGTGCAATTTCCGCTCATATGATTTATAATCGAATTCAAGTGGCTCAATCAAAACTCTTCGTAATCAATCGATATCTCTGACTTCAACAACAAAAAACATCACAGCTTGCAGAGTCACTAACACACATAGAGCGCAATTTTTGCAGAAAGTGGTATCGTTCTCGAATACGACAAATCGTTGACATGACGCAATTGATGCGAACCTTTGCTGATATATACCACCACTCATTTGTTCAACACCACAACGTACCTTTGATTTATGATGAGCAAAAAATGTGACACTATCCTCTTGAGGTTCGAAAAAAGAGATGCCTACTAATTTGTTCTCAGAAACTTTAAAATATTAATCTTCTTTTCACCTTCACTAGAAATAAAACCTCTGTTTTTGTGTTCGTTAATAGTCGTGTTATAAATTACTTGTGCCTATAGCAAAATATGATGGATTAAGACTAACATAAAAGCTCTATATAATAATATATGCGTAACCATAATAATAGCTGGTATCGCTTTAAAGAAATGCACAGAACACAGCGCCGGTGGTTCACCTTGAATACCTCCTTCTCTTTAAGCACTGAAACATTGGAAACTTTGCTTTCATATCATAACTTCGATGAAACTGTTCGTAGAGTTGAGAAATTGAAACAATACTTTTGGATTTATTCTTGAAAAAATGTTCATCTAATTTCTTTCAAAGAAAATTCACTTATAAATATGAGCAGAAATGAACGCTTACGTTGAATTTCATTCAGCACCTAAATAACGGATTCTTTAGCTTGCAGACTTTTATGATAGGAGATCGCAAAACCTATGAAAGGACAGTTTGAGAAAAATCGAATGCGGATAGATAAAGTGAGAGAGTGGTGTGCATCTTCGTGATAGATTAAATATTTAAATGCGCACAAACAACAGTGGCCATGAAGTGTACCAAATTGATGGATGGCATAAAAACAGTGCAATAAACATTCACAAATGCACTCATTGCTTGATGCGACATTCTTAAATAATGACAGCTGAGGTGTAATAAGTTTTTTGAAGAAGCGAAAAAGTTGTAGTACGGTATGATAAAATGATGTGAGACGTACTCAAGCACGAGCTATCGGTTATAACGACTCTGACTGGAAAAATAAGGGAGAAGGTGTATCAATAAATACGAGAATATTCGAGGATAGGTTCCAGTTAGGGATTTGCAAAATCAGCGAATTGTGTTGAGTGGGAGTGGGTTGAGCGATGCCGTGAGTAGGCTATCAAGTAAGGGTGATGTTGTTGAAGTGTTGTCAGCATAGTTCATTTCAAGCATGATGAAGTCAAAGATATCGCTATACCACTGAGGTAAGCAAAGCGCCACAAGCATTCATGCGGAAATGTGAAAATCCTTTTGAAGTTCAACTACGTGTGAGCAATTGTGAACGATAAACGTGCGGTCAGCTGAGTTTAGCAATGAAGACACTCTCAATACTACCGACTGAAACGCCCTTAAATCACATAATACGTGTAGTACGCGCATTTTAGATGCTTCTATGGTACCAAAACCTTAGTAAAGTGATGCACTGTGTTCGGCGAGAAATCTTTAAGAATTTCGAAGCGTGCAGATATTGAAACAAAACCGTAGAAGAAGAAAAAAAGCAACGCTAGATTTCATAATGAAAGGAGGCATAGAAATAGTGAGACATAGAAATAGTCTAATGATGATGTTAACGATCACGACTATGAAATGAGCAAAATGAAAGTGAAATTGTGGCAGATATCTCACGAGTTTGCTTGTCATGTGCAGACGTAATTTGAGATGCAAAAGAGGGAAAGGAACAGCTGACCACACGTGGTGAAGATATAAGGGTCTAGTTGAGAGCAGGAAGGTGAACGAGTTTAATAAGTCAGCTTATGAGATAAGATAAATGAAAAAGCCCGACGCCATCACAACTAGATGAAAAACATATGAAGCAAGTGTTGATTCGTGCAGTTAGGAAAGCTTTTAGCGATATAACATCGTAGCCTCATGTTCCCTTTTTTTGCCTTCTTTACTTTTGAAGCATCGTACAGATGATCCGTATCTGCCTCAGAGCCAGATTACAACATAACTCTTTGATGGGAATTATTTGAACCCCATTCGATAAAGATAAGGCAATGGCAATGAATTAATTACTCTTCTCCCGTCAAAGCATTTGCAAACGTTCATTGTGCTCATCACCTATAATTTACAGTGGAATGAAAGGGAAATCAGTAAAGCTCGTCGATGCGATGGCTCCAAAGCAACGATTACAAGGAGGAGAACTATAAAAGCTATGAACTAATAAAGTGTAGGACTATGGAGTAAGAGCGACCAAGTACTACAAGTTTCTTTTTGTGAGACAAATGAAATAGTCAGACTTGTAGTCCATCTAAGAAGTAGAGACATTTTGTATCCCTCAATTATTTTTTGAATGATAATTGCGCAACCAAAGACTTTAGGACGCCAAAAACAACGATATGAGAGTAACTTTAAGAAAAACTGTTTACTTTCAGAGCAATATTTAGAACCAGCAAAATATTTGCGGGCGAAAATATCGCGCAGTATGTGCAAGGGATTACCCACGAACCTAATGTTTATTGCTCTCATTTTTTGAAGTTCAAAAACTTTAGACTCTGTAAGGTTGACTAGTTATTAAAGCGTCAACGACCTTAGCAGTAATGTAACGCCTATATGCATTTGAACAACTTACGAAGTTAGCATACTCAACGAGGAAACTGAACAATAATTGAGACTTTACATATCCGGTTAATAATAAATGAAAAAAACATTTATTCAGTGTGCTCAGAGGAAAAAATACGCATTTCTGAATTCATAACAATTATTTTGAATGGTGATTGCTTTTTTGGGCAGCATATACCGCTGGCTAAAAAATATTAGGACATTAAGACACATCGGCTTACACTGCAGAACACCCTGTTGCACTACCATATCATAACCAATGATATCATTGTCACAACCAACATACATTCTCACCTTTCTCCAGCATTTCTGAAGCCCTTTGGAAATAAGTGTTACTTTCAGCAGGTTAATTTATTCGGCCAAAGACGCATTTATAGAAGAGAAAATAGCAGAAAAGTGGATTAACCGTGCATATGTAGTGGTGAATATGTTCGCACGCATAAATGAAGAAGAAACAATCGAAAGTGAAGTGGGGGGTCACTAATTGAGTTGTTGGCCAAGCGAAACACATCTTCCCCTCTCGGATGACGACGCGCTAAGAAGTCGATCCGCGCCAAAAATATAAACACAATTCACGCATGTGCGCATAGACCTGGAAAGCACACTTTTGGGGATTTTTTAATGAGTGAATGTTTTAATTCTTCTGCTACCCATGCAAGAAATAAGGATATGGTTCCCTTAAGAAATTTAAAAGGAGGATGGATACTCGATGCAACGATGTTGCACTTCACAATATTGGACTAACGACAAATATGTTCCACATGGACTGCAAACAGCTCGTCATTGAAGCATTCGAAAATATATTTCTGTGCAAAATTAAACAATCCATCTACTTTCTGATAGTCATCCAGAAAATACAAACACTTATTTATGATAATCGTTTAGCTTTATATATATATATATATATATATATATATATATATATATATAGCGCCAATGAGACCGCTGCCGAAATTCTATATTAATTTGCTTAGTAAGCTGAATAATTTCACCAGTTCAGGTGATTTAAAAAAAAAGAGCTATTCGTTAGTTGCATTATCTATACAGCATGATCAGTAGGCTGCACAAGACGATTTAAAAATGGTAGATGGAATAAGCTACGGCAATTCAATTGTTAGCAGATCTACCCGGAAAGTGGTAAGGTGCAAGTTCGAATCCCCATCTGCATGGAATGTTTTCATTTTTCGCAGCTTCCGTTTATCGTTGAAGCATAAGTTAGCTAAAAAGGTTATAAGAAGAAGTCATCAACGTTTTATTTTTACATTTATTTAAGCGGCATTTGTATCATAATGATACTAAATATTCTATAAACACACAGCATGTTCCAACTTACCAACCATTCAAAATTTAAAAGAAAAGATTAAAAACGTACTGTTACGATCGCACAACTAATGCATTTATTATGCAGCATTCCAGGGCAAAGCGTAAAAACAATCGTCAAAAACAGTAAATGGTTAACATAAAATTTATCGAAGTTTTGCGCCAATTGCAACGATATGCGAAATAGACGAACACATTCAGAAGCACGGCGTTCGAAAGGAACAACACTCTCCAAGTGCACTCTTTCTCTGCATCTACCTGCGCACTTCATTCTCTTTACACTCATCCAAATATGAGAAGAGAAGGAGATGAAGCATTCTTCATAAATGTAAGCTAACAAAAGTGTCGGAGAATCGCGATGACCTATGTCAACGATCGGTGAATTGCGGTCGACGATGTCATCTCACACCATTCACCAGTCAACCACATCAAATAAAGCGGCTTCCTTAGCATGCCAACATTCCCCTCTAAAACGTACCGCACTGCATTCGATGCCGCTTTCTAAGGGAAACATCAAATTCACTCCAATTCTACATGTGGTGTATTTGAGGAGAAGCACATAAAACGTCCCCTCGTATTTGTGACATAAGAAGCTCAACAATGATTATCGCAGTTTTCAAAAAGGATCTGAAGACATCAGAAGCGCATAGTATATACAATCTCAAAAATAGTTGCTGTTGAAGCTTGAAAATCGACTGTTAAATGATAGCTGGACGATATGAGCACATAGATTTTAGCTCTCTTAAATTGCATTATGTGTCTTTTAACTTCAACGATCATGATTTTCGCATCCGTGCTCTGATTTCAAAAGGCTGCTACTAGTGAGTGTCTCATAAGGCATACTCACTTCTATTACACGATGACAATTAATTGCCTCTAAGTTATGCTAATACCCAAGTTACTACATTTCAACGATCATTGAAACAGTGCATCAAATAAAAAGACACTCTTCTAAAGTGTTCATCATATCATACTTCATTTCAGTACTCTATACTCATAGCGGCACACGCAAATGAAAAAACATACTTTTCTGCTTTGAGCTTTGTTGCGAATATGACGCAAATGCAGCATGTGAATTTTTTTTACAGTAATCATTTGCTAGCGTCCTGATAAGGGGTTCAGTGGACAACTATATGGAAATATTATAGTGGGGACGTCTCTAAGAAAGGAAAATTGTATAAATGATGAGGGAAACATATAAATACTATTTCATTCAATGTATTATCGAAGATATGCAAAAATGAAAATGTTTTATCGATATTTAAGGATAGGAGTGAGCTTTGTTTTGTAGCGGTGAATGATGAAGCTGTTGTAATCGAATCACTTTCAAAGCGCAATTCTGTTTTCCAGGCTGGAGCAGGAATGCAAACTTTCTTGAGCATTCTCCTCTGCAAAGAAACTCTTGCTGAGGATTGGACAACTGAGTCATTTCTTTGCTTTTCAATTGCGCTGATAGACTTTTAATGAAGGTTGCTGACAAGCATAATTTTGTGGGTAAATGAAGAGGCATGAAAATTCGCGAACTAGAACGCAATTATTCTGGAATCTCTCTGTTTTCTATCAGATGAATTTCCTCAAAAACTTCAAAAGTATACTTTTAGCATATCTCTGATTGCTCTACGAGAAACACTCTCACGCACTTTTTATAAGCAAGAATATAAGTGTCGCCCTAATCTTCAGTAAAAAACCTCAAGATTTTCGTTACATAAATTACTAATACTAACTCTGTAATAATGCTGTAAGATACTTGTTTTATCCCATTTTTTTATTCCAAACTTCATTAACCATACTTGTTTGCCTTATTTATTTTACAACAAAGTGTATTTTCAAATAAAACACATTATGCGCTAATTTGAAACACCATAAAATAACAGTATAGCGGGCAATAATCATTAGAGACAGTGTGGGCATATTTTCTGTTCTTGCCAACAGGAAGAGATGGAAGATTTGCAGCCAAAGCAAAGAGGATATGAGACGAGCGGAAAAGAGAAGAATATTGGCATGACAACATAATGATCAACTAGACATAACGATTTTGCAGAGAGTACAGTTGAAGGTCTTAATTGTGTTGGATATTTAGCTAACATACATCTATACACATTATGAATATTTCATTGAGCACGAATAATAAAGGTCAGAATTAAGTGTTTAAGCAAAGCGTCCAATTGAGGGACACTTCGCTTGCATTACTTCTCTCGCATATACAAACAAAACACTCTAATTGGTCTTTGATTTATTCGCTATTCGCAGAAAACAACTTCGTTTCATAGTGTCCACAACAAACCAAAAATACGAACAACTCTTTCTAGATGGAAGGGGAGGGGGCATGCAATCGAGTTTTCTCACTGTTACTAGTGTTACGCAGAAGGTTCCTGTTTAATAATGGATTTCAATTAAGCAAAAGCCTCAAGAAATATAGCCTTTGAGTCTGCATAGTTCTTTGTAACACCTGAGCAACTAACTAGTGGTTTCATAGGTGTAATCCTGTCAGGTTTAGAGGTTGCTTTGTTTTGATGCTAATTTCGATGGTTTTCTAGCCTATCGGAAATGGTCACTGAAATGCGTGCTACTTTCTTCACAGTACTGCTACTACGATAACTCACGATTAGACCATCCTCGTTGAACCTACCTACTATCACCACGTAGAACTCACATATATTTGTAACCAACCAATTCCATAAATTATAATAAAAAGATTGAAGTTTTTGACATTTAGATGTATCGATGAAGCTGCCACAGTAGTTGGTTAAAGAACGGGCATTTCGAACTATGCAGATTGTCGCTTTCCTCATCGATCAAAATTGCTCTTTCGTTCAAAAAAAAAAAATCAAAAAAAACGCATCTGATGAACGCCAAGAAAAGTAGTAGATAGGCTTCAATCTAAACGATGATGATTTGCACTTGATAGAAAGACCGCTAAGGTGTTAATGCTTCCGATAAAGCCGATTCAAAATTAACCACAAAATTGGAGATTATTGCAATCGAGGTCTATATCGTTCCCTCACCTTCTATTGCATCACATTCGACCCTTTTTTAAGCATAATTGAAGCACATTTGATTGCAAGACTTTATGAACGCATATAAAGTGAAGCACATTAAGCTATTTCAAATAGCGTTGCATTAGTGTTCGTCTAATTGCTTATCTGAATAACCTCATTTGTGCTTAGCAAATTCATATGTTAAATAATAGCTCACATTCCCTATCAAATTATCCGACGCCTCACTGCGCTATTTTTCTATGATAGACACTACCCATTTCCTAGCAAAACGATCGTGAAATTACAATAGCACAGCAAACGTTCTTGAATATGTTGATATTCTTTAGATTAACATGAGTTGCCAGTTAGGTTTCACAAATCAGTAGAGGTTGCACTCTTAGTTTTTGCAGAAAAATTACCACATACTGACGTTTAAATGCAGAAGGTGTTGATTTTTTTGGATCAGATATAAATATGAGCAAATCTGAATGGGATTTTCTGATGCGAATCGTATTTGGAACATTGCCGCATTCGTACTCAGCTAATACGCATCGTTTAACTCAACGAAATTTCATAACGAAAAGACTGTGCGGTGAATACGATAGAATCCTCTTAGAATTACGGTACATTTTAACTCATCAATTATATAGAATGTTGCAAAAAATTGCAGCGATTTATTAAGCACAAGAATTAAGCTTGAAGTGCAGAGCTGAGCGAGAAAAAACGTCGAAATAAAATTCAAACGAAAATTCATCACGAGAGAATTTCTAAATAGAAATTACCGGAAAACACCGAGAAGTTTGCGGCGCCTAGAATGCATCCCATATAAGTTTATAAGTTTAGCATTAGGAGCTTCTCAAAGGCACTCTTCTCAATAATGTCGAAAATGGAAGCGACAAAAAATATGCCCTATGGATTCACACAACGATTTTAGTGTTAAACAGCTGATACGCACATGAATTAGGGGAGCTTTAAAGCAGCGCCACTGGAAGTCAACGAACGCTTCGATATACTGTGTAGGATATGTTGAATAGCGAAAGCTAACCGTGTAAAACAATTAACCTTGGGAAATAAACGCTGCTTTACGCAGCATAAAGCCGAACTAACTTTTTCAGAGGTTTTTGGAGCCTCCAATTCAAATGAATAAATAAATGAATAAACAAATAAGTATATATATATATATATATATATATATATATATATATATATATATATGTATATGCGAATATTTACATGCATAAATATTACATACAAAAACACCAAAATTCAGCTGTTTCTACCTACAACCTTTCGTCTAAACCAGCTCATTCTTTATTTCTGAAGCCATTAGCCACGGAAATCGCTCGAATTTTTAAACGCGCAAACTGGTAAATAATCCAAGCGATAGAATAAGCACAAAACATAATCACTGAGGAGATATTCCGATAAGAACACAATGGAGGCAAGAGACATCGAAGATGGAACGTTTGGCCGATTGAATTGTGTGCAATAGCTTGATTGATGTACAACAGCAACGAGTCGTTTGATCACTGTGTACATTTTGAGAACACCTTTACCACCGTATTTCGCCAGCAAAATTGTTTATAGTCACATATTCGAACGCTATCGAAATTTGAAAAACGTTTTAGCTCTACGGGAATTTCCTCAATTTGATGCGTTGATGATCATTTATAGCTACCCACTTCCATTTTGCCTGTCAGTGTGTTCACCTGTCAATGTGTTTCATAAAACACTTTCGATTACTTGAAATGACTTGAAATATGACGACACAATTCGACACCATGTGATTCTAAAGGAAAATGGCCGATATGAATTCATCATCGAGCACTCAAAGAAGGAAGCGACGAGTGAGGTGGAGTGAGAGGTGAGCAGCAATAAGCGTATTTGTATTCTTGTATGTCAAGAGAAGATTGAGGCCGCAAATAGTTATTACCATTTTTATTGGAATTAACAGTTGGCCTAACAGGAGTTGCTGCTGGCAGCACAATGGAGAAAGGAGACATTTGGGCGACGAGCCGTATAGCTCTGTCATCAAAAATCCCCAAAGAGGAGAAGGGGAGGGGGGGGGAAGGGTATGAACGAAGAGTAAGTGTAAGATGTAATCAAATCAAGGGAATGGAAGATGTGAATGTCGGCTGAGTTTGTGTGGGGCTCATAGCAAACGCCTATTAGTCAGACGGCCACACAATGATCATACTTTTTGAGTGATTACTTTAATGATTAGTGGCAAAGTATGCGCGCAGTGATGGGGCGCATCGCGAAGGGCGGCAGCAATTATATATTTCCTCGGCGGTCAATTCCCAACACAAAACACTTCACCCCAATCGGGCAATGAAAGTACTTGCTCCCTACATATACAAATATGGAAGTGCGTAACTGAAGCAGAGATTTTAAACTAAATTTTGCATTCTACTAATCCTGTTTTCCTTTGCGTTTATCTACCTTATATCTTCACAGATGGCTCCGATACTGCTATCATCTGCTGCTTTGTAAATGGGGAATTTTTGGAATTTAAAAGTAAAAAGTTTCTGGATTCGACAAAGTGCAGGTTTCGGCAAGGCTGTTGAAACGCATTCGGCAAATTTACAGAAGAATGGTCTTGGAAAAGGATGTTAATTTATGAAAAAAGTCTGCTTTTATCCCTTTCTTCAAAGCATCGTTGAACTCCGGAAGATTCCTTGCGCTGTTATAGACCACTTAGCTTTTACTTTGCTAAAATTCTGAAATCCTGCAGCTTCATAAACCGTAAAGTATGATTACTGGATTAAAAAGACTTCCTCCAACGCTCAATGGTAATTCCAATAACCAGACATCGCATTTAATTTCAAAGCGAAAAATTTGCATTGCTGCTAAGAAGAAGCAGAAAAAGACGAATGTTTGTAAATGAAAAATGGATCGAATGAAGAAATCACTAGATTGTTAACGAAGCACTTTTAAATGTTGATTTTTATGTACTCGTTTATTATTGTCTTTGCAGCGAACAAGTGAATGATCGCAACTGATTTCTCGACATGAATAAAAAGCACTACAGCTTTACCATGCATCTGATGGAACTTCCATTTCTAAACATCTTTCAAACATAAATTTCACACCGTTTAAATCGCTCTCGATGTTGGCAACCTTTGCAAATGGTCAAATAATTCTAAGATTCCGAGGTATTCCTTAGCAGTAATTGTTGATGATGTTGGGATTCCCTACAGATGTTGTCCCTTCTAATAGGCTAAAATTATTTGGGGAAAACGTGATTCACATAGTCCACATAAAAGTGTCACATGATCTCATTCATCTCACGACTCTTTGACAGTACCAACTCTCAACAATGAAAACGGCGTGTTCGTCAGTTGAAGCAACACAATAATCTGAGGCGATTAAACGCTAATTGCTCATCTAGCGGTGTCTCTCTAATAACAGGTGAAGTTTTGCGCAAACAGCCCACTGTATGCAAAACGTCTACACTCACTTAAAGAGCCGATTACGCATTGCGAGGACCCACTCTAGAAATATGTATTACATTTACTGCGATATGCTGTCATTACGTCGATGACATGTTCTAGATTTTACGTATCTCTTTAGAGATGCCATTCATACTCAATGAGGGACAGTCGTTTTTGTGGATCGTGAAAACGATTGCTCTAAGAGTGATGATTTTGTGGATACAATGGCTTACAGAGGAACAAAGGAACCCTGCTAGGCGGCTGTTTAATCCTCATCAGTCTGCCTTTATTGCTAGTGAGTTGCTTCTTTGAAAATGTGTGCATCCACCGCTTTATAGTCGTCTATAACCGGAATCAATTGATCTCACGTTAAAAAGTAGAAATCGAGCTAGGACAACGGCAACGATATGCTCTTTTGAAGCCCCACTCATCTGACCAGCCATTTTACAACCTATTAAAAATAATAAAATATTTCCAACTGTCTCTTAATATTTTTAATGATTCTATCACTTTCATAAGTGATATAAAATAATTGTTTTTTTCCGTTCTCATTAATCTGAAATGGAGATCCAGCAGATATGAAATGTTTGCAATGATCTTAACATCTACAAATGTCAATAATTATTTCCGAAGTTGACGAGCCCTAAACAAAAGATGATAAATGAGTTGTTCTATAATGCATAAAATATACGCCAAATCTTGTAATTGTTAGCTAAAGTGATCTGTGAGTTGAAACTATCCAACGGAGAGAGAGATACAGAGATACATCTGCACAAAAATGATGTCGCCATAACACGTTCATTCGAAAACACATCTGCAAAGGCGTCTAAAATGATATAGGAAAGCTGCACTCTTTAAGAGGGAAGACCTGATAACAGTGAAAGCAATGTAGCCACTAGCTTTTCTCTCCCCGCAGCTAAGGGACCATCGAATAATATCACCCATTGCCTGAACATTGAGTCTTTTCTCAATACACTTCAAATCTGATGATTAAACAGTTGACCCTTATTTCAAGTGAACGTAGAAAATTGCATTCTGCAGCCTTCTCGATGTTTTTTTTGTTGCATCTCCAAACTAATAGTGCCAGTTATTTCATAAATACTACCACCTCACTTCGACAAATTGTAGAAGCATACTATGACTAACCACGAGTAATGTGGGAGGATTTCAAAGCCAATGTAGTGATGCACTGAACAACAATGACATGAGTAGAAATGCTGAAGTGATATCAGTAGCACAATACATTTCATATATCTGCATTAAAAAGTTAAGGCAAACTAAATAAATGAATATAACTATATCATTGAGACAATGCTGTAACAGCTATTAAATATAGCATCACTATAACACATATTTTGAAGTTCTTATTAGCGCATTCGATGAAATATATAAATAACAACACAATAACATTTAAAAAAAACTCAATAGCTAAACAAAATAAACGTATAAATACACTGCAATGATAGCGTTATTTCTCATTGTAAACAGACAATAGAAAGCAATTGTCGTGGCGCACTTTGATTGTGGCTTAATGCTAATGCGAGTGTTGGCCAACTCAACATCACCACTCTCTTGAAACATCGACCCCCACCCTCTTTGTGCTATTCTAACTCTATACTCTCCAACTGAAACCCTTATAAACAAATCTAAAGCTTTCCATAAAGTGAAGAATAAGCGCGAAAAGCATTATATGCAACAAACGAACAGCTCTTCTGAAAAGAAAACTAACTGCTAGATTGCGATCTTCCTCTCTTTCCCTCTCTCCTTTCGAAGAGCCTTTCATTCATTATAATTTCTACGCATCTGACCATTTAATTGTTTAAAGTTAATGTGCAGTAAGGTAAGCGCTACTACATTCCGCATAGTGAGTGATAATATATTCGATGGTAAGGCAATTTATGAAGTAGCTGTCTTAGATAGAGTTACTAAAACGAAATTTTCATCGCTATTGAAGAACCTTTCAGAGAATCTCAATCAACCACTATTTGTTAATAAAAAATATTCATTTCTTAGGACTTAAAGAATGTATACAACCCACAAGAAAATCAGATAGTTGGATTAATTACGTAATCTATGGAAGAACTTTTATAAAAAAATTTTTTTAATGCAGGAACTTTATTTCATATGAAATAAGATTTTGTTCCACTTTGTTTCAAACAAATAATCAAGCAAGTAAGAATTTCGCTTTTTCTCAAATAGTAAACAATAGGAATTTGTGTTTCATTGAGCATTCTCAAATAACACAATTGCCACCCCACAATATGCCCACTAATAAACTCAATCTGTCCCGTAGAATGACTAGCAGATTGCGTGTTTAGCCTAAATTCGAGTTGCAGCAATGCAGTTCGGTTTCTTATAGTTGAATCCGCGTTTGCTTTTGCATAATAGTCAGAATGTGATCAGGGTCCATCAACATAAGTGAAACGCATCAGCTCTAAAATGATTCATATATCAGATATTGCAACTAATAATTTTTGAGTGAATGAGGTGGATCAAGTATACGATGAAAGCAGAGAAATGAAGTTCATAGAATTGCAGTGGAAGTTGGTCATTTCTGACCTAGAAACTAAGCTGGAAAGTAATGGTCATTTCAATACCACCATGCGATGACAAAAAAGGCTTGAAAGATGCCTGAAGGTTGTACCAATAATTGCAAAGCTGCTTCTTATCCACCAGCAATAAATATTGTGACCATTTCCATATAACTATAACTGATTTGAACTTCCCATTCTCTAAACTTGAAACATTTGAACTTAGCAGCGTAATTTCTCGCTCCCATCACTCGCATGTGCCCTTAGACTAAATGCCATGCGATTTTGAGGGAAAGGAGGGGAAAAAACGCTGAAGTATTGGGTAATTGTCGACACGAAAGTGTCAGCTGCTAAGAAGGTCGGATATGATTGGCAAGATTGAAATTCTCTTTGCTATAAACACTTGAAGAGGGCACAACGAGAGCGATCAGCACGCACGCAATTCTAGTAAGCTTCCATATTGTAATCGCAACTTCTCTCTGAAAACGTCACGAAGCAATCAACTCATCAACTCTTTCTCGAATCTTCTGAATGCCAATTGTACCCTCTTCTAATAGTTTTATAGAAAATTTTTTTTTAGAAGTACTCGCACGAAAAAAATCATAAAAATTGAAGTTATTTTCACTATAATAGTGAAAGTATATATATATATATATATATATATATATATATATATATATATATATATATATTTCAAATTGAGTAATTTTTGTTGTATGCTGGCTGCAATAGATTAAAAAGCAAACCGATTTCCCACCATGAATTTGACCTTCTCTTAGACAACAGGAAACAGGTTCATTAACATCGTCACTCATTTCACTCGTCAATAATGAATAATTTTAAAACATTCTCAAATTAGAAAAGACTTGTTAAGACCAGTGCCTCTGATAATACCAAAAAACGATCTTCTCAAAGCAGTGCTGAAATTTTAATTATTTGGGCGATTCTAGATGCTTCATCGACACTCATCATCAATATAAATGGGATAATGACATTCTGAAGATAAAAATTGCATAAGCAATGCAATGAGGAGAATGCCACTAAAGTCTATGAGAATTTTTCTCAAAAAGTGTCTGTGAGAATTTTTCTCAAAAAGTGCTATTTCCTGTAGGAAAAGATTTATGAGACAACATTCGTGAAGAGATTTAAAAAAAAAACGCTGAAATTTTTCTCGTTTAGAAAACCATGTGTGATTAGCTAATTTATTCACAACTTAAAAAATATTTCATCTATTTTTTCGCTAATATGAATGGTCTTTGCAAGATGAACGAAGTGTTTAGTATTAGAAGGTTAAATTATGCCTTTCAGCATTTTGTAAACACGGCGATTTAGCTATAACAAGTGAATAGATGCTTCGTGAGTGAAGATAAGTTCACAATGTAGCCTTCAGAGTTCATGAGGATGAAGGCAGAAATCCTCTAACTCCCTACCCCCCCCCCCCTTCCGGAAAAATCAGAAGTCTTTGCTATAAAGTCTGGTCATTGAGTAAGAAGAATGTCTGTTGACGTTAGAGCTGCAATAAATTAACAGCGATAAAGTTAGCTATAGTGAAGTCATCACTGAATAAGTTAATATACAAAACAACTTCATAAAATACAATGAAGAGTGATTCTACGCCTGTTTTAGTAACGAAGTAATAAATCATTATAGCTCAGCAAGGGCAATCCCACAGTGTGTTTAAACCAAGAGTGTGCGACAGCCATCGATCAGCTGCCGGTGGAATAACAATTGCAAAAATCCTGATATGTTCTTCCCAGCCCTCCAATTCATCAGCCATCGTCTTATAATGACCTGAATTTCTTTGTGGTCGGAAAAGTCATGATGCACAAGAATTCAAAAAAACCTATACAGACCGCTGGGCATATGAAAAAGTTGTTTATGAAAAAATGTTGCGTCGAGAGCGGTGTGGCGGACTGTGTTCGTAGAAATTATGGGCGGGTCATAAAAATGAAGCAGTAGAGGAGAGTTGTTTGGCGGTGCGATGGGAAGGCATATGCGAATGGAGATGAGGGCTGGTCGGAGCTGTGGTCGCGTAGCCGAATCTCTCGTCTGTGTAACGCTAAGCCTCCCACTGGGCCTGCTAATTAACTCTTGAGCACGGATTTTGTGCAATAAATGCAATGAAAAGCGTCCAAATGACAGTTGCTATTAAATGTAGACTGCTGCAGACAATACTCCACCCCACTGAAATATCGCAAAAACGATCTCCACCTTCGGCTGCCACCACTTCTCCGACTATGTCCCACCGACTTCTTCAGGACTTGATGACATGCTTCGTGACCAGCATCAACAACAGGCAACGTCGATCATGACCTACCAGATGATTTGTCAGTTTTTGCTGATGGCAATATGAAGTCAATTAAATGGAGCAAAAGAGTAGTAACAAAATAGTGCAGCACTTTATCGACATCTGACAGAAATCTGAACGTAGAACACTTGCGAATTTGTGACCACTTATAGCCACCAGTTAATACGATTATGCTAGAAGTAACGAGAGATACTAAAGATGAAGCAGCAATGAAATCAATTACTAGTAGGATTTTTGCAACATTAGTGACAGTGATAGTGCAGAATAGTCAGGTAACCATAAGATAGGAAGCGGTTTCTTCATAAATATGCAATCGCCAATCATAACTATACCATTCGGACATACCAATAAATACCTCTTTCGCTGATAGCCTCTGACTTCGCATCTTCTTTCAGAAACGCACCGTCGATTACTTCACATTCATCAATCGATAGTTTAACCACCGGGAAAGTAAATTCGTTACGCTACTCGAAAACCAACAAGTCAAAACCTATGTATCTCACCTCTATTATTTACATTCATTCATTCAATCAGTTGACAATGAGGGAAATTTAATGATCATTTCCAAAAAAAGAAAGCACTCTTAGTACGTATGCTTCCTCACCGAATTTTTCACCTCATACTTGCGGGTTCTTCAAACTAAAAAAATTGTTTCCTCTCATATATGAGACCATACGATTTTCTTTGTAATAATTATGGCTATCTTTTTGAAACTGTTTGAATTTAATAGTCGAAAAAGTTTCAATAATTCCTTTATGCACCTAACTAACTTCAATTTCTAGATATTGCTTCTCATCAATTTTTCAACAACGTAAGCAATATATATTCCACAATCGAGCATCAATTTAAACGGAAGCTTTTTTCGATTCGTGACACCTGAATGGCAATAAGCTATAGTCAGAGGCTCAATGAGTTGCACAAAGAAGTGATATGCTAGACGCATATCAAATTGCTGCGTCAGCCACTCGTTCAACGCTTTATACAAATGCATCACTGCTGTTAAAATCATATTGTTCACTACAACATTCGATACTCATTACATCTCGATTGCATTCTGCAACAACAAAGATATTCATAATCCATCGATGAATCGGCATGTAGTTCTTCAGGACGATATCTGATAAGCACGAGATATTGCTTATCATAGGGCAGTTGATAAAGTCTTTAGTAAACTGTCTATCCTTGAGCTTGATGCGAGAGCCCCAAAAATTATGGATTCTGTCAACAACGCACTCCTAAAAAATGGAAAATTCCACGTTCTCCGTTTTATATAATAACAGGAAGTTTACAGCACCTGTATTCAAACGCATGCTTCAGGTGATACAATAAAACAGTTTGATGAGAGGGAGAGAGAGAAAGAGAGAGAAGAGATGGAGGTGGGAGTTTGCTGTTAGCGTTGTGAACATCGATCAACATCCGCCAGTGAATGTGACGATATGTGAGTGGAAACGTTGTGACTTGAGTGATGGTGCATCGACAGTCAAAACGACGAAATACTTGCAAAAAAGTACAACATGGAATTGAACAGCCAGAATTCATTGCACAATTTGAAAAATGAAACCTGTCGAATTCAACGCTCATTAAAAATTAGTAGCAAAGCGCGCCAGATGAATTAGTGCGATATGCGCTTTTATATTTTCCTCGCTTTAACAACAAATTCACAGTCTGTCAAAAAATAATACAATATTTGGAACAATGTTTCCATCTAATCCGGTTGCCTTTAGAAATCATCTAAAAGGAATTCACTTTTCGTGAATGAACCGGTGCAGAATATACGAATAGTCTTTGCCACCCTCAAATATCCTTAACTCTCTCAGAGATTGTTCGATTACCGTAGGAAATGATTCAGGGTATGCTATACATGACACCGAATATCACAACCGTGCAGCTCCAAAATACCTCAGAGCATTGACCACTATTCAAGACAGATGTCTTTCTCTAGTGCCATGGTTGCGCAACCTCCTCGTAAATCCATCACGCATGGTCGTCTTTTTATGGACAGAAAAGTTGCTTAGACACAATTTTAACTTCATTCAATAATCAACTACATCTCTGTAAAGCGATTTTAGAGGTATAGGAAAAGCAGAAAACAACACGAGTGTTGAGGAAGAAATCTGTCTTTTCTGCTAATACGAATGCCCATAACATTCACTCTTAGTGATATAATCGTGCTCACTGCCACACACAAAGACGACCGCTACGAGACCCAGTGGACTGTAGGTTTCAAAGCGGTCGGTGTCTACTAAATTACGCGTTTGAAAGTGGATGCATCATTGCCTATTGCACCTCCAAAACGGACAGGTGTACTGTAATGTATCAGACGTTTTTCGCAGAACCCAGTATGGTACACTGTCTCATATGCTACACAATTAGTTCCTTCAAATCGGTACATATGCTATTCTATACTACGCATTTTGTAGCATTTTATATGGTAGCAAGTGCTATGCCTCATATGCAGGAGACAAAGAAAGTGACTTCTGTCTCCTTTGAAATTCCACCGGAAACTGGTTAAAGTCTGTGGTTGTTGGCAACAGGTATCTAAAAATTAGGCATTGATGAATCTGTGATTTGGAGGGAATATAAAAAAAATAGAAAGCGACCATCGCATTTTGAAATTCATTACTCAGTGTTAAAGAAAATTTGTAGACAGAATGCGAAGAAGCAGCTTGGCGCGGCATGTGCTTTTTGCACTACGCATCGTAGTGAAAAAGAGGAAAACACATCAATAAAGAATGAAAATGATAAAAAAATACACTTTGTTTTCAAATGATAGAACGACTATGCCAATTCGATGCCGCTGGTCCACTTCATCATTCCACTAAACGAATGTGCTTTAATGCAAGAAGTTCAATGATTTCAAATTTTCGTAGAGTTTTCCGGAAACTAGGGAATTGGTCATCGTGTTTTTGACGTTTAAGGCTATTTTACGATGCTATATTTCCGGAAGATTTTCATTTCAAAAGCCATAGCATTGAAAGTAAAAAAGTCTGTGATCGTAATGAACAGTGATATCGTTTGGATGATGCCGCTTTAATTTAAGAAAGTATGTTCCCATTATAGAAGGAATAGATGTGAGGGAATACTCTTCAGTAGAGCGTTTAAATGTTAAAACAAATCTAAAAATCAGTAAAAAATATGATATTGGATGTCAATCTGAAGCATGCAAATAAGTGCACATAAAATGAATGGATTTACACAACAAAATGATGCAATGGTTGTGGGAAAAGATTAGTCATAAATAAATAAGCGTACAACAACGTATAATAAAATGAAAGTTCCCTCAATAAATTAACATCAGCAGTAATTTCTTTTACCTCAACAACCTTTTCAATATCCTTAATAAACAACTAAAATTAAAGGCAAAGCTGTTTTTGCTTCCAAATAGAGAACACAATTGCCTTATAATATTTGAGCGATGCTTATTGCATTTTAACTTGAACATATGCAAAAGTTCACATCTAAGAGTGGAAGTGGATAAGCAAAGAATCTTTTATAAGGCAAATATTACAGCTTCTGTGTTTTATGAAGGATTGATTCATTTTTTCGTCTCATAACACCAGCAATTGACGTCGAAATCGTGCATTGCAATAGTGAAAACAACTAGAATAAATATCATTAATAGAAGCTCTTCTTAAAGAAACGTTACCGAAATATCGCATCCATCATCGACGTTGTTTATGAAAAGAAAAGCTACTTATCTATGCAGTTTTTTAAGTATTATGCAATTATTAGTGACTATAAATTCACTGTATTGTGTACGACGCGAAAAAAAGTGAAATATACGACAAACGAAAACAGTAGAGAGTTCCAAGCAAACTCAGGATGGATCTCATGAAGTAATAATATATTTTCAACGAAAGGAAATCCCACAAGAGGACTGAAACTGGTTTCTGAAAATTTGAACAACTGCAAAACGCTGATGGTCGCTTTGAGAACAGAAAATGCAATGGTCGGAATGAAATGGCAAAAAAGGCGATTCAAAACTGCGTCGTAGAAAAGGTAAATCAACTTAGTAGAAAATTTGATGACATATTTTTTCACTTCATAAAAGATGAAATTTGGCGGTCCCCTTATCATAAAACTGGCACAAATGGGCAATAATCCGTCGATTATGATTTTTGTATCAATTCATATTGCTTAGCCAAATCGTTTAGAGCAAAATAATCTGCATCAATCATTAGTATCAAAGATGGAACCTCAAAACATCGAGAGATATTTTATTCTTTTTAACAAATTTCCTTCATAAATTTGAATAATGAAATCACTTTTATAAGCGATGTATTCTTTGCTTTCATATAAAGTACAGAATTTTTTATGCTTCTAGGCGTTCTCAAGAATGTTACAAGCATATTACTGACAAAGTGAACCCCTCCAGAAGTGAGATTATTTTTTTCTTTTGCAAAAACGCGCAGTTAGGATGGAGATCTACTGCAGAATTATATAGCATAGAGTCCGAAGTTGCAGGTGTGATCAGTTTTTTAAGTTTTTTTCGTCGAATTTTGAAGTCTCCTAATGCAGAAACATTTTCATCACTTCATTAATTGCGCTATTTACCTTTTCAGTATTCATTGGCGTTGCGATATCGTTAATTTGGTCGCTGAATTTTGCAAAAATGCCTATCATATTGCCAAATGGGACCATTCACCGTCAACATAATAAAGAAATTAAGTTCTACCGTCTATTTAGTGAATGGGTACATCCCGCTACCGGACGCTATCAAAGCAACATGGATAGACAGCGAGCAAAAGATGCGCACGTTAAATGAGAATAATCCTCACAATAGCACACATAAACTTTTGAAATTATAACCCCACGGCTTTCACAGCTTTAAAAATACACCTGCATTCTAAGGAGGCCTTTAAAGACAGGAACGACAAAATCGCTTACCTCGCCCGCGAATTGCAAAACCAGATGAGAATGGGAAGGTGCTCATATGGATTCGAAGAAAAATCACATAAATCTTCATTACCTCCTTATTTCTCTTTTTATGTTCGACATGCTGGTGATCATAAGCGAGGTGAAGGCTTATATTTACTGGTGATAGCATTTACGCACTTATAGCATTTACAACCTTCTTTTAATGCGTATTCGCTGATAGCTAAAATAAAAACAGCTTATAACTGCGAATTACGGTGAGTGATAAGCGATCCTTCATTTGAGAGGAAGAAAGAAGAGCGTAAGAGCAATCGTTATTCAACTGTGCGCACAAATCGTCGGGCACAGTCATAAAGGAGGGAAGGCGAACGCGCTCCGGAAGATGGCGATGAATTGTCTGAGCGTTATGGACCACGAAAGATGAAACTATTGGAGAATTTGAGTTTGGCGCCGTTTCGATGATTGTTAAACACACTTGATGTGCTCATATCAGTTTGATCAATTAAAGATGCGCATTTGAGATCGTTGCACGATTGCAGCTCCACATTCCCGCTCACCTTTTCACTTTATTCCTCGAGTGGAAATTAGTGAAAGTCTCACTTAAGAACACGCCCATCATTTCCTCTTCTATGCTCAAAAATTAAGCAACTCAAATATGAATTCTTTTCGAGTTTTCTTCCGTAAAGATTTTCAATGAATAAATAGAATTTCGATATATTCTATAAATACAAGTATATAAGTAAACATATAATTGTGACATTTCTTACGATAGCACTATTTGTTCAATTTAAAGTAACAAAACTCAACGGCATTCGGCTTAATTATTCGTTATGCAAATGAAAGAAAGATTTTGCATAAAGAAGCATAATTTCATAACTGAATCGTAAAAAATATTGCATCTCTCAATATCCCTCAAAGAATATTTCATTTATATGCGCTTGATAACAGCGATTGTTGAAATGAAGAGAATAAATGAAGAAATTGAGAGATTCATAGAAATAACGAATCCAAATAATTCTAGTTCGTAGGTGAATGCATTCGAATGAGACAATCGTTAATGAACGAACAACGAACAATTTAGACATATGCACAAGTGTATATTATGAAGGTGAATTCATTTAGATTGAGTGATAGTCGATCCAACTTATCCTTTGAAACTCCTTTCAACATCCGAATACTCCGACAGTGAGGTTTTCTTTACTAAAATACAAAAAAGTCTTCTAGTTATACATGATTTTCTCCTCGTGGAACAACAATCAATAAAAAAAGTTCTTTATCGTCACCTGAAAAAAAAACTGATATTGGAAAGGGAGGAACTTTTCAGCCTCCAACTTTTCCTTCGAAAATACTTCATCAAATCATATCAGTGGTTTCATGGGCAAGTCATCCATAATTTCAAGAATATTCGCTATACAACACTGAGACTGAAGGTTGCCCTCACAGCCGGTTCCATTCTTCATCGCGTTATTAGGAAGTGAGAGCCATTTCGCACAGAGTGCATCTTTCAGGAAAACTTTTACGCAGCAAATATTAACGAACATCAAGGTGTATCTTACAATGCACAATAAGCATTCTAGGCATATTAAACACTAAATTTGTCGCACAACATATCTTCGTCATTGCGTTACTAACTATATCACTATTTTACTGGCATCTCACGACGAATACAGGAATAGATGAAATACTTCTTACTGTACTACAAAAAACCTTATTAAGAGATATTAAGAGATAAGAGTGCACATTGTTCCATGGGACGGAATTCGGCGATAAGCAGTAGAATGGAATGGTCCTTTGAAAATGCTTTCATAACGCCATAACATGACCAAAGGTAACGAAAAGTATTCTTGTGACGCGGCGCACAGAGAGGCTAGTGGAAGAAGGAGTGCGGCGAGTCTCGATAATGGGACGTTGCTGGAAGGAAGCGAATTAAAGAATGAACGCTGATGCACACAAACATGAAACTTTTTGTGTGCTCGCAAAGTGGCGCAGATTCGTACGTGATGCTAGCCCTCTCACGTATCAGTCATTACAATTACCCACCGAATTAAACGATACTTCACCGCGAAACCAATCTTCATCTCATAATGACTGATGCGTCGCTCTCAATGGTGCCCTCTTTTCCTTCCAACGTCCCCACCCACTGTTAGCGTCCACCCTCTCCCCACTTCAGTTCAATTGCTTTTTTTATGACATACAACAGAGACATTATTCACCCTACTATATGATCGACGGCAGCGCTCAAAATGTCAAGCTCAAACTGCATAGCTCCTCTAGATGCTCAAATATAGTCTCTGTTCGGCAACTCTGCTCTTTCCTTATTGCTTAGTCATACGAAGGACTAGCATCTGCCCTCCGGCTGAGTTTAACGAGCGAAGGTGATTTCTTCCACTTCGCTTGAAAAGCCTACCGTCTAGTCAGTAGAATGTCTTTCTCCATCGCTTCCGCCCTTCCAGTTCCCCTCCCTCCTGTCAATCCAGTGCGTCATACTTAGCAAAGGTAAACAACAAACAAACATAAATGAACAGCGCACTGATGTGCTTGCTAATCGGTGAGAATGCGGGAGAGGTATCCAAGAAAGAAGTAGAGTAGAAGAGGCATAAAATATGATCATTCAGGCAGCACTATGATATAGATGCTTGTTCGGTAGTGGAAAGAACTGTACGAATGCTATATGCTTTTCTTTATTGAGGAAGTGATGCTTTATAAACTTCACGGCTGCGTTCATATATTCATGCTTTTGTTGATTCTTCTTTGATCGGAAGTAAGATGACCTCAACGGTCGCCGAATTCATTTCACTAGTCTCAAAGCTGTTCTTATCGGTCAGTACTACTCGCTTCGCTATTTTTATATTTGCTCTTCGAAGAATAAAAAACAATCCCTTACATCAGAATGTTTTTCGTATATTGGCGCTGTGCTCGTTCTCGCTCGAATTCAATTGCAAACGATGATGACGATGATTTGTGCTTGATTTTCCGCTCCTCAAACGAGTTTTTGCACCGCTTTATGAACTTGTTTTCGACACTCTCCTCATTCAACATACTCTCTATACATCATTTGCTGCCACACGCCCATTTGTCACATCGCCTTTTGTGTTACTGCTTCATTCGGGGTTTCAATTTTGAAGAGTAGGAAAATTGTTGGTATATAGGGTTTTGCGTTTGTCATAAGTACAGTTCTTGAAGACGCTCTTTCATTTATTCATTTTATCTAAATATGTAAGCTGTGATCCTAGCAAGATTTCTCGTTGAAATCGTCGTAAAAATAATATTTTCGATTGTTCTATTTCATGGAAATTCAACAAGAAAATAGATTTGCTAATCGATTCTTATTTGAAGAGAAGTAAACAAATACACTTTTGAATTGAATTCTTTCGAAATTGAAATTCCAATACGATTTCCAGTGACAATCTGAATCATCGTTTTAATGACGGTTACACACAGGTGTATAGAATTTAATTACATTATTTGCCGTTTGACTTCCATACTGAATCAAAACAGCGGTGCTATACGAAATTCACTGCACAATCGTTCAACGGGTTGCAAAGATTCAAGGATCCTCACAAGCGCAATCGCTAAGCTGTGCAACTTTGATATAGGTTGACTCGAGTTTTGTGTATCCTAACAAAGGGAAATGCCATCGTATAGCCCAATGATCAAATCATTTAAACGGTTATGCTCTCATTTAGGGATATTCGAATTGCTACAGCTTATTAGATCAAAGCTTCTTTTGTTCAAATCACATATTTATGTAACATAAGAAAAATCGCTCGTATTATATAAATATGTGATTTGACCAATAAAATAGGAAAGAAGAGAAGAAAGTGTTTTTTGGGCATATGGGTATATTTAAAACAACTATCATTTCGTTTTATAACGGTGAACCCTAACGTTCTGAAATTGTTTTAGAAAGAGATCGAATCAAAAAGTGGTGATGAAGAATGAGAAAATTGCTTGTTGATGTAAGACTATAAGTGCAATAATTTCAGTGGCACTCGAGTAACGGAAGATAACCAGTAGATACAAGTTTCATTCCCACTTGCAAATTCAATGAATTTCGTATTCATAAAACCGAGAAAGGGAGTCAGCAGATCGAAATGTTTGCGATCTCGATGTTTTCATTCTGGAGAGGATTAAATAGAGCAAGAAAAATCAGCTATTTCCCACCATTTCGTATATGAAGAATGAAACAAAAAATTGATGAGGTATTATGTAATGCAATCGACCGCATCGCTCTATTCGGACGGCTTAGATGCTCGAATCTCGCATAGAGGTGCAATAACTCATTTAGAGCCCTAAGTAGCCGTCCACTTTTACCGTAGCATCTAAATCGTGATGTGTAGCATACAGATAACAAAATTTTTACCATAGAAAATAAAGCCTATTGCAGCTAAATAGCAATCAATCGATATCGAAATATCAGCAGAATTCCGCATATTGTTAGGAAGTTTTTCATAAATGTTTGCATCGCAATAAATGCCACGCCAATTTGGCATTCCTGCAATATGTCGTATTTGCTTTAAACAGCCGATAAAATATAATGTAGGGCTGATTAAGTAACACCAAAACGGACGTTGTTTGAAGTGGAAGAAGAAGGCATGGAATGTTTCACTGCATATTCATCATAGCATGAGCACGACAACGTCCATATCGATGCTCTTGTTTTATTTCCAAAATGCACTTATATTTTACTTCAAGCATTTCGCTATTGAAATTGTCTGAATACACCACCACCACGTTAATATCTACATGTACGTGCGCATAAACAAACGTGAGTAAACTACCTTTCCTCTTCGTATTGAATGATCACTCTCATGCTTAAATCGGAGAAGTTTAGCGTTAATATGAACGTCCTCTGCAATCGCATTTCTGTTTTCTCATTGAAAGAAAATAAAACGCTCTAAAAGCATAGATGAGAATAGCTATTCATTGCCTATACACCTCATTCCTCCCAACATCGCCAATAAAATAAACATTTGAAAACAATTTCAACAAAAGCACCATGCAGAAAAATATGCAAAGTATTCACACTTTGAACTCGATCGTATCTACGAAAAGGAATTAACCACCTTACGATTTTTACTTGGGTGATAATTTGAACAAGATGAAAAAAGAGGCTGACTTAAGAAGTTACAGCCTACACTAAAGCTCTAAATCAAAAAAGCTGCGTTCTTGACTCATACTTCTCACCCATCTATCTACTTTGTGGATTGTTCGGTTCACTTACCGCTTCCTTGTAATCTCCAGAATAGTCAAAAGACATTTAGACGTTTCGATTACGTCTCGTACAGAAAACTTTAGAATCTACAAATGCATTCAACGATATGAAACCTTATGTTTAGACCTATCATGAGCAGTATGTGATATATGGAACATTACGAGGCTATAAGAACGTTAAATCTAAAAGATCGAAGGAATACATAGAAATTGGAAGCATTACAAATACATGCAAATAGGCTGAATAAGTTATACTTGTAACAGGAAATAAATTGCAAAAGAGCGACCAAATATGTAAACACCGATGAAGTTGCATCCGAGCAGACAGTTTGTAGAGTGATTGTGAAACTTAACCTTATCGAGAAAAATTCGTTGATAGTTTCGGCGCATCTTTTCACTCCTAATTTCTTCCTTAAATGAGGCTTACTAAAGACTCCCAATGGGTGCATCGAAACAATATTTGTCCTACCAAGAAACTACGCATGCAAACGCCTCGAACATTTAATCAGTTGCCCACTGTGGTAGAATATTGAAGGATCCTGATAGAAATAAAACAGTACAACGGGTAGGAAATGGTGACGGCCGTAAATGAGCAAAACTAGGAGGGAGAAAGCACTTGACGATGCAATCTCACAATGGATGATAGAGATAAAATGAAAAAATGCGGAAGCTAGTGAGGGCATTGAAGCGGCGTGAAGAGTGTGGTGCGCAAACTAGAGGGCATTTATCATCAGAAGCGGGCAATTTGAGCACGAATAAATCCGTAGACGGGAATCGAAACTTTATTCGCACCACCGATATGCTGCACACTTAAACAACACAATATTCCCATCTCTCACAAGGCTACCAACCTCATGCTAAGCCCTCTGTCTATGCGATCGTCTAAGCAGAAGTCAGTAACTGGTTTGTTACAAGGCAACCAATTAGGTCCGATGATCAGGAACTTCTCGGCGGCGTATCCAGCCACCCTCTTGATGGAGGTCATGAGCTTGAGATGTAGTCTTCAGTGGCCATTCTCTTGGCCTCAAAATATTTTCTACCTACATTTGTATCGTCGATATTTCGGTGCGTTGCGGCCTCATCATTAGAACGATGAATTTGCAAATTTGGACACGAAAGCTTTTCCGCAGTACGCAGCCGCTATATACTTATTTGCTTACCAAGGCAAATACGACGGAAAGAGGGTTCATTAATCAACGAACTTTTCGATCTCTTTGCACGCTCGCTCCTTAGCTGTTTAATTCATGAGGGCACTAGAAAAGCAACACATGGACGATAGGTGGAGATATACAAGGTATTGTTGATGGCAGAAACCCTTTCCTCCTTCCAATCCCATCGAAGAGTTCAAGATGGATAGCTTGACAGGCAGAAATTTCTTGTGAATTATAACCGCTAGCATAAAAAAGATTTTAAAACTGCAACAAGGTGCAACATCTATGCAATACCGTATCATCAATGCTTAAAATGCTTCCTAATATGGAATTGAAATGTCGCTGTTTGCAAGTGAGGTAAGCAATACAGATTGCTGCAGCTCAATTTGCAACGATGGTCGCAAACTTTCCATTAAGAAGTATAATGAAAGCTACAGCAAAAAACCTAAATTGGATGAAAAGCCTGAAAGATGATCGAAAGTGAAGAAGGCAAGGAGAACGAAGAACACAACAAGATTTGCAAGTACTCGACTAACCTAACGCTTGGCAAGCTACGGCCCACTTTAACACATAGTATTATCCACACTGCTAAGTATTTCAAGATGGCAGAATATTGCACTGCCAATATAACTGTTAGACCGTAAAAATGCTTATTGCCATCTCAAGGTTCCAAGAATGAAACGGCTAATACCATTCGTCTGGCAATGCACTCATCGCCCAGTCGCGCTCTCTTCATTGCAACTCTTTCTTCATGCCCTAACGCTAATAGCAACAGCAGGTGGAGTTTTAGGTTAGCGCTAAAATGACTGGTTAAAGCGATGCCCGAAATGGTCAACCATGCCCGAATTTCTGCGTTCTCGAATTAGATGAATAAAACGACATAAATTAAAGTGCAGAGAGTCAAAGATTCGCTTGTTTTTCAATTATAAATAATAAAAAAGAGTTTGGAAGGCTCACAGAGCGGTCTCGTCGATCGCCATCAATTGAACATTAACCAAAATTGCAGACACCTGCAAAACTTCTAGTGAATTCCGGATGCTTTTCTCTAATTGAGGAAAGCTTATGAACAAATTCTGCGCGAAATTTCCGAACGTTTTGCGGCGCGTGCATTCGCTGAGTTTTTATCTGCTTCATGGAGTTCACCTTTACTGACGTATGAAACACGGCAATCGTTCAATGACAATTCACGTTTCATTTAAGGCAACCTAATTCAAGCTGACACTGGGAAGCGCTTATTAATTTAAACTTTTTTCATTCACTACAAATTCATCTGTGACCGACGCTTCTCCCCATTAGACTGCAAACTCCTTACAGCAACTGTCGTTTAGACATTGCGTTTTGGCCTTTTCTACTCATTAAGGAGTTACTATTAAGGTGAAGCACGATGTGAAAAAATGAAAAGTCCGACGTCACTTATATAAAATAACATTCGCGTTTTATCCCTTTATATGAAATTTTACAATTAAATTGATATACTTTAAGGTTCGCAGAGAACTGCAGGACCATATATATGAGAGTTGTACAACTGAATCTTTTCTTTGTGATTGGACCACAATTTAAGAAACAATAACTGATGTGGACGGGAACTTTACAGTGAACTGGAAGCACCATTTTCAATGAACGGACGCCTTTTATCAATTTTTGCAAATTTACAATGGCAAGGAGCCTTGTGGTAGGCAATGCCTCTGGGTCTATATACATGAACTTTCTAACGCTACAGCAACTGAGGCCATAGTGAAAAACTTGTACGCTGTACAGGCGGTCAGTTCAATTAGAACAAGAGTGCAAGATTGCACACGCACGGTTATTTGATTGCACTCATGACACATGTTGATTTGATAATGAACACTGCGAAAGCACTTATGAGTTCAGGTTTTAAACAACTTTTAACTCACGAAACTGTATTCATCTCATTAGACTGCAAACTCCTTACAGCAAATGTCGTATATATATATATATATATATATATATATATATATATATATATATATATGCCACAGTGTTTCGTAGAAGCGGAAACTCGATTGTGTCCATAACTCCAACACGTATGTAGATATGCTTACAATTATAAGCGACGACCACCACTTAGTAGACTTCGCTTTTGGGTCGTCGAACATTTGGGTGTAGTGTACCTCGAACATCCATAAAACTCCTCTCAGAATTCAAAAAAAATTAGCCGCGCGTCCTAAGAACAAACTTCGGAAAAAAGCAAAACACTTACCGGAAGTATTCGAGCTTCATGCATAAAATGCATTCCAAGTTATTACGTTTTATCTTAATAAACCGGAAACAATTTCGAGCTAGTCGAACGACTGCATTGATTGCTTTTTCAGTCGTCAATAATTATATGTCAACTTTCCGGATCGGCACGCCTTCTCAAACACTGGTCAGCAGATTTCAGGCAATGGTTCATAGGAAGACAGAGAGCACTTGTTTCAAACTTAGAAAATCTTAGCAATACACATAATGATATGTACAGGCGGAGACTGCAGCAAGTCATGGCAATTAGCAGCTATATAAGCATTTATTATCGGAATTGCATGCACTACACATATAGGACAGATATGTAAAGGTTCTCGAGAGGTAAATGAAAAGCTGAATAGCCTTAAAATTTGAAGGAAGCGATGAACGAAAGATGTGTAGCTGGACATGTGAATGCCGTCTTTGAAGCCACTGCTCACTTCGATAGTCTTGTTCTTAATATGTATTGTTGCGCGCAACATCCTTAGTTCTGGACAGCGGCTCGTTTCGCATGGTTGCTCGCCTTATCAATACGCATATCGCGTAGAGAATTTATTACGCAACCCGACCCTAAATCCATGATTCAATCAACGGCGACGCATTTTCCCTCAAAATAGCCACCCTTTAAACTTTAGTCATGCATATGGGGAAATCTCTGTTGCAACTAGATAAACGAATCTATAAAATGCTCAACAAAAGATGCACCAAGTTTCCCATGATGTTTTATGTGAGAAAGGAATAGGCGAAATAGAAAGGTTCAAGCATAAAAAGTGAGATTAGTCAGAGAATAACAAATTCGAGGAGTCGATAAACGCTCCGGCAGTCTCATTCAATAGTCAGAAATTACGGAAATTTACGGTGACAACAATTAGTAAAATATGCTATACAATTCATTTGGCATTTTGACTGAAATGACAGCTTTCTACATCTATAAATTTCCTATAAAATGTTTATTTCCGATTCAAGGCAACAAAATTTGCCAACTTTTGTGCATGTTTCATGTTAAATGAATTTACTGCTATCTTTGTTCGTTTTACGTGAAAAAAAAAACATAAATATTTGTTTCTGTCACTGCAAACGATGACATCGGCTCTCAAATCTTCACTTTGATTGCAATAAGGAACATCATATCAGTACTGCAAACTTTTTTTGACCACCTGTTGACGCAAAGAAGGAAGAAGAAAGTCTCCAATTTGGATCACTTCACTGAAAGTTTTCCTCCCTTTAGACTATCCTATTTGAAACTCCTTACTTTGAGAGCAGGTTTTTAGTTCCATAGGAGGGATTATTTATGTTCGTTTCTCGTACCCTGACGCATCTATCTCCAAGTACGACGGACGGAATTCACGCTTCCCTGAAGGAGTGTCGCTGCTTAAGACGAAAACAATGGAAATAGATGACCATTAATGCTAACAGATTGCAAACTGCAAGACGCTGCTCATGCATTGAAACGCCATATTGGGAGCCAGAGTGGCGATTATTAAAGCTCTGATAAATGAAGCACTGTCCCGCGAGGCATGCCTTCGCAACCCCGTCATACCACTGCCCAACTACATATCTGCAAGACGCTGCTACTATCGTCCTCCTTGCATGATTGTCTCAGATAACGAGTCCGCCAACGACAAAATGTTTTACGATCAACAATCGGCTTAGCTCTTAGCGTTTTGCATATATGTTGTTGCGAAATGGAAATTCTCTGACCTTATCTCGTTGAGTAACTTGCACTAGTAACGAGTGCCATAACAACAGCGCTGAAAGGTCTACTACCCTCTATCTTTGGCGCTGCCCATACAGGACTCAGAGAAGAGAGCTAAGCTCTAGTTGGGAACCGGAGAAGTATACGCTCAGTCGTTCTATTTAGCAGATTATTTATTGAGGATTATTCTGAGGAAATATCACCAAACGTTATGTATATGTCGCTTAGTGATTCCTTTCCATCTTCAAAACCATCATCTCATGAGAGGCTTTCCAACGGTTTTCAACAATACAGTTCATCATCTGCTCCAAATTCATCATTTTGGGAGCTTATCGTTGAAGCATAGCGATATATTATTGCTTTCTACCACGGCTGTATTGTCTGATTCTAATATATAAATGAGAATATTAACTTTTTAGCAGTGCAAAAGAATACTGTTTACTCTTGACCTATGAAAATAAGCAAAGTGTCTAAAGCCAGCAACATTGGATTGATTCATGTCAAAATCGGGCCTCCAAACTTTCCAACCGGCTGCCGAAATGTCGCGTTTGCAGAGTTGTGGTCGCGCCTTAGAAACACATTCATGAGCGCCGCCCCTCTCAATTTGACATATGATTAACGACATCTTCGGGCACAGATGGATGACATTTTTTCGACCTTTACATGTTGCAGCGATCAACACAAATATATGCCGAATATATCCAGAAGCCATCTTCACCTGAAGCAGCTGCCAAAAAAAGCACGTTCGTTCAGATGTGTGATGTTCACTTCGAGCGGCACTTTAGCACAATGCCTCCGCCCCATCCTTCAGAAATCATTGCATAATGACCGCAATCGCAAGATGCTACTATCAGTTGGTGAGCTCCGGGCAGGCTTTTATAACTTATATCGAACATAAATGCTGAAGAAAAATGTAGCTATCACGAACACACACCTTCATGATCCTCCAATGTCAGCTTAGGCCTCACTTGATGGTGGTACACATAGCGCTCTCAAAAAACGCAGAAGACTTCACATCCGTATTGGCCAAGCCTGTCCTGCAGAACAATATACTAAGCTGTGCGTAATAGTCAACTCTGGTTCTTGTAATAGCCATCACTTTTAAGCAACTCATTGAGTACGCATTTCGTGAGCCTTTTGAAACATGAGAACAGGTCTCATTCTCTTCATTCCAATAATTACACCAAATGTCCTTCGCAACTTTATAACATACTCGAGATCTCTCGCGATTTCGCATCAACCGAAAATGCAACCCTGTGGAAACAATTCAAACTAGCCCACTTGTTGCAGTGATATTGCGCGTACCAACACCTCCACATCGTAAGTCAGAACGCCTCTCCATACCTAACCTTAGGTTCCTTTTCCTTAAGCGCTGATGCAGCTGAATCGGGAAACGTGGAACTAATGGATACGATTGGGGAGGTTCGAGACTTTTCGGTAAGACTATTTTTCAGAAATCATTTACTTCAGCAATTCCGTACGAGTTTTCATTTCACTCCATTTCTAGCTCTTTTCTTGCGTTCAAGAGTGTGAAAGAAAAAGTATTTAGCAAAACTACCGGAAACGAAATCAAACTTCAGGAGTTGGACCTAGAGCGATTGTTTGCTATGAAATGTCTTTCAGGGGAGAATTTTAAGTAATGAATGAAAAGTAAAGACCTCTTTCTCTGTATATTCCATCCCAAAGTGGGTATGACTTTCAACAATACTCTATTCTCTTTTCCGTTCAGCGCAGTTCATTGCGACTGAAATTTCATTCAATGCTTTTAAATGCAAATCGATGATATCGATACACTGTGATTATGAAGAGCATAGCAGCTGCATAATATCTCAAAATACAATTGAACACATATAAATCGCAAACATAGATCTATATTTAAACTTATCATTGGCGAACCATTAAAGAGCAAGCGAAAAGTGAAAACTTAATAACAATAAAATTGGAAAGACTCATTTATGGAAGCGCTATTTGGGAAAAATAATAAAACAGCAAATTTGTAGACACTTCCGACCGAAGCGATTCTTACAGATCGTTTTTAATTGAAAAATGCTTGGCAGCTAAATCGGATGCAATATCTCTCGAGATTCGCATTGAGACAATCGCGTCGAAATGCGAGAATATGAAATCAATTTGTGAAGAATTAATGTCGGCTGCCATCCTCACATGTCTTAGTGAATGCATTGCAAACTCGCCGCCCTATTCCCCAAAAATTGACTATTTATGTCATACTTCAATGTTTGAACGCTTAACGTTAAGCTTTAATCACTCGTTCAGCATTCTTACACGTCAATTCAAACAATTTGCATAGGTGTTCTCCATACTCCAATATCTCATAGCGAACACAAATATCACCAATAATTAATATTATTTGCAAATTTATTAGCGATAAAAAATATAAAAAGATATAGCAGAACGGAATAACAAAATAAACATTAGTGCAGCTATGTGAAAGACAATTCAAAAAGAGACGCACGAAACGTCGCTGAAACACTTGCAATCTTCATCCAATTTCGCAACCTTCTTCGCTTCCAACACGTCGAATTCAAGTCTGTGGAAATAACGCATGGAGAATGAATTGAGGAGAGTGAGTAAAGCCTGTAAGTCGAGCTGAAAGTGAGTCAGTGCAAAATAATTGGAGGCTAAGCAATATTTTTTATTAAATATTCTTGTAAAATTGGTCATAGCCGTACTTGCAGTTTGTTTTACGCACCAAATGTGATGTTCTGCCGAACTCTTTAATTCGTGGATCGCCAACCTCTCAAACAATGAGGATTTCAGTTTGTTAATGATTCCTCTCCTAAGAGACTCAAATGGTCTCACAACGTTCACTTAGTTGACGACTGTCGTTACAACAACTATGTAATCACTGCACATGTTTATTTACATTCCTTCACTAAAAAAATGCAGTTGAATAAAAAATGAATAAGAGATTTGGTTGTCAACAAATGGTTCAATAACCGACGTTTCAGTGCTCTAGAAAGGATTTTTTAACCGCAAAATCTACATGAAAGATAGAGTTATTATTATTATCCATTACTCGTAACATAGCAGCGACAACATACCATGCATATTTGGTAACTCCTCTATAGATGTACTATCACTTCATTGTGCATCTCGAATACCTATTCGCTCCTAAATGAAATGTTCTTTGCATGCTTCGAATTGGCACTCGCTTGTTTTGTTCCCTTCTTTTCATTTATTCGCATTATCAGTTCAAAAGGCCAAATCGACACCTGCACTAAAATTTCCATTTTGCCTGGATTCATCGATTCACAAAGAATTAGCATACTAATGCCTGAGAGAATATTTCTGAATTGCAATAAATTCTTCTGTTGCAGTGAGCTACAGATGCGCAATTTCGGTAAGCAAGGGACGCAGATATCAGATCTTTTACAGATGTTGTAAAGGCATTCACAAAGAGTGTTGAACTGTCATAACGACGTCTTATTAAACATATTCTGGCTCATAACTGCTGCTTCATGATCTCACGTGAATGTGGCGGAAGTTCAAAATTCTTACATGCAAGACTCGTACTGACATCGAAACGACTGGCTGCAATGAATCTTTTAAGCCAAAAATATGGGCTAGCTTTAATATAGATATACAATATGGTCGAAATGCAGGTGGAACTAAGTTTATTCCTATGGCAATACTGCATAATTCTTCGTTCCACTGATCTCATACCTTCTCGAAGGTCGTATAAGTTCCGCTCAAAGGTTTGTATCCGTCGTTATGGTGCAGTTACATCACTTGCGGCAAGTCCGGATTTGTGAGAAACATGTGTTGACTGGATGCCCGCAGCCGTGCTGTTTTCGCAAACATGGATCTGAATGAATGAACGAGTAGGCACCACGATGAGGGATCCCATCAGCTGTATTTTCAGACTGCTGCTGCTGAAATTCTATGCAAAAACAAATTGGGGAAGGAGGGATGGGGACTGGGAGGAGGAAGGCGTGACTCCCGAGAAAATCTACAGTAGTCCTGACTGCAGCGCGAGAACCCGCGCGGTCATCCCTTCAGCTTTCCCCTCCACTTAGCACAAGTGCCAAAATTCTTGTAGCCGCACTAATCACTGATTTTGCAGTAAATAAATCTTGAAAAAACACTTCATATTTTATGAGAGCAGAAGAAGTACAGAAAGAATTTCTCGGTTGCCAAATCACTAAAGCGGTTACGATTCGCAGTAATTCCATGGATCGCTGCAGAGACTCACTAACGGACTTTGTGAAATCGCAGCAAATCTATTAAGACCTCAATTAGCCAGGTGGAATTGCTTGAGACAGTAAGGGCCTCCTGTGAACTACAGCTACAGCCACTCTCTAGCTACAACAATTTATAAATATGAAAAGTTTATCCATTCAGCAAATCGTGAAATGCAAGAAAGTTTGATGTCGCGTCTCTGCCAATAACTTCTAGTGCACTTGAAAGTCAATAAAACTTATTGTTAATATCCGGTAGAAAGCGACCAGATGGACATTAGTGCGTCGAAAACCTTTAAACGAGAAAAAGGAGGGTAGCCCACTTCGTGAATGTATCAATTTTGCAGTCGATCCTCTTAAAGAATAAAGGCCACCAATCACACGGAAACCCTGAGCCAACGTTGACTCAAGAAGGCTCACCAAAGAAGAAACCTTCTTTTAATCAAAATCAGAATCCAGGTAATGCAGCACATATTCGTTCTACCAAAACTAAGCGTTATTACTTACATAAAACAATAAGATAAAACATGCGAAGCAAAAGGAACGCTAGTTAGTTAAGAAAACGAGCTTTTTATGTGTAGTGAACACTAACGAAGTAGTAAAAATGAAAGCATTTCGCACAGCAACATCGACATGGGAAGGCGATTAAAATCTTCTAGGCGGATGATGTACGTTAAGTCATCACAGTTAGTCCGTAGGGTGAGATTATACTTAACTGGAATAAAAGACAGTAAACAATCACCAACTAATGAATACGTCAGTTCTAGCTCCTTAAGCATCGGTGATAAGTAAATTGACATTTCCAAAGGATAGGCAACGACCATATCTTCGAGGAGCCTTTCAACCACAGACTCATGAAAGAGAATATGTGTCGCTAAAAACGACGGTGATTTCGCAAAGAAGAATAACTTGTGTTAACATTCCAGGGCAAAAAAGGTAGAAGAGGAAGACAGAGAACTAAATGGTGTACTCCAGCAGTGCGTTAAGACGAGCTAGGCAAAAACCATGCCAAAAGCGGCGGAAAACAAGGGAGATTTTCAAGTCATCACATTTGGAGCAATCCTATTGGAGACCTCCCATATGTTTTGCAACTCCCTCAGAGTCCGGACGAGTTTGCAAGCCAAGACAAGAGGGACCGCTTGCAATCCTTTTCTTCCATCAGCCGAATAAACGCCCAGAAGGAAAGAAAGAGTTATGCTGAACAATGAAGCTGAGTACTATGCTCTCAACACCCACAAGGAAGCAATAAATTGTTGAAGGAAAAGAGTGCACATAGTGCAGCCGATATATTTAGAGGTTTATACTTCATACTTGTGAGTGCACACCGATAGTTTTTTATGCATAAAATTCGAAGTTGAAACAGAGTTAGCGCTTTAAATTCTTCTGAGATTTCTTTTATTTTGGTTCCAGGGGTGTTTTTTATTGTTATATATTTGGAGTGGTTTGTTTTGCCTTTTTTTTATGATTTCATAAGAGTAATTATTCAAAGCCACAAACCTAAAAATCACTATAAAAAACAAAACTGGCTCAAAAAAATACAAAGAAAACAACAAAACATCTAACAAAGCCACAAACTACTTATGATTTTTTCGAATATCCTACATGTTGTTCTTTGGTTCCGTAGGCGCTGTATGGACAAAGCGGCAACTTTTCGCCATCTGGGATTTTCTATATTCAAGCAGACCCACGGCACCAACCAAAATCGAAGACCAGTAAGGTCTCATAAATTCTTAGACGATGGCGATTCGAGCTCATTTCATTCAAAGGAGGATCAAACATAGTTATGCAGCCAATAGCAAGGGTCGAGTGAACAACTTAACTACATAAGCCAAGGACAAGCTGGAATAACATGAAACTACGCCATACGAAGAAAAACGCAAAATAAGTGCATCATACTGGATTAAAGCACGCAGCACATTAACTCATAGACGAGTACTGAATAAGGGACGAAGCCAAAGAATAATTTCAGTTGCCTCTCTCAAATCGAAAATAGGCAAAATACGTGTTCGAAAACGCCGAACTCAAATACGATAAAACTTTTCAAATGGAAGTTCACTTACCCTCCAGTCTCTTCTCCTAAGGATTAGGTTTTGCGAAACATCGCTTTATTTTTTGTAGCTACGTGGTTCTTATGCGTGCTTCATCTAGAGTGCTGCGCCACTTATTGGCGAGTTGTTTTGCGTATACATGCAAGAATCTTTCATGAACAATAAGGACTAGAATAAGCTTGGCTTTATTAGGGGTGTTTTACCTGATTTGCATACAGCGCTGTGTCTTGTTCAAATAAAGCTACGGTGGGCTAGCAGTTTTTGAGAAACTGTGGTCTTGGCTCTTTATTGCGCTGGAACACAAGTTTTCGGCAGAGCAGCTGCCCCTGGAGTCTAAAAAATGCGTTTGCGCAAGATACATTCGAGCAAATGGCTTAGTATAATCGCTATGAGATTCTTTAAAACTGAATGCTAATGAAGAGCATTGGCTTCAGAAATGATGAAAGAAGTTACTTTGCATTGTTTTTGAATGGGTAAGCTGTAGTAGTGCAAAATAAAGATGAAAAGGACGCAGCATATTCGCAGATTCGCTTTTGCTCTACGCAAGTGATGGCAACTGAAGGCAACAGCGAATCGGAGGCTGTGAGCTAATCACAAATTTTATTGCGTTGAAGGAGAGTACAACTGGTGAATTTTTCAATGTGGTACAACGTAATTTAGCACATTCTGAGAAATTTTTTCAATGATGAAGTATAACATAATACAACTCGCGAAAGACTGAACTGGGTATATCATTGCAGAATTCAGAATTTTAGTGCTATATATATATATATATATATATATATATATATATATATATATATATATATATAGCCTTTAAACCTTCCGAGGGACCAGCATCGGTCATAGATGCTTAAAAAATCAAAAGAGCGATAGCCTAGGCAAGAGAATGTCACACCACTAGGGGATGCGAAAGGAATGCAGTTTCCAGCAGACAAGCTCGCCGGACAGAAGTTACAGAAAACGGGGTGGTAAATGCTCTCAATAAAAACACTACATATCTCACCGTTCGGAATATGTGCATATGCGCAAACATTAGTCACAAAAATGCGTCTATGCTAAAACTTGCAAAACTCTAATAAATCGCGATTTCTATCAATTCCGTATTTCAGACAGCGTGCGCGGTGGACAGCGAGCACTCTCATTGAGCATGCAATTTTAAATCGCCGGTCAAATTGGAGCACTACAGAAGCAGAGAGTGCCGTTCATATAGTTAGTGCTCGTTTCAGTTCATGAAGCTTACCTGCTCTAGGTCGGAAACAAAGGAGTTGATTGCATATTTTGATACACCTTTATGGCATTTACATAACTTCTACTTCGAGAAGATTGTGAAAGCGGTGTAAAATCTACATTTTGAAGGCGCATTTTGTACTAGTGGAAAGTGCCGTCATCAGCAAAATTGTCACAGCAGCTGCATCGAAAACCGTTCACAGAGTATTTATTGCTCTTATTTCTTAGATTATCTCGTAAATATTAGACGCAATTTTTGTTTAAAATCCTCGTCTTTCAATTTTAATGTATCAAAGCGTGTCTAAAATCTAGGTGAACCATTCTTTGCCAAAATCTTTGTCTGTCCAAACGTGACAATTTGGCACTTCTCAACCAACCAAGTCAGGCAATCATTGCTTGGCCACATATGGGAGGCTGAATTAATTTTGATGGGGCTATATACTTCACCAATTCAAAGCTCTTGAGAACCGGCTCCACGCAACGGTCAGAATAGTTCAAAAGTTCGTTCTGCAATGCCTAGCTTTCCTTGTAAACTTGTCCTACTACCAGCCCGATCTTCCGCAAAACACCAATTATTGTATCTTACTTCCATATGCCAGATTATCGCATCTAAATTCATTAGTGGTGAGTGCAAACAACATTTATCCTGCGAGCGAATTAACCGTATAAATACTTAAAAAACTAGAACAGTTACCCGCTTCGAAGGCAGTTGGAAATTCGGCTAGAAATAAAGCAGTATAGCAGGGGTAATGCTAGGGGGAGAGGGGGGAGGGAAGCTGTAAATGAGCAAAACTAGGAGGAAGAAAGCATTTGACGATGCACTCTTATAATGAATGCTAGAGATAAAATGAAAAAATGCAGAATCTAGCGAGTGCATTGAAATGGCATGAACAATGCGGTGCGCAAACTAGAGGGCATTTATCATAAGAAGCGGACAATTTGAGCACGAATAAATTCATAGACGGGAATCGGAACATTGTTCGCAACACGTATGCGCGATACTCGTTCACAAACAACAGTGCATTCTTATCTACCAGTAGCTAGCAACACCACCGACCTAATGCTATGCCCTCTAGCTATGCGATCGTCTGAGCAGATTTCAATAAGTGGTTTCCTATAACTCTAATGATTCCGATCATCAGGGAGTTCCCGCCGACATTCCCAGCCACCCTCTTAATCTTGAATCTGAGATGTGAACTTCTGTCGCCTTTCTCGTGACAGCGAAGCATTTCTTATCGGCGTTTGTTTCGTCGAAGTTTCCGTGTTCCACCACATTGCTGATAGAGCGGTGAGGTTTCCATTTTTTATGCGAGGCGTTCAGATAGCGAACTAAATGATCCACACGGCGAAAACGGTGCTTTCCGATAAGGAATATTTTGATTGTTATGCCTCGTTACTAGCAGTTTAGGTGATGAGGTTGATAATAAAACGAGAAGACCTATAAATGGTAATATGCAACTGCTTATTGATGGGCGACTATCCAAGAGTAATAAATTGAAAGCCGAGCCATGTGAGACGACATAAAACTATAAACAAGTAGTCATAAAAACAACTTTCATTAAAGGGTCTCTATGTTCATATAGGGAAAAACTAAGCACTGTGATAGCCTTCTGAACAAGATTGAGTAATTTGATGATCCGTATCCAAGCGCATACTTAACCTATAGAAGCATGTAGCGAACACAGTATATTTTTCCGTCATTGTTCTTGGACGTTCAAGTTGATAAGTTTTCTAGAAATTTAAGTGCAGTAAAATATGTAAGGAATAATTGTTGCAAATGACGTATTTTTGAGGATGATCTCAAATGGGAAATTCAACGCCTAGTTGCATATATTAAGGGTAAATACGATGCAGGTTGTTGTAACATATGGCATGGTGCAGTATTTTTAGCCATTTATAGATGTAGCAAACGTAATGACTACAACATGCATAATCGGTCCTCCACCCCTATTCATCCCGTTCAAAAATACAGTTGTTAGCCTAATAGAAAGCCCAGATAGAAGAGATTGTTCTCAACTTGAGCGTTTTTCTCATACTGATATTACCGCATTTCATATTTGAAGTGAGAATCCTCAAAACTTAACCATATCAGATTTCGTTACATTTAAACTATCAAGAAGAATATTTGTTAATAGCACTGCTATTCAGTGAATCGATCGTGATTAGCTAATAGATATTGGTGATCACTAAATTTGATAGCTAGCGCTAATCGGTGCCCTTCCAGATTTTACCGGTATGGTTTTTGTCTTCCAATGTGGAACCCATTTACGGCCGGTATTAGCATTCAGGTTCTCTGTAATCGCTTAGAAAGCACAAGCACTGAGCTATTCCTAATTTCTCTTTTTCCTTCTAGGACCATTTGCCACCTACTGTACCCATACGATTCCTAAGATTGAAATCACCCTCTCGACGGAAGATTCGATACAATACACATGCGATTTTGTGAGAAAGTACGGAGTCAGACCGCAGCATACACAATGAAGTTCATTTATTACTCACGCTACGCACGTATTGAAAGGTATTGAGGCTTCTTTGCATTTTAGGAAACAACTGTTTATTTGCATTTTTGTTATTGGCAAAAGCACTTTTTACCTGACTCCTGCAGTAAAGGAGTACCCTATACTCCATCCCTCCCTCCAACCCCTCTCAGCAGCCGACGCCTTCCAACCGGAAATGGTTCTCCACTCATTTATGTGGACATAAGTGAACATAAGCAGCGAATGTGCGCTCGGTTGCTTATGTGACATGTGAAGCGATGTTCAGAAAAGTGTCGTTGGACTCGTTTCAAAGGTCACTTCTGCTCGGTCCTTTCCACTTACTTTATCACTATTGTATCTATCACGAATTAAACTGAGGTTAAAATCCCTGTTAAAGAATTCGCTGTATTGTTGAAATTGGGCCGAATTCTCGGAGTGCCCACTTGCAGCTGATTACATAAAGCACCATAATTTCGCTCTTATTTACTAATTAGAATATGAATGAGGACAAGACAACCCTTGCTCAAGTTATGAACGTCGGCACGATAACCCTTGTTCAAGAAATGAATGAGAATAGTGTAACTTCGTAATTACGTAATTTATAGGGCGATTTGAGATTTATATTTCCAAGTTTCATTGAGAGCAATGTCGCTGTTATATCGAGCTTTTTACTGGACGCTCCAAACTTGTTTACTATTGTAGCCGTTTTTGAAAGATGTGACCAATTTTATCTTCCTCTCTTTCCAATGTGCAGCATCAATGCTCCATATTTGCCCCCAAATTTAGCATCACTAATATATGCTATGAGTGTCGGAAGAACTTTCATTTGCATAATTTCATAAATTTTAAGTGATAACGTTCAACGCTAACAATGAATAGCACTGAGAAGGTCTGCGAAAAACGATGTATCGCAATGTCATAACTGAAGGATCATGAGTGAGATCGTTTGAGTTAAATGCATTTCGTCAGTGGGTCATTACGCTCTTTCTTCGATCAGCGAATGTTTTATTTTCTATTCTACTTCAGTAAAAAGGGCTGTTAAAGAAAACACTCATAGAAATCTATCAAACAGTTTCTTGAGAACGACCTTCATTAGATGAATTTCGAAAAAAAGGGAAATTATGTGGTTTTCTTTAAAAGATCTCTAATACAAAACGTTTCCAAGTTTCACATAGTCCCTAAAGTCATATCTCTTTCTATTCCATGAATTTTGAGCACTTGAATTACGAAACATAATTCTATAATAAAGCACTGAAGGAATGATTTTTCGATTTCGAATGCAATATGGGAAAAGTTTTCGTGTTGGATGTAGTGAATGAATGTTTTTTTTTTTTTAAATAGAACAATTTTTCAAACAGTCCTCAATCCATTAAATTTATCAGACGTCTTTTCTTTTATTTTGAAATTAAAAGCATTTTGTATAAACCATAAATGCACTTGTATAGATAAATCGTAAGCTTGACGCATGGAAAAAAAGTTTAGAGCATGAATTGCGACCATATATAATCGAAAGGATATTGTTTGAAAAGCAATCTCTTCAAAAACTTTTCTATTTGAACCTTCCTTCATTGAGTCCGCAATCATTCCTCTGAAGACCATTGGTACTTTATCACCAGCAATTACTTAGTAAAGCTTATTTTGTACCTCAACTGAAAGTAAACAACTCGGTTGGCGTGCAATGCGAACGATTTAGTGCGATGGCCAAGTAAATAACGTTCGGCGAGCGATGTATAGTGCTGTTCGGGTGGAGCAGCCAGTGCTTCGTGCAGGAATTGCGTCGATCGATGTGAAAGCCATAGCTGTTAGGCTAGTGCACTAGGTTCGCTGTCTCCTTTGGCCCCTGGAAACAGCAAGCGAGCTTGGCCGGGCATAAGCGAGATGGGGAGCAAGCTGGCTTCAAAAAAGACAGTCAAGCTACGGGCCGCGCTGGCGGGCTTATCCGCCGACTTAGAGCTTAGTGATGATGGGCATAGGCCATCCAGCTAGCCAGGCCGCTGGCCGAATTCAACGACGTCCTAATGCCTCCAAGATGCACGTCTCAAAGCTGGGCGCCAGTGGAATGTGAGCTTATGCGCTCGAAGACGCAGTTTGCTGCCATCGGAAGCGGATAACGCAAATGTCGCCTCTTCGAGGATTAGCTTCATCCCACTCCTTCAACCTTCCCCACTCCCTCTTCCCATCTTTTAAAAGTCGCAATATTCAACTGCTCAACACCATATTCAGCTTATTGTTCTTCGGCAAAAAACCTTCGTTTGCAAAGTGAACATCCATTATTATTCATTATTGCTACCTTGTATAGCATCTGCTCCTAAAATTTATCATATTTCACTTTACTGCATTCTTCTTATAGGTCTTTTGCAGTAATTGTGTTGATGTGCTGACATTTCATTTGTATCCCTTGACCAACCGTCGCTCCAAGTTACCTATGTGACAATAAACGAAGGATAGGGCTATTGCGTCCGCTCTGACGTTCACTTTTCTCCATTGTTCTCCCCCACTCCTCCCCCCATCTCCTTCATTCTTCCCATCACATTGTTCTCATTCACAAAACCATTGACATTTCATAGCTTTGGTATTTGAATATCAAAGACGTTCGTTCAGTATTTGATTGATGATCTGCAGCAATATGCTACTGCATTATTTAGTTTTGTTTGGGGCATTGGCTGCTACTGAGTGAGATAGTTCATTATAAAAATGCAATGCCTTTTGGGAATAGATGAGAGGTGTTCGTGTGATTCATAGATCCTCTCATGCTTTTTTGTTGTCTTTTAAAAACACCATGTTAAATTGAAAGTGGATGTTTTTAAAATACTTTCAAAGCTCACAATTTGTGCTTTGCAGAATACGCTTCTGGCATACATTTTAGTCATTATACGCAAAACTTATAGTGGCTCGAATATATGTCCGCAAAAATAGTTAGGAAGCGCGCCAGAAGAAATAGTATTTTGTGCGCCTTTTAAATCTTCTATCTTCAATTCTTTTGATGCTGATAAATCGAATGGAAAAATGATAGTAGGAATCCTACGTTGTGCAGTGTATTATACCACCAAATTCTAGCTTCATTAGCTGCTCGGCTGAAACCACTGAACAGACAAACGCAGATGCAAATGCGCACGCATGCGATATTCGTATAATAAGCACTGCGGGCACACCTTCACAAAAGTGCATAAAAAGTGGACCAAATGTGATCGGAGCACATGAGGTGCATGTACATGTATGAATAGAAGCAACGAAAAAATAAAAGTGCTTGATTGCTGGCGATGCAACAGGTGCTGCACAGTCACCATTTAGTGTTAGCCACAGTAGTGCTGGTTGGCCACATATAAGTACAATGAAGATTAGGAAGGTTATAACGGTAAATTAATGCATAAAAGTGAGAAACCTAAGCTACTAGAAGCGAAATTCTTCTCTGTCGCTAATAAACCAGGTTTTTTTTTTTAAAGCAACCGTCATGCAATATGGATGTGATTTCCGCTTGTGCTTCGGTTAACCGCATCAGCTCGCTTTTGATAGCTTATATTGTTGAATTACCATAATGTACCCACTTCCTTGTGCTCTTGTTGCGGTTATACATCCATTTGAATCTCCACCTCAACTCTTATTAGCTAAAGAAGTTGCATCAATTCTTTGAGAATGACCATATTGCATAGTTCAAATTTCGCAACCCAACCCTACGGCATGAAACAATCGTGCAGCAAGAACCCAAATCAAATAGGAAGGCTTTATCGTTAGCACGTGAAATACAATTCTAGAAGTGCATAGTAAAGAATACAGTATGAATGAATGAATAAGTAGGATATCTAGCTTGAAACAGAGTGCAAAGAGGGCAAGAATTAAATGCAGCAATATAACGATTACCAATTCGAATTTACGAATATAAACGTTGAGCCGATGTGACACGAATCAAGGATACAGCTAATTATTTGAGAGGGATATTTATCAAGCTAATTGCTTGTTGAGCTGAGAATACTAATCATTTTGGTCTAAAATCGGGCCACTTTTCTTGAGAAAATGATGACTTTACTGATAAAGTTAAATGATTTTGAAGGAAAATAAGAAAAAGCTTATTTCATGGAATGATAAAGCTATCTCGTGTATTTTTGCAGCAAAAATAAGGAAAAATTTAAAATCTGTTCCACAGTCGGTAAAGGCTTCTCAAATGAGAGGTAAAAAGTGAAATTCCGGCATCCCTAATTCCCCATCATCCATGAAACCATTGGCTGTGCTCAGAGTCGAATGTCATAGATACCAAGAATGCTGCACTTGTATTACGGCTACATTTGAATGCATACGAATGGCGCTGTCATTTTATCCTTTTCAAACAGCTTAATGAGATGAAAAAAACAATTTCAGGTAGCGAAAGCGTGATAGTCGATAGGTGGTGCTGCGAGAGGACGCTCGCAAACGCGTGTTGCTATTCCAATAAATGCCCTTTATTAATCCTGACATGCAGAAGCTCGTTCTCTTTGGTCCCCATTGATCAGCACTGCGGCCGTTGCTGCTCGGTTCTGAACCAGGCAGCTGGCCCTAAGCCTAACTAACTTTCCTTCGCGCAAGGCGTTTTTGACCGATTCGAAACCATAAACCTCCAAGCCGATGAGAAAAAAAGGCGAGGATGCCGTATTTATGCATTATTTTGTGGACGATATTGTTCATGCAGCTGAAGCATTCGGCATGTAACAAAGATGCGAGTCGTCTTTTTGAAGATTTGTTGGCTGATTACAATAAGTTGGTGCGGCCAGTGGATAATAATAGCGAAACACTGATCGTGCGCTTCAAGTTGAAACTCTCACAGCTGCTCGACGTGGTAAGTGCCAGCTTCTTTTTTTTTTCAAGTTCTGGACTAGGTGCAGATTTTTTGTGAAGGTAGCGCTCAGAGGGTTTTTTAGAATGAAATAACGGTGCGAAAAAACCGCGTGACGAAAAACAACGAATAAAGCTTTCTTATTATTACCTCATCGATATATGAGTATATGTCTCACCATGATTCATAGAGCAATTAAACGGAGGCAGTGTTCCTTGATCGTACTTCTTTTAATAATAAAAATTTCGGCGCCTCGTTGAGCAATGCGCTTCGCTTACGATTAAGAGTGATGAAATTCTGTAGTGCATTGGAACGCACCAATAAGTGCTGAAAAATATTTCTCTTCTGAGAAAATTTGCTTTCCCTACAAATTGTATTTTCTTGCGACATTTGTGTAATTAATCGGTTGCGTCCACTGTTTTTTTTTTTTTTTTTTGATTTTGAATATTGATAGGGTTAGCGGGGATCGTTTTATTTGATGAGTTGAAGTGCAAAAAGCACATACCACTCTAACTTCTTTGTCACATGACGTCAAATTGAATAAAGAATTATAGATTTTGGTGTTTCGTTTGACTAACTGCAATGCATATGAAAAATGTAAAGAGGTCCGGAAATGCATAAATCGTTTCTAGTGGGCAATGGCCGCATTTTTCTGGCACACTGAAAGTTCATGTTCAAGTTTTCTTTATCCCTTTAACGCAGGAATTGAGTATGTTCCTCTTTAGTATTATTAGGCATATGTTCGCGTGCCTCTCTCTCCCACGTTACTAAAAATATTGTTAATTGCTATGCGTCAAGAGTGAAATGACCACAATTGAATGATGCAACTGACTCGTACGCGTTAACTGTATGGACATGTAAACTAGGAGATTAGCAAGGCGCATTTCAGTTGCATGCGTCGATAAATTTGACCAAAACTTATCGATTGTCCTAGACACACGCGAGATGCCTGGCCATGCCTATATGGACAACTGCTCGGCTGAAATGTTAAATATATAAAACTGGTTGGCAAGGGTGTGGGGAAATGGCGAGCAACCCGACCTGCTTGAACGCTAATTAAGCATCCAAAGAGTGGATCAGTATATGCTTACACAAGTGGACGGATCAGTAGATGTAAATCTAATTATTTATTGCGGGGAAAAAAGGGGGAGGAATAGCAAGGAATTTACGGGATATTACGAACTTGTGTTGAGTATATCAGAGCAGACTGAGCAATAAATACAGTCGCTACTCGCTTCCTCTCAGTGCCTCTTTAGTGTATTCTATTTCAGCATGAGAAGAATCAAATAATGACGACCAACGTTTGGCTGCAACACGTAAGTTGCTTTCGAATCCGTTCAAATGGAAGAAAAAGCCTCAACTTGTTATTTAATTGCGTGCCCGAATCTAAGCCCAAACAAAATTACCTAAGATTCTTTCATAAGTCTGAGGCAAGAAGTGATCATTGGCTACGAGCGGCAGCGTGAGTGAAACGAATATCAATTTAGCTATTCGTCACCTAGTAGTCGCGTGAACAGGAATCTTTTCGTAGATAGGGCTGTTCCGTGATGAGCATATTCGATTGCAATTAATAACAGCAGGTTGGAATTTCTGCGATAAGGCGTCTTAAAAAATGCTGAAATGTTTTGAAATAAGCGTGTGCAGTAGTCGAATCGAAAAAGAATGATGCGTGCATAGAGGTTTTTTGAATGAGTTGAAATTGACTTAAGCATCGCGATGTATGCATCTAGTGATGGCGATCAAACTGCTATGAGAAAAATGTGCGCATCATTGATTTAGACAGTGTATGAGAAAAACTTTCATTGCACATGTGAAATTCAATCAAATCGAGCCAAGAAGAATGTAAGAGAATCGCTCAGTCAATATTTAACAAAAATCACACCACCATATTGAAATCAATTCATTTGCCGTCATTGTAGGTTATTTTAAAATATTCACTTTGTCACTTCCCTTTCGAAGTTAACTACTCCCTCAAGCTTAAAAATTATTACAGTCTAACAAGTGGATATATTTGCTGCATTCAGTATTTAAAATTAGGCACTAAAGTTGTGGCTATTTTCATCTCTTTGAGATATGAGCCATATTCATCGACGAGAGCATAGAACTCATAACTATTTTCAATAGTTACATATTTAAATAATTCTGCAAATATGCAAGTATCATAGAAGTAACGTTTTCCTCTGAATATTTCTGAAACTCGTTGCTTTAAAAGATTGTCAACTGTTGTGATTCGTTAGCGTCTAACTTTTCCTATCTATTTAGTACTTCTTTACCCACCGACTATAGCATAGACTCTGCATTGCGAATTTGCACTGCTCCCTCTATGAACCCCGTTGACGATCCTTTCTGCTACTGAATGCTCCATATTCGACGTCGTCTTCCTTAGCAATCATTTGTCTATGTAGAATAAGCAAAAGAATGCTTGAAATGTTATCTGGATTATCCATATGCGCATCCACTCAAACAGCGAAAATCTGTAGCTGCTCAGAGGAGTCACCTACACAGCTTGTAATGCTAGGATGTTCCGGTGTGCTCCGTTAGGTGCTGCTTTATTGCAGAGTTGGACGGACTACAAGCTGAAGTGGAATCCGGCCGATTATGGTGGTGTCGATGTGCTGTATGTGCCGTCTGAAATGATTTGGTTGCCAGATGTCGTCCTTTACAATAAGTTAGTAGAAATTTCTCGCTGCCATTGTTTCTGAGCTCATAGCAATACGATAAAAGTAAGCATCTCTGGTTTTTATCAATCCTTTGATTTTACTCCTGGTTTTAACCAAAGCTTTAAAAAAAAGCTGTATAGCGTTGTAAAGGACGATGAAAGAGACATATGCCACAAGGTTCATATAGTAGCTATTGGGTTTTCAAAGGGATACCAAAAGATCCATGCCCAGCATAATACCCTCACCCCACATCTCCACGCCAATTTTCCAGCACTGAACCACTTTTTCAGTCTCATAGCTAAAACGACTCTGCCTTCTTGTCAGAAAGAATGCAGTTAAGCAAGCGCTATAAAACTGTACAAAATGTAAGATTGAACTGCACGAGGAGCCTATCACTTTTTACCTATTCGATGCGTTTTCCTGCAATACCTATACTTGAAGATTATTACGCTATTTAATCATTCCACAAATAAAGTTCAGCCATTTCATGCGTTTATAATGTTCAGCAATAACTCTAGGATATGGGGAGAGGGAACAACTTCCTCATAGGCTCATTATACCATATAGAGTTGCAAATAATTGACACGAAATTGGATACATGTTGAGTACTTTGAACTTTTCAGTGTAAAAGACGGGGGACAAACAGATAGTTATTTCTCAAAGCGGCTCACATATCGTCTTCACCTGTCATTTCGTAAATGAGAGTTTGTTTACCATTATTTTACTAACATTAGACGATATCTTCACATCTTAACGATTGATGATAAGGAAACAATCGAGCGGTCAAACACAAAACTTCTTTCTTAGCACTTTAATTAAATGTTGCATGAATTGATGTAACTCGATTTTCAGTGCCGATGGGAATTATCAAGTAACGATAATGACCAAAGCAAAAGTATCGTCGAATGGCACAGTTGAGTGGGCTCCACCCGCAATATACAAAAGGCGAATTGATAGTCTTATTTGTCGCGTTGCATCTTTTTTTAATCTCTGCTATAATCTTTTACATTATTAAAAGTAAGAAACGTTCAAGCGATTCTAAAGCCGAGACTGATCGGTTTGGACTGCAATCAGCAACACATTTGTGTTAAATTTTGCAATACCTGCAGACAGCTTTAACGGTTCAAATTGAACCATTCTACTTATATCCAATTTATTCAGTGTATGATTAGTGAAATATGTGCTTTTTTATTTTGGTATCCAGGTCACTTTCAATATCTTTCAAAAAATGATCGCTTTGACCAATTCATCTTGACCATAAAACTTCCTTCACGCTCAAGCTTATTTCTAGTTTACTTCACCGACATTATTTTCGGTCAGTTGTTTTTATGCAACAGTTGAAGCATGCAAAAAGTATATGAACCTGAACAGCAAGAAAGAGCAAAACGTTTGCAAAGCTACAATTCGAGATAATAGGCATTCACTGCGTAGAAGTGGCAAAAGTGCATAGAACGACTCAGGAGCAGTTTGAGAAGCTGAAGGAGGATGACATCTATAACCACAAGCCGAAATTACGCCGCTGAACCTTCCAGGCTAGCATTTAGAATTACAGACAGCAACTCATAGCTTGCAACATACTCAATGATCAAATCTTACTGATCTTTACTAACTATTAATAACTTAATCAATGAGCAGACGAGTAGTTGAAGAAATGCTGATAGTTTGCAGCAGAATTTTCTGCGAGTATCTGTTCCAATTGATCAGCAAGTCGATCAACTGTTTATACGGAAATAAGTGTGCGAAAAATATTGCAACTGTGCAATTCCATTAAACGCTATCACTCTTACTCTTTGAAATTTCAGTATGTGTCAAATTGATGTGGAGTTCTTTCCGTTTGATGCGCAAACATGCGAAATGAAGTTCGGTTCGTTGTACTGGTTCTATTTTTTTTTGTTTTATTCAGCTTTCGCTTCTTCGTTCACCAATACTGATTTTTGAAAAAGACAAAAAGCTTTCAATAATTTTTTTATGTTGATGGTTGGATTGTTATCAAAGCGAACGATTGATAAAATGATATCTTTATGCAGTAGTTCTATTCCAAAATTTGTCTATAGCTAGAGAAACATATGCATGATGACAGTCGTAAGTAGGCAGATTGTTTGAATGTTAAAGTGAGCACAACGATTAGTGTTTAGAAAATTGTTTTACGTATGAAATGTCTGACGTATGAAAACTGTTTGACGCATGAAAATGCAGATGATGGAAGCATCAAACATCCTCCGTTTAACGATATGTGATAGTAGGTATGAAGTTGGTACCCAAAAGCGGAATACTTCAAGCTCCAGCACTTTAGGTTTTATGTCAGGCAAACGTTGCCATTGAAGCAAAAAATCTATTCTACAAATGAAGATCACCGCTCACAATTAGAAAATTACTCGAATGTATGTTCTGCCCCTTGGTTTTCAAATAGTTTCGCCTGGTAAATATGATAAAGAGCGTAGGCAGAAACGGAAGGTGCAGAAAAGGGAAAATGGGTAGAAATGGAAAATCAGACGAATCGCCGTACTCATTTTTTCTGAATTTCGACGTATATCACTGCTCTCGCCTAAGCGATATGCATGAAAACTTGATTGTCGATCGCTTATTGTTGTTTCAATGTTCAAATAATTAACAATGAAAGAAATGTGAATGCTTGTAGGATCATGGACTTACGGTGGTCTTGAGGTGGATTTAAAGCATAAGGATTCACACAAAGAAAGGGAGGAATTGGAGACTGTTCTTGGTCTTGATGGCGAATATGAAGAAACTGTGTGGATCGTTGACGAAGGTTAGTCGATGTTACAGTTAACGCTCAACTAGTCACTTAATAAATCAACTGATGCATGAAGTGTGCTCAATCGTTATACAGTTCAAAATATATGAAATTGTTCTGATGTCACTCATGTGGTGTTGTTTTGCCATCAAAAAGTGCGGATTATTACAGGGAATCTATCCTACTTTTCCTCATCCTCGGTCATCAAGCAAGTTTTGAAACAGTCTCCTTTCATCGCGAGAATAACTTTCCGAGCAAAATTCTGAAATTGGAATTAATGTACGACTTAGAGAGTGAAGGGAGGATTCAGCAAGCACTTGTCACATTCCTTCCATGGAACGCAGTATTTTCCTTCGCAATAAATCAGTCAATTTTCGGGTTACATTGGAAGTTTGGCAACTTCTGAAATGGCCAAGCGATTTTATAATGACATATGGAGTGCTTTCCTATAAAATAAGCAACACCGCGTACGGATTAATAAAACGTGGGAGGTAAAAGTAAGTTTGGGATGGTGAAAGAAATAAAAGATAAATTGAAGCGTTTCATTTGCCTTGGAGATATTATGCGTTGTAACCCACTGTGATAGCAGGACACATTCGGCTTTTACAGAAACCATTCATGCTTGTATCTTCTATGTTCCACCGGTTTCCTTCGGATCTAGATCCAGCAGGTGTCTACCGCACCGAATGATGCTGATTAAATTCCACTGCGTCATTGGACTATTAGTTTCGATGCATGGACATTCTCTCACTGTAAAGATGCAATCGACTCAGTACGCAAAGTGAACTAATGAGCCGTTTTGTCACATCTGGGAATTCTATTTAATTGCAACATCTCTTACCGTTTCCGTCGAATCAAGAAAACCATCAGGTGCAAACACTGAGGAGTAGCTCTCATAGCCCCAGAATCTATTATCCCTTGTTACTGACTGCTTATTTTGATAGTTTATTTTCTACTAATGTTTGTTATCGATAAGACGAGTGAGTTTCAGAACACAGTGAAACGTGAAATTGAACAATACCTTCCTATAATTTCTCAACACTTGATTGTGATGCACCTAAAGGACATATAAAGCAGAAAATCAAGGTGACACATCACTAGGGATGATGCGAAATGATTCAAGTGATTAATTATCGCTTTAATGTGAAAGCAATGAAAGCCTTTTATATATCACCTATTAAATTTCCTAATGCTACCCCACAAAGTTTGCTATAGATATGGAAATCTTTTCGAATTGTTTTCCTACCGAGATTCTTTTCTTTGATTTGCAATGGAACTACAAATCTCATGAATGGCTTATAGGCATATCGGCAACGAATGCGGATTAGTTTTATTCCTCTCTTAACGCATCATTGCCTGCATCAATCAGTTGGCGTGCTCTAATATGACATTTGTTGCAGGTATCGACTTGAGTGATTACTATCCAAGCGTTGAATGGGATATTCTCAGGGTGCCTGGTAAGCGCCACGAGAAAAGGTGACCGACACTTTTATAGTTCGTTCATAATATAAGAATAACCCATTCGTATGTATGCCCGTTAGCTTTTTTACTACTATAATTGGTCCAAATTACTGGCCAATAATGAGATTTGTGCAAGAAGAATACTAAGGCCTGGCTACCTTGCGTTAATCATTGACTGCATGACCCTTTTTTACTCTATGAATAAACGAGTCGGGTAAAATACGATCAATCCAAGTTCGTTCGTGGGCAAGAGGCATGTTGCATGCTTTACCACAACATCCATCTGCCATGCTTCGCCACAACATCCATCTTTATAAAGGTATATGATGCCGAAGTAAATAATCGTTTGGCGAGAGTTACTTATGGCTAACTTCTTTATAATAATTTCCACTTTTATTCAATGATTCCTCATCTTAAATAAGGCGGCCTCAGGTTGTGCTGAAGTACCAAATAGGTCACATCGACTAATAATTCGACAGCTTTGCTAATATGCTTGTCATCTGATAGTGTAGATATGCAATGTGTTTGATTTCAGATATCCTTGCTGTGAGTCACCTTTTATTGACCTCACTTATGAAATTCATTTACGACGGAAGACACTTTTTTATACAGTTAATCTTATATTCCCTTCCGTCGGAATAAGGTTTGTTCATTGAGCAGAGTGAAATGTTTCTTTGAACTCATATTTATGATAGAGGAGAATATTTTAATAGCTGATGTACTTGTTAGGCTTCAGCATTTTCTACCAATGTTGTTTCTCAGATCTTGTCAATGTCATTCTTTAAAATGGATCTCAGTTAAATCCGGCTGTAACGAGAATCACGACCAGGTTTAACCTTTGATCACATGGTGATAGGTTAAATTCATTCGTGGCCCCGGTCAGTTCACAGCCTTTTACTTACGCCGAACCAAGTTCAACCAGATCGCATAGGTTGAGCATGGTCTCAACATGGTCTACAGTTTTACAGTCACCGATGGTAGACATAACCAAAGCCCACAAAAATTCGTTCCTTTGAATATTTCATTTGCACTGATTAGCCATAGACGTAAACTGGAGAAGGGAATATTAAGCTTCTATGTAGTGGAATTTGCTGGAGTCATTTTTCACGATGGAGCGAACCTCCACCAGCACGACTATGGTCTCATTGGAGGCATACGAGTGTTCGACTTTTCAGCTTACATAAAAAAAAATACCTTTTATTTTCATTTTCATAGAAACTGTTGATTCTGATTAAAAATAAGATTACAACATATTGATCAAGCAGCACATATTAAGCATATCTCATTGCTCAAAGTGCAACTCATCCTCTTATATGAAATTATATATGCGAAGCGGATACGGGCGAAGTCCAACTGCTTTGAACTACAGATATGGTGTTTTATTAATGTTTTGATTGGTCAGCACAATGCTGTGTCCACTTCAAGCGGATGTAATTTCAACTTCTGACCACGAAAACATGAAACTCTTCCACCATCAATCCCAATTATGAATGCATGTGCATTTTATATAAGCTAGAAAAACTGTATGATAGATTTGCAAAGACGTTGCATTCAATTTCTATCAACAATGCAACTATGTGCTTTCGCTGTTCAGTGAACTCAACTGCATCAACAGTCGATGTAAATTTTTATGTTTCTTTCAGCTTCCTAACTGCCTTAGTGTTCTATTTGCCTTCCGATGGTGGTGAAAAGATTTCGCTATGTATATCAATCCTCATTTCGCTCACCGTCTTCTTCCTTTTGCTTGGTACCTTCACTTTTTAAGTTTGTTTATTAATCACCAATTAAATGCCTTTCAATGATACCTGGCTGCCTTTCAATGATACCTGGCTAAGAGTGCCGCATTGTTGAAATATTCAACAAAATAAGTTTAAGTGACGCTAAAATGTCCAGCAAAGCATCACAACGACTCTTATTCCTAAAAATTTTCGTTTTTGATGCGTGAACTTAGATAAGATATTCCAACATTAAAGACGCTTGAGATTAATAAGGTTTCAACTCTCCAGCTCTCAGTATATACATGAAGTGGTCATAAACGAGAAACATGGTGCTCTTTGAATGAAAGTGGAGAGTGGAATTTAGACGAGTTTTTCATTCCTATACCTCTATCTGTGGAAACGTATTAAGTTTTGTTGGGGCTATCTAGATGAGTGGTTGAAAAGTTCTCAATTCATCCGTCCGTTGGCTGATAGCCTTGAAACGTAATAAGCCCAAACACTATTGTTATGTCACCGTACCGTAATGAGTCATTGTTGCATTTTTTTTTCGACCACTCGTCCATATGCACAGTACCCTTCGCAGATAGTTCCATTGCTATAGATTCGAAACACTAACAGTTTATATTTGCTAAGTTATTATGAAGAAGGATATAAAAGAAAATTTCCGTTCAAGCATCTGTTGTTGCAATTTTGTTCGGCGGTGATATACGTATTTCAAACGATGCGTTTCAATTGTTCGATAGTGACCGCATCAGTAAAAAAAAATCCAAATATTTTTAATAAAAGCAGAACAATTTAAATAGTTTTTGGAGATAATTTCATCGGATCGACTATTTTCAGTTGAGATCATTCCGTCGACCTCTCTCGTGATTCCGCTCATAGGCAAGTACCTTTTATTCACCATGGTGCTCGTTACACTCTCCGTTGTTGTCACTGTCATTACGTTGGTAGGTATTTATTCCACTTTTAGTATTCTTTTATTTCTTTTTGACTGACTTATAGAGATTTAATCGATCGAAAATAACATCGGCATTCAACGTTGGCTGATATCATCTCCAAGGCACGGCCAATCCTAGCGTCCTTTAGAATTACTGATGTGCAGTTCCACTCCTTCATGGCGAAATGCTATCTGCATTTGCAGTTAGTCTTGCTAATCCATGATTGCTTTCTAAAGGTGCCTTTATATGTTTGAGTCGTCCTATATTACATGTAATATGCATGTCTATGTTGCCTTCCTGGTTTAACGCACTGAGCTTAAGTCGGCTGGCAAATGTTCATGAAGATAGATGGCAGCTGCCTAATGTGAACTGCACAATTCCAATAAACTGCTTTCATTCGTGGAGCATTTTGGTGTTACAAACATTGTAGGGCACCAAAATACTAACGCATAAATGTTTATTGCAATTAGTGATTGATAATAATGCAGTTCTGTTTCGATGGCACTATTCTCAGTTACGAATTCCTCGAAAACTATCGAAGAATTATTGTTGAGGTTTCGCAGCCGTCTTTGAATTGATGAGTGGTTCATTTTTTTTAAATTTTCCATTATCGCATTTTCCATTACCATATTTTAATGAAACAAAAACAGAGGATAGTTCAGGAGTCAATAGTGAATGGATCAAGCTAAATCGTTTTTCTCTGTTGAATTGTGATGCATTTATTCCACATTTTGCTTTGAAGCTATTATGCGCTTTAATACGGAAATGAAGATGGTTTTTGGAGGGTTTCGCTTGCAAAGGAGCAAATGACATTGCTGCTTGAGGTGGAAGAGGGCTATTAGGGAAAGCAGCGACGCGGCTGTTATTGTCCGTTAAAGCGAGATTTAATATCGGCATGATGTTGAGAGCTACATTAATCGTATTTCAGAACGTGCATTACCGTACGCCCACGACGCACACAATGCCAAAATGGGTGCGACGAGTTTTTATCGAACTCCTTCCTAAGTACCTCCTTATGGGGCGACCCACGCCTTCCAGTATTGGCCATGTTCTATCGACCAACGCCACCAATGCGGTTTCCTTTTTGAACGCATTTACTGACTTTTACTTCAGTATGTCAAAAGCTGCTGATAGGAGAACTGATAAGCATTGTTCATAATATAAGTGATCTCACATGAATGAGTGCCACTCATTCTTGGCAAGTCACCGTTAAGAGGGAACATGTGTACTTCAAAGTCAGACAACGATATGTTGTTGATCGTTAAGTGATTAACGATATGTTGAACGATATTGTGCTGCATTTTGCCCAAATACGTGATTTGTTAAGCTGACCATTTTGCCGACGGCAACAGGAAATCTTTTCTGAAAACACTGCATCATTTAGCCATGTTTGTTTCAAGTATGCTCATCTGCGGTCACGAATTTTTCGCCTCAAGATGTAAAGGGATTGGAGGATTAGAGATGAATAAGAAATGAGAATGTACAATCAATAGTTTTAGTTGGTGCTTCCAAAGAAGTCCGACTCGCGTTTGCCGAGCTTCAGCATTCGCCCACGAGATCACTACGCATCTGCACTGTTCGAGCAGGTCAACTGTTAAATGTTTTCTCATTTCCATACATCCACCTCATCTATGCTCTACATTTGGTTCCTGGAGTTTTTATTGTTAATCGAATGTTGGCTTCGAACGAGAGCAATTTAGGAGCGTCCTGTGACTATGTGTCAACTTCGTCACCTTATTAGCACCACGTATGACCATAGGTTGCGAATAATGTGTTAGATTTTAAGTTCGACTGACTGCTACAACAATGAACTCAGCTTGTTCGTCTCCAATTTCCACACTTCCTTGAACTCCATTTCTGCTTTTTTTTCTTCTATGATGGTGATAGTGCATTTCGCTAAGAACATTTCATTTTTCATGCGTCAAAAAGCACATTATAAAGATGTTTGCTTACGCAGCTTATACTAATTGAAAACCAGCGCGATTTTTGCGTCCTCGCTTATTCATTCATGCGCTTTGTTATCCATTGTTCTCGAGGACAACAATGTCTAAGCTAATGAACGAAATTATAATACTAAATGGCTTGCAAGGTGTGGATTTGATCATTTTTAAATTTCGACCATTTCAGATGGATTTTCTTTCACCTGCATATCGTGCCTCATTTTCTGGTACGAAAAGTCAAGATCAAGGCAGTTTTGGCAGCACCTTCAACAAAGAGTATACTCCGGTAAGGAGTGCCATCGAAAGTGTCACCTATATCGCCGATCATCTAAAAAATGAGCAAGATGACAGTCAGGTGTGCAGCTATTAATTTGAAATGAAAGGTGGTTGTACAACATTAAAGTCGAGCGTTTAAAAAGTTTCTGCTAGCAAGCGTACTTGTTTATGTTGAGTGCAGTGATCCATATATCAAAAAATAGTCACATAATCTTGCACTTTTTGGCATGTATGAAACCATACTCTTTTTCATAGATTAGTATATAAAATCCTTCATTGTTTTAATGTATTTTTGATGTGCTCGAGTGAGGGTTAGTGTGCATAAACTATGAGGAAAATATTGAATAATTCGGTCTTTTTGCCCGCCCCTTTATCCTCCTCCTCTCCCCCCCCCAGCCAGTTTGCAATTACCATTATGTATTCCAGGTGATCGAGGATTGGAAATACATATCGGTAGTGATGGATCGTATATTTTTATTTCTCTTTACTGCTGCATGTGCGTTTGGCACTGTAACTATAATTTTACGTGCACCTACAATTTACGATACAACTGTTGCGCTGGCATAACGCCCAACGGAATCATCCATCACACTATTGCTTGCTCAATTCTGTTATGTTTCATATGACATATTTGCTTTGAGTAGTCATCTTTATTTCTCGTGCTTATGAGATGAAAAGAAAGTGAGTAGGTGTTATAAATATGAAGGGAAGTTTCCAAGGTTCTTTATCAACTATGGTTGCTTAAGGTAGATTTCAAAGGAACATTTCAGATGTCGCGATAAAATTCTTGGTGCCTCAGATTCCAGGAAACTCTCCCATACTTCAGATGTTTAAGGGGGACTCTAGATGCTTATTTAATTGCCCATAGGTCAACGTGTTGTAACTTTCATGATGTTGTGGCAATGCATTTATCAGTCGTGTTGATATATTTGTTTGCACTCAGGCGCATTGCGTTTTAGGGCCGTCAATGTGATGTTGAACAGAGGGGCTTGTCTGTCCTCATTCCCCTCCCCTTCCCTTCATTCTTCTCCTTCCCGCCCTCCTCCTTCTTCTTTTTATTTCTTCTACCTTTCCCTCACTGTCTCCCCCTCTTTTGCATCCCCTTGTCGTCACCAGCACCTTCCAGTTGAGAATGTTGTAGTCCCAAATTGCGGTGTGATTTCAGGCTGAGTTTTGCGATGGAGTCAAAAATGGTATAAAATGAAGAGAGGGAAGGAAAGAGAAGGGAAATTCCATGACGGGAAGGGTATTTTTGCTCGTCGACTGTCCACCCTCTCCCATCCTTCCCCCACCCCGCGTTTCTATCGCCAGCGAGGTCGCTCGTATCCAACCCGACGTATTGGGAAAGGTTAAGTTAAGCTGCGCTAATTGACACTTAATATATGATGTTTTTCACTGTCGCGTCCCTCCGATCACGAAATGATATGTTAGCGTTTTTCTTATTTATTTGTGCTTGTTTGTTAGCGAGAGGATATATTCTGCTAAGAAAACAAATTCGCCTTTGAATTCTCTTTGAAGAAGCCGTAAGATCATTGGCTATCCTCGTTCTACCACACAGACAAAATCACTTCCCTCAGAAGATCGAATGCTTAGATTTAAATATAGCTTATTTGCTTCTCTTTGCGGTTAATAAACTTTTGTCAATGCGAACGAACAACGGACTACTTCGGGAACTACATATGAAAGCTTCTTGATTTGCCAGCAGTAACAGTTTGCCATTAGTGACGAACAAGATCGTTGATACCATTCTGCATGACATTATTAGGTTTTGAAAGATGAAACATAGTTTTGATTCATAATTTGGGAAATGAGTGACGGTGGTGTTCAAAGGAAAGCGCTTGCTTTGAATCGAGATTTTGTGCTCAGAGGGACGGTCTGCATTGTTCATATCTGATTGTGTGCTTTAAGTGTTTTGTTTGTCACTAAAAAAATGCCATCTCTTATTGAATAAAATGTTTATTTTTGGCATCCTTTCTTATTCATTGCTGTGTTAAGGAGTAGCTTAATTAAATGAAGTAAAATGCAAGTGAACTTCTCAAATTCATCCAACAAAATTTCACTTCTTTCAGCTAAGTGGTTAAACGTCATGTGCGCAAAAATATCCAAGTCGCCACGCACATTGAAGTGCATTCACCACCTATAAAATTAAGCGAGCATTACCTGTAAATTTCAATTCTCTACTAATATAGTTGGTTTGAAAAGCGTTTAAAAGCGGTGGGCGTGTGAGTCCTAGCAATTTGGTGGCTTCACTTTAAGGAACTAGCTAAAAATTGGCAAACCACCGGAATTTCGAGCGTATTTTAGGCTGATCTACGGTGCAAATTGATTGAGGCTATTGATCAGGCACAGTAAAACTTGAAAGCCATTACCTTTAATGGCCCGGAAACAGTACAATGCTAATTTGCTGAAACATGTCTTCCGAAATCAGACGCAATGAGCAGTAACTCACTTCTCGTTGCTTGCAACGAATGATTGCAGTACAATAGAGATTCTACTACACAGAAGCATCATACCTGTCGCTTATTCGATAGATATTTTACTGGTAATAGGTAATTGAGGGAGTCACTTTTTGCCGAGTTGGGTAGACATCAGTGACATAGAACGATGCTGCTCAACCAATCATTATTTTCCTTTTCGTGGTTTTTTTCCTGCAAAATAGATTGGCACGAGGTAGTACCACTTTTTAAAAGATATTAATAAGCTATCGAAACTGACAAAGGGTCGACAAACTTAACACAAGAAGGATATTAGGAAGGCCAGAAATAACTGTTGTCACGTCCTCATCCTAACATTTGTTGCAGGATTCGATTTCATATTTCAATCTACGCCATGTCTATATTGTGGTGTTGTGTTACGAGGACATATAAACTCTATAGGAAGATTACTGATTTGCTCATTCCGAATATCACAAATTCCTTGGTGTGTGACTTAGAAACTGTTTTCTGGAAATACTGCTTGCCAAATGAGGCGACTTTAAGTGAATTGCCATTGGTGTTAAACATAGTAAATAGGCGAATGATCCGTTAACGTTACGCTATAATCACATTCAGCTCTAGTGAACTGATTACCTTCCACCGCATTGAAGCCAACTGCACTGAAAATAAGTGTCGAAATCGAACAATGTTTTCCATTCATACTCATTGCAAGCCATAAAATAATCCACTTCACATAACATATTTAAGACGTAGACATGACAGATGTGGTCCATATAATTCTATTTTTGATATTATGGACAGCCAGATATCCGCTTCTGTTACTTTTCAAAGCAGTTTCCATCAGAAGTTCTTTCAGTTTGGAGCAATCAAATGTGCGGGACATATGTGCTGCCCTTCAATTAGTAGTACCATGTCAGCAGTACTTTGCCTAATATTGCCTAATATGCAAAAACTTGCAAAGTTTCTTCAACTAAAGTTATCTAAGAAATCATCGCAAAAAGTTGGTCTACACTAAGTATTAGAGCAACTTGCCAAAGCTATAAATAACAATAGCAATGACGTGACAACGATCGATCATTTTCAGTGTGCATAGTTGCAAACACCGCCGATCGTATCAAGCATACGTCAATTGATCCCATGCTTATCCAGCTAAGATTTGTGTGCAACAATAAGTCAGATGCATTGCCTCGAAATTTCCGTCCAAATTGAAGCAATATTGGACGTTCTCGCTCGTGAATAACCACAAACCTCTGATTCAGATCTGTGATGGCTGGAAGCGGCTATATTGTGTTAACCTGTGCTATAGTAATCAACTCCAAAATCATTTAAGGTTACTGTGTGAAAAAAAGCCGGATCCGATTTGCATGACGTTAAGATGTGGCAAGGGGAGGAATTCCTTTCAATCATGAGACAAAATGCTGTCGATTTACTTGCATTCACCTCGAGTAACAACTAAACGAAATGCTGCCGGTGAAGAGTGTCAATTTTATCGCAAAATGAAAATAAAATCAACTGACGAATTAAATAACATGGATAGTACTGTGGCGCATTGCCAATGAGAAATCTGCTCAGCGCATTCAGCTACACTTTTCTTGTCATTTTTTTTTTCGCTAAATCATCCAGCTCTAGGTCTCTTGGTAACTTCCACATTGGATCTCATTTATTTAAATCATCTATGCGATTGCATACGAAATGGAATATTCTTTTCAAATACACCAAAAGGAAGGAGGCGGTGCAGCGAATATTGGAATATTTGAGCATTTTGATTAGGTGATGGTCGAGTTGATCGCATAAGGAGATGGGCTTTTGAATAAGCCGCAGCAATGAAACTGCAAATCGATGCCTAAGTAATGGAGCGCTTGTGAGTGCATAACACGCTGCGGTGGGCATTGGCTTCAACCGGACGTATGGCTCCCCATTTTGGAGGAGGTTCTTCCCTTAATCGGCCGAGGTGCGAGAAGAGATATAGAGGCGCTGTGCTTAGCTTCTCATCACGCATCAGTACCCATCTTGTTTGCAGCACTTTTATGTTGAATTTACATCCACTAATCGACATCTATCTCCAGTGTGATGTCGATTGCTTTTCCTTGAGATTTTTCAACTTTTACTACTTTTTTGTGTTTATTAGACAATGCCAAAGGAGGAATATGAGTTAAGTGCACGTCACTTCTTGGCCAACAGTATATCAAGTCAATCCAATATCTTCGGCATTCACAAATATGCCTTCATCAGTGCAAAATAACCTTTACTGAAAATTTATATACCATGTTGTCTCATGAGTTGCCAAAGCACATGACATCTATGCTATATGTCGTTTTTGCCAGGTAACATGGACAAATGAAACTTTATAGACTAACATGCCTTAACATTGCAGCGGTCTAATACCACTCATCATTTCCAGTACAGTACGAGCCAATCACGGTAAAGTTTTCTTTTTATAGCGAACACTTTATTGCACGCTTATCTATCAGTCGTTTATTCACTTTTCAACTGTTCATATCCCCATTATGAACAAGCAATGAAACGCTATTAATTTCGATATGATTGCCAAGACTTCGGCAATCATTTCGAAACGAATCACCTTATTTCTCATAAGTATTAATCAGAGTTTAACTAATAAGTGGCGACCTCGTGATTGCCCAGGTTCCTGCCATGATTTATTTCAACTTCCTCAAAGTTTCCTCGTAAATGCTATATAGTGGCTAGGTTTTATGCAAATTTCGTCCACGTTCACAGGTTTAGCATCGAAATAATGATTTATTGATTTGTTTTCCGATTTGCAGGGTGCTCGTTGAATGTAAATCAGTTTTAAGAGAGACTGCTGATATAAGTGATTACCATTGTGCTTATATTGGTCTATCCTATTGATTCAATTGCGACAGAAGTGGGGCGAAGAAAAAATAAATGCTTCGAAGTGCAATTAGGAGATCCAATTGCATAACTTTTTTCAAAATAAGAGCCAATTCGTGTAGAATGTAATTGTTCCCATTTTAGCAGCAGCGCAATGATACACTGTTATTTTTATTGCTGTGAACCTTTCACGTTTATTCGGTGATTAGCAAGATATTCCTACTAGATTTGTTATCCTTTATTGGTCTGCTATGTAATGTGCAATGCATGGTCTCAAATTGCAAACTATGGTCTTGTGAGCCTATATGAGCAGCGTTTCATGCGTTGTGTGCGTCCCCTTACGTTGATCGGCTGCGATCTGCATCGTCGAGGTTGGTAGAGTAATTTTATCACTCGGAGGCAGCCGTTCGATGGGTCTGTCAATTTCCCTGCTAGCCAAATGTTAGATCATCGATGAATGGAAAACTGGGAAATCTGAATGTTAAAGGTCAAATTTAGCTAGCATGATGAAGCATTAGCGTATGTCTCCTCCCTCTTGCAGTGCCTTGTGAGTAGCAAAGCTTGTAGCTAGCCTGTTGTCTTTATGCAACAACCATATTTATCGTCGCAGCGCAGATTGCGCACTACTGTTCCGGTGTCATCAGAATTGAGTGAGGAGGAGGAGGAGTACGGTCGGGCAGAGCGGTGCGGCGTCTTGCGACATTCGTCGATTGCGCTCGATTACATTCGAGCTTAATATTCTCGATATACATGCGATTCGTTTTGCCTGATTTCGTTTAGCGTGTAGAATTACGGCAATAGGACAATGGCCAGCTAGCACTTTTAAATGAGAATAGGTAATCCCGATTCAGCAAGGTTCTTGCAAAATATTTAATTGTTCTTGTCGTTGTTGGCCTATCTACGCTGCACATGCATGCATATCGACACTTACTGGTATAAATATTGAGAGAGCCAGAACAGCGGTTAGATATTGGCCAAATTGGCCGCTAACCATTACCGTTGCTAGCATTTGAGACTCATGTTCTGTTACTTACTGTTATTGTCCCAACTATAGCTTTGTTTTGTGTTGTAAAGTTGCTCACTTTTTCTCTTCCACGCGTTTTAATATGAACGTTGCGCTTAGCCAATTTTTCGACAATGTGTCTATTTGCTATAGGGTGATGTAGCTTCGAAAATCTTTATGAACGCTTCGGCTATAGTATTTCTGTCCGCCCCTAGTTCCTTCCTTGTAAGATCTAGTCTGACTTTAGAAGGGGAACACCGAAGTAAGAGCAGGCAGACATGTTCCCCATCCGGAGCGCTGCCGCCGCATTTCTCCATTTAAATTCTTTAGTGACTGAGGTTTTTCTTCCGAAAATCTAAAGTTATGCAAGAAGTTCCCTCAACCTCCTTCGAGGAGGCAAAAGTCTCCTCGAAGGCAGAAAGTGCTCATACCAGACGTGCACCTTTCAGCCAGATTGTTTGCAACTTTTTCGTTTCGCTATGATCAGTTTTGAGTTTCGAGTTATCTTCAATGCGCTAAGAATAACTGAATTATGTTTATTTTCTTCTCGCTCGGTGAACTGAATGGAAATCTCAAATCACCGATTCCCAGTGCCCACCTGGTCTACCTGATGCCAGATCTCACCCACTGGATCTGACCAACGAGGTTAGGAGATCGGCACCACGATCATGAGTTCGCATCTGGAGATCATCGCTCTGTTCGATCAGCTGACCCATTCTATTGCCAAGATTTTGTTCGTGCCAATCACTTATGGTAGTGACCTAAAATCTGCATTCACAGACCTCACTGCTTCGTATTCTTGTTCCAAGATCGAAACTTGGTGCCACACTACCGTACGATATGACAACACAAACTGATCTGTTATTATCCACCTATCCTTTTTTCCTGATTCGTTAAAAAAGCGCAAGTGTCACGTTTCTAAGCACGCCACAATCGTGTTACCTTTGAAAATGCAGATCCAATATAATCTTGCAGTCGTTCTGAAAAGCTTCGAATTACACCTGTATCTAATTAGTCAAGTTTGTTCAAGAGTATCCGATTAGTCAACTTGAAAGTTCACGAGGCAGTCATCATTTGAAGACTGGCAATGAAGTAAGCGTTTAGCTGTCGAAGCAGCCTCAGCAACACCCACAACAAAGTATATCTGTAGCATTTCGCAACTTCTCAATTTCCATTTTCATTAAAAGCACACCATCACACGTGTTTGACACCGATGAAGCCATATAAGCTCAATCCGCTTTACTCACTCCTTAAGGAGCATATACCTCCTCTCCTGGTTTCCTTCAAAAAGAAAACATATGCTTTTGAAAACCAACATTAATAAATGAACAAGTGGAGAAGCGTGGCAGAGTGGCTGCCACGATGCAAACCTTTACATCCCACCCACCTGGCCAAACAACGTTTGAAACGCATAAAAAACCGTTTTTATGCTCTTTTGCGAATTCACATTCATAAAGCTATGCTTGGATGTACGCGTATGTATATAAACAGTCGTTGTGGAACTAAAATATACGAATTGAAGCACACACAAATTTTTAAGCACATTTAGATGTCTATAGCTGTTTCCGAAATTGACAAACCATTAATGCGACAGATATTACAGAGAAGCAGTTCAAACTTCTGTAGTACTTGCAACTGTGCATAGTTATGCAAATATATATATATAGTACTCATAATCCCTCGCAATTCTAGCTTCTCTAGTTTCTGAATTGAGAGTGCCAGACAGACAGACGGACATAGACATGCATGTGCATAAACGCTTAAATTGTTTTAATAAATCTTGCGAATGTAAAATTGTAAAAGCATTAGAAAAGGAGAGCGTTACTGTTATGGTCGATGCATATATTTGCAGCCGACGGCCGAATCTAAAAATGAACTCTTTCTAGCAGTCATCCAATAAGACATTATGCAAGCATGCATGTAAATTCAAATTACTCTTGATTGATGGCAAATTTCGGACTTAATAACTACAGAAAAGGACGGATGTTTTCTGTTGAATGAAGAGTGCATTCGGAGATTATAGCTCGACTATTGCCTTATGTTACTGAAGTATTTCGTCAAGTGCAAACAAATCAACGAACGTCTACTTTGAAGAAAGACGATGAATTCATAATGTTTAACTCTATCGAATTTTTTTCACTTAATTCTCCAGCAAACATTCCCTATAAATCACGGTAAATATCTCTGTGAATATTAGCAGCTTCGAGGAAATCCCACTCACTACATGAGCGTACTAGAATGGCTGGTAGGATGTACACATTTATATCACCACTCACCTAACCAACCATGCATGAAAAACCGTTTTTATGCTCTTTTACAAATTCACATTCAAAAACCTAATCGTTGTAGCGTCTTGTTCAGGTGTATGCTTCTGTCTGTATATAATGACCGGTGTCAAATGAAGGTTTTGCCAATTTGAAACATGGAATAAAAGTTACAACTTTTTGATGTTATTGCATAAATGATTCATTCTGAGGAAATGAAGCATCTGGAATCAGGTCTTCTTTATGGCGCATCTTTCAAATGTCTGACCCCTATCCAACTTTAGCTTCTTAAGCCCATTCCTGTCTACTCAGTTGCCTATTGAAACCAAGTTATACTAAAATGGCTATTAAAAGAGTTGTTTGTCTATGTGGAAACAACTTATACTAACATTGTTATTAAAAGGGTTGTTTACACAAACTGAAGCACTATAAAGAAGAGGGGTCTTTTCTGCACATAGCCGGAAGATGGCTAATTCTCTTTCTCGCGTTTTGTTTCATCTCAAAACTTCATTCTCTATGAGAAAAAATGTTCTCGTTTTTGATGAATGATTTAACTTGTATTTAGCACTCAATGCAATTGCTTTCGAATGTGGTTATTTTCTACTGTGCAATAAATATCTCAATGGCTATGGCCGTAAAAAAACCAATGAATGGTGCAAACGAGCGAATGCAGATTGGCATCATGCATCATCGTCATAGTAAAAAGTCAAGTAAAAATTAGCTGAACATATGGTTGAGCCAGTCAACAATAGTTGTTGTAATTATTATATCACACGCGCTTTCATTAAAAGATGCTTACCATAAGAAGATAGTAAAACATAGTTTGTTTCTATTACGCGAAAATGATTACCTCAGATTAAGTGCGCAGAAGGTTTATGCGTAAGTTGTTACATTTACAACAAGTGCATAATTTAACTTTTCTACTGCAATCATTCTGAGCAGTTATCTTAGAAATTTATCCATTATCTTAATGATTCTTTAACTTTGGAGAATGGTTTTTGATGTTATCATTCGTTAAGCAATTTTGTTGAAGCTAAGTCAGGGGATTATGAAGCAATTAGTGAGCAAGAATAAGTTAGCTGCTGTAATCAACTTGTTTTTATTAACCACCTCAGGAGTTCGACGCTCACGAGTTTTACACCACTTAATGGACGCAACACTTTTATTCGCTAATATCTTCTAATGTTTGTCCATTCCAGGTTTATATTCGCCATCCTCTACGATGAATTTGCTTATCATCATCATTCTTCTTCTTCATCATCGCAGTAAATACGGTTAGCTGTTCCACTACTTAACGAAATATTTATATTGTAGCATTTAAATATTCAAAATGTTCTAGCCAGAAATAAAAATGAATTCTTATAAGTATTGTGAAGTTTATGGGCGAATTCATTTCCATTCGCTTCATTCGAGCTCATCAAGGTGACACTAAATTTTCAGCGCATTTTTTTTTTAATCTTTAATGCAAATCATGATAATGCAGTTGAGAAGTTTGCCAGTAAACTGACAACGTATATCTTTAGCAGTTCCGTCCACCACATCAACTAGACTCATTGATATGCCAACAATTGATGTAATGCGCCAAACATTGGACCTATATATGAAATGTTCCGAACGTTTATGCAGATTACCTACAAAGAAACCGGTTTTTTCTGCCACTCTACCAGTGCGAAACAAAAAGTCGATCGGTGCCACAGATATCAAATTTTTTCACCTTTAAATGTCTCTAATTTACCTCACATATGATGGTCAACCATGAGCTATGGTACATCGGGTCATCCATGGTATTTGTGCTGCATCATATGCACTAAGTTTTATGACTCCAGCTTCAATGTATGTCGAGCTGTTACTTACTGATGGACCAATAAATACGAAAATAAATACATAAACGCAAATATTATGGTTTACAAATTTGCTTCATTATATATTAAGCAAATGGAACATTAACCTAATAAGAATTTTGAGTTAAGGAATATGCAACTAGCCTATAGGATGGCCAGCTGCTTATGGGAGACTCTTTCGTTTTTGAATGTTATGTGATCAGCTGATTCAACGAATGACGTTGCAAAAAGCATTTAATCACCTCACTATTCTTTATCAAAATGTATTTTATGATGCTTCATTTGTTTCATACAAATGGGGCACTCTATGTTCGAAAATTACGTCGAATGATTAAATCACAGCTGAAACACTCAGGCGAGTTTGGAGCCTACAGTCTATTTAAGTGACGGAATGCAGCATTGAATGAGATCCATGAGAATCGACGATCGGAATTTCCTCTTTTTTTTTGATATGTAGTGAGGATTTCTATCGCGATATTCTTACCAAGCGAAAATATCAGCATGCCGCATTGTTCCATATCGGATAACAACAACTGGGCAGGAATTACCCATCTAAAAGTCATATGTATTAGACAATGAATAACGCTTCCTTTCTATTCGTCTCTAAGGAGGCGCACCTCCTCGATATACCAACAACTGTTCTAACTTTTAGAAATTTTGGCAGCATTGCAATTGGGAGAGAGGAGGAGCAGTTAGGCCGTAATTTGGAGGGCCTTAGTAAACATAAGCATTCAAATATGGGTTATCGTTGAATACACGTTTTCCAACGAGAAAAATTTGCGAAGATAACTCATCTATATGTATTGTGAAAAAATTTGTATAGTATGCTAAATGTGTCAAATCTTTATACTTCCATCTCTTGTTCCGTAGACATCGATACCGTCCGATGTTTGCGCAATGACCACATTTACACGCTTGCGCCATTACACTCTTATAACAATGTTCTGTGTGGCCAAAATATCTCCTAGGCTACTGAAGATCACAGATTTTTCTTGAAATGAGAATTTAGTCCCATTTGTGGGGAAAGTTTTGCATTATTTTCGTTGAAGGGATTTCAAATTGAATTGGATTTTGCGGTATTCTGTCGAAGTTTAGAAACGCCTAATATACCCATTGTGAATAAAAGTTTGCAGATCAATGTAATACTTTCATGTCAGTTCGTTTCTTTGCGTAAACATCGAAAGGCGCCTCAAGACTCAGTTACGGTATGCAATTAAATTTAGGTTCAGGTGTTCTGTAGTTCAACAAACACCAAAGTCGGTTCTTCAACCTTTGAACTATCCTCAGGTCAGCGGAACCAAAGACGGATGTCGGAAAGGGAAAATATTTGATATTAAAAGTGCACTCATTCATGACAAGTAAACTTCAACTTCCCTTCCTGGAACATTTAAGTCCACCCCAGCACTGGCCCTGGCTTGCCCCGTTATGTTCATATAACCAGATATACTAATTTATGGGCGTGGTTAAATTCGTTTGCAAATGAAACGACCAATGCCTAAATCAGAGAGGGCAGAATAGGCAGCACTGATGAGAGAAAACGTGAAAAAGAAAACAACGAAAGAATGAAAGGGAAAACGTCAACGTAACATTGAATGACAAGAATTTCTAACTGAATTGTTTAGGATGCGTCTCGCAGCTTTACGTCACTAACGTTTATCATTTTCCTCAACTGACCATTATTCAATCGGTCATTTCTCACTTTTTGTCCCCTAAGAGGATTGTCTTTATTTACGTTTGTCGTAATCAAAAATTCCTCCTAAATTTCTTCAAAATATATTTTCACGCTGTTTATTAAATACAACATATTGTCTCTTTCAAGTGATTGACGAGCTTTTCTAAATTCTTTATACGCTTATTGACTTTCTTAATACATCTGCTCCATACATGTCAAAAATTGCGTATGGGAGAGGGCTTATCTCTTCGGATTTCTAGATTGGTATAGATATAATTTCATGTAGAGATAGTAATGGGTTATTGGCATGGGTAAATATGAATTTGTCGATGATAGGTGTGGCCCATTGACGATCCATTGAAATGAAACTTTTGATCCATAAACTAGCTTGTCGGATCACTTTATGCAGTCATATCAAGTAATCTGAACTGTTAAGTCACTGATGGCGTCAACATCAGAGAATGTCGGCCAACCGCCACGATAGCTGAGAGATTCTGCTTAACAACCAAACACAAAACGGCCGCCTTATTAAGCCCTCGGGCATATTCGTCTATAGTGGCTGCTTCATTGCTGTATGTGCATTGCGCTCGTTCGTGGCTATATTGTGCCCGTTTCACAAGATATTCTTGTGTGACATATTCGTTACCGTCCTCTGCTCTGCTTCGCCATTCTATTCATTCGCAGTCTACTCGATGCAGTACTTCGTCTTACTCCAGAATACCTTCCTTTGTTAATCCGTAAAGCCCTCATCGATCACTTCGTCCGATTTCAAGCATTCGTCCTTCTTCATCTACCTTCATTCTTCATCAGCTTATCCCTCTACAGCTATGCTTTATAGCAAAATCGAGATAATATTGATCGTTTTGTTAACGGTCGAATGTGATACTCTCGTGCGCTGCTTCAGAAAAAGTGGTCTTACCAACCGGCTGCCTCCAACAGGTACTTTTCGTGTTTTATGAAATACTGGTATATTTCATTGATGATATTTTAAGGCTTTGTGAGCAGAACTTTGCATTTTCTTGATCCTTTTACGCTCAATTCGTTGTTCATGAAACGCCTATTATTTACTTTTTTGCAAGCATATGCAGTAGTTTGATATGATGCACTGAAGTTAAACATTGCATAGAACTACCCTGGTGCTCTTTTCCACTAGCTTGAGAGGTTAGAGAAAATGTGTGCAGAATTTTTTGAAGTATTTGCAATTGTAGTCAGTTTGAAAAGACATTTGCTTGGATTTGATAACATCATCATGTTGTGATTCTCTAACTGCACTAATATGTCTAATGTGCCTTATAATAGACATATAGTTGTGTGCAATGCGATGGCCATTATTGAATGCACTAATGAATAGCAGTGAGAGTAAATGGTAATACCGAATGCGCTACTCGGAACGCTACTAATGTTAAGAGTGACCAAAGTGATGGCGAAGAAAAATGATACTATGTTTGATTTGTAACCATAGATTGTTGATAAAAGGCCGAAATTTTGCGTATTTAAGGATTGATCCAATTTCACTTCATTAAAATTATGGTTCAAAGAGGCATCTTCATCTTTCACACTGACCTGTCGACCATCGGAAACCAACAATAGCCGTGACGATCACTATTGCGTTGATCGTCGAGGGTGCCAGCATAACTAAGTGACTGCTGTCCATTCATCTTTATCACGTTGAATTGCAATTGATGCATCCTTTTTGCCTCATTCATTGAATCAGCAACAGTCAGACGAACAAAATCTTTGAACATCCGCATCAAGCACATGTTTTTCATTTATTTCTGCAGATATAAAACTTCAACATGCAAATTCACAGTGAAATAAACCATTAGAATATCAGGCGCTCCTCTTTCTAATTATCACCAGTTATTGCACTTGTGAACACGAATTTTATACCCTCAGAGTTTTGCTTAAGCCGCTTAAAGAGGAGGGGAGTATTTAACATGCTTAACACAGAGATCAGCTTTGTCAGCGAGCACCCAATACTCCTCAGACACTGAAGACGATCCCCAAGTGCTAATACTGAACGTGGTACTTGATAGTACAGAGGTCATGTTCTAGAGTCGATTTGAGCATAGAATGAAGGTGATGTTCCTGTTCAGTATATTAAATAACTCCTTAAATAAAAAGGGCAGGTCTTGATGATGTTCCGATAGCAAGACTTAATGCCCTCAAGCGGGGCCCATTGGCCCTAGGAGAGCCGATTATCATTTCACCCGTTTGTCTTAAAGTAATTTAGGCTGCGGTAAATAATGCTGCCATTCATTGAAGTGGCAGTAATCTCAAATTGTTCCTTACTCGTCCCCCCAAAATCATGCTTACTTTTCATCATCTTCTTTTTATTTCTTCGCAAAGCAATGTTGAGGACATTGTTCTGTGTTCACGCGTACGGTGCGGTGTATGTATTTGCTCGCTTGAAAGATTTGCCTTGCTAGCTAAAGGCCTAAAGGGTAATTTATAAGCTCGAGGATCTCCAAACTAAATCGACTAATTCTATTATTAAATTCGAGTAATTTTTGACCAGTTCAGAAACTGCACTGCCTAAACAATTAGCATGTACAGTGTACACTTTCAATAGTTAACGAATGAATGTTCATAAATGTTCGTTTCTTTGAAAAATCTTCCAATCTTTGCCGTCACTCTCAAATTCAGTGGATGCGACGGTATGTTGTGGGAAATGCAGTAGAACTTGGGCTTGAGATTAGCACGAATCGAGTTCTTTGGTACCTGTTCAGCCATACAGATCCACTGAAGAAACCGGTGGAGAGAAAATACAACAGAGCGATTAGGTTTTGCTGACAACATGCAGGTGCTAAGGGGTCATTTAGTTTCAGTTTCAATTAGCACGAAAAGCATTGTTTTTAAACGTTTAGAATTTCGAGCGGGAACAACTCTTGACCACCAATTAGCCGTCCTTACAATTGTTTTCAATGTGAGTAAGGCCGTCCAAGAATGTATAGTGGCTTGCTATTTGTTCATCTCATTTAGAAGATGATTAATTAATGTGACGCTTAGTGTTGTTTTCGTCTAAAGATATGAGCAAAATCGTTTATTAAGAAATGTTTCCACCCAAAACAATTTCTTCACTTCAAAACGACAATCATAACGATTTTGGTATGACTAGAATTAACTGAATGAGTGGCGAAAACAAAGAATCCATTTCGGGGAATTTAATTTTATCACTGCACTGGCGTAAATGAATCCTGATAACGAATATATCAACCTTACATGAGCATATGAAAATGCCCAAAAATTGCCGCCCTCAGAGCGGCTTTATTTTAGCATGAATTTTGCAATTACAATTCGCTTATCAAAAACATTTGCAATTTCACGGACATATTTTACCACATTTTGCAGATCTCACAAATTATGTAGCAATGAACAAACATATGGTAGAAATAGTAACATCGACTAATAAAACAAAGTTTAGGGCATGATAGAAGCGTTTATTGTGGCGAATCTATTCACATTGTTGCCATTGAGATTAAGCCTTGTACTCGATGAAATAAACTTTTGAGAGTGCGCAAAAAATAAATATTTATGTAAGCACAAATCGACTAAGTGATATCCATTGATATTTCATTAATTTTAATAAATTTAAAAACCTTCTTCACTTTGTAATAGGTATTGAGGATAGAGGTTGATTGATGATGGCTTTCATGGTTGCAGGTGTTTTTTGATGTGAACATTCCAAAGCATTAAGTGCATTCATAAAAGAATCCAATCTTTCTTCCCTCAGGGAGCGCATTGAATGACACTGAATTCCAACCTTCCTTCAAAAAAAGGAAACAAGAAGTTACTGCAGGGTTGCAAGCGAAAACTTCATGCCGCATCATTCTCGCTGGCTTCATAGTTTTATACTATCTTTGTTGAGCAAGTTATTCTTTTAAAAGAGTTTACGAAACTTGCCTTTATTACTTATTTCCACTGCAGTTAATTCGCATTCATATGCTCACATATGCACTCCGGGAGCGTGCTAAAGAATAACCATTTATCTCGATTATAAACAAAGATAAAATTAAAAATATCAGCAGACATTTGGTTCTCGAAACTTGCTTGCCCTAGAATATGCTACTTCGATAGTTCACCAAGTCAACGAGTATATGCTGAGGGACATAACAGGGTGCTCTTAAAAAACTTCACAACACAAAAATAGCCATCTGATTCTGTAAAGTGAGGCATCTCATATGCGCGAAGTTCGCGATCAGATATTAGTGGGTTACAATCTGCGCCCATACCCACTGTTACTAAATTCTTAATCAGGAAGCATGAATTAAAAAATTCACATTTCTCTCATATGAACGATTATAGTCCATTCATTCGACGACCGACAACATTTTGCAAAGTGTGTCGGCCGTTTCAATCGCTTTTAGCCGTTCCACTTCAAATGCTTTCACTGCAAATCGACATCTTACATTCATCTTTCATTCCCTTTAAGCACTCATATAAACATCATAATGCCCTTAAATTTGGAAGTGAACCTGCAATTGCTAAGCATTTCTTCTTCCTCTGCAAGCTAAACGAAATGGATTATGAAAAATTCCATAACGCAAATATTCCTAATGAAAAGGAGGCAAAAATGATGGCGAGAATTTGGCTTTGCTTTGGATTTCGATTTTAAAAAGAGCGATATAATTGTTTGGAATTATGATATTCACTAATGCAACGTTGCATAAGAGAGAAGATAGTAAAATAATGCAGTGCAATTATTCAGACTGTTAAATTAGTGTGCCATGGTTCACAAAGTGTTGATCGTTATACCGCTACAAAATTTTAGCATTGTAGGTTTTGTTTTTTATTGCAAAGCTCTTAATATATATGTAATGCAAAAACTTTGTGTATCAAGAAATATGCATTAAAATTTCTATGAATCAAATCTTGTTGGAGTTATGAAAAGTGGACGTTAGGGAATTGCGGAATGTATATTGCAATGAATTCGATTGCATCGCCGAATGAAATGCTAAATGGTTTGCGGCTTTCGAGGCTTCGCGTCAATTGGCAATGACAAACGACTCACTCGGTCGAAGAGAACAGCTAACACCCGAGAATCTCGAAAATGCTTCTCACGCAGATACCTCTGCAATAGCTGCTTGAACCAATTTGAAAAGTTTGCATGAAACCGGAAAATTTTTGCGTAAGTGGGTAATCCACATGCCTATGAACATTTCCTTCACGATCGCAGCGATCACAGTTAGCGAGCAGAATTGTCTTTCAGTGTGAATTGATGGGCAATACTCGTATTCATATCTTTCTTCGACGATTGACCTTCCGTGAAAATGAAAGTGTTATTACTTTCTCGGGCTCTCTCTTTGTCTTCTAAATTCCAATAAATCAATGAGTGAATAATTTGCTTTGCAAAAGAGCGCTCCAATTGATTTCATAGAGACGCGAATAATTACTACTTCAAGTAGAGAGCCGAAAAGAAAGTTGCATTTAAAGCATCGACGACACTTCATATAAGCATTTTCACTATGTGAAAGTAACATTGAAGTGTTGCTAATTGCACATTTTTCATCGGCCAAGGAAAAAATGGTATTTTTTCACAGATTCAACGAATGAGGCGACCGTAATGGAGGATGAAGATAGACTAGTGATCGACATGTTCCACGACTATAATCACCTAATACGACCAGTACAATATGTCAATAGTACACCGGTGATTGTTGAATTCGGAATCGCCATGATACTCCTCATTAACGTTGTAAGCTACTTTACTTATATTTTACAGCTGTCATAGAAGTATCATCACAAATATTTTAGCAGAGAAAAAACTGAATGATAAATATAAAGTATAAATATTTGAGAAATATGCAGCAAAATAAAATGATTTAAAAAGAAACAGAATATAAAAGTCATATTTTAATTGTGAAATGCAATTCACTATGAATCACTCAGTAAAGAGTTTAATCACTGAAATATCTAACTGCATTTTTCCTTACATTTTACTTCGAAGTCATTTTGAATTCCAATATGACGCATTTTATTTTCGCTAAATCATATTCCATTTCCTTTTTTGTTTTCCAAGATGTAAAGAAATGAAAACGTCCAACAGTTATCATGTCTTATGCTGGTTTGGAAATATGTCTCAATAATGTAGTAAAAACGCTTCAAACGGCTGCCACTAAATAAAGCATATGTCACTCATTCTATGGCACGTTATAATATTATCACTTTCACACAAGACAAGTTACTGATTTAAGCAACTTCAAATTAATGTAGGTAGATGTAGCAATAAGTTTCAATGAAATGTAGCCGACTTACTCGATATGCGAATGGATGGTGAATATTTTAGCTCTAAGCTTGAAAAATATGAAGCTAGAAAAAAAAATTAAAATTCCTGTGTTCATATTTATCAGCAATGAGAAATTTCATTTTTGTAAGGCCATCGTCGGATATAAAGTAATGTTGAAGCTTCTTAACGCTCTCCCCTTTTCGTGCGCAACAAAGCTTACTAGTGAGCAATGGAATTCAGGATGAGAAAAATCAAATAATGCAAACAAACATTTGGTTGACATTGAAGTGGAACGACTTTCAATTTCACTGGGATCCGTCTGATTATGGAGGCATAGCGAGTATGCGTGTCCCACAAGACAAAGTGTGGGTCCCCGATATCGTCCTTTTCAACAAGTAAGTCAAATCTATTTCCATTCTGTTCTAAGTGAACGCTTAATATAGAATGTGTTGGTTAATACACTACTTAAGGCCCTTGCAGATTGCCTTTGCCTTTCGCACAAAACTGTCTCCAACGCTGCGACTTTGAGTCTTCAGAACCGATGCATTCAAAATACGATCGGAGGCAAATGACTGCCCGTTTTTAAAACTGTTCTATGTTATGAAATTATCCGCAGCCTTCGGCTGACTCAGTCAAAGTTCAGCATTCCGTAGATTATCGACACCTACCAAAAAAGGTTCGGCATTCAGTGTCTTGAAGAGCCGTGTTAATTGGACGCATTCTGGAAGTGGATTTTTTTGTTCCTCGAGGAGCGAAAGAGGGTGGAAAAAAGGAATGGGGAAGAAATTTTTTATTGCCATAAAATGGCTTTTTAGTATGTTTAGGCTCGGAAAATTTTAATGATAGAATTAGCCAGCGGTCTGAGCTCTTCTCGAATCCTAATTTATGTCCTTAGTCCTTTGAAAGCATCAAATGCAATAGTACCGTAGTTTCTTCGGTGTTTATAACAGTTTTCGATGTTTTTAAACGTCCAATTTCGTCAAGAAATGAAAATTTCCCATCGTGTCACGCAGACGTCCGAAGTGTGCAGCTTACTGCGGCAAAAAAGCCACCAAAAAAACGCAAAAAATTCCGCCATTCTGTTCACTTAATATCACGACAGAAACGCTAAGAGTCCACCTCGAAGAATACTGAGTTGTCGAATTGAGTTACGCGGCAGAATTCTTGATTGCATCCTGATTTGCCTTCTTGCTGACGCCTTTTTTGTCCTATTATGCCACTTGCCGTGTAAGCCTCAATTTTTTTATTGCGTTCCTAGAAGCTTCTAAGTGGCTTGCTTGAAATCTGCAGAAAATTGCACCGGAGGGGCACAGGTTACTCATTAAAAAAAACAAACTTGTCACTTGATAACGTTCTGAGATGCTGGTAAAAATGGAACAAAGCAAACTCTATTATGTGTCTTTTGTGCAAAGGTCACGATCCGCGATTTCCTGTGGCTGTAGTACATAGCAACGATGTTCGAACTAAAAACCCGTCCGCTATGAAGCAGTGGCTTCAGGATTGAACTTAAAACATACGTTTCAGCGCAGACGGCAATTATGAAGTGTCTTTTCGCAGTAATGTGAACATCGAAAGCAATGGGGATGTGATGTGGGTGCCACCGGCGATTTATAAAAGTTCATGTAGAATCGATGTCGAGTACTTCCCCTTTGATGAGCAGATATGTATGCTCATTTTTGGTATGTCCGTTTCTACTATTCTTGTAGATTTTGTTGTGATTAAAGCGAATAACTTGGTGAGCAACGTCAAACTTTCTAAAGGGCGCGTTTCAAGTCTAACTGATTCCACCTAACTCTTGAGTGACGTGAGAAATTGGACACGTTATCAATAAACACTATCAATCTCTTCTCCACACCGAATGGATCGAGGTGTTGTAAAAAGCTCGAAGTGCTCGAAAAACTTTGTCGGGTCGAGTGTTGTGATCTTGTTCCTCGAACTAAGACTTCTCAATATTTTTCACAAAATTTCAGACTTTCCTAAAATTTCCGAAAATAGCATTTCTTTAGAATTAGCAAGGCACATATAGAGACCATAGTTCATGATGGAACCAAGAAAACGTTGTTGCATCCAGTATGATCTTCGTTTCTTGCTTCTCAGCCTTTTTGCATAAGATGGTCTGAGCGCTTATAGAATTCTATTTTATCTCGTCAATCTAATATTGAAGCCCAGTAGTGTTGTCAGGCTCATGGACGTATGGTTCGAATGAAGTGCAGCTGAGTTGGTACAACAACAAACAATATGTGGAGCTGAATGATTACTCCTACAGTGGAATATGGGACGTAATGGATGTACCTGGGCAATTGGCACAGAACGCATCGAAAGTCGTCTTCAACATTGTTATTAGAAGGTTTCTTTATGTGTGCAATAGTACAATGATTATGAGCTGTTAGACTGAACTACGTTCGTTGTAGAAATTCTATAAGGGGATCAAAGCGTGACATTTCGATGGAATGGGTCGAATAATTCTTAAGCACAATATTGTTATAGTTTCAATATTTCCTCCTTAATTATGAGCAGTGAGGAAATTCCTAATGAAGTGGCTTTCATCGTGCATTACAGTTGCTATTCTTTCCGTCAGATTCCTTAGTGGAGGGGATTGTTGGCCGTACCATTTTGAAGCGGTAATGACGCGGAATTTTTGAGTTGCAGAGAAACCAAAGAAGTATGGCGCCTTCGTTCTTTGGCACCAAATAACCGAAATGATCAGCATTATTTCAAAAAACGATCGAATCGCTGCAGAAATTTAGCAATGAAATATTTTTGAAAACAGAAATGTCGAAAACAGTAGCTCAAGGGAAATGGAAGGTTTAGCTGTCCCACTGTATGCTTTGAGTGTGGAAAGACAACATTGGCTCCCTCAAGAAAATTTTATTAATGCTGACGAAGTATTGCGATATCAAAGTTCTTATCGCAGTTCATTTTACGTTAATTACTCTCTTACGACAAACATTTTCAGGAAAACGCTCTTCTATACGGTTATTCTAATCATACCAACCGTTCTAATGGCGTTCTTAAGTATGATGGTATTCTATTTGCCTGCCGAATGCTCAGAGAAGATCACATTATCGATCAGCATTCTACTTGCACTCGTTGTATTTCTTCTGCTTGTCTCGAAAATATTACCGCCTACCTCAGATACGATCCCGCTCATGGCCAAATATCTTTTGTTGACTTTTGTGCTTAATATCATCACCATCATGGTACTTTTTTTCAATTTTTTAGTGGGTTCCTTATTCATCCCTTCATCTTAAATAGGTTCCATATATAAAGTATTCCACAACGGCAATTTCTATAGATCATACATTATGAAAGTAGATTCAAGTGTTCCTTATTAGCGTGCTGCAAGAAAATTGGCTTTCGCTATGGTGAAAGAGTGGTGTTGACTGGTGAGTCGAGGACAAATATGACTTGATGAGGAGGGAATAGGGATTTTAAGGCGCCATTTTCAGATTTTAAAATCTGGGGATCGCTCTTAACGAATGCAAGCGTGTCTGAGACCGGGTCACGTGCAGTATACTACTTTGGCCATATTTGAATATTTGGAGAAAACATCGCACTTTTCCTATGATTCCTAAAGACATGTGGAGGGCTGATATATTCCAAAATTGCTGCCATTTCCTCAAGTCAAGCAATGGATGGATTATCCCATTCCTTTTTTTATATTCTGTAGAGGCAAGGTCTTCCCTTTGCATATGGACGTGTAATACTATCTAGCAAGTGTTCCTGTAGTAGGCTATAGTAGCAAGGAAAAAAACTAGGCAAAGTGTTTCCGTTGATGGTCGATGTCAAGGTTGATTTGTCATGGAATCAGACAGCATATTGAGTATATGTACTTTATGAAATTAATTCTGATCTCCTAACGTCTAATTCACTTAAACATTGAGATGTTCAAGTAAGAAAGTTAACTAGCACCGAGAGAAAAGGATTAACGCTGATGGAAATAGGAATAAAAGGAGAACAAACTTTAAAAGAATTAAGAGATGAAAGCGGATATGAAGCAATTCAAGTCAATCAGCGACTTTGTTAAATGCATTTTGAGTGAATTTTTTCTTGTTCAAAAGAGAAATGCACTTCATCATCGCTCAATTTAGTCTCTTTCACTTATGCTCCTATGGTTTTTCATTATCACTAGTTTTTTTATGTTAAAGTAAGTGAAGCAAAAGAATCTATAAAAGAGGGCAATCAAAGCAACAGCGCAAAAAGAAAACATCCATAGGGAAGTGAACGTTTGTTGAAAGAACATTCGAACATACTAAAAGGAGCAAAATGCGATAATGATCGACAAGAGTAATTCATGAAAACAGAGAATGTGGTATGCAATTTTTGTAAGCACGAATATGCAGTGTAACTGATTTGAGTCTTTGATCGAAAAGTCATCTTTGATATCTTAACTGGAGCTGTATTGAGCCGCACTTCCGAATTTTATTCGGGGTTATGTAATTTACCAAAGACAGCCCAAAAAAGAATAAGAAGGATGGTGAAGTGGAATATGTAAAAATAATTACTTCCATATCGATACAACCACCTCTTGATATTACTTTCTTTCGCGTCATTGTTTCCGTTACTTGTTTGTGAAATGTGATGCGCTACTTTTGTTGATTTAAATGTTCACACGCATTTACCCACCTAATGATTTGAATTCGAAAATCACTGAATCTATGATCCTGGTATACAAAAGATGTTATAACACATGAACACATGCTGCATCATCTCTTTGCGCACGCTGTACCATTTCACCATAATTTACGAAATCGGTTGGTTGAATGAACGGGATCACAAATGCACATGTCGTACCAGCTGATCTGGCGCTCGTATCCATTTAATCCTTCTTGAACTAATTCATTCATGATTAGGTGAACAGCCTAATATATTGTAGCCTCGTTGATAAGAACTGAAAGTATTTCGAGAAACTAACGGTGCAATGATAAGCAATTATGTCATACAAAGGAGATAAACTAACGAATGATGCGATTTCAGGTGACCGTCGTGATAATCAATGTTTATTTCCGTTCAGCAAGAACTCATACAATGCCGCAATCTGTGCGTCGTTTCTTCCTACATCTGCTTCCGCATCTTCTTATGATGAAACGCCCTGAACGTATTCCAATTTTTAACGGATATTTTGTTGAAGAATATTGCGCCTCTGAAATTTTCGATGCTAGTGAGTCGAATTTTGCCTTCCTTTATTGTGCATTTGAAGAAGAAAAATATTGCTAATCATACCTCAGAATCATTCAAATAGGATGACGTTCTTACAGTATGCCTGTTTCGTACTTTGCGCCAATGTAAAAGAGAATATGAATCAGTGAGTTGAATGATTGGTCGACTAAGCAATCGTTTGGCGGAATACTGACAGCAGTGTGCTGAAATACATGTCCTTCAGCATGTTGAATATAATATGACGGTGTTTTACGAGGGAGAGGGGAGGGGGAAGGCGAGGGACTCTGTTATGAATGCATGGCGGATGATCTCTAAGAGAATGGTTTGTGCATCTGGTATGGTCGGATGCTTACGCATTTCGGCGAGGATGGGCACTTCTTGGACCAGCAGTCGATGCTGATCACAACTAGTTTACAGAGCTTACCACCAATGCCCTATGAGGGGACCGTCACAGAGGTCCCGCATAAAGATGACTCAATTTTTGCATCGCGAGAGCCCTTTGCCTCGAAAATTCCTAATCCGCGGAAGGCATTCTGGAACCAACTCCACTCCACGCGAATCCTGGCGAGTTTTGTCATTTCTAAGAGGATGTTAGAAGCAAGGATTTACCCTTCGCAAGCTGAAAAAAATCCTCCGTTGAGTCACAGAACATGAATGAGAGTGTTAGAATACGTGCGGCAGTGTGTTAGAATGAGAAATGCTGAAAGGAAACGTGACGCATAGGCTTCAGCCGCAAATGCGCATCTTGGATTTTGGCCGCAAGATATGAGTTGTGGATGATACGCCAGGAACGCAACTCATCTAAAATTGCACATCTTGCATCTATGTGAAAGCAGCATGAACAATGTGAAAACAGCACAGTGCTCTGAATAGTGTGAAAATGATCTTGGAACCCTCAGTTACAACTCTGCGCTGAGGCCCAAGCCCAACCTCATTCATCGAGAAGCGTTACCAAGCGAGTGATTTTCAGAACGTAGGAGCTCATTGCGGAGGATATCACGTCACTCATCATCACGTCACATAATGAGACTCCTCGGCGGGTGCCTCCAAGGGCTTCCCCTTCTGTATACTCGATCACAATCCATTTTGCAGACTGGTTCATAGGATCTGCGGGCTGAGCTAGTTTCCTTCTATCGCTTCATTTATAGGTCTGGTTATGCCTTCAATGGCGGCCACTATCGTCCCATTCATGCGTCTTATTGAAAATACGGCTGAATCGCAAAGACAGCATATGCGTGCTGCCAAGACACATCACCACAAAAGTCACGATAAATGGGGCAAAATTGCACGAAGGTCAGTCGGTTCACTTCCTCGCAAATTATATGGATTATAGTTTGTGGCTATCAACCTTGTTTTTGTGGCATATTTGCTAAGTTTATCTGTAAAGGAAGGGCATTCAAGAGGCATATGCCGATTGAGTTGCCATATCTGCTTAGATGGCGATATTTCTGAGTAAAATCAGGCATTCTACATAAGAGCCTAATGGGAGCAATACATCGGTGATGTCTCTGCAATGGTAGCAGCGAGTCATATAACTCAGCGATACGCTTGTAGGTATGCTGATGTTGCACATACACTTCACTTAATAAAAAACTGGAACCTCCTATTTGAATGAAAGACGTGAAGGTGAATGCGAAATACACAAGGTAGTGCTGAACAGGAGGAGGTGATGCGCTGCTCCCTTTGCGATCTGTGATCTGCAACAACATTTTAACGAAATTTTCAAGCCACTGCTGAAGTTTTAAAGGGAACTGCAAATCTCGCTTTATCTGTCACTCTCCTTCTTCATGCTCTTTCTTCTTCAACCCATGAGCCATAATCAATTGTGTTTTCCATCAGATGTTATAAGCCGGCAGCAAATGGGCCTTAATCCGACACGAATACATGCAGAGCGATATGAACATTTTGTGCTTTAGGTGGTCTACACGTAAGAGTCGCGCAATGCCTGAGCTTTTGCCTATGAACGAATTACGGTCCTCGACTAGCAACAACAGCAATCTGCAGAATGAGGAGGCGAGCGGTGCTGATGGATGGAATTTGCCGAATGCAGAACAAACTCAACAAATTATTAGTCACGAACTCAAGATGACCATTGAATCAATCGCGTTTATCGCCGAACATATGAAAGCCGAAATGGCTGACAAAAAGGTTTCCTCGCAAATTTCTATGAATTCGTCTTCATCTGCTAAGCGCATTTCATTTTTTTTTTCATTTTTTTCATCGAAAACTGCCGCATAACTTCTGCCTTTCACTCGATTCTCATGCTCCACTGAATTTTCCAGCTCATTACTTTTGATCGTTAGCATTATGAATCAAAGAGGTGAGAGGAATCTAAAGGTTCATGCCTCGAGATAGGATTCAAGGGGTCGTGCACAAGCGAAGATTCAAGGGGTCATTTCACGAGGTGGAATTCAAACGTCATATCGCGAGGGAAAACTCAAACGGTCACATCGCTTTTCCCCACGTTAAACACTGCTTGAGCATCTTAGACTTTGCTGAAAATTTCTCGTTAGATCGCACTGAATTAATTGTTCGACTTTATTTGTCCTACTGAGTTTTTGCCAAATGATTTTGTTTCTTTTAATCGATAAGGTTTTGCATATATTGTTTGGCGCTAATAAGTAAGAATGCCCTGTGGCAATTTGTAAAAAGTGGTGCTCAGTGGCGGCAATGTGTGCGGCGTGTCACTTTGGTTGTGAATTTTTGGGATGTCTTATACATCTCATTGTGTTAAAATAACCTCTTGGAAATCGGAGCCACCTTAACTTTCTTATATTCATTCTACTGTTTAGTGCCGATGTATCAGTTCTGTGGAAATGACATACTTTAATCACCTGAAATAAGAAACAGGTGCGAAGGCGGCAGTCCGCATGTTCTTAGAAATAACTGTTGGAATCGTTGCGTCTCATTTCGTACTTCATATCATTATATTTTCATCAAAATGGGGGATGAAGGAAAGAGCGCAATACACGCAGTTCGCTGATCAGGCTATCCATCAGTGGCAACCTTCTGATAGTTGAATTTCCCTACGTTAAAATGAATGCAATTTCAGGAGCGTGATGACTGGAAATATCTTTCAATGGTAATTGACCGTCTTTTGCTGGTCACCTTTTTTGGAATTACTCTTGGCGGTACTGCAGCTATCATCTTTTCTGCGCCACATGTGTTCGACTTTGTCGATCAACGACAAGTGATTGAAAGGCTCATCGCAGCTAGCCAACAGGATGAGCAGGCAACTGCAACTAGTGGACTATAGCATCCTTGGGCTGTCAACAGGGCAGTCTTCTGATTAATAGCCGAGTCTTGCATACACTAAAGCGTTTGCCACCGCTGTAATCGACAATCGTATGTTTGCTGCCTGAAGGAAATTGGTACTTTATGCAAGCTTGCCTTGGTTGCTGCAAACTCACTTGCCGTCACATGAAATTCCTTTGTGGATTGTGTAATGTCGTTCCACGAATCTGTCGCCTATCACAGAAGTCAGGGGTTTAATGAACACCGGTCGACAATCTTTTTCACGCATAAAAGTTTGGCGTTATTGGCCAACTTTCTATTCAATTAACAATGATTCAGGAGCATCCAACTTATTGCTGCCTTCGTTGTTGTTTCCACTGCTGCCTACTCTGTATTACTGCTTATCATGCACCCAGCCTTTTGATATTTTTCACAAATATTCTCTGAATTATGTATTACTGGAAGAATGTCACAACGGCACTGATAATCGATGCTCGTGCTGCACAATGCGATCTGAAAAGCGTTTATATAATCCTACTGGATAGTCAGAACAAATATGCGACTAAAACGTTGGAAAGTTACAGTGTCACGTCATCTGATTCCGGCTAGATGAAGTAGTAGTTTACAGAGTTATGTAACTATGTAAGATGGAATACTATGAGTAACCAAATTATTATAACTGCTTAGGTTTAGTGCATTTACTTCGCTTGTACACGACGGGATATTCAGGTAACGCGACAAATGTGCAATCTGACTTTTGTCGGTGAATGGGACATATGTCGGTAATGTGGAGAAATTCGGTTTTTTTCCCCTGAAAATTCACTTGCACGAGAACCGAGGAATAATCCGATTACTGCGAAAGACCGATGCTTAACCTATAGCTATGTAGGGCTTCATTTAAGTCGGCTCTCGTCGCGAGACGAAGTGACTCCTTGTACACATCCGGAGAGCAATGGCACGGAGTTTATTGTACCTCCAAATGACTACGAGTCGGATCGTCCAGGAGCGGAGAGCGGATCCCAACTCCAGATGCCTTATGCGATGTCATTGCTTATAGTAAAGTAACAAATCACAGTCTGCATGGATTTGCACCATTTGTAACAGGTTACTTACTACTTTGGCGTCTGTTTATAGCCTTCGGGTCAGAAGATGAGGAGCGCCTCATAACCGATCTCTTCCGTGGGTATAATCACCTCGTTCGTCCAGTGCACAATGTGTCATCGCGACCGATTGAGATCGCGTTCAGTCTGGCTATGGTGCTGCTCATCAACGTGGTCAGTTAATGAATAGTGAATATACTCACCTGCTGGCAAATCCTAACTAATGCGCGTCCTATCGCTCTTTTGAGTACACTTTTATAGCATTTAATTACTTCTAATCATTTTTAAACTGCTACTTAATACAGAAGCCCTTTTTCTTGGATATGAGGTCCCAATTTTCACATATTTTTAATCGTAATAAAATAGAGCGATGAAGCATTTATATTTGGTAGTAAGCTGGCTAGTTGATTGTCGGTACTTGCAACTCAGTATCTTCCAGCTAACGGTGGCATAAAATCCACAAATCTCATGAGGGAAAAGGGTGAATGTTTGAAATCATAACAACTCATCGGTATTTTGCTTCGAGTCTATTTTATATGGACGGTATAAGATTGAAGATGCATTTTGCTGATATTCCTCAAATCGGAACAAACCTCAATTTTGTGATGTTTGTTAATGCTCCACACTTCAAGTAAATTGTTAGTGTTAAATTATTGTTTAGGTGCAATTGTTGCCATTAAACCTTTCCATATGAATCGAGCACTTCATTCACCTTATACAAATTTCCAAAAACGATCTCTTGTAGGGAGATCACCTGAAAAATATAGAATTGAAATTGTTAATTAAATCGTGCTTTATTCATTGGAGGCTCATGCTAAATTTCATGGCCATATCGTTTTTGTTTTGCGAATTAAATTGGCCGATTACAGGTACACACTCTAAAAGGTCGAACCAAAATGTTCTTAACTATTTTGCGATACATTACTGTTGCTACGGCGTTTCTTCTCTTATCTTGCTTTGAATATTGCATCTATTGTTAATTAACCATTTACACCTCATAGTCGCAAATGCGGTAATTTCAGGATGAGAAGAACCAAATAATGCAAACAAACGTTTGGCCTACTATGGTAAGTATCTATAAAGTTATTCTCATCATTTCTTGCTGCTACCATTGTTGTTGCCAAAGGAGCTACTTTTATAGTTTGTGGGCACTTTCTTAGATTTCATACAAAATTTGTTATTTTCCTCAGTTTTCCGTCAAATTACTAAAATCTATTAGAATGAGGAGTATTTCTGTACGTTAAAGGGACTATAGGTTCGTTTGAGGGATGACAAAATTCAGTCTCTATGGTCACCGATGTTATACTTAATCAGGATGTGGTGGCAGCTCATTCGTGGATATGCATTGCAAATGAATCACAATGGGCATTCTGCTCGTATATAAACACACAAACTATAAGAGATAGCAAAATAGAGTGTTCGTTTGGCCATTCATAATCATCTGTGGTGATCGTCGAACGAGGAGCAAAACGCCGGCGTACGCATGTTTGTATGTACAAAGAATATTTGGATTGACATTGGTGCAGCTAAAGTTTAGAGTGATTTTCAGCGATGGATTGACTACCAAATGCGTTGGGATCCAAGAGAATATGCGAACATTCAAACGATTAGAGTGCCACCCGATAAAGTTTGGCTGCCAGATATCGTCCTTTTCAACAAGTAATCACTTTTGTGTTGGTGCTGTTGTAGTTAACCTATTTTCAGTCGAGCAGCTAAACAAAAGTTGAATTATTTCTGGAAGAACAGAAGAAAGGGTACTAGTCTGTGTGGCAACTTTTTAGATATTGTGCGTCTCATTCCCCGATTTTATGCTGCTAACACCGTATCAACAACTGTTCATTCCGAGGTCTCGATTATCTCTTAGAAACGCTCCTCCATTCTCATATCTATTTGTATTGCATCTTTCAGTGGAGTTTTAGTTGCGTATTCTGATGTTCCTTTGCAAATTTCATTCATCTCGAAATACTTTATCAGTAGCTGAAAGTTTATCACAAATTATCTCGATCGCCCGAAATTAATCTTCACTTTCAAAATGTTGTCTTCCAAACCAAACAAGGTTGGTTTCGACTTCTCGATGACCGTGGCTTCTATATAACTTGTCCAATAAACTCATATACAGCTTCGAAAGCGTACATATGTATAACATACTGATATTAACAGTCGAGCAGAAATTTAGTTGAGACCCAAACTGGTCTTCGTTTAGTTCAATAGAAGGAGGGAGTGGATGAGAGAGGAATTGCACACCTGCAATTACCACCTTTCTAACCCGATTAGGATGTATTTTTTGGTTTGTTTTGGTTTGAAGTGTGCTTTTCTTTTCCTTTGGCAAGAAAGTGTGTTGCATGCTTTTTTGTGCATAATATTAAAACTTCCTTTTTTTCAATTCAATCGTCACATCCTTCCCAACATCCACTTCTTTTTCTTGGTCGCCAGGATCGAATTCTTACTTCAACTTTCTACCCTATATTGCTTTGGAAACACGAATAGTCGTGTACTGTCAGCTTTCGATTTGAAAGCTTAGTCATCTTAGTATAGAAGTTGATTTTGTGGTGCAAATGGATAGACATGTATGCTTATACATATGCAGCAACTTGCCTCCATTTCAAAGCGCTTCGCACGAGTGCATAGTGGGGAATATGAGATCAATTGCTGTTGATCAATAAGGAAAAGCACGGATTCACCTGAGAACTCTGCTTATAGGGCTATCTGAGCGAACACTTAGGCTGTGCAGGTTGTATAAAAGAGTTAGGTCGTATTGTTTGCAAGGAAGTTCTACATACGACAAATCGCTGAATCAGAAGTACGGTTCTTAGATTGGTTTTTAAATGCGTTGAAAGATGCAACGTAGTATATGTAAGTGATAGTTTTATTAGCTCTTCGCATATGTGATATCCATTAACATCATAATAGCTGCTTATTTTGAAGCATTCGCAAAGAATTGGGAGCGACATACTTGTTGAAACTATATAAAAACAGTTTATTTTATTTATTTATTTCAGCTTTCCGAGATGGGAAAGTGTGCAAGTAGCACGGCTAAACAGTCGCATTTACCGATGTGTTTATGATTCACTTAAAGAGTATCTGATGGGAGTTGGGCAATAGCAAATAAGCTTTGTGAATCTATCTGATTTTTTGGCTATGTTTTTTTGTCATAACCGCAGAAAAAGTGAGAAGCTTATTTGCAGTGCCGATGGCAATTACGAGGTGTCGTTCTATTCAAATGTGGTCGTCGAACATACAGGTGACATGCTATGGGTGCCACCCGCAATATATAAAAGCTCTTGCACCATTGATGTCGAATTCTTCCCATTCGACGGTCGGTTTCAGGAAATATTATTTCAAGATTTTTATGGTTATTCACTGGAGTTGTTCAGTATTTGGAAACCACATAATTCTGAAAAGCTTCCGGGAGCAGAAACTTTATCGACAAGGCATATGATGAGAAAAAAGAAAGATGGTAGACAGAGAAAGAGGTTTACTTATTTCTAATCGAGTCGTAAATATCTGTCCTCTGACTTACGAGCACATCGTGAAAGATTTGCATAATTTAAACAGAATTGCTGGAAATGTAATTTTTTACCACTATTCTGCTCGAAGATTTTGTTGGTCAGTTTGAGTGGACCATAGTCATTTGTGTTAGATTCAAAAGGTGTACAGAAGCCGATCATTAATAGTGAAATTTATTGCAGAGCAAACGTGTGCGATGATATTCGGATCATGGACTTTCAACAAGGATGAGGTGAGTGAATATTGTCACCTCTTTTGAAGTACTTATAAATGACTGTCATTTTGTGCTAGCTGCTAAATAGCATGCGAATCTATCGTCTCTCGCTGACGAGAAAGCGCACTTTATCACACGCTGCCTACAGTAAACTAACCATAATCTGATCCCTTGTAGATACAGCAGAGTGGCAAGCTGTTGAAAGCTATGCACACGTTCGGCATATAAAATTAAGGCCTAGGAAAGAACAATAATGCGCTATATAACACTGCCACTCTATTAGCAGCATATTCCCTCATTCGTAAAACGTTTATTTTGCACGTTAACTTAGAAGCACTAGTTATCTGTGTCGTCACGAATAACTAGTGCTTCTAAGTTAACGTGCAAAATAAACGTTACTAAGATGAGGATATATATGAGAAGTAAAATAAATTAATAACTCTGAGAAGGAGCAGTCATCGGAAATATTGGAAAAAGAAGTTTTTAGATCTTTGTGGGGCAGTCATTTGTTCTTATTTCGTTTCTGCGTTCAAAAATGCTTACATCCTCTTCCGAGGAGGTTTATTTCAAAGCGATTTTGCCTCGTTCATCATGATGCCATCAGGGATCATATAAATACATAATCGTGTATTTTATCTGTGTTTTTTTTTTTGGTGTAGATTCTGTGTTTGTGTTGCCTGTTCTTGAAACTATTGCCTAATGAAAATACTTTGCTCTAATATTTTGATCACTAGGTTTTCTAAATGTAGATGGAAATTAAGAAAAGTCATTTATACTCTTTCAGGTGACAATAAACTATTTAACAGGAAAAAGACAGGTGGAATTAAATGATTATTCACCTAGTGGAATTTGGGATGTGATGGATGTACCGGGTGAGCTGATACAAAGCAAATCGAAAATCGCCTATCAAATACGAATAAGGAGGTAAATATCGATCCAGATTTCATATCCGATGGAATTTTTAATAGTCAATTTAAAGATGTGGTATGCCAAAGTTTTTTTTTATTAATAAGTTGGCAGTGATATTTCTCAATGCCGTTATTGCGTGCTTATGCATCAATGCTTCTCCTTATGAGTGCATCATATTTTCAACAATAATAAATACTCTTTCTAATCTCTAAATATTTATTGAGGAAAACACTCTTTTATACGGTGATTCTTATAATACCGACTGTATTGATGGCATTCCTAAGTATGATGGTATTCTACTTACCCGCAGAGGCAAGCGAGAAGATTACACTTGCGATAAGTATTTTACTCGCATTGGTCGTATTCTTGTTACTGGTATCGAAGATTCTTCCACCAACCTCATCGACTATCCCTCTCATGGCAAAATATTTATTGATGACTTTCGTTATGAATATTATCACTATACTGGTAAGATGTTCACTGAATTCTCTTTAGTAGACTTCTTTTCTGATCGGTTTTTTCGTATATTTTCGTTCTTGCAATTTGTTAGTAATTTGTATTGATATGCATTTTGTGAATGTAATAAATCGGTTATCTTGCAGGTAACAGTGATTATTATTAATATTTACTTTCGTGGACCTACAACACATAAAATGCCATCGTGGATAAAAACAGTATTCTTAAAGCATTTACCTATGTTGCTCATCATGAAGCGTCCCGATATGGAGGAAACACATCGGCAACACCATATCAACAGAGCTAAGAGGAGAAGAAAACGAGGAGGTATCAATCGGACACCGAATATCGGCGAGACTATTTTCCGCAAATATGAACCTGGCGAATTCATTGAAATGTCACACGCAAAAGTATGCAAGCAATATTTCCTATTTTAGAACGATGGCAGTTCCTGAAAAACGATTTGTTCATAATAGGATGCATTAATGAGCTGTGTTGTGATGAGTGGGAATGTATTTATGTATATACTAAATGCTTCTTGATAACAATTAAAGCTATTTTTAATGGTGACTATTAGATAGTGATAAGCATGGCTTATTGCCACTATCATTCCTCTTTGTGTACAATACAATCAGCTTCATCCGTTGTGGAACTTCCCAGAAGGAGTGATTTACATCCAGTGAAATGCGAGATTTATGAAGTATTTGAAAACAGAATGAACGTTGCGGATTTCGATAACATACTGAACAGAACTTGAAAGAAAAAACAATGGAGAAGAAATTGAGCTACTTTTTTTTATTTTTGAAAGAGTAAGTTCGAGATTTACTTATGTTCTATTGCCTAAGGCCTGTAGGATATGTCCGGCTCGGTTCAGCGTAAAGTGACGGTCCATTGTTACCGCCCCCCCCCTCTGTCCTCTCCTGCCTCTTTTCTGCCCCAACTCCTGTAAACTGCCTTGAATAGACACTTATTGAGAGTTTTAAATGGTTTAATTATAATAGCTGATAGCACAAAGAATGGAGAAAGAAAGGTGAGCAACTAGGCCAACCAGATTCACTTCAGGGCACCGAACTAGATCATATGGTGGAAGTGTGGAATAGTTATGAATGGTTTAGTAGATGGCGTTTGCGAGTGCTAGCAAATGTGACTCATCACTTCGATTCAAACAACGTGATATGATGGCCAAAAAGCAGTAGGCCGGAAATAATTTCACTTTTAGTATTCACTGCAATGATCGGTTAATTTTGAGGGAAATATCGCGAAAATTTTGGCAAAATCCTTATATGGTAGGATTTTTTCTAAAGGAACGCTCAAGGAACGACGAATTTAAAGATTTTCTCAAGCATCGTTTACAATTATCGTTGTAAATGAAATAGAATTCGGTATCTTACTATGTATGACGACCTGCTAAGTGAATATCCACAAGAGCAGCGTATTTAAGGTACACCATCCGTACTGTTCAGTGCGTCGGATACCTGTTGAAGAGGCTACTAGTCTATTGGACGCCCGAGATGGTGAAATGAGAAAGGATCGAGCAGATATGCGTACACGAATCGCAGCAAACGAATATAAAGAGAATAAGGACCGCAACACGGAAGATATTTTCAACGAGAACGATAGTCAGTTTCGTATTCCTCTAAGTGTGGAAGCACTCCGCGCTATTGATTCAATCGAATATATCACTAATCATCTCAGACGTGAAAATCGCTTCAAACGGGTATCGTTGATGTTATTTAGCAATTTTTCTTAGTTCATTATGAAATTAATGTGTCATTTTACGAACCCACTCAATTATTGATTACTGATCTATAGTGGTTGAGCGAAATCCACTTTTTATCTCCCTTTCCCTGAAAATTTTGTTTATCAATCTTTCTCGCTTGTTCATCTGTTTACCTAAGAAAATAATAAACATTTCCTTTTTAAATTGCTCATCAACTTTGATTGCCTCAATTGTTGTATGAATTTTCTCAAGGAAATGACAATTTGTCTTTGAAGATACAAGATGAGTGGAAATATGTGGCAATGGTTATCGATCGTCTTTTGCTATACGTCTTTTTTGCTGTGACGGCGGGTGGTACAATGGGAATACTCTTTTCCGCACCTAACGTATTCGAATATGTCAACCAGACGGCTGTCATCGAAATGCTACAAAAATCAGCGGAAGCTGAGATGCAGCCGTGATGTTATTGCCAACAGAAGCAATATGTGAGATATTTATCAATTTCCTTGGAATGATTTACCTCTGAAGGATTCCTGAAATGAGTGCTCATTGTGAGCAGTCCGCAGCGCATTCTCGATGCCATGCATTATCCTGGAATATATCTTCCAAGATTTTATCGGACATATATGACTTTGCTCTCGTCCTGCACATTTTCTTCTAAAGAGTAGGGTAGATCTGTTATATACTTTGGTTTTGGTCTGTTTTCAAGACTAATGTGTTGCCACTGAAAAGATGGCAGCGCTGTTGGTAACTCTCTGAAGGAGGCATTTCATGTGATGCTATGTAGGTTGACCGCTTCTCCGCCCATATGGTTTTCACTGGGGGCTAATCAGCCAGATTTTAAAAATTCACTCAGAAATCCAAAAAATAAGCAAAAAATATTTATTTCATATATAAAAATGGCGATGCGAAGCGTTGTTTAGGGGTTATCAGTACCATGTTAAAAGCGATATTCAAAATTACTAAACAAAACCAATAGAACAATGATGCTTAAGCATTTCGAAGCGTTATATTAGAAAATTGCACATACTGCAGGGTAAGATCAACGCCTCTTGCAGGAGTCTCAGGTAAAAGGGCAGCGCAGCTGTTCCCTGAAAGAACCGAGCAGTCTGCACGACTCTTGCTAAGAAAAATAACACAAGCATCGAAATCGTAGAGATTCTACAAGCTGAAGCGTTTCATTTCAAATTTATTTCCACATATCGATAATGTGAATAGCAATAGCGCATCCAGAATACAAGTCGTAATTGTAGAGGTATTTGGTCAGTTATGCAAAATATTTCCGCGCAGTGTTCACAAATCTCTGAAAATAAGGCGTCGAGTTGAGGCGTGCCACTTTTGAATGTTTGTTCGAACGGTATAAAAATTTTTTCAATAGGAACATCACCCGACAGATATTCTTAGGTGGGCGCAAAAGTTTTCCGGATATTCTTCCCAGATTGCGAAAGGCGGGCACGCAGGTAATTGAATATGACTTGCACTAAGGCGATTGATTTCTCCATATGACCTTTTGCATTTGAGTTTTTTATTTATTTAACATTCTAAATTGTGCACATTTTATCGCTTATTTTTAACGATTTTTTAAATAGATCGAAAAATAGATGAACCGATGGCAATTATTTCGAGTGTTACACTCACTAGGAAAGTGGAATAAAATTAAAAGAAGGTATGGAACGAGTTATAGCATTATATATGACGCGAAAATGTGCTTGATCGCTGAAGCGTTCAGTGATGAAAACTATGACCTATCAAAGAGATCTTCGTTCAGTCGGCTAAACGCAAGGCGACATAGCACAGTGTTCCGTAACACACGAAGTGCTGATGTTATTACTCCTAATATTGAAATTTCTAGTTTTATGACAAAGGATGATTATTTATTTTATAATCGAATTTATCGGAAATATGCATAGAAAGGTTGCAACATTTGCAGCTGGAATGAATAATACTTGCTGATAAGTTGGCACTTCTCTATTTGTAGTTGTGATTTGAATGAAAGTGAGCGATTTTGGTATATGACGTTTTGCGATCGCAACAAAGTGCTCAATGCTTCGACATATCGTCGATCGATTTGTTCGATTTGAGCGAGAGACCCGTACAAGGGACGCCACCTCAGCACACCATCACCCACTTGCATACACATATGGCCGTTCGAGCCGCTCCGATATTCAAGCATTAAATAGGACGGCATGTGCACGCTGTCTCGTTGGAGCTCTTCGTTTTCTCTTCCTCATTTTTTTTTCGCAATCACTAAAATCGTACAATAATAAAATATTTGCTTCAATAGCCAAGAAGATATTTTCCACAATATTTCGAAAGTTTAGAGGATTTTTTTTAACTTTTTATTCCTTGTTATTATGGATGTGAGCATTAAAGAAATTTAATGTTTTATCGACAAAGTGTTGCTAACAACTAGAGACATGTCTAGCTTCTTTATTTTAAAGTCGACTTGAATTGCATTTCCTTGAAATTCCTACTTCATTGCCACACATCCTTAGTTTCCAGATAGCTCCTCAATTTACTATAATATATTCTGCAATGTTGAATGCGTTGTTCGATTATGCGAGCACTTTTTTAGCCCATTATGAAGCTACGCAATATCTAGTTTTTTCTCACGTCGAGGGTTATGTTGCCTTTCAACCGGAAGTAAAAAATTTGAACGCACTAGATTTTGAAATGTATAAGAATTTATATAGCGCCAATGTGTAATGTATTGCACGTTCAGAGAATGTTTCTATCATTTGATGCGTTAATAAGTGATGTATAGTGGTCGAATTTCTTCTTCAGCTATTAATTTAGCTCACAAATACTCTTGCTTGTGTTCTTTTTGACTGGTGTACCTTCATTCGGAAGTATGTAAAATGTTATCCAGAACCTCCGCCCCAACAAAAACGATTTCCAGATGATACGAATGTCGATGTGTTTTGTTGTGATTTTATGACTCCTTTTTGGGATCCTTGATGTTTTGTATGCCATTGTTGGTCACCTTTCAGCGAGTGTAAACATTGAAAAGGAGAAGGGGATGAATCAGATGCAAAAGAAATGAAAGCGTGGAATAGAATACATGAATTGTTGTGGAATTGTGTCCCAATTGTGAATAATATTGAAGTTGCTCATCTAGCTTGAGAAGCAAATTTGCCAGCTTATTTCACGCGTTGCCAGAAAAGTGATTCTCGATTGAACACCATTTTCTTCCTCCTTTTTTTCAAAATTTTTCCTATCGGACTTTGCTATTTGACGTAAACAAGTCTTAAAATATATGAGAGATGCTGGTATGATGTAAGCTTTACCATTCCAGTATGTCGTAGATTGCTCTTGACTCGTGAAAGTAACCAATTTCATCAATCACTAGTAGGTAATAAATGATATACAGTAATGCATTCATGTTTCAAGCGAATTAATAGCTCGTACGTACTCGTAAAAGATTTGCCTTTCCTACTTGTCTTGCATATGGCCTCTATAGTAAAATTTGTCTCGACCAGTAATTGCAGAATTTACGCAATTGTTAGATGCCTTTAAACGGTCTCCTTTCAAAATTGTCAGATCAGATTTCATTGTAGGATTTATGATAGAGATTGTGATTTTGCAATTGGAGTTGCTGCATGAGACTTCCTAAGAATTTTTGTTAGCAGGTAGAAGGAAAAGTTTGGTTTAAAATCGGTAGAGTTTATTGTAAGAGAAAATCGTTGTTTTCAAATCAGAACATTTGGGAAATTTTTTTGAAAAAAGTGTAGTGAAATATTCCACTTCCTGTTTGTACTCGCATATATTACTATCTTTTCTTTACCATTGTGTCGTTTTATGCCTTTAAATGTTTCGCATTCATATGTTATAGATGCGTTCGTTTGATGATGAATTTGAGTGTATTATTTGTGTATTGGTGACAGATGTTTGCTGTCAGATTGTTTCAGCGATCACTGTTTATTGTGACACGAATTCATATTTGAAGAATAGAAGAATAGAACCTCCAAATTAGGTATGGTATTAACATACGTCTTCGAATCGAGCTTCACCTTTGTGTTTCGATCTTTCAGGCATTTGACGGTAGTGCGTTGTAAATCGTTACCTGACAGGAAGTATAGGCAAACTGTCATAGAAGTATACTAGAATTCCCGCAAATAGATGGAGTCCATCATTGCTGATTGGTACCAACTGCAGCATTTTCCCATCCTTACCCATTTGAAATACGAAGATGAGAAATACTATGGTGGCTATTGAATGTGTGTTCCCTTTTGATCCTGTTTCTCAATGAATACGACTCGCAAAAACAAAACTTGATGGCAGCTGAAATTTTGGGAATTCGAAGAATAAGTATCATTTCTTTCGCAAACTATATGTTTTCCTCGTTTTCGATCTTACTCTTCTTGTAATTGCTTTATAAAAGCGCAGTTTCCGTTAATGTCTATGTGGGGGATTGAGCTAAACATATGTGAGTCTTGGTTAAATCTGGGCTCAGCCGAAACCCGTATATGTTTGTATACCTATCTTTCTGGTTATTTGGACTTTTATGCTTGAAACGTTGCGGTGGTGAACTTTGGTGCGCACAACATATTGGCCACTACTAAGTTGCATTTAATTTTTTTAAACCATATGTATAATAAATATTTAAGTGTGTCATGAAACTTTTTGAACAAATTGTCTCCTGCAAGCTGCCAGATAAGAGCGAAAGATGTATTTTTTATTGAGGATGTATTGAAAATTTCATTCCTGGGTGGGAACGGTTTGCGCTTTTTTATTCGCAAAAAGCCTATAAGCAGCCGATTGATGTGATGGTTTAAGCTGCAAAAATTGTATGTCATATTAGTTTTTCTCACATGATTCTTAACTTTCTGATGAATTCATCACTGAAATATTAGGAAACTTTTGGTAGTTATTTATTTATGTGAAAATTTATTGGCTTATATCATCTGTTTTATTTCATATTTAATAATGCTAATTGTTGAAACAGCCGCTTATAGGCAGTGTCAATGTTTCCTATGAAAGAAAAACTCTCACTTTTCTAGACGATTTTTTAAAATAGAGAATGTCATGAGCGAGGTTTTCGTCAATTCAAAAGATGAATAGCGTGTCACCTCTCATAATTTTTGATTGAATGCGCATATCTTTTTGCAAGACCTTGAACTATTAATATTGACGATTAATTTCGTTTCTATTTCACAATAGTTCGTAGTTGGCAATTTGTACTAAATGCTCATGTTTATTTATACGCGTTGTCTCGTGGATTATATAAGCTAATCCAGGTGTTTAACTCCTCGTTCATTAACTATTAGCTCGAATATTCACGTGGATATGATTGGTTTGAATGTACGTGTGGTCACCTGTTAGATGGTTAGCACAAAGTGATAGCTATATTTAAGCTGAAATGGGGAGTTGCATAATAGACAGGCGCGTTTTATATTAAAGTAGAGTGAAGGTGCACTTAATGCGACAATATCAACGCTTTAGACGGATGAACACCTTTAAAGTATAGCATTCTTATATTGTGATTGAAATTTCTGAAATGTTTACCGCTTATAAAACAATTGCATCGATGTGTTATTCATAATAATGAACGTTTTTCTCATAAATCATTTATGAGTTCATTTTATTATGAAGGCATTCTGATGTTTGATGCATAGTTTTTTCGATGGAATTATCCGATTTTTTCTTATTTATTTCTATCCTTGTAGTATTTACTCTAGTTTATTTCACTTTAATCAATAAAACATCATTTATTATGAATAAATGTCCTTCATATGGTTTTCACTTCCGCTTAGGTGAAATCGTAAGATCACATGAAGATTAGGGCTTAGGTTCGTCTCCTGCCCGTCGGATGCTGACAAATCGATTTACCGTTGTTCTCACAGCTTTGTTCTTGTAACTTACAGAAAAGGGAGGGTCGAGATCTACTTCAACGCCCTCACGAAAACGAAATTCTTGCAATATTGGAATTTATTATAAATTAAGATATGACGTTTGTTAATGTTCTATGCATATTTCCCAGCAAATCTCCTACTAGTAGTATTTTTTCGCTGATTTAATGGAGAGCACTGAGATGATAATGGATAAACAAATATACAGAGTTAGTGCTGATAACGTTAAAGTTATGTATTCGTAAGGGATAATGTTATTCTTTAAGCTGTTTTCTATTTTGACTTTATCTCCGATTTTTATTTTCTAAGGATAAATTTTGATTAAGGATTAATATCAAAGATTACAACTTTGATAACGTTTATTAGGTTTCTGATTTTGGCTTAATCATCCAGTTAGGATAGTGTTCAATTGCATCAACAATTCGGAATGGTGCTGAATCGAGAGCGATCCGATGATTCGTTCCTATGGTTTCGCAATAGTGTTTATTTGCAGTGTCATCAAGTCTCCCACCACGAAACGCAATCATTTTGGGGTTTTTTTTTTCGAAAAAAAATTTATTCTTTGAGGGGCGATTGGTGGGTGGGAATTTACTTGGGAAAGTTTCATTTCAATTCCCAGTCATTGATCTACTAAATACAACATAATCAAATCGTACAGTAGCAAGAGTTTTTGTTATTTTTTTAAATATAGAAAATTGTCAGTGATTATATTACACAACGCTGCAGCTATCTACTGCTTAATTATTATACGAAGGAATTGACACTAAATCCCTTTTTTTGATTTCCTCACATTATTTTCTATTTTTGCTCCATGTTAACCTAAATCTTTTTCTGAAACGAATCCACATAGGTATTTCCACTTAAATGTTCACTGCCAAAACTATATTACCGTTCATATATGAGAATCATTTTTCAAACAGCCGTAATCTTTAAAAACCACACCCTCGTTATCAAAGAAGTTTCTTATATTTTATGCAATGTGTTTCCTGCCTAAAGCTACGAGAACCCACTTCTATTTATCACGTTTATATGTGAGCGATTACCTTATAAGAAAGCAAGTAAAGAGCCATAATTTTTATTTGCATATGCCCACACCTATCCTTCTAAGGTGCTAATAGTGGAGGCGTATATGTGGAACAGGAAATAGGCTTGCTGCTTTCAAACAATCAGCTTTAGCTTGTTTATAAAGTGGGTGGGGCAGCTATCTGGTAAAAATTCCTCACCCTCTTCCTCTACAATATGAAATGAAATTGTGAAATTGAGCATACGTTCAGATCAATAGGCCCATTCTGGTAACTGTAAAAGTTTATAGTCCCCCCCCCCACCTCCCTCTCCTCCACTAAAAGATGCATCCTTTCATGTTCAGCTATTCTAGTGCACTAAAAGCATGAGCAGTGAAGATCCGCCCGAAAAAGATTATGAAAAATGCTAAAACTTTTACTTACTTTACTTAGATTACTTAGAAGTCGTTATTCAACGAGATGTCCCTGTCGCAACAGACAGTCCCGTGACGACGTTCCGCACGATGCCCTTCCATAACGATCTGTCTACTGCTTTTCTTCTCCATGTTGTTCCTATATTTGTCTTGAGGAAGTCTTCCCATCTGCGTGGTGGCCTTCCTCTGGGTCTTTTGCGATCTCTTGGATACCAGTGCAGTATTCTGGCGCTCCACCTATTGTCATCTTTGCGTGCAACATGGCCGGCCCAGCGTAGTTTGTTTGACTTGTATTCAATTACTACGTCCTTCAGCAACGTTCTTTGTCTTATCACTTCGTTTTTCACTTTATCGCGGAGCGATATCCTGAGCATTGATCTCTCCATGCTAAAACTTTAAATCTACGAAAACTTTAAGCCCCGGGGATTACTTTCAAAGATTTACGGTATTTTTGTGGAACTCTATTAGGGTCGAAAAAAATGAGCACTTCATTTGAACAGCAGCCAGTTAAAACTATTTTATGATTATGAAGAAGCTAACGAGCATAATTTTTTTTTTTATAAAGTCAATTAAACACCTCTGTGAAATGTGCTAGACTTAAGAATAGGTAATCACATCGTTGATTGTTTGCATTATGTCAATATTGTTATCGTTCGCCTGCATTATTTCCGTTTCACTCTATTTGCCATATTTATCTCCTTTGTATTTTCACTTATGCAGATTGTTTTCATTAAAAACGTACTATCTTTTTATGCTATTTTCATTGTTGCTATAAATAGGCATACTATGCTGTTTTTTTACGCCTGAAAAATAGAAGATGAAACATGTCGTTCATATATAGATAACCCGTATTGGTAATGCAGATTCATGCCGCATTAAGACTATGCTGTCTACAAACTGTAAGATGGGCTTGGTAAAGGTGAATGAAATATGTGCATTTGTTGATTTTTTTCAGTGAGTGCGTTCTGATGCAATAATATAGGTTAGGCGCAACATTTTTCGTTTTTTTTTTTTTTTGCAGTTGCAAAACCCTCTAAGTGATCTAAGTAACGATAAAATGAACGATGGAATTGCTTGCAATAGCGCTCTTCAGATAAGACGATAGCGCTTGATACGAACAATTGCTGTGTTTGCTCTTACTCGTAGTAAAGCGTTTGTTGAATTGCTTAAGATAATAGATTTAGGCTGTAATTTTTATGATAGCTTGAGATGGAGCAACTCATCAGTTGCTTCATAGCGTGCACTAGGTTTAGGCTAATTTTTGATAATTTGTTTCGAGTCCGGTATTTATATGATTTTGGTATCAGATTTTCGCGGAAGGTTTGCATCAGTATAGGAGATATTTTGGGATGCGAGATGATCACTGGAAATCGGTCTATAGGAAGTCACTAGAAACCAAATGAGAAAGCGCACTAGGAAGGTTAGCATGATATGCGTTTTTCCATCCCAACTGGAGATGCGTTTTTGGCCATTGAAGCGTTTACTGTGAGATCGATGATTGCAGGAATCGGCCAGATTGTCTGTTTTCTTGCCGCCCACAGCCGTTTGCGGAATAAATTTCTGAGTTCCGGTTTTGTTGTGCGGTTAATTACTCACAAGGAAATTGCATTTAAGATGTCACCTTATTTATCAATTTAAACTGTCAGTCTTCATCATTGGAATTTGTTAGGTTCGCGAGTTCGGATCACCGGTCAAGTGTACCCAGACATCCGTTAAATTAAGCAAAAAAAAGTTCTATGTGCGGCGTTTTCGAAATTCGCGCATTGGAATTGTAACTCTGGAATTCAGATACGAAGTCATAGTAAAATGTTTTTTTTTTGGCGAAAATTCGCAAAAAAAGTGCATAAAATCGAGCACAAATGTGTAGTAATTTATGCTATATGATGGCGAAGAGATGCGGCCGCAATAACTGAATCACTCAAAAAATGCATATTGCATGAGACGTCAAGCGGCCGCTTTATACCACAATTGTTCATTCTGATTGTCCATACATTTAGATGCGTCGTTGACGGGCGGTCGTCGAATTCTTCTTGGAACAGCACCGATTATATTCTCTTCCGTTCACTCTAAGCTATCTCGCATGTAAAAACCAATTTATTTAGTTTCGCTCTTTTGCAACACAAAGCTTTTCTAGTCTTAACTCTCATTTTAAACGTCTGGTGTTTATATTCAATAAAGTAGATTGCCCGAGGGCGCTAGTTATTCTTGCTGAATCCACTTAAATTTGATCGCTTATTTGTGACTCCGAAGGGATTATAGAACTTAATGATCCTTCCGTGTTGTTTACGCTTGCCTATTTAATGTTTCTCGCTTGCTTAATATAACCAGTGCAATGATGACAGTTAGGTGAGAGGTATACTCCAAGGGGTCAGTTCGAAATTTTTCTTTTCGAACCCCGAATGGTGTAAATTTCAAAAAATTAGTTCCAGGTCCCGACTTCTGACTTCGCTTATAGCAACGATTGACTAAAATTTAACAATATTGAATAGGGAATACGAGTAAATGAAAGTCATTATTGAGCATATTGTGCGGTAAGTTGCTAGAAACCAATTCATTTGAGAAGTTGAGAGCTTTTTTCAAAGACTATGGAGTTGGATTGGGTTCGGTTGGGCTGGGAGAGGAAGGGGAGGGGGAAGGGATCGTAAATGGGAGGGCACATGATTGGATCATCGAATAAATGTGTCAGTCGCTCGCTAAATGTTTCTGAAGCATTAATACCATTTGCTTTATTTGGAATTTAAAAGCGATTTTGAGAGAGAAATTGCGAAACGCAAACAGCCGATTTGTCGCTATATAACGCAATTCAATTATTCATCACCTATGAACACTCATTATATGTTGAAAAAACATTCAGCGATATTTAACTTATTCACTTTTTAAGAGCAATCATTTTATTTCATCTGATGGCAATGACGAGGAATTAGAGGTGCAAATTCAGAGGTGTTGAGAAAATTTTGCATAAATTCCATTATTTAAATTAATTCCTAACCTATTGTGTCGTTCTTTATTAGATACACATTTTTGCATATTTTATGTATCCTCATGTCTATGGATGTGTCTGTGAGTGTCTCTGTGTTCCATGATTCCGATTCGCCAACAGTTTTATTGTATTATTTCATATTCCATGTTGCATGTTAATCCATATTTTTCTCTACTTCCATATATGCAGCGATAATTTGCAATTCAGACGCACAACTCGAAAAGGATTTTCCATGGAATTTACGTGCAATCTTTTGCATTCATAGGGAAATGCATTGTAAGACCTTTTTTTAGCTTTGATATATTAGGGAAGCAATCGGCGCGGTAGACTGAAATTCGGACGCGCGTATCACCTCATTTTCCCTAATACGCTTCCAAAAAGTTGTTAATTTAGCAGAGCGTTTTAGGTAGTGGTGCCCCTATAAAAATGTTATCAATCGGTTAGTAACAAACATCGCCGTATGGGATTTCGGAGTATTTTTTACTTCAATATATTCCAATGAAGATTTTTTTTTTTAAATCAACGAGAAATAAATGTCCCGTGGAAAGTTACAAATGGAAAAATGCTGATAAACAAAACGGTCTCATAGGTTTTATTGTCAATGGTAAAGAATGGCCATAGTGTTTGTACATCGTGAAGTTGAATACCACTTGAGAGTGCAGAGCACTTTCGATACGCGTTGTTGCTTTTCTATAGTCAAATAAGAGGGTGTTACCTTTGCTTATCGCGATGTGGCAATTCAAACATCATAGACACATAGCTGACTATGTCTTTGAACGTACTGAGCAAAGTATATGTGTAAAAGAAAGCGTTTGTCTGCAGATGATTTGGTCTTTTTGGGGGTGGGGGGGTGGGGGGGAGGAGTATCATTAAGTTGGGGTTGAGTCGAATTGAATCGCTTGGCACTTTTCCTGAAATCCCATATGAGTCATTCGATCACATGTTGGCCGAGAGCTTTTCGACTAGAACATTCATCTCGATTCCATCTTACTCACAGTTTGCTTAAACCTTTCTATATCGTAAATAATCAAACGCATAACATTGGCACACATCGTCCTAAATATAATGGCAATGTGCTAACAAACGCGCTTGTGACTGTTGAGCTGTTTATATAGAATAGGCAAAATTTATAAGCGCTTATTGCATGCCATTTTTGCATAACTACTTCTCTTTGCAATAGTGTTTTGCAATGTGTTTGATGCGTCGCATATATCGTTGCACTTAATTGAGAACTAGCAAGCGAAATTCTAAAACTGAGTACAGTGATATATGCAATGCATCAAACTCATCTAAAATTAGATGAAACATCATCGAACATCACCGTTAGCGCTTAACGTTCTTGCAGATTTCCTGCCTAACAATTTTCGAAAAGCTCATTACTATTGACTGTGTGAATGAAAGCAATTGCAAGAGGTGAGAAAATGTAATATCTTACGACATGCGATCTTTATAGTTTAGTTGAAGACATTTTTGTGGCATCATTGCTTAAAACTATGAAAATGTGCGTTTCTTTCCTCAAGTAGTCGTTTGTGCAAGAAATTTAACCAAAGTTTCATTCTTTGCTTGCCTTCGACTTATTCGAAATTTGCATATGCAAATTTGTTGTTACATTTTAATATCTATAGCTCTTCCCAAAATGCGCAGTCGATTTCCAAAAAAAGTGTGAGAGTCACTTTGGGAATAGTTATTGTCTGTTTTTAGTGGCTAGCGAATTGAAGCTACAAGTCAGATGAATGTGAATATTCGAAGCGCTCTTTCATAGTGGAGTTTTTGAGAACTAGAGATGTAACATGGTCAAAAAATTATTGACATGAGTTTAGAATGTCTGCAGAATTTTGCAAACGTTTCACAAAAATTCAGTTCGTTTAAAAAATTCTTTTCGCCCATTTCTTATACAAATTTTAGTTCAAACTTTTTTATTTATTCTTTTTAATCGAAAATATAAAATGCAATCAATGAGAAGGAATAAATGATCAAAAATGAAAGTTTTGCTCTGAATCGATAGATGCTCTTCTGTTATCAGATAATTGCCAATTGTTCGTTAGTGATTTTTTTCCTTTGTAAGTTAGACATACAAATTCTCGAACTTTTCTTAGAATTTGCCAATTTATGCTTATTAAATGAAAGCCCCTATGTTTCCATTAATTATTATCGAATATTTATTGACTATAAAAAAGTTGCGAAGAAATATAATTGTATCGGAAATATTTAATATCGGAAACGATGCAAAAAAAAAGATTAGAAAAGTGAAATATTTTGAAAGGAATATTCGTTGAGTCTCAACGAAAACTTCAAATTCGAACACTTTTCTGAACGTCATCGCACGTGAATTTGCAATATGCAATGCAACATTCAATAGCTTTTCAATGAAAACATTACAAAATATTGCATTCGCCACTTATTTCTTTTTCTCCATTTTATGCGCTAACGAAACAGTCTTCCTGTTTTTCAGCTCATCCAAAATTCTACATGATATTTACATATCCTAATCAATAGATTGAGTGATTTTCACATTGATATTGAATTTCGCATCTATATTTGCTTCATATTAAATATGAATGAAATGAAAGATACATTTTTTTCTTCGTTGGGATTTAGAATGTTCTTGCGAGAACATTTGAATTAAGAAGAACTTGAATTCTTCTCGATAAGTGAAAACAACGAATCCGTATCGCTGAGCTAAATTCGATTTTACTGTTTCGTTGAACTCGGTCGGATTTCAAATCCTCTCGAGTGAGATGTTGATGCGGCATTAATATATCGATGGATTTCTTTAGTCGTATTCTGAAGGGTTATAGCCATAAAGGTTCAGTGATGAGTAGGTAATATTTAATTTTGTCAACATCTCGCATCTCCTTCGGTTCGTTATTTCTTCGCTGAATTCAAACTCGCACCTTATTAGTGGAAGATTTATTTACTCATTTATAATTGCTAATTGAATGCATCAGGTCACCGTATATGATAAAATGCATTCCCATTTATCTTTATGAGTTTGTGCCAATCACTACATTGGTGGAAGTGCCTACTCCGACATCTCTTTTCTCTACATTAAGTGCACTTTTGATAAGAAATCACCTAACTTCTTGATAAATCTTTCATCATTTCGTGGATAATATTTGATTGTCCTCGACGAGAATCGCTTAAACTAGAAGAAGCGGCAAATTGACTGTATATGGTGAATGTTCGATGGGTTGGTCACGAGTGATAACATTTATTTCTTATCATTGGCCTACATCTTACTCTAGACATTCGTTGTGCGCTCATTTAAGGATTAAGTGCCTGTTTTCTTTGTCGCTATGATCGTTATCATACTCTTTTTTTCTCGTTTCCTAAATTTTTAAGCTTATGATTTATTTTAAAAAGCTATCTCTGGAATGACTCCAAAAAATAAGTGTAGATATCCACTCTTAGGAATAATTCTTTCAGTAGAAATAAATAAATGTTTTTTCTAAATCTCTGCAATTATCTGTGATTATTATTGCAGTTAAGTATTTATTTCAACTTTTCACATTATCACCTATATATACGTTGTAGTCTTTCAATATCTATGGATATTCTTCTTGCAAATATCATCATCAAAAACTATATTGTTTTTATGTTTTTTTAATCAACCAATTAATTAAACTTTGGCGCATTTTATCATATCCTGTGTTAACATTTTCATAGGGTTATAACACATTGCGTTGTTGTATGTTTTTGAGTCTTTCTGATCACATCATTTAATAGATTTTTTAAGCTCCACTATTGATCCTCTCTAACTCCTACTTGAATCCTAGTAGGCGATCACAATAAGAGTTTCATGATGGAATAACGGCATTCATATCGGCTGATCGACGATAGTGGTCCACTATGACGGCGAAGTTACGTGAAGTCATTCCGATGCTAGTAAAATCTATTGCATGCTCGGTTGTCATCTATAGAAGACCAAATGTGAACTTATTTGTAGGTTTGCCAACTGATAGGGTGATGCCAATTCGGGATCGCTAGTTTATTTCCAACGATCCTGAGCAGTATTGATCGAGGAGTGGCGCCTGAATTGTTTGCGAAAGATCGCTTTAACTGCTTTATGCCTCAGGAGTGCGACCCGATGGCGTCAACCTATCTTTCCACTCGCTGTTTTCTTTTAATGTACTTTGCAAGTCATATTATAGATACTAACAAATACGTTTCTCACACATTTCCTGATTTTTGCAACTCTCAAATCGAATTATTTTTGATCATCGGGAACTTCAACAAAATGAGCGATTGATGACCAATGAAAACGTCCACAATAGCTCACTGGTAGATCACTAGCGTGGTAAGCATGAGGTTTCTATTTCGTTCCCATGTGGGCAAGGTTTTTTCCGGTCATTTGAGGAACGCATTGACGCGGAATGACGGAAGGTGTGTCCGTCTGTGACGTTTTACTCTTCATGCATAATATGTATGCGGTTTTTATATTCGTACTGTAGCATTAACAGAAAGCGGAATCGATCAAAGGACTCTAGCACTTTGGATAGACAGTCTTTACAGCTGTCGAAGATTAACGGCTTTGCAGTAACTTAATATTTATATTTCCCTCACGATATTTCTGGTTTTACGCAAAGCATATAGCCATCCGGATCGCCAAGAGACTTGCAGTACCTGATGACTTTTGTGATTGATTGTTCTTTAATTGTCAGCCGACAAAGTTGTCATCAAATGGTTGTTTAGTCAACTTGCCAAATCAAATGACACCCAGGTGACCTAACTGTGAAATGCAATGTCCAAACTCGATGCTTTCGATGGCGTAAGGTTTAATTGCGAGGACTCTTACTTCTTTACATGTTGCGTAACAAAAAATAAGCTTGGAAGGTGTGGAATATAGCTAGCATTAAGTAAAAGAAAGCGTTTGCTAATGCTGCATTTTCAGAGTTGCAGATACGAATGTGACCTTTTGCACGAAATTACCGTTAAATTAGGAGTGGAGCGACTTTTTCGTTATCAGTATGTATATTTCAAGCTTACATGTTCATCGAAATTCGCTCATTTTTTTTACGTTACGACAATTCGCGATTTTGATATGCGAATTTTGCATTTGTGACGGTCATAAACCAACGACCACAATTATAACGACTTTAAATGCGGAATTTTCAATTTTTTGTGTAGTAGCGAAATATCACTTGAGGGGAAATTGCCCTTTCCTGGACATTCATTTCTATTGGTAGAGGGGTTATTTGAGAGCCTTTGCTTGAATAACGTTACGCCCACCCAAATGCTGAATACGCAGTGCATCATATTTATATAACACGTTCGGAACCTTGGCAGCCTGACAGCCTCATATGAGAAGAAACAAGTTTTACTAATTCACTAACTGCTAACTGCCATCACCCACAACTCAAAGACTTGGAAGATGCATCATTGTTGTCGTTTTCGTTGTTTTCAAGCGGTTGATGGAGAGGCATTTTTACAGTAGAGAGTTTTTAAGGATAGTGGAATACAGAAATATAAATATTCGTCATTCGACTTGGAGTTAATTGTTGTATTCAAAACGACTAGCGGAACCCTGTTAATGTTTTCTAGCCCAGATTCCTCTGGAATTTAGTGAAAATCAGTGAGAAATCCTTTTAAAGTTTCCCATTGGGTGGTAAATCATTTGAAGGATGTAATGTGAAAGTTGGATTGTTTTGTATGACTAACAACTTCCTGTAGAGGCGATTCACTTCGAATGCTGCATCAGAGAAGGGCGCGAAATATTGAGGTGTGTGGCGTTGTTGTTTATTCGATTGATTGCAGTGCATACTCACGTCGCCTATACTCTCTGCCCCTCCCTTTTACTGTTCAATGAGTGTGTGTATCATTCGTTCATTGTGTTTATATGAGAACCTCTTCTTATTTTCGATGTTTTTTTACCGTTATTTAGTGCGCTGTTATATTTTAGGATATCAAGGTTTCTTTATTTCTCTCACAAACTTATGCGGATGGGAGGAGGAGAGGAGGGATGACATTTTATCCATTTGCCAACTTGCCATAACCGGTGTAATATAAGTCATTTCATTTTAAAAATCTTGAGCGTGGTTGTGCTGAGAGTTTAGGCTAAATCGGCCTCAAGTCTACATCGAGGCCAAGAATCTGACCTGAACTGAACTCACTGTGCTACTGCGTAAGGAGGAACTAAACGAGTTCAAGTCCCAGACACGACAGAGACCCGGTTTAATATTACTTTTTTCCTCCTTCCTCCTATCTCTCTCTCTCTCAGGTTGTTTAGAGTGCCGAATTTTTTCTCGTCTTTATATGGTTAAGCCCAAATTATAGATCTAATCTTGCACATCGAATTATATATACCTCTGTTGATGTTTGATAGTGTTAAAATGAGACTTGCTTGAAGTATATTTACACTTGTTTCAACCATTGACCGTTGTGTTGTTGTCGTTATGCCACCCCTTTCTATTGTATCCTGCGTTCATTTCTAGTTGCTTTCAATGAAATCGTTGATTACGTTGGCCGTTTTGCGATGTTTTGCTTGAATAAGTTGGCGTAAATGTCAACACTTAAGACGGTATCTACTCTGTACAACTGGTCATCACCAAACTTCTACTTAAGGGCCTTCCTTTCGTTATGAACTGACACGCATTCTTAGGGTTTTTCCGTTCAGATACAGGCGACTGTTTAGTTGAAATAAATTTTGATTCTTGTAAGCTTGGATTATTTCTCTACAAAGTTTGATGGCAGTTTGCAAACTGTGAAAAGTAGATATCGTCTTACAGATAGAGATCATCGTTCGATGTGCCGCATTTGCAGATCTTCTCTTAACGCATGTTTCATTTAAGTAGCGCCTTGGAGACTATGGATCGTCTAACCTTGTAAAACATTCTTTTAGGGTGTGTTCATCTGTGCAAAAAGTCAGCTCACTTCTCTTGCAATATGGCTGATGACTATCAAGTGCAAGCGAACGGTGACCACTCCTTGGTCGGATCCCAGCAAAAACCTCTTCTCGAACTCTATGTGAAGGTTGTTTTTCATCATTTTATATTTTCGTTTCATTCGAGATTTTTCGTTGCTTGCTTAGCTGTTGATATAATTTTAAGTCTTTCGACCTTTTATCTATACAACTTTTGGGTTCATTTCGTGAATTGTGAAGAAAAGGCTATGTGCAGTTGTCTCAGCTTGTTGGAAAAAGGAGTAGAATAAGGTGGGGGGGGGGGGGGGGGGGAGGAGGTAGAAGGAATGGATTTCTTGTGGCTTTCGGGCTGATATAATCTAGATTTATTTTTTTCGCCGTCGCTTGGATTACCGCTGAGATTATTCTCTCAGATAATGGTGATTCGACTAGAGTATGGATTAAGTCGGCGTCGGTCGCGGACGGGACCGAATTTAAGCTTCGGCGATATGGGGATGTGAATTAAACCCGGTTGGATGGGCAGTTTTACCTCACTTAGGATTGTAAGCGAGACCGATCCTGACCCATCTTGCTGTGGTCATGGAATGAAACGCCTTTGGGATTGGAAATCCAGTCCAGTAGGGCATTCCGCTCATGCTGACGAGTCTATTCTTGTTTCTTTCGATTTGGTCCGCTTCCTTAGGGGAACAGTTGATAAAGAAATAGCATTCATTTTCCTTAGCCTACACCAAAAATTTGAAGAATGCAACAATAACCGATCTTTTCTGAATTTCCTGTTGAAGTTTGTTATTTGTTGTTGTTATTGCTTTGCTTGGCAAATATCTATCAAAGGTAACAAACGCAAATTATGTTTAAGCATATTCGTTTATTTAGCATTCGTCGATGAAACATCGACTGCGTGAACTAATAGCTGCTTGAATTATGATTGAATTTGTCAGTGAGTTGCTAGTGGGCCTTCAGGGGATCCAAGCAACTTCAGTTGCTATCTGTGAACAAGAGGGGATCTTATCCAAGGAATGGATTTGCAGTTTTCAATGAAGGTGTTGTTGACTCATTGCCTTTGTATCCTAATGGCTAACATGAACGAAACGAACTATCGTGAAAAGAAGTCGAATTTATTGCATAAAAAAGTGAGCAAACGCTTGCGGCTCGATTTATGTCTCATATGCGCATCATTGCTAATTGCAGGCATCAGGAATTGAAAATCGTCGCATTGGGGCATGTCTCTTCTGCCAAGAGTTTTGGATGGAACTTTATGCGCTCTATGAAATTGGCGTTGTTCGAGTCGAAGTGAAAACAGTCAACGTTAATTCAGAGGCGTTCAAGAAGAGCTTTCTAGGAGCGCAACCACCGATACTAGTGGAAGAGAGCAAGTAATTTCTTTTTTTTTCGATTATTTTATTTATTTATAAATTCATTTACAATATTAAAAGCTGTTAATACCATATTGGTGATGTTTATTTTTAGAAATGCGACCTATACGGATAATCGAGAAATCGAAGGACGCATCTTTCATTTGGCTAAAGAATTTCACGTTCCTCTATTCGAGAAGGATCAGAGCGTGGAAAAAAGAATTGAAAGCCTATATAGAGTAAGTGAAATTTCATAACGTTGCTTTAATGTGGCAATTGCTATCTTGTTGCTGTTCATAACGTAACTTTTTTTGGAGAATGAAATCAGAAGGAGCAATGAGTATTTCTTAGAATTAGGATTTGCTGATTATCTGTAATCGGCACTTACCCTTGTGATCGTCCATAGTCCGAAATTTGATACATGAATTTGTTCTGACTCTGGCTAGGCAGGCTTCATACGAAAATATAGCAAGTTTTTGACTCTAAAAAACGAATATTAGTGATGCACTCTTACTTTTTTGTTATTGGTTTTGTACACATCTGATTAAACAGGTCTATATAGGAAGTCTTTTAGCTGTGGTTCTATTCGCAGTTATACTGTAGTCATTCATATATTATTTATGAGTTGTGTAATTTCTTGTTTCTTAGAATTTCAAAGTGTTTCTGCGTACGAAGACCGATTACGACAGGGAAAAGCGGACTCCAACGTCAGTGGAATCACTGCCACCGCAACAGGCAGCTTCCTACAACAAGCTGGTCGAGCAGCTTACCAACATTGATCAGGTTGGCTTTCTTTTAGAGTGTTAGATCATTGTTTATTACATCATTTAAGAAATGATGTTCAGGTCCAATAAGACGAGCATGCTTAGGCAAGATGATACCTATTAAGGAAGAAACCCAAGGGAGGAGAAAGGTGCAGTTGGCTTTTTCTTTGAAGAATTCATTACAACTTTGGAGAGTTCGTATGGCGCAACTACCCAGTTCATTAAACCGAAAGGTAAAGACTTCGTTTCGTTCTGTTCGAGGGCGAATAAGGATTTCGTGATACACAGTAATAAGGAGCAGATCCTTCATTCACTTGTCCTTCGGTAGAGAATTCGGCACAGTAATGTTTTGTTGTCGTGCGTTTGCCGGAACAGTGATGAGCTCACACTCACATTCTGCATCATGAACCAGCGACGGCTATTTGTCGGCACAACACTGATAAAAACCTAGTCGTGGTGCCTTCAAAACTTTAGTCGCTGAAGGTAAACTCTAGTCGCGGTTTGTCTTGCATATTCCTTAGGCCGTTTGCACCATTTTCCCACTCCCACCCCCACCCCCTCCCTTCTATGCGTGCAGTAGAAAATCTTTGAAAGGGACATGAGGCTGACGACTACCGCTGTGCGAAGAGTGGAACAGAGGGCGTAATCGGTTGAACCAAGAAAAGAAAATTGCCCAACGAATCTGCATTAATGCTCACCTATGAAAACCCCCGTTCGTCTTTGAAATTTCGATCTTTTTTCCACCCGAAATCGTTCCTCCAACTCTCTTCTCTTGGCCAAAGGGTCGCTGATCCGAGTGCTGTTTTCTCAGTTCGGAAACTTCAGATACTCTAGTGAATATTTCTGTTTGTAGTTGCGATATCCCCCTTGATCCTGGTTGGTTGTTTCACTTTTGGGCTTTGTGCGTGGAACTTAAATTTTGTTATGTTGTTTGCTAATGGTATGATTTTGGTGATATGAGAGAACGGCAGAAGATGCAGTTATCAGTTTAAACTGAGACCACCGTTGCGCTCACTGATTCTAAAATTACTCCACGATACTAGCGAAATAATTGGCTTGTTTGCAGCTTCTGAGAGAGCGCTCTTCGCGTTACCTGCTCGGAGAAAGCATGACTGAATACGACTGCGAGTTGATGCCTCGCTTGCATCATATGCGTATCGTGGGACAGCGTCTGCTTGGCTTCGACATTCCACACAACTTGACATATCTGTGGAATTATGTTCTCACCGCTTACCGTACCGCCGCATTCATTGAGAGTTGTCCTGCTGATCAGGACATACTACATCATTACAAGGTTTGCTTATCTGTTGTTAGGGACAAGAGTGATCATTTCTTGCTAGAGACAGGTAGGGTGATACGAATAGCTCTGTATGCTGTTCATTACCTTTTTTGCTGATTTCGAATGCGAACAGCTACCTGCTGTATAATATGGCCATGGCATATAGGGGCGATAAGTGGCGGAAATTGAATCTGCACTATAGCTTGCGAAATATGTTGTAGATCGTTTTTAAGTTCTTTGGTGACAATATCCCTTCTTTGCAATATTCAGCTGTACCGTACGCGTTTTCAATAAGACAACTTACAGGAGCAGCTGAACCTCGTGACGAACCAACGTGAGACGCTGCAGGCACCGACCAAAACGCATACGATTCCAGAAGATGTACTGGAGGAAATACGACGACTCGGACTTGATGCGATTTAAATTTGTAATTGTGCTGCACCATCTCTCAAATCTTTTGCTTGATAGGGAGGGCAGGAGGCTTGGGTGTTATGTTTTTTTGTGTCTGCATAGTTGAATGTTCGATTCGTTAATATTGTCTGGGAGTTTTCTATTCCTCTGAAATTGTGTGTGTCTGTTTGTTTGTGTGTGTATTACTGACCCGAAAATTGCGGTGTTTTATTAGTTTTAATCCGAGTTGTGAGAGAAGGGAACTATATATCTCGTGCACATCTGTTGCATTCGTGTATGTGGGGTGAGAGTAAAAGTTGCTGTTGGGACAGCCATCTTTTAGAGGGGAAATGCTTGGTTAAACGGGTTGGGAGTTGCTGTTGTTCGAACGATTGTAAATTTTAAGTGGGAAGACACCCAGTAATGGAGGCAGCATTGCGATCGCAGCAAGCGAAGGGAATTTCGGCAAGTACCTACCAAATGAATCGCTCGCCGATTCAAATCATGACAAAGAATGTGATAGTGCCAGGTCACGCTTTCACTTGGCTATTTTTTGCAGACGTCTGGTATTTGTTTCGATCGGGACGTGTGGTCGAAAGTGGAAGTGAAATCGATATATGCATAGTTAGGAATTTAACAGGAGCATATTTACTTTCAAGAAGCAAGAGAGAAATGGGATGGATCTTGCGATGAATTGGGATGGGGTATTAGATCAACATCCGTGTGTCATAAAGCATTGAAGCATTGAAAAAATTGTTTTATTTAACGCTGTTGAGAGGTGTTGCATCCAAATCGATGATTTTATATTCATTCACTTCGAAGACGTGCTCATCAAGCAGCGCCTTCTTGCGATTTGTTTTCAAATGAACTGCAGTTTTACGCTTTAGGTGGAGGTAGTTGCGAAGGATGCACATTAACGTGCATCTCTTATTTGCTTCTTCACCTTCCTTTGCATTATCGTGCATTGCTGTTCTATTTTAAAACTGGAGAGTATGTACGAGTGCACAGTACTTCAATAACTCGTTGTTTTTTTTTTTGTTTTTTTAAAGCAAGGATGGAGAATATGGGAAGGGATGCTAGCGTCCGACGAGTTCACACTTGAAAATCACCTCTGCGAGGAAGGGGAGGGAGTGCGGCGGAAGTCGGTTTTCCTATGCGATTTTCACTGTGAACGTTGTCTTAAGGAATGAGCACAGTGGATATTTTTTGTTAAAATATCTTAGCGGTTCCGGTCAGAAATTTGATGGCGTATTAAGAAAAGCTTTCTATTGCTTTTGTTGTCTATATTTCTCGTTTATTTATGTATTCTTCAGCATGTTTCACTTATTTCCTTTTTCCTCCATCATTGCTCATTCCTTCGGCTCATTTATTTGGAGACGCATCCGTCCAGACTGTACTCATATTTTTTAAATTCTTATACGTACATTATGCCGCACTTGTGAACGATTTAGTTACCTTCTCTGAAGTGCATCTTTTCATGTGATTCCATGATGGTGTGCTCATTGATGGCTTGATGCGTTGATGCAGTATCAGCCGATTGGGTGCACTAGCGATTACGCGATAAGACTTCGGCTTGTTACGTTTTTTTTTGGGGGCATTCAGCACTTCCGTCCTCGAGTATTCTCACTACAGTAGTTTATTTTTGTTGTATTGTTTTTGCTGCCGAGTTGAGCCTTGTGGCCTAGTGGGAGGTGTGCAGATCGATGAACAGAAATGGAATTTAGCAAAAGTTGTGTTGGTTTTTGACCACTAGACTGTCCGTGCAGCAACAAGTCAAGGAAATATCGCAGCAGTGGACGCTTCTTTTCTCCGGTTCTGTCCCGGTTGGGCAACTGGTTATGATTCAGGGGGACCGGTCGCTCACTCACCTGCATATGAGTTTAACCCATCTTCACATATTCATGGGCTGAACCCGATGTTGGTCGCGAGGGAGACGAGGTTCGACATATATTCATGCTAGGATGTCTCGAGGTAGTTCCCTTCAGCTGTCGTTTATTTATAACCCGCCTTGCGCTGTTAATCCGGCTGGTGGCTGCCTTCTGCGTTTCATCTTAAATATTGCCGTTGTTGAACTATTTTTCGTGTGGAGGCTGTATGCCATGGTTACTATACCGAGTGTTCTGTTGCTTTTATGTTTCGTTCATAATGGCGCCATATAGCCAACTTTCCTGCCGATCGCTATATCAAGTTATGGCCGTCCGGATATCCATTCCCTTTTATTCACTTGAGGCGCTACCACGTTATCGATATTACCCTTTTGTTGTTTTTATTATTTAATGGTAATAAATTTCGATGGATTATACTGGCGAAGCATTTGAATCGTTGTTTCACCAAGTGATTGCTGCCCAACTCAGTGATGCCACTTCATAAGGGCATAAGGAATGATGTACTGCGTAGGTTTACCCTGTAGGACGTTTTAAACTTTTGAATTGGGACCTGGCTTCTTCCATTTGACCGCATACTTTGGGTGTTGGTAAAGGAAACGGAGTGGAACTGAACTGCGGTGATTGGTTGTCGTCTTCGTCGTACCTACAGCCTATCTTCTGCATACTCCACTAACGCTTTACGAAAGCACAGATGTGATAGATCGTATTTCACATCTGCTATCATTGTCGGTTGAAAACAGCATCACCGAAGAACACATCATGCTATAGCACGATACATCACAAGGTGCACAAATCGTGATCTCGTGAGTGCTGTTGGAGTGCCAGTTGCGATCCCGCCAAAATGGAATTGATAAAAATGTGGATATGGTCTTTAAGATCTTCAAGGTCGGTTTCATCCACTTTTTCATTAAAGTTTTAATCTTCATTTCCTTCCGATATTCCAGTAATTTTTGCAGTTGGAAATCAGATGCCCTTGTATAAGCTAGCGTCTTATCGGCTTTCTTATCAAAGAATTTAAAGCAATTTGCTCTCTTAGTAACGCCATCGATGCCAGAATTTACTGAATGACTGTTTTCTTATAAATTTGAACATTTCATCCATTCCGCACATGAGTTGTTTACCTATAGTGATAACGTCGGATTTTGACCATAAAGCTTTGGGTTTTGACCATAATTTGACTGATGCAAAACAATTGTAACGTGCGTTGTAGTGCGGATCATATCCACTAAATGTCGCAAGTATAGCTTCTGAGATTTTAGAGTTGAAACTTTTTAAAGGAGATACTCAAACCCTTAGACACCGTAAACACGCGCAGACTCGACAACATCGTAAGGCCTTTGCAAATGCAAATTTCCAAAGAATGAATGCTGGATTATGTTAAATGATAAATGATTATGTTAGGTTATGTTAAATGAAAGCTGTTGGTATGTTAGATGTACGATAGATGATTATCTTAGATGAATAGTCAGATTCACCTCAAGTATTCCGCCAAGGAATTCACCCGAAGATGATTTTCAGAAGTTGTGCCCGCTCATTTTACACTCTGTTTTAGCGGCAGGTGGTTGCGTTTCCAAAATCGCTCGAAGGTGATCGTTGGAGATGGTTGGAATAGCAAAATATGATTGCTGGCAAGAATCAGGAAGAGGCAAAGGTCTCCAGTGTTGTGTTCATGGGCGTCCTTGCCCTTTCGCTCAACCTCCCGGATCTGAGGTCAGTGCCGCTCGTCGTATATTTTACCATCCAGCAGTTAGAGATGAGCCTTCAAATCCTGGGAAAGAAACAGATTGCCAGCTGGATTTTTAAAGACGACAACTACATCGACCACACTTTTGCTTGATGTGCACTTGAAAGCTCAGGCCGGGAATTTGCTCAGGATTATTGCGCTAATTCAAGGAGCCTCTGACAGGTGTACTACAGAAGTGAATTAGGTTGTTGAGTTATTTCAAGCTTTTGTATGGGAATTTTTTGCGTACGAGTTTCAGATGAGCGATAGTGAAGAGGATAGAAAGCAGGCCAAAGCGGGGAACGGATACGACGAGGTCGCACTGCCAGAAGAGAAACGCAGGCGTTCGCCGAAGCGTTTCTCTAAAATAGGTTGGTTTTTCGGGCCTAACTGCTTTGGAAAATGTCGGTGACACGTGCTTGCCGCAATTTATGCCGACTGAAGGTAGCCATTTGGAAGATTTGATTAGCTATCCTTCCTCTCTCCTCTTCCTCCTCCTCCTCTTCCTCCTCTTTCGTTGGAAAACCTCGCAACTCTACTTAGGATAAAGCTGCGGCGGACCTTATAGCTTCGAAAAAGCCATCGTGAAGATGAATGTTCTGTGATATTTGCTTAATGCCGGCAATATTGCTTTACGTTTTCTTGTTTACTGCGGTTTAGCCAACCTTGTTCTACGACTGCAATTAGATTATATATATTATTGGATTATATTTTATTACATCAGCACATTTGTCCGGAAACCAATCTCGTATTGCCCATATGTGGTACTTTGGAAATATGCCATAGAGGGACAATCGACATAACAACATTCTCAACCAATTTGATGATGTACTCAGCAACAGTAAGCAAGAAATCGGCTGTCCGCATTGTAGATATGTGCACGTCTGGTTATTGGCATTGATGAAACATCTTGTTGCAGTAGTGTTCTTCATCGTTTAAGGAATCTAAAGAAAGTGGGTATTCGAATGGTCTCCGTCAGTAGGGGTCATGAAGTGCTTATTGCAGACGGATTGCTTGAAGTATAATTGTCAGCCTTGGATGTGGAATCCTTCCGCAATATACTTTGTTCTCTTAATGTGGACATCAGGTTACGGTGGATTGGAGTATTTTTGTAGCAGCCTTCAAATTCTTCTCGTTGGTACATTGTGTTCATGGTGATATATTCACTGGCATGGATACAACATCGCGGAACAGTTATTTTTTGCGGTGGCAACCGCAGTAGGAAGTGGATAGCACGACACTGTTTGGTGCAGCATTCTTTCTTGAAGGAGAAAAAAATCCGGCTATTACTGATGTGCATAGATGAGCTTGATCCATCTGCCAGCTGAAAAAGGATGGAAGGGGTTGCAATTTGCTGCCCGACTTGAGGTTGGAGTTCCAATCAGCTGCAAAAATTATTATTTTGCGAGAGGAGGAAAAAAATTTCCGACGAGAGAAACACTTGCAGAAAGTGAGCTCTCGAGAAAAGTGAGATTTATTTGAAAACTGAAATTGTCGCTTGGCCTTTGGTCGAAATTGGGCCGTAAAACAGGGTTTAACGTAGCCCGAAAACTTTTGCGGAAGTCAAGCTATTCTTTGACTTTGATTGAAGGAAAATTTCACGTCGAGATATCGACATTCCACTGAGCGTTAGCCGGAGATTCCGAATTAAGATTTATTTTGTGATATAATGCAAAGGTTGCGGTCTATGGTCACTTAAAGGCAACTTTCACCTTCTCCTCCCCCTCTCCCAATCATGAGGCCATATCGCAGCCAAGCTTTGACATGAGGGGAGTTGAGGTGATCATCCTTGCTGCTTATATTTTTTTATGTCGTTCACACTAATTTACGTGCTAGCTCTCAACGTGTAGTGCGCCATAAACTGACAAATATAGTCGTTTAAGCCTGGTAGAGCATAGTCCGGTCATATGTTCATGTCACATGATCCGACTGCCTAACGTCTGACTGTGAACGTAATGATTGCAGCCAGAATTTGCAGCAAAAAATTTGTCAGGTAAAAGCTCAAAGCATAGCTCGAGGAAAGCTTCAAAACACAGAGAGCGAAATGGCCGCAGCAGTCGGCAGAGCAGGAAATTCGTCAACGAGCAAAAGAATACTTCACAGAAGGCAAGCCTTTAAATCTGAATGTTCTATCGTGCTTGCGAATAAGCCGGAAAACATTCCGCTTCATGAAAATGTAATAAGCATGAGCGAGGAGAGCGAGTTCGTTTGCGCAGCTCCGATGCGATCGCTTCTCACCTGGAGTCAAAATTTTTCACAGTTCGTTTACAAAAGGGCCGAACAAGAATTATGGGAGCATTTCTTCATGCAATGATGGGTTATATGATCTTGTCGTATATGTCTGATGATGCTTTGCTGTCTTATATTGCGCATAATTTTTCTGCTTATTAGAAAGTGCTGAAATGTCGAACTGCTGCAAGCAACTAATAATATATCAAACTTCAGTGAATGCATTATTGCAAGAGGATACCATCACCATTTCACCGATCATTGCTTTAATTGCGTATCAGTCGTTTTTGTCATCGGTCATTTTTTACGCATATTTTTTATGTATTTCATCGATTTCTTGGTGATTTTGCTTCAACGCTTGGATGTATTGATGAAATCGAATATGACATGCTCATGTTTGGAACATTATATAAATAAGAAAAGATTTAAATTATTAGATTCAAATTGCTACGAAATATATTCAAATTTTATGCAATTTCTATTATTAGTGTTTCATAAATGACTACTATGCATTAATAGTGCCTCTATACAAGCTCGATTACTTAATTTTTACTCGAAGATGTTTTCCAAATTTGATTTATGAAAGGAAACGTTAAATTCGGTGAACGCGCAGAATAACTACCAAATAATAAATGAATATGGCTTATTTTTTTGAGAAATTAGAATGTAACGTTTCAGAAAATAACCGATGAAAAAGAGAATCTTTAAAACAATTAATTAATAATTTGCGGCGCAAAAAGCACATATCCAGGCATTTGTTGATGTAAAACACTTTATCCACTGTCTTCTTGGGCATATTTTACTAGAAATCGATTTGCTTTGTAGTGATATGGACATTCGACGTAATGCTAACGCCACTATTGGATCTTTCGATTCGAGGTGCAAGCGTTATCACTAGCATTCGTTTATGGTCAACAAAGAGAGCACTCGATATTTCGTTCGTAGTAAATTCAAGTATTATTTAGCTGAACATGGAATAAAGCTATTATGCTGCATCATATCTACGCTGAAGTGTGAATGGAATAGAAACGATATAGTTAGCTAGGAAATTGATTTCAGGGTGAGGCGATCTCGGAACATCAGGTTGGACGACGCCGGGTCAGGCGCTCATCTCATCCAAAATGTCTTCACAAGTCTTCGAGCTTTAAAAAGTCATCACATAGTAGTACGAAAATGGATCGAATGCGATGTTCGCATTGCCACTATGAAGATCATGCCAATACGCCGCGCTATGAATTCGTCCCAACGTATGTATTCTTGCACAGTCCAACTTTAAATTCTTAATGCCTCCCGTGTTTGAGTTCTCGAAGCATAATTTTACCTGTTCGAATCTCCTCGCATCTTAGTGCTCAGTCAAAGTCATGCATAATCTCCTTCTCCTCTTCTTTTTAATTTTTGAGAATTCCTTGTATTAGTGTACTCGGCCAGTATATTTCTCCCAGTTCTATCGCATTTTTGAAGGAAATTGTGTTTGCCTCAGGTGGACAATGGAAATTCAAAAGTGGAAATTCGCACACCACAAGCGATTGCCTTTTGCATTTTGAAATTTGAGCCATAGCTCCACTAGGAATGTTCCTGATTAGTGAAAATAGCATCGAGAATTTTCCATTCTGTTGGTTTTGTTCCAGAAATTCTGAAATTTTCACCCGTTTTCAGGAACCTTGAAAAAATATCTGTTCTTAAAAGTGCTTATTCATTACTTAAATATGCATAATTTCTCGACAATCCCGAAATCGACAGAAATTGCTAATTTCTTTCACCGAACACTCCTCAGTAGAAAGAGGAGAGGAAGGAAGGTGGACTGGAGCAGCTCACAAGTGTTATGAATTCTCACAAACACCTGATATGTGCAAAGTGGTTTATAAAAGCAGCAGTGATAACAATATTGTAAATTTCATCAGTGTTCAGGCAGATAGTACTTGAACTCTTACCTCCAAACGCGTTGTATGCAAGCAGTGCCCAAATGTTCTGACCGATTTTGCCGTATTAGATGACACCAAGCAGAGTGCGCGTTGTCAGCTAGCAAGGCTAGTAACACGGTGAATTTATTCAAATTTCAACAAAAGCGAGAGGCTTTCCAGAAACAAAGCATCGTTACTTGGTCGTATCAGCGCCAGGTCACAATACCACACAAGCGAGCACATGTATGAGGGAATACTTTGCTGTTCAGATACGTTTTAATAAATCTAGGTTAAAAAACGTATGTGATCGAACACAACAACAAAACACAAGGGATTTCGCACTGATGATGAGTTTGCTGATTACTTCTATTCACTTCAACGGTCTCTTGTTTTGGTGTGTTCTGCATAATTTGCTTAAACGTATGGCAACGAAGGTTGATGTATGTCTGCGCTGTTGGTTTATGTTTGTTTTATGCGGTACGGCAAGTGAAAACATTCTGTTTTAAGATCGCCGACGACAGCATAATTGCTTGACCAGTGCTGCGAGATAAAGTCAATCGCATATGACTTATATAGTCAATCTAAGGTCAGATCTACAAGAGTTGTTTCGATCGGTTTCTGCTTCGTTCCACGAATACTTTCAGGGATTGCTAGCACAATCCTCGTTTTAACTTCAATGAGTGTGCGCATGTAGTTCCAAGCTTCCCCTGCTGTCTAATCTTCTTGCTCAGAAGAACTTACTTCATTCCTATGCTCATTTGTTGATTGCCTTCGCCGTTCTTTCTTTCATATTCATCCTCCTTTCTGCAGGAGCAAGACGAACGAACTGCTAAGGCCGAAATATCGTGATGACCCCACTTCCGCGATTAGTCCATCGCCCTTGAGGAGCTGTGGATCGGCTGTTCGAACGGCAAAGTGCCCAGCAGCGAAGATATCGTCGCTTTGCAGTGTTTACATTGGGGTGCTGACTCAACGGGAAGCAGAGGACACTGTGATTGAGCCAACTTCATTCAGACTCTATCACAGGGTGGGCTGTTGTTTCTTTCAACGATGGAGAACCCACCCTTAAGCATCTCGCAAGAGAACACCATAACTGCCCAACAATTCGCAAAGACAGCGTTCGCCATTGCAATATGTAAGAGCCTGAGCGCAGAACATGCGCCAGTGATGTGGTATGGGCAATGTGAGCGGAGAGGGGCGTCAAGTATATTCATCGCCTTCATTTAGGTGCCTGAATACCTGGGAATTTTGTAAGTCTTTCTCATTCCATTTAAGCAAGTTCAAGCACTTGCTTTGGAATAGCCGTAGCCGAATTATTAGTTCGTCTATTAGATGGAGCGATACATGGTCTACTGCAGGCCATGATTTTTGAGACCGCCGCATGAAGCTGCATTTTTTAAGTTCTTTTTTACTGTTTCCCAACTGAGGGAAAATAGTCAGAAGTCAAGCAGGAAGAGGGAAAAGCCTGAGAGAAATGTAAGCAAACAAAAGAAAGGGATAGAAAAGAAGAAGTGAGAATCGTTTAAAAATTCAGCATCGAAAAGGAAGAATATTTTTCATCGGATGGTTTCTCGATCATCTGCCTGCAACTTAGGTCGCAACAAATGACTCATCGATGATTATAAGTGAGTAATTCTTGCTCAAAAGTTTGTGCTGAGAGATTTGTGCTGACTCACTGATATGAAAGTATGGTTCTACGGTTCTCTTTTACTTTCCTTTCGCCCGTAACCCCAACTTCCCTCTCTTTTGCCACTTGTCCACTCTATAAGTTCTGTTTTAGTGCTCTCCGCTTTCTGAGTCTGTTGTACTCTTTTAAATGCTTTTAAATGTTGTAACTTCACCTTTCACCTTCACAGAATCGCCTCATGAGTAGATTGCAGTTCAGAATGGATAATCGGGAAGAGAAAAGAAGAGAAGTAAATAGAGAACAGGCGACATCCTCCCTGGTTATAACTCATCGATCATGTGATCATGTTTTTCATGGTCGAATACTCGTTAATCGCACATCTTCATCACTGAAGATGGTTGGCCGATAGCTATCCAAATACCACGTTCATACAGCTCATTTTCAGTTACCCACTATTCACTCGTTACGTGAAATCCCACCGAAGCTTCCGCTTATGATCGTCTATTGCAACGATAACGGAATGCACTAGTTAGTCTTTGTGAATTAATTGTCGGAAACAACAAATAATTGGCGTGTATGTATACGTGTGTGGGTTTATTTATCTGCTCGTTGTGATAGCAGTTGCCCTTATCCATCAAAGAAAATAATAGGGTGCTTCAATTTAAGTCGATGCTTCCCTCTCATCAAAAGAACTCTTCGTTCGCATCGTGTGCCGATTATCTCCTTCTTCCCCTTTAATACAAATGCTCATATACTGCTTTCCATTTACTTCATATTTACAAATATTGTTTTGTTGCCTTGCAGGTTGAGGACGTTTTTAATGAGATTCAAATCAGAGCACATATAAAAAATTCCTTCCAAGCTTAGGCATATGAAACCTTCATCGTCGTCGGAGAAGTTTTTGCTTCATCGTCGTCGGAGAAGGAGGATGTTATGGTTGCGAGAGGCCCTGATGTTTTGCTTGGCGGTACATGGCGATGCACTGTACTGCTTCCTCGCGCATCGACACCCCCTCCACCCTCCCCTTCCCCCTGCTTTCGCAGTACGACAAATGCAGTCAGAAACCGATTTTTAAAGAAGTAAATGCGTAAAGATGGCACAATGCACGAGCTGATCGTATTCTTTAGTGAATTTCGGACGATTTTTGAAGTTTTCCGCGGTCAGCTGATTATTTATTAATGTAGTGCTATGGCCATGTTTTTTGCACTCAATCGATTATGCAGTTGTCGTGAATGAAAGTGCCAAGAAAAATTCCGCTAGTCAAGAGAGTTGATGCGTCTCGAAATTTTGCATCCACGGATACATCAAAAACAGTTTATGCATAGAGTCAATTCATGATAAACAATAAATCTCAGTAGCAGTATGATCCTTAGCTGCTGCTTGATGCGTTTCCCTATTTGACTGTACCACGTGAATATACTGAGAGATAGAAATGTCATGGAATCATTTATCGAGTGGAGAAGCGAATATGTCTTTAGACTCCAAATTTAAATCTGCCGCATCCAGAAAACTTTGTGCCACACTGAACAATTGAAGTTATATTTCGAATTCTTCGCGCTTGATGAGGGCGTTTTTCAATTTTGGTTTAATTTCTATATAAGTTTTCACAGCCTTTAATTTACACCTCTCATTATACTTTTCGGTCAAAAGAAGCTGCCTACCTTACTCATAATTCACCTCGGAGACGACCTCAATTTTCGGTAAAGTACTTCTTGAGAAAACAGCAAAAATGTATTTGCTGGCAAAAATTGTGTTCGAATATTTTAAAGACTGCAAAGTCTCAAAAGTGAATAAAACACGACGCCACAAAACTGCAGATTTGCAAGTGATGGTGCAGAACATGTAAAGATTGTTTTGTTCTTCCGTACATTTCAGCGTCTACAAAAGTTTGATCTACGAAACCGCTTTAATCTACAAAACTTCGCGTCGCTCGACTCGATTTGTTACTTATTGATGCCCTAATAGCATTTACTTTGACAGTCTTACCTCATCTCTTGTAAATACTATCGCTCTGATAGTCTTTAAAACAGAAGTTACGAGATAATTCACAGTTTATCGATGATATGATTGTATGACTGTATTGATGGTGTGAAGGCAGTCGCATACGAATTACGCTAATGCGTTGAAAATGGTGCGCATTAATGCGCTATAGACAGAAGCCCGTCTGTAAAGCGACCGCCTTAATGCACACAAAGTATGTCACATTTTTCAGTCATTATGGGATTAAAGAGCGTAGGCGTTTCGTGGAAAATGGCGACAACTCAGGACAACTCCTACCGATCATAAGTTTTCAGGTAACATCTCCTTTTTAGGATTCATTGTTCAGTGAATAATTTTAGGAAATTGCTTGCTGAGAATGCTGAAGTTGCGCTCATTAAGGAAACTATGCCACCTACGGTTGTCAGCCCATAGTAACAGCAGTGCATCGATCAGTTTTCACAGGTTTTTCTCCGCCCCACCCCATCTCCACCTCGGTCTTATCTGGTCATATCTTATAAGCTTTGAATAAGAAGCACATTAGAACTGGTTGTGTGAACACCGTACGGAAAGGATATACGAGCGACATTGGCATGCTTTGGCAAGATGGTGTCTCTGATTGGTTTTAGAGCGCTTTACTCTATGCAGTGCTCCACCAGCATGCGGTGACTTGTCTAAGGGCTGCCCTCAAATATGTCATGAAGGAGAGCTCCGGTGGATAGTTGTGTCTAGCTGAAAGCAACAGGCGTGTTTCAGGTGGATTATGGTGACACTCAAGCACCCATCTTCACTTCAATCAGGTCTTTGGTCCATTATTACACTGTCTACTCACAGCTGAGACGCACCAACGATGGAGGCAACGTAGTTGACATATTTCCACGTTGGCGTCGACGTAGGCGTATCATTGGTGACGAGGGCGAATGAACTTGGCGCCAATGGAGTTCTACTTCAGATGGTAGAGAAAAGCAGACTCAATCATGTATTCTCACATATCTCATAATTTATGCCACACAGTTATTTCCCAAACACATTTTGATTGTTAGAGCTTGCTTCTTTGGCTTCGTAACTTCGTACTTTGCCTTTCGCTTTGTGTCCTCTTCCCTGTTTTGCTGGTCTGCTTACTGCTTACATATCATCACTTCTTGATATTGTAGCATGAAAATAAACACCAACACTTCATCATTTCTCTTTACATAATCCTCGACTGTCTTGATGAAGTGTTATGAAATGATACCTTGTTATAACCTCAGAGTTCTATAATATATGTCATGCTTTCGCAGTATTCTTATGCTATGTAATATGCCGCCATCGAATCTTGCGCTGTGGACCACGTTACCACTCATCTCATATAACGTATTGCGGTGCCTTGCTTAACGACCTTTATTGGTGACGAGAGGGGGCGAGAAAGTGTATGGGGCTTCGTTAGCTCAGGAGTCGTCGGAGCTGCAATAGTTTTTTTGAGCTGAGGTCACCGAAGCAAATGCCAGTAGCACTGGTAGTAACAATAAGTAAGAGTCGCGTTTCAACGATAAACCTGAACTCAGGAGCTATCAAGTTCTGCTAATTGCGCAGTAGAGATGAAATAACAGGTGAAATCAGAAGCCCCGAAGTAAGAGTTGTGGCCGTTTGAGCTCGACGTTTATTTAGATTGTGGGTAGTCTTTCGAAGAATAGAAGTGTTTCCCGGAGTAGCGCTAATACTGGTAATGAAAATAATGTGTCGTGTAAAATGGGGGTCGAAAGATATATGAGTGTAGTTTGCTCAAGGTCTTTTAAAGCTGTGATTTCCTTAACAGCCATCCTATTGGAAACTCATGGTGCTTTATCTTGCATCTCGCTAAAAAAAATATAGAATTTCAATATCTTCAAATGTAGCAATTTTTAACTGTTGCAGCAACAATCAGTTGTGAGTGTGACATTCATAAACGCAAATTTTACTGTCAAATTGGCAATTTTTGACGATACTTTTAACTAAAAGCCACAACTGGTTTGAATTGCCGATAGAAATTTGCTGTTTCATCAAGAATCCCTAGCTGACATCAGAGGTATCCTCTGATGTCAGCTAGGCGTTTCATGAATCAAGAAAAATCCGTTAGGGACTATCCATTAACATTGGCTGTTATCATAAGTGAAAGAAGAATGATGCGAAGGGTGGATAAGACATCATAGAATATATGGGTCCGCTGTGTCTATTACATTGCAAGTATTACATCTTAAGGTGGTTGCAATTTTTACTATGCAACGAGAAAAGGCTAATGTGCTCTATTACATTCTTCCTGGACAGCGAGTTATCAGGGAGTATTTTACTTGATTCCTCAAGCTGCTGTCAACAGTATACACTATTACAAGTATTTTATGGTATTATATACTGCAATAAAAATATGGGCACATTGGTAATGCTGTTGATCAGTGAATAGTCCTTAAAATCACCTTAGCTCACTTTAGGTGAATCATGAAATTGGAAAGTTTTGACCCGTTATGGGAAGGTATGAGCAGAGCTTGCGCGCTTGCGTTGCAGTCACAGTTCTTTCTTAGCTTACATAGTTCACTCCTTTTTTCGCTCCCCTCCCTTAGCCCCTTCTTATCCTCCCTTGTCTGGAAGAGTTGCTTATAAGAAAGGTAAATTTTGAAAGAAATCCTAAACCATCCCACTGATTTTCAGCAAATTTGTTATTTATAAGCTAGGGAAGTTAAGCACCGAAACCAATGAAACGCATTGGACATATCAAAAAGCTTAAAGAGCAATACAGTGCCACTATTGTCCTTCATTGACCTGTGCAATGCAGGCTTCTGCGTATTTCTGCATTGTAATATTAAACGTGGGGCACAAATGATGTCCGTAGCAAAGTACGTGAAAGTCTGTACCATACTGATGACCGTTCTGAGTCCAACTACTTTTTTGGTTGCTGTCATTGAACTGCTTTCACTGCAAAAATTCAGGCATTCTAACTGGCAGGCATTCAAAACGTTGATATCGCAGATCTTTAGAATATCAGCTAATGATAACTTTTTCACTCAAAGCAATCCTTGCCAAAACTATGGCAAATATCTGAAAGATAGGAATTTGACCGGCCGAAATGACTTCAGCCAGTCCATTTCCGTAACTGGTTAATGCATTATAGAGGGAAAATGGCGTAGCACTTAGTTGTCAATGAGCAAAAGTGAATGACCAAAAATGAAATGAATGGTTTCACCAGCCAAATTTTATAGATCGCCCATCGAAGCCGCTTTTATTGATTGCAACATGCGGCAACGCTGAATTTTCAGTGAAGCGGTGAAAAAAACTTTTGCAGTAAGTGCACTGCATTTTGCAAAGTGCCCTTTGCGTTCAAAATCCATCAAGCTGAACACACTTCTAACGTGAACATTCTTTTCTCTTGCATTGCAAAATTGTGCTCAAGCCGGCGTTCATAACCAGAGTTTTATTAGTTTCCAAATGAATCGAACATTTTTTATCATCAGCCAAAGCGAAATTCATTTCACAAACATAAAAAGATTTGATGTACAAATAATGAACAATTTAGTTTACAAATACTTAAGGAGCCTATTTATTTGTCTTATGTGTAATCTTTTATCTAAACAGACTCGTTGATCATCGCATTCGCATAAAATCTAACAATTTAGCGCCTTTATATCGCCCTAGAATATCGGATGGCGCTAAAAGTAAAACAAGTCGATGCGGCCTTACCCCAGTGACATTTCTTTATACCTGAAGCTGGTGATTTCACGTGTGCCTTACTTGAAGCAGTTAAAAGTTATTTGCCTGGGAGGGTATATTATTACAAATGATGAACTAGATTAATTACACAGTAGGTCGATATTAACAAAAGCATTGCCAAGGGAAAGGGTAATGCAGGGTTTTCGATGCCAACCAGAGAAAATTGAACAGCTGGGAAAGTGTTAGAGGTAAGAAGCTATAAAGCTTCACGTAAGCTGAGAATGTTGTTGGAATATTCTTACTTATGAAAGCTCCAAAACAACATACAATTCATTGATCCCTGAAAATAGCGAATTTCTTCCAAGTGTAAGAAAATGCATATAGCGATATAGGGACATTTTAGGAATTTATCTAATAGCCCATTACTAATAGCTTAGAAAGCAAAGTTGCCTTCAACTCGACGATGTCGATATGGCCTTTCAAGCGACGAAGAAATCACAAGACGGCCAAGCACCTTGATTAAACAATGTCGCCATCAGTCGGCGATGTTTCATCCGCACCTCCTCGATACCTCCTACATCTGAGTATAGAGAAACGGCTCATACTATCAGAGGTGCAAAATGCGAAGTGCATACCTGACCAATGGAGATAACTTAATAATATTATTGTACAAGAAGTAGAGATTCTAACATCAAAACTACGATGAAGTTATATTTTTACTTTATTTTGCAAAATAATCGAAAATAAACTTGTTCACATACATATGTAGAAATATATATATATATATATATATATATATATATATATATATATATATATATATATATATATATATATATATATATATATATATATATATATATATATATATATATATATATATGTTTTTTTAATGAAGTTGCGCGATATTTGCTACTTAAGTAGTTTAGATTTGATACGATGAAGAATGAACTGGATGACAATTGAAGCTCAACGATGAACGAGCCTAAAAAAGGCGATCCTCGTTGAAATGGCCCGGCATCATATTGCCAATAGAAGCATCAAACGTTTGTTTTTGCAGTCATCTTCTTTTTCGCATCAATAAATAATGCGGAACGGTCGAATTAATTGCACTTCAATTTTTTATCGGTGTTGTTCGTATAGATGTAATCAAAGTTCTTCGTTGAGATGGTTGCATTGATAAAACAACTTAATTTTTTTCAGCTGCTAAAGAATTCCTTCAGCCATTAAGCATATTTGCACAAAATATGGTCAGTAGCATAGGCAAGCGGAAGACAAAGCCAAAATGCGAGCCGAGTATCCATAAGCCAAGTTTTCCATTTTAGCACCAGAGCTAAATGCATTATATTGTTGTTGCTCATGCGTGAGCGTGTGGATATGCCACAGTTGCAAACGACCGATTTACGGGCTTGGATGCGCAGTGCAACAAGAGTGGAAAGAAGGCTTTTAGTGTGCACTTATTTTCCACTCGATGATAAAGTTGAGAGCGTTAAAATTGATGATGAGACTGCATTACCCACATTTCAACGTTCCAGGAATAGTATCAGCTCCCAAACGGCACACTTCATGTATTTAAGATTTTTGGAATATGGCCGTCAGCTCTTACCGACCTCCTCTGGTGGTCGCGTTCTTGGGCACTTGCTTATATTTTTTTAGGTGATGTGAAGTTATCACAAGAACTTTACCCAGGTTTCCCTTTTTTGTGACTTAAAATATCATCTGAAAGGTATTATACCTAATTCCACTTCGACCGCTCCCTCAGCAACTCGTTCTTTTCTCATGCACCGAATTCACATGGAGATTTTTTAGCTCCATATTATTTTCGTAACTTTGATCTTATTTGGGTTAAAACTAAGGCCCAATATCTATGAATTTCTTGTTAAGTGAGTAAAATCTAAAAGAAACGCGAGTAGTTTTCCGTGCTAATCTAAATGCCTTGAATGATTTTGCCATTAGATTTCTTTCAACGATTGGGTCTTATTGAATGCGGCCAAAAACATAGTGCATGTTTTTTATTTCCGCTTTACAAAGAGCAATCGTTTCCTATGTATACACAGATATCAACGCCATTGGTCGTTGAGTAAATATTAGGCGAAACGGAATCAGAAAACTTTGGTGGCATATAACGTAGAGGAGAACTTCGTGTGGAATGTCAGCGTTGCTTAATACTCCTTATGTGGAACATAAAAAATTCAATGGCATTTTTCACGACGAAATGAAAGAAATCTTCTACATAGTTGACAAGAGAAATTTTTCTAAAGCTATAAATGATAAGAATCCATATTATTTCTTTTTTTCGAAGCAACACTGACGGCGATAAGCTTAAATAGAAGAAAAAACGTCAGAATAGCTTATGGCAGCGACAGTGTAGAGCTTCAAGATCTTTGATGGAGACTCTTCTAATACCATAAACTTTTACGGTTAATCAGTTTTTATTTCAAATTTTTGATAATAATTTGATGAGTACCGATTTCTCAACGTTTTTCAGGACCTTGAAGCTCAAAAAATAACAACAACAAATATTACATACCCGTTAGAGTGTGGAATAAATAATGCACATAAGAAGACGAAACGCCATTTGAACATTCATAAGAAGCTAAAAGCTAAATTATATTGAAAATTAGCAATTTCTTTCTTTTGGTTGGACGATTTTATGATATTTCATATCGAACTCTCTATCTTACTCGGTTAAATTTTTCTTCTTTTTGGTACAAATAATAAAATTTTTTGTAATGAATTCCCGTTAAAGATAACAAAAAAGGAGGATAACATTTATAGCAATGGGAAAATAGATGAAACAAGGCAAGAAATGAATCGATAATAACCAAATATCTGATAAAGGTCTCAACAACTTCAAAATTACAATGCGGCAATGATTGGTGAAGACTTTTCACACACTCTGGAAGACATATGAACAAGAAAAGAATATGAATATATATACTATTTATAGTGCATGAAATGTTCACGCGGCAGCCTCGAGCATCTCAGGAAGAGGTTCGAGGACTGGCTGAAACCTTGGCCTTGACCCCGATTGTGTCCGCGAACGACCCTCATCTGTGGCATGTTCTTTCATTTCTTCAGGACTCTGCAAGTGCAGTGATTAATTACAGCCATTTGGTTCTGACTGTATTCACAAATAAAATGCAAGTAACGTTCTCTTGCACGCAGCTGACGCTAATATTTTTCATGAACAATGCCAAGGGTTCTCTTCTCATAGCTAATATTTCTCAAATATGGTGAAACCTACTTGCTTCGTAAAAAGTTAAGGAAATCTGTTTATATACGTAGTTGCTGGATCTGAAGGAAAGCGTTTACCTGTGGTCGTTCTTGGATGACCATTCGCAGATAGACATCAGGCAAAAGCTTGTCCTGTTGTGCTTCATCGCGGACCAGACGCACCGAGCCGCATGTCTTTTTCACCTCCTGTAATAGATCTTCTTCATCCCTCAATTCATAGGCTCTAATTCGATGGTATGAAAAGAATTTGAGGTACACACTGAATCAATTAACCACCGATTTAACTGGCTATGGTCATAAATCTGTCTTTCTTCCCTCATAATCGCTATAATGTACTCGACATGCCTTCCTTCCCTCTATCAATTTTACTGCGAACTCAATGCAAAGCCGAAAATAAAACTGCTGAGGATCATAATGAAACGAACTTGTTCGAAGGCGATTAGTTGCCTCCAGAAGCCCAGATTGGGTCGAACCATCGGCCTCTTTGAAGCCATCAGATGATATGCGTCACGGAGGGATCGGCATTTGTATTTGGTGAGATAAGCTAGGCATATGGATGCGGAGCGAGAAACACCTGCGACGCAATGCACAAGCACTCGACCACCGTCTGCTATGATCGCTTGGATTTGGTCACTCTGCAGCTCGAGGTGTGGATAAATATAGGTCTGCGGTGTGTCGTCCAGCCACAGCTTCGAGCGTTGGATATTGCCGAGTGACTTTAAATTTGGCACCTGAAATTGCATTATGATTTGCTTATCGTGTACACTTTCAGCATACTCTGACTTAAGATTCTTTTGAAGATTCATCATTGATACACTGCAAAACGAAGTTTTAGATTCGGAGCATTAGATTAACAACAATTGTAGCTGTAATTCCTTTAACACAATCAGACTGCACTATTGATGAAAATTGTTTTAAGATGAAGTTTTTAAGATGAACGGAAGTGAATTTACTTCATTGGTTGCATTGATGATATGCGTGATCTTGTGCTTCGCCATATTCGTTGGATTCAATGCACTCACACCACAGATGAAAAGACCGGGCACGATTTCGGTCATCTTTGCATACTCGGGATTCACTTTGAACGAGATTCTCGGCATCGTTCTTTGTTCGTCGACAACAGCAAAATTCCTAAATCATAGTTTATTATTACTCTAATGTTTGGAAGTTGATAGATAAATTCATGAATATAACGTTCTTCAACAAGACTCCAAGCAAATTCAAGAAGAGCATAAATGACAATATTCGCAATATTACGTGAACGCCGAAGAACTCGTAGACCGACTGCACAACGGGCACGACAACAGCCACATTAAGACCACAGATGCGCTTTGATATTGTTCACGTGTTGTTCACGTGAGCAACATCGAGTGTGTCCATAGGAAGGGGAGGCGGCGAGGCACGCGAAACGAAGGGGCCAATACATCTGGTTTATTGCTGAGGCACTCAACTGTTGCGCTGGCTGCTTATTGAAAAAGCGAACAAGCAGCGCTGAGCATGCGAACGCCGACTAGCATCGCTAATGCATCGAAGATCATTGGTTATCGGTCGTTTTCAACGCATTAAACATCAACATAAAGTCCCCCTATTGCTTTTTTCCGCTTTCAGCTATCAATATTCAACTCGTAAAGCAATAAAGCATAAGCTGTGTGAAGTGCCGAAAAAATCACATTTAGCGAGAGCTGTCACCAATATGGGCGGCTTCTTTTGGAGACTGTGAACTTTTGGCTTTAAATCCGATATATGAAGCAACGACTTAAGTTTCTCTACAAGGTACCAACTAATGATTTAGGAATGAATATAAGCTTTTCGTTTTCATTGCTTCTGAAGAAACGATGTGACGAACAAATTCAATCGTCACACTTCCATTTTATTTGATGCCTAACTGAAGCAGTAACAATTTCATCCTTTATCATAACCAACATGCATCTATCGTCGATATGCAGAGTGCAATTATGGGGCGTTGATTTTATCCAGTATTTATTATATCCCCAAGGGTTATCCTTGCAGCCAACCCCGAAATACTGGTTGGAAATAGCGGACAAGTTGTGAACAGATTAGTACAGAGGACCTTTGAGAGTACTTTCATAGTATTTATGAAGCAACAATAGGTTTGTATGAATCGTATGGAGAATGTGCCTGCATTTGCAGGAACACAACGATTTCAGGCAGTCGAAAACAATGTCACATAATGAAGAGTATTCCGGGCTGGCTAATAATGAAGGGGATGGAGGTGCAAAAGTAGAGATGCAGTCGTTGAAGATCGACTTGATGCGCAAAAGTAACGGTGTTAAATACGGAACTCGAAAAGAAACACTTTTATAGGTGCGGAACACGGATTGTGGTCCCTCCCACAATGTGCCATTTGGCTGATTCGCCTACAGCCCATAGAGCATCAACAACATTGATCATCAGAATACTTGTTAACGCATCAAACATCACCAGCAATGGTGATATGAAAAAAGAGTACTGAAATAGAGGTTGTGTAGAGAAATAGAGAATCTTTCAAGTGTGCATTTATGTTATTTGAGTTGAGATGAAGAGAACACAAGAAAGAGATAGAGTTTATGTCGAAGAAAAAGTGAAAGAGAAATAAGATGAAGAGTTCTTTATGAAACGTGGAGAGTGAACACAACCTAAGAGAATAAAAGATTGCAGCTGTGCTTAATTCGAAAAATTTGTTTTCTGTCTCGTCTCGTAATCATCAACCACCTAATGATTCTGGTCTTAGTATGAAATAATGGTGCTTTCTATTCAAGAGTGAATGTCTCTGTAAGTGAAGCACTTTCTCTAAGATCACTTTGTAATTTATTTGATGCCCACTTTCATTGCCTCTGTTCACAAATTGCTCCTTCATAGTCCATAAAATTCAGTTGGTCTTTTTAAATGAACTGAAAATATATCAGTGGCAACGAGTCTTGTTGGATTTCACTGTCGATGATCAATGCTCATCACAAATTGCATCAAAGTTCGACAAATTTGTTCGGTTACAAGCATTAAATGCTGATTTTAAGTGTTATTTAACGTTAAGCCATCTAAGAGACTTGAGTTGAGAAAGTATAAATGACATAATTGTTTGCAAGTGCTAGTGAATGTGATATGACAGCGAAAAAGCATTTGCCATCGGCACTATTTCGTTAAAAATTAATTCAAGAGCTTACTAGCGATACGGAAGTATTTTTTAAAGAAATACTTTACTTCTATTAAAGAGAACTTATTGATCTCGAAAAAGGATCAGATGGTAAGATGTGGAAAAAGTAAAGATTTGCTGATACGCTCCCTATGCGGTGGAATTGCATCTAAGAAAAAAAAACAGCTAATTTCTTCTTTTTGTCGCATCCGTTAGATAAATTGCATAACTCAGAGCTTAGTGAGAAGGATTTTGCATTAAATTGGCTTTTGATACACTTTCGATGAAGATATTGTAAAAAAATTTCATCTAGCAGGAATCCTAGCAAAGCAGCAAGTAGGGAGAAATGACTGATACGAGAGCTAGATCAGTAGCATCAGGATTGACTTCATTGTTATGGATCATTATTGATGAGTCGATTGAGTGCAGTATGCATCCTAGTCCGCATTAGTTACTTAAGTAAAATGTCACTGTGGAAGTTACTAGAAATTAATTACATACTTTATAGGTCATCATCAACACCTGTTAACATAAACATTTCTGGTATCAATAGACATTAATATAACTTACTATAATACATATTTTTTATCGACATTCGAAACGTTAATCAGAAGACTATTTGCTTAACGACACATAGCAGTAAGCAGCGGGTGTCAACAAATTTCCGTCTCATGCTTAGTGAATGTGGACGCATTATTTAGATAGCCGTCTTCTTTCTATACTTTGCTGTCTAATTACCGGCAACATCGTACCTCTAATTTGTAGCCCCACACTATGGGAAACTCCCAGCTGAGAAATCGCCTAATGAAGGGTCGATTGTAAAGCGTTAGGCATACCTCGTTCCATGTTCCGCTATTAGTTTACCATATATTGTTGATTGTGGCGCTTGAAACATGGGAAGTTCTTTTATAGCGTATACATACATACTCAACATCAGCATCTAATATGCTATCCGAGATCGCAGACACATGCAAGGATAATAATGGAAAGGGCAGGATCGAACTCGCATTAACCTTTGACGATTGTTATCTTCATTAGCAGTTAAATGATCGTTGAAGGCAATAATAACAATTAAGGTTCGGAAGTCTCACAGTTTTCTGATTTGCTCATACTCACGTGAATCAAGCATTTCCATTTTTTTTAAAATTTCACACCACAGCACGATAATGTCGATTAACTTAAAATAAGATGAGCAGGAGCTGAAAATAACTGCTCCACTAAGGATAGGAACATTAAAATTGTGTCGAAATATTATCGCGTTTTCATATCTATTTTTTCACAAGAAGCAACGGAGCGCTTTTATGGGAAACAGAAGAGTCCCATAGAGAAGAGCACGAGAAATTCGATATTTTCAAGAAATATTCTATATTTTTGTCACATAAAAAACTTTGTAATGTGCACACTATTCAGGTCTCTCACATATTTCTCTGCGTTGTTTCTATATGCGAATCAGAAAAGATAACGTTGCTGTGAATCGTCGCTTCATGAATGTTCAAACAGCAAGTTGTGTATCGATGTATTGCGGTGTGGCACGTGCAACACCAACGACCAACTATGCTCCTTTACATCGTCCATTAAATCAAAGATTGAGCGGGACTAGCGCACTTTTATTATTTATAGTGCTGTTGGATTTCACGAGAAGGATGTGTGCATTTCATGCTTCATTTGCTAGCACAATATTGCAAACGATTGCATTTTCATAGAAAATAGTGCCGATAAAGGGTGGTCGGTGTGAAATTAAACTTGGCTTTTCAACGATAAACTTACTGTTCCTTACCATTGCTTGCAGCAATAATCGTTGCAACTATATATATATATATATATATATATATATATATATATATATATATATATATATATATATATATATATAAAGTAAGTGGCGAAATGTTACTTACTACTTTGAAACAAGTAAAGCGTGCCGTTAACGAAGCATTGGAATCCACATATGAGTACGCAAGTACTCTCCACGACTCTACGAACTTTCATGGAATTTCGTGACTCAATTTTTTCTTTATAATTTGTGGTTCAATGATCAATATGCCGCCCTCCCATTTGCTTAAAATCAACCAGTTTCCTTGACCCACACATGATGAGCTTTGGTTTCTCGTCATTTTGAGTGAAAAATGTACTGAAACATCAAATTTTTTCCCAGAGAAGTTTTTCTCTAGGTTGTTGAAAATTTCAGTTCATTCCGATTTGGTTTATTTTTCAATTGCGGTTCATCTTCTTGAAATAGTGAAATTTATGCCTAACTTTTCAACACGCGAAATAAGAAGAGTAGGAAAGGATTGCTCATAAATGATTGAGATCAATAAAACCTTAGTCGTCTGATTCGACTCACATGCTTACAGGATTGTTTAGAGAACGTTGAGTTCATAACTGGCACTGTGGGGTTGTTGATGTGATTCGAGATGACACACTATTTGAGATGCACTGATCATGCCTTGTTCATTGATACATCATCTCATATTTTGATGATTCTTCTCTTTGACTTTCTTCATGTTCTCACATGCCTTTCATCTTCAAAAAAAAAAGGAGTTCTGGCACAAAATTTCCTCCCATAACTGTAAATTTTATGTAAATTTTTATGCGCTGGATGGATTTTTCATGAAAAGATAAAATTTTACAAACCAATAAAGGCAGCTCGTTCAACTATGGAATTGTGTTTCAAAAGTAATATAGGTGCATTTCAGATATGACAAAACTTCTGCAGATGCAATGGATTGGGAAAGCCGTTGATGCACATAAATGATGATAAATAAATATGTTTCATGCGGAAATTGATGCATACGTTGATTGAAAGCAATAATCTTTTCGCTGCTGGTTCTTCGAAGCTATTCCTTTGTTGAAAGCTGCAAATGGATCTATCGCTTTGTTGACGCTATTTTCACAATGCAGTAGCCTCTCTTGCCCATTCCTCTAAAGCCATACTCCATAAACAATGAAAAAAGCTCTCAAAGCATGCGTTGTTTATTTGGGATAAATTGCATGTTACGTCGATGTTCTTTGGTCGATGAGCAGGAAGAGATCATTGCTCAAAGGCTATAAAATGCTCCTTAATGCTCTACCCTGAATAAAACAGGTACTTGTTCCTCAGAGACTTTCATATATCCAACATAACTGTAGCTTGAAGAGAAGTGAAGATACTTCGAGTAAATAAAATGAAAAGCTAAAAAACGAGTGATGAAGGTGTAAACTTAATAGTGTTGATATGTTGTAATAAAAGTTGTAGCATTGTGTGCTCATGAAACCTGTCTAGTGGCTGCTGATTTTATGCAGTGCAAAGTAAAACAAAATGAGGAAAAATTGCTAGCGAGTATTTTAACGTTAAAACACTTCACGATAATTGTACATTAATGTACCCTCATAAAATGTGTCACTAAAATCGGAGATACGTTTTGTGACTCGTGAATAAACATTACACTTATCAATATTTCGATTAAATACTTAAGTTTACCTTCATTTTTATTTCCTTTTAACTGCTTTATGGCCATCCAATGATTGCTTCGAATACTCTATTCATATCCATTTCCGATCTATTTGCATCCGCTTTCAAATATATTTTAAATTTGTATATTTCGATGATTTCCAGGTGCAATGTCTTGGAGAGTTTTTTCTTTTTTGAGTGCACAAAGGATTATTGGTCGTTGTTGAAGTGATCTTTGGTGATTTGGGAGGCGGCTGCTGAGCACTGATCGTTTAAGAGCAAGCATCGATCCACTTTGTAAATGATTCAGCACAAGAACATTATTTATGGAAGCTGCATCGAGCGAATCCCCTCATGCAGTAAACATTACATTTATAAAAAAGGCTGATAAATGATTAAAAATAATACACCGTGACAGCCGGATTCAGATATAACTAAAGTAAAGAAACAGACATAATAGCTAATTAACAACTAGAAAGCAAGCATATAGCACGCGATGTTACAATTTCATCTAAACGGAAGTTGAAGCGTTATGAAGACACATTTATTTATTCGTAATGAATACTTTGTTGGAAAAAATAAATAATTAAGTAAAGTAAAAAAGTACGTACCTCACGCATATTTACAGGAGTACCAATGATTTTGCATAAAGTCCACTTAATGACGTGATCAAAGAAAGGAAGGAAAAATATTGGAAATGTGCACTGAAACAAGGAAAAGTTCAGCATCCCTAACGCCTAGACATAAGTAGGACCTCTATGAATCACTCTCCGCTTCTCTAAGCTTTTTGGTTTATCAGTATCTTCGTTCACGTTCACTTGATCTCTTTTGTGCGTATATTTAAAAACGTATTGCAGTCGGATTCTTCTCAAGCACTTCTTAAAAGGGGCGTCGACTAGTTTCGAAACATTGCTGATAATCTACATTAAATTCCTTTGGATTGACTGAATAACTGATAGCGGTTAAATTAAAAAAAAAAAATTCTTTTGTATACTGATTGCGAAATATGATCGACATAAATCGCTTATATAGTTTTGATGCAAAAAAAGGTCATCACAAAGATGAGCACGTTGTTTTCACGTGAGAATATCTCAACAAAGGGAAGTCGTTTTACTGATTTTTTGATCTCTTTAATATAAAAAGCATTTACTGATGATAATTTTTAAAAACGTTTCACTATCGTTCACTTTAAAATTGTTGCTTTGAATGAGGGAGTTGTTTAAGAGATAAAAATTCTCCTTGTCCACTTGTTTTTATATCATCGTTTTTCGCCAATATTATAGAAACTAATACATCTTGGTCATAGAAGGAGCGACGGTGAATCGGCTCGTCAGCATCCGATGGGCAGGAGGCGAGCCTCAGCCCTAACCTTCACGTGACCGACCTGCAAGAAGGAGAGACCGACCTAAAGACCACTGGAACCAACTGGACCAGAGAGGCATTGGGTCAGAGCAGGCGGAAGCGATATGAAGAGACATATATTCATAATGAATGCTGTGTTCATTGAAATAAATAAATAAATAAATAAATACATCTTGTTTGAACAACTACACAAACTATTTTAGATTATTTCAAGACAGTTAAACAATAAATGCTCGATTGTTTTTAGTGGTGTAAAGTGGTAGTGCCTCAATCAGGGATATTTCCTAACACAATACTGTACACTTCGATTGGATAGTCGCTTTGCAAGCATCCATTTACGTTCATACGAAAACTTATCGCTAAATTAGCCGAACTTCAAATTCTCAATGAAACGTTCGCAATATTCCACAATAAACATGAAACTATACCAGAGGATGTGCAGTTTGTTCCAATCTCGTAAAATAGATGTGATTTTCAAACCTGAACAATTCTAAAATTTATAAGAATTTACAGCAATATGTACAAATCGTTTTGCAGTCGATGAATCACTTCGAAAGTTCGTGCGAGATTATTATCATGTGGTATAGATCATACGCACCGAATTTCGATTTCACTTCAGATTTAAGATTCCGGAGTTCAAACTAACTGAGAAATGAATGCACAAATATGTGCACACTTAACAGACGATCCGGCATATACATGTACACAAACACATATATATGCCCGATCGTGTGTTACTAAAGCGACTCAAATGTAAGTTTGCAAAAAGCATAACAAAATCGTTCACTATTTTAAACTTGTATAGCGTTGGCTGTAATGGCAAACTTCACGAGATGTCTCACCTCAAAAAGCAGGTAATGTCAAGGATGAAAGGATGAAATTACAAGATGATGTTCCATTTCAAAAGTAGATAACGTCATTCGCAATGACATCATCACTAAACAATGCAAATATTAATAGAATTAGTGCACTCGTCATTGTAGTGAACAACTATATCCGGAAAAAGTGAATAAGGTTCATTATGTCAATGAATAGTGAGTGCTAGAACTATGAAAATTTTTAACTGGAATTGAGATCATCCGAATCGACGAATCACTGCAATGCACGTTCCTTGCGCATCATTTTTCTTTGTTAAAAGATACTCATTGGCTGATAGAATTATTGGTGTCCATTATTTCTAAATGTTTTCGTTTCCATCACCAGAAATGCGTGAATCGTATCTATAAGCAATTTTCATGAGAATCTCTCAATGTATAACAATCATAACGAATAACACATAAACATATTTAGTAAATAATGATCAAATGATAAGTAATGTTGGTGGGGGATTATTCAACCAAAGATGTCCCCATTCGAAGGTTTTTTTTCGGCGTTAAAGCAATTTAACCAATCAAACATCATGAAGGGACATCTTACGAAACGGAGCAAAAAACCAATAAAAAAACACTTGCAATAATCGTGAATGCACAATCATCGACTCTTCAACCGTTGGCAGTTAAAAGGGGAAACATCGAATACGAATTAATTCTATACTCTTGTCTCTTAAATATGAAAGCTTATATTAATTTGAGCGTTTGCTATGAATTTCGTATTATCCTAAAAATGCACTAATTTATAGGTGAAAAATCACACTGTGGAACTCAACATATAACATAAGAATTCTAAATTAATGGGCCGTATTATGGAATATATTGCGCAATGATTTTTAAGAGGAAAAGAAAACCTTTTATGAATTTGTTTGAGTGTTTATAGTTATGAATAGCTAACTAAAGCATTTCTCATAACCATTATATTCAATTGCTATATTTCATTTCAAAAGGCAATAATTACGCTCTCAGAAATTAAGATTGTCTATAGACTCGTTTGTCAATGAAATTCTAAACGAATGTAGCGAATATGAGCGATCTTTGATGTGGAATGAATCCAATCAACAGTGATATTAAGGGGGCAGTATTAAAGAGTAAATAAAGTTATCTTTGTGTGTTGTTTTTTCATTTATGAGCCGATATCAACGCAAAGAATTATGAATACATAAAAATGAATCTACTTGTCTAATAAATATAAACAAAAAATATGGGAACGATATGTGATTACCATCCATACTCCATTATCAAAATACGTTTTATGAGCGTTTGAAGAATTTCATTAGGCATGAATATGACAGATATTCCGATGCTTGTTTATATCTCAGCTTGGTACATTGGGAACAGAAAAGTTACATAACCTTTTGTCTAAACAGAACTCAAAGCGAATACTGGCGCTCTTGTTTTTTTTTTTGTTTCAAGTCCTAGGATGCATAATTTTCCTGCTGCACCATATGACTCTGGTTTCCATCAGCTAATACCTTTAAAAAAAGCGTCGTGCAATTCTGTGATCTGAAACTACCATATTTATGAACTCAGATGTATACAGATACTGATGTAAGAAGACGTGACCTCGCCATAACAGTTTTTGAACAAAGAAGGCATAATATTTGGCGGCAGAGTAGTAGGGGAAATGCGAGCTTAATGAAATGCAGTGAAAAGACCACCAAAAGTGTAAGGGTAATGCATTCTAGGTCATTTATTGTGGCGGCAAGTTAGTTGAATAGTTACTGCGCTCTGTAGTTATCTGGTGATATTGGTTATCTATTAGAAAAGCTGAAAAGAGAACACAACTGTTGCTTCGTTCTTAAAATGCATCCATAGCCATAACGAAAAAGTTATAGTCCTTTTTTTGCTGACTTCGCTCTTTCATATGCAGATGGCTGATCTTGAGTTCTGCCACTCTGGCTGCTATCAGGTTTCGCGCAACTGTTTGGCGGCGCTCAGAGGTACCTTTCAAATACTTAACAACTCATGCCACATTGATACGACAACGTTAAAACTCGAATAATACATATTTATTAATATGGGTTTCATTTTACGAATAGGACGCTTTCTTTATCTGCGACAGCAACACGCAGATAAAGAAAGATAGACAGCAAATCTTATTGCCACTTAATGTTTAGTGCGCCAAGAAAAAACACTCCTTAGAGCATTTTTTATTTTAACCAATAAAACCCTAAATATGGTATTTTAGCAGTAATGGAATGTGAAATTCACACCAATAACTAAAGCACGTTCCATTCAAAGATTATTAATAGCATCTCTTAATATTGTTATGCGTTACGCGAAATAAGTTAGATGTAATCGAATAGGCTCCAATAAAATGACATTGCTTTTAAATAGTACACCACCTAACGATGTTCAATTGCTTTACATTTCCATAGTGTTTTTTCCACCTCAGCAATATAAAGGAGGAAACCTTATAGTATTAAGGCAATATTCATCTTCCGTTAAACAAGCGAAAAGCGCATCACTTCTTTGAGTGCAAAACAATGAATTTCAACTTCAGAGCTAAATCGAGGAAATTTCGACGCAAAGCAATAGTTAAGGCATTAATCCACTATAATTTAATCTGATGAATTCTTATTTAGTGGTCCACACTATGACGAATCCAATGAAATGCATTGATATAACACAAGATTCTCCGCTTATCTTATGTATAAAGATACGTTTTGTAGTGTTTTTTTTATCTCGTTAGCAATGTGAACAAATGGCAAGAGAATTTTTAAATACGAATTTTCTTCGCATCCACATAGAACAATTTTCGAATAATTATCACTTGAGTAACGCCCGATGCAAGCATAAACATTGTCTGTAAAGTTGAAAACACATCAATATAGTGTAGATTTTTATGTTGAAGATTAGTGTCGCGTCGAGTCATAAAGTTGTTGTTCTTAACACTGCCAAACATTTTTTGAACACGTTCCGTGATTCTCTCAACAGTACTCTGCAAGACAAATGTGGTCGATATTGTTGACTATCACTTTGCAAACAATTCCACCGAATAAGATATGAAAGCTTCAACAAGCACTATTATCCATCTTCTCTTTCGTTCGTTAAAATCATTGCCTAATGTTACTTTAAATATTACAACGCTGGTCATATCGTTCATTCCTCTAGAAAGTTGAATAGATTTTATCATTCGTTGTATAGGAAAGATTATTTAATTTATTGAATGAAAATATCTGCGCAAAAGATCCACAAGCCTATCACTCCGAGTAAAATCGACGACGGACACTCGCAGGATTATAGCCTTTTAGCGCTTATGTTTTTTAGCCACGATAACTGCCTCGTCTAGTACTTTATTCTGATGATAGCTGGATTATGTTCTTTCTATTCCTAATTGAACTAACACCTTAAGAATTGACTAGTATTAAAGAGATGTTCATTGAATATAGCGGTCTTGTCCTGTGACGTGAGAAAGGCCATAAAAAATTTGCAAATTACTTTTATACGAGTATCCCTCCTAATACTTTTCACGTTTTCGACGACTGTGAGGACTCTCCTTCTTTTCTTAATTGTCCTTCTAATTTTAGATTACATTCCCATTAGAAAAGTACGAACTGCTTTCTTGCACGTTTCAAATAACATAAGTATTGTTTGCGCTTCTCAATATCCTTCAGAAATACCTCATCGTTATAAATGTGCAAACGCTTGAATATTTGAGTCGCACAAAAATAATGCTTGAATTCATTCATTTAAAATGTGTGAAACTAACCAAAAGAGATCACTTCGAAGGATAGATTATATTTGTAGCTAATTTATTCTTGAATAGACGCCTCAAAAATGTAACAATAATGTTCAAGATTTCCTCTCTGACCGAGGTTTAAAGCTAATACTTAGGCTTTATTGCATTATTTTCAAATAGAATTGAAGCGTCAGCTACACTGAAAAACTCCCTGAATTGCATCCACATAGATACGAGTCTTTCAAAGCGATGCAGCTAATCGAACAAAGCGAAGCTGAATGAATGCACAACCCTCATTAGGGTGTGAATAAATTATAAAACACGACATACCATAAGAGTCCCTTCAGTTTTGCTAGTTTTAAACATTCCATCAAGAGATGCTTGGATCAGTTGCGTGTCGTACGAAATAATATCCAGCTCCACCTTCACGCTACCCATACGAATTCTTGCTGACACACAAATCTCATGCTCACCTGAAATTCACCTGATATATATACGATGAACAGACAAGCACTAGAGCAGCATTGTTCACTACCAGGCTACATAGTTAGGAACGCTATGAAGACCAGAGGATAATAGAAAAGTGTTATGGGATTATCGCATTTCATGTGGAAAAATATATTTTAACTGATAAAATTGTTCGAATCATACCGGTTGAATCTTCTTTAAAGTGCGCTTGTGTCCATATTGCATTTTCTATTATTCGATCTATCAAGCATGCTCATCTATGTTTAAATTTGACGCGTTGAGAAAAAAATGACCTGAAATTTTCAGCTTCTGCACCTATCCTGTAAAGTGAATGATCACGTTGCTGGGATTATGGTGGAAGAAATGAAAAATTTTGGCCATTTTATTCAGTGTGGGCACATCAAATATCGCACCCTACCAATAACTAGCTGGGCGAACAGTAATGATTGCCTCTGGAAAATGGAATGATCAAAGTTCACACTCGAAAGACTTTGCCACCGAAAAGAATGGATAGGGCTTAATCTGAAATGCATTGGAAATCGAATGAGTCTACGACCTTATAAGCCTTATGAAGGCGTACCAGGGAAGTAATGTTTCTTTACAAAGAAAACCAAGGCGTTCCTAATAAGTAGAAAAGGGCAATGCATTTGAAAGATTCGACGATAAAGCTCTAATTATAAAGCTCCCATCCGGATTTCTACAATAATTCTGCATTTGCAAGAAGGGAAAGTGTGACGGGTGGGTTTTTAAACGTTATCAGAACTGCAGTTGTTTAATAATAAAGATTATGCTAGCTTACCGCTCTCGGTCGCATTTCCATCGTAATTGACTAAATCAACTCCCTCAAACCATTCACTGAAAATTTGATTCGGCGATGATATACGCATTGAGATATACTGCGATTGGGTATTAAATACCTGAAAATGTGATTCTAAAAAATCTTTACGAATCACCGGCTATACGCAAATCAAGTCTATACTCAAACTTTCATATTTGTATTGCTTCGATGACTTTCGTCAATGAAAAAGCTGTCTTTTATATGCCAGCTATGTTGCATTAATATATGCAGGTCTCGACACTTGGTCGATGGTTATGCATGTGAGGGTGAGGCAGGAGGGGTTGATTCTTGAGGTCGCTTATAATGATGTAAAATTGCGCAAATGATGTTTGGTCATTACGCAGATTAACTCATCATTGGGTTTAGCTGGCCTAAATGATACGTACCATAGGCCCAAAAAATTTGTTCAAGTATCGCGATGTTCTTGAAGTTTTGATGTTTGATCTTGAAGTTCGAGGCCCCGAGTTGTGACACTAATGATGATCGTGGTGTGGAGCACCTTGAGCCGAACCTAGTGCAAAAAGCTGTTCATTGCAATACCTCAAACTGCTATCACATCGAGATGTGAACTGGCGAGATTTAAGAACCATTGGTGTTTTTGATAAGCGAACGATCAACCAAAGGATTAATTTTTATACCTAGTCCTTGGAAGGATTAAACATTAGATATGAAGATTTAACGATTTATAAGATGATTCAACGGTTAATAAGAAGGAAGGATTTAGGTTAATAAGAACTAGGGGCGGACGGAGCAAGAGGAAATTTAGAGAAAGAAACAAATTTCAAAACAATGGCATTTTGTTGCTAGATGCAATAAAACCCGAGTAATATTTGAAAAATATCCTGAATCAGAAAGCATGGCAAATGCAGTCCTGCGCCAGAAAGGATGTGCATTTGCGAAGGATGTGCATAAAGAAGGCATAAGTTATCGAATGGTTGGATACAATCAAAATATATTTTAGTTAAATAATAATTTATATATCGTTATTCCATCGCAGATTTTCCATAGCAATAATGATTGACTGATAATGATAATAAATAATTGTACGGAGATGACATACCTAAAACCTCATTGAGAGCATTTATTCTGGGAATGCAACTGCGATGCATTTATTTGATGGAAAGCGATGAAAACACTACCGCTAAGAGGCAATATTGCAGAACAAAAAGCGGTGAAAGTTGAAAGAAAAACACGGGAAAAAGGCGTGAGAAAAATGAAAAGGATTGAGCAAAATGTATATTCATGCATTTTTTGAATCAAGAATTATAGGGAAATATTATCAACCAGAAACGGAGATAACGGGCCGAATAAAAGAGAATATAAAGAAGTGAGTTTTTACAATCTTTTAGGCGAAATATGGCTCAACTATAACTGTGAAACTTTTGAAAGAGTTGACTGAAGTGCACTCATTCACTCCAGCAGGTATCTTGTTCCAAATCGGAGGAAATTCTTTATACTCAAATATACTAACAAGTGCATTCATTTGAAATACAACGCTGATAAAATTTGCTGTTGTTGATGTGGGAAAAAGGAATAGAAAGATATATTCATATTTCAGTTAATATTTCGAGTGAATCTCCAAGTAACTGTTGTATAAATAAAAGATAAAATTTCTTACCGAAAGAGTGATTTGAAGAGAGCTGCCGAGACGAAAGCGCTCGTGAAAACAGTGCATATCTGACTTCGATGTTATTTCGAAAACAAGAGTTGTGCTCACATAAGATTCTTCTGAACCCACTCTCGTGCGACGTGTAAGTTCATGAGTAAGCACCACCAAGTGAGCAAGAATAATGACCAATGGCTCCAATCTGATCGCCATCTCAGCCAGATTATTATGCTGCAAGTTTTGCCCCACATGGCGAACATTAGACTCATTGTAGATTTTAATCAGGACACCTTCAACTGTAACAGCTTAACGATTAGTAATTATTCCAGCAAATAACGCAAAACATTTCCTGCAGTAAACCATACATTGATGTCAATGCTTCAAAACTTATATTTCATGAGAATAACTTATATTTAAACTGCTTATATCAGTGAAAAGTTTTTCGCAAAGCCTGCAAATTCCGATGATAGATTGCAAAAAAACAGCAATTGCAACAATAACATGTCATACATTTCATAAATTTTCATTGCAGATAAACATGCAAAGATCATTTTTTGGAAACAAATTGTGCAAAAGTTGGCTACAAAGCCATCGGTCATTTTTTGGCATCAATTTAAAGGAAAGAATTAAGAAGGCGTACCAAAAATGTTAAGACAATAAGCGCTTTTTGCAATTTGATCGATCAAAGTGATTACTATATAATGTTCAAAATACAAGTGCAAAACGTCTAGTGGTGCATCTTGCGAATCCCTTGCAAAACATTGACTTTTCTCATTGATAGATTGGTTGTCTGAAAATTTAGCAATGCAATTTGTGTGTTTCTATACTTGCAAATATTTATTGCGGTGTTCAATCTGAGTAAAAATTGTTCTGAGAAATCACTGAGTGTACATCTTGCTCAGCAAATTTTATTGCATCTTCCTCTGTCATCAGTTGAAATTACTTAGTGCTCTACAAGCAGACGAGCATACGGACACAAACATCATATCATCATAGTACTTTTCTTCGAAAAAAAAAGAATAAAAAGCAGTGGGAGAGAAAATCGATTCCTTTAATAATAAGTTTCACCTAGATCCCCTTTTTAGGTTGAAAAGTTGATGCGTAATTATTGCAATATCTGCTACAATTGTAAAATTCAAATTGCAAGATTTGGATGCAAGAAAGTAAAGGGAAACTTTTCGAAAATTGCATTTCAAAGGCGGTATTTCTTCTGCGGAGCTACCTATTAAACTAAGTTAATGGTGAACAATGGAAGATGCTTTAGGGAATTAACATAGCTTCGTAGTGAATCAAGAGAGCGCCCACGCCAACTGCTACTGGGGACTGATACCGTGCTCCGCAGGACGCAGATCTGGAGTTGAAATCTACAAATAGACGAATGGACATGATCGATCAAAGTAGGAGGGAAGGGCGAATGAGAGCCAAGTGTTGGGCCAGGACGTTGCTAAGATCGTGAAGAGTGCTTCAAGAAATTTTCTTCTGGAATTTTGAAGGATGCGGTGAGTGGCAACCTGGAACAGCAGGCAGATGCCATGTCTTTACTGAACTGCCGCGACTCGAATCGAAAGTTGTTAGAACGAGTAGTGGATGCATGTGGTGATTAGACGACTAATAAAAGCATTTCAAAGACATTCCCGTAATTAGCGATTAGAGGACCAATCTTCTGCTATGAATAAGTGAATGAATCGAAGCGAAAAATGAGTTTCATTCCAAAGTTATCGATACTGCCAAAAAAAAAAATGCAAACTCACATACGAAACCAATCGGTGCTGAATACAAAAGTCGTATTAACTGCGCTATGCCCATAGAGAGTGGTGTGTGCAAGCGTTGAGATGAACATAGCGGAAATATTCACAACTGCAATTGATCGCTTTCAATCAATAGAGATATGCTGTAGTGGGCATCGAAATCAACCGAATATCATCCATACTTGAAATTAGTAGTAATGCTCTACATTAGTTCCTTCCTTGGGTTTTTAATTCGAATTCCTTTACACCTTACTATAAGTAATAGTCCTGAAAAATGAGATGAGTGAATTACCGAGCGAGATAGATCCTAAAGCTTCACCAATATCAGACAATAGTAACCGCTAGCAAAACTATGGATGCAAAGAATTTGTAACAAAACATTAGTTTCTGTGAGAGACGTCACTCACCCAATGAGAGTACGCTATCTGAGATATAACCGGAAGAAGATCAAATATCTAATCCAGAGTCACGATTCGTACTACTCATCTCATTGCAACGAAATGTGCTTCAGACGCGATAGCAAGCAGCGATAGTGTTGTTCGACCTATCATTGGTTACGCCAGATGAGATCGTTTTCAAAAGTTTTGATCACTTAGATGTGCCTTCGTTCTCGCTCAATCTATAGATGCTGAAGATGTAACACACATCATTGTCTTCTCGAGCGCTTGGGTGGTTGGTGGTGCTGTTCCCTCTCCATCAACGGTAAGTGTTATGCATGTCGAGTGTTAGTCATGGCGAGTGGAGTGTGGTTTCGAGCTGTATTTCTTTGCTGTTGATAGAATGATGGTCTCATGCTCATGTGTTCAGTCGCACCTCACCTCTGGTCTATTCGAAAGGGTTTCTTTCCATTCTGCCACCTCGCCATGTAATGACCTCCAGCTTCACCTAAGAGTACTTCAAGTTCATCTTTTGCACCTTTTCTTGGAATGTGCCTACTCTTAGTTCGGTGTCCACAACGTTACATACACTGCTGCCTTCCAGTAGGTCTGAGTAAAAACTTCACGCTAGCGAAATGAGACGTCGCTTGCAAATCTTTAACCTATCGATGATTCCTTTCTCAATTCTACGCAAAATTTACTATGTGGCCGTTCGAGGTACGGAAACGACATCCATCTTCTCTGTTGGCTTTCTCTCCATCGGAGCGGTCGTTAAACCCCCTCATGACCACGATGAAGGTGGGCAGGTCTACAGCCCAACTTCTCGTCCTCTCCCCATTAGCTATTTTTGTGCCAGATGCCCCATGTCACAGCCAATGTCGAATTCTCGATATTTCAAAGGAAGTGTTTAAGCATGCTCTAAGCTGGGGTCATGGTGTGTTCCGGCTGCCTAAAATCCTTTCCTTTCCCTTTCGCTCCTAAAACCGGTTCCTGAACGAATCTCCCACAACCCCCATCAGCACTTGTACGGCCATGGATACTACTAAACGGGTTGATGCTCCTGCATCGCCGCGACCCAAGGATTTTCCCGCAAGCGTTATGCATCAAATCTTACGGTGTTTTTGGCTTTCAGATTTAGCTATCTGTGTTTTAGATGCACTTCGACTGGAATCCGAATCGACGACAATCACGATTCATCGCTAATGGTCAGCTTGTGTTTTCTAAATTTGAACGTTCACTGCCGGCATATGGAGAGTTGTCACAATTTATGAACGGCCTTAAAAAGTTTCTAGTGATTTCGCGTCGATGGAATTGCTATATCGCAGATACCGTCCACTGAAATTATTGAAAAACCATATGGAAATGGTTCTTCGGTAAAAAATCTTCGGTACATATAGAAAAAGATAGAAACTTTAAAAAATTGATTGCAAATTTCTAATCTTCAGAGGAGGTTTTTATCTTTTGTTGCCCTACTTTTTCAATTGCTTCTCAACCTCCCCTCTCTCATGGTTGAAACTCCGCTGTTTAAATCCCCGAGGACAACACCTTTCTGGCAGTTAATGAGGTATGCTGCTGGGCGGTCTTCTTCCTTTCGTTGTTTTAATTGCCTTGTGTTTACACTGTTTTTGATGCTTATCGTCTCCGTGAACATCTAGTAAGTAAAAGTTCTAAGCAACATACACTGGAACTAAGTGGAATTGGAAGAGAGTGGTGTGAGGAGATTCAATCAGTGTCAATGGTGATAAAATAACGTACGAAAAGTTGGAATTGGCATATGATGCCAAAATTACATGAAGGTGCAACGCGTACTGATGATGGTGAACGTTTGCAAGATATACGCAATGGCTATATGTGTGTGAGTAATGAGCTAACTTACCTTCCTTTAAAGTGCATCGAATTGAAGCAGTGGCCGGGGATATTAAAATACAAGCGATTATTTTTGTATTCACCACAGCTGCGCAGTTGCACTAGAAACTGCAGTCGTTGGAATGTGAAGTAGGAACTTTCAAAACCTAGGCTTGCAGCTCAACTTGGGACTGTATTTGAAAAGCTGGCACTTGAGGAGGATTTTGTAGATTATTGGACTTAAAATATCCGGACCAAATTATTAGACTCGAATTATTGGATTCAAGATTTCTAACTTGAAGTGTATCCCGCTCCCTCTAAACTTACCGTTGTGATTTATAGTGGCCTATTCATAAGCGCTCCTTTCGGAACTAAGCGACTTTTAATCTGCTGAAGTATTTGACAGTATACTTTAAATGCATTCGATGATCAGCCGTCTGCTTTATTTGGCTTTAGCTGTATTTGATATACTTGATATTAGTTCATATACATAAAGCGAAGTATTATATTTTAATTTTTGTTATACTTTGGTCGATAAAATTTGATACAATAAACGAATTTAGATACTTTCTTTTCAGTCAGTCATTTTCAGTTAACTGTTTCTTTCACTTAATGAGGAGTTTTTCCGTTGAGAGAGCTAATAGGTGAACATCGACGAGTTTAGCATTCACTTTTTGCAATTCCGTCCACTAACAAGACTGCAAACCCACCAAGACTAGCTCACTTACATTTATTCTCACAAAAAAAAGACTCATTTCCTTCCAAATAACCGAAGCAAAATCTAAAGCTTAAAACAGCAAAATTTGGCTCGCTTATTTCATGACACCAGAAGCATTGAGGATTAGTGATCATATGATCAAGATGGGATGATACATTAGGATTTATGATGTATAAACTGTGATAAAACCTTTCATAGTTGTTGCTTTCTCGCTTTACAGTTATACTCTCGGATGAACATACGTATTGTAGAAAATTTTGCTGTGTGATCGCATGCATTCTTTCCTTATTGCTTACGCTCAATTTTACATAACAAGGGCAGCGTAATGCGCAAACGCTGAGTAGACGTTATCGATATTCCACTACGCTTTATGCTCTCATAACGGTTCAAATCCCTTTGCTATCGCTAATGGCATCTTCTGACTCCATACATGATTGTGGGTATTTTTTTAGAGTACTAAGCGGGTGTATATGCAATACGATCGGTTTTTAGTGTTAAAATCATTATAAATTCCGCTAATGAAACGATCTGAAAAGAGGAGGGCGTTGCTTCGCGATATTTCATCTTACGTACGTTTCTTTCATGCGAAAAATGCCAAAGCAAATTACAATTTTTTTTTTAAAAAAGTCAGAAATAAAGAAATAAAGGTGTGGCATCTTTTAGATGCTTAGCATTGCTGACATGAGATGATGGAAGTCAATCACAGATTCTCACAGCTGTTTGCCATTTTCTTTATATGAGGGCCAAAATATTGTTGTGCTACTTTAGCAACTGTTTAATTACTATTATTATTTTGTACTTATTGCCACTTGTAAGTTTAGATGTCCAACATCGTGCAGTCTTTTTTGTTTCATTATCATTTTGCTGCTTTTTGCGAATATGCGCTTGAATTTCGCCAACTTCCCAAAATGTTAGGCCATATAAATGCGTGCCACCTCTACCATCTCAAAATATGATTGCTTTCGAAGCAGTTCTAGTGCATTTCGATCTGCCCTTTCATTTTATTCTATAAGTCTGTGTGAGTAGATGTAAACATCCTTGATATATTCAAAGGAGTTTATATGAAGTTACATGAAAATTCTGAAGGTGTTTCTTAGCGTTGTGTGCTGTATGTGAAGCGAAGTATAGTGGTACTAACCAATTGAACCATATAATGTTGAATTTTCTTTTCATTTAGCACTCGTATAAATCCATAAGAAATGAACGAATTTAAGAGCGTTAACCATGCTTTCACATAGCAACAAAGAAGAGTCTCGTGGCATATATGCCATCTGGTTGGTTTATGGGTTCTTCGCAATGAGCGATCATGCGTATATACTAATGAAATGCGCTCTCATATGTTGACGAGTCTTGATTTAATAATCAAAAGTGCTCCGTGTTGAGCGTATTTTTTGAAAGCCAATCTTGTTTACCACTTTCTTATCCAGCCTATTGGACGTTGCAATATTTATATCAGTGGGATTAATGTCTACTTTCTGAATACTTCGGTGTTGAAGATGATGTAAGAGTTGAATAATTTCCACAACTTTTATTGCTTAAGCCCTGGATGGCTTATCAAGTCGTGGGAAAGAAACTAATTCCTAATGGAAAGAGGGGACTGGTTGAGCATTTTGACTGATTAAGTTCGGGCATTTTGACATTTTAACTCCGACTGGTTGAGCATTTTCAATCTCCTCATTTGAATCTTACGCCGTGAATTAAACTACCCGATTTCCTCATTTTTCTTCTGTAATCACCAATAGACGGTTCTATTGGCTAGGCTGGAAAAGGGGAAAAGAATGATAATTCAGGTGAGAGAATAATAGAAGGAGGAAACGAATGAGGTCGAAGTGGAATATCTTCTACATTTGCAATCGTAATGTTTGATTTCATGTGCTCAAATGTAAAGGATGTTGCTGCGCTAGCCTGCCTGGCGCGTTTTCTCATATATTTGTTAGTGGATATAACCACAAAGGACCCAATCCTTGAGATATTAGGACTGGTTTGGTATGGATGTTTGAAATGCAGCATGTCTAAATTTGTGTCTGCAGGCATATCGCGATAGCGTTCATATAGCTAGATGATGAATAGGCTTATGACAATGAAATCAGATACGCGCATGAGAATAGTGACTTTGTGACTGACGTACATTATAGTGGCATGAAATAAATAGCTCAACAATATGCAAAAATATTTATATATTAATTCTTACGGTAGAGAACGATTTCCAATCGTTATATATTTGCGCAGTTAGCTGATCTGATCGGCTGAATGCCAACGCACAAAACTCCCAGCATCAATGGGATTGCGCGTTTTTGCATTTAGCATTGCTGCAAGTATGTGCATTGCGGAAGTTCCTCTTGCATGCTCTTCCGCTTACTCGATCTGCAAGTAAAAGTAACATCTAGTACGTTGGCTGTAGTTGGCTGAATGAAGATAATTTCAGTTGGAGAGAGATTTCTTTGTCATAACTGTCAGCACGGTATTAACCGATATTTGTCGGAGTTCAAGGGTTATAGTGCGCAAAAAATATGAAGCAAATTTTCGAAGGAGAAGCGTGGAGTATATTATGAGCACAAACATATAGCAGCCGCACGACGATGCGTCAAGAAAGAATAAATTGTATCAATGTACCCCACGTGCAAAGATAAATTTCAACTTAGACGATCTATGAATTTGAGTGCCATAAGTATCGTTCAAGCTTCACTGCCTGACGATGTGCTTCTTGCCGTCATGTACTTATTTTATAAGCAGACCGCTTTATGTGCTTGACATAAGAGCATATGCGTATGCAGCTTTGCACTTTCTATCTGCACTTTGCACTTTGTCAGAGTGCCTTATATGTGACGTGTATTTAGCTGTTTTGCACTTTATCTCACATATTTTGCATTTTTATTCCGGTAATCGCAAAAGTATTTGAACGTTTCCATTTGGTATGCCCCTAGGGCTTCTCCTCCCAGTGATATTGGGACAAAGATTTGGCCGTCTACAAAAATGACTGAGCAGTTAACTTCCAGCAGAGAGATGGAAGCAGTAATGCATTTAGAGATATTCTTGCTCCAAAGAAACACATTTCCGACAAGAACTCAAACCAATCTCACTAAAAGTCCTCGCCGGTTTATCCCATACTCAGTTCTCAAGCCTTGTCTCTCCAAAGATCTCGTGTCAGGGCATGAAGTGGGACTGCTGTGTTTTATGCTTTGAATTGCAAAAGCGTGTTTTGCCTCTTAGCTAGATTTCTGACGGCCGCCTCTCGATTGTTTTGACATCAGTTAATTGCTGATCGACTGAAGATGTCGGTAGCAAACTGTAGCACCGAAAATATATAGGCTTCTAGCGTTCTGGCAATGCAGTGTCGGATTTCTAGTTTCAAAATGCTTCACTATGGTCCTTTGAGGTATAGGGACTTTTCGCTGCATATTCTTCGAATGGAACGTTGCAATCAACCAAACAATCACAGACCACAAACTTCATCGTCGCCTATAATCGTTGTCCAGCTAAATCAAGCATTCCTTTCGCTTGCATCACTCGAGATGAAAAGCACTACCTTTAGTTTTTTGAATGCTGCCACATGTGGAACCATTACTGCGACTTTTCTGGGCCACTTTGAAAAAAAGCCTGAATATAGATAGCTATGAGAGGATTCAACATCGTCAATGTTCACGTTAATTTTAACGCCACTCAATGGACCGCAGGGACGTTGTTGAGAAATGAATAGCAAGAATGCATATGGTATATGTGGTAATACCGAATGCGCTTTTGAAAAAAGGCGGCATTTTGAAGGGATATTGAGTTTGCTAGACCGCTGCGTTTCCGGTTCATGCTTGTTTTATTCGTGTGATTGTGGATAGAGTATGGTCCACATCGGACTTGACCGAGGCTCGGTGAATTGTGACTCTTAGGGGACTCTCTGTCTGATGAACACATATTCGATTGTCTAAGAACTTAGCTGTTGAATAAGGCGGCAGAATGTGACACCCTCAGAAGTTTAACAAGCTGGACATATAAATAGCAAGTGACGATTCGCTTTCTGATGTTTTATACCGCTAGTTTCCAGTGAAATGGGCCTTTTCTGCACCAATTCTAATTGCTTCTCTTTAATTATATGGTCAGTAATAAAAGGCTTCTGCAAATTAGACACATTTGCTGGTTGCCAACATTATGAGCATTGATTTGTAGCTAGTTACCTTTTTAAATTAATCCAGAAAATAGAAGTGCAGAGAGTTGATTGCATTTATGCCAGGAATGCGGCGCAACATTTTTGAAGCAACGAATTATTAGTAGGTAGATTGACGCAATTCACTGCGCGACTATGAGAGGTAGCGATAAACTCCACAAGTGGAAAGATGAATTGTGGCTTCATTTCGAGAAATCGGGTGAGGAGCGATTCACTATTAATGTAGACACTTGAAAAACGATCGTAGAGAATGCCAATCTTATGCTTCGATTCATATAGTCCCACTTTCTTGAAAATTTGATCATTTTTCTTATATGAGAGGGAGGTTTCTTATATGATTCCAAGTTTCCATTTCTTGTTTAGCTGGAAGATAGGATTAGGAACTTCCCCTTTAAAAACTTTGTAAGTTAAATGTCAGCTCTTAAGCCTCACAGGTGGGTAAAATTTGCTTGAAACAGCGGGACAACGCTGAGATTTCTATTTATTTGCACTTCAGAAGCGCAGAAGTCAAGACATTCACTAATTTCAAAGGTGACTTCCGCAAGTCTTTTGCCATTTCTAGAGTTTGGCTGTGAAGGTGAAGCTCAAACCATTTGAATACGCGATATCAGATCCCGATTTCGTCACTTTATTATTACTGAAAAGAATTGCACAGCACAATGAAGTAACGTGGCCTAATAACTCGTATCAACGGTGAAGACAGGGACAGTGACGAGGAATGTGTGCTCATCCCCATTCGTGGAGATTCTTTACCGCATATCAAAGTGCGTCGCTTGTGGCAGTGCTGAGAGTGTGTCAGCCTATGCTCACTGCTATTTCCCTATCGATTACGCGTCTCCGGAAGGCATTTGCTTAAAGCGGATTGAGTGGATTAGAGGACTCCCCACCCGGTATGCAGCATCCTAGTTGTGGTGTTTGTGCGCTCTTTCATTATAATGAGTGCAGCATTTCTTAAGTGTATCATTCCTAATGCAACTTCTGATCGTTCGGCAATTTCCGGAAAATAAACTTTATGAGAGTATTAAACACTAAATCGCATGTAATAAACTAATCGTCGTAAACAGATGGGAAAGAGTCGCATAGAAGGATGCTGGTGCAATTTCCCTCAGCCATTCCGATCGGCAGTATCCTTGAAGCGATATAGCGCCTAATGACATTTCCATGCCAAAGAAACCTTTCGCGCAAATTTACTGCCAAAGGATCGCTTTTTACTCCCTCTGGCCGTCTTACTTGATGCGCTCATATAGCAGGTGAAGGCGGTGGTCACTGGGTAAGGAAACTTTATTCAAAGGCTATGGATTGTAGCCAACATGTTTCATCGCCGTATTATTTTATCTGTGCAGCTTTAATTGTTTATTGAGTGAAACTGTAGAATAGCTAAACAACAGGCAGATATGTATGCACACAAAATACGCCTATATCCCATATGTATGTTTTTACTTACGCGCAGGTATGAATTCATTTTAATACGTCTATGTGCAAACTTGCAACAAAGCTTATAAAAACCTTTTCCTTGGTTGTCTTTTTTCTAATTTTATACCCTTTTCCAAATTCTGCTTGCAGAAATGACCGCGATTAGTCGTTATTTGCATGTACTTGAGTTTATATCTCTTTGTTTGCATCTTCTAAAATGGGGGTCACCTAATTTAGACTCAAAAAATTTCGTAGATATAATTCGTCTAGTGGTTCAACGTACCTATTTTATTTACATCACAACTCTCGCAGTAATTTTTTCCGAATTTCTTCGCAACTCTCAAGGTAACCGGCCAACTTTTGAAGCATTTTTATGAACTTGAATGTGATTAAAACTTGCCAGTATTTTATGAATAATCGGATTATATTTTGCATTGGTCGTTACATTTTCTCTAACAACTAGGTTTGGGAAATTTCAAATTTTTGTGAAGGATTTGTATGAGCAATTGCAATAGTTAAGATATGGATGCATTAATGCTTGTGTTTTATTACTCTTTGGCAGTTTACGATGCTAATTGCTTTGATGGGCGACACTGAAGAGCGCTTATCGTGCTAGCCATCTGTCGGATTCCTTGCTTGTTGCTATATGCAATTATTCTTTTCGAGTATGATCATCAGCATTTCTGCACTCATTCACAATAGAAGACATGATAAATTGTGCAAAATTTGCATTTCTTATTAGTAAGTTGTGAATGTTGATTTATCGTTTTAAAATTGAGGGTGGAATAAATTGAGATCCAATTCCAATGAGATAAAATTGCCGACAATGGGATGGAAACCTCTAGAGACATCGCTCATTTGAGGTGGAAGAAGGGTGTGGCCAGGAATTTATATTGAACACCAACTATAGTAAAGGATATAAAGTGGAATTACATATCTCTGTGCGTAGGAAAACGCTCCGCTTTCGTGAAATCGGGAGCAACCGAAAATAATTCATATTCGGAAACACGCCCTTCTATAAATTTGAAAACAATTTAATTGCCCATGAAAAATTTTCACAAATGATATGCAAATTATCACTCGTAAATAACATCTGAATTTCGCAACTACTAAGTTAATTTACAGATGGCATATTTCACAAATTTGCATTTGCTGAGTACCTTACAATAACTCAGCATTTTTGGATATGAATGTTTGTATGCGTTTGTCTGTCCTAAATTTTCAACTCGGAAGCTATTAATAACAGATTCATGAAATTTTATGAATAAACTCTAAATTACATGAAAAAATCTCCGTAATCGTCGACCTTGCGGGCGGGGGGAGGTGCGATACGTTCAGCCTAAAAGTCCAAAAATTTGGGGATTTCGGATCGGTCAAATTATAAGTGTACAGCTACGTATACTTTACGGTTTGGTGGCAGTTCGCGAGACTGGTTGGTCATATGAGCGGGAATACAAAAGTACGTATGGTCCAATCTTTTGGCTTTCATTTGCAGTCACAGTCAGTAGTTTACTATGTAATGCTACACAATGAAGGAAACCTTGTTTCATATCCTATGAATTCATTCAGCAAACGACATTCGATATCACCGGCAATAAATCTCATTAATGACGATATAATCATTCCTTTATTATGAACCCCCTATTGTCCTTCACTTCTTATTCTTGTTTTACAAGAAGCTTTACCCAAAGATTCCCGTATAGGCAGAAATTAGAATCGTCGTATACTCGACGAACTATGAAGGGCGATTTTTGAAAGCCTCATTGTATATCCCTAAAGCACATCTGTCGCCTAGCAACCTAAATGCGAAGCTATCCCACCCATTTGGCGTTATTTTCCACTCTGCCGTCTTTTCGTAACACGTTTTGCTTAGAATCATTTCGCATTCTTTTTCAAATGTTTCTTATTACATTCGAGTTTATTAGGTTCTTAGTTCGTAAACCGCCTACAATTTCCTCCTGAACAGATGTTTGCCAACTAATGTTTCGAAAGAAAGGATATGTGGCAATTTGCACGCATGAATGGGATCTTCTCATATCCTTCATAACTATTTTTTCTTAACTCATATGCTATCTGCCGCAGTAAATTTATAAGATATCACAATGAAGGCAATGCGACGTCCATTGCCAAAACTCATTGATGATACACACAATTCGCTCATGTGTCGCATATATCTTGATAAACGCTGATTACAGTTGGCCACCTCTGCTATCTTTTTGAAAATAAGTTAAAGTGCATCACAGTTGAGGTGATCAGTTCTCTCGAATCAATTATTAGCATCTACAACGGCTATGTTTTGCCCATTTGTTCAGTATAAGTTGTTGTGAAAAAAAAAGCGTGATTTCTCAAATTTCTTTTCGACATTCATGAATAGTATCCATCTATCGAAAATTGTACTACGCGAAACTAGAATTCAGCTGATTTTCTAGAATTCTTTGTAACGACTGTCATCTTTCTTTGTCATGTTCTTTATTTTCTATGACTTTTCTACGAGGTGCACTTCTAGTATGAAATAATTTCTTCTTTACGTTTTTCATTTTTCTCTTATTTCAATATATTTGCAAATGCTCTCATGTCAGTCTACTAGTAAAATTCGAGTTTTATATGAATTCGAATTTTTTCGATTTCTCACATAAATAGAAGTATCGATTACTCAACCAGAGATCCATTAGCAGTCTACGGCAAGATTATTCTCGTCGTCTTTTTTGTAACGAAAAAAGAAGAGATTATTATAGACCGAAGATTTTCTTCCTTAGTCTAATTATTGCCATAAATTTTTTTAGGGAGGGATGGGGAGAGAGGAGGTGTAAGAATCGAAATTTCGTTCATTCTAGAAGCGTTTACGCGGTCATTGAGGACAAATAAAGATATCGAGTAAACACATACGTATATGAGAAAGAAAAACGAATGAAACGCAAACAAAGCGAACTCAATCGACACACGCAATATATAAAAGACTATAGATGTGTTCAGATAAATTTATGAAATAACAGGAACGCTAAGATCTTGTTATGGAACGGTATTGTTTAGGGATCAACTGATCGGAAGCTTGTTAAGCTTTTTGCGAATTTTTATGAGGATCACATTTGAAGGTAATGTATTCAAGAATAATTCGAAATGAATGTTTTGTGAATATTGTAATCTTTTATTTCTTAGATCTTCAGGATGCCCACATCCGCTGCAAGAAAACGGGAAGATGTCAAACAAATTTAAATAGATGACGTTTTTAACGATGATTGGATTAAACCTCGTTCGCCAATAAGTAATTAAGTTATATTAAGTTCATTTCGAATCTTGCAATTGTCGTTTAAATATCACGAACTAGTGCTATTGTTGGCTAATATTAGGATAATATATTTTATAAAACATGATTTCGTAGTAGTTCTATGCTCTTTGTCAATTACATCGGAAGTCAATCGTACTCGCTCTTTTAATTTCAAACGCTGGTCAGCTGGAAGCTGTTGTATTTAATAAGTGCCTATGCCACGGTGGTTGTTCATTGTTCGCTAGTGATGCATCCATAATGATCATCCAAAAAGCAAATACCACTACCCATTTTCTGTCAACTTCTTCATTAATTTCGCTACGATTCGATGAAATTGCGCGCATAGATTTACGAAGAAATTCAGACATTCATAGGATATCCAACAAAATACGTATGTTGTGGATTACAGTTATTCCCTTAGTAAAAAGTATTGTTGTAATTTATGCAGCTTTGCTGCACTATACAATTTGCCATCCCCATAGCAAATTTCATTTAATAACAAATGGACATCGAATGTCTAACATATCCCTTCAATCTCCCATTCTCATCTCATGTGACCATACCATATATTATCCTTTTAGGCTTCTAATAGCTTCATATTGTTTACTTTAACCTGGTTCTAGGCCAGTCTTCTGAACTTGTTTGCTTGCAAGGAGTAGGCTTTTGTACTATCATTTAATGACTAGTGCTGACTAGGCTATTAGTCGTAGAGGCTTCCCTAGAAATTATAATGTTGATAGCTACATACGCTCATAGTGTCGTTTTTTCATCGAAAACTCCAGTAAGCCCTGTCTATTTAATTCACTTCTTTTATTCGATGACTCCGTATTTTTTATGTGCATTTACATACTTGAGTTTGCGCAGCGCATTATGGCGAAGTAACATCTATGTACGCCTATGTATGTATCTGTCTATCCGTCCGGAATTTTCTCAATCCTGAAACCACTTAAGCTAGGGATTACAAACTTCGTTGATATAATGTACGTCATTTGGTAGCCAACCCCTTGTATCAACTTTGAAGTTGACCTATCAACACTGAGAAAATTTATAGATATTTGAATTACTTGTGGTTAGCTGCACGCCGCAAGTGATCGAACGGCACTTCACATCGATCAAGTCCCTCCTTCTCCTCCTTCCCCCCCCCTCCGCAAAAGAGAATCTTCACTCGAAGATTTGTATGGGTCATTTAATTAATCAAACATAATCATGTTGTTGCGCATTTCATGTTATTTATTTCTCTTTGCGGAATTATCTCATCTGATAACAATAATTGCAAAAAATGTATGCCATGCAGCCCTTCAAATAAATTTTTTCACTTGTTTTCTGTTTTTAAAAGAGCTTTACAGCTTTTTTAGTGCATAGTTATATTGTAATTTTCACTGGATTACTGCGTCAATTAGCATTCATTGATGCCTCAATTTGCTTGTGATTGCTATCAATGTGAAGATGCTCATGGATGTGCTGTGTCGACGCATTCCCACCAATTATATCTTTAGGCGGCACAAGGAAAGAAATCTTTGCGACTTATCATCTTTAGTGTTGAGGCGATGAATTACTTGTTGAGAAGATATCTTTAAGTAGCATTGCTTAGAATATTACCATATCATCGTGCTCAATGATTAATCACCATGTATACAAGCTTGTTGTATCTATGCACTAGGCATTGCAACATCCTTCATATGGGAAAAGTGGCCACAGAGGCTAAGCCTCGCTGCGTTTACACTTCTCGCACCTCAACGCACGATTCCACTCAATCGATCCTTCTAGCACACTACCCTCGCAATCAACGCCCAACACAACTTGCTAGAGTGTGCCTCGTTTCCGCAACAATTGAATCGTGTTGTCGTTTAAAATATGGTGTCGCTTCAAATATACGAATAACAAAAATGCCGATTGGCATGTTTGTCACTATGTTGTCCACTAAGAAAATATTAGCCGATTTCATCATCGATACTCGCGGCTAATGCACTTTTCGTTTAATTTAGAGTCCTCTTCCGCATCGTTTATATTTTTATCGAACAGCAATGAAGAATGAGAAATGCTTCAGACAACTAATCAATATTCAGCTTTGCTTAACACATTGCTGCACGATGACACTACAATTAAGTTGATGATAACCGTTATTGTTGATTGGCGTTTTTTTTGTTGGTGATTTTTATGAGCGATCCAAACATCTGTCCTCCCTCTTCCTGATTAAAGGTCCCATCGCTTTCAATCAACGAGCGGCTATTATTATGGACGTGAAGCCGAATTTATCATGCTAGGTCAGATATATCTGTTGTTTGTTATCTCCACATGGTTTCTTAACAAAATGCTTGTTCAGTAAAGAGCAGTTTTGAAGGAAGCTATATAAGGAAAGGCTGGCTTTCGAGTTGAGAAAATGACCGCACTTTGATGGCATTGTTATGTAGCCATAAGTTGATTTCAAACAGATGAAACTTGCATCATTTTCACTTAACGAATAGCATGATGAAGGGATAGGCATTGCTTCGCTTATCACTGAAAAAATTTTTTGGCTATAGAAAGGGTTTTTATGGGGAATACTTAGTCAGACGGCAACGAATGCGAACCACACAAAAGAGGAAACAGGCCTCTTTATCATTTAATTTCCAGAAAATTTTACAGCTCATTTTCTAGCCAAAATTCACTGCTCATTCACTATTTTTGAACGGAACAAGCGGCTCGTGTGGCATGCTATCACAGGTCGTTTTTTGCCTTATGAAATAGAATGGAAGTGGTAAAACTAATAGGACGGATTGATTTCATTGACCCAAAACGGATGAGCCTTTGTGGGCTCGCTAGTTTGACAGAAAAATATGGCGGAAATTTCTTGTTTAGGGAAGACTTTACTTCAAGATTTATGGAAATTTCAATTCTTCCAGATATTTGGGCGCTGTCTGACCGCGGCCCACTCTATCAGAGTCCCTAATGGCGAGATGGGGGAGTGAGAGAGGATTGTCGATGTGCGACGCAAACACATCATCGGCTTGATGTGCACATGCACGGACCGCCTGAAAAAAAAGCCTCAACAAGAGCAATGCCACGGACCAGCATTTAAAGCCGCTAGTACACGTCTGGTGTGCGCCACTGCAAAGACATGCGTTTCTCTGTTTCTCTACCGGAAAGCACCTGCAAAAATTGAGCGTAAAGCTGCGTAGTTGCAAAGGCTGCACCGTCAAGTGGACCAGTCAATGAACGAAGTTCGAAACTCATGCTAGACAGTGAGGAACAACGCAAATAACATGTACGGTCACTACTGGTGAATGGAACCTCACCAAACTGTTTAACCACACGCAAAGGCTGTCACTCTGCTGCTGGCAGTTATGTTGTGGAAGCATTTTGAAAAGAGTACGCTTTATGTAGAGACTGCTTAAATAAGACAGAGGAAATGACTGCTTGGTTAGGCTAAGAGTACTCAACAACGGCCGTTCTAAAGAATTCGAGAATATGGTGGAAATAAGAGAGAGAGCAACTTGCTGCCGCCTTCGCACCTGTTTCTAACATTCGATCAGAGAAGCAAAGAAAACGCGAAGATTAGCTGAGGCAAGAGACAAAGATAAATCGCATGGATGATGCTATAACACGCACGCGGCATGAGTGCTCTTGTGGGTCTGTATGCACGGATTCCATCGAGGATTGCTGAGAGAAGTGAAAGGAAAATGCGAGAGTGTATTACTTATCGAGAGTGTCTCGTAAATACATATTCTCTCCTTCGCATGTGCGCTATAATGGCACACGCGCACATTGGCTAATGTTGAGTGGCCAGAGGCCTGAAATGGCAGCATAGACAACAGCCGGGGAGAGGCACATATTGGCCGATGCTTCGCCGACCGCAGCTGCTCTTGGCCACGCCAACAGCATAAACGTTGATCATGTTTAACGCCTGCCAATGGTCGCGCCGCTTTGCAACTAGAGGCGTGCGTTTCAACTTGCGCATATTCAAGTTGACTCCGACTTTTCGCTTATGCTTGCTGGATGAGCGTATGCTGCTTAAGTCTGCAAGAGGTGAACGTCATTCTATCATCACTGAATTCCTTATTTTTTTCCGGTTACCCACTTTTGATTTTAAATGTTTTCTAATATGTTGCATTTACCAATTCCATGTTGCAAATGTTGTAAAGCTGCTCCTTGAATTATGTTCTCTAACTGTAAAACTGAATACATTAAAAAACCATTCGCATTGCACTTACTTGTAATTACTCTAATTTCATTCTGACGTCAATACTTAAATGTATCTTTAAAAGTGTCGTATTGTTGTGAAGAGTTGATCAATGGCTATTGATGAAAGGTTGCTATAGTTCAAATTCAGTTGATGTTAATATCGATCGTCTATTCATCTGGCACTTATAGTGATGCCGATTCGAATGCGAAAGCGTCACCTGCCACTTTTCAATAGAACGCAATAATAGCAGTTTGATGTGGTGATATATAGTTGCGTGATTGCTAAGCACATCGCATAGTGGTCGAATAGATATTTCCGTTGCGAGAGCATTATAGATGATTTCAATCGCTTCATTAAAATGTTTTTACTTTTAGCATCTTCCTAAGATTAAGCACTGATGAGAGGAAATACTATGCAAAAAATATTTGCTGTGAATTTACCTCAACTGCTTATAAAAATTAACTCATGCTGCATTCTTTTACATTGAATATTGTCATTTTATTGATCAGAAATGTTGTTTATTTGATGGTCTTATTGAGATTGTTTGTCTTCATCGATAATTGTGATATCCTTTTTGAAAGAACAATTGAACAACCAACTAAACATGCCTCAATCACTATTTCTTACTTATACTGCATTATAGCACTGTCGAGATATATATGTGGTGATATATGTTTGCGTGATTGCTAAGCACATCGCATGGTGGTCGAATAGATATTTCCGTTGCGAGAGCATTATAGATGATTTCAATCGCTTCATTAAAATGTTTTTACTTTTAGCATCTTCCTAAGATTAAGCACTGATGAGAGGAAATACTATGCAAAAAATATTTGCTGTGAATTTACCTCAACTGCTTATAAAAATTAACTCATGCTGCAATCTTTTACATTGAATATTGTCATTTTATTGATCAGAAATGTTGTTTATTTGATGGTCTTATTGAGATTGTTTGTCTTCATCGATAATTGTGATATCCTTTTTGAAAGAACAATTGAACAACCAACTAAACATGCCTCAATCACTATTTCTTACTTATACTGCATTATAGCACTGTCGAGATTGGGCACATCGAAACTTTGTAGAACATGAATGGCAGCCAAAAGAGTCTGTCATATTTAAACTAGTGGAGATAGTAATCGAGAATACTTATCATTTGTAAAGTAAAAATTAATGATTTTTATGAACAGTTTATCCAAATTGCCGTCAGCATTTTTCGCCGTAAAAATCGATGATTTTAGCCTGAGGATATCCACATGGTTAGAGAACTGTAAGCCTTTTATTCCTTTCCAATCTTCTGTCCCTCATCTCTCCCATTCCTCTTCTCTTCACCACCACGTTAATCAGTGGGCACTTGATAACGGATGGATGAAGCGCTCTGCCGTACCCAAATAAATGAACCTCCAACGCAGCAGAATAACGAATGTTTATCGGAAGTTTGCAAGCTAAGTCATGCTTTGTACTGTAGGATTCGGCTATTATACAAATGAGAGATGAGAGGTTTTGCTTTCTTCACGATTTTATTCGATTTGATTGTAGCGGACAATGTTCTCTTGTTTCGTTTTTCAATAATAATACAAATGTTTGTGATTTCTTTTCTCATAGGAAAAGGAAGTGATATCGTTCAATTCAATATTGCATAAATGAGTGAAAATAAATTGGTGAAAATGATTGAATGCAAAATTAGATCGCCGATAGGTTGCTGTTCTTTGAAATGATGATTGCTGATTGCAGATTGCAGTAACGTTTATCTTTTTTCATATCCTCATGTGCCCAGCAAATGACTTCCTGTTATAAGCGTATGTTGAAGTGAGAGAGAAAACGAAATTACAAAAAGTTCAATTATTTATTCATGAAATAACAAACATCGTGCATTTTTGATTAAATTAGAAAATATTCAATGAAATATTTCAACAGTTAAATATTTCTTCGCATTTCCTCTCAAGAAGTACGACTGAGTTTCTATATTGCATATGATATGAGCTTTTAAATCGTTATATCGGATATTCGCTTTCCCATTCCTCGCCTTCCCCCTCTTTCGTCACCCCCAAAAGTAGTCAATATCATGATGCTTTTTATATATGTTACATTTGAGTATATCAGGATGTCGTTATTGCTAACAATGGGGATTTCGCCTTGTCGACTGACAAGAACAACACCAGCTGTCAGGAAGGATAGGCACCTGTGAGGACTTATCCATACCACATTCAGTACTCACATGACCGTCTAACGCTCGCTGCTAGCGCGAAAAATTATCAGTGTTGGTGATTTGCACCATCCCATTTTGTTGAAGAACATTCTAGCCTTATATGTTTTATCGGACGGTGTGTGTGGGGAGAGGGGAGAGGGGAAGTGGAGTAACTGAAACCAGCGGAAGTGGAAGCAAACACGGCGTTCGTGAGCAAAATATTTAATGTAGTGTTAGGAGGAGGCCGGGTAATGTGACCTCTTCTCAGTATTAGTCAAAAGCGCATTCTGCTCGAATAGGGAAGAGGATGATAGGCAGCGCGGAAATTGGACGGGGTCATAGGGTAAATGAAAGATCATCGGAGAACGGAGAGGAATTTCCAGTGGCAGAGAGGAGTTGCAGTTTTATGTGAAAGCAAAAAAAAGGTGCATTTATTTATTCCTCTTATTTTTCTTTGAAATTCCTTGAAGGCACTTTCACTGGTGGAAAGAGACCTATTAATTTCGTTTGCTTCAAATTTCCAGCTGCAACCTTTGAAGGGGAATCTGGCTAAGTAGAAGGATCGATGAGATCAATGAATTTGACCTCCTTTCAAAATGAATCCATTCCAAGCGAGCTAAGACTTCGTTGAAATATGATACGTAACTATTTATGGCTGCAGGGTGGCTCCATCTCTAATACATGTGAAGATTGCTTTCTCTTGCGTTGAATTGAAGAAGGATTGTTGATATTTTATTTGCTATCATCAGGCTTCCTCGCAGTAGCTGACCCGTTAGCACATTACGAGATTTTCATTTCACATTCTTTTCCAGGTATTCTACCGTTTTCAACCATTTTCTTCTATCGCTTTTACCATAAGTTTCGGGGAACTTCAGAAATCCCAAGCTCTTATCGTCAGATTTATTTCATATGACTTTGTTGTCTGCTTACTGCTCTTCACCTATTTGGAGAGTATGATCGACTGCATCGATATGCTTTAATTATGCGCGTAACATTAGATTCTCGATTTTTGAAGAATTTCAGGTCTTCTATGACCCATTTCTCCCTCCTCTTCTCGCAAAAAGGCTAAAACATAAGGTTTCCTGCACAATTGCTCGCTTCGCTCGTGCTGAATCGCGAACTCATTTCGCACCCTGATTACATGAATAGAATATCACTATGAATGCTGCTACCAAACGGAATCAAATGCAAATGCGCAAGGATAACCGAAAAATAATAATAATAATAATAGTAATAAAATAACGCAGAATGCCTTCTTTTATGAAGTTGCACCACTGTCGAAAATTTCAGATCATATATAGAGAGGTGCAGGCTATGATAGAGAACGGAAGGAAAAGCGAGAAGCAAAACTAATGCGGGATGCAAGACTGTCTTATCTCCTATTAAGAGTATGCTTTGCTATATGGCCTCATAAATTGTGTCACAAAGTTGATTTTCTTTCGTTCAATTGGTTGTCATTTCGTTTTAACCTAAAATTCATTAATTTAATCATGCTATTTGTAGTTAGCATTTAGTTATAAGTTGCCATTTTCCCTTATATTGACCACCTATCTTTATTTTGTTTTTCGTTGCGAATATTTGCTCGCTTTGTTAACGTTTCTTTGCAGTGTTTTCATTTGAAGTTTTTCCTTCAATAAGATTTAGTGAATTGTGCTGAAATGTTATCGCATTACCGAACTAATTGCATTATAATGAGTATAAGTTTGTAGCCTACATAAATTCGTATGCTCATAAAAGAACTGGGATATATTCACGAATATTCACTTAGGCATTATTTAATTTGAGAGCGATCAATTGGTGCTTTAGCAGATATCTTCGTTGAGAATGGATTGCACTCAATACCTGTCCCCCTACTCTTCTACGGTTCTTCTGCTGTTTATTATCTCGACAACAGGAGGCAGAAGGACTTTCTTACGGCTTTATAAAAGGATTCACAAAGAGCCTTGACTTCCTCTTGATTGGACTCATTACCGAACATTCAAAGACTTTCTGGCAAACAAACTGACTGGCAAGCGTTTCTTTATCTTCGTTCCTACTGGTATTTAATCCACATTGTACGTTCATAAATTGAATCGTGCATAACGCTGCGATATAAGGCATCTCGACAAGTGCCTACGTTGACCACTGATTAAGAAGCAGCAAAATGATATAGTGAGCTAATTAGGAAAAATCGAGAAGCGATTAGGCAATGTGATATATTGGGATCACCGAACTCAGAGATGTTGTGGCACTCAACGAAGAAAAAGGCTGTTTTCTGGTTGTTGCAATATTCGCCAAATAGGGAAAGTTGTTAGCATTGCTGAAACTGAAGATGAGCATTGGTGTACATTTTATGAGATCAACCACTTGATCAGGACTGCTCAACTGATGCTTCTTAGTTGATGTGTCTTAATTGTGCTCACATTCTTTAGGTAAATGGCGTCTGATTCGGCTCACTTCACTAACAGCTGATTCCATATAAATTCACATTGACGTTTGAGCCCTTTGAAGTGCGATATAGTACATATATACATGTTATACTGCATGTTTATATATATATATATATATATATATATATAAACTGCTGTAGTGAGAGAGGTGAATTTGCTTCCGGTGAATATGCGACCAAAATGCATCAATACAAAGTTTGAGCATTTCGAAAGAAGATAATTTTCGTGTTTAAAGCAATATTAAGGAATACTGAAGGATTGAGCGGTGGATTATGCGACGCACCGCAGTAACTTTTGGAGCAGGCATGATGAAGCATGAAGTGCAACTCGCTGACTTATGCAAAACAGCGCCTCGTTTTCTGTAATTAGCGAAGGTTGATGCGAAGAATGCAATCGTGAATGATGCTTTTGCGCCTATTGCACACGCTATTGTAGTGTTTCATGCTTTTTCCTTGAGATTCTCACTTCACCCACGCATTTACAAGTTACTACGCTATTTGCATCGTAAAATGAAGAAAAAAGGAATCAAGACAGGTAAAATAAGTTCTTAAGCAAACGGAAAACTCTTATCTCTTAAACCGTAACCAATATTTGAACGTTTGTGGGTATTTGCTAAGTTTTTTTTGTGAAGTTCGTATGTGCCATTGCTATATTGAGTAGAAATATTTGATATTCGTAGATTCGCTATGTGTAGTTAAACAGAGTATCAATATTTGCTAAGTTTTGCAAATATTTCTAAGGCTCGTCAATCTGCAAAAGTTCTGAATTTCTCCTAGTCAACCTTTGCTCGTTCTTATAGAAATGTCGAAGGTGAAATAGAATGTGACTAGATATATGCTGTTATAGAAAATAGGCAATTTCTGCGTTTATACGTATCCAAATTTCAATAATTGATATCTTCAAGCAATAAAATCAATGACTCAATTTTCGCTTCTTTTAACAGATCAGATGGTGGAAATGCTTTTGCAACTTGTTGCTAATGAGATCCTAACGAAGTAGTCGGTCTTGCCTAATAAGTAAAGTTTATAAAGTTTATATTTACTTAGAAAATGCGCAGATCTCAAATTCGAGTAAAACTCGATAAATTTGTTGGATTATAAGCGATCATACTGAAGATAGAACTAATGCATTTAAATGATCACCCCGCTGATAGAAACGATGGAATACTTGTTGAAGTAAGGGGAGAATTATTGTAGAAGATTTGGCGTCACATATTAGGACAACGCTTCAACGAAGAGTTCGGTAGTAATTCGGCATGAATGATTATGTTTTTGTACGTTGCAGTGAGGATGATAGACACTGCTGTTGAGACCAATTATTGCAAATATGTAAAGCGAGCAGATGCTGCATTGCAATTGATTAACTGAAAATATATGAGGCAATAGAAAATCGATCTGCCACTAATTATCGAAAATATTTATTAACTTGCTAGGAATATATGAGACGAATAGATGATAGTCGAATGAGATGAAATGGGTATGAATATGGTCGAAGATAAGAGCAAGAAAAGTTTGACAAGAAAAAATGCAGGGCAGCTGAATTGCGAACAAGGAAGGGCACAAGTGTAGTGAAGGTGTAATGTCTGTTTCTAGAACAATGTTGTTGAGGTAACTTCTTTGTTGCTAAATCTTTTTCGATGGATCGACCCACTCGAACTCGTATCCCTCTACAAAAATGATGGAAACGTGAGCAGATGCAAAAAAAAAAAGAGATAAATGAGGGTTGCTCATATAAATGAAATAGGATTGCTTGAAGTCAACCGGAAGTAGCAAGGTAAAACCTATAGTAATAAATCTATTTACGCAATATACATGCGATATCAACTAGTAATCAAGCAACAATTACGATGAAATAATCAGCCAACGATACGACGATATAAAATAAGAAAATTTAATGCTTAAATCGGTAGTTGCTAATATAATTGATAATTTAAGGTTTAATAGGATTTTAATATATTTGCAATGCACTAGCATACTCTCACTTATCCATCCAATATTAAGGTCAGGATGGAATTGAACTAATTATAGAATTGAAGTTTCACAATTTATCGCCTAAACGGATCAATTTATCGGCTGTAGTAAATCGATAATGAGATGAGAGTTTTTTAATAGTATAAATTTTCCACACCAGTTACGTTAAAATGGAACTAAATGTTCGCTTGAAATGCGCAAAATATGGGCCAAAATAACAATTTCCACCAATTTGCGAATTAAAACGAAGAGGATCCTGACAGATGCGGCTCTTACTTGGCCAGCGCTCCCCTGGGATCTAGAGTAATGAGCCTGGAATTGATGGTCAGAATGTTGCACATAATGTTCAAGTTATGATTAAACCTACTCGAAACTATTTAGAGGTTTCATTTTGCATTAGAGGTGACGATATTTATGCGCCGTCATTGAAAGAAAATGCTAAGAGAAGCTTAACCCGTTTGTTAACTATATATTAGGAGAATATTTTGTTGATAGTTTTAACAGCAGTCGGCTGACTGCTTCTATTTATTCCAGCGTATCTGAAAATGATGCTCTGTGCACACATACTCATCCAAATCTAAGATAAGAGAAAATTGAAGGCAGTTGAATTTCTTGCAATTGTAAGTAAACTGTGAGAATTCGTATTACAAACCTCTCATCTATTAAAATTTTAGACTTTTACGATAGCCAAATATAATAGAATTGAGCTTTTCATACGCTTTTACAAATGACTGAGTAGTGTCTGCGCTTGTATGTGTATGTCTGTTTGCTTGTCTATTGGTTCCTACACGGGAACCTTCGGTGGTAGGATTATGAGGATGGGTGATTGTAGTCTACACTATAAAATGATCCGTTCTAATCTTCAAGTTGGTCAAACAAGTTCAAACAGAGTTACGGGCCTTCGTATCTATTTTATAGCTACTCAAGAAGTATTTTGCAGCTTTCGGCGTTTTTGTTAATTCGCATTTGCGAAGCTCATTATGGCAATGTCATATATTTGTTTAAGTCTGCTTAGCTGTCCACATATTTGTTAGGAGCATTTCTGAAGGTAGCGTTAAGAAATTTTCTGGATATAGTGCACACCATAGGGTGACAAACTCTCTACTTCACTTTGAAGTTTCCACTACAACAGGAATTGCTGATATTTAAAAATACCAAAAATATTTATCCTTTTTAAACTGGTTGGATTTTCGTTTTTTGTTTTGGCGCTTGAGTGGGAAGAAAAAATTCTTTTGTGGATTTTTATAGGCGATCCGATCGGCTAAAATGGAGAGATTTTCTTGCACGTTTTTTTTCGTCGAAACTAACTGGTGAGGTGAGCAGAATTCAAAAGCGCAAATTATGATAGCTGCTTGATCTGCCTTTCCGCTTGTTCTACACATATTGCATAAAGAAGTATTAACTGCTAGGAGCATATTAAACACAGTAATGAACACCCATAGCAGCATATACCGCATTTTGTTTTAATGTGATTTCCATTAAAAGTGTAACATGTTACTATCGCTCACTTGCATTTATTTAAGCCACGTATGGGCAAGTTTTCATTCCAGGCTAACCAAACTGAAAGGTGGAGGAGAATGTAGGCACGAATTCCAGAATTTCTAGGGAGTGGCTTGCAGTCGGGCAATGAACGGGCACCAGGAAAAAATTTAAAAGTTTGGCAATCTTGAAGAAAATATTCTGAAAACGCACAACACCAGTCTCAACAATTTAACAATTTTAATCGCCCATTTTTCAATCCCGTGATCGCTGGCAGTTTCAGTAGATTTGAAGTCCAAAATAGTAGGAGGCAGTTTTTTTATTTAGAGTGACTAAGAAGCCGCTAAATCTACCGGAAATGAGTTTTTGCAAGGTGATACGTATGTGTGTTCCAGGCCCATAGCACATCATCCAACAGGGCAGCATAGTTGGCAATTCGAAGGGAAGGATGATGAGAATGTTACATATGTTAACACTGTAGTGTTTTACCAATTCTGGTGGTATTGTTCATTCCTGAATCATATCGCTATCGTGATGCCTACAGATGGTCGTATAAACGGCTAAATAAGGAAATTCTACTGAAAAGTTGATGATATATGGTCAGTTACGAGCGGAGGCGTTTATGGGAAAGCGTAGGGTGCCAGCTGACTGTGTAGCCTATTCGGCACAAGGGTCTGAAAGGTCGCTTGAAAAAGTAAAGTTTCATTCTCAGAAAAATCGAATTTAGGGATCCGTTCTATGCGAAAAACTTCTGCTTAGTTTCACATATCCGATGTTGTTTAGTGTTTGAATGACATTTACGCCTACTCTATTGCTGCTTTTCCCACGTCCCATCTCTTGCTTCCTTCCCCCACCGCTTCTTCTCCCATTGCACAACTGCGGGTCTCAATTTTCAAACACTGTGTGGCTCATTGTTTCCTTCTTGAATTTGCATTTCACTATCTTATTCGCAGTTTGCAACTAATTCATTCTCAAGCTGCCAAGGATCACTTTAGCATATTGGAGTAAGAATTTGGGTGAAATACAAATGATGAGCTTAGATGATTCGTCATCTGAATGGAAAAGTCGTCGAAGGGGTCGAAAGTTTGCGTTTTTTTTGTTGAATTTTTTAGGACTTCAAAAATTTTCTCGACGAACTTTTCACTCTTTCTCGGTACACGTTTACGGTTGGTTGCACTCACATCAAAAATTCTCGAAGTTTGTGGACAGTTGCTTTAAGATGATGGACAGAGCAGGCGGATAGGAGGGGGTGGAGTGAGTGTGGGGAGAGGCCTCCGTTATCTGATGGTCCGAAATCCTTGAAGTGCAATCTGAAGAAACGTCTAATAGTCGAACGAATGCTTTCGATCGAGGATGTGCACACGAAAATGGAGTAGACATATAAATGACGGATGAGTTGACCTCTCTTTATTGATGTGGATTTGCATTTGGGAATTAGCCATATCGTTCTATTAAGGGAGCCAACTAAATGCGCCTCATGATTAAAGTAATTCAGCATCTCGCATTTCAATTTACTTCCCTTATTGCTTTCATAGCTATGAATATTTTACAAATTGTTAGAGTTGGCGTATTTCCGGGTCTGGGCTAAAATCTGTCCCGTTCGCGGTTGTGATCGGCATCGGATCCAACCTGATCCATATGGTGACGTATTAAATCACTTCAAGGTTCCGGCATTGCAGCTGGCTTTAATCTAACCGGAATCATTTGTTCAACGGATTAGGCTTGAGCCAGGTTCATAAAATCGCTCTCAAAGTGAACTGTTTTCTTACTGAATTTTCTGATTTGTTTCCGGCGAATCATTCTTCCAATCATTTTCTTTATGCTTTCCCTCATGCATGATTGAAATTGTGGTCTATAGTATCATGCTCACTATCTGTCATCTGTGGAATATGGCCGCGGAGATGAGGAACACCTCTCTGTTTCCAACGTCACCAGCTTTGCTTTGATGCATCTCGGAAATTATCAACGGGACCGATTTGTTATCTACCTATTGTGATATCACAACTCTATGAGTCACTCTGAAACTGAAAGTGCTGTGCGCTTCTTTTCTTCATGTATCGATATTCTTTGTATACACTCTCTTCGTATATCAACATTCTAGGTTTTATTGTATTTCATAGTACATGAAGTGGGCGCTTTAAAAGCTGCCGTAAGCATAGCTTTTGTATTATTGATTTACGAAGGAAGTGATTTAAGAATCCGCCTATTAATTCTCAATAGTACGCTCAAGCAAAAACCTATGTGTTTTTGGTACGCTGCTATCGTAGGTCGGAGCTTGCGAGGAAACGTAAAATAAACGTAGCAGAGGACGGACTAAATCACATGAAAGTTGTTGTTATAAAAGCATGAGGTCTGATTTTCATAACGTTCGTATCACTGTTAGCTTTATAACATCTCTAATAAGTAGTCTTAAGGTACAGCGTTTTTCTTTTGGTATTTTACCAGATCTCTCACTCGGCACTTTTTATGATAGATTTTGGCCCGTTACCGACTTTCATATTTTGCACATCGCCATTCTTCATATAATTTTTTATTATATTTCTATATGTTTTCGGGTAAACTTGGCGATTCGCCAACTCTTGAACTTGCCATTTATGGCCTTTTTTCTGCAAACTGATGTGAAATCGAGGAATTTCATCAATCACCAATTGGTCGTCGTAACGTCACTAAATTCATTTTGCTTCGATGCGTCTAATGTGAGCGTGCAGATTATCAGCATCGAATCGCTATCAAGGGATTGCAGAGCAGCGAGCTCGGTTGATTGGATCGTAGATCAGGGCAAAGCAGCTAGCACGAGTTGGGCTCCGCGGTCGTCATTGAGTGAGGAGCCCGGAGTGGACCTAGAACATCGCTATTAGACGAGCTGCCCACCTCACATCTAACTTCAACCACAAGTACCCTCATCGGACGACGTTTTGCGCTACACAACGCATCGAAGAAGAAGAAGGATTTGGCACGTCTTGCTCAACGACAATAGCCCTTAGAGGCAAGCTAGATCGCGCTGAGTCGCCACACTACGTACGTTTTCCTGCTATCTCTCTTTTTACTTCCTCTCTACTTCATTATCACTGCAAACGCTTATATCACACTCTAAGAGCAAAACTAATCAGTAAACATTATGCTGAATGTTTCTGTGAGCGAGTTTATTAAATCACAAAAGAGAAGAAATGAAAAAGCAGAAATGAAACAAAAAATGGTCTACATCAAAGACGGCAAAACATTGAATGTGTTCGTATTAATCGATAGTCAGTCTGAGTGTTCTGTTTTCGCAAAAGTTTTCTTTAGAGAGTTTTCCAATGAACGAATTTTATCAGGTGTAATATTCGTAGAGGTTACCTTATCCGTAATGAGGACATTAGAGGTTTTTCGTCAACTTGATCGAGAAGACCATTTTGTAAGGTTTAGTGGAATCCTTTTGAATTCTCTATTTTTAGGCATTTCCACATTGTTTTTCAAAAGTGTGATTACTAACCCTAGAACTTTCTGGCTAAAACTCTAGAAAGAGCCGTGGATCACATTATTATTGTACTAGTGAATTTGGGGTCATTTCAGTGTTCTCGAAAACTCTGCGCCTGTCAGATTTATGAACACTCTCATGCTCAGGTTTCCCATATAGGCTTCAATAATTCAGCGAAATAATTCGGTCGGAATTTTTTTTTAGAGAAAGGAGGATTCCATATTGGTGCTAAATTTTTCTGGGTAATTGAAAGAAAATCTTCTGGATGAAAAATCTAAAAAGTAAGGAATAGACATTTTGTTCTCACGTGGAGTAAGGATGCTATGGATCGCACGGTTGGAAATGGAATGCGAGAGAGGAATGACCCGAACCCCACCGCAGACGTTCATCTGAGATTCCTATTTACAAGTTGTTTTAAAGAAAAACCGCATCATCCAAGCACTCTTTCCGAAAAAGAATCGACCACTTTTAAATGACTAAAAAACGGCGCAATCACTGAGGAAAATGCAGTCAATAAATAAGAGGAAAAATTAGAAAGATATTTTTATGTAGATAATTTCATTGCATCAATCATTTGATGTTTGTTTAAATGTTATTCACATCTTTCAAAGGTTTCTTTTCTTCTTTCTTAGTGGAGAAATTAAAAAATAATTGCAATATTGAGCAAAAATATTGATCAAAATTTTTCTGTCGTAATAGAAGCGAATGCATTTGTGTATTGCAATGCAAAGATTTTTTTGCTTTCAGCTAGAGAAATGAATTACAATTTGATGAATAAACTAACTGCAAAAATTTTACTAGTTGAAATGTTTTGCATATTAATAAAGAAATAAAAAAACAGCTATAAAATATAACATAAACTGAAATTAGTGAATATTTTTTGTGATTCTTCAAACATGCTTATATAATTTCTTAAGTGTATTATCTTCTGTATTTATTGAAGTAACAAGCTAAAAAAGAATATAAATGAAGATCAATTTGTCGTTGATTCATTGAGGTTGAATATATTTATGCCATACCATCGAAAACTTCTTCACTTAGTTACCATCAATTAGCATGTGCCGTGAACAAATATTAGAAGAAATTTAAGTGAAATTTTTATAGATCATTTTTGAAAAATTTTTCCATTTAGGGAATTGCTTGAGATAATAAAATTTGAATGTTCATAAAACTGCATCTTAAAGATTATTGAAGTATATCATTATGTGATTGTTCGCCGACGCGGTGGTCGGCATTCGTTGGATTGCTTCTTCAAGTGCATACTTCTTAAGCGTAAAGCATTCCATCGGAAGTAAAATTAAATGCCCATTGGATACGGTACCTCTTGTTAGCGTAGCTTGCGCTTTAACACTACTAATCTATACCCATCTAATACATTGGCATTAGGCGAGCAAATCTATAAAAAGAAACTCAATAGCAACTAAAAAAGACAATATGCAATCCCTGCATAGTCTAACTTGTTTTTTGTATTTTTTTTTTCTTCAAAATTTGAGCTTTCTTTGTTGAATGTTTTCTTACGGAATTCACCATTTTGTTTTAACTGCATTATCCTAAGCGCACATCAAAATAATTATGTTAAAGAGAATAGTGAAATATGTTGGAAAGCACTTTTTAAAGTTTTCTTTTTTACAAGCTAGATTTAATGCGCACTGTGGATTTCTAAGCGGTTTGCAATTCGCTTTATCATTTTTTGTGGATTTCGACATCTTAACCTTGTTCTTTGACCTTTAACCTATTAAAGAATAAAAATGCCTTATGTAGCATTATCTTTCAATGATCCACACATATTTGACAGGTGGGAAAGATCCTATTAGGCACGTTTAGCCATCTGAATTGAACTTTCTGTACGATGTGATCGATATTGCACTGGTAGGAATGTATTAGAATGGCCTAGATTAAGCAAGGTGATAATGAAATTTTTTCAGTAGTGGATCGCAAAGATCGGGAAGTGCTTGAGAATGGGCTGTACGATGAGCCAGGAGGAGCGGGCCGCACTTGAGCGGTCCCGTATGATCGAAAAGAACTTAAAAGAGGATGGTCTGCAGGCAGCAAAAGATATTAAGCTCCTCCTGCTCGGTAAGTATTATATGACGAATTATTTACCTTTATGATTATTGCACTATGATCGATGCAGCTAGCGGGGAAATGCGGCAGTCGTTCTTCGTTGGGATGAAACTGCAGGAATCTTTAAAGCCGATGAGTTATGAAGTAGCACATATTCGTTTCTGATCGTTCAAAAGTGGAAAGTTTGTAGTTCATCTCTTTACTGGTTATTTTCACTATCAGTTTAGTTGCCTATCTTATCGAAATTGCGGAGCTCATTTAGCCTCCACTTCTTAATTTGAATGTGAGGTTTTTGCTTCACGATTGTTATAGTTTGTCCCCCCCCCCCACCTCCCTCCGTCCCCCATCCCTCCACTTTGGAAATTTTTCAAAGTGCAATTTCGGTTGCAATCACTGTTCCAAGCAAATTTTTTGTTATCTTCACTGTCTAATAAATTCAATACAATTAAGGATGCTACGGTTTAATTTCAATCCTTACACACTGATTTCACTCTCAAATTATTTGCTTTTGAATTTAGCGAAATATGTATAAATGCATATAATTCCGTGTTAAAAAAGAGAATCTTCGATATTTCAAAGAAATTCAAAACGATTTGAGACAGAAAAAAAAAATTTTTTTCTTTCCGAAAAAAAAAGAATATTTTTGGAAGAATAAGTGCATTTCTATCCCTGCTAAATTGTGTACATTGTTTGACAGTTCCATTAAAACACAATGAAAGTATGATCATATTTTTTTATTACTGCATTGTACAGGCGTAGAGAGGAACGTTGTGCCAATTAAAGAAGTATTAATGGACGCTTAACATACTTTTCAAGCATTTCGGTAGAAAGCAATTTTAAGATGCTACAAGTGAATTTATTTCATTTCCACTTAGTTCACAATGAAGGCCTATATGTGATATGTACATCTTGGATATGACATGTCAAAGCATCAAGTAAGAGTTACTATTTGATATGCTACTGAGGAGAGACCTTCAACGAAGTAATATAATGTTTGCAAATTTACTCTTGAATCCATCAAATTCGTTTGCAGGCGCTGGCGAATCGGGCAAATCAACAATTGTTAAGCAGATGAAGTGAGCGTTTTGTTGATCAGTAAATGTTGCAGTAAATATTATCCACTATAACATTGCTGTTTTTGCTCAAAGAAGCGATTATATATATATATATATATATATATATATATATATATATATATATACCTCGTTTGGAAAACAAAAAACACATGCCCTTTATATTAACATATTTTTTGGAAACGTCATTGTTTTATATTTCCTCACCAACTTCTTCCTTAATGAGGTCATTCATGGGATGCGTAGTTTACGTCAGATGCTGTCGGTTTCGAGTAATGAATCTCCTGTGGATGTTTTGGCCAAGCTTTGGCGGGGTTGATGTGAATGAACTTTTTTGCCGTAATTCAAATTAAGTTATCGCTTATATTTGCAGGATTATTCACGAATCGGGTTTTACAGCCGAAGATTATAAGCAGTATAAGCCAGTTGTCTATAGCAATACGGTGCAGTCGCTAGTCGCTATTCTTAGAGCAATGGGCAATTTGTCTGTTTCTTTTGGAGCGACCGAAAGAGAGGTTCGTCCCATTTGCTAAATATTTAACTGCTATAATTTTGATAATACAAATGTATAGTTCGTTGTTATGAAATACAATCATGAGACTAGAATGTAGGAAAATAAGATTTTGAAGACACGCTATCACTTATTTTGAGATGGCCTAGCGGTTAGGAAACTTTCAAGGAAATTTTCATTATTTGCTGCCATCATGATTGTGCTTGGATAACTTTCCGCACAACTTAGCCGATAAATATGCAACGAAAAAGTCAAAGCCTTATGCACGTTCTAACTATTGTTTATGATTTGAAAGTATTCTTAAGTGCATATTAAAGAATAATTGAAGAGAGACGTTTATAATTACTTTATTAAAGCATGTTTCTTGAAACGTTTTAATTTTCTCTAAGAAATCGATCATATTTTTGTGTTTTCTCGTTCTTGTCTTTTCTCTATCTCTGGATGCGTCGTTTTTTTTTTTTTTTGATGAGATATGTTACATAAATTTGTTGTACTATGTGTAAAAAGTGGCCAATTATTTGAGTATCTAGAGTATTGGTTTTGTTTATCAGCATTCATCTTTTGATATTATGGCCAACAGTGCTGCAATGTTTTTATTCGCATAACGCGTATTGGCTGCTGAGATCCTGAGAAAGATCGCTCTGAAGATATATCGGCTGTCGATTCAGATCGATAGAATGTTCAGGATCGCTCATTCCGCAATGCTTGAATCAAGCGTGCGCATCGATTTAGCGGTTAATCGAGAAGCATAGATGGAGCTTTGCGCTCAGTGCTTACATCCCCCTTCCACTACTTGATGGTTTTTCGCTTTCGATGACGTCATGCACGTACGTTGTGAGATTCACATTTGCGCACACTGATAAGCACGCTGTGCATCGATTGCCACATTTCGAAAGGCATTCGAGGATGCAAGATGGAAAGTGGCTGCAAGGACGATTTATTGGCATGAGAGATGATATAATGGTTGAGCATATTCTGATATATCCATTTTTTGGAGAACAATATTTTTAAGGAAATTTATGCACGTTAGATGCTATTAGAAACTTGCTTATATTGCTATTTTAAAGTATAGTATTCACCAATTTTTTCATATGCATATGAGATATAAAATTATGGACATTTCAATCTCACAACTTTTATATACTCTTATGCTATTTTGCAGTCAAGTTTTTAACAATTTTTTAAGGTTGTAACACTTTCGCCTTTCTCCATTCCCGTTGCATTGTTTCTATACTATTTCTATCTGTTTAAGGAAATGACCACCTTCCAATAAATCTAATCCTATTAAATATCTATAGCTAGTAGCAGAAAGTATTTTAAGTACATTTGGATGGACAGCTGGGAAAAGCTGAATGGGAATTAGAAGGTCCTTCAAATCTACGAGCGATTTGTTTATCGATCGTCTGATAGAAGCGATGATGATGGAAACAGAAAAAAAGGAACTTTTTCACATTTAGATTGTTCGCTTTGAAAAAAAAAAAAAAAAATTGCAACACTCGCGAGAGTGCAATACTGCATGTGAAATTGACTATCGAGGATAAAGGCTGCATTTTTTTTTGGCAATGAGAATTGCGCAAATCTTTCAACTGTTTCACAATATCTATAAAGCGAGTTTATCGTCAATTTATAGCGATTATATAAATATAGTGGACAATGCTTGACGCTAACGTGCGATTCCGGAAGGGTGATAGAACAATTTCTTGAGGCTCATAGCTAATCAGTGTGATTAGCCGTCGTCGTGTCCGATGAACGATCATCATCAATGCTACTCTATGCGCACGCTATGCCCACGCCTCAATTAACACATATCCCATCGAGTAACATCTATGAGCGAAACAATTTTCTGCTATCAACAGCATCAATCTAAACTTTCTAAGAGAGATAGAAAAGAAAGGATGAAAATAAATTCTCTTTTTTTCGTGAATAGTCTGATATCGAATACGGAAGATAGAAGAGTTGGAGTACAGTCGGTTTTGTCTTTTTTTTTCACATTTTCGAGCGCTTCACTTTTGGCATTCCTAGTTGAATGAATAAGAAAGCCGTTTTATGGTAATAGATGTGAAAACATCCGAATGTTCATATAAAAAGGTTGCAGATAGCGGAAGGTGAATCATTTCAAACCACAGCAACTCGAGTGTTTCCATAAAACAACAATCTCCAATATTTTAAAAATGTTTTGATTAATTGAATGCTTCGCAAATCCTTTGAACGGGACTATAAGCTCATACTGAAATTCGATGTTGGTAATATTCGATTAGACGTGGACAAGTCATTAAGCGATGGCACTGCAGAGAAGCCAGCTATGAAGCTAGCGCGATGATTAAGGGCTTCTGCGACCTCCTGAGCAGTGTTTCTTAATTGAGCCATCGTTACAGTAGCCTCAAAAAAAAAAAGAAGAAAAAGTCTTCACATGATGCGTTCTAGAGATTGTGCTTGTGAGGAATGAAGTTTATATTTTGGGCAATTTGTATCATTTTGAGCATTATCAACTCACTTATAATCGAGGCGCATAACCGCCTTTTTTAGTCGAATTAGGCATTAACCCCGTCGATTGTAGACCGCGATCCGTGCATGATCTTCATCACGCTTTTTACACGCATATCCCAAGCTCATTTTCAAATACTGTATCCGTTAGCGCTGTATTATTGTATAACGGTCTTGTCTATGTAATTTTTTCATCTGTTATCACTTGCTACCTTCAACGCATTTCATCGAAGATCTTTGCAGGTGGATGCGAAATTGGTGATGGACGTTGTAGCAAGGATGGAAGACACAGAGCCCTTCAGTGAGGAGCTGTTAGCTGCAATGAAGCGACTATGGGCAGATTCTGGAGTCCAGGACTGCTTCTCGCGCTCGAACGAGTACCAGCTGAACGACTCCGCTAAATAGTCGGTCTTTTCTGTCTTCTTCACAACCTCAACCTTTCATACGTTGTTGTATAACTTTTTGTGTCTTCTGCGGCTTTCAACTTACAACCTTGAAAACGAAAATTTCGGAGAATTTTGTCTACCCCCCATCCTTTAATGCAATTTCGCAGTGGTTCGCTCCTTATTTTCTCATAGAAGCAATATTGCCCATTAGCTGAAAACTCGAACAGATCGGGTTCACTGCGAAGCTCGCCTTGCTCGAAATATCAGCGGAAATGGAAGGTTCTGCATGAGTGTTTATGCGATGGAGTTTCTGTACAAGTACTGTCGGCAAAAGTCTAAATTATGATCTAAGTCCTTTGAGCGCTGAACCGTGGCTGAAGGTGTCGATGCTGATATTTGTTGAAATTAGTTATGGGCGCTTCTCCATCCCTTTCCAATTGGGAGAGAAGAGGCGCACAGCTTAAAATGAGAGAGTGGAGATTAAGAAAAATGTGAAAGTCTTAGAAACCAAATCTGAGACGAAAGCCTTAAAAGATGCAAGCAAAGCTGGACGCTACATAAAAGTCGAGTGGCGCAACAAAAAGGAACTTCGAAGTTGCAAAAAACGTGACCACTGGAACGATAGTAGTGTACACGCTACGCGAATCCCACAAACCATTCAAGCACAGTCTTACTTAGACTGTCACAATGTGTGCGAATATAACTTGAAATCTTCAGATCCGTACAGCCAATGAACCGAAAAACTTATGCAGCTGCTGCAATCTCTTTATATCAGGCAGAATCTCTTCGCTATACAAAACAAGATCACTCTTTTCTCAGTTATTTTTCGCATTCGATTCATGGAGGTCTGCGCTCCTTAGCTTCTCAAAATTTGCGCCCACTTTGCCGATCCTACTTGAATTAATAGCGCCTTCACTATATAAAGCAACTTGCCCATACCTATAGAGCCTATTAAAATGGGCTAAAGCTGTCTGGCCATATGACTTTTTTGCATTAACTCGGTTATAAGATTGTTCAGAAACTTTGATGAGTGAATTAAGAGACATGCAAAGGCTTCATAGGATGCACTCAAATCTGAAAATTAAACGAAGAAAAAGGAAACAGACAAACGGACACATCGATAAAGGCATGTTCGACTTCCGCTACTCTTATCAAAAATAATTATGCTACCGTGCCGAATAAAACCCATGCATAAAGTTTTTTTTTCTCATGCTGCATTCGTCTTGCTTTCGCAAATTTCGACATTCTTAGCCCACCTAACGCTTAAAGTTTTCTCCCTCTCTAACTTGCCTTACCTTTCAATATTTCCGACACACTTTATGAGGCAATTACGATGTATTCATCAATCAAAAAACGTCGATATTGTATATAATTCAGCATTTCTGATGCCATAATCTGTGCGCGTCTGAAATTCCACTCAAGCAACGAAGAGATATTTTTGTTCAGAAGAAAAAGCCTAATTGAAGATCTTTAGATGTTTTTAGAATGATACGATAAAAACCTCCCAAGGTCTTTCTTTGCATTTTTAATAGAGGGGTGGATTTGTTGAATGTGGTTATATTTCCTCTATGTTCACTAATTCACGAGTTATGATGTTTTAAAATTACGCTTTTTTGAACTTTTTCCCAGTTTGTAAAATTCCCAATTGCGCTTTTTTCAGTCAAGTTATAGAAAACTAGGTATTGGTTTAGGTGAAAAAACTGGGTGAAAAACCGATTTCAATCTTCGATGGCCGTTGATTCGAGCGCTGGGCTCAACTTTGGAAATGGAAATTTCGTTTAGTTGTTGAAATTATTAGTGCAAACATAGGTCGAGTTGAGCGAGAATTAGAGAGGAGCGTATCTGCGATTGAAGTAGTGACCAAAGCCTCCTTCACAAAAAAGTTTTCGAAACTCGTTCAAGGGTGCTTTAGTAGGAATGCAAGATTAGATGTAAACCAACATGAATTATTATTTGCAGCTTCCTGGACGATTTGGATAGATTAGGTCAAGCCAATTATCAGCCAACCGAACAAGATATTCTACGGACTCGTGTAAAAACTACCGGTATAGTCGAGGTGCATTTCACCTTCAAAAATCTCAACTTCAAGTAAGTTCACTAACGTTTTTTCTTGACCTCATTCTGTTTTTTTGCATTTATAGGCTTGAGATGGTGCACAGTGTTGTTCAGAATTTACTGTATGCTTGAGCCAAAAGCAGGGTTATACCGAAATGATGTTGTGCGCGCAGTATAAAATAGATAGAAATGTCAGAATATAATCTCATCGTGCAATCGTCGACTACATTGCTCTTATTATCTCTGCTTTGAACATTTGAATTGCAGAGAAAATACTAAACTATTGTATGCTGAATTATTCGTTCTCAGTTAAGAACCTCGTCGATAGATTCGTTCATTTGCATGTCACGAGCGTAATTTCTTATTACTAGTTCTACCTTTTACAGTGCACCCATTCGTACAGCAGACATATAGGTATGTTGCAGATAGAAACATAACTGAATATTATCCTCATCAAGAATACTTCTAAAATGAAATATTGCGAAAAGAAGGGATCCAAAGGTACTAGTAAGGTCTCTGAACGTTATTTTTAGCTCACCGTAAACTCTCCATCACCTTCTATATTAGTCAAGCTCCATTGACTATGCGTAGTGAACAAAGACTGAGTAAATGGTTTTTTTAGGCGATTTTGTCACGGCTAAGTGATTCCTATAAAAGGCCATCCGATGGATGCATCTATACAAATTTGTGTCTCATATAAATCTTGGGACATGCTAGGGCATGTAATATGCTTCGATGAGTTCGAGTTTACCACAGCTAAGCCATAGACCGCTTAGTAATATATTTTTGTATAGAAATAGCTGATTGATAGAATTCCACGTCAGAAAATTCATTTTTGAGGCCGTAGTTGGTCGATTCTATCAAGCAAATCACATTTCCAGATTATAAGGGCGAGGAAAGAATAAATTCAGATCCTTCTGAATGATTTCAGGCTACTCCTACAGTAGTTTAATAGCAGGACGAATAGTCCAATTTGTTTTGATGGCCTCAGAAATAAATTCAGATATGCACAAGTCAGAGTTTTGCTTCGTACGATAGAGGATCCGAATAAATTATTCGGAGTGTGCGCATTCAAATAAGTGTATTTGAAAAAAATAAGCAGCTCTGCTTAGTGTGACGTTGATGTTGCTATGATATAAGAATACATTGCAACGAATTTGGAATACGAATGCCGAATGCCGATCACAAAAAAATTCACTCGTTATTTCTGCATTTCAGTAAAACTGCATTTGAAATAAATGTTCGCAATTAGGATTTGTCTAAAGCAATCTCCCATAACTGATGCTATATAAGCGTTTCAACAAATGAATAAGCTGAACAAAGTAGGAGAGTCTTATTGCGATCCTCAGTTGTTTTGAAACTGGTCCCGTAGACTTTTCATATTTAATAATGCTTAGCACATGTTTAGATTGTTTGATGTTGGTGGGCAACGATCAGAGCGGAAGAAATGGATTCATTGTTTCGAGGATGTTACAGCTATTATTTTTTGTGTAGCGATGTCCGAATACGATCAGGTGCTACACGAAGACGAAACTACGGTTGGTAATTAGGGATTTTCTGAATCGTTTACCGTTCTGTACTTTATGCCTCTCGGGCATTTTTTCTCACATATCGCTGAGTTATTTTTGTTGTATGCTGTCAGAGCAGCATTTGATATTGGCGGCTTTTTCTAAGATTATAGTTGTACAGATATACCTTAATCTTTCCAATTATAAGTAAATATTTCTCAAGACTTCACCTGTGTTAAATAACTCGTCGATTTTTGATTTTTTTTTTTATTTCAATAGGATGGGAATTTCTTGCGCTATTATGGTGAATTTCTCGTTGGTATAATTTTAAACCGGTATCATGACTTAAGTCGAATATTTACTTGAAATCAGTTGTGTAATATTTTTTAATGGTTGAAATATAACGCTTCATACGGGATGTGTTATTCTGCAGAATCGAATGCACGAATCACTGAAGCTGTTCGATTCGATTTGCAACAATAAATGGTTCACCGATACGTCTATTATTCTCTTCCTCAACAAGAAAGATCTCTTCGAAGAAAAAATCAAGAAATCGCCTCTAACAATTTGTTTCCCCGAATACTCAGGTAAATTATTCGATTCACTCATCTAAGATCATATCTATTGATTTCATTCATTCTTATCTATCATTTAAACTCATTTAATGATTCTTGATGAATTATCTCATTTATCGTCTCGTTTGCTCTATTCGTTAGCTGTTTTCCCGTTCAATTAAACGTAACTGACATCGAAAAGTGCCGTACTGAATATGAAATGTGCTAATTGTGGATTTCACCATTATTTTTCTATGAGCACTTTAACAACGGTATGATGATGGTATATGCTGTTCAAGACCATGCACTAAACAGAAATTGAGTTTGATACACTTCTTCCACACTTTGTAATTAAGCAATCGCTTGTCTCCATGACATTATATATATATATATATATATATATATATATATATATATATATATATATGTCATGGAGACAAGCGATTGCTTAATTTTATATATATATATATATATATATATATATATATATATATATATATATATATATATATATATATATATATATATATATATATATACATATATATGTCGTTTCTTACCTCTTCTCATGGAATGGAAAGATGTTTTCAGGACGACAAGATTATCACGAAGCAAGTGCATATATTCAAGCACAATTCGAGGCGAAGAACAAGTCAGCAAACAAGGAAATTTATTGTCATATGACTTGTGCAACCGATACCACCAACATTCAATTCGTATTCGACGCAGTAACAGACGTTATTATCGCAAACAACTTAAGGGGATGTGGTCTCTACTAGTTATCTCATAGCTGTTTACAGTGCTACGTCCTGTTGCACATCAACTGTAAGCACCCAGCTATAAGTACCGTCATCGAAATCCGCATAGTTGCTGCTGGCATCTTATTTTTCGATTAATAGGCTATTGCTTTGAGGCCAACGCGGAACACCTCTCTAAGATAGAGTACGGCCACAGTTCTCTGCGATGTAAATTGTGAAACTCGGCTGCATTCCAGCTTCAAGATTTTGCTTGTGAACTTCCAATGGGTTTAATTGCTTATCGTTTAATGAAACTTCCGAATGTTCACTAAGGAATTGAGTAAATGGCAGTTGTTAAAAATATTTTGTCAAAAAGCATTAAAACATAGCTGGGTGGTTTATCATTTTTTGAGCATAAAATGTAACGAGAGAATTAGAAGCGACTTTAAATCGGCCAGAATGAGTTTGCTGACTTCGGTTTTTTTGTGCAAAAATGGCCTGCTGGGCTAATCGCAAGTTTGCCAATAAGAAGGTTGGTGTGCTAGTGTCAAAAGGTATGAAGCGGTGCGGATTAAAGCGGAACCTGCCAACTGACCATTTTGTTCATGTGTAATATTATGAAGCAAACTTCTTTCTTTGTATATCTAATCTATACATTTATTTCGTCTATGCTTTGTATTTATTTTCTTTCATTAATTGCAGCTATTATTGAATTTTTGTAGCGCACTGCCGCGCTTACCCACTTTATCTTAATGCTAAATTGATTTTATTTAATTATTCTACTCGTATTCCAATGAAAAGAGTTAAATATTATCACAATATTTCGGCAATGATAGGCGCTTACCACGACGATGTTCTTAGAAGTGATAGTAAATGAATGCACTAAAGAAAATATGGAAGGGAAAGATTGAAGCGAGATACTATTGATGCCGTAAAACAAGAATGTTGTTCCAGCTGATTTCATCTGCAAGCTGTACTCAACAAATGCATGTATAATTGCGTTGTTTGAAAGCGCATGGCAGAGAGCTTCAAGTTAATTCTTAAATGAAATTCATGCTGATGGTTTTGCTTCTTGCTCACCATTTAGCAGGTTGCATTACTAGAAGCTCATCTATTCATATTAGGCTTATTTCTTTGAATTTTTTCCCTTAAATATACGATTTTTCCGGCGATATTTTAAAAGACTACATTCTCATAATTCATTCCTCTTTAATTATTCGTCTGCGCAGAATTCGGTTGATGATGAGTTCATTTTGTGAGTCATCCCTTATAGTATGAAGATCTTTACCGATATGTACAGTCAATTTTTCTCATCGACGGTTTTAGAAGCGAATGAGATCTGATTTTAAGTTCCATCAGCAGGGTGTTTCACACTTCATTTCCAACTATATAATATTTTGAAGGTGTGGTATTTCTTCGCTTTTCATATTTGAGTGTGCTATCAGCTTATACGCATAAGCACTAAAACGTCCCCTATGAATTCTGAAATACTCATCTCGGTGGTCTTTTCGAAGCAAGACACATATATATGAGATTTTTAGACTTTAAATTGAAGTACCGCTTCTATTATTACTTCTTTGAAATAAACAACTAAACGTGACGGTCACCTCCTCGGACGTTAAATTACTACATCTTTATTTAATTATGGTTTATTAAAGTAATAAGAGTGATAAAACGTAGTGATTGTGTTATCACTGCGATTATTTCTTATGCAGGTCAAATATTGGTAGGATGTATTTTCCTTTGGGAACTAGCATGACATATCCGGGATGTTTTTTCGCTTAGCGCAGCAAATTTCATTTCGTCACCTATAAGGTGATGAAGCTCTATTAAGCTTACAAATATTAAGTTTAAAAGAGATAAATTATTGTAGTGTTAAATTTGTGCATAGTTGGGTAATTCCCTCTTTTGCAAGCATGCGAATGGCATTAAAAATTCGATTTAAAACGTTTAGAATGCAAATTATCGATAAGTTTTGTTAATGCTCATTTAATCTATTAACGGAAATTCATTATTTATATGTTATAAGTTTATTTCTGTGAATTTTTGTTAGTTTCTTATGAATTTGATAATGCATTTGCGATAAGCTTTTAGGTCGCCGAAGCACCTCATTGACTGCATAAAATGCTTTCCATCAATCAAATTCGACGAATAATCATATTATGATAGGAATTATTAGAGGGAATTCAATATTAAAACGTAAGCTTTCGTATAGGTGTTATTTAGTTAATGACTGCTTATTTAATGACTATATACTGTATTGAGTTAATGAGTTGCTGTTAAACTTAGTGAGTACTAACTATATTGGTGAATATTTCAATTTGCTCATGAATTCATATAAAACGTATTGGTTGCCTCATTGATCTCTGATGGGAATCTCCCTATTGGATGCTGAATGAAATTTTGGGTGGGAATGGTGGTGTTGGGGTTGAGAGTGCTTTCACGATATTCGCTGTTGTGTCGTGATGTCATTTGTTGAGAGCTTCTTCATCTTATATTGCGTTCAATCTTCTTCCAATTTCTCATTCATTTCACTCATCAAAGTTTTTTGTTTTCTTCAACGCTTAAATTATATTCTAGTCAATTTGTTTTTTTATATTTGCGATGATGCTTTATTGTTGCGATTTTGTGAAGTGATCGTTTTTTTTTAAATTTCGTTATATTAATATATTATTTTTTATTACTATCATTACTATTACTATTACCTTTATTGTCATTATTATTATTACTATTATAGAATGCGCTCTTGCAAATGAGCGCTTATTTATTGCTGTTATTGATTTGTATTCTCTGCATTGCCGCTTTGATTACGATGATTATAAATTTGCATCTCGAGGCAATGCTAGCAGAAGCAGCTAATGTTCAATTTATTTGTAGCTAATCTTACTGCGTTATTTTGTTTATGAATCATTAGCCTCGATTCCAGGCTATTCCTTTTTTGGAGGAGCGTTCTCTCATTGCATCACAACGCAACCCCAACATATGAATGGTCAGTTGCAGTGTAATTCCCACACGATAGACACCCAACGACACATTTTAAACGTCTCGCCTGGCAAAGCCGAAACGAAGATTCACCTCATTTCACTGACTGATACCGCACCTATTCACTTCATAATTCATTCACCTGTGATTATCTTGGATTTGCTAATTGTTTGGCACAGATTTAGTATCAGGTTTTTCTGCTCATCACTGTCTCGTCTTTCGTCACTTGATCAGGGCGAAGACCGATCCAAGCACCGATAAAACTCCCACTTTCCCATCATTTTCCATTTTGGTCTCGACATAGTTGTTGTATTTGCAAGCATGACGAGTTGTGCGGAACTTTATTTCTTAACTGAAGTGTCGAAACTGCGTGAACAATGAGCACTTTGCTGAAATAACGCTTCCTTGAGACAGTTGCATATCAAGGTTATCCCCAAACTTGATTAAATCATTCGAAGTTCATTGAGATCTACGTAGATGTTAGATTAGGTCGACGTTAAACTCTATTCTCGTTGAGACTAACACTGAGTTTAGCACATCACATCGTCGATAGTGATTAACTTTTCGAGGTGCTGCTCGCATATGCAAGTAAGAAGCAATATGTCACTAAGGTGTTATATTCCTATTGCAATGTTTTTGCTTTGTCACCTGTTTACGTTTTGCGGCCTGCAACAATGTGCATTTTACGCAAGAAGGAATGCGTGAAGGGGATCGATGCTAGAACGAACGCTTAGAGAAAATGCTTATTGAACCTTATGCGAGATGAGTCTCAATACAACACTTACTTCGCTTACGATGGTTTGTTTGTCGAAGAATGCTTCATCCTCAGATTAAAGCCTATCGTTGTTGCAACAGCTGTTTAGAATCAACACAACTAATGCGTCGCATCAGCTTGAAGGGGAGGGGATAGGAGTGAAGGAAAGGGGGCCATTCAGTTCATGATGGGCGATGTACGCTAATAGTGGTATCAATTGCTTTCCTCCCATGGAGGAAATGGCTTCATTCGTCGAGCTCCAAGTCCCATCGAACTGACCCTACCCCTTCCTCGAGTAGGCCACCACTTCTAGGGACATACCAACTTTAATTATCAAGCACATAAACTTCGACGATGGGTTTGCAAAGTATGAAGAGAGGCGTCGATTCGCCGTACCAACATAGCAAGCAAAATACAGCCGAGCCATTAACTGCTTGCGCTCTCATATATAGTTTGTGCACAGTCTGTTCGCATCGCTTACAGGTTGTCTCTGATCGTTCGGCCTATGTTGTTTCATTCACAAGCAATGAGCACTTTTAACAGCTTTAAGTTGTTTAATCTTTGTCTGTGATGATAGCAGAAAACACCTTTGGCGAGAATATGCACATACCATCAGTAAGCTTATTTCCGAATATTTTGTTTAGCATCTGGCCTCCTTATTTAGCACCCGCTGGGTTATATCCTTGAAAAATGTGACGCCCATTTTTCCCACCCCTCCAGAAAACGCTTACCGGCGTTCCGCATCCGAGCCCGCCAAACTTTCTGACAGTTTCAGTTTTGAGAGGTCGATGTTTTAGAGTGTTTGTTGGTCCATTGCAAAATAGGATCAACATGTTTCTCTATTCTTTATTCTTGAACTTAGATTCAGCATCACATCAGCCTACCGATGCAATACTCTACCATCCTGCATCGATCATCTTTGCCGCTTGAATGAATCGCCAGAAGTGCGGAGGTTTTAACGGCACGAACGATTGCGTTTTGAACGATATTTGTCCTCTGTGGCCATTCGAATTGCCTTCATGCGTCCGAATGACCACAAAATGACGCTAGAGGGCATCATTTGTGAGACCGCCAATTTGTCTTGAACAATAATGACAGGCTTCCGTTAGGCAATTTCCCGTCAGTCTTTGTTTTAATACCTGAAAGTTTACGAGCGCTGATAAATGTGGAATAAAGACACATCTTGAAACACGCATTTCAAGAAGTCGTGTGGTTATATATGTTTTGCCTTTTATGGCTATGGCCACTTGAGCATAAATAGTGTCAAATTGCAACACGAACATCTTGTGATCATGGCTTTTTTATATTCCCATCGATTTATTTATGAAAATACGCATAAAAATCAACAACGTTGTCAGCCACATTAAATGACTAACAAAAAATTGTTAGGTTTCTTTCATAATGCAAAGGGTTGAATGTTTTATGAGTGAATATGTAAATATCATACGCATAATAAACATTGTAAGTCGCTCGTGATAGCCGCCTAGATGGGATGCATTCGAAAGAAATCTTTTGACTGCCCGCTTAATTATTACAGCGCTAGCGCTCTTGAATAGCTATAAGAGAGGGAATGAGGGGCATTGGTCTGTTTGATTGGAGGTTTTGTTGATCATTGTCAATGAAATAATAACTATAAAAATTATATCTCGCTTAAATATTCGATGAAACTTTTGTTTTTTTAAATATATTTAAGAGATAAATATAGTGGCAATGCGCTGTCCATTATGTACAATTTCGTTTTCTTTTTGTTTAAAAAATTCGCGTTTCGGATGAATTCGCTATAGCTATATAAAGATGACTATGAAAGCTATATTCGTTGATTTTAGAGTTGATTAGTTCATTTGAAAGTCAAGGGATGTTTGGGGGATATAGGGGATGGTTCTCAAGGAATGCTCATATAGGCATGAAGAAATATTTTGTTGATGCTTCAGAATGTTTTGATAATCGACCAATAAAAAATAATCGACCTTTGCAACTTGCAACGATGTACACAACCAGCAGCGATATACCGCTGATAATTACAATATAAGAGGATTTGTAACAAGACGATGTAATTAAATGAATGGCATCATGAATGAAATAGTTACGGACAAGGTGTGATGCTTATTAAGACGTTTATTGCAATGTTGGTGCGAAACGGGATTTCGATGTCGATTGCGAAGGATCACATCAGGAAGAGTAAACAATAAGCGAGTAAACAACGAATAATGAGTGGGGAATGAGATTTCACATATTTGAATGTGAGGTACGCAGCGGGATTATAAAATCTTCAAGTCGGTGATTTCCTCACCTGCTTGAAAAAGGTTGTTTTAGGGAAGCGCTCCGTCGAGTAACATGACTTCCATTTATCCCAGAAAATCGCTAAAATCCGCGGGGAGATTGAAGTGTACTGTGTGGAGAGGTGCATTCATTGTTGAAAGTGCCAGGCAAAGTAGTTGAAAGAGCCAGGTAAACACCTTTGCACCGGGTAATGAACGATTCATGGCTTCCTTCTGTAGGTTTGAAGTTCTCAGGCATCCTGGAAGTTCATGCGGTCATTGAGTAAAAATCAATTGCTCGAATTCAACAGAATGTAAAGCACGATTTGAAGCGAAGGAAGTCGTTATTCTTCAACTCTCTGCGCTAATTCCTGTCAGTTTTAAAGACAGTGCACAAGGCGAATACTTGAAAATTCGTTTCATCGGGAAAGTTTTCTCGAATCGATAACACTATCAATTCAATCCGTATATATAGTTTCACAAGCATTTTTTTGCACATTCTTCTAAATCGAAGTACTGTTATCCCATTTGATATAATTATCTGATAGTTATTAAACTTTTCATTAAGAAATGAGATGTGGATTGAGCTTGGTCAGTTGTCATTCTAACGTTTCCAGAGTTCGGTTGCCTTCGACAGTCAACTGCCAATAAACCGAAGTTTTGGGCATAATGACTGTACTTGAGGACGTTTTGTTGAGAGGGAGGGGCCTGAATGAACCATGTCCATGGTGTTACAACGAGTTCTGAAATGAGCAATACAAAATAAAGTGTACCTACATTTTTCCTAACAGTCACCTGATACCTTCAGGTGTGAATAAGGAGGAGAGAAGAAGGGTGGATTAATTTTTGGTCAGAGAGGGAGGATCACAATATAGCATCTCAAAATAACTCGTCCAGTTCGAATTTTCATTTCTCTTAACCTTAATTTGCTTTCAACAATGATTGCAGTGCACTTCACCAAGAGTCTGAACTATTGCTAAGTTTATGTTATGCAAATGTATCCCAGTGTTGTGTAATGGATGTAAGCGGAAATAAGGAAGAGGGCGATTGCTGTCGATATATTTAAAGGTGGAACGAGATTAGTGAATTTCTGAGTGTATTTTCACTTGGTAGAGCAAACCAAACAAAGTTTTTGATGTTTTTCGTGCTTAACGGTGCATAGCACTCTTTCCACAGATATAGTTGCTTTTTTTATCAGCTCATTGTTCGAATATTTGACCAACATTGCGATCTAAACAGTTCACTTCATTTGCGAGTCTCTGTCACACACACACACATCAGTGGCTCATTATCTTCTCATACAATTGTTGGTGCTGCTGTTATCCAATCTTCATCTCTAACGTTATCAACATTCATTTATTCGTGTTATCACCACAGAATTGTACGATGCTTCATTCACTGGTATAATTGTGCTTGGTGAATACCATCTTCAATGCCTTAGTTTTAACAGATATTGTTATTCGGCATTGAATAAGAGTGAAAATGACTGAGAGCACCTAGTGCTCATTGGAATTGTGCTTTTTGAATCATTTTGGTTTGTGCTAAGTATGTAAGGCTATCGTACACTAACTTCATATCAAAGATATGTTGTTTGGGATATTTGGTATAAATAAAACTATTTAGAGGCTTACATCCTCTCTTCTGCATCTTCTTTTCCTATATGAGTTTCTGTTTGCTTTGATAATGGTTGCGATAGCTCATATATCTCGGAAAGCATCTATAGAATGATGTCTATGTTTGTTTCTTTGAGATGTTCGGCATCATCACGATAACATTAACACCAAACTAAACGCGATATTCATACGTGTCCATCTATTTGCTTGCACGCTTACCATTTCCACTATCTGCTCCTATGCAGCTGTTTTGTTTAAATTCCTCATTCGGTGCGTTTATGCGGGCAAGTTGCTTGAGAAATGCTCTGGATAGCAGATTAACTCATCACTGTTGATAAATTCCTTAATTTTATTGCCTGATTGATCACTTGTGTAGATTAAATTTGCTGATTATCGACCTCAATCGTTCTTCGATGAAAACATCGCTAGACATAGCTTGTTTTCTTGGAGGAATCGTTCACTTCATCCACCTATAACGATGAAATCATACTTCACCATTTAGCCGTAGAATAGGTGTTCATGTATGTGATATATGGAGAGGTTACATAGAATATTGTTTTATTTAAAAAATATTTCAATTAAACAATGTAAATTTGAATGCTCTTTGTTATCATTTCCGCTTGATAAATATGGATGTTAATACTAAAACAAGTTTCGAACAGCTATTCCATGGATGCATCCATCATATGACTACACGTATACACTCTTGATTATGTTTACTTTCAACAGTGTTATTAAATGCGTTTATTGTATTTTAAATGCGTTGCAAAGGTGTTATTTGGATTAAACGAAGTGTACAAATAGATCAACGCATCGATATTCGGATGTCACCATTGGTATTCAAAGTTAACGCAGCTTATTCGAGGATCACCGAAGTACTACCTGGTCTTTATGTGAGTGGTGTAACCGCATTAAGGGAAGAACTACTCAGATTTTATCGTATTACAGTTATCATCAACGCAACCGCCGAGGTAAACTTCATTCGTTGATTTTTGCTGATGCATATAATTTGCATATTTTCATGAATAACAAGGATTTCATCATTCACTTCTTTACTATTTCTTGGTATCGATGTTGGCCATTGTCGGTCAACTCGTTAAAGAACTGCTTCTAGTGTTGTGTCTGACAGTTGTATCAGATACGTCAGCCAATGTTCACGTGATGGGCGCGTTGCAACACTATGAGTCACACTTGTTTAGATATTTCGTCGCCTTAACGATACAATTGACGCACGCGATTTGCCTTAGTATCTTTCGAAATACATAAATTGCATATTCAGAGCTGTTTAAATAGTCAGGAGAGACAATGCTGTGCAGGCGCGCGGAAGCAAAAAAAAAATTTGAAAGATTCCAGAAATTGACCAACAGGTCGGCCGATCCTCTTAGGGGCTACAAGCACATACACTCGCCAAGTTAAATGAATTTTTCAAATAGAACTAAATAATGCTTCATTCAGCATGCATTCTGCAACTTTGCATAGCACTAAATGTTTCCCTTTATTCATATTTGCCCGATTGACCAGATGTGATACGTTCTCAGACTGGTGAATTCATTGCGATGAAATCTAACACTCGCCAAAATCAAAGCAATTTATATTGCTCTCTTACAATACCCTCTCCTCTCCCCCTCCCACACTCCAATCAAAATGAAGTAGCACGGCATATGTAGCTTAAGAACAGCCATAATCACGAGACATGAAAGTTTCACGAATATTCGTTCTGAGATCACATCTAGAAACTCCTAATTCTAGCAACGGTGCAAGATAGCGAACGCGTAAAACGATAGGATTGTTGCACGCCACATGTGACATAGTGCTGTTTCCCATGTTCCATGTAGGTAGCGTCGAGATCCAGAAATCAAGCTTGCTAAGCATAAAACTTTTGTTCGCATTTGTTGAAAAGCGATAAAATGTCTCTCAGACTGAAATCTAATAGCTTGTAACCTGCCCAAAGGTTGATGCTCTCCTTATTTCCTCATCTGCTTTCACTTCCACTGCTTTCTTAGCTTGAAGTAACTTTGGCGACCTGAAGCCATCATAAAGGCGACATCGAAAGGGAAACAGTTCACCGTATCTACGCAACGATCTTAGATTAAGTTCGCATAAGCCTCGCCGTCTGCATAGTGTATTGATATCGGGCAGAATTTTCCATGTGGATCTTTTCGTTAGACAAAAATTTCTTCACAAAAATTTATGGCAATTCTTTCAACGAAAAACCTCCCATAATTCTCAGGGAGTTGATCGATCTTCGCTGAAAAATTCAGGGGATTGGATATAGCAGAACAATTTACGACACCAAATCACGGTACAGACTCGATAGGGGCAGCTAGATGTTGGAAGGTGCCCACAGAAATGTGTCACTTAACATGATGCCTCAGAAAGATTTAGCGTATAGAAAGTATTTGAGAGCAGATTCGAGGATTGCTAATTTTAAGGGATTGAGAGGTTTTCATTTGAGCTCAAACCCTTTCCCCCTCTGAAAAAGAAAGGTACAGTTTGGATTCTACAGGTTGGTTCCTTGCCTAATCCTTTCTCTCCATTCCACCCAACCCTTCTCCCGTACTTGTTATGATCGTTGAAAAGATTCCTCATGAAGATATCTCTATGCTTGTAAGGTCACTTTGTGCTAATGCTGCAGTTCCCAAAAACAAACTAAAAGAAACACATTATTTAAGGTGCCGAATTTGGCGTTACAAACGATAAAAGGTGAGAAGCTTTGGCTGGAGGATAGCTCAGAGCAATACGCTCATGACAACTTCGACCCTTACTGTGATGAGGTATAATGCAATAGTCTATTAATATTCTCTTTTTGGTACTGTCTAAAGTTGAATTTACTCATTAAAACTCTGTAATTCTTTAGATTCTCGATGATTAGGACAGCTTTAGGCCAGTATAAGTTAGCCACTAGTTATTTAGCCATTGTACAGACTCGAATATGACATTTAAAATCGATAGGTGCACCAACTAATTTCATCGATACATACGCTTCAGATTCCTTCATCCAGGTGGCATCGATCTGTGTTTATTCGGAAGCTTAGTATAGGAAATTCTAATTCCCATTTAAATCATTAAGCCATTAGATTACACAACGCTTAATGACTTGGTTAATGACGGGAGTTAATGACGCGAAGTGAAGTTATAGGTGATGTTACTGTTTCCACGTCATTATTCATCATTGCCAAATGCAAATATTCAAGCTTTTCGATGACGTCATTGTTCGTCATCAACATCATAACAATTAAAAATTGGCCATATTAGCCATGAAGCGTGCACTAAATTGCTAATTTGATCGCAATCAGTCTCGAACGCATATAAAATAGGGGAAATGGAAAGGTTTCCATCTCTCATTCTAAGCTAGTTTCCTTACTTTCTGAGTAAATAGACGGGATTTTGAAGGAAATTTTGTAGAAATCAAAATGCAAAGCAACAAAATTTCCGTATATTTGACGTCTTTTGCATTAGAATCTCAAATTTTCTCATAGTTTAAATTGGCAATTTTAGGTGAAACAAAGATGAAAAGAGTACTTCGGAATACTTGCTGAGACTGAGGCTGTTTACGTCACTTTGGATAATATTATATTCTTATAGATCGAATTGGCGCTTCGCAATGGTGAAAAGGTTCTCGTTCATTCAGTAAAAGGAATATCGCGTTCAGCGACTCTTTGCCTCGCCTATCTAACCAAATATAAATTCGAATCATTAAAGGAAGCGTTTCTATTTTTAGCGTCAAAACGACCATTGGTGCGTCCTAATATCGGTTTTTGGAGCCAACTGATTGCATTTGAACAGGTTCGTTCGTATTTTATTTTAATTAATTCACATAGGCGTCGAATTTATACTGATTTTCTGCTGAGCTTACCTAATGCTTTTGTTTTTCCTGTTGTAAAATGCATCGATTATGCGCATTTACATGACGTTTCATAACGAGTTGTTCATTTCGTTGTAGAACTAAGACTAATTTATTTATTTATTTATAGCTAGAAGTTTATTTTCTTTTTTTAGGAAGTGAAAAAAACTGGTGGATCGGTACATTTGATACCCGACAAAAGCAATCCGGATAAGATTGTTCCCGATGTGTACTCTTACACACTAGCGGCACTCAGAGAGGCGAATCGGAAGAGGCAGAATACAATCAATAGACAGTTTTTAACAAAACGCTATAGGCCAGTATTAGAGCCGATTCCGGAGGATGTGGAGAATATTATTTAACGAATGCAATCATGTAAAATTCAGAACTGACCTCTTGCTTACCGATTTTTAAAATGAAAACTTTTCCGAGAAACAAACCTTTCCGAGAACATTTGTCTTTGCTAAACTCATGCAAATTGACGTTTGATCTACGATCGATGGTTTTATTTTTGCACAATTGACATATAACTTATTTGAACTGTGAATTATTAATGCGTACTATTTCGTGCTCAATTTGTTTGCATTACGGGTGCTATCGTGTTATATGGTGCTGGATATCTTTTTTTGCGTTCATCCTCTACCACCAAGCTGATGAAAGAGCCAGCAAAAACTTCTCTCATGTTTTTTCGACGATTTATTTGCTCATTTATTTTACGTGATGGAAAGTGCATATTTTTATGCAATTTAAAATGAGTTGACCCGATTTTATTGATAGCCGTTCTTAAATGAGGTGGATATTTGTGCCAGCTGCATAGGTTGCGCAAATGGATGCATTGAGGTAACATATGCTCGTTATGACTTAGTCTCACATATGTTGGCGCCGAACGATATCGATATGTCGTATTAGTGTGCCTATTTCTACTTATATTAAATTCAGTTGACATATATTTATTTCATTGCCATTGCTGCATTTTTTTTTCATTTCTATCACATCTGTGGATATTCTTTCAATGATGTACCTTACTTGTATCAAAAGCAATAAAATTCAAATGATTTACTTGCCGTTTCTATTTTGATTGATGCGTTTCATCGCTGTTCTTGATAATAGTATGTTATATCCGAACCTCAATATTCTATATGAAACAATTCCCATTTATGTATACCTTCAATTACAGGTAATTAGGCTTTGTCATGCTTAAATCGATGATCGCACCGGAATGCGATTTAAATCCCCCGTAATGTCGCTCCTATAATGCAACTATCGTAGGTGTGGGACAGTGCTCATAGTGGCAGATGATAGAAAGAGCATTCTGTCTTGAAGAGAAAAAGCTTTTCGCACTCTTCTACAATCTTATATCTGCAAAGGAAGCTATGGCGATGTTGCTTCTAAAAGTGCGTAAGTATGCTTCTGCCTATCCATTCGTTTCGCTTCGAGATCCAATCCGCTGACGTAAAATCTCTGAAGGTTACTGGACATAATCTACACGACCTTCAAGTTGATCCATTATGTTTGAAAGTATAGACATTGAAGTGTCTGAAATTTGTTTTCTATGTGTTTTACGATAGTCGACTCGTGTTTTATGTGTAGTCATGTGAAAGGAACGAGTTCTTGGAGGAAAAATATAGGGATAGTCATTGCAATGAAATTGTGAGTGCAATAGCAGACCTCATTAATTTCCAGGAAAATTTAATTATTTCATGACAACTTATGAAGTCGCGTTTGCTCTAGCAAACGGAACTGGATAATCGCATATTGTGCCAAGTGTTTTTGCTCAATTTTTTGTTTGTTCTAAGTTATCGCGGCAATTCGGTTATTTGTACCTGAAATGAGTCACTAAAGGTATTGGTGTGTTTTGGCTTTTCTCTGGAAACCTTCCTTTGCCTATTTCTTCAATCTCAATAAACACTTTAAATCGATGAGTTAATGAGGGAGAAATCACGTGCTTATCAGATGAGCGAATCTATGGAATCCTTTTGATCTTCTTCACACCTGAGGAGACCTTTACCATGATGGTGATGTAGTATATTATTGCAAAACATTCGTAACAAATACTTGGAGGCCTATCGCTCCATGGCACCTTTTCCAGACTCCTTCCCCTTTCTTCCAAAGTTTTTTTTCTGGGAGGGGGGGGGGGGCGGGGATGGGGATCAGCTGATTTTTGTAGCAATGCTGAAGTTTTTTAAAATCGAAAGTCGGCATATAAATGACCTTTTTTTCGAGGTTTTTGGAAATTTCAGACATACACACAACATCTGGATAGCGCAACGACTGTAATTCACGTGCTCGCAATCAACATAGACTTTTAATGGAAAAGTGGCCGAAAATGGACTCCGTACTCTGCAACATTAAACAACTTCGAGTTTTTTATTTGTCGACAACTTTAATACGTATAATACGGTAATTTTTATGCGATATTTTTCTTGTTGTAATATAACTGCTGAATGGTAGATGAAGACGTTTTCTTCGGGTCAGAATCACCTCTCTTATGAGACTATTCACATTTATTAGATTTTTAATCTGTCTTGAACCAATTTAAACATTATAATTCGAAAATTCTGCTTACTCTCAGACAATTTTCTCTTCAGTAATATTCTCTACAGTGAATATTTAATTATTCGTGCTACGAATACCGTAGTGTATGGTAAGATTCACAATCACACTATCCATGTACTCCTAACTTTGAAAAAAATTCTCTCTCTTCATTCGCTTCAAAGTTTACAACATTTAATTACTTCTATCGAAATAGTAAAAAATGAGTTTTTTAATGACACTAAACTTGGAGATGAAAGTGGGCATAAAGCAGAGAACGTTTAGCTAATTTCATGTCAGTGCATCACAGGAAAACCGATGATTATATAAAGCGAAATTATAGTGAATACCGTTCACTTGGTAGCTTCTCAATCGCTATATGATAAGACCGACGCCAAAACTCTCCCCTAATCGTCGTCAATATTCCCTCTCCCCTTGAATGGGGATACTGAATTTCATTGTGAAAATTTGTCCTAGTACCATCGCTTGATGTTCACTTGGTATGGTTTCAAATCTGATCCTTAAAGTGAATTACCGAATTTCTATTTTATTATCTGAGGTCAAACATCTTACGAAATTTCAAATGAAAACTTGACGGGTGTCACTGATGCATAAAAGTGTTAATGCAAGTTTGATAAAGTAGTAATGAGCGTGCTATGTGATGGGCGAATATTATCGTTACAACGTAAAAGATTATATAAAACATTTACAGATCCAGTTACAACTTTGATCTCAAAGAACGCTCATTTTTTTCTCGTTTTATTGATCTCGTTATGTAATCATTTCTGTAGAGAGACTGCTATTTGATCTACAAAGCGCGAATGAACCTGCAATTATTTTGTTGATCTCGTTACGTAATCATTTCTGTAGATGGAGTGTTATTTGATCTACAAGGCGCGAATGAAGCTACAATTATTTTGTTGATCTCCTTATGTAATCATTTCTGTAGAGAGTGTTATGTGATCTACAAGGCGCGAATGAACCTACAATTATTATTATATGCCTCGCAGGCATCAAGGGGAGAGCGGAGTCTACTCTAGTGTTCTGGTCGTGTTCGGTGAGGGCAAATGAGCTGCGGTTGTTTCATTCGATGGCTTGCGTGTTTACGTAGTTTAGAGCCTTTCTCTATGCTTCGATATATCCGAAGCAATCACGTTCGAGTTAATTTGCGCTCTCACATGGCGCTTACGAAGAATGCACCTGCAAACTCCTAATCCAATGTTTGCGGATTTTGATTTTCAACAGGGAAGGATGGGGTTTAGGATGATGGGTGGAGTGGGGCTCTAATAGTTCTTTCGATTTGTTTGTTCCACCATCAAATATTATTTAAAGTGCTTTTAGAAGACCTTGACTAATAAATCGGTTCCTTTGAGTCTATTGTCGTTTGTGTAGACTCAGTGGTCTATATATATATATATATATATATATATATATATATATATATATATATATATATATATATATATATATATATATATATATATATATATATATATATATATATATATGTATGTATATATATATATATATATATATATATATATATATATATATATATATATATATATATATAGACCACTGAGTTTACACAACAACGACAATAGGTTCAATGATCCCTGTTTTTCATCATGCCTATAATTTCTTCGCGGATTGTTTTCGTAGCAAGCATTGTAATGATATTTTTGTATAGTTTTCCTGTGAGGGAAAATCTTTTATGATGCATGCTGCATCTGTCACTTATAATTAATGCTAGATATTCCTAATGAGTGCACTAAATTGCTAAGAAGGAGGAGGTTTTGTATTTTTATTCATTTTTTGTCGTTTATTGTTTCTATGCTTCTATCCTATTTGATTCATTGCAATTAACTGAGTGTATAGCTTATGTTAATGATTGATCTTTATTCAAGTTGTGTTCAGTTCGCGCATTGCTATTTCAATATGTCAACATTTTTCTGCTTTCATGAAGTGTAGAGGAAGAAAGTGGATGAGCTGCGAGGGCAATAAGCCGTAGTCATAGTGTTGACGCAAAGATTGGATAGTGCTTGCACTCCTATGCCTCGGTCCTTCATCCGAGTTCACGGGAAGTCAAATGTGTATAGCTGCGGTCGATCGTTTATTTATTGTGGTAGCCACAGCACGTAGCCGAGAAAATCAAGCCATATAGAAAAGAGCCTATTACGACCAGATGACATTGGAAGTCGTCGTTCTGACTGTCACTTTTCGGGCTTGTGGTGGGCGTTTAGTTGAGTCATGCAGCGCTATGATGCAAAACACAGCAAATATCTTTTTCGTCGTTTCTAAAAGCTCAATATGAGATTCTCTCCATGTCCGTTTCTCTCTTCCTTTGCATATTGTTATTGCATTGATGTTCTAGGCCAGTAAGTTTGATAAACGTTCAGCTATATGTTAATTTTCTCTTGTTTGTTCAATTCGGGAATTGTGTTAACAGTTTGCTTGCAATTATCCCCATATGTTTATTGCAAACAATGTAATTGCATTCATATCATTTTCACAATGCTCTTATCGATGGTTATTACTTTAACCATCAACAAAGAATCAACAAAGAAGAGGAGTATGGACACGACAAATAACGGAAGATGTAGCGCACAACCGACGTATTGAACATTCTGGAACGAAGCGTCGGAGCAGTGGCCGCAGTGAACAATGATCGTTACGATGGCGAAGTGTTAAGACGACGACTAATTCAAAATAGCGCAAGATAAGTTGCTGAAATTTTTGTGAACTGGATTCTTTCAGTTCATCTTTGTTCTGCCATCTTTCGAATCTCCCTGAAAAATATGCAAGAAACGAAATTAGCAAAGGCAACCTTACAGAGTTCATAGAGTTCACTGAGTGCGTTTATCTTATATAAATCATAGAGGTCGGCATATGGATAGGGTGGTTGATGGATTGGCAGGGTTGGTTTTTTCGTTTCTGCACTCTTGCTAATTTTTCTTGCTTTAGTGGATGAATTTCAAATGTTTATGTTTTTTTATGCGGAAAGTTTTTTTTTTTCTTTTAATCAAAAGTTTTATGGAATTCCGTAAAAACTAGAAAACATTCTACTGTCAATCCAACAATGATAAGGATGCAGCTGATCTCACCAGCTGTCATTATCATACGCCGATGTTGATGGTTAATGTGAATTAAGTGGATTCAGTGATCTCTATAAAACTGTAAGGTTGTATCTTTGCAGGTTGATGAACGAAAGTGAGAAGTGCGAGAATTGTATGATTCAGCTATATCCGGGTACCGAATCGCTTTTTCAGAGCATGGCATTCTTGCTTTGCTTAGATGAATACGATTTACTATGAATCCTCTCACTTCCCACGCACGTTTCTCTGTTATGACCCTGTTGAAGAGTGGAGGCGCGTCAATCGCTCCCTGAAGGAAAACCATTCGACGCTCATTTCTAATGGAAATGCACGTTTTGTAATATTTTTAATCACGATTTGCGCAACTTCGATGGTCTGAAATTGTTGAGATGATGAAGAATGTATTGAAATGTAATGAGAAATAACCAATAAGAATTATGCAAGAATCGAAAAGAATCTGAATTAGATGAATGTTTGTAATACTGAGCAGATTTGTGATGTGATCTGTTAGGCTTTTAATTTGCTATAGTTGAGGTATCGAATATCTCATTTGGGAAAAAATAGCAAATCTTTGAAAAACAGTTTCTTCACCGAATAGTTGGTCTTACTTGAAGAAAAAAACCACCCAAACATTTTTGAATTTGGAAAAAATAGTTTAATTAACAGGCGAGAGATCTTATGACTATGAAACCATAGTGATGAATGCGTTGCCTTGTATGTCATATAGTTTCTATATTCATTCCATGAGCCATTGTGTCGTTGAAATTATTTACGCCTTATTTTCTTTTTTTCTGCTATATATAAGAGATTAATGAAACATTTACGAGAAGGTATAGTTGTAAATTTCCGTCCACTTATTAAGTAGAAGGACACCGCTTTGTGAATAGATTATTCTCTTGCCCATGCATATTCTGTGCAATATAATTTGGGCAATTTGATAAGCCGTTGAAGTTATCCTGTGCTTGCGCGATAGTGCGAGCTCCACTAAGATTTTTTTAAAGCCGCTGAAAACGAGTCATTGGGCGATAATGCCAGCTCCTCAGCGGTGGCCTCTATCATGTTATTGAGGATCATCGAGGCCGTGCCATCACGTAAATTGTGGTATATGATACCACTGAGACGTTGAAAAGGAGTCATTGGGCGGCAATGCCAGCTCCTTAGTGATGGCCAATAAGTTTTACTGCATTCAACAGGTGTCCTTCAAGACTAGTATATTGTGGTGGCACGGAAATTTATAGCTACATCCTTTGGCGTGCATTTTTGTCATCTCACTGGGCGGAAAAAAGGATTTATGGCGCAAGTGGATAATTTCTAACCCCACATGGCTCTGGAATTTCATGTTACGAGGCTGTCTAGCGTTTTTCACGCCCGTTCTGAATCATTTTCGCGGCATTTGAATTCAGAACTGTTCGCACTATGGTTTTTTTTTTCAAAGTTTGAAATGAAAGCGTTGCAATCTGAGACCTAAAATATGCTAACTTACAACATCGAAGTGCAAATTTATCGAATACTTAGGGGTTTCCGAAATGAGATATTCGATGCTCAAGCTGAAGTAGAATTAAATGAAATAAACATAGCACAGATCTATTTAGCATTGCTAACATTCATCATTACAGATTCTTTTCGTTTCCTGTTTCATTCCTGTTGTTCATTTCCCTTGCATCTCAATACATGTTTCATTCTTCTCTTTCATTTCATACCATTCTGGTAGCGCAAATTGTAACAGTCATATTGCAAAACGTGCGTTCCATTACTAATGACTTTCAAAGGGTTTCCCTGTTTTCTACGATTGGCGATTCCTTTGCACTTCTGCGGTGTCATTACCGTGAAGCTTATATGAGAGATGAGCGATGCATCAGTTGTTCGTATTCATCTGAATAATGCAAGAATGCCAATGTCCTGAAAAAGCGACTTAGTGTCCATAGGTAGTTGAATTGGACGAATTTCACACTCATCATTCCATTCATCCGTCTGCAGACCCTTTTCAGGTCTCATCGAAAAACGACAATGGGACGATTTTTTTTTTTGCTTTGAACCATTTAATCAGTCTTCATAGCAAAGTGGGTCAGGATGTTGAAATTGTTGTTTCATTTCGAATGTCCCCAAGTTTTTTGTTTTGAGCTGATTAATGGAGTAGATTTTTCGAATTGCAAGAAATTTTGGCGTTTTTAAGCATGGGAAATAACTTAAACGGGTGTTTCAACTACTAAATTAAACGATGCATTTCGCAAGCGAGTCAGACTTTTCGCCGCTAAATTCTTTTCGAGGAAGGATGCGGGAAAGAATTTTGCTTTGTTTGAGTGAATCAAATTATTGCTCTCTCTGATTTAATTCCGAAAGACTTTTCGATTCAGTTTAAAAATATTTGGGAGCGGGGTTTTTGGAGTTACGAAAGAAGCTTTGGCCGGAGAGAACATTCTGTTGATCCCCGTGGTGCATGACTGAAAATTCCTACATCGAGCTTGGATGATAGCAAAAGATATAGGTTAAAACAAAGCAATAGAGATTTGCGCCCTTCTTTATCTCCCATTCTAAGAGTGGATTTCAAGGACGTGAGCATTATTTTATACTAAGCACTTCTGCCGCTGAAAAATGAGATGACGACTAGAAAAATTCCAGAATAGGGAATTCGCTGGATGCTTGAAATGACGAAGCATTCGGAAAGAGCATCGATGAGAACGAAGTGGAAGACGACGAATTGAACGGATATCGATGAAAAAGGTTTAATTTTTTATTTGCTTTGTTGAGAGTTTATTAGTTGCCCGTTTAGTGAAGTCTGCTCTAAACCAAGAATATGAATTTGATATGTGAAATTCTGAATGCTTTTAATTACATATTTGCCTAAAGAAGCCATCTATCGAATTTTTTGGAGCTTAATGAAACATATTTCATGTATCGATAAGGCTGCATTCGAGGCTTTTTTCGATTATCGTTCTCATAAAAAATTTACATTGTACACACTGATTAGAGTTGAGTTGAGTATAGGAGTGGAAGAGGAGAACGAGGTTGCATTTGAAGTCTTACCTATGGTCTTTTTCAATCTGTGGTTGTTTTTCCCATAGTAGGTTTGAACTAAGCATGAAGAGTTCATTGTTAAAGTTTTACCTGTTACCATTGTTAAAGTTTTACCTGTTACCGTTAAAGTTTTACCTTTTACCATTATTACATCTAATCGCTATTACACTTGCGACTATTACTTTTTGAGTTTGTTTTGCTAAAATTCGGAGTGTTTAGTGAGGAAAAGGATTTGAATCTGATATTAAATTATTTTTATTTGATATGACGTCATGATAAGGTGGTCTATGAATGTTGGCTAGCAGAGAATCATCAAAACACCCCTGCTTCACCTGCTAAATGATATTGTACTATTCTAAGCCAGCGGTATCAAATTCACGCACTTATAACAAACACATATTTGGCAAGCGCGTATATTCGTTACGTAGTCCATAATTCTATACATAACAAAATTGCATCTGGAACTTTCTCCAGAATGGATTCAAAGAATCGGGTCTTTATTTAGGTAATCGAGTGTAATCAATAGTTTGATCCGAGAATGCCTAAAGTTCCAGTGCTAATCATTGTTTAGCTTTCGATACTATGAACGAGTGGCTGCGAATAAATATGTGCTAATGTTTTAAGTTGCCCCCATCCTGTGCTTTATGCGTCACTGAATTAGGAATTAGTCAATGTTCATTCTGTTTTGGGCCAGTTATTCGATATTTAATTAATCAAAACTAATCATGAAGTGCCTACTTATAAAGGAAAGTCATTGTTGTTTTGCAAACCACAGTTCGGCAGATAATAACTTTTTTTACTTTTTTTTTCAACCTTTGATTCCTCTTTATAGATGCATATCGCAACCAGTTTCATACCGAATGATGGTACATGATTATGGGATGACTCGAATGCGACGTGGTGCATTGTTACTCCGAGTCATCACTGCAGCAACTTAATGTTAATGATTGGTTGGTGTTTCGTTTTAATTTGCCTCTTTCATTTTTGGTATTGGGTATGTTTGCGGCAGAATCCCGTGCGAATATTGCTTGACTCCGACCTTACAGGCCGTTGTTTAGGTCGAACGAATTAGCAGAAGATCATTCGTTGCTCTTCGCTTGTTCGTTGATTAAGATAAGAGATGTAGGGAGTAAATGAGTGGAATAGCTGGTCAAATCGGCGACTCTATTAGCAGTAGAGCCTTCCAATGTTATATGGCAGTCCATGCAACATCTCATCTCTTGAAGGCCGGTCATAATCAATGTGAAGGACCCAATGTGTGAAGGTTTCTGTTCGCTTATATATCAGAATCATTTACTGAAAGTATAGCATGTAGTAGAGCATAAAAATTATGTAGCCATTGTAGTTTCAAACTGCAAACAATACGGTTAGAGTACACTGCATTCTAATAGTTAAGCCATATGCGATCGAGGTTATCGACTGTCTATCGGTTATTAATCACTTGCAATAAGGAATTAATTTAAGTTATATTAGCTGTTTTGAATTCGAACAGTTTTACAATTTATTTCATGTTGGATGACATTTCCATCACTCAGCAAATTTATTTTGCTGCAGGTGCTGGAGGCTATGAGAGCGGAAGAATTGTTCATCGAATATTCCTCGTTCATAGAAGTAAGAATTTTCAAAATTTTTCTAAAATCTCTTACCCCTCATATAAGGGCGGGACTCTTCGTCGATTCGACGACATTCGAAATCGCTGAATTGAAGGACATCATCCTGAACATTCGTGGAAAGGAGGGGTATTCTCGTTTTGTTGACATTGAGATGGTGTGAAAATGACTTTTCAAAACTACGTTTCTTTAGAGAGCTGTATTTTTCCCTTTTTTTAAATTTTGTTTTATTCGGGAACTGATATGTGGTATATTCCTAGGTTTTTATGAGGAAGTCATAGTTTAAGGCGAGTTTGGTCGAACTTCACTGCTTCTTGTAGGTTAAAATGAGCCCTTAAATATTTCTCATTTAGTATTTATCTGATGTTTTTAGGGTAGCGGGAGTACTGACTAGCTGACAGGATAATGGAATCAAGTGGAAGAAGTGGCTAAGAAGATTCCGTTCGAAGGTTATCTAGAAGGAGAACTACACCAAGTGTGCATAAGACAAAGTTATGATGCTTTCACTACCTGTGTTTTTTACTTATTTGGTTTTCTACTGATTTCACTACTTATTATTCAATTTTGTTCTGCATTTTTGTATGATTCGTGCATTTTTGCATTTTATGGTCTTCTGTGAACCTTCTCAACTTTTTCGTTGTTTGATTTATATGGTTGCTGCAGCATGCTATTGCTTCACTTGTCAATTTGTGTTGTGTGAGTTGTTTGACTGCTATTATGCTTTGTGATTTGCCACTCTCGGTATTTCAGCGAAGGGTTTCTTGCATGAGTTGGCTGGGGGTTAATATCGGGTCGGAATAGCTGAACCGAGAGTAAGGCTAATTAAAGCTTTGACTATGTAGTACTGACATGGGACTAAGCCGGCTGAAGTTGCCGGTCCTCATCATATGGAGCCGAGGCAATTAGATCGTAACACACGTAACCCAGCGGCGGAAAAGTAAGCACGTGGATTTTTTCTCACTGTGATCATTGATTCGAAATTACTGCAAAGATTCGATGCGTTCTAGCGTACACAACGAATTATCGAAGAATATATCATCGAGGCGAAATCCGTTGAGGTTGGAAGTGCTGATTACCGTCATAAGTAATATCAGTAACAGTTCCTGCCCGATGGGAGGTTCCAAATTGATTTAGGTGTGTGATATTGTTTAATCGGGTCCATCCATGCATTCCAATAGGTCGCAGCACATATGCAGTTGCCTTAGGCGGTGCAGTGCACATATCGGTCCACCTGCATGATGCGTTATTTGTCGGACTGTTCTTTCACGTAATTTGGATATGCACCTGAATCGCAGGGTACGGTGTCCCCAAGATGGATACAGTAAGCAACAGAAGCATTCCGACAATTTTCTAAGCAAATTTCTCGCAAGGCGCGGAGAATACAGTTCTGAATTTGAATAGGTCTCAAAACTTCAATATAGTGACTCCGCCAGCCGAATCGGTACTCATATAAACATCTAAATCCTTCATCACATCGGTTCTAGCAAGATCGAGACCATATAAACGTAGAGCAGGATTTCGATCGGGAAATTTACATGCGAAATAAAGTATTCCACGACGGGTATACCAAGAGCCGTCATAACTGGGACCATTCTTCCAATGAAACCATGTCTTGACGCAATATTCTGTCATTACTTTACGCCTCAGCAGCAAGTCTCTGCTTCTTCACCTCGTCAACTTAAAGCTTGCAGTGATTTAGCAAATTCTTTCGATGGCTATTTGCGGCTCACCACTCAACACAGGATGAACCTTGAATATAGCACTACCAACTTTCATTCTCTAACTTCATACGCATAAAAAATTTTAAACTGGGCTAAGGGGGCGTGACTCATCCCTTAATCTTTCAACTTTGGCAGCACTTGGATGCACGGTGAGGTCAAGAGTCTTGGTAAAGTTACTGTAGATCATATCTATTTGGAAATCGTTATTGAGAGCTTTACACAGGTCATGATTGGATGTTACGAGTGAGAGTCAACTTTTATTTGATTAAGCCCTACCGATCATCGCTGGTAATGAAAGAAGAGTCGAGGTGACTCAAAATTGATTTTCTCAAAACGGTCTCAAAGCCATGCAAAATGTCGGGTTAAAGCTGATAGGGTGATAACTGCAGATACGCATTAAGGAAGGTTTTTTCGATAATGCTGCCACAGTTGAAGTCTTCCAAGTGTTTGGAATAGCACCAAGGAAGATGCTGTGCATGAACAGAAGACGCAAACAATAGCAGAGATTAGCCGCAGCTTTCTTATGAATCGCGAAGGTAAATCCTCAGGTAATAGCGACATCTTAAGGCTCCTATGCCTGCATCCAGATTTATCCTGACGGTATCCATTTGGTGCTGCATGTGTGGGATATGGGAAGAGGACAGTTTTGTTACTCTTGAGAATCTGCCCAAAGAATGAGGCAAATTGCTTCGATTTTGCATAGTCCTCGAGAAACGGTTGAGATTATTAGTAACGGTTCCAATGCAACGATTCGAACTGATTTTACTATTCATGCATCTGAAGAAAGCCAAGCGCTTCTCACTGTTCTTTCGCCCATTTTGTGGGTCTTTGTGAATTGTAACTACCAGAGAATATATCCCATTCGTTGCTGTCATTGGATTCCAGGTATGATTTATTCGGTCCAGATAGGTCTTGCGGTAAGTAAGAGAGTGGTGTCGCGAATCTGGCAAGGAGGCATTTTTTACTTGAGGGGACTGAAATGTTGTCGTTGAATTCTGAATCTGAATTGGTGAGTGCTGAGTTGACCTGCGCAAATGCTCGTCACTTTCGTTTAACGATGGCCGGATTGTAAGTTCATTTCGATTTTGTTTTCTGCAACCGCGTCGTCTGAGGCTTTTCTGATGTTTCACTAAATAAATTCTCTGACCTAGCACGGCTCGAGAGCGCCGTGTCCAACTTTCAAGTAGATCGTAAGACTTGCACAGTTGATAATGTCTTGCTTGGCCTTCAATTCAGCATTGTCTGAATATGGAATCAATTATTTCAAAGAGCAGTCGATGCGCAAAATTTATGATTCGGCGTGACTCGTTGGATCTTCATCTTCACTCCATTTGCATTTGCTCTACTGAGGTTCTTAGCTTCGATCTCATGTATTTATGTGTCTCGTGCATAATTTTTGTTCGCGTCGCTTTATACGATAACCTGCGCACGGCTTAACCTTTCAGCGGGTCTACTCGTTCTTTACTTGAAAATCAATACTATATATATATATATATATATATATATATATATATATATATACTTATCTTGTTTCATGTTACTTCATCTCTTCACTTTTTATCCTTTCTTTATTCCTACATGAATGAATGAAGACATTACTACTCCTATATTTTCGTTTCTTTCCGCCAAAACGGTCGGAAGCGATAGGGAACCAGCAACAAACAGGAAACTGCTGCTGGCCCTTGTATTTTTAACTTTGGTATCTTAATGCAGTATGTAGCCAGCTGTGATATCTTCATCGACCAAAGAAAACCTGTTGTACTCGACGGTATGTGGGGAATATGGAAGCAGCCATATTATACCCATATCCTACAATGAACAGACAATAACGCTTTATAAGACTGATGTAGTTTGTAGGGGGAAGGGGGGGTGTTCAATAAAGGTATATTGCCTTAAATAGTGAATATAAATATGCCATCCATTCTGCAAGTCTTGCTGGCTTCCAAACCAAAGTAGTGCGGATGCTGTTGCCAACGTTTAGCGTCTCGTTTCACACAACGCGTTAGCTGTTGTTGTTGTTGTTGTTTATTTTATGAACGCCGAAGTGAATGATCTTCCATCCTTTTTTATGAGCCTTTTATGCATTACACTGAAATAGAATCGCGACGATCGATTACAATAATTAACTAGATTTTAATTTGAATATCCGCTGCCTTAGGTAAATCCTTATCACAGACCTCAATAGTGCGCTATTCCTTATTCAGACTTCATTTGTGTGAAATATGTAGGAAATGTGCGTATTTCACATATCCAGCAGATATCCGATTTTGGCCGAAGCCAGAAGTTGGGCTATATTTAATCCATGATCATGTAGAGATGAGCTAAACTTAGTCCTGGTCGTGCAAACGGCTTTAATTTACCGGCGAATGGATTTAATTCATCTTCGTATGGCATTGATTTAAGTCTGCTCACATTCCTCGTTGCGGCTGAAATCAGACTTAACTCGAACCTCAGAATTTCTATATTATTGTATTTGTGTATTTGTCTGTCTGTTCACTAATTAAGATTGAAAAGTCGAAGGAGCTTGTGACCAAGCTTTGTTGGCACATTTTACATGACTTGCTAATGCTAGATTTTTTTTTTTTCTTGCGATCCAGCGATTTCTTGTAGCAAAAATTATTTGCTAAACTCATAATCGCTCGAGCAACTAACTATTCAGATCGCCAGAGTAACGATACTTTTCTAGGCAAAATTTCTAAAGAAATTCGATATTTAATGATACGAAAATTTTCCATCGACTGGTTGATTTAACATTTTTAGCAGATCGCGTCACGAAACAAAAAAAAATTTTCTAGTAGATTTATTGTTAACGATCTAATAAATTAAGATGTGAAAACATTATTTCACAAAGTTGATTTATTTATTTTAATTCATGAAACCGGTTGGTTGAGAGTTAATTTTTTATATTATACAAATACTCAAAGGATCGTTTTCCTTGAGAAGAATAAAATGGAAATTTTCTCATTGATTCGTTTCGCATACTCCTCGTTGCATAGTTGCACAGTGGCATCGAGAATGAAAGTGAATGTTGATGTTTTTTTTTTTTAAAGGATCACATCGAATTGAGGGAACTTTATGATAATATTACGGTCGGCATCCAGAATTGTTCGAACACGGATACGATTCTTTTGTCAACCCTATCGAGTAAGTGATCTATAGATTTGACTAAAAATTCATTGAATGTATTCCATATATTCGGTAGCATTCCCCTCATTACTTGTTCATTGACTAGTGCTTAATTGTACCGGTTCATGTCTGCATTATTGGAAATATCAGGCATCGATGCGGTCTTTTGAATATTCTTCAGAAATTCTAATAAAAAAAGAAAAATGAGTAGCCATTTAACAAAGTCATCGTGGAAATGCGTGTGAAGTGGTTTTTTTTTTGAGTATCAACGAGCATTTTTTAAATTATGTACACTACCTGCATTAAAGTCGTTACCTTCACCAATCAATCTATAGCTAACGAGGAGGAGGGGATGAGAAGGGAATAAGGTAGTTGAAAGGAAACGAAGAAAGCATGCAGTCGCTAATTTTTGAGATTTTAGAGAAATAATCCACAATAAAGCAATAAAAAATAGCTTAGGAAAGAACTAAAGATTTTAATATTACCATAGAAATATTAAAAATTATGGAGAAATTTTTAAACAAAAAAAAAAACGTTCAAAAGTGTGAAATTTTCGATAACTTTTTCTTCGCTTCCGATGTTGTTATCATAGAAATTTAGCTTTAAAATATCACTAACAATTTCTAGTAGTATTTCAATTTCCGTTCACAAATTATTCACAAGAACTATCTCACAAATCGACGACATTTAAGATTTGAGAGGAAATAGTGAGGCACAAATTTTGATCGAATTATTGATTTTGCAGTGTTTTCCTAAATTTGTTAGGTGTACCTATGCGAAAAGTGGATGGCAATATCTTTTATTAAGGTGACTATCCATTTGGGGAACATCAACGAGATTGCACCATCCTTTTTGCTCATTCGTAGATTGATTTCTATTGTACAAATGCTATAGAATTTACTGAAGTTATATATAAAGCCATCGAATATTGGTTAAAACGAATATTTGAGTGAAGTTTTATTCATAAAGTCGATTAGGATGCAAAGTTTGAGAGATATTTGTGTAGCAGTTTGATGTGATAGGTTGAACTAGAATAAGCATCCACCTTATAAGCTTTTAAAAACTCCCTTCCACTTTTTTTGCTTTTGAGCTTACTCTATGCATCTTTACCGATTGTCCACAAAAATACTCAAAAAATTAATTCCGCTCATCGATGTCACATTTCCTCGCAAAATCGATTGGTTTTTTTTATGCATCCAATACTTGACATCAATAAGTGGAGCCGCTAACTCAATAGCTCCTTTAAATTGTGTATAATCTTTATATGCAAAAACTTTGAAGGAATTGTAGTACCGAATTTTTCGTTCTTTTTTAAATATAAAATCAAATTTTATATTCTTTTTTTCAATATTTATAACATTTATGATTCCTTATTATTAATCGTTTATTTTATAAACTTTCTCAATAAATTTTGCAAATATTTATCGTTGAGGAATAATTATGCAAAAACAGCTAAATTAGACTACTGTTTTATTGCTTTTCACTTATCGATATTCGCGACCAATATTAAAGTAGATTCACGCATCGAATGAGCCTCTGTCAAGTCCAAAAAAGCGATCATCAAAACACATCGAATTATAATGTTTGAAATATATAAACATAGGAGTTTATAAAATCAACGTTTATTCTTGTTTTGCCTATTATAAGCTTAAAATGAGCAGTTATATGGAGGTAACATCCTTTAGTTGGCGGTTTGTATTTGCCTTGTCTGACTGGCAATAACTTCGATGATGGTGGTCATAAAGCAAAGTCTAGTTTGTAATAAGGACCTATACAAAGCTTCAAAATTATATAGATACTGCGAAGATTATTTCTACGAGTGCCCTGAGGCTATTTCTCAAAAAAATTTTGAAGACTACGTCGTTTCACAAAGATGCGCCAGCAGAACCATTTAAAGGCTGTCAGTAAAGCGAAATAAGGCTGTCAATAAAACGAAGTAAGCTTCCAAACACGAATTGTATTTTCTGTCTGAGATAAATTTTAGTAATAATTTCTTCTTTAGTGGTCAAAGATATTATCGTTTTTTTACAGAACACATGGGTATTGCGTCATGTGATTGCTCCAGAGCCAACACCTCCTGGTCACAATCAACGACGACCCGACGAACTACCTAACCTTATGAAATACGAAGTGGTCGACTTTGAGTCAAAGCATCCTGCGGGTCCAATTAAAGTAATATTGTTGCAGGATGTTGAAGGTGAATGATAGTTGTTGATGGGTTTCATTGGCTACTTTCATGATGCCCTTCCTTTTATGATGTTGCTCGACGTTGCGCAGTAAAGTCTCATAGCCACTTTTAAGCAATATCAGTAACAAAGTCGATGCATAATTTACTCTAAATGTTGATTGGTATGTGATAAATTACTGCAAATTGTCCAACTTTTACCAGCTGGATGGTTATTTCCATCGCAACGGCATATGAGGACAACATTCATCGATGCTTCATAATAGTCCTTGCAAACGATCGGTGTCTTCTCACATTTATAATAAAGAGTGCATCCTAAATTGTTGCATTCTTTATTTTCATGCAATAACTTCAACTTTCTTGAAAAAAGGCAACTTATTCGATTTGATTGATAATGTGAAATGACCCAAGTAGATCACTTCCATCCCGACCTTGTTGGCGTGATATTTTATTTTATTTTTCACACTTCACAGCATTTTCTTGTTATATTTGAAATGCTAAGACACAATATCGGTGTATATGATAGAATGAATGGACCCATGACCACTGTGCTACGATGTGGTGATGACCGTTTATAACGAAGCCAATGTATGAGGGAATACGATGGACGGCGTCACATATGAATGCTCGGCATTGTCCATTCCTCCGTTTGTTTGATGTTTGCTCATGCTTCGCTCATTCAAATTCCTTCACACTTTCCGCAATCCTCCAACCACTAATTCCATGATCCTTCATACCTCATTTTCTAGAGATCATTCGATCCCTGTGGATCGATAGACTCCATCGTTACCGCATCTTGTCGTGGAGTTTATCTTTATTACGAGTAAATGTTCAGTGCCAGGAAAGCTTTTCATTTTGCATAATTACTTCTTTAGTTTTGATGAAGATCTGTTGGGAAGCAATTTAAAGAGGTTAAAGGTTACTAATTATTTATAGCATTTGGGGGTGGATTTGTTGAATGGAAAATCAGCTGAGGAATAGGAGCTCTCGAAGACGGTACTATTCGCAGAGAAAGGATGGCTGACATCGATTCCAGTAGCTAACTAGGTGACACGGTATGAAGTCGTTTGAGAACGCCTATCGCTGATCTGATATTCCAGGTGTGGGACAGCAATTCGATGTGGTCGATGTAAATCGTCGACTTGCACGTACCGATCTTCTTTTAAGTCGAAAAGCTGTTTATGCATCACCTTTCGATCTACAATATTATGCTGCCGTCAAAGAGGTTTAATTTAAGAAATACGACAATTCATTGCTTCTATCATTCATTTAACCACAAATTAATTGGGTGCTATCTCTATCGTATTTAACTGAGTGTCATCGATTTATTCAAAAAGCCTTAAGACGCGTAATTATATCATTTCATTTCGAATAGAAGCCTATTATATGGCCCTTCGAGTTCGTTACAATATCCATCCGATCCACCATTGTCGATGTTTATAATTCTTTCGTTCACTGTTGCTTTATGTTCCTAACATTCCTTTAGGCAATCCTTGATGATCATTGCAGTGCTTTGTTCATTTGCTACTTTCGATTTCCTATCCTTCTTTTTTGCATAATTGCGCATTCCTTCTCTGCAATATCGTTTATATTATCAGCTTCATTCAATCCTTCAAACTTATATTCATTGTTCTCATTCCCACTACATTTTCAATCCTTCGTTGTGCGAATGATATTCTATTCGATGTTTTATTTAGCGATCACTTCTGCTTGACACCACATCAAAGCAACGAGCACCCATAAAAGATGCTCAATTTCCCTTATCCTTAGCTACCAGCACGGGATCCTTCCCCTTATTTTCTTGTCCTTCTCCCCCTTTTTTTTACCCAAGTTCATTTTTTGCTCACAGTCATTCCTTTCCCTCCTATGGAGTCTCTTTCTGCCCACCATTTGGCAGACAATCATCTTCAGATTAAGAGATGGGAGGATGCTTCTGCGTTCCGAAACCTGAGTGATACATTACTCGTTCGCGGTCGACTTAGCTGTCACTAAAATTCGCTCTTTTTTGAATTCGAATACATCTGTCAATAACCAAATGACGCGAATTTATTTGAGTGTTCCGATCTGTTCGATTGTTGCATTTCATAATGCAATGAGGCTCGAGAAACGTTGCCACAGCATTGTAATTGTTGTACTTTTGAAACTCATCTTTAAAGCCTTATGATTACTGATACTTTCACTTTCTTTCTAATGGTCCTGTACATTTCGTTTATGGCCAGATTATTTTGGCCATTTATGGCCACTTTTGACCACCATCAGATCATATTTTTGAACTGATGATTGCTGCAATAGTATCTAACGAACCACTCCAATGAGCGGATTTAATTTTTAGATGATTCGTTTTCCAAAATGTGATCCTTTGAAAACACTGATGACTCTGATTTTTCTACTTATTAAGTTGGTTTATTCTCCATTTCCCTTTCCCCCTCCACCCTCCTCTTCCTTTTATATGATCCCTTGCTGAGAGGCATTACAATGCTAAGTAAAATAATTTGTTGCTAGTGGTTTGATCTTGTATGTAATAATAGCCTCATATATAAATGTTTATTAATTGCAGAAACTCAAAGATGAGTTGGCAGCACGTATTCGTATTCCATACGATTGGCTGCTTGTTGGAAGGCATTTAGTGAAAACGGTGGTTCCAATTCACGTTTCAATGGACAAACCTTGGACCCTCGACCGAAGGATAATCAAGTGTGCAATGAGGCAAGCGGTAAGTCGTTTATTTCCCATCGGATATCAGCTGATAACAAAAACCTTTTATTGACAACTTTCGAAGCATATAGGCGGAGAACTGAAAAAAGAGACTGAATAAGGTATCGTTAGAGTCTGGAGCGATGAATTATACATGAGGAGAGTGACTCCTCCTTACGTGACGTAGACTAGTAGATAGGATGTCCTACCTTGCTTGATGCAGATGGAGACCGCCCATACGTGACAACCCCATCTCTTCATCTCTTCGCTTTAAACTGTGACTGTCAATTGCTAATGCCGAAATATTTCCAATATTATAACTTGTGAAGTAAAACTCGTCGTAAAAATAAAAATCGAGTCATGCGTTTCGGCGCATGTGGCATTCGGAAAACCCATACTTATACCGAGGATTGTAAAAAAGAATTGTCTCTTACATTGTTCTGAGAGAAAAGCTTTTGTGCACTCCTGAAAGATATTCATATGCGAAGAGATTCAAACTTGAAGTGCTAAATTAAAGTCCATAATTGTATTTTCGGCTGTCGAGCAAAAAGATTGGCCAAAGTTAACGGGGGAATTTTTTGACGTTTTATGGTTGCCGTTCGCAATTTCAGTTCCGAACATTTCCTGAGCTCACGCAATAACGTGTTGAGTCGAAATATTCCTGATGTAGGATCGCTCCAGAATTTTAGAAACTTGCTCCATTATGTTGGTTCAAGGAGGCGAGTTGAAATTCTCTGAAAACATTTCTGCTAACCGATGCTCAAAATGATCAGTTTTTTCATTGAACAGACAGCTATTGATGCATCACTGACTGGTTTTTAGTCGATGCTACAACTGGCTTAACGGTGATAATGGAAGGCTACAAAGTTTGTGATACTAGTGGCTTTCAGTGATCCAAGGCTATCAAGCTAGTGTATAGGTTGCAGTTTTAGTAACCTGAAATCATCATACGGCTGCCTATAAGCACTATCAATGGCCAACTGATCGGCTGCTCATAACTATGGGCAGCAAAGTGCTTCTGGTTGGTTTTATGTTCAGCTGATTTACGGCAGTCTTCAGTTAATATAAAACTCTCGAAGTCTTTGAAGATTGGCTGTGGAGGATAATAAATCCTCTTAACTGGAGAGGATGGGGAGGGGGTTGGAGGGAATAGGGAAAGGATTTTCCAAATATGAGCTTTCCATGAAGTCCGAGCTATCAGGACATCTTAAAAAAGAACAGCAGAAACCTGCTGTACAAGCAGCATTGTTTATTATGTTGGTGCAAGACAATATGTTCAGGGTATCGATGCCAACGATGAAGCTATATTTATTGGTGATGAGGCAATAAGTGGGCCAAACTTGGAGATCGAAGCACGACTTGTTCGTTTTTACGTTGTAATATGCAAGCAATACATTGTACCTATGTTGGGAAGGATATCACATATTTCACTCGACGATAGCAAAGAGGTAACGCATCGTTCATGTTGTTTGCCATATGCCTGGACCACCCTAAGACCTGATCTATCGAATCCGCAGAAGAATCGATGCATCGGGAAGATGAGGTTTAACATAGCTTCAGATGAGGTCTTTCGTAGCGTTCTTTAAATCGCTTCATCCACTAGCAGCTATTCGTGATTAATTGATAGCATTCTGTTATCGTTATGATGATGGTGCGCGTATTATTCGGGTAACTGTTACAACTCTGAAATGAGCCTGGCGGTTGTGCCCTGCATTGCGTCATGAAAAGACTACTCTTTAACCTTTAGCGATAGAGACTCCAGTGATCTAAGAAATCATCGTTCCATCGAAAGGCTTTCGATTTACGAACCCGTATCTTCTCATCTCCTTTCATGAAGCCATCGAATTCCATCATCTTCTCCCCCTCTTCACATACCCACTCTTCGCGCTTACTGCAGATGTTAAGTGAAAATTCGTTTATTAGGCATTTTGTTGAGACGTGTACTCTTTTGTGCTATTTCTATGAATTGCTTTGAGCTGTTTCTCTTTTTTTTGTATTGAGTTTATTGAATGTGATGCAGATTTCACCAAATTATAGTAGGTAACTGTTGCATTTCTACTTGATGTTAATAAATTTTCAGGTGCTTTACCCAGAGACAACAAAACTACCCGATGGGAAGGAACTACTGAAATATGGCATCCAATCGGAAGAGCCTTATTACCATAAAACGCCCGAAATAGATGGCGATTTCGATGTGGTTGCATTCATGAGAGCTCATCGAGAACATTGAAAGAATTAATGAGCTTTGTTTTGTTATATCACTCTCGAAATATTTGATGTAGTATAAAAATTGCTTTTTTGTTGCAAAAACAGGATGCGTAAAGATAATCGAAAAGGTTCCCTTTGGGAAAGTTTTTATCCAGAGGTAACGCATCCATCAATAAATTATCACATAAAAATGGAAAGAACAGGAAGGCGCGAAGGAAGAAACGGGAGGGTATGTTCCCCTTGAAATGCGCAAAATGATGCATGAAAGACTCTGCAGTATGGCGTTTTTGGAATGCGTCGATGCTGCAAATATCTCAACTTTATTGAAGAACTATTCAAATTCTCGGGAAACAACCACATCGAGTTTCCTTTAAATTCGTTAAATGCACTTTTATTTTGTTCCTATGATGCATTGTTATCGAAATATTTCCGCTTAGAAATCCGAGCCTTCTTTAGTGGAGAATTTTGCATATAATTATATCAAAAACAACCCATATAAATAACGAAAAATATTGCCAACTATTTATTGCTGGTGCATCTGCAGTTGGGTATATTACTTCATATATATAAATGTCCTGTATCAGTACACTTTGGTGCAGCCTCTATTATCAATGACATCAGACGAGAACTTCCGCACATTCCAGCAAAACGGAAGTTCATAGTTCAGTGTTAGTGAGGCGAAATAAAATGCAATAAGGGGAAGCAATTACGTTAGACGAGGATTTGGGTTATTTCGGTGATATCGGTTCCTTGTTGCTGGTCAGTGTTGTTGTGTTCTTTCTTGCCGCGGTTTCGTATGAGCCACTCTTATATCGTTTTCTGAATGTCTATGCCGACAACCTTGATGGGAATATCCGGCGATTACTCATTGTATTAGCACTTACGACATATCCATTTGCAATTATCAGCAGCTTTGTAGTAGCATCTTGTTTAGACAGCTGTCAGCATCAGCGTAGGAGGGCGTTATTGCGCTTAATCGATGAAATGGATGCACCTGAGCTTTTACAACTCCAACTGCATCTCGATACGATTGTTTCGAATGGGTAATGTTGTCGGCAAGTTGTTGCCAGCTGACGATCAATGATTGCCAGTAATGACGAGAAGCGAGAGATAGCGGCCCAAACTGTGGTAGTTGTCGTGTTCTTGCCATTTAAAGATCCTTGCTGTTTGTTTTCAGGTGTTGCAGGAGGGCGGGTGAGTAGCAGTGGTGGTTTCTTCATGCTTCATCTAGGTTTCAGGTGTTGAACAGCTAGTATCCTACCCGAGTTTTAATCGTATTTTAGTTTACAATACTCTTTATTCAATATAGTAATGTGTTACGCCTTTTTCATCCTTCAACGAATGCTGCATTGTGTGTAATGATGCATTATTGATGAGGATGCATTTGTTCTTTTCTCCGTTTCTTTTCTTTTTTTTGTTTCATAACCTCTTATTTTCCTTCGACATTTTCTTAGTATACATCTTTTTTCCTTTCGTTGCATTCCCTCGCTTAAAATTCCAAAGCGCTGTAATTTACGTCATATATTAAATCATTGGCCGGTCACTTATTGTGGCCAAAATCCATCCTTCATTGGTCAGCAAATTTTGAATGATAACATAGTTGTGGTTTATTTAAGTAGTGCTAATCGATGTATCACTTCATCATATCACTGTATTTCGGAGCACATACCCACAGCATTTTCAAGTTCCCGAAACCAGCATGTAGGCGACGGGGAATACTTATGCCTTCTATAGGGATAAAGTCGAAAATGCATTTAGGCGAAAATTGGTAAGAGGGGGGAGGGGGACTACTTTCGAGAACAACTAGTGAGGTGCGCATGTGGCGCTTTCGTTTTCCCTCTTCTGCTATGTTTTGTCTATTCAAACGTGGTGACAGTTTTCTGAATTCAGTATGTCCTAATATGCCGAGTAATGACTTCGTGTTTACCATGTCATGATAAAAGTTTGTACTGAAGGGAATTACAACACTCGAAACTTTCAAAAATGGATCTATGTTCTAAATGGGAAGGCTGTTCGTGGAGGGGGGATTTATTTGAAGTCTTATTTAAGGACGAATAAATCCTTTCTTATGCTTCAACGTGCAAAAATTGCTGCCTACCTTTAGTATCATGCTATGGGTGTTTGTGCGCATCCTTCTCGATAAGAGAGCACTCCTCGGGTACACCGTTTAATTCAGATCCATGCTCCTAGGTGATTCACTTCAACAGGGTTCGACAGTGCTTTATTCCGTCAAACTTCAAAGTTCACTCATGACAGAATATTTGTAAAACATCCTATTCTATACTGACGAAAGAATCTCCAGCGGGCATCACCTGATTAGGATGTTGAAGTCTGCTGCACTTAAATTAAGGTGATGTCGTTGAGGCGAAGTAGTGGATCGCATCCACGAATTTCATTGCCAAGGCGTTTATTCCGGTGAAGGAGACCCACAGACCACCTTAGGATGGGATTCCTGTTCGATCGACGTATCGCGGGTGATCTCTTAAACGGGACCGAGTTGTTGCTCGATAAGCGATGGATTTCTCGTTTCGAACACTCTCATGCATAATGAGTTATTGTTTTGAAATAGCAGTTAATATCCTTTCTTTTATGTTGGTGGAATTGTAAGCGCCAAGATGATTGCTCGTCCTGCGGAAATAGTTCATGTTATCAGTGAATTTGTGAAGAAATTTTGCAGGTTTAGAGGAGAGGATGGCACAAGTTAGTGACAGTGCATGTGCTGTTGGGTCATCCGCCTCTTCTTCACAAGGTTTTTTGTTTGTGCATTTTCGATGCTGTGTTGAGCATATCTCGAATCATAACTACATATAGCTACCTGTCCTCTTCCTTGATATTTCTACCTCCCGCCTCGAAATAGCACCTGCATTGGAAGGCTATTGCAAAATGGCTACAGAGTCTTCAAGTTAGGACAGCAATAGCTACTACCGGTCTCTAGTCGTTGAAGACTATCTACCATGACTACACAGCATAGGCGATCTTTGAAGGTTACATTGAAATTTCTCAACGTTATCATTGTGCAGTTTAAATTCTGTTGAGCATCTATCAGGCAATATTTATACCCTGAAGGCATCCTCTAGAACCTCTTATTCGATTCATCTATCAATGTTTGCATTCAACATTGATCTTCTTCATCTCTCAATCGAAGTGTATCATTGTGTCTATTAATACGAATTTTTTTTTTTTTTTGAAATATGCAAAGTTTGATTGAAAGAGAACGAATGAAAATGTATAGAAATTGTGGGGAAAAAACATTTTCTTCGACACTACGCTGTCTTTTATTGATTTAGTGGTAACTAAACTGCAGTTGTATTCCTCACTTTGCCCACAAAAGGAGTCGAACATGTCATCGACTGAGCTTAATGATATATGAAAGCCGCAATTTATATCTGCTGAAGTCTCTTGCAAGAAACGATTTATTGAAATTGCTTATCGATGAAATGAGACGTAGTGCTTTTGAGGGAACGAACCAGTTACAAATTTTCGCAGAGGAAGACTCTCAGGTTCACGAGGTGGAAGCAAAGACCATTTTTCCATTCATATTGCATCAGAGTGAAAGGAAAGAGCATCTTTAGTTGTGCTTTAATACGATTGTCTTTCAGGCGATGAGGTTACCTTACCATCAGCTAAACGCACTTCATCCACCGACGAACCCGAATCAACAGGTAGGATAGTGTTCAGTCTTCAGCTATTGTAAGATTCGCAATAAGAAAGGAGCCAACCACTACCTTAATAATGAGCATCTATTGTGAAAAAATATTGAACCATCGGCAGACTGAGTTGAAACGTTGTTTATTAGCACATTTTCTAAGTCCAAACCTCTCGTATCGGCGGGATAACGAATAGTGTTGATTCAGACAAATTTTTATTAGCTCGGAGTTGTTCGCACTGAATTTCGTTCAGTTCTTCACATTGTTTTTTCTGCAGATATTTGTCGTGTATGCCGAAGTGCTGGCGATAGTGCACTTTACTATCCATGTTTATGTACGGGGAGTATCAAGTATGTGCACCAAGATTGCCTACTTGAATGGCTGAAATACAGCAAGAAGGAAGTCTGTGAGCTGTGCAACCACAAATATTCTTTTCAACCGATATATCGACCTGATATGCCTACCACTCTTCCATTCACCGAAATTATACGAGGTTTTCTTTGATCTTCTTGTTTTACTGCTTTAGGGACGCGATATGTGGTGATGGAGTTGCTGTTGATGGTTAGGTAAAAGTTGATTCGTTGAGTGGCTATGATTTTATGAAATATTTGAAGTGTGGCTGCATTGTAAGAGTGATCTCAGCTTATTGCTTGTAAACGGTGTTTCAAAACGTGGACAACTTTCGAGTGTTATGGCGTTGAAGTGCTCATTACACGGCTACCTGTGCATTCAGAAAACAAGTAAAAGTTTGCTGGAGGGTGGAGGAAATCCACTATACTCAGGTGCAATTAACAATAATTTCTTATTGCAACTTTTTTATAATACAGATTTTTTGTTGCAGATGATAGGAAGCAGGAATTTTTATCGCGTTGATTAGTAATAGTGAAGCGAAAATGCCCTGAATACTGGAATGTAGCTCTATCCGAAAACACCAAAATGTATCCTACATCCCTTCTCATCTTTAACTGCGTGTTGATATTATGTCATTTTACTAATTGTTTTGATAGAACATTACTGGGGCGTTACTTTACTCTAAGTGGAGATTTTAACGGAGCTCGAGGTTTTCGAGCTTGAAGAGAGCATCCCGTTGTGGATGAAGGCATCGTCTAAGTCAGTTGAATGCATTCTAATATAAAAGAGAAGTATGTTACATGACCGTTGTTAAAAGCACGCCTAGCGGAAGGGAAATTTGCAGGTGTGTTGGTCGATGTGGGTCGTGTGCTGCGGGCATGGGCAGTCTACACACTAGTGCTTATAGCATGGTTGGGCATTGTGCCGTTAACAGCTTGCCGAGTATACAGAATCGTTTTTACTGCTTCTATTGCAAATGTACTCGCGTTACCATTTCAATTATTTTCACTCGAAAATATATTTACTGATTGTCTCAAGGTTTGAGTTTTCTCCTTCTTGATATTTGAATTGCTTATAATTGTGGTCCCTACGTAATATAAAATTAAATTTTTAGAAATTTCTGATTGAGGATTATGAAAAGTTGAAGCAAAATTTTCTATAAATGCTAAGCAATACAGATCATGCTTGTCCTTTGAATCCTTTGATTTGCGCACTGCTGTTGACTGCTGGAAGTATTTTCTGGTTACGTTGCATTTGTTCTTTAGGGAATTGTAGCGTTGATTTGAAGTTTCGAAATGCAAGCCACTTTGGAGTGTTCTATGCAATTAGCGTGCAAGTTTTCAGGGTTGTTTTATTGTATCAGTGTTTCTATGCGCATTCATCTCATTGGTTTGGTTGCGAGAGCAGATTATTCATGGCGGTCCACAAGAGTGGCTGGTCATCGATGGCGCTCAAGGGGATGCGCAAAATGGACGTGAAGACGTAGCAAATCCGGATGTTGTGCAGGTAGCATTTTGAATGCTCAAAGGAATAGTCAATCTTTGTTGAAAATGCATCGATCAGCTGTTCCTGACAGTCGGTCGTTCCGTTGGCTGTTTGTTTTTATTTGCTTATTTATCGGTCTTTATGTTGCGTATTTGCCAAAATGCATACCCATTTGTCTTGTGCATCGCATTTCTTGGGGTAAATTTAGCTGGTGGTGCAAAGCAATATGAACGATAAGTTAATGGAGAGTGTAAGGCTTACTCCGCATTAATCTGCCAATCATCTGAATCGATTGGGCGTTTTAACGCTAAAAATTGTCACTCGTCATTCTCTGTTGATTCTCAAAAGAGAATTTTCAACCTTTTTTGGATACTTTCAATGGTCATTTGACTTAAGTTTATTTAATTATTTCCATTCTTTTATTCACCTCTTGCAATATTTTGTTCATCCTCTTCCATTATGTCTTTAATTTCTGTTGCAATAGTTTCATGCGATGCTGTTTTCAAGTTTTTATTCGACGTTGTAGGGTGTTTTCGCCAATATTATATTTATTCAAGTACAGGCATTATAGATTAATGATCACCTAAAGGAGCCTCATCGTTGCACGTAAAGAAGTTCGCTCTTCTTTTCTTCTGACCCGTCTGATGGTTCCATTTCAAGAAGCGAAAAAATATGACATTATTTATGTGCTTATTTTATTTAGGGTGTCGCGGAAAATGGGGAAGAAGATGAAGTGGTGGATGGCGGAGGTGGAGTGCGTGACGAGGAGGGTATTATAGCAGGAGAGGAAGCGGTGGAAGGTGGAGGTGCAGGCGAAGGAGGAGAAGCGGATAACTGGCGTGAGTGGGAGAGAGTTGCCGACGAACTAACTTGGCAACGTCTTCTCGGACTTGATGGATCGTTATTGTTTCTTGAGCACGTTTTTTGGGTGATCTCGCTAAACACGCTTTTCACAATCCTTTTTGGTATATTTTTCATTGTTTTCTGATTGATTGAGATCTTAATATTGCTGTTTTTTCTTGAATCTATCTATCACTATCCATCGAGACTGCTACTATTTTAAAGGCTATCGCTTTTTTTTACATTCAAACAAAATCTAATGTTTCTCCTTTCACTATTTTGGGGTGTCTCTCTATCGGTTTCCTAGCACCAGGTTATCATATTACTTACCTTTCACATGTCAAATTCTTAATATTGATGAGAAGTTAATGCATATGAATTTTTCAGCGTTTTCACCCTATCAGTTGGGATATTCGCTGCTCAGATATTTGGGAATAGCGTCGCGTATTCAATACTTTCCCACATTGACCGCCGTTCTACTCGGTTATGTGCTCATCTGTTTCATAGTACGCATTCTACACATCGCCGCCAGTTTCTTCGGTTTTGCACCGTAAGTTTCGTCTTGTATTTTGATATGTTCACTTTTCTGTGATTGCACCTTTGTGATCTTCTTTTAATTCCCTTCTTTAATAAAGAACAAAGTTAGCAGCGTTGTGGGCGTTGTTGTATAAGCCCAGTTGAAATTGCTTTTCATGTGGAAGTTTGGTTGCTATGTTACGCAGCTGGTAATCCAATGGTTTCAATGCCGATAAAAATAAGCATGATACGGCTGTATGTTGATAGCCGATCAAGAGCTACAATTCCATTGATTCATGAAAGGGTATTGATAGCTAGCTTCATTCCCTACCAGATTAAACCGGAAAAAACCTACATCAACTGGAGGGGAGGGATCGATATAGGTAGGATTTTGAAAATCTACGACCCATTGCCAGCATGAATGTGTTGGGACATTAAACTTTGCGTATTTATTGCAAATAATGCTTATCTTACGTCTGGTTTTTTTCGAGTTTTTATTCGGCACGGCATACTTTCCACTCGAGTGATCTAATTTAGCGCAGTTTTATTTTATTTCATTAAAGTTTTGCATTTTCTGGTTTGCTAGTCACACTTTTTTTTTTATCATATCGTAATGCTGTGCACTTCGGCACCTGTTTGTGTAAAATAAATGAAGGCATAGAGAAACGTATGTGATGATCAACGGCAGATTTATGCTTGCAGGATGTACCGTCTTTTTGGGATGTGCTACCTGGTTGTGAAAGTATTCCTCTTGGTTCTTATTGAGATCGGTTTCTTCCCAATAATATGCGGCTGGTGGCTCGATATTTGCTCTTTGGTAATCTAGTCTTATCTTCACATTTTTTGATTAATGAATGAGTTACAGACAGCGCGTGTAAGGGTCGCTGTTGCCATATGTATTTTATATCACCTGTGCGATGTTCGTATTATCTGTACGACATCCCTGCCTCCTTTATAGTGCAGACTAGAACAGTGCTAAAGCTGTGATAATTCCTTGTGGCACTCATGTAGTGATCAGAAGAAAAGAAAATGATCGTTCTTCCTCAATAAGCTTTTTTGTTTTGTTAGTTCTGGATGTTTTTATAGCTCTATGGGAGTCGGATTTTTGCATTTATGTTGTGATGTTGCCGTGTAAAGGAGACGAGACGAGACGAAAAGTTGGAGTTCATTGATGGCTGACTGAACTAAACGACAAGGAAAACCATCAAAAAATCCGAGTCAACGTACGTAACAGCATACGGGTTTGAAACACGCAACCAGACAACCAGAGGGAAGGCGCAATATAATAGAGCAGAGAAGAACAGATATCACTGAGGCTGATGTACGCAAAATGAGTCGCAGCGCGGTCGTTCATCACGACAATTTGATATGGATTTTCGGATTGTATTATAATGGGGAACGTTCGATTCGAGCTTCGTTTACTCAGGCACTGTAGGCTATGCAATCCGAAGAGCATTCGGAGCTTAGCCAAAATAGGAGCAGCAAAGTGTCTGCTCGGCCCATGCGCAAGAACACGACTGCCCCACTCGTTAGCAATTCAGGGAGGCGATCCAAAATTTTTGGACATTTGTTTCACTTACCTTTAGAGACTTTGTTAAAATATTATATTAGAACGTTTTTTCTTAATTAAATTATTTTAGGCTTACTCGATTTCGGCAAAACATTTGCAGCTTCTTTCTTTTACTCTCATATTTGTGTCCCCTTTCACTGCCCTTAACGTAAAGACTTCCTGAGGTGCATCACTTGCTTTACTTCCCTCATTTTACTTTCCTTTTCCTTCAAATTTTTTGGCTTGTTTCGTTTGCCCTAAAGGATCATTCAGCATGCGAGCACTCTTTGGTTTGAACAAACTCGCTTCCGATCTTCTTTTTCCTCGAATATTTGAGTGGGCTAAATTGTAATATTTCTGTATTTATCCGATCCTCATGAAAAGCATAGTGCTCCTCGATTGGTGTATTTCGACTAAAATATTCGGCGCGCAGTGTTCGCCGCCATCAAAAATTTCATCACGCTTCGCATGCCTCATCCTGGAAAAATTCCAGCTGGATTATGAGGTTGGAACTTAAGCAAAAGAAGTAAACACTATTGCTTGGTGCTTTATTGATGATGCAAAATCCTTTTGGATTAGCGATTTTGGTGAGGAGATTTAAAAGATTCTGTCCAAGGGAAATATGCGCTGCCCTCCCAAGGCATTTTTTTTTCAATTACTCTTTCAGTTATGCGCTTATTGAATTCATCTTTCATTAAACTGTTCAAGTTTGTTTTTATTTCTTCTTGGCAAAGGATTTCAATCTTTTATGTGCCTCTTGCATAGTCAGACAGTCTCATGGAATCTACATACTATCGTCGAGTTTAAACTGTTAGATCCATTGTGTCGTAGATGCGCACTTCTGATGTTGTTTCCTTCGCACTGTATTTCCGCCTAAGGGCGATCTATGTGGGTGCCGGAAGCAGTTGGATTTGTATAATAGCTGCTTATCGTACCTATCACAACCGCTTCTTTAATTGCCACAAGATGACACGATCTTATTTCATTTACATCGAGAAAGAGTATAATTTCAATATCCATCCTTCACCTCCTAAATGAACAAACTGTACATACTTATGGTTGCGTTAGAGCTGTTTACTATACGACCTATGAGAAGTGAAGATGGGGACACGAAGCAATCTGCATTCAATTAATAGCACTCGTTTGCCAACATTAAGCAAGCAATTCACAATAACATGTTCTAGCCTCTATTCGCTTCTACACTATCACGTCGTTTGGCATCGTTTTCCGCATCACCCACATCTTCGTTATTCTTGCATTGGCTTATCGGTATGGTATACGTTTTCTATTCGGCGTCATTTGTACTCGTGTTAAGAGAAGTGCTTCGTCCAGGTGTACTTTGGTTTCTTCGCAATCTCAACGATCCTGAATTCAATCCCATCCAGGAGGTGAGCAACAGTTGATGTTGTGCACTGACCGATGATCGTCGCATCGCCTTGAATTTTTGAGCATAAGATCCAGTTGGAATATTTTAATATTTTGTTTGGTTTTTCCAATTCTTTGCGATTATTTCACCTAGGAGATCAAACATATTGGTTGTAATATAGAATGTTGGAACATATTGTGAGGTTCCTAATTGTTGGTACACGACATACTATGACTTGAGAGATCATTATGGTGGCAATCGATCAGCTTACTAAACTTTCTGAACATTACATTTACTATTTATGCTCAGTTAGCAGTTACGTTTGATAGATGAGGGCAATGAATCTAAGCGAAACAATTTGGCGGGCTGAAGCAAAGAGATGGAAATTATTTCGAGTTGTAGATGATCGAGTTGCCAGTTGTACGACATGTGCGACGTTTAGTTGCATCAACATCACTTTTCTTCACAACGATTCTTCTTGTGGTCTATCTACCGTTGATGTTCATCTCACGTTATGTGCCATCTGTTCTACCATTTAATTTGAGTCTAGCAGCCGAAACGCCTCTCAATGAGCTCTCTCTTGAATTGCTTATCCTCCAGGTAAACATATATTTTTTTATTTCATTGATTTTTCACCTGAATGATGCTCATCTTTTTTTAAATAATACAGAGAGGAGTAGATGCTCAAAATAACTTGCTTCAGCATTGATAGTATGAGACAGTTTTAGGCATCTTCTTTTAACAGCAATTCAGCGGACCTTCATTTACACTGAAATTTTCGCTATTGCAGGCATTAATTCAGCATGAAGTGAATGAACTGACTGCCTCCTATTCGGAGAAGTTTCCTCCTGTGTTTACCACTAATAGATCTGTTAACAAAGAAATGGTTGGATGTTGTGATATAGCATAGTGCCATCCAGCTTACTAAACTATGGTGTTAAGGTAGTATTGCCAGCATTACTGGAACAAACCCATGCACGCACTTTGCTGAAGACCGTCGTGCGTGTGTGGTGCGCATTATTTGGCCGTTTGCTTAATCTGGAACACTACTTATTACCAGAAGAGGAGCCCCGACAAGAGGCTCATAATGTAGTACCGGTGGTGGAGCCTGCCCAAGCACAAGGTCTCGCTGCTCAACACCAAGCTCTCCTTCTTGTTAGAGAACCTCAGGGCTTTCAAGTAAGTCGTTTCATTTCACATGTTTACCAGTAAATGAGTCAAGTAGCCATATAACGGTGGACGTTGCGCTCGTACAAAGTGTTTACTGATTGAGAGGAAATGATTTTTGATGAGCGAAAATTGTTCACTAAAGAACTTATGAGGCTTTGTTCAGAAAGCGGTTATGCTGCTTTGGCTGGAAATCGAGACGAATAATTTCAGGCATATCGGAAGCCGTCATATTTTGCGTTCCGCATAGTGGCGCTTCTTGTGGCACTCTCGTGCACGTCAATGATTTCGAGTGTTGTCCTGTGTGTTGTGCCAGGTTTATTTTCTATTTAATTTAATTGTTTTAATTTAATTTAATTGCTTTTTTTCTTATGAATTAGGCTAATGAGTAGATTCACTTCTTTTGGTTGATTATCCTGAAATGCGTTCCATCGATCGCTTTCATATGGACACTTTTGTTCGGTTGGTCGCCTGTGCCGTATCGGCGTCATTCCACAATATATTTTTGTTGTTGTTGCTTGAAATTTCAATGAGGCAAGAGCTAGCCACCTCCTGACGGGATATATCTTTTGGGATGTTGTCTCTTCGAAATTCATTTTCAGTCAGCATCGGTCGTTTCCTTATATACCATCTATCTGGCCATCGCAATGTTCACGAACTTTACACAGTAGCGACCGGTCTTTATACATGTTGGCTATTGTTGAAGTTGGCGTTAATTGTCTATGAATATGCACCGCGTGGCTCGAGATATGTCCTCTCCGCATTTCGGGGTACACTTTCAACGGTAAGCTTGATCTTTGCAATATTCATATGACAATATGGAAAGAGCATAACTATCTAAGTCGTCGTGTTGGTCTTATTCTTTTTTGGAAGCGGTGTGCTTGTGATTTTTCATTTGTAAGATTTATTCACTGAAGGAAACCTATAGTGTTTGTTCTAAAGTGCGAGAGAAGCGTATTCTTTAGAGCTTTCGCTTTTCTTCGCCGTTGAAGATGAAATTCTAGAAACGAAATCTTTTTTGCAGTTTCTCACAAATTGAGAGAAGGGCGGTGGTAAATAATAATTTTCAGATTACTCTTCCCAGATTTTTAATGTCTGCTTGTAATTCGTGCAGTCATATGCAATGGAAATCAACGTTCCTTCGGAAAGGATAATAGGTTCTTATTTTTGCAAAATGTGTTAATGCTGTATTAGTTTTTTAATGCAAAAACTTTTATTGTCGGGGTGTTCATTTCGGAGTCAAAGATATACAAAATAACCATTTGATTGTAATTAATTTGTATGGTTTAAATATCTTGTAATTCAGATTGTAAGCGTTTATTAATATAACTCCTCGTCGATTATGCATTGTCTTGAAAAGTCTGGCAAATTAATAACTCCCAAGAAAGGAGTTTGCGTCCTCAAACTGCTGTCACTTACGAGCGTTTGCTATTCAGTTCGCATTCGAAGGAAGCCAAGGCTAGGGCAAGCTTAAGCAGCTACCCATCCGAGGATGCATGCCAGCTGATTGTTTTCACTAAATAATGTTTGATGGGTCCCATCATAGTGTCACCCGTGAGGCGCGTCTTTAGTATGTTCCGAACACCTGCTATTACCGAGATTGTTAAGAGAATTTAGAGTGATACAGGAAGAGGTATTTGAGGTGGTGAAGATCGGTGCGGTGGCGCTTCCGATCCTTGTTGTGATTCCATTGCTGACGGGTGTATGTTTCCAAGTGGCGGTGATGAGTCCCATTAGAGTATCACCCCATCAGACACCTTTGCTGTTCCCATGGCAGCATTGGGCGATGGGTATTCTTCATTGCAAGATATTTTGCGCGGCCGTTATGATGGGACCAGATTGGTGGATGAAGCAGATCTTTGAACAGGTATACTGCTTATTTTATCTATTCTATCTTATTTGAATGCATATCAGAAGCAATTTTTTTGCAATTCGTGATGGGTAAATGGGTGATGGTATACTCTGGCCTCATATTGATGCGGGCACAATTAAAGCTGGGCACTGTTTTGGCATAGCAAGGCAAAGTGAGTAAACGAATCCCCTGAAACACATGATTGCGACCTGTGGTATTCCTCTCACAAGGATGTGAATTGATTGAAGAGGAAATTACATCACACATCCTATTCGCTTGATGATTTGTAAGTTTGCCTCTTGAATGGAGGCGACCCGAATGAAAGCCATCTGTTGGTGCCGCGAAGGTGAAGGAGCATCTTTTATAAGATCTGTTTCGATCGTCATAAACGCCTTCCTCGAGGGGGTTTCATACTTCAAAACCTTTTAAGGATACTCTTCAAAAGTTTCGAAATGTCACAAATTGTCACAGGCATAAACATCATTTATTTTAGCATTCTTTTATGAACACATAAATTAGTATTTATTATATAAATACATAATTAAGTAGCAAAATCAGAATCTGTAGTAAACAATATTCATTTCGATAGTTTTGAAAAACACAAAAATCTAACTCCTTCTCTATGGGTGGAGTTCAAAGAAGTTTCATATTTTAGTTACGCTTTCCTCTTCCCACAATTGTGGTGCTGCCTATGTGTTGAAGTGTTGTGTTTTTGAACCTTCAAAAATGAACGGACTCTTTTATTCGGGGAGTGCAGTTTAATCATGTAGCATTATTTGAAGAACATTTTTGTGATGTGCCTATAGATGGAATCGAAGCGGGCATTTCTTTTTGGCAAGGGGAGTTAAATAGTCACATTGGTGGATTCGCAAGAGCAACCTCATTATTAATAGTTTTTGTTTATTTGTTTGTCTTGCATATAAAACAAGCGTCATATGAAGCAAATTAATTGTACCTTTATGCGCTAATAAAAAATCGGAGGCGGGCGGAAGTTTTATCTTTTGTGATGATTAAATGCAGCTCCACCATTAATCTGTGACTTCGGATCGGAGGAAGAAGGAAGACTTCCGTTTTCATTCTCGTATTGCTTTTGTCTTGTTTAGTGAGGATTGGAGCATTTTTTTGTAAGGTTTGCGGATAGTGAGGTGGAATCGTTTTTGAATTTTCCTTCATGCTCTAACCGCAGTATTCGCAGATGATGTACGTATCACTTCGAATAACTTCTGAGGCGAGAGTAGCGGGTTTTCTGGTCATCAGTAATGAGAGATCATTTGATGACATCCTTCAATAGAATCTTTCAGCTCTATGTTGATGGTGTACGAGGACTACGTGTTGGCTACCTATATACACAATTAGTGGCGCCAGTGTTGTGCTCGCTGGGGATGTATCTTTCAGCACCACAAGTTATTTGTGCACTCATCTCATGCATGGCAGATGTGTCAAGCGTAGAAAGGGTGCTCTTCCTTCGATATTGCTACCCATCTCTGTTGCTGTTTGCGACTTGCCTGCACTTCGTCTATTGGCAATGCTCTAAACTGCAGGCTCTCGCACAGAAGATTCGAAATGACAAGTAGGTTTTGCTGATTACGATGGTTACATATAAGGCGGCATTGCGGTGTAGAACAGCAAAATATATTTTAAAGGTGCAAAGGAGGGCGATATATACAAAAACGCTATGTCTGCACTAATCATGCAATGTTCGTCACTGTATACCATGGAGGTCAAAGGTGCAAAGCATAAGGAGATCTTCATTTTGAGATATCTGAAGGATAGGACATAACATGCTCAAGTCATACCCCCACGGTGACCTCGGGTCGAGGTCCATGCACGTAGTATATGTTTAAAGTGGTAAGGTAAGTTGTGCGGAAAGTCTAGAAAAATATGCGAAGTCATCCATAAGGCAATGATTCGCGGGGAGCAAGAGGGAAGAATACCATCTAATTTTCCAGGTGCGTCCTTCATTCCACATCCGTTACGTCAAGAAAATCCCTCCCCCCCCTCTCTGTCTTCGGTTTTGTTGCCTTTGAAGGGGAGGATGACGCACAGTCGTCACGACATCGTTAAAGCATGATTTCGAAGCCCCACTATGTGGAGTTGTATTCAAATATTTGATGCTTACAGCTTGTGTTGTTTACTGTGCTGAATAGGATTAAAGGAACACATGTAGGATTAGTAGCCAAAAAAGTGATCGACGATCATCGAACAAGAGGCCATTCAATGACCGTTGATCAGACCCAACTAAGAATTCGAAGGTCTTGTACATTATTGACTGCATGACACTGACTATTACTAACTGGAAAGCTATATTTGGTTTGTATTAACGCGTAATTTCATTTCAGATATTTAGTGGGGACACAGTTGGTCAACTATGAGAGGGTCGATCCCAGTGACTCCTAATACGTGGACCATCGGCTTTTAACAGAATCCCTCTACGGACTGCTTCTAAGTGGTCGCATCTGATGTATCATCTCGGTAGAGTGAAGAAGCATCTTATTTAAATTGTCTGTTTCTATGATGATTTCTCCACTCCCTCACCGACATCTCTAAACGACATAATCGTCTCGCTATTTCTTTGGGAGAATTGAAATCCGTTATTTCCTCGTAGTAGACTCTTGGCGGTCTTTTTATTGCAGCATGCCTTCCCTATTGAGGTCCTATGGGAGCTCGTTGCAGACTCCTTTGAAGGATAAAGTGAGCGTTCTAATTCTTATTTGAGATGGGTATCCACTCAGATTTCGAGAGAAAGCTGCGGGAAAATGATTTGAGGAGTAAGCAATTCAAATCACGTAGCATTAAAATCAGATTCATTTGTATAAGGGTTACGTTGTGCTTCTCTACTCAGCATTATTGTGGTATTCGATAATTCGTAGTCGCCGATTCTCTGCGAGCGGAATTTGACTCAATTTTTGTTCGCTCCTTGGTTAAAACTTGGTCTTTATTTTTTTCATATAAGGATTTATTCATGCAATGGAGTGGCGACTTTTTCAAATATTTAAAAGGTGGCAGTAATATGTTCCTCCAGTAAAAGCGGTAATGAAGAAGCTTTAATGAAATCTTTTTGGTCATTTCACCCAAAACCTGGAACATTTCCATTCCATTAAAGCATTGATGATGCGATGTTAATTATAAGCTTCACAGGGAATGGAAGGTGACTAAATCATTCGACAAGAGTGGTTTTGGATTATGGAAGGCTGCCTAAGATAACTCAGCTGTGAATAAAGGAGCAAAGCCCGCTTTCTTTGATGTTGGAGTGAGCCTTATCCGCTAGGCAACTCTGTCCACTTTTTTCGCGGTATCTGTTGTTTTGGGCGTTGCCGATAATGGCCTTAGAAAATCAGAAAAAAAAAACCGTTTCGTTCCTTAGTACTCAAGCAAAGCGCACCACTCCTCATCCTCCTATCCCCCTGGTTTTTGTCGGGAATTCTACCAAAAGCTTCATCCCACCCTCTTCTTTCTTCTAAATATTAATCGCTTTCGTGATTAGCTCCTTCCATCTATTTGAGGCGAATGGACGAGAGTGATTCGCAAATCGTTTTGTGTATATTTGGTCTCATGAAGAAGCTCTATTGTGATGAATAAACTTTTATGTTGCTCCAAAGAGGTGTCTTTCTGAATGTGATGCGATGTATCCGATCGCCTTCACGATGGTTTCTTTCGATATCGCTGATAGGTCGCATCGGGATTTCCGTCGAGTTTTGGCCATCTTTATATGCATAGTCGCCGTTTAGAAGGGCAATCACCTAAACGAAACGATAGCAAATGAGACATCTTTGTTGCCATCCACAATGCAAAAACATTAATTCGTATAGGTCAGGATGTATCGTCTATAGGTGAGGCAAATGGAAGGCGGAGCAGCTTGCACCTAACTGTAAATGGGAAGGGAGTTGAAGGAAAAGGAAAAAAAATCGAACTGCGAAAACCGCAGAGCTTTCAAAGAAAGGTTAGCGACATACTTCAGTGCCTGCGTCGACCAACTGTGGGCAAATTTTTGTATCGGTATGAAGTCGGTGTAGATCGTCAAAGCCATGCTGAAGAATGCGCGTCAATTCATAGGCTTGAGGTGGTGCAATGATTACATTGCCATTATATGCTTCTGCGAGGATTTCCGAAGGACGTACCCACCTCACCTCTTGGAATTCTTCGAAGGATACGTGTGTTTCAACGCAGCGATCGACATACATCACATAGAAATAGGTGTCGAAGCGTTTTGCATAGTCGAATGGAGTGAGCCAATTACTGAATGCTTTCAGCGAACAGACATCCAGAAGTAGGTCCTTCGGATTCGTGCTCATCACATCGAACAATGAGCGGTGACCTTTAGATATAGCTGAGTGCCACTCACGTACCATCTGATCTGAGGTCGCGTTTAGAAGACGCCTGGAATTGCATCGAAGTGCTTCATTCCATGACGTTAATAAAGTTGTTTGATTAGTTAAGGCAGCAAATAACACTGAGGCATCCAAATATCCAGAAGTAGGTCCTTAGATAATCGTGCTGAGCTGATACAGTCTGTTTTCTTTGCAACTAAACTCACTGGGATATCCGACCGCAGGTTTTAGAAGAAACCACGATATTTGCATATGATGTTGGCAACCGAAAAAATCACTTATGTTCGGCATACGAATGGTTTCTCAGCACATTTGCATAGATGCATTTAGTGTCGCAGGAAAATGCTGGTGGCGTTGTTGTTGTATAGATTATAATTGGCAACATAATAAAACAGCGTTGATCGAAACAAATGTTTGCGAAGATGGGATCGGAACACTGCTTACCCATAAATGCAACATTGCCCGAGGCAATTAAGAGCAGGTAAGCTAGTATGCTCGGGGTTTGTGCACTCTTGACGAAAGAAACTAAAGCGAGTTTTGGAGCTGAATATAGCTAGTTAGTTACTATTTGCTAATCTTCAATTTTAAGCAAGTGATGTACCTACCTTTGGTTGTGGCAATTCACAACGGGTAACAGTCCACATTCTTCAAAAAGTTCCCTCACCGCAGCGACTCGTCTCCCGAAATCAGCTGGTGATGAATAGGTTGCCAAGTTGGTTAATGTGATCGGTAGCTTATCGTCGTTTGATTCCACGTTCCCACCGGGGAAAACGTAAGCGTTCGGCATAAACGAGACACTACCCGAACGACGACCCATCAGGACGACGCCTTTACTCGCGTTCACTGTAGTACATATTTTCACATCTCAGAGCAATCTCATACTATGTCAAGGGAAAAGGAGACTAGGCGGGTCGCCGAATCAAGGTTTCTCGTTTAATGTGCCAAGATCGCAAGAGCTGAAGTGACGAAATCTGGATTTAAAAAATCTGGATTAGGCTTGCTTTCATACAACGATCTCTAATCCTGAATTATGATGGAAGCTGCCGAAACTAAATTAAGTCGAGTTCAAACCAACCACTCAGCAGAAGTGCTGATAGGCTCAATTAAATGCGAGAAACAGGTAGAAGAAGCTAAGAATGAGAAGGTATAATACGAACCGATTATTATGGAAGCAGACGTCTTGATGCTCATTCTGCATAAGTTGTGCTTCATGAATGATGACACTACAAAAGGCTGCATTTTAGAAGTGCAATTCCATTGAATTTCACTATGCGTGCAATCAGTTTCATGCTTCAGATTCTAGCTTGAAATATTATTGAAGAACAAGAGTGCATGAAACCGGTGGCGGAAGTGTCTGTCACTTTATGCGAATTGAATATAAAGGAAAAATAAAACATTCTCAACATACGGAATGAAACTCGGGGGTTATAGATTCCTTAAAACTTTTGAGGAGGTGTTTCGTTGACAAAGGGATTTCATGGATGCAAAGATTGTTTCTTTAGTAATATTTCGGTAGGTTATAACAACGGTATATAACACGCATATATAAACAACGCGCATATAAATGACGATATATGTATAATGCACATTTATGTACAACAATATATATAGGCATAAATATATTATGCATAATACGGTATACCTATGTACATGTATGTATCTGTCTCTTCTGTCGAATACAAGGAATATTTTTAAGCACCTTCAGTTGTCTCTAACTCTTTCTAAAAGTGATGAATCAACGTGAATTATGAAGTAGGAAGGACTCGTAAGTTGAAATTATCACGAAGACAGACAGACAGATACATACACAAACATACACCCAGACATGATGTTGTTATAAAAACGAAAGGAGTTCGAGAAGCAAATTACGGGGTATTTAGTGTGATCGTCTCCGACATTTTTTTTTATTTTGCGCTTGTTAAATTCCGGAAATACGACGAGCTTTTACCCCACCCAACACCGAGAAAAGGGTGGAATTTCCAAACGGCAAATTGAAAGCAATAAAATAGAGAAGTCAAAAGTCTGCAGGACTCTACATCGCATTTTCAAAGCCCATTGCGAACCTTGTGCTTTCTCACGCGTTATTGGCAGATGACGGTGCTCCATATGAAGTGTAGCTAACGGCAAATGACGCATACGAATGCTCCAATAATGCTCCGGCGGTTGGATTGGAATTTTTTTGGTTTTACCTTTCAGACAAAAATTTGCTCTTTGAAGAGCACTGTTATAGTGGAGATGAAGGATGTAGTAGGAGGGTGTTAGTTTTTGTTTGACGTCATTGAATTGCGCTTTCTTTAAATAATTCTACTCACATAAAACGCTGTTCATATATTCGTATGTGTTATGTAGAGAACTTGCGATTCAATAAAAAAATTTGCGATACCTTCAACACATTTGATGTTTGCATTCCCATATGTGAATTTTATTGCACAATTTTAGTCTATATGCTTGTTTCTCAGAAATTTTTTATTTTTTTGTCTATACGTTTATTTAGTTCTGTCTATATCGCGTAAGCATTTTGTCTTTGTTTAGCCAAAGTCCGATCTCAAATGGACGGCTCGGAGGGCTGGGGATAGGAGGAGGGTGGAGGGGGATCGAGTCGTTGCACTAGCGAAGACAGCGTGATGGGGTGATGGCCATTGCAGTCGGGAGCGGAGGGACGGAAGGAAAGAGGTTAGGAAAAGAGGGAGTTGTGACTATGTCTTGCTTGAGTAGGTGTTTTTGTGCTTTTTAGAAGTAATTGTAAGGGAATTTTATAGTATATATATATATATATATATATATATATATATATATATATATATATATATATATATATATATATATATATATATATATATATATATATATATATATATATATATATATATATATATATATATACGAATTTTTATAACTGAAACTGTTCAATAATCGAAAGTAAAAAACTCAATATTTGCGATTCATTAAAAACAGAGATGTGGACGTCGGTATAAGAAAAATCATGAATTTCGAGCCATTGGATATTATAACACTTGTTTTACTAGAATTCCAACTTACTAGCCTTTAAAGAAATGGAAAAACTCTTTAACAATGAAAAAAATTTTCCGATACAAACAAAAAATCTGTGGAAGCAATCATCGAAATAACGTGAAATTTTCACTTGAAATTCAACTTCGGAAACTTTAAAACATGAATTTATTCAAATTTTCGGCGAGAAGGAATTTGCATAACGATGGCAATAAAAATAATTGGCCTACCTTTACATATAGATTTGCTAACTGACTGGGGTGTTTTTTTTTTAACTTTTAAATAAGCCATATTTCGAAAAAAAAGAAGTCGAGTAGAAGCAGATTTAAGTATTTCGATATTAGTCGAATTGAATATTCAATGTCGCTTTCAAAAATCCAAAGAAAACTTTGGTTATGCAAGTAAATATTTTTCTTTATTTCTTCCTGTGTATTTTCAGTATATTTTTCGTTCAGTGAAAGAGAAAATCACGTATCGATATGCGGCATCTCCCAAAGAACTGAGTCGGATATGAATGCCAAAGATGTGAAGTCTCGTGGGGGGTCGTTGCCCACCTGCCTGCATAAATTCTGAACGTGTAGGGATTCTTTGAACTTCTCGTATACTCTGAATTCCGTATGGGAAAATTTTTCCCCTCACGGGAAAGGAGTCGTTCTCCCTCCCTTCCCCCTCCCCCACCAACTCAATGGCCTGATTACTTTTAATGCATTTTCGTGCAATGCCTCGGCGCAGAAGTATGAACAAAAGTTTTTTGTTATTTATGGAGATAACAATATAAATACGCATTATCATCTCCTGTTCTATCAGTTTCTCTCTTTCCCATTGTTCGCTTTTTTGGTAGTGTCGAGATTATTTCAAGTTACTAATAAAACTGTAATTTCAAATCGCTTACCGCAATATGGCTCGATAGTTCCACTGTAGCAATACTTCCTTCTGAAATTTTTTCATGGGGTTCATATAAGGCGAGAGCATAATATTTCAGCAGTGCACTAAAGTTTGAACATTATGAGTGTGGCACATATCATCAGTAAAGAGGTGACCTAACACGACGAAGTGCTTATAGCACCACCTATTATTACCTCAGGACAGCAGCATTTCCATGTAGCATTTGCAGCCATTGATAAACATATCGGTTGGCATTGTAACTTCCTCGTATTGGTGCATTTTTTTCACGGAAGTGATTCATCAAAACATTTTTTTCACTTTTTATAACAATAAAAAACGATTTTTAGTAGATGGAGATAGTTTGGTATCGTATATGTTGCATGCCGGAGCATGAAGCAAACATTTATAGTGAAAATATTCGTTATTGCTGAGGCTTTATACCTAAGTTCCTTTCATTCGTTGCTTGATAACGTCACGTTCCTGTATATCTGGCAGTCAAGGTGCAGTTGTTTTTGCAGAAGTTCATCTGCACCAACGAGTGCAGCTGTAAATAATGGACATCCGTGGGCAGCCGACCGCTACTATAAACGGGAAACTTCAACAGGTTTCTTTTAAGCTTAATTTTATGCTCACGATTCTTAATGCTGCTATTATTTTAGGCGGTTGTTTTTAATGCGTCTATATGCATTAAAAAATTCGACAGTTCCGAAAAGGAAAGACATTTGAAAAGGAACACTAAGGATTGAGCACAGATTATTTAGATTAGCTTGCCAACTTCGATCATTGCCACTTCCGAGGAGGGGGAAATCGTAATAGTCGAAGCTTATACACGATCTCGAGTTCGATTCGCAACTAGGCAAGGAGAGGGGATAAAGGATGGAAAGCGGGAGAAAAAATATTTTCCTTCGGTCACCCCCTCGCGCTTTGATCGTCAGCTAAGATTGCGACCGCTTAGGGATGGTTTGGGAAGAAGAGTTGGGATAGATGTCGAGCTGATTTGACGTTTTTGTACTGGTCGTCTGTTTGTGCTAGAGAACTACCGCAGATTCGTATGTACAAAAGCATGATGCTGACGGCTTGCCTTACGTATGTACATGTGCCTGAGGTGACTAAGCAGTTTTTTTGCAGGCAAGCACGAGTCTAGATCTATTAGGTCATGCACCTGTTTTGCATATCATAACATCTAATCTGCAAGAATCTCCTTCCCCTCTCCCTCTCCACACCCTCAATCACCTGGACTTGGCTCAGTTTTTTCGTTGAGGTGGCTAAGAATACTTAATTATATGGCGTCATCGGATTGACCTAGTTTATAGAGGTGGATGGATGAGAGGCGAACGAACACGAATCACATCTCCGTAACGAATGTACTCTGACATAACTTTATTGTCTCCTCATTCGTTACTAGTTGGCCGTTACGCAGTTTATTTTAAAATTTGATTTTAAATTCCGCTAATCTATAGGTTTCCTAACTTTTTGAAGAGGAAATGAAATGAAAGAGAGGAGATTTACGGACGTGGTCTGTCTTGGGATTTTCTACAATCGTTGCAAGGATGTCTTGCGATTTACAACGATACATCGAAAGCAGAAATATTATTTTCGAACATTTTCAGGTAGGCGATGTAATTGAAGGTAAATAATTTATAAGTTCCATCCGCCAGAATTTCTTGATAACGTTTATATATGAAAATGTTAAAAACAATGACATTCATTATAGGATGACGAATGGTTAAAATCATTGCAAGATAACGTCAATAAAAGCAGTTGTTTACGCAATCAGATTATTGCAATGTTGGATAGCTTTGAGGAAAGATTAACGCGACTCGATCAAACAGTTCTACGCCTACATGAACGAACTGCACTCTTACAAACTAAACAAGCAAGTAAGGCCCAATTTTTTTTTTGTTGATTTTATTTGAATGAACAATTCTATATGCGATTTGAATCGATTCTATTTTTTGATAATCAAAATTTCTATTGCGAATGCACTGCAATTAATAGAGTTTTGATTAAAATATTGCATATTTTAAGATATAGGAAAAGCATTGAAAACGATCGATGCGATGCAACAATTTTATGGTCGAGCTGCCGAATTGGAGAGTTCAATTCGTGAGGGGAATGTATCGGTCGATCGAGAGCAATTCTTACAGAGAATGGAACAAATGGCCGAAGCAATCTCGTTCTTCTCATCTCAACCCACATATCGCAATCAACTCGACAATATGGTTCGTCACTTCTTTTCTAAGCATTCAACGTTGAGTTTGTTGCTATCAGTTTCTTCATAGGCCAGTCGAGAAAATAAAATTTGGACATTCAATCAAGTTCTTTCTGGGCATTTAACAATCGAAAGCTTCAGTATTCGAAGGGGAAGCTACAATATCCACCTGCAGAATTTAAAGGCTTATCATCAAGGGAAAAGTCATTTACTTCCGGAGCCTCTTGGTCAGAATATTATAGCGATGGGGTTCCCATTGAATGGTGATATTTAACGAAGGTGCTTCCCCGGTTCCAGAAATGCGGATTTCTGCAGATAGATTTTCTTTCAATCTATCCACCAGTGATCCTCTCATCGGAGATACGGCATATCGCTAAGCGATATTTCACATAATCCTATTCATATACCCAATAATAAAGGGAATGTAAACGTGAATGGAGAGAGTAACAGGGAAACTGCAGTAATACACAAGTATTGTGCATTTAGAAGGACCATTTCCAAGGTGAGAAAGCGTTCGGTGACATATGATGTTTAGGAGGCATTGCGTATCCCATTGCAACATCCAACGAATAATGCGCATTTTTTTAGAACACACAGCTGGCACCAGGCGTTCCTTACAGTTATAAATAGAAGAGGACCAATGTATATTGTTTCTCACCACTGACTCCTATTTATGTACAGTCAGAATTAACACTATGACTAATGCAGTTTTAAACGAATTTGTGCTTTTACAAGGCGATATGTTATATGCTGCAAAGGAGGGAGTCTTACAGCTCGAAAATATTGAAATATTATGGAACATTGCTTTTCGCCCGAGATTAAGTGCGTTCGATATTGTGGCTGTTGGTTTAGAGTAACATCGAATTTTGTTTAAAAGTTTATGAAATGGTTGATTCAAAGGGTTTAAGCAGACGATGTGAGAACTATAGTATACGTTGAGCATCGCTTTATATTGTTGTTAAATTTGAACGTAGTTGCCTTACAAATGCCACATGATTTTGTAAAGCAAGATACTGCAGCATTCGTGACTAGTGGTGTAGGGTTGGTGACCTGTGTTGTCTAATCATCGTATTTGCTTGTTATTAGCGCAGTTTAGCGTGATATTTGATGGTTGTGATGATATGATAGATTGGTTCATTGCTGCAAAAAAACGACTGCAATCCCATAGCTGAAAGGTATGGAATTACATATTGCCATGATAGGACAATGATGTACGGGATAGAGACCTGTATTATAGAAGATACGTTTTGGGAAGATGCTTAATTGTAGATCTCTTATGAAGGGAATGTGAGGTGGCATGGAGTATTGCAGCAAAAATTATATGGGATGATATTATAATGTAATTTTTATTGTAATAATGTATCACAATAGTTTTCATTCCTGGTACCATATGCTACTGTATACTCTTTCATGTTTGAACCTATGTTTGGAAATGCTTTGAGAATGCCTTTCCCTTGTCACTTTTTGCTTTGTGTTGCTTCCTCTCCATTTGCACCTATATTCTTCTATATCTTTGAGTATTTGAATAGGACTATATAAAATAGACTTACTAACATATCGTATATCCAACGGTAGAGTCACCAGTTGGTGATTTTGCAGGGAATTTACTGGAAGAAGTCTGCATTTCTACAGCGGGAGAGCGGCGTTCATTGAATATCATTGTTGCATGCTTGTTCGGCTAAAATGTTCAAAAAATTTAAAATGGGAAGTCGAATGAATTTAAAAATTTTCCCCAGTCGATTCCAAGAGTAATCTGGGCGTCTGCTTTATATGATCCACGCTTCGTATGCATATTCCAGACACGGTATTTCTTGAGTTTAGAGGGATTTCAATGGCTAACTTTACTTTCTTTGTTGAACGTTCGTTCATACGATGGAATTATGTTGTTTTAAAGACTTTCACCTCATAGAGGTGCTTCTATAATTAATTGTGTGGTGATATGCTCTTGCAGAAATTGACATTTGAGTCGGGTTGTTGTGCACTCGAAAAGGAATTTCGTAATGTTGTACAAGCGGATTCGATGGTCGCAGATGCAGCTCTCATTATCGAAAGCCTCGATCAAGAGTTCGGTCAGCCTCTTCTGAAACAAGTTTGGCTTGATTCAATGTTTTTGTGCATTCCCTGCAATTTTTGCAAAATGCTACCCTGGTGGGGGGTCATTATATGCACACACTTATTAGATTTGTTGGGAAAGCGTTATCGGTTTAGAGGTATAAAATTGAGTACTGTTGTGGGCTTTCGATACTTATTTATCGTTGTGAATAGCAAACATCAATATACGTTTCTGGTTACTTTACTTTACCTCTTACATATTTCTATTCGAGGCTAGAAGATCAAACATATAAAAGGAGTCCTTTTAATCTGTGAATGTTATCTAACATGAATGGATGAGAGAATTGAACAGGATGTGAAAGGTCAGGTCGATGCGTGCAGTACTGTTTAAATATCATCATCTCTGGCTTTTTTGATCCGTAATTTGAAACTAACGGACAAGGGGAGCAGACCACTATATCTGTACGTGAACGGGTCTTCCCCGCAGTACATTTATTATAAATAAATTCCCAAAAGCTTGAATGCTTCCAATATCCTCAAAGGCTCTCCAACTGGTGTATCTTACGATGGATTCATTCAAGTTGAAGCATATTCTTAAATTTTGCTCATCAAGGCAGTAAATATTCATTGTGAGCCTGGTGGAATGTCCTTATTGCTCTCCTCTTGCTAGAGAGCTGTTATTGTCTCATGAAATGCTGTAAAAGGATTAAATATCAATTGTGTTGTAGAGTTTCATGCTGTTTTAGGCCAATATAGAGATTTGCTGTCTTATCGAGTACGTTCATATAGATCAAAGTTTCGATTTTGCATCTATAAAAGGCTTCTTCATAAGTGTCGTCGAGTTTCCTTAGCTTCATTACCATTTTCAATTTAGTCAGATTCGTTCCCGAACGGTTTGCCTACATAGTCGAGGAAACTGGGTGAGTGGAAGAAGTAGACCATGTGAAGGCTCAAGGAGGATTTGTCACGGAAGTTTTGAGATTGAAAGGAGAGCGGACAATACAAATAAATCGTTTGAATTTTGATTGTATGATGCGCTAACAGGAAAACAAAGAAATAATATCTGATGCGCATAACCCTGCATTTATTCTCTAATTAGCTGACCATATAGAAGCCATCTTATCGTCGAGTCTTTCAGGTAAACGTGAGGGTACCTCAGCCTTCACGTTTGCCTAGGATCGTATCGATCACTGTGAACGCTTTTGTTTTACGTTCACAATCCTCTATTGACATGCCATTATGGTTCTCATCATCGCAGCGTATGTTATTTAAGTTGAAATATTTTTGTAGAGGTGATTCCGGCTCGATTACAAGAAATTTCAACGTTACGTGATGTACAACGTATATCTCAATTAGCACGTTGGTTACTTTCACGTAATCCAAATGGGTCGATTATACAAAGCTATTCGAGTGTTCGTGCGGATAATATGCTACGTACATTGGCTGCCATTTACCAACATGAAAGTGCATCACGGGCAAAACTCTCGATCACAACACCACCTACACAGAAAACCTCCATCTCACTGAAACAGTCAGTCCTCTTTTTTTTAAATTTATTGCGTTCAACGTTGTTCTTCAGTCAGTAGGGTAAGAAGCAGCCTTAGTAGAAGGGTGGGGTTTAGTTAAACTTAATTTCACCCAGACATTGGGAAGATTGGAAGAAGAGGAAGGGGTGGGGAAGAGTTACCCTGTGAACGTTTGTCGTTGCATAGTTTTTGTTAGAGTTAGAAATTCGTCGCGAATATATTAATTTTGCCTCTATCTGTGTTGTTGAAATTGCATCGTAGCGACTGATTCATACAAGAGGAAGCAGTGTTCCTAATTTATTGAAAACCTCTTCTGCAGTGTTCTCCCATCATTGTTATTGTTAGCATTTATGTTTTTAGGGCACTGAAGAAGGCAACTGGACGGTCATCAGAAAGATTCGGTACGTAGAATTTCAGAGAATTTGAAATGGTTGATGTGCTACTTGTTTGCGGATGAGTTTCCTCTTAGTTTTTAAATTCGTCGTCGAGAGTTTCCTTTAGTTGTGATATTTAAATTTTTTTTAATGGACGAAAGTATTTTCTTTTATTTGCTATTTTTCCATTTGTCTGAAAATCCCTTATTCGTTGAAATCTTTCATTTTTGTGAAGGTTTAATTTTAGGATCGCTGCTCGATAAGCTCCAAGAGAGAGAAGGCGATGCAGGAAAGGGATTAGGGTTAGTGGAGAATCTCGCGAGCACTCTTAAACTGTTCTGCTAATGTCATATTTATTTTCTGGCGAATCGAATCATGTTTTTTCACATTACAGGAAACGTTCGTGATTGGCGAGCTTCAGATGAAGCCGTTTATGCGATTCTCCTTTCTTTTGGTGCTCTTCTTGCGTTAATTCAGGTTCTTTAAGCTTTCTCCTTCGTTGTATTGACTTAGTATATGGGCTTTAACAGAAGATGGGATTAGGGGGGGGGGATAATGTTTTACTATAGGTGAGGGCCACATCTGCTGTAGAGCGTCGAATTTGCTTTATTTATCTGAAATAACATAGAAATAAATACACTGCAGATGTTTATATTAATTATAATCAAATTTCCAGAAAATGTAGTTTATTTATTTGAAGGCTATACCCTTTCTTCTTTCCTTTTTGAGATAAATTTCCCCGATAGAAATTTTTGTATAAATTTTCAACGAATTTTATATCATTAGATATGGCTAATTTTCGAATTATCATACTACGCAGCATACCAGATTTTCATCTCAAAGGTGTTCATCGCAAACGCATATCTAAGCATGATACGTGAGCAACATTCCTCCCATCACTGAATTAGCTGAAGGAGATCAATTCAAAATGTTCATATATTGGAGGTATAATTTAGATCGAAACCGATGTAATGAGCAAAACAGTGGGCGATGTGAGCGCAGAGGCGAGAATACAACGGGAAATGTTCGCACGTCCACTAGAGAGCGTCGTTGAACGTGCAACGCGATTGTTGAATGGTGTTGATTGCTCGTTGGTGCCATTGTTACCTCTTTTAAAGCATACCCATCGTCATTACAATCAATTGCTTTCACTTTCCACGGTTTGCTTTTTTGTGGTTTTATTTTTCATGACGAAAGGTGATTCGTCGGCTATATAAATATTAAAAATCCATCTTATCGGCTTTCTTATATCCGCACAAATTTTTTTTCCGATTAGTGCAGTGGAATTACTCTCATAGTGCAATTAACTACTCATTGAACGAAGTAGAGAGAGGACCTCCATTAAAAACCAATTAACCTAACTTTGTTTTTGTTACATGGCCCCTTTGTTTTCAGCATTTTTGTTACATGGCCGCTATCATGGTGTATGGGATCAATGAACTCATCGTTTGCATCATTCTTTTAACGCGCTTTCATTTGATCACTAAATGTGTAAATTTGTTATGAGCAACTGTACACTAGAATCTTCGCAAATGGGCACTGCCTGGTTTCGTATCGGCCAGACATAGCCGCATATGTTGCGTCGCTTCCAAAATCTGTGGAGTTCGAAGCATCAAACATAGCTCCTCCCACCCCCACCCCCCAACCTGTTCCATTTTTTGTGCCGTTGTTTTTTCTTCAGCTATCGTTTTTCTACTGCTGCTTTTTTCAGCAGTCCGTGCATAGAATTGCTAAGATTTTTGTGCTAAAAAAATTCGTTCAAAAACTGATAAAGTGAAATGAATGACCTTACAGCATAAAATCGAGTCTTTCATAGTCAAACGGTGATGGAAAAGGTCATGGGTTTGTGGGATAAGATATTGACAAGGATTCTCAATTTTAGACCCTAAATTGCCCCAAAAATAGACCGAAGGTGTGATACTATTCGTGAACGAATGGAGTTTTATATTGTTGAAGGACCGTTGCAGCAATTATCAGGTTGTGTTATTGCATTATCCCACATTTAGAGTTGCATGGACGATGCATATTGATGTTTGCAAATAAAAAAGCTTGATTATAGAATGCTGTTCGGGATATTCCATATGAGGAGTTCGTAAGAAAACTGCAAGCGAGAGGTTCAAGTCTTTTAGATGAATTCCTTGAACGTCTCACAAATGATAACAGCAAGTTTGTGCCCGATGATGGCAACGTTCATCAGGTCACTTCGAACGTACGTTTATTTTTATTCTTATGTATTATTTGATATTATGAGCAATGATGTTTTATATTTGCAATAAAAGCAGCTGTATTCATTGGCTATGTTATGTTCATTGTGGTTCTTTGCAATGTTTTATGTGCACTCAAGGCGTAAACAACAACGATGAAAGAGGCAACGAAACAACGTTGCTATCGTGAGATGGAAATAAAGGGAAAATGGTGATTTCACTTCGTGAAATTACTTGCTATGAAGTTTTACTGCTAAATTATTTCAACGGAAAACCTCATGCTAAAATATCTCAAAAAAATTCCGGTTGTCGGGATTGAGAGCAGTGTTTCAAGTGTTTCATTGTTGTTACCATCTTCAACCAAATAGACCAAAATAAATGCAAACTGCAGTTCTAAACCGTGACGGATGTAACAATTTTTCTTCACAGACTACTTGTGAAATGCCTTTGAACGATTCCTTCTCTTAGATGATGTCGAAATGTAGCTTTCGTTTTTAATATAATCGTTTCTCGTACACACTTTCAAAAGGATTCACTCATATTTCGTATTAATGGGGAGGGGGGCATTTTCATTTATATGTTGTGCGGAAAAATTCAGACAGTAAAAAATGTTTTTGTTCATAAGTCGTGAGCCAAATGAAGCCATTTCATTGTGCGCCTAGAGCTAAGCTGCTTTCAGACTCTGAATTTCCTTGGCAGCCTAATGGAATACCGACAAACGGTGACGCAGGTACTCACTACTTGCTCGCCTGGTAGCAATCCATCATATCTTCTTCCGAGACTTTTCGGCACGTTTTCAAACTCTTTGTATCCAGGGCTCATTATATGGGCGTCATGTCCCTATGCGTACGTGTACATTTATATCTATCACTGCAGCAATTGCTATTCAGAAACCGTTAAGCATACCTTAGAAATTTATAGGTATTGTGAGCTTCATCCATGCCACGCGACCTTCCATGCTGGTCTTTCAACTTCAGATCGCAGCCAGTTGCAGACACTTTAAATATGCCTATAATTTTGCTCCAATTGGCTTTCATTTCATAATCGATCGCATCGGGAAAAACGAATTCAAAGAAGTTATAGCTGCCCTCAAATCGTTTGATGCATGATTTATAATTTAATGGTTGTTTATGGAACTGCTCACTCAGGGGAATGTAAAAAGCACATATTGTGCCAGCTGGTTTGGAATGCTTTTCCATATGTTTCGCACCTAGGTGTCACATTGCGCGAAGCTGAAAGTAAAGGTGGCGAAGCACATGCGGTGATATTCAATTTATTGACAAATACCTAATTCAACTTTTCGACAAGTTGTCTTTCAAAATCTGTGGAAATTCAGATCCGCCGACGCTTTATTCTAATCTTTGCAATGTGGATGTGATTCATTATCGTTTAGCGTTTCGACTTCTTTTCAATGATAGATATGATGATTTATTCAAGTGTACCAATTGCTGTAAGATATAAATAATCGATGAATATGTATCGTTTAGCGAGGATCCTCTCAGCATTGGGATTGAATCTGAAGAATAAAGCGGAGAATTATAACGATGAAACGTTGGCAGCGATCTTCCTACTCAACAATAACAATTACATTCATAACACTCTACAGAACGATGGTATGTTTGCGATTGTATGCGAACACAACTCCGAAGTGCGATCTTTCTATAAATCCGAGATCACACAATTCACCAACAAATACCTTCAGAGGTATGCTTCTTTGGTTTGCTTTTATGTATGTGACTTCAAAAGAGTTTGTTAGCTGATAAATGAAACATTCTTGGGGTTGGGGGACTCACTTTTCTTTGTTTATCTCGTTTACATCTGCGTAAAGACCACGGTTGCGGTATAAATCATTCATCGGTAATATTTGTACCACCTTCGGCTCTCCACCTGTATAATCTATGCTGTTTGTATAAGACTTGGTTTCCCAGGCCTTTGTACTGGCGAAAAGGAATAAAAAAGAGAAGCCTAGATAAAAGCATTTTTGAATATTCCAATGCAAATGGCACTAAAAGCATCCATACTTGTACTGAAAGCAAAAACATTTGCGAAATTTCTTTGCCATCGCTTAGAATCACCTATGAACTCTTTGTTATCTCCCACAGAGAAATTTTTGCATTCTTTGGAGATTCTCAAGTGTTAGAGATTTCAGGTAAATTTCAGGTAGAAATTGCTCCGACGAATAGTTTAATGATACTTTTTCCTGCAAAAACGCAAATCTGTTCGGTTGGCGACACAGGTGGAAAAGTTTTAAGGCAAAGCAAGCCACCAATTCTGAAGTGAAGCCTAGCAGAGAGAGAAAACGTTGGTGAAGCATTTCGACCAGTTGATACTGCTCAAAATTATCGGTTCTTATGCGTTTTCACTAGCCAATGGAGAGCTTTTAGGGCATTAATGAGTCCGCTATCAACTGAGACGTTAACTAACCGTCTTTAATAGTTCGATTGTCGCAGAATCGTTGTTTATAGCTGTTTTGATTATCAGAGGCTTGCTGAGCCGCTTCAAATGATCGACCGTCTTCAGTAACCAAAGGCTAACGATAAGTGATTTGTGATCGCTTGCGATTTTTAGTGGTAAACCACTAGTGATTTAGCCAAAAAGTTTCACATTTTTCTTTTGGTGCCCGCTAAAGGTTGAACGAAACTTGGGTAGGATGCGCATGACATAGTCATACGATATCAGGATACCTAAATGACATTTATCTTTTGATCACAGCTGGAATCGCGTACTTTCAACCATCTCGCAAAATGCGGTAGCATTCGACGACAAACAAGCGCTAAGATCGGCATTGTTGGTAGGTTGTTTTCTATGTATTTTTGTTTGATTAAAGTAAGTTCTTCATTACGGTTCCACACTTTTCTCTGTTTATGTCTGTCTTTCTGCAACGTCTGTCGCAAGAACTCCATCAGGGACAAAGATGTGGAAATTCATGATGCACTCACTTCCCGGAAAGTCTGTGCCATATTTAACGTTACCGATAGGTTAAGTGGTAAAGTAAATAGAGTTTAATGATGAAGTCATTTGTTAAAGAATATAGAAGTTCGTCGCTATCAAAGTTCACTCCAATAGCCAAATTTGAAGTGTTGAGTCGATACTGCTGGTGAGTAGGGGTCAAGTAGTACATTTCTAAAAGTTTAGAACAATTTTTTTTGTGGATTTACGCATAAGGAAAATACAATTACTGTTTATATTATGAGCCACAATACGACTTCAGCCTTCTCTCTCTCTCTTTCTCTCTCTCTCTTTCTCTCTCTCTCTCTTTCTCTCTGTCTCTTTCTCTCTCTCTCTCTTTCTCTCTCTCTCGTGTAACATAATAAGTGTAGATCTTTGATCGGCACAGGTTAATGCTCTCTGAGAATAATTGAGAATGAGCCGAATAATCGATTCCATCAAGACTTCCTCATGTGATCTGCATTTGCTCTATGACCCTTTTCGATTCATCTTTTACTTTTCCCTTCGATTATAAATTTCAGCCATGTCGTACGAAGGACAGATGAAGCTTGACTTTATCCTGAAGTACAGCTACAAATATCCTGGATTAGGCACGTAATAAGTCTGAGTGGATCGAATCTATCCGATTGGGATGGGATGGCTACCTGGAAGAAGAGTTATTGCTAACTTTTAGCGCGTTACTTCGATAGCACTTTTTCTGAGTTCGATTGAGATTGAAGGAGTTTCGAATGTTCAAGAACATCCCTTAGAGGGTCCCTAGAGAGGCAATTGGGTGCAGCTTTTTTTATTAATTTGCATGCTACAGGCATTCAATGTGGAGTTCGATAAGTTATTAAGTGTACAACGCAATTATTGCCTTGCCGATGTGAAGTTATCTCGTGAAATACGCGAACGTATTAAAAAGGCAGTTTGCGAGTCGTACGCCGATTTTTATGCGAGGTTTTTATTTTCTGTCTTTGTAATTTACTGTTTGCTCTCATTCAGGTCTAAAGCCAAGGTTTCGATCAAGAAATGAAGAGGGAACAATATTATTGCAGAATCATAATTGTTTGAGTATCAACAAAAGTGTGGATGTCTTTGTAGAATGTTTAATATTTCATTCACTACCCTGTGGATTTAGAAAATCTAACGAATATTATCCGTTGTGCTATTTTTGCGGGAGCGGGAGGGGAGAATTACCCTGAATGTCAGTTCCTTAGCTGAAAAGTAATGTGTATTAGTCTAAGCTCATTTAACAGTTCCCCAGTGAGGAATTGAAAAATTCGTGTGTTGCGACTTCTTCCGCTTCTTCTAATGAGCCTTTCCTAAGTGGTGCAAGTGCGGGGAGAGGGGGAGGGGGCAATTTACCAGATGATACAGGTGGGATGTTATTGCAAGCATCCCTGTGTCCGTGAGGATAAAACAATTGGAGATGATGCTAGAAAAGTGGTTGTCACAATTCGCCTTTGCATTTCCGATAATTAAACCATCTTGCCTTATAGCTTGCATAAAATAATAAAACATTCACAATAATGCTTGTATATTTATTAGATTACGCGCTGGTAAAAATCTTCTATATACCAGAGTGAATTATTGGCTATGTTTGCAAATTTCGAGTCATTTTTAATTGCCATCGATAAGACTCATCTAGGTGGACTTCATTGGAGTTCATTTACGTCATGCCGGCAGAGGTATCATAGTTTTGGGTTATAGTTGATTTTATGCAACTCTATAACCTAGTAGCAATAAAATATTGTGAGAGACTGTGATAAAGCTTAAAAACTTAGAGTCAGATGCATTTTGCTGACAGCCGTGATTCGTTTCCAACGACGGAAACACTAGACGAAGTATATTGCACTGTAAACCAGTGAGACTATTGTAAACGAATTTTATTGGTTACTGTTTTAAATTTGTACAGATTGAATGTCGAAAGTAATGGATCAGCTTGAAAGTTGGTAAGGTCGCCTTATGATGACCATATACGCCAAAATGCTAATCGCAGTGATTTGTAAGTTGATGTTAATGAGCGCGCAAACACACAGACACATTGCCGTTCAATTGCGCTTTACAGATGTGGACGCATTAAAGCGCATAAAAAGGACGTTTATTTGTATGATAGTTTCTATATCGATAGGAGTAGTCGCTTTTTATGGGTAAGCGGGTCGATAAGGAAGTGGATTTTTGATGTTGATATGGGAGTTCCAGGATGTTGTTCCTTACTCGAATGACTTGGTGGTTAGGATTGCCGTTTCTTGCAGTCCTTAAAAATTTATTGCATCTGGGGTATGACTCAATGTAGCATTTTCAGGATCAATCGTTCGCCGCATTCGAAGAGTTTCGAAAAACATCTAAAATATACACCCGAATCTCTAGAAGTGGTGATCGATCGTCTTTTCGATATCACCGCATAATAGTTGCCTGAACAGAAGGCCTCTGATAGACGACCACTTTCTTGCGATCTGTAAATATGCGATCTTGCGATCTTGAATTAAGATCATGGATAGAAGACTTGCTTATGAGAGTTCGGGGAAACTAGAAAAGGTGCATCCTCCTATCTCTCATAATTTTATTTACTTGAATGGTGCCAAAAGGCGTCATCAGCGTTCGCAAGTTTTTTACTGCACTTTGAAGAGCCCAAGTGTTACGATCATGATTCAAACTTGCCTCGTTGATATTATCCACTTGATCTCAGATCTTACATTAACTCATCGGATACAAAGGTTACCAATTGGGTGGATGATTTGTTGCATCGGCACTTTTTATTAGTAATGAAAATTGTGCAGTCAACAAGTCGACAATTCTCCACTTACTATAAACAGTAAGTAAAATATTTTTATTCAAATATGATCGAATTATTTCTTTTATTTTTATTAATTCTGAAATCAACAATTGGAAACATTTCTTTTGCGGTTGATGATGAAAGACTTAATGTTATATGATGAAACGCACAGGATCACTCAAGAATGGATGTTACATTTGATCACGAATCACCTCATGTAGTTAGAGAAAATGGGCACTTCGAATATAAGGACCTTTCGAGAATTAAGATGAATAGTAGACCCGTATCTTCCGTCCAAAAAAGTATGATGTATATGATGTTCGAATTTTTTTAAGTAGAATCGATATCGATATTAATACTATGATACAATCAGCTGCAAATTTTTCTGTTAGAGTGAGCAGAGATTGTTATTGAGAAAGCGATGTTATAACATGGAATAGGATATGCACAAATGTCGATTTTGATGAAAATTGCTTGATTTCTTATTATAGATGATATTTGATATGCTGTGAATGATAATAATATAATCATAGATGGAATCGATATAATGCCTTATGAAAGTATATCATAGATGACGGTGGATCGGGTTTTAACCTTCGTTAACGCTGAACTCGGGAGGCGTTAAGGTGTGAAGGATTTTTTCACAATCTCGATTTATGCGTATATGCTCAGTACGGACGTATCTAAAAATTTATGAAGAATAAAAAGGAATGCTATTCACATTAAGCTTCACGCTTCAGAAAGAAATCAAATCGAACAGGGAAGGAGGATTCTCAAAATCATTGTAATTTCGATTTTATGGGTCGGAACATCCTTCTTAACGTCTTTCGAGTTTGGTATCAGTGGAGGTGAAAACCTTATTCCGCAGTCATCATCTGAACTATGATTATATGCCTTCGAGACCCAAGGGATCCTCAGTCATACTAGGGCATAATGGAGGAAGTAGGGAGGAGGGGATTTTATGCACCCCAGTAGACGCTTTCTTTTATTCGTCATTCTCTCATCGGTGCGCAAGGTGATCTCGTCGGTGGTCATTCCCCATTCGTTCTGTGTTTTTAGTAATCGCTCATAGTAGGTGTACACTGAAAGAGTTTAGCAAGCTTAGAAGGCAGAACTTGGGCGTGTTTCGAACCTAAGTTATTTTACGTTTACATATTCACGACTATATACCTGTTTATTTCTCGAGGTGCTATTTTCCGTCATAATCGTGCCGAATAGTTGTTATACGTAGTGCGTTCATTGAGAGCGATTACGCACCCCATGTATAACGATGTATCCATAGCTCGCTTTATGAAAGCTCGTTTTTGCACGCTTCTGTGGATTCTTTCAGCATAATAGTGGTCATTTGCTGTTATTGCCGTATTTATAGATAATATTCTCACTGGACAAATTTTTATTGAAATTCTTAGAATTTTATGGGAAATCAAGATTTCGCAAAGTCAACAAATAAGTTTGTTTTATTTTGGCTGAAACGGGAGATTATTTTCCTATCATAAAATTGTTCTGTGATTTTTTGTGGAAGGTAATTCTCTTACAAAGAGCAATTAAGGTTTGAGTTTTTAAGATTGCTAGAAATTGTTTGATTTAAGTGATTCGCAGCCGATGACAGTTGGTGGTCTTCCGATTTGAATGTGAATTCCTGCAGAAGTTCGCGTTTTGAAGTTTTTTTTTCCTTTGAAATTCTTCAAATCTCTAATTTTCCCTTGCAATAAAGGTCGTATGGATGAGGGGAGAGGAAAGAGGAGGATACCCACGTGTGATCCCTACACTTGATACAACGGTAGTCCGTTGACCTCCACCGGTTTCACTTGATCGAAATGGGCATAGGCTTATCCGACCTTGGACAAAAGGCCACTCTTTGATCTAGGCTGGTTGCTTTAGCGAAAATTTTGTTTTCATATGCTACCAGAGAGCGAAAGGGTTTGCATTTCCGAACCCCTATGGGCCCATTAAATCCTATCATAGTCGGATTTGCCTGGTTCCTCCTGCTGTCCTGTGTTTCTCTGCTTTGATCGCCTTTCTGGAGCAAGGCAATATGCCACTTGCTAAATCAAGTTGTATTTATACCAGGAAAGCTTTCACTTTTTTCTGCATTTGCGACCTTTTCATTTTTATTGTTACCATATGAACTTTTCTATGTTCGATCCTCATGAAACGCTTTGAAATCACCACTTTATGGTCATGACAGGGAGACTGCGCCACTCCGTTGTTAATGAAGAAGCATTGGGCCAACAGATCGGTTCTGCCCCACAATCCCATATTGGCCGTTTTTTTTTTTTCATTGGGATGGATGAAGCGTCTCGTAAATCCTCCAATGCAGTTCTTGTTTTGGCCAAGCGACAGTGGCTGCGATCTCTGTTATGTAGATTGAATGACGTTATGTTTGCATAATTGCTGCAGGCCGTATTACTTACACTTATGTTATGTACTTAATTGTGTCTTTGTGTGCTTTCCTGCTCGATCTTGATTCTTCCTCTACTTCAATGCTTCAGTAAAGTGCTTGATCTGATATCGCCCTCCGATGTGCTTGGTTCGCATCGAATGCTGATCCTAGAGGCATCAGTTGAATGTTGTCAATGACGACAAATATTAATTGGGTTCGTTCTTTTTGAACTTTTCAGCCACCTTCGAAAACTGCCTGATGGAGGAGTAGGCGTCTGACAGCTCTGACAGCACTCTTGTGAGAGAAGGATTGAGACAAATATGCTTTCATTCTTCAGAACGAGTTGAGCAAGGTTGTAGTTGAGAACGGTTGCAACGCAACCAAGTCTGGTTGGCGAATCGATAAAACTGGTCTAACAAAAGGCAGCAGCTTAATCCACACGCCGAGAGCGTTTCATATTCATAGCTCTGCGGCAAAGGAGTCTAAAACATAGCTTGACCTTGCGGTCAAGATACAGCGTTTGTGACCAAAAAGGATAGGATACGGCGCAGCTATTGCAAGTTGAAAGGATGCGATCCGAATAGGGGCCTTGATTTCTTGCTCACTGCGCACTGATTTCAAAGTATGAGGGAGTAATTTCAGTGCGACACGATGGGGATAGTGCTTCTGAAAGAATTTTGAGTGATTTAAAATTTCGGGACTATATCGCTAAACATAATGCCCCTTAAGCAGCACTCTTTCACTGGTGCACAATTCAAGAAGGCGATGTCGTTGCGCTGGCTCTTGCTCATTTGCTGGTCTTCAGAATCATTCACAGGTTGCATGACAGCATGGGATACAGGTAAGCCTGCTGAATTTTGCAGTAATGAAAGTTTTTCTCGTTGCTTGTGAGATTGGATGGGATAACCTGTCGGGGAGTTGCTGTTAAGGTATCGACTAGCATACGGGATAGCAATCTACCGCATCTGTTGCCTTTCTTCTCTACGCTTTCTTAGGCATCAATATAAGCCAGCTAGTATCTATACAGGCGTGTTTGTAAACTGAATATGTAAACGGTGGATACAGCCCAATAACAGGCAACGGCGACAGTAAAACTCCAAGAGGGAGGCGGTCATTTCCCCACCTCCGATCAAGGAAGCCTTCCCGCACATTCTTAGGCGATGGATCCCTTAAATTTCTCGTTTTGTCGGTCTTGAAAAACATCTGTTACCACAGATGTTATCACTTGGCAGTGGGTCAGTAAAAAGGCGCATAGAAAAGACCAGTATTTCCAGATTGTTTAAATGCGATATTCGTTAGGCTTACTTTGTAAATTTAAGAAAAACGATAGATGAAATATGCATTTTTCTCGCATACTACGGATTTATGAATGAAAGCGAGGTGCGTACCCGTTCTGGCTGTCCAGCTTGAGACGACAGACGGTAGACGATGCAGTTGTTAAGAAAAAACAACTTGAAGCTAAAGCCCTAAAGCTAAAGTTAAAGTTCATTTTTTCGGAAAAGAGAAAAGAAAAAAAAACAAAAATAAAACAAAACTAGCATGGATTTATAAAAGGATGTATTATTTTTATTATAGTTCAGTGGAAAATGAGGTGTTGATTCATTTCCAATAAAACTTTAACGAACTCAACATTGATATTACTCGTAATTCTATGACGATCACTCAAAAATTTCTGCTATTCGAAATGAACACCTATAAACGATTATCGCATAATTTATTGTTGATTAAACTATGCTATAATTGAGGTGTTCTAGAGGTGTCTTTGAGAGTGAGTTTAAATAAGAGGTGAATAATGGAAGGGTTCATTTTAATTTATAGTCTTTTTCAATTCCATATCAACATCATAAAATAACACATCTTATGTGCACAAGAAACAAACGAATACAGAAACTTTTGCAAAAGGGAAATAAATTCCTCTGTGAAGGGTTAATATTTAGAAAGCGGAATTGATCATCACATCAATAACAATGTCATTTTTCTTTGCTTATATCATTTGGTTTCTTCTATATGTTTTTAATGCTCCTCTCATCATGAAATTTGACTGCATGAATCTTTTCTTTCATTCTATACTTTATTACGTTCTCTCTGAAATGGTTAAAGAAGGAGATTAAGGCGAATGAAAACATCCTGCTCAACTTTTATTTGGTGAAGTTTTCACTTTTTAAATTCTAGAAACGAAACTTTTCGATAAGATAAAAATTTTCATGATTGGTTATGTCATCGAAATAATTGAACATTTTGCATGTAATCTTTTGGCATTTATAAATTCATCGTTTAATGAATATTACATAAAGTACCACTCAATAATCACGTTACAATGATAAGAGGATTTATTTTTGCTGTTTTCATTGTTAAAATGCGGTTAGATGATCTACTGCATCCTTCAATAAAGATCATATTTCTGATGTTGCTTATCGACGAGAATATCGGTGGGATATTATTTTTTATTATATTATTTTTAGTATTCGCATGCTTTCTCAATTCCTCTCATAGTTTATCCTCCATTATTCGACTCGACTCCATTCTGTTAGCTTCAGCCTATAGTGATGATAAAATAGTGTTAATGCAAAAACAGCCCACACAATCTAAGTGAATATTACACAAAAACAACAATTCTTGAAGGATGTTTATGTGTAGCTTCATATCCTTTCTAGAGGATATTCTAAACGAAAGCACATTTGAAGAGGGTTATATTCGAGAGGGAATATTATTTATTAGCTTCTTCACAAATAAGATGGAGTGCAGTCATAAAGTCCTACTTGTGCTGATTTGTTCGAGAATTTATGGAAGTTTGCTGTTATGCATACGTCACTGCATTTATATACGTTTCCTATCTGCTCTTATATAAGCACTAAGCTAGAGCAGGTCTTTTATTTACAAATAAAAAAAGCTCACTCCATATATATGAAGTGGATGACAGCAATTGAAACAGCACATGTACAGATTTGAGAAGAGCACATAAGTGTGAGGCACATACACAATATATAAACTGCCAAACCATCGAAAGCATTCTATATTATGCACCTAACAGTATAGTCATATAGGTTTTTATAGGTGTTATAGATGTTATATGAGATTTTAGCTGATAAAATCCACTGCTTTTTGTGTACTACTATTTCACTCAATCAGAGGCTTTTCTGAAATGAGTTCATTGTGATCCCGATTGGCATTAATTTCAATAATCATTAATGATCTCAATTCGCTCTCAGCATTTCCAACGCATGAACGATTCGAGCGAGAGCTTCGATCATTGGACATAGCACCTATACGGCAGCGGAAATTCGTCAACGCAGCAGCCTCGAAGATGTAAATGCCCATCGTCTAATTTACTAAACTGCTTAACTCCTTTGTGCTCATTTGGCTGATTAATTGCTGCAAAAAAGCTTACATCATTTTTATAGAAATTGTTCTCTTTTTGGCTCGAGGTTTAGTGTCTTTAGTTTCACTCATAACGAAATCCTGTTTTTATTAAGAAAGGCTTTGTATTCCGGCTCGATACGATGAGCTTGATTTCCTGACATGTAAAGGTAATGAATAAGCTGAGATTAGAACGTTTTACATGGAACGCTTCTCCATAGCCCATGTCGAAACATGTACATCTACGCACTTACGCCTTCAACGTTTCCATGAAGCTGAGAGGAAATAAGGGCCCTGACAAGAGGTGGTTTTATTGTGCTTGAATATATTACTGTGATTACTATCCCACCTTGCTTCTCATAAAAACTCTTCGATCTCAGCTCTTCACCATGCCCATACTCACATATAACTTTCCGAAGTTGAATCGTTAAAGATACAGCTAGCTGTAAGTGTACCATGAAAATTGTATGCTTAAACACAATTCCCGTGCATAGTTCATTCAACAATAGTTATATGAGCTCATTTTAGCGCAACAAATGAAAATAAAAAAGAATAGTGTAACGCTTATTTGCAGCCTTTACTAAACATTTCATCTCTGAAATTAAATTTGGCGTATTAAATATAAGCGACCTGAATCTTGCAAATTTTCCATACCAGTCGCTGACTTCAAGCATTGATAGCCAAGTTTTATAGATTTAAATTGAAAAAAGTGAGGAAATTTTAGCCGTTTCACTATAGCACATCAAATTCTTAGATGAAAATGAAATCTATTCGATCTATCACATAATAAACGTTGCCTTATTATTCTCAAGAGTGATAATAATAAAAAGATGATAGCAATCAACGAGGCTTTGACGGATATTGAGATGTGAAAATAGCTTAGATAAACAATTTAATAATTGTATTCTTCTGAAGTACACACTTTTAACTGCGCATAAATAATTTGTTTGTAGCTGTGCTTGCCTGATTGTTAGGTTAACGTTTTTACAATCGCAAAACTCACATTTTTGTATTTGTTTTTTCAGATATGAATTCACAGTGGGAAGAAATTTGCGACATGCAATTATTACGAGAGATATATATGGTTCAAAGCAGATCGATAGGACGTCTATCAAAAACAAAAACAAAAACAAACAATTTTCCGAAAATGTTGATGAAAAGACAGCGAGGAAACAAAGAACCTTCGTAGAATCGCTTGAAGGAAAAGGAGTGACGAATATCCATAAGGAACAATTCGATGGTATCGCCACCCCTATGCCTATCAAACCAGTATATAAGAGAGAAGGTTTTTTTGGTTAGTATTCAATCGGCTACTTCTTAACTTAACCAAATTAGCAAATTTTCATGCTCAAGTTTGGTACGATGCTTACAAAACCTTTATACTAGCTGGCTGTTGGTGTTCTAATGCCTTCTGGGAGCAGTCAAGCACGTTAAGGAATACGGTTATCTCGAATACAATTCATTTGCCTATAATGTAACCTTAGACTGGTAAATTCAGTGGCTGTGGTTGACTAGATAACAATCCCAGGAACTTTGGAAATGTCTGTAAAGGTGATTACATTTATTTTTGATGCCCAAAGATTTCTAAGCACCAAAAATTAGATCGTTAAATTTAAGATGCGATCATATTTCAGTTCTCGTGGGTATTATCGGTGGATATTGGCTGATAACGGTGATCCTAACGATTGTGCTTTACTTCATGTTTATATATCAATCGGAAAGCGAAGAAGAATCGACTGATAGGAAAGCTGAGAAGGGCGGCGAGGCGAAAGCTGAAGGATCGACAGAGAAGATCGTCCATCGATAGAGGGCCATCGCACCTCTTCATCTGTGCAATAAATGATGCATATTCACAATAAATATTGATGCTCTCCAAATTCTGCGTTGTCCTATGCATCCATTATCCGATTTCTTATTCATTTTCAGCTCACCTGGACAGGGTTTACATCCGAGTACCTGTACATTTTTTAGTCATACCTGAATAGCTCAAACTCCGAAGAAAAAAACCAGCATATTGCGATAAGCTGAGTTGCAAGTGCCAAAATCTCTCATGCCATGCAGGTAGCATCACTGCCATATAGCTACTCACTCTTTGCATCTTAACTTTAAATGAACGGATTTCCATGCGAGTATGTGGCACTCTTAGTGTATTTCAAAATGCTTTGTAAAAAGTGCATTATATATAGGGTGGCTGAACATATACGCATAGATTTCTTCATCTGTCTTTGTAATGTGCCAGTCAGCCGTCTGCTAAATTCATCGTTCCCATTCCCATAGAAGTGGAGAGAATTGCAGCCAAAATAATTGTAGCACTCGAAACTGTTATTTTAGATATCGATTTTCTTGTATATTCGTATTTATTTGCAAATATATGATTTTGTTTGTGTAGAATAATTTTTAGAAAGCATTTTTAAATCCATATTCGACTTCAACTATAGTGGGATAGAATATGGTTGAGATACGATTCATCGGTCAGCTATAGCCTAATATCGCGATGCATAGTTAATGCTTAATCAAGCATTCCAATAAGTTTTGCTGAAGCATTTTCACAGTTAATCGGTTGGTCATGAGTTCATCATCTCGCAAAACATGTATCCCATCGGCTTACCATATGAGCTTCATTACTTGAAACAATCAAAATTAACATTCATGCAAATCATTTTTTGATGACTCATTCAATTGTCAATCATTTCAATAAATTATCAAGTGAAAATTTCATAAACAATATTTTCTAAATTATGCGAAATTATTTGCTAAGAAATTGAGAGAATCCTCAGAGAATCATTCATTATCAGAGAATTGTGCTGATGCGGTCGACTTCTTTAAGAATGTTTGCTTTCTATTCGGTGATCTTCTTATGTACGATTAATGGTAATCGTTTATCATCTTCAGAGGGATAATTTTTAAAGAATTCTTCATCTTGGGGTTGTATTACTAGAATTATGGTGGAAATAAAATATTCGATATTTGGAACAATGACTATTAATAGACTCTTGTCGAGATTCCTTTGCAGCTCAGTCATTGACCGATGAATGACACACTGTTGATTTGTTGGGAGATAACAGTCTATGAATGCAGTAAGAGATGCTTTCGAAAATTATTCAAGGAATGAAACAATGAGATTGGTAATGAGAATTGCCGTTTTGTTTGCTAACTATAAGTGATTTCTGAGCCTGATCAGTAGATCACTTGAGTCTTTGACATTTAAAAGACAAAATCTTTTCTCCCAGTACAGCGAAAGATCATAAAGGTTATAGAATACAAGGCGGCATTGGTTTACTTCCTCGGTATGAATCCTATAGAAAGTAACCAATCCTGTAGAAATCATCACTTCACACATCAGAATACTAAAACGTCGTATATATTACGACATTTCGTTTGCTTGCTCAATGAATCTATTCGTTTTTATTTTCTGAAAGCAAACGTTTTATCATTTTATTTGAGAATGACTGATTTCAGTTGTTATAACGAAAGATGACACCAATACGAGTAGCAATGAGAAACCGGCGGGAGGAGACTTGCGAGCTGAAAGAATGAATGTTAGCCTCGAAAATATTGTGAAAAACTTCCCGACCGCACCAAAACTCGCAATCCCGCACACTAACATAAGCAAAGGCGATAAAGATGATCGTAAGCCGGAAAAGAAACTTGATAAAGGCGATGTGGTAACAACCACAGCCAGCGTTCGGCTCAAGGAACCAATTTACAAGACAACTGGTTTTATTGGTTTGTAGAATGTGATTTCATCTTTGTTTTACTAAGATACTCTTCATTAGCTTCTTCGTGAAAAATTGTTCGAAGAAAATTAAATTCATATAACTCATTCATTTCATTATGAAAGAAACGATATGCATGAATTCTCACTTCCGATTACAGTTCACTAATTTCTGAGGAAAATCATTCAATATTACGAATTTTCTTGCAAAGTTGTTTAGTATAGGTTTTTATATTCAGTCTACCTGAACTGCATAGATGCACATAATCGCAAAATGATCAAAGAATCTATGCATGCACCGCTTTTTCACAGGATAAGTCAAATAAATCAACCAAGTTCAGAATGGCTGTCTGCTTGAATACAACAATCAGTCCAAAGCATCTGAATATCGAAGAAGAGAAATAAGAAAAGTCAGAAAAAATAGGAGAATATAACTGAGAAAACGGGAAAATAGATGCATAAATAGGTGAGCATTATTGATAGTGAGCGAAAGTCCATACAAGTTCAAATAGCATATTTTGCAACAAATCCATTCAGTGTTGCCCAGATGGCCACGCTATGGCCTCAGCTGAAATTTTATCGAGTTGTTAATTTAAAACTTAATGAAAGGTTTTCAGTGTTTGCGGGCATCGTCGTTGGCTACTGGCTATTCGCTGTGATTGCCATTACATTATTGGTCTATTTCTGTTTCCTGAGGGAAGCATCCAGCGATGAAAGTAGTGATGACGAGGAGGATGATGAGGACAGTCAGCGGAAGGAAAAGCAATCGAAGAAATATAAAAGCAATAAAAAGAATAAAAGTAAAAAGGAAAAGGATGGGAAAGATGACAGCAAGAGCGATGAAGACGAGGAAGACGATAAGGAAAAGCCAGTAGTTAAAAAGAAGAAAAAAGAAAATAAGAGAGCAAAAGATTCCTACTGATATACCTCTAATTTTTTCGGTGTATTGATGTTTTCTTCAAGTCACAAAATGATGTTTGCATTTTAGCTACAATGCTTGCTGTGCTTATACTGAGCCATTCGCCTTATCTCTTTAAATCAGTAAAGTACCGATGGTGCCGATGAGTTCGACTTCTAATTAGGTATATGGATTTCAAATAGGGAAGGAGATTGGGGCTCAAGGATGTTAGAATTGCTTCTTACCCCAAATTTGCTAATTTAAACAATCTCATTTGCTCTTTACTTTCTGCAATTTTTTGTCTGCGAATATCGCAATCACAGCAAAAAATTATCACCTCGGCAAATGGTTTCATTTTATCACCTCAGCTTTTCCAACATTTTTCTACATTGACCAGAGTTGTTTATATTGGCTGCCCTATGTAAACATATGTCCTTGCGTTTCCCCTATATTGCAATATCGGATCACCAGTATAAAACTTGTGCTAGGAGTCAAACATGTAGGATCTAGTCGTTTGAGTAATGCATAGAGGTTTTGTGGGTGGGGGGGAGGTGGAAGGACGACATGCATTCCAACTGCGATCTCTGCTATGAGCAAGGGGGCTCATATAACCTACCCATTTGAATAATGCCTTAAAACTTGACAGCAATCTTATTCACTCGATAAGAGCATACTTCCGTGGACAGAAAGTGCTGTTTGTGAGGTAAATGTAGTTATTAATAAAATACTTTCTAAAATGAATAAGGTCGTTCGTTTCTTGAGGCTCCTAATGATTCTTCTACTGCAACAAAATTCTCCATGAAAAAATATTCTCGGACATATCTGAACTAAGATCAGTTTTATATAATAAAAGAAATAATATTATCAATAACGATATTTGCAGTTATTTTGTCTGCTTACCGATAATCGTTTTCAAAATTATCTGCTAAGCAATCTATTTTATGAGGCCGAAGTAAGATTTATGCAGTATTTTATTGATGCTTAGAATTCTTGACCTAATACACATCATAAGATGCGATTAAATAAAAAACAATAAATACCATCTGATGCGATCAGCAAATAAGACACACGGACGTGAAGAATGCTTCCAACATTTACAAACAATTTCATATGTCCATAAGACCGAATAAGCTGGCGCCGAACATAAGTTCGCACCTAACTGGATTGAGAACGGTTTTCGCAATTGACGGCCTCAAATCGGCAGCACTACTCGATGAATTCGAATCGACGACTTGAGATAGACTATCGGCACTGCGATATCCATTCGAGATATACAATGTAAATGCTTTATAAGCTCCAAATGCACTGTTCATGAGCACGATTTGTTGATCTGTGACACAGAGTACTTTCTCGATATTGGGTGAAATAATTTGATGCTCCAATGCTATCGACGTTTCGATGAACTCAACGATCGCCGAAGCGTTCATCTAGAAGATAAAAGAATTTGCAATGACCTTTTATAACTGCTGTACTACTCTATATTAAAACTCTCAAAATGTTTCAATTATATCTTCACATTATTACAATAATAACTAGTGAAAAAATTCGTTTGATGCCGGAAATTATGACTAATAAGTAGACGAATCATATTTAACGGTAATGAGTTTTCAGTGCATTTTGTGACATATTGATCTAGCGTGTAAGACTCTCAAAGCGATGCTGCGACCGCCGTTGAATGTTTACTGTGAAGTTGCTTTCCGAATGTAGGTGTGCTTATGATATTTGAGATTTTTTTCTTGTTTCCCAACGTAATTTCCTAACGCGTACAGCAAATAACAAACAGAGAGAGGATTCTTACCTTGCGAAGAGGGATCATGAACTTCGCACTACCTGGCATCGTCTTTGAGTTTGTATTATGGACAATAACATGCACTTGTGGCGTATTCAGTTTGCTCCTTTCACGTCTATCGTAGACAAAGTTCGCCTTTAATCATAACGCAATTTATTCAACGCATAATATGGATATGTAAAGAAAACATTTAAGAACACTCAAAAGCATCTATGCTCGAGTATTAGAGATATTCTGTCTGTGCACAAGATCGGAATGTTTGAAGAAAATAGAATGACATTCGTGAACTATAACGCATTGAACTTTTGACCATCGTCAATGCAAATTCAACAAAACATACATCCTAATTTCCTCAAATACTTCCGTTGGCTAACGTAACGCATATGTGTGTTTCCGATGAACTCCAACAATGACAAAGAAGGGAGTGACTTATTGTTAATATTTGCCAACCACTTTTCCCTCGACAAGCCGATAGTTTACTTAACATGTGGTTTTATTTAAATAGAATATGAAGCCAAATTGTTCTTTATACTTTCAGCATATTAAAATGTTTTGCAAGTGGAGATCCCAGGTACTTTTGAATGAAGCGGAAATAATTGGTTAATGGTTAAAGAAAAGCTAACCGGCATCGAAAGAGTTGCCTCAGCATCACGGAGAATTCGGAAATCTTGATCCGGATTTGATGTCAACATCACAATTGTTATTGGAATGGTGCTGTTTCTCACTGCATCATATTGAGTTGGATCCGAAAGTCGCGAAAACTAAATTCAATTCCTGCTGAGGTTCGGATACAATATATAGAGAAATTAGGTTTTTTTAGAGGAATAAGAAACTTTGCATAACAACTTTCTGGAGTATTCCATCGTTGAAAGTAAACAATAAGAAAGTGAATGGGTGCAACTTTAACTAAGTATAAAAATTTTATACAAATCTAAAGGTAGAACTCCGAAGAAAGCCACCTCCCTTATTTGCGATAATCTGATTCCATAGAGCTTTTAAACGGCTTAGTATTATCCATTGCTCTATATTACAACTCTGTGCTATAAAACTAGAAAGTTTTCAAAGGAATACATTCGAAGAAAGTACTCAGAAGACAACTTCCATATTCAAAGATGTGTTCATATAAAGTATTCAGAAGTAAAGTGATTCAGAATTTATGTTCCCAAAAGTTTGTATTATTTAAAACGTTCCTCTATAATCAAACAATTCTTTCCATATTGTTAAGCAGGAGACATTTCAAAAAAAGTGATGGGACGGAATCAGTTGACAGCAACGAATTATTTGTCACTACTGGTGGATTTACTAAACTAAATCCACCGCGAACATCACTGTAGTCGACACCGCACATTGGCGCATCCGCGCTTTCTGAACCATGTATGCACTACAACCGTCGTCACAATAACACACCTATGCTTGTGACAACTTTTTAAACCTTTTCATCCTTAAGGCCATTGCTGTAACCAATATTTAGCCTATTTTTTGTAATTTTACTCTTCATTAATGAAGCGGAAAGATAGATTCAGTGCACTCATAAACTCTGAGTGAATAAGCATATGATATTTGATGTACCTCGAGTAGCATTCCCGTTTTAGAGTCGTTTAAAATGAATTGATAGATGGGATACGATATGGCGCTTGCAAATAGCGACACAACGAACGCTGTTAGTAGCTCGTTGCTCATTCTGAAAGAAGCAAGAAGCAATCCTCTACCATTTCTATTCAAGGGAAAAGAAAATCTCGATAAGAGGTGGAAATTGGCTGGATTACGCCATTTTAAAAGAAAAACCAAATAAAAATTTGGATTTATTCTAGTAGAAAGTTGAAAACCACATGTGATCGCCTTTTTCTATTCCAATAAGGAAAAAAGCATTCCAACAAGAATATTTTTTTCTTTCTCTAGTATTAATTAACGACTGATGTTTCTGTAATGAGAATGACACCAAACAATATGAAGAAAATGTATGTAGATTTTGAATCGGTTAACTGCGTCAGATGAGCACTGCTCGTTATTTAAATGCATAAATCTCAAAAATATATGCAAACGATATCAGTCAATCATATTATATAGAACTTAACTTACATAAAAGCAACAGATGCGCAATTCTATGAGAAACACCGATGACTACAAGGATCGATGCTAATAAACAAGTTATCACATCTAGTTATTACTAAGCAAGGTAAAACATCCGAAAATTTTTATGAGGTGGGAGTCGTTCTCAGATGGTTGACGAATGATTTGAAGACATTGAATTCCAGATTCACCGCAATTGAAAGAAGATCGAAAAGAGTAATGAATTTATATGGCGTCAGCACAATTTGAGAACCTTTTTTTTGAGTAAGCGAACAAGAAAAGGATGCCGTAATCGAGAATGGGGCAAACAAAACTCGAAGCGATGACCAATTTAGGGATGATCATTGAGAAAATCAGTTCGCCATGACCTCGACATTTGAAATGTGAGCGCTCTTCATTGAGTGCATTCAAAAAAAACGACTGGAATTGAGTCGCAATAATGCCACTGAATTTAACTGATCTGCCAATAAGGATCATTCTTATTAAACACTTTTATTCAATTGCGAAAAACTTTCAACGAAATAAATCAACAATTTACTAAAATCAAAGTTGGAACCTGAAGTCATAAAATAATCCAATACGGAATAGCAAGGAATCACAGATATCGGTTATGCCCGATTCTGTCAGTCATGCCAACAAACCACACAGATGTAAAAAAAACAATTAACAATGTGTTACAACGAAATCAACCACCCATAAATGCGCATATCAGTTCCTCATCCCAAAACTAGCTATGCAAATTCATGTCCAGTTTGCCTGCAAGACATTGTAAAGAGAGGTCTAAACTGGGAAATAATGCAACGTTTACTTTCATCAGCACAACGTTTTGAAGGTGATACAATTCGCATAGTATCAAGCAAAACATCGGTCAGGTATTAACAAAACCTGAAACGAGGAAAAATTGTCACCCAAAATGAACAGTTGTGCGAATCTGATAGCATCGTTAACTTCCGGTGACTTTCAAAAAATGGAACACCGAACACAAAGGATCACCGTCTGATGCATATTATACCTATGCTTAAATGTGCTAACACTTCCGACGAACAATTAAAAATGCAGTAAGAATACACAAACGTATACAACACACACCACACGCTGCACACCACGCACATACACGCACAAACAAACAGACACACATGGACACACAGACACAGACACGTATAGACACAAACACACAGAGACGCCCACAGACAGACACAAAGGCATACAAACAGACACACACAGTTGCACACAGACACACACGGGCACACACAGACAGAGACACACACATAGCTATAAATCACTTCGGCAAGGAGCATACAAAAGCTATGCTAGTGGATAAGTTTTGGTATTTGCTTCCTCCGGTTACGCAATGAGCTTGAAATACACGAGGGTACTCCGTCGTTCTTTCCAAAGGAAAAGTCTCCAAAATTCTGGAATTCGCAGGACACTCCTGTAATTCTCGGGATAGGATGGGACAGTCCTAGGATAGCTTTGGACAAAAAAAGGAAAGCTTCAGCATCAGCACGTAAAACCGGATAACTTTAGATAACCATAAACCTGATAACCGGATAACCATAACGGATAACTATAAACCAAACCGGATAACAATCCTGACGAAACCGAGCAACATTGCTCCCTAATTTTTTTTACCAACGATCGGTTTCCATAAGAAAGTGTTGAAAAATATTTAGCATTCATATTTTAAGTGAATAAAATACCCAACAACTAAACGATTGATTGGAACGCTTTCTGTCATCCTCATCCTTAGGCATGAGCTAATCAAGAAAAATCCCCTCTCTTTCGTCTGTAGTTTTGGGCAAAGAGAACAACTCGAAATGATTAAGGTAAAAAAACGATCATGGCATAATTTAAGTGGGCTTTTGAAAATGAAGTGAACGAAATTTGCTCGATGAGCATTCCCAGGAAAATAGGTCGATCCCATTAGTCAACAGAACAATTCGCTGATAGATAATGAAATTATCGACTATTCATGATCAGCATTTACCAGTGTATTAATCAAGACTCGTTCGCAGACTCGGATCGGATGTCTTCGATCGTCAACTACATGCCAGCGTTGGATGCTTTGGAATATCCTCTCTTTTAGATACCTCAACGCTTCGATAATAACATTCTGACGTTAGAAAGGTTCGAACGATGACCTGCTCTTTGAGGATCCAAATCGATTTCATTCAGAAAAGTACCATCAGTGCTCACGTCAGAAAGTCGACACAAAAGCAGTCATATTATATCTGCTAACGTATCTGCATGTTAAATACAGATTGCAAGCCGACTGCTTCAAGGAGTCCAAAATACTGCATTCCAAAAGGAATAGCTTCAGCATAAGGATTCGATACACATGCATCGAATAGTCGATGCTCGTCGTCTTCGAGGACGGCTCCTTTGAAGACCTGCTCGCTAAGAGAAGGAAACTGTTTCACAGTCATCCATAATACTATCTGCGCATTAAGCGGGTCGTGACCTTTTCCACTCTGAAGGACACCGCTCAGAATTGACGCACTCTGCAAACAACAACTTCTAAGACACTTATCAACAACTAAACACGAATAGAATCTATCTTGCAGAAAAGTGATGTGCTGAATCTGAAACGAGGCAGATCGCAACTTTCTTTGCGGAAAATTTCTTTCTAATTCCATAATTATTGGAAGGCTGAGGGATAGGTTCATGAGCGATCTAAGCAAATGATTGCCGATTTGATAGATGTCCTTCAACATTTTCAAAAAAAAAACATTTTTTTGTTGGCCAGAGGATACAAACGCTTCAAATATTTCGCGATCTTCTATTCATGCTTATGCTATCATTCAATTGGTCTAATAACGGCGTTTCAAAAATAGTTCACCTAGTTCATGCATCACAATATATAATAGGGTAGAATACGCCACTCAAGGAGAGCAACGGATTGGTTCCGCTACATAGTTCCCAGAAGGGTAACTATATGAATGAACGGTTTCGCTACATAAAACGAAAAATACAATGAACATGTCTATACGAGCATTCAGCAAATAACATAAATCTAGCAAACGCCACATGAAATCATCCACTGTGCATTTCAAACGGTCCATATTGCCACACTTTACCGCATATGAAATATTTTCATTGTTTTTCAAATGATAAACACCTGAATATTTCACCTGGGAAAAATTAACGAAACATTTAAATTAATCAATGAAAAAAATTCCTCCAGCACCTCGAACAAAATTGTTGAACCTTGGAGGAAATTCTAGGATCTATAATTACTACACCATTTCCACACAGACGATTATCCTAGTCCCAATTCTTATGAATTTCAGTACCGTCCAAAAAAGCTAGGATCTCTTGCTTATATGTGGAGAAGTAAATTCCCACATCCCTCCCTCTCCTCTCTCCCCCCCCCCCACCCCAAAAAAAAAATTCCAGAATTCCAAATTATCATAAAGATTTCACAGAAATTTCAGTAAATTTCTAGCTCAACGGCTATTTGCAGCATCATTTCATAGTTCATGTGGAAAATACTTGAAATGATTATATGATGGTTACAGTGAGAAAATATCGAAAATTTGCACATCAACATCATAAGCACTGCTAATATCTTCGCAAGGAAAACGTCAAAAACAATAGCAATGAAGAGCGCTGGCAATAAAAATGAAATTCTATAGGAGGTTAAATCAACGATTCGAAGGCACATCAGCGGCAGCTACTGGCTATGAAAAATTCGGCAAGCGCGGATTGTCCGACGGCCAACTGCTCAGCTGTCTTTAGCTATCACTGACTGAAATCTCCAAATCAACACTCACTGTGCACCGATCAAAAGGCCAATTTGGTGATAAATATCGGTGAAAACAGATAGAAATCTTCCACATTCACCCACCAACATCAGCAATGAGTACTAAACAATTCCACAGAGCGAAGACATGGATTTTCGAAAACAACAGGAAAAGGAGCATTTCACAATAAGAAACGATGGCCGAAAATTCTGCGAATAGATAAAGAGAAGCGGTAAATGCTGGCATATTTGAACGGCCTATTCACAACAACAATGTATGTCACATCTTCAAATATTCTGATAATTATGTCCTCCGTTTCATGCAGAAAGCAACTTAAATCACTACAGCATATTTACTGCCATTAACCATCAATATACAATATCTTTGTGGTGCAAATTGAATGAAAAAACGCTAACAAGATGTTGCCCTTCACGCTATACCTGTTTATATGATGCACAAAATTAAGGCAAGGAGGAGCGTTGTTTTCGATTGGTTGCTATCTTTGGTTGCATCTTTACTATGAAGGAATTTATTCTCGCTGAGAATTAGTGATAGGAATTAGAAAGCCGAAAACGGCAAGCTAAATGCGTAACTCTGAGGTGCTAATGTCCTACAACAATGACCTTTTGTTATCCACAATAGATGGGCATGCGATGCTGATTTTCCCTCATGTAAGTGAGCAATACCCTATTTGTACATATGCCAAGTTGTCTGTACCATTTGTTGGTTTCAATGCGGTTCATAAATTTGCACTCACAAGCCATTACAGCATCATCGTAACTATGCATATACGACGAGTATAATCTGCTGCAATGATGACTTCTTACAGATTTCCACATTGACGAATAAACTTTAAAAAAAAAGAACTTAAAAAATTCAAAGCTTCCAAGATGATTGCATGTAAACTGATTTGACATCGGTAAGTTTTATACCTCGCATCATTTGGGTGACCGAACGATGAACCTTTTTATGAAATTTGTAACGCCAGCAGGATCAACTGAGGTAAAAAGAAGCTATTTGCAATTTTAGTTCCTCGGAAATACAAATGCCCGAATGAAAACAAATACCGAAATCTGCACACTTCTCGAAAGTTTTATTCAGTCTCCAATATTTGCCTGTAACATCTAAGGCCTATACATTTATGAGTTACATCCGAAATGACCATTCAACACAACGTGATTCAATGTTAGATGTATCAGGAAACGCTGAAAGACACCCACAGAACTCACCTCATCGTCAATTTCATTTTCCACGTTAAATGCCTCCAAAAATATAGTGAGTTTAACAACTTTGAATACTATTAAGGCATAGATCCACCACCATTGTGCACTTAAAACATCGCAATTTACGATATGCGTAAAACAATAGAACAAAAACAACTTCGTCGAACAATTCTTTGAAATAACGCCTTATGAGTACACCTGGATCGTTGTGACTTCTATAAGAGTGAAATCTATATGTCTTGCTCAACAGTATTCTAGCTTATGTTCTGCACGTCACATCAACAAAGAGTGCAGCACTAAAAATTCACTCACCTCTTCTCTTATAGAACTTTCTTCATCTTGTAGCAGCACAGCGCCCGCATTCAACACCTCTATCGCCTTGCAGTCTTCAAAAAATATTTTGCTGTTGAAAATGTGTATGGATATTCAAATTATTCATGCCTAACAATGAATTCGATAGAGGTTCATACCTTTCAGATTCCCATGAAATTCCTTTTTCCCAATCAAACCTGTTCCTTTCCCGTCCTAAACATTACTTTCACTACTATTACCATTAGAAATCAGTAAGGATAGCAAGTTGGTTCCCCTGTGAGCACAGATTCCCTTCTACCCCAAGTGAAACTATCGACGATCCTACTTTTTACATTTATCGGGCAGCAGCTCATAACTTATTAATTAAAAAGAACAAATCAAAAATGCGAAAACATAAGGTAAAATGCACATGCGCATTAGTCATGGGCAATAGGATATTCAAAACCAAAAACATATAGACAAAACATAGAAAAAACATACCGTTTTGGTGTGCCCAAAGAATTCCTCTCAAGGCTACGCGTTTTGATTCAGTTGATTCCCTCTGAGCGCAACTCAGAATCCATGGGACATCAAAACCAATCAGGCGCAACTCCATACTCAGAAGATGAATCAAATCCTCACTGATTTCCCTGCAATTCACTTACAATATCACGTTCAAAAAGTCATCGTATACGACATAGGATGCAATCACTCAAAAAATGGTAAACTGTTAAGCGACGTTACTAACATATCGAAACAGATAAACGCACTTATATTTACGATGCAAGTTTTTCCCAAAACTCTTCGTTTGATCAACAATTCCTCCGCTCATCCAAGAGTTCTTCGCTACAGTAATCAAAAGAAGAGAAATTATTCCTTAAACGAATACGGTATTCAGGATTCCAGTGTTTAATGCCATCATCAAGAACCCGGCTTGTTAAATAACATGTCCTATAACGTACAAGTATTAAAATGCCTTTTCTGTATCTCAAATCAGGTAGAAAACACTCGCTGCAAAAGAAATAGTTGTAGCATCTTTAGCAGTAAGAAAAGAAAATTTTCAACTAATAGCAACACTGAGCAAACACACTTTCCCATAAGAGTTGCTAAATTCCGTCGGGTATCTCGCCAGCTTTAAATCACTGCTGCACATGGCTATGCAAGGCTATTACCACATTCAAATAAAAGATCCATATCAAAATCGACGAATTCTCGCGTGAGGTGAAGGGAGCGGATATCGCGATGAATTTAAAATGGGGAAATTGGGCTGGATAGAGGTGTCTCTAAACACGTGATCAGAAGCGAAGAAATGACAAAAATCTGAAAATATTGATTTTTGACCTAAGGTCCCTCAAAAACAACTTTTGGAAATTTTAGAACTACAGCTCCCGACCTCCTCAAATATGCCGTCCCATCACCCTCTAAATCACGTCAACACAAACAAACCGACTCAGATAAAACAGCTCACATTCTCAAACGAACACTTCCACTGGCGAGCTTCTCGGTATAAGCGCTGATAAGCTTTACGCACTCCTTACTTCGCAAAATCACGGCAACATTATCGAGCAGAAGCCGTAGAATCTCAAAATAAGTTGATTCAGAGAAATGGACTTCAACATCAGATTTGAAGATTTAAAAATCATGCCACCTAGCTTCCTAATGCAACAGATAAAGATAAGAGAATTTCCACGTTAAGGGTATATCACTTTCCCAATTCACAAGGGAATTTTCCAATTTCGAGGGAAAGATAGAAATATTTTATTCCAGAAAGTCTTATTCAAGCTTGTTTCTGCCTTTTCCAAGTTTCTAGAAAGTTCTTTTATTAAAGAAAAATGTTCTGACTTTCTCAACTTTTGAAGCGAGATATTCTAGCATTCACAACAATATCCTATACTGATGTAAGATGGTAAAAAATAAAATGATAGAAACCCTGTAATCCCACTTAAGCAATCTATACAAGTGGAAGCAATAGGAAACATTGTAAACAATCGCGACGATAAACAATACCGTGAAATTTTCTGGGCAATAGAACACCGCGAAGAATCCTCTGCGCTCTATAGTGACTGCACCCGAATGAGAAAAAGGAGGGGATAAAGGACCGTTCGGCGTAATCAAAAAATAAAGCTTCATTAAAATTTGCAGAATTAGCTTTGAAGACAACAGTGGGTGGTGATTAAATCGAGGCAAAAAAGGAGGTTACTGATTGGTCGATCAGACATGTCATGCCAAAGAAGGTGCATATGCGTGGGCAGGAACGTAGAGCCGAGGATGAACAACTGTGATGCGGGCCGTGTTTTCAAAAGGAATGTTTTATTTTGTTAATTTTCACTGTTTGCTGGCGAACTTTTGGAAGCATACTAACCTTTTTGTTGACCTCACTACCTGACTGTCAATACATCATCATAGTGCATAATGAAGCAGAATAAGAACAGTCAAAGGCCATATATTTACTGACTCAGGGTTCGAGTGGACAACGATTATTTGAAAGGAGTTCATCGTAGTCCATATTCCTCCAGCAGTCTTCATATTGACCACAATAAAGGTCCATCCTTGTAGGGTACTGCAATCGTTAAAGGAAACAAGCTGAATTTCTATAAACTTACTAACATTGCAAAGTGTATACTCATCACTTTCGCATAAATCGGCGGCGGCCATTCGCAGAAGTACAGAGCTAATGCCAACTTGTGTCGGTGTTTTCACAAATGCTCGCCAAAGTTCCGACCGCAAATGCCGCTTCCTCTGTAGCAATTCCACAGCTGCGGGCAATACTTCTTCGGTATCAGCTGTCACGTTCTCTAAAAAAGTTGCCATAAAAGCTTGACATATATTGTGAAACTTCAAATTCAGATGCAACAATTCGACTCTCTAGTGAAATGAAACTGAAATTTGGCGGTTACGATGAAGTTGGGGGCGCCTCAAGAACCGGAAATAGAGGACAAACCAAACTTGAGGCACAGACCAAGTTCAAGGCGCAGCTTAAGTGAACAACATCTCAAGAAAAAGGCGGTAGGATCAAAAGGGGCCTAAACTTAATTAGAAATCGTTCAGAAAAGAACCAGTGGCTTAGGAAGTGGACTACTCTGAGATCGGTAATATTCCGTAATTTAAGTCTGATCCAACAACAACTGGCTCCGTAAAAAAAGCTGTAGTGACGGCTGCGTTTTAAAATGCAGCAAAGTGATAGCCGTAGCTAAATGAAATCCAAACGATAGCGTCGAAGGATTTCTCATTCTCTGTTATCTAGCAAATGGAGAAATTTGACCCTTCTCACCATATTCACAGCGATAGACTGACCCAGTTTTATGAAGCATATGAGCGTCCAAGTTTAGTAGATCACCTTTCACAAGCATCATACGCCAAAATGCATGGATCCATCTTGGAATGGATTATTTATACAAACAAATGTGATATCATATTTCAGCAGTAACAACTCTCAAATACGATAAATAATAATAATGCAAAGTTTAGAATGCTATTAGCTCTCTCTTCGTGCGCTATAGCCGCAACTCTTCCGGCCAAAAGTTGGGAGTATTAGAAGGACAGCCACACATACATAAAAGAATGGATAGGACCAGACCACAGGCAAATTTTTGTGATAATTCATAAAAAAGAGGACAAAAAGAGCAAACGGAACGGCTTTTGTAGTTCTTACTCTATTTAAATTAGAAAGAAGACCGCAAGCTCGAATGATGCATATAGAAAAAATTAACCTCTCAATAATTTTGTCGTTAAAATGGCCACAGGTCGACCAGTTAACCATCGTGTTGCATCACTATCAATAAGAAGCTTTATGTGCGAAAGTTTCAGCCGCACTCCGCAATCGTGAATAAGAGTGGCCAATAACGATAAATTGCAATCACACCTAAATACGGGTGCATTCTAGTGCCACTTAAAAACAAGAAATTAGTTGAACAGTATACACAGCTGAAAATTGCACTATTTTATAGCACTAAGGTGCGATACAATATACCTGTATGCCATGAAATTTTTGATTTCTCTGTGCAATTATTTCACCCTTATTACTAATAAACTTTGACCGCTTCAATTAATATTCACCCTCTTACATTCACCAATATTTCAATAATTTTAGAACGCAACTAATGAAATGATACAACGACGCTCAATCAGAACATGAAATTTCAGACGCCTCTTTTTATCATTTTCTCATCCATAGTGCCTAATATCCGTCCTAATGAGTGCCAGACAAACTAAAATGGGCACTTGTGAGCAATAAGAACCGATACCGACGCAATCAGAAATGAAAAACATTAGCTGCTAAGTCTGGAGATGAAGCGATACGCAGCGATCTCTATTATCCTTGAAAACTGTTACTGAAAACGATATGATTGCAAGAGTAATCTACCATGAATGAAACAATTTTCTTTCGATAATCTCCTCAACAATTCCTTTAACGTCACCGTGCAAGGAATTGTTTTCGAAACGTTCGTTTATCATTTGCAACTGCAAAAAAAATGAGTTATCACTATATGAGCAATAACACCAACTGTACCGATGAAAAATACACCAATTATATCAGTGTGAATAAACTTCAACTATACGTCAAGTGAGAACATTTTCCTCATTTATCTGAGAACATACAGCATTTTCAGAGAATTTTATCAATGCTCAGTAAATCAATAAAACTCATTGCATAGAATGTGCATTAAAAAACAATTAAAAGGGCCTTCTTTTTGGTACGACTTTCTGGCTCACCTTCTATCTCATATTATCACAAAAATGTTGCCTACAACGATCTTCAGCACAAAAGCGCCCCAGGCGAATATTGACAAAGAAGCACATTGTTAATTTCTTCTTTAAAAACAATTAGCATTTCACTAAAAAATGCAAGGAATCGCAAAAAGACGCACAATAACTTTAACAATGATGTAGAGGAGAGTACACTCTTCCATTTTACGTTACGCTGTGTGCTCTCGTATTTTTCGCTGCCCTAATGAACCAAACACATATTAACTACTTCACGCATTCAAATTAACCCAGACGTTTGCATACTCGTCGAAAGGTGCCCACATTAGCCCAATCACATATCTAAATAAGCACCACACATCTCGATCTGCTCTTCTTCCTTTTACCAAACTAGATCATCCATTAAACTGTCCATTCATGCCTCGTTTTTGCTGGATAAAATTAGCATTACAAAGTCGGGTCACTTCACGTACAATCAGCAGTATGCAGTGCACATGATTCTGTCTCGTTTTAAACAACTCTGACGATCCAATCCACCTCAGAAGAAATCGCACATCCTGAAATGCAAATGACATTAATGACAAAACGTTCGCAGCGAGCAGGATTCGAACCTACGCGGGTAGAACCCATTTGATTTCTAGTCAAACTCCTTAACCACTCGGACATCGCTGCACCAGCAAGTCTTTCGCCGATAAACGCTATCACCACTTCACATCGTCGAATAGTTTACGACGAAACATTTCATTAACCCGCAAAGATAGACTTAAAAGGAAACAAGCTTGCCTGCTCGTCGGATATCGCAATGAGAGCATGAGCGGCCAACTCGCGGAGTTTTTGTGCTTTACAATCCAATAAAACATGAAGGGTAGGTAAGATGAAGACCGAAATGGGATGTTCTCGGGAACGTTGAGCAGAAAGAAATAAATGTGTGAGTAAAGCCAAAATCGGATATACTCCAAGTTGATTGCTCATACCAGAAAACGCCAACAATTGCGAATATAATATATCATAAAGAGATGGGAACCTGCAATAGTTTAATTTAAAGTGCTTTCGCCTAAACAGATACACCTCTCAAACATCGTCCGCTATCTCATTCGTTTGAATAGTTCCCTGCAGTTACTTGTGATTCGCAAAGGTGTTCCATGCCATATGCGTTAATCGTTCGATGCTAAGTAAATTGGGACGGTGGCTTGATAGTCTAGGTCGACGTGGGAAAAACACAAGAATCTGATCTGCGCCAATGTGAAAGAAACTCACTGTCATCTACCATTTCCACCTAGAATGACCCCCCCCCCCCTCCCTAAAAACTTTACTTTCTCTGTAAACCTTATTTTGCCCTTTAACTCAAAAAAGTGACCTGATTTTACATGCCCGGAGTGTTAAACACTACTGCTCCGACGCATCAAAATTTTAGAAAAAAAAATGATTTCTTTGAGAATTTGAGAAATTTACAGCATTCGCGGCAATACTGGATATTACTATGACAATTTCCAGCCTTCATTGAGTATCACTCTCGGAACGTCACCTAATGCTTTTTATCGAGAAGTCAAGATGAAGGGATAATCACCTGCTACAATATGGCAAGTTAAAACTTCTGCAGAGAAGATGGATCATAGGTGGCAGAAGGTTATCATCTCCGATAAAGATGGCCAGATGGCTGATGCAGTTTTCTACTAGCAAATGATTTGGTCTCAATCCATTTGCAAGCCCCAACTTTTGAGAAGAGCTCATTTTATGGATTACTCAGTAAGTAGTTTATTATACGCAGCAAATGCCAAATAACGCAGAATGAATGATGTCGGTCATGATGAAATGCTGCTCCAAGTTGGAAACTTTTTACGTAAACAACCATTACTTAGCTAAGCAACACTCCTCACTTGTAATATTTGTTATCATCTGATGAACAATCGATATTTTGATCCAGACAAGCCAATAAAATAGATCAAGCGATATATGATTCACTATAAAGCTGTACGTCGAGTTATCTTATCAGTTTCGTAATCATTAGTTATCGTATTCTTTAGCATATCGTATTACATTACTGTACGCCATAAGCACACTCTTATGCACCATGCAATTATATAACGATGGTCGGAACTGAATACCTTCATATGTAAATATATTTCACCACTTCCCATGCATAACGCTTATTCCTCACATGATAATCCACTATCCTCAGTGATATGTAAATTATATGGAAATCGTCCTCTATAGAAAATACAACATTTAACCTTGAAAAGAATTCATAAGCCGATAGAGTATTCTTTTCGTGCACCCGCAATGTTCGTTGAGGAGTTCTTGTGACTCCGAAAATTCGCACAAGCAGAACAGCAAAAAGCTGTGATATCGCATTACGTACAGGCCAATATGGGGATGCAATACCTAACAAACATGCCCGCAATGCTCTTTCCAAGCCACCTTGTACTGCTTCCGAGAGACGCTTATCGCTGAAGATCGATCGCAATACATTTATACTATGCACTCTGAAACAATATTCGAAATTTTATCATCTCATAACAAATAAATGGCAGTCTTATTTGTTTGATGTGAATAACAGTTTTTACTATCACTATCAATGCCGACACTGATAATACTAACTATGATTATGTGAAAAAAAGGTGATGAAACTGAACAAATTTTGCTTCGTATTTTATGCAATCAACTATGACAGAATCCGCAGCTGTAATCGATCACTGAATTAACAGTAACGAAAGCATAACCCATCTAAACCACAGATATCTTTAGCTAAGGAGGAAACGGCTAGACAGCAAGGAATAGATAAAATATCGCCTTCATGCGTTACAACACCGACTTTGGGCTATTAATATTCCATTCGATCTCCAACTCAGCCCACTGTAAATCTGAGGTAGACTTCGAACAAGGTAAAAGTGCTTTGTCAAATGGCAATAATTTGTCTGTTAGCTCTCTTCCCCTCTCCACCTCAGGCCATAATTATTTGCTCACAACTGCCTGCTGGTCCCTGGAATTCTCTGCCTCCTTAGTCACTAAAAGAACTAGTGCACGTGTAACAAATATCATACTGCAGTTCTGGAGAGAGATGTTCGTATGATAGTAACGAGTTCAACGCCTTCCTCACACAGTGTGCATTCCGATGGCGTGGCTCTGTACCGAGGATGGCACAAACCAAATATGGCAGACCCGCACTACGACGTGTTGAGCATAGTTTGCCGGCATCTGAAACTACTTCATGATGTTCGGAACAGCAATAAGTATAACATCTGTCTCTAAGATTCGTGTTTCTTCTCCAGACTCGTGTTTCGAAGGACGTTCGATGCACAGGACGATCCTATCACTTCTTTATAAGCAAACATTCATGGCCCTTATTTCTGCTTTGACGCATTTGTTCACATTTGAAAAAAAAAACATCGTAGCATCGTCGATATCTGAATGAAACAATCATCGCAATGTAACAATAGTTTGATGTTAACTTAAGCGCAAACCAAACTTGACACCAACTTGCACGTGCATATGATGAACTTACTTTCAATCTTGGGTTCATCTATATCTTTTTTGAGTGAGATAGACTCCTCAATTTTCCAAATATTCACCATTCGTGAAAATAATGGGAATTGGATATTTTTGACTTTCCAAGCATAGACCTAATTCAATGCAATTGTTTTCACGCTGAAAATTTGGAATCAATTACCTCATCAACTAAATTGTAGGTGGGGGTGTTGCAATTGCAAACACAACCAGCACCGCGTTTTCCTGCTGGACATGGAGTTTTTATTCCACCCAGTCCTGTATGCAGGAGGCGCATACATATATTCAAAGAATGCAAAAAGGATGCTATATATATATATATATATATATATATATATATATATATATATATATATATCAAAGAATGCAAAAAGCGCACGAAATGAGAGTAAAGGACGAAACTGCTGACCGAGTTCGCCTCTAATAGCAGCAAGTATATCGTCAAGCCAGTTGTCAGGGGTCGGCAATGCACACTCATGATCACCTCGGTATGTCTCTATGAGGTTCCATAGCCGCGCGCACAATCCTTCAAATCCTTCAACGGCCAACTCAAATGCTCCGCAATGTTTGCACTCGGTCAGCTGCAGCCAATAATATTCACCGATGCGTCGTAACTCCGCCTCGGATATTAACAGAGGGTATGGCATCTGCAAATTTCATGCTTATGTCGAATCGTTGATTCATAAGCACCATACAGCAATAATAAGTATAAAACTTACCTCGGTGTGGAAGAGAGCAAGTTGAATTCATGTGAACTTCAAGCATAAACTTGAACAGAATGTGAAAGACATGATGTGAAACTCATATAAAATAGCAGAGTATTGCATTAAAATACAAGTGACAAGTACGATCGCAACAACTGATAGCCTTATTGCTTCTACTGTTATATATTCGAAATAAAAACTCAATAAATAATTAGTAAATGAGTGCGTTCCTCTTCTCATAGTGTTAACAGTAAACAGCAAAATAAGGGCTTGGTTTTTAATGAAGCCGAAAGATGAAAAATTATCTCTGCCGTTCCGCCTTCATTAATGACATGAAAACCTTTCAACGAAAACCTACAGGATCAATGAAAAAAAAACTTTTAAACAATACTACAACCAACGTTTATGACTGGTGACGACAATCAATGCAATAAGATCATTACTATGTACTACTATGGATTTATCACGATCGAATCGATGAAACAAACTAAAAGCATCAAACAACAGGATGCTATACATTTGAGGCGACCAAATGTAGGATGGTTGAGATGTGCCGATGGGCCCGCCAACATCCCACCAATAACAATTGACTTGTCTCAGTTAACGACGTCATCCCGTCACGCATACTCTCTACAACAACGATTCTTTAAAGATCATAGCGACTTTTATATATCGTAAGAGCGGTGATGATGAACACACTAGTCGCTAAAGGCTATAAAAGTTGAACATTCTGGCAAGAAATAATGCAGAACCATTATGCGGTAGTGAGAGAAAGATGACTGGAAAAACATAGACTCGTATATTTGGTTTTAGTTTCAGATTTTCGAAGCTTCCAGTTTCTGAATAATTCAAAAAAAAAAAAAAAAACGATGCATATACGCAGGCGTCATACAAACATTTTAGATACAATGTTCGGCAAACCAAACTCAATACCTTTTCAGGGTTTAACTGCAACTTCATATTTGAGAATATTGGATCAAGAGCTTCATTTAGAGATGAAACAGTTTCTTAATTCAGAAATAAGAACAATGCGATCACAAACGGGATGTTTCTGCACGAGGTACTCTGATCTTTACACGTTTATATGCAAACATTTACCTAAATATACGCCCAAATGCACTCAAATTCTTTTCAGTGAGTTTTAACAAAGCTTTTATCCACGTTTTTCAAAATATGCAAAACATTTTGGTCATAAAAGATATGCTCATAGGATATTACCACCCTCACTAAAAATTTCAACTTTGGCCACTTGCACAGCATTTAATGGTTTCCACAAATGCTATATCTGCCCAGCCATATTACGGATTTCAAGACAGTTACTCCTTTTTGCACACAAACTCCCGAACAAGGACAAGGTTGTATAGCTTATCAAAGCACTTGAAAAATCAATTAGCCTTCATAAATAGATTAAGGTAAACGCTTCCGCTTGCCTGTTTGCCTGTTTACTTATCATTTCTCTAGTAAACTTCTGAGTCCACTCGAAGCTATATATCAAAGAACCGATATTATTTTTGAAGATATTTATTTTGATATAATAGAAAAGGGGAATATTTGTTGAGTGCAACTATACTTTCTACTAGGAAAGAATATTGGCATGAAGCATCACTTCTGCATAGAGAAATGGATAACGAGAAAAAAATTCTCTTCAATAACAAAAACGCCACTAAAAGATAATCAGTATTAATAAAGGAAAATTTATATGAAGTAGATAAAAAAAAATTGTGCTATTACCCAACAAACTCCTATTTAATAATGCAATCATTTTGGATTAAAAATCACACTTTGATAACAATTGAAATATCACATTCAGTGATGTTAGTAAATGTCAAATAGAAGGATATGGAGATAACTGCGTATTGTAGCGAATAGGTTAGAAGTGCACTAACTGACACCTGAATCAACGGATATAGAAACTGTCTGCAAATTCGGCTGATCGAAAAAATGGTGGAGGCCAATCCAAATAAGAGGGTGAAGAATGCAGGTAAAATTCTACCTCCTCATCCCTTTTCCTACCCTTCCTTTTCAGAGACCTAGCATGAAGGCATAAAGAATGAAACATGAAACTTCTTCTAGCAACACACGCCCACGATCATTTACGAACCCTCATTTCATATGCAAAAAGTTTAATAAACAAAACACAAAGAAGTGAACTTAAATAACATGACATCTTATTATGATAGCACCAACTCTTGACAGCTTTCATGCACATAATCAAATGCTGATAAATTTAAAAAAAAAAGAAACTATAGTATTCCACTTACCACTCGATTCGAGTAAAGCATCTGGAGTGAAACCCTCAGGTGACATATTGTGCACAACAGGTGCAACCAACTCACCCACTTCAAAACACAATGGCAACAATTGTCCATTAATATGCGAATACCACCAACTCACTTCTTCAATGCTGAAATATTCCCCGTATAAATCGATTGGTTACTGCAAAATTTTCAGAAATAATATTTCTTTTAGCGATTTTCGATTATGAAAGGTTTTGAAGTTGTTATTGTAAAGGAAAAACCCATAAATAGCCATAAATTTACTGCGACGATAAAACACCTGAAGGCAAGAACTTGCGATTCCTCGATTTCTGCACTTAACCATCATAGTTTGAAGATCACCAAAAGTAAGCAATCTCCGAACGCGAAAATTTTAAGTGATAAACAGCCTTATTCAATGAACGTTCTAGGTTGTTATTGTAGGCAACAAAGTAAAGGTCACAAATGTGCCTCTCAGGACGTTTTCGGGCATGTTCCAATTCGGCGAAGCGTAACGCATAGTTGCAAGTAATCTTACTCGGCTCTTATGGTGCTAAAGAACATGTGCACAATTAATGTTGTACAAAACACAATTTCAAGCTCCGGAACCAATCGTTGTATCGGAGTCAAATGATCATAAACCTAACTCGAACAAACCTCAAGCTTTCCCACTTGACTTGTTCGATCACTATTGCAATCACATTCAAAATCGAATAAAGAGATCCACTTTCGGTCGCAATTACTAGCAGGTTTTCAGTAATAAGTCGGATTCGAGCACTGCATAGATCAAGAAGATATTCAAAGAGTGATTCGATCCTTGATGGATTCTTGTGAAGAAAATATCGGAAGCGATAACTAGTGGACATCGCATTGTGCGATCGAGTTGAAAGCATTCGGCAAGTACTCTCCTCCAGAAATGCGTCCCAATCCTGTAAACTTTTAATTCTCTACCACCCTTCTGATCACAGCAGAACAAAGGAAACATTCAACAGCACATAGCAAGTAGGTCCAGAGTATATGACAGATAAAAGATAATAAACACAGGGATCGTTTAGTGACAGCTTTAGTGACTTCCCAAAACCATCGAAGATGGCTACCTCTGTTTGATCATTGCTGCGGTCACATTCAGAATTGAGTACAAAGTGAGGCAAGTCAAATCACCGTTGATATGAGTGGTCGTTTAAAACGTCTTCCCCTAGCAGTTATCTTTTCTGATCATGGAGTTTGATCCACCCATTCGGATCGTGTGTTTATTGATGACAGCAAAAGTAGACTAGCTTAGCAAGGTTATAAACACATAGCTTTAATGCGCGTAAATCCAAATGTATGACATCGGCTTATCGATATATAGACATTTGAAAGTAAATTGAATAAGATGGTGTCTCTTTCTGAGTAGTTTATTTCAAATGCGATTACTTACTAATAGATAGACTACTGTGTCCACGTATTGCATATATATCCCAGCCAGTCTTCAGATTCTTGTCTTTTGTTGTTCACCTCAGGTCTTTGTAACCGCAAAGTTGTTAAACACCCCCATCCCGTTCCCAATAAAAGACAGCATCTTTTTTTTAATCTTTCAGAAATTAACAAAAGAGATCCAAAGGATTGGATTATCAGTGGCACACACAGAGATGACTATAGCAGTTGCAAGTCTCAACGCTAATAACAACGGTCCTCTGATTAAAAATTTGTGACATTCCATAATTGATTTCCATGAGGTGAAGCATTTTGTTTGCCGCTTAATCAATTTGTTTGTATGATCCACATTTTTAATATGAAGCAATGCTCGACAAGCTATATTTACTGAGTTCAACTTCCAATAATGATGTTGATTTTATATTCCAATTTGCTGTTCACTGAGAAAATAGAAAAACTAAGTGGGATTTTCCTACGAAAATGAGAATATGAAGCTTAAACCAAGGATAAAAGATCCTAGGAGCGTTATATTGATTAATAATAACAGCTAATAAAAAAGCGAAATAAACAGCGACGCCGGCTTAGGTACGCATACCACACGCGCATATGCTTGATCAGAAAAGACATGAAGCGGAAGTGACCTATCTGCTCGATAAGCTCTAATTAATCTGCATTATGCAAAGGTGATCGTGGCAATAACTGGCAATATTTGATGTATCCCCTATAAGGTGAAGATGCCACTTCTTTCCATTCTGCCTCTAATTGTTGAAGGCAGGCCCTACAACGAAAGATTACTGAATGTGGCAGGTATCGATCTCGTAATATACTGAAAATGAAGCCTCTAGCTAGAGAACTTTTGCACAAAGCAAGCAACTTATGCAACAAAAATAAACTTGCAAGGTGGTGAAGTATTGTTTTTGCAAGCAACTTTCATTCATATTCCTTGTCATTACTTAGTCAAAATCTCTTTCAAAGCCTCCATTTCTGCGGTTCCATCTTCTTTTTCTGACCACTGAAGAACGGGAAGCGGAAAATGGTCTGACTGCTATCTTGAGCTTTCCGCAGAAATCATAAATATGCAACTCGAAAACTAAGAAGTATGCTCTTCTTTGAGTTAGGAGCTCTACTAACTACTACCCTAAAGTCGTACCAATCTACTAAACAATATAAAATTGGCTAAATGGTGTAAAATTACAAGTAAATTGAATAAAAGCTAGAACAAATTATTTGAGCAAGCTCACGATGGGATTGGCACAACAGTTGGATGTCAGCAAGTCAAGTGCAATTTCCTGGCAAAGTTGATATGAGTCGTCGAGACAATTCAATAGCCGTAAATGATAATCCCTCTCTAAATATAATCGAGGCGCGATCGACCGATAAAATAAATCTAAAAAGAAAATATAATTTTATGAATAACTTATGAACAGCAAACGAATTTCAATAAAAGTCAGAAGTTGACAGAAGCACAATCCGTAAGCCTTCTTTTTATGATAGGTGACAATTGAATGGATCATGAACGAATAGACTCTGCTGGAGCAGACTATCATTTACATATTGAAACTGCAAAACTTAAGCCAATCACATGAAAATATTATCTGCGCTTGTCTAACTTAAAGCGAAAATGAAAATTGCAAAAGCCAAAAAATGCAAAAAGCGGATACAAAAGGAACCTTTAGAATCAGCTCTAAGAAAGGGTTGTTGATATATATAGTCGATTATATGCAATGCCATAATCCGACGATTAAAATTCGAGCCTTTCTCGAGACTCTCGAAACTGAGATCTCTTAGCCATAACACAAAATGCGTATAGCAGCTCAACAAATCTTCTTCATCGTTACCGGTTTTTATAAGTGTTTGCGATGTTTCACGTAATCGAATGAATATCTGAATAAAATTCAAAATAGTCTAACTAAATAATAAAAGTTTTTTAAAACAGCAATGATTAGAGTCACATAATATTATCTAGATATAAATAAATCAGATAATTAATGAAGTACTAATGAAGTGAACGAAAAAATACGGTAATATTAATGGATACGGTGATCTAAGAAATACAGCAAAGATGAATGTAACTGCTGAGACAGCATGCTAGTTTATACGCACCTGTCGAAGTGATCCACTTACGCGTAGGAGTAATAGATACGTCTATTACCTTTATAACAGATACCACCTTCCTCCCCAACAATGAACAGCATTATTACTAAGGCCAAACATCTCCGACCTGCTGAACAATGAGCACGATTTTCTTTGATTTTGCGGAACCCAGTCGCAATAAATCCCCGATACCCTTACTGCAAGAGGGCATTTCTGCTTAAAAAGCTTTCATTGTTGCATTCCTTTATAACAGTGTTAGACAAAGCTCGCATAAGTACCCTCATACTCTGCTAAAAGTTGAAGGAGAAGGACGCAATGAAAACCTTTTTAAGGCCTGCAAGTATTTTCTGCCTTATAGCAGGACATTGCTCAGTCATATTCGTCAATATAAATGCCTTCATCAAATCGATTTCTCGTCTTCGAATTGGCATAGTTAATTTCGGATGATCGCTTATTAAATTCCACGCAGAGAGACGCATCTGCAATATTATTTCCTTCTCGAAATATAAAAGAAGAGATCTAAAGCAAAGCAAAACAACAATAAAAGTTATTCCCCCGATTACACTCGAAAGAGTTCCTCTGAGAAGATAATTTACAACCAAATTGCTTACCGAATGTTTCCATCATTCATTTGTCATCATCGCCCGCAATGAGAATAGATCTTCATAACCACCACCCTTACATGATATGTATAAAAAGCCTTGTGACCTCCATACCGACCGTTTTCTTCGCAATCAGATTAGTTGCTCAACGCCAATTACTTCTTATTGACTATGATATAATTTGAAAAAAAAAAACAGAAGAATCGGCGCCTATTCCATATGTGGAGAACCCAACCTCAGAAAAATGGTATCCTTTGTCCTACGACCTAACAAATATCCTTCTGTGCCAAAACTAGCCTACATACAAAGCTGCCGAGGAATATATACATAAACCTGTACAGGCGCATACATTTGTATATAACAGTAGTATTAAAGACATGAAGATCCATGCCAATGAACAGAGGTATATGGCAGCATACAATCACCGAACGCAACTTTGACAAGGCGGAGCGGGCAGAGGGGGGAAGGTTAGATTTCATGTAGTCGTGAATTCGAACTCCACGTTCTAAGTAATTTAGATTGTAATGCTCGTCTACAGACCCGAAGTTCATAACTAACAGCGAATATCTATTCAAAGGATATCATTGGTGACAATTAATGAGAACTGATCAAATCCTTACAACTGCATAAACGAAATGTCGAAGAGAACAAGAGCGAAAAGAAAAATCTCTGATTCAAATCATATATCCTTGAATTATTTATGATCATATATGTGAAATCAGCGTTGCCAGAATCGCAGCACACCTTCTCCCGTAGCTTTTTCTTCAATCAGCCTATTTCTTCTATTTCCTAGCCGATCCGCAATAAAAGTGTAATTTAATATCACAAAGAAATAAAGATATTCAATAAACTTGTGAGTGCGAATGTAGTAATGCACGAATAAGGCAACGTTCATCGATGAAACCATCCCAACTGCAGTAATTTCCACTGACTCTCTGACGGAATATACAAAATCGTGAGAGAAACAATATTGCATCCAATGATGTATCATCGGAGATATCCTCTAAAAATCCAATATCAAATGCAACAGATTGTGCAAAATCAACTCGAAAAGAAACAAAGTATAATGTTAATGTGAACACAGAGAGAACTGAGTTCAAGCGGACAGGAAAGAGATGCTTAAATATAAGATAAAAACTTGATTTTTTCGAAACTATTTTCCATCATGACGATTTTAAAGCACCTATCAGTGGAATTGAGTTAAGATCTGTGCGCTTCTAAAATCATACGTTCATTTACAGCAGTCCTCTGCTCCGGGGTCTTTAAGTTCAAGCTTGATGCCGACTCAGTACTTTAGAAATTGCAACTCGCCCCACCACTAGTGTTTCGACCTCGATGGTGCCAAAAGTGATAATCGGTAACTATTGGCTGATATTTGAAGTCGACATGCAGATTGCTGTATTCAACTGATGGGATGAGCTAGCTGACTGATCTACCTACTCTTGTTGGCACCCAAACATATAATCTCAACCCTGAGCCACTCTTGCTAAAGCGAATCCGAAAACAGATAGCAATACGAGCATTGTACCCGATAAAGTGATGGTGAAATCTTCGGTCAACCATCCGGCCAGCTGTTTATCCTTGAAAAGGATCGGAATAAGCTTCTCTCTTGCACCTGTTCGTAACTGTTGACTTGATGAGCACAATGCATTTCTTAATAAGCTGGCGTGTAAAGAAAGTCGGCAAGCATCCGTAAACCACCTTGACAAATCATATACTATAAGATTGCTCGCCTGAAAACAAATAAATCGCTTAAAATGCCAAAATTATTCAACAAAAAAAAGATACACTTGTAAGGTCATACGAGATAAACGAAGTGACTTATGCTTTTCACCTGAGAGATGGGCGAATGAATTGGGATGATGATTGTGGAGAAGTTAAAGAAAGCAATTCGTAATTTTTACTGCAAATGCAAATCTCTAAAGTGAACGAGAACTTACTACTTCCTACACCAAAAAACTTCGAGGGGACGGACTACTTGAAGGCTAATTCAGGTGGGAAGACGCTACTTCTGAAGAAGGGGAACAAAAAAAAGAATGTAGAAAAGCCACTCCACTTCAAACATGTACCAGAAAGACTACATAAAATAGAATGGGAGCGGAAAGGAAGATAAGAGGAATTAGCGAAAGACTTCAATCCGCCCTTAGAATAATGCCGTTTTATTAGCAATGACATCAATTATCTTTTTGAATGGCATGATGGCTTATGACTAGTGTTGGATAGTTCAGAGATAGAAGCTGTGAAAACACCTTTGATTAGATAGTCTCTGATAAAAAGTTACTTAATCTGCAAATCACTTAAAACCATAACCAATCACAAGTGCTCGCTATGCGTTCGATAAGCCTTCACTGTCAAATATATAGTAAAGACGATTTATATAAAGAGGGAACGTAAGCGATAAGTAACGAAAAAAGATTTCATTTTATAACACACATCCCTCGCTCTCTCAAACATTGCAGTACAATACTATCCGAAAAAAAGAGGGAAAAGACAGAAAGTAGAACTGGTTAGGATCACTGCTTCAACCGACCTGAATTGGGAGTACAATATCCGCGGATACATCTTATCATCTAACACTGCTAGTAAGATCATGAAAACCTTGCAGAAATATAGTATGAAGGGATGCAACAATTCAAACATGGTTATATGCTTAAGAATCCGACTTCAATACTAAGTAAAGTTTCGTGCATCATTACAGCTCAACCTATTAGCAAAAAAGTGATCCTTTTTATGCTTGCAGACAACCGCATTTTAGTCAATTTTTATAAATTTTCCGCAACTTTTAGTTTTCCTTTCTCTCTACTTATGGATTTCCTTTGTGAATCTCTGTCCGATAAGATCAACGAACATAAAAACACTAAACGATACTCTCCTAAGTTAGGCATAAGTTTATAGTACCAACTATAACAGTACAAAATTGTACTACAAGACAATATGTGTGCTAAGCGATATACCCGAATAGCTACCGATATATCAAGGCGATCCCACTCTTCTCGTTTCTAAAACCCAATACTCCACAACGGGAAGCATGAGTCTGGAGCAGTAATTCAAAATTGTTAAAGAATGACTGACCGCGACGGCGAGTGTTGCACATGAAAGAGATTTGTAAAATGAACTGATAGTTTCATCGGGGAATTGGTCGATAATCAACGGATATCGCTTCATAAATATTAACTGAAATTGTTCAACAAATCAAGGAAAATAGGCGTTAATGACTAAAGTAGATCATGAAATCTGCAGAAATGAATGGATAAAGCAAAAAAAAAAATTTTATATATTTCAACAATCATAACAAAATAACAAAAATATAACAAAATATAACAAATAGTCACAGGTCGAAATAACAAAAATAGTCACAGCATTATAAACAGCAAGTAGATTCCGCATATACTTACAAGACACTTCAATTTGCTCCTACATGATGAGGTGCAATCGGTCAACGAGATTGCCACTTGTGATATCCAACGACAATATTTATCATCACTATGCTTTGCTTTGCACTTACACCTCAAGTTGTGTAGATGAATAAGCACGTCAAATATATTAACGCATTCATGACAAACGAATTCCACCATAGAGTCCCAAAATCTATATATGTAATCCAGAATCATTGCTTCAATTGAAAGTGACAACGTACAGCTTTCATTCCTGCAAATTAAAACGAATCAAAAATTTCACTCTAAACGAATAAAACGAGTCAAAGATCCTGAAAAACGATCACAGTTATGTTCATCGTTATTCAATGACCATAACGGCGAACCTATTCCAATCACACCAAATGGTTCTCGAAGACGCGTGATGAAATGGTATTATATATGTAGAAAAGTTTCCAATTAGATCAAATGGTCGTCGAATGCTGTGTCAATTCGAAAAACAAACAAGAACTATAACAACAGATAGCAATTAAAATAGCGGAGAGGAATTATAACAACGTATGGGAATTTTTGAATTGATATTTCGATCATAAAATTATAAACAAAGCACTCAAATCTTGATAATTAAACTTGGATTATCGATGAGAAAGTTTTATTAAATGATAAAGTTGTGATAAGGTTATTATCAATGATAAAAATTTTTATCTTGCTTGCAATAATATCGCATCAACAAAACATGCTAAGCATATTTATTTGGTCTAACCGTCGAATTTTCTGCATATAAATTTTATTCTTTTTTGTTATATGGTCACTGCTAACAGTAGGGGCTCATTAAGTCTGTCGAAAATGCATACAGAAAGACAATAGACTTCCTTAGAAAAAAAATCACATTAGTGACTAGGAAAATAGCTCTAATTTAGGACGTTTTTATCGAAAAGTCTGAATTCGCCGTTATCTAAAACATTTGAAATGTGATGGCTTTGAATGATTTGGCGAGAACTGGGTAGAGTTGAAGGCAACAAACAATTCGTTTCATTTAACTTCGTTGCGAAATGGGATATATTTCAGCTCCCAGTAAGTACGTCGATCACCGTACAACGATAAACATCGAGTATATAATTTAGTCGCGTGCGTTGTCGCATGCGAGGATTCATTCGCATGTGTTGTCGCATGCAAAAACTTGTAAGCATGTGATAATCCTTTGCAGCAACAAACTTTACTTGAATTCAACAGAGGAGAAAGCAACGCTGCGAACGAACAACTACTGGCTTCTAATAAACAAATGCAACCAACTTAAGGATTCAAGACTCTCAAGAGTGAACGAAAATCAACGGCAACACATTCAAAGAATACATTACGTATTTATCTATGAGAACAGTGCAACTGTATCAATGAACAGTTTTTAGAGATGCAGAAAAAACGTTTGAAAACATACTTCAGAACTGCCATTAAACGACCAAGTGCCTTTGTAACATCGAAAATTACGTTACTCTCATTGGGATTCCTGAAATTTAACAAATCGTTCAGGTAACTCAATTCGGCTACAATAACGTAAGTCCCATGGAAATGACACAATCTATAAATTGCCCATAAAAAATCGAGATAGGACAAAGGGAAATTCGGTCAAATATGCACGGATATGTGGGCATCTACGTTATTCATGCTCAGCAATGATGCGTACCTCGCCGTTTCTCTGTTTCGTTGATTCTACTCACTACAGAGGTAATCTTAGTGTGTGCTTTTGCTTTCTTCACTGACTTGTCGTCTGCCCTAAGCCAATATCCTCTAATTCGACCCTTTCCCAAGGTAGAAGGCAAAATTTTCATAGAAAATTGGAAAAATAGAAAATAAGACATGTGGAAATAATACATACCTGTTGGCCGCTTTGATGAGTGCAGGGATGCATGCATCGACAAGAAAACATTCGTGTTGTGCACAACATCTATTTAACCACCACTCTTCGGATCGTTTAAACATGAACTCCAATGAAGGTATCCCATCTAGATCACGTTTCAGGCCATCGCATAATGCATCGACGCTATAAGTCGACGATGGTGGAACGAGATCAGTCACGTTATCGCAAACTCTCATCTGCAATTATTTTCTTCGGGCGAATTTAGAAAAAAACAATAAACATTTATACGGCAAGCAGTTTTCGCGATTTAATTTAGGTAACAACTTTCATCGAGCAAGAGAAAACAACAAAGGCATTACCACCCATCTCTCCAAACAGTTTCCTTCAAAGAGGGTAAAAAAGTGCTCGGAAATCAGTACCGGATGGATGATTTTTGCGTGAAATTTTTGCGGATTTTTGAAAAAAAACAACCACATCTCTACCACCAGAATTACACGATTTCGCATCTCAAATAAGGAAATAAACATTTCGTTGCACCCTTTCGTCTCCCATTTCTTGGCCTTATTCTTATTTTTTTACATACATAGGTGTGATATTTTCTAGAGGTGTGATAGTCTGCTACACTTATCTTACTATTATTTAATTCTCGATTTGCCTTTTTCAGGGCTCTTTATGGCTGACTTTATTAGCTGAAATTTATTAATGGCTGCCTCTTCTCTCATACTGAGAGAATTCCTATTATTTCCTCAAGAATTACGGTTATAATCTCTTTGGATGGCCACTGATGTTTTCTCTATTTTTTTCGTTGAGTATGCCATTAAAGTCGATATCAGAGCAGCGTGCTAATGCTACAATCGTGGGGAATAATTGAGTGTCCGGCTTCTCTTGTTTGACGTACCTTTCTTTCTTTATTAGACATTCATCAAGGCTCTTACGCACTGCCCAATGGTCATTATAATGGTCTCCTTTGTTACTTCATTGATTGTTCAGTAATTCACCTTTGTTTTATGCACTATGTTGGTAAATTTATTCGTAGATAAGGCGTAAAGGCGAATATACTACCCAACGGATGAATCGACGGGAAAGAATAGAAGAAAAAGAAAGGAACTTCATGAACTCTGGGAAGTCTACGAACTCAACTGATCCATTTTCTCTTCAATATTTCAATGAAGAAAGCTTTACAGATTTATTTATTTTAAACTGTAAGTAAAACAACTTACCAAAACTCGATCTGTGAATGTCTTCGGTCACAAACGGTAGTGCGCAAATGTCTGAAGAGGGAAGGACGGTGGCGCAGTAGTGAAACACTAGTCTCCTATGAGCAGTTGTCCCGGTACCACCGTTTGGTACATGTTTGAAGGAAATCGCATCAAAACCCAAGACTATAGGCATCGTGAAGGAATATGCTTTTTTTAATTGTTATTTAATTGTTTCATGTTTTTTGGCGTGTTAAATTTTTCTGATCATTGTCAGTGATATGATTTGGAATATGATGCATGATTTCGTATAGCACTTGCACGAGATTCGTACAGTTTTAAAGGAAATCCATCGGAAGGTGTCTAAATAATATTCAGGTGAAATGAGAGATGAGCCGTTATCGAATTGTGAGAGGGATTTTATTCTGTCAGCATTCACTGAGAATGTGGTAAGTGTTTTTGCTTATTATTCCACCTCTATTATATACACTAAGTTTATAATAACACAAAATAATGAGACTGGGATTGAATTCGATCCTTGTTGTTCTGCATTATTGGAGACATAATTGAAGAACGCCTTCTAGTAGTTAGAAGTCGGCCGATAGTCGGGCATTCGCTTCTTATGAGTCAGGTGAGTTCTGTAGGTAAGAGGGCTGATTGTTTAGAAGGCCGGAGGAGTCAGGAAGACGTTGCGGTAGTGACTTATGAATCTATCTTGCTACTTATGAACAACATCGGCAAAATGCTTATGCAATGGGTCGGCGTTGAATTCCGCGCCGATCGCGATTGCAGCAAAAAGTGGCTCTTACCTGTGCGGTTACCTTTTGGCATGATTACCTCGCTTTTGCAAATATTGTCCTGTGAAATCTGAGTCAAAGTTGACTAAATAATTTTTTTTTTTTGGATGAGGTTTGAAACAGAATATCCGTCTAGTTTCGTCGATTTCGATGCTCTGACTCAGTGAATGGAGCTATCAAATCATAGGCATTTGACACAGTCAATGACACCGGTCTGCTATGGGATATGAAGCAACAGAGAGCGTTAACAATACAAATTTCTCTGATGCATTTAATGAACATTAATATCGATGGGTGCAGGATTTAAGAAATGAAGGAAGGGGTTGCAAAAATTTTAAAACAAGGAAGAGAGGACGACGGTAGAGTTATGTTAGCAAAAAAAAAGCTCGAGAAGTTAGCGCGAGGTGTGGTATGGGTCTGCACATTTTGCACCTATGGCCAATAAAACTGCTTGCAAAACTAACATGTTCCTCTGTACCAATATCCCTTTGGACTAAATAGGGAATATTGGGAAAAGAACTGGTTAAGAAAAAGGAAAAATTGCTTCTGCAAGGAACATTTCATGCACCAGTGATCGTTATCCCATTCCTTGCATATCTATTGGCAATGGAGAAATGAGTGGAATAGATAAAGGGTTGTCGCAACTAGGAAGTGACCAGGTTTAACTAATGAAGAGGAAATGCTTCAAGTAAGCTCCCATTTGAGCTTCCTGAATACATATATTCGGCGGAAGTTGGAATTTGTTAAATATGATTAAGGCGTGAAGCATTTTTCTCGTTTGCAGCGACTCGATGGAAGAAAATGCGATGAGTTTCGAGATTTAAAGGTGATCGTTGGCGCTGAATTCGGCACTTGTCTTGTAATGGCTGGAAATACAAAGTAAGCAATCCTTTTCGATGTGAATTCTTGATTTTTGATGAATATTTGGAATAGATTGCAGTTAGAGATTTGATTTGTTAAGGCATCTACAATATTACACTTGGTGTACGTTTTAATTGATGCAGAGGCCAAGAATTAAATCCAGATTTCTGCATTTTCCTTCATCCGTCCATAAAGTCAATAGTTTTATCTCTTTTAATCTCTATTATGAAATCTTTCAAAATAGAAGCTTAGCTGAAGTGATAATTTCACTTTGCAATCAGTTGATGTTTCAATTAAGTAAAAATTCGAAATGATCTCATAAAATCAAATATATGAAAAGTTGCGTCAATTCTTTTTTTTTGAACGATGACGTAATGACACGTCATTCGCTTCCGTTAAATTCAGTTACGGTTTTTTTTAAATTATGACATTCCTTTTATTAGACAAAGATGGGACTTTTTTTTTAAACAGAAGATTTGCCTGTATTTGATAGCTATGCCGATTTGCTATTGTATTGAATTACCTATTACTGAATAATACTGAATAAAAAGATTGCCTATTACTATTGATAGATTATTGAAAGTTTGGATGGCTTCTTATCATTATCCTTAATTATAAATTCCGATTCCGAATTGTTTTCCTAATAGACGGATGAGTTAGCGTATTTTTAGCACATAATGTTTCGTTGAAAATGTTCTTCTAATCGATTCTCTTTTTTATGGTTGTCTACGACATTGTCATCTTGCTTCGCAAAATTGATCCCTTTCCATCTTTGCATCTTACATCTTAAATTCCAATATATTTTTATTTGCAGATTACTCAAAATTTGCACTTTTTTTTTGTTTAAAATAAGGCTACGCATACATATCAATCGCTGAATTAATTTCTGAAAAACCCTTTGCAATTCTTCATGTCTCTTTTTTAAAATATCTTATATAAAATGCGCATTAAGGGCTTTCTTTTCGTTTTCCTTTTAATATATTTTGATTCATGTGATGAATAATCAAAGCGTTTTTATGTGCCCTTCAATAAGCTCGTAAATTGTATTCGTTTGCAGAGTTTCAGCACAAGTGAGTTGTAATATCGTAGAGCCAAAATCAGCACGTGGTAATATGGGTGCTGTAGAGGTACATGTGGATATGTCACCGATGGGATCACCCACTCACGAGGATGGCCGACTTGGCACAAAGGGTATCGAATTAACTCGCGTACTTGAGCTGCTTTGCAGAGATTGTGGAGCCGTTGATTTGGAAGCATTATGTCTAACTGCTTACAAAAAGGTTACTGCTGTATTTTTAAATGAATGCTAATTTATTATAGAGCATTCTTGAGAAAGTCAAATTTTATAAATTCTATTTAGGGGATTTCCAGTAGGTCATTCGAGTAGATCATCATCTCAAAAAGCGGAAGTTGGTTGGTTCAACTTCCTTGTCGACTCATCACCATACATAGTAATCGTGTCAAGCTTGAGGATGAACTGAAATGAGCGGTATCGTAATCTTTCGTTATATAACGCGTCCATTTTTTCTCTTGCTTCTTTATAAATCCTTATGACTCATGTTGATCCGACATTATAGATATGAGAAGGAATTCTGTTTATAAAGAACTTGAAACAGTACATGAGGGGGAAATTTTTATTATTTCCTGCGGACTCAAGCGGTGAGGACGGAGCTCGGATTGTTTTTTAACAATCCATCGACTAGCACCCGCCATTCTCATGCCTTAAACGAAGCGTCCATCTCTCTCAACGAAGGAGTACGACCTTGACATTTTCACTGATCGCTTTCCTGCCCCGAACGAAGGAGATATGAGTTAGCGCTAATCTTCGATTTTCATGCCTTCTGTGAAACCAGCTTACTGTTGTGAAGCTTTATATTTAAGTTTCGTGCCCTTCATTTATTGGTCAGATAAGAGGGTATCTAAGCCAGAATAACATCCTGAGTTGTTCGCTTCTTATATTTATGTGATTACATTCACTATCAAAGCAATTGCTTTAGGTGTGGCAGGTTCGTGTCGACGTGCATATCCTGCAGGCTGATGGTGCCCTTATTGATTGTGCCTCAGTAGCAGCCATAACCGCATTAGCACATTTCCGCAGGCCTGATGTGACAGTCCTTGTCGATTCGATACTCGTTGTATGTAATTCTTGCTAAACTTTTTAATTAACTATGTATTGTATAAAATCGAATCGAGTGTTCAATTTTCTCATCCAGTTCTTTAATGGGGATAAGCATTTCTGCTTTGAGGTTGTTATGAGTCTCTCTGTTTCAAATCAGAATCTTCGAATAGGGAGAGGTGAGGAGGAGGGAGGAATATGGGCATTGCATCGCTTGATTTGGTGGTTTGTATCGTTTATCTTTAGGTTGTACAAGATTGGATTTATCATTATTTTTGATCTAGGTGATTCGCTTTGAATTTGCCCTTTTTTCTTCTTTTTTTTGTAACTAATAATGGAAACTGGGACTATATTTATAGTTGTTGCTAGTTCATTAGAGAGAACAAATTTAGTAAAATATATCCGTTTTCAGTCATTTTATGGGGGAGGGGGTGGAATATGTGAAGATCGCAACAAAACGATTATATTTGGTTATATCTTGCCGTCTTATGATTGTCTATTATAAATTTAAATACCAAAAAAAAAAAATCTTTGAAAGTCAATGTCAGAAAATGTTATAGCATATCAAAGGATGCTTGATTGCATTTTTTTAAATATTTCAGCATGGTAGTGACAAGAAGGCACCTATTCCACTTACTGTCTATCACATGCCGATCTGTGTTTCATTTGGTATTGCGTCAGATGGGTGCGTTCTTCTTTTGTTTATTATATATATATATATATATATATATATATATATATATATATATATATATATATATATATATATATATATATATATATATATACTTTATTCATAAGACCGATGGATTTTATTTTAGATTTGTGCACTTATTTGTGAAGAAATTTGCTTTACCAGATGGAGTTAAGCCGATTGCAAACTGCCATCTGCTGTTGGTAATACTGAATAAAATGAGCAAAAAAAAAAAAAAGCTTAATGGCGATGGAGTTGTTGCTTGAGATATCTCGAAGTTCCATTAGATATTGGCAAAGAAGGTTCATCCTCAAAGGATTTTGCTTTGCTGCTTTATTTGATAGTTTTGTGGGAGCGTAAAAATGCTTGAGAAGCCATATTAAAGATGGATTTAAGGGAACATTTGGATCTGGAATCACAATAATGCGAGTAGTGAGTGGTGTTTTGTTATTTTAGTATTTTATTCGTCGACTTTTTAAAATTTTCACTTTTCATAGTGCAGAATTAAGGGGAATTGCTTATGTTCGAAAGTCACCTATATGCTGGCAAATGGCAGCTCTTGCTCGCTTCTTTTGAATGAATAGTACAGCAGTAGTGAGAAATTTCGTCTTTCTTTTCTGAGGAATTTCTAATTGTTTTTGATTGCATCGAAGTCTCTTTCCATCCAAGCCTCTTCTTTGATTTTCGATTGTATTTGGGTCCGAATATCCTGGAAACAGCTGAATATATGGATTATCGTTTTATCTTGTGTTCTTCAGCCATTGCAGTCGTCTACGGTTGCCATCTCTTCCGATTTCCTAATACGCGTCTGTCCCGTATTGAAGTACTGGATTTTCAGTGAGCAAGTGGTGATCGATCCCACTGAACGGGAAGCGATGTGTCTAAAAGGAGCGTTCGTTGTGGCAGCCAATAAACGTCATGAAGTTTGTGCATTGCATCAAACGGGCAATTTACTTCTTAATGAACAACTGGTTCGCTTATATCTCTTTTATGCAAAAATTGAAGTTTTCGATTAATATTTTTTCTTTATTTGCTCTTTTTTTGTGAACTTTTACAAAAAAAAAGCGCATTATGGCGACGTTATACTGCAAATATTCTCTCTATTTGTATCTGTCCGTTCAGATATTTCATTTCATGTACTACTTAGATTGTAAATATAAAATTGGATGGTCATAGCCTAAATTTCAGATCCAATCTTTGTTCGTTTCAGGTTTTCAATCCCTTTAGACGTTATGACAACGAAAAATATTTTTGAAGGCACATATGCAAATTTTGCTGCACATGTAGTCGGATGTAGGCCAAGGCGGACATTTAGCCGAGAATTTGCATAACGTTCCGTTTCATAGAAGCATATATTGCAGGAATTATTTTACTACTCCTGAATATTCAGGTCTTGATTTAAATGGCCGAAAGCGCTTGTGTGTTAGCACTTTTCTTGTGGCATTCCCCCACTTATCTGGTTATAAAATCGTTAGATTTCATATTCCAAAAATCATTGATGTGAGTCTATGTCATCATATAGATCTCTTTGGTATTCAGCACCTATAAATCGGCCTTTTATCCACGTCAGATGATGAAGAGCAATAAAGAATTTTTCTTACTTAAATCATCACACGATATAAGTTGCAATTCTCGAAATTCCGTTTGCTAACTTTAAAAGAATCTTATCTTTTAGAGTGTTTTCTTCCGATTATTCAATCTAGTTTTGAAACAACGGTTTCATTTTTATTACCCAATTAAGAGGTGAAGATAAGATATCCTTCAAATGTTTCTTTTTCTCTCTAAAACATAATCTTCATCCTTGAATATTAGTGCTTTTGATAGAGAGGGATTTAGAAAAGAGACTGATCCCACTTCCCTCCTTACCCCCCCCCCCCCCCCCGCTTCCCTCGTTCCTCGGTTATTTTTCTCTATATTGTAGATAGTGCAGTGTGTCGACATGGCAATACAAAGAGCGGTTGATGTGACCGAATTGATTTCAACAGTTCTTACAGATGATAACAACAAAAGGTATTATATGAAGGCATTTTTTATGGGTTCAGCTCTAGCCTCTCTACGTTTATTTCCGTTCAGTGCGGTAAAAGACAGATTGTTTCTGTTCTGATCAACGACCGTGCTGCGACTCAGTTTGCATATATCGGCCTCAGTGATATCTGTTCTTGTCTGCCGTATTATATTGTGCCTTTCCTCTGGTTGTCTGGTTGCGTGTTTCAAACCCGTTTGTTGTCATGTGCGTTGGCTTGGATATTTTGATGGTTTTTCGTGTTGTTCAATTCAGTCAACCAATTCGATTCAGTGCGTCAGTTTAGTCTGCCGTCAGTAAACTACAACCACAACAATTTCCGAGTTGGGACGGGTTGAGTGACCAGAAATATTGAGTGTTTTATCCACAAGCGAAGCTTGCATTCGGCATTCTCTTCATTCTTTGTCCTACCCTCATTCTCCCCTATCACCTCATGTTCCTTTTGACGGACGCCAGATATAGCGTATGCTTAATGACAATCTCTTTCTTATCATCAGGGACATCCTTACGATTCCCCATTAATTTTATTTTCCTTTATACTCAGAGTATGATCCTCGCCTCATCTTTATTTTACTATCTATTCTTTCCAACAATTGCTGCGATGAGGAATACACATGAATTAACGGCTATTCTTACGAATGCGTTGGCAAATATGACATGAGCGGTAGTGGTCAGTGAAACAAAGGTGATAATTGCTCGCCTAGGCGATAAATTACAACTGAACAACTTCATTTGTACGGGTGCTTAGCGACTTTATAGCTTAATATATGATGGGACGGTCACTTGAATGTAATAAAGTAGTATGATGTCACTACATGGTAATTGCTGTGGTCGAAATGTCCACTTATGGTCATTGATGAAGCATTCTTGTAATATATTGTTTGATCGAAAAGGGGTTATTATTTTCAATTGAACTTTATAGGTTAAAAGGCAATGGAACGGTCGGTTTCTCGGGTCTTATCTCCCTTGATATGCTTACGTCACACCGTTTCGAGCCGAACGAACTAATCGCCCCAACCGTTGATTCAAGCACAATCAATATTGAACCGCAAATTGAAACAGTCACCATTACTGTTAGTATGGTTGAATTGTTTCTATGTCAGACTTTAATATATAACAACAGCAAAGGATTTATTGCCGTCTCAGCAAACAAGGAAGGAGGGGAATGATAATGGAAAGAGAGGCCGGAGGACGGATGTTCGGAGATTCAAAGCATTATTGAGAGGGAGAGTGACCAGCGGTAATAAGTTTGTAGTGAAGCATTTTCAGCACTTACGATCACCGCTAAGCAGTAATCGGTGTGCAATTATTAAACACTATTTCATCTCTCATTCCACTCTAGAGGATGTATTCAACACAAAAATGGATTTATGTTTGTAGTATTCGATTAAATTCGTTTTGGATTCATTCCTCATAGAAGAGGGATGAGAATAGGATGATATGAGAGATGAGTTCTTTCAGGAAAAGGGTATTGTGCATATTGGCGAAGGAGGCACTCCATTCTTGTCTGAGATCGGTCCAGGAGAACGCGAGCTTATTGAACAAGTGGAAGACATTGCCGCAGTACATACCGAGCAACCAACCGTTCAGCCGCAAAACGTTTCATTTAATTATTGCAGCCTTTAATTGTTTAACTGGATAGTTGTAGTCATTTCTCGTATAAATGCGGCACATTTTATAAGGCTGAACAGTTTTCAAGAAAGGGGGAGAAGAAAATTGGGAAAATGGACTTGTGCTCAACAAAGGATTTAACAGTTTCTGAGGACATTTCGGTTATTTTTCAAATATTGTGGACGTTTTTTGTTGATGGGTTATCAGCGACCATCGCTATATGAAGCGGAAGCCAAACAGAAAAGGTACCGTATCTGTATCTTTACAAGCCATAGTCGTTCTTAAATTTTCAAGTTGGGTGTATAGTGTGGCGGGATTTGTGAGTATATATAAGGGGAGGAAGGCGACAGTGTACGCAAATCTTGAAGTTAAGGGATATTCGAGATAAAAATTGGAAACGATGTTATTATCTGGAGACAGCTGTGTATTTGAACTGCACAATTACAAAGTTGTGATCAAGCTGAGCTTAATATAATCTTTACAACCTTTGAAAAGCGATTCATTTTCTGAAGGAAGCGTATCCATGAATTGGTTTATATTTGAAGCATAATTTAATTTTTATTCACCATTAAACACATCTGAAAGTAACATCTTTACTCTTTTTTATATAAAATAGATGCTAAATGGTTTGAATAGATATCAGTTGCTTATTGTTATATGAGGGTTGAGAAACCTTTAATAAAAGATTGAAAGATGATGTGAAATGATTTAGTAATTTTTTTTCCTGCTTATAGCGTTCTGAATTTAATTTCTGGATAGTTAGTACACCTGATTGATTTGCGTAGAGGTGGGCTCATAATTTGTTCATAAATTGAATTTGCAAGTGCTAAATCTTCATCTGTCTTCTTATACCTCTCTCTTGTTACTCCGTGCAGCAGTTGATGTTCGTGGTATGTCGAAAAATCAATTGGTATTTAGACTCATAGAGAAATTGGTTTTTTTTTTATTGAGAACGCAATTACTTGGTAAAACTTTTGCGTTTTTCTTTATAAAGTTTAACCCTCAACGCTTATTTCTCCGAATATTATGAGCAGAAATGTTTTACCATAGACATGTTGAATGAAGTTTAGTGTCTGCGTTGTCTGTCTGTCGTTTTATACTTGTCGCCTCATGTCTTTTGCGGGCTACTTGGCAAAGGCCATCTTTTCTTGGTATAATCCTGCTCCAAACGATGACCGCAATTTAGCAATATCCGAGTGTTGAGGCCTAAAGTTTGATTTTTTTAAACAACTGAATTTTCAGGAAACGGTGAACAATGCGCAAGAACTATTGGATAGTATCGAAGAAGAGCTAGCAATGCTTCTACCTGAAGGATCTTTGCAATCGTCAGAACAAGCATCACATAGTGGGAATACGGATCCTCATAATGCACCTGTTGTACTTTCCACTGCCATTCGTAAAAAGAAGAAGAAACCCGCTTAATTTGTTGTCATTTTCTTTTCTTTATTATAGAGATTCGCTTGTTAATTGAGGCATCAATTTTATGGATTTGAATATGCGGTTATTAGACAGGTGTGTAATTAGTGAAAAATATAGGTGTATTATTAATTAAAAAAATAAACTTTAAAAACAACCTGAAATATAAGATAGTTTCATTTATTTCCTTCAAGAAGATATTTTTCTAGAAAAATAAGCGCTATGCGAAGAAATATTGGGGAAATAGAAAATTTAATGATTAAAGAGCGTTTACAAATTGATTTTTAAAAGGATATCGTTGTTCGATGTTTTATTGCCTTCTCTTTGTGGTATGTTGTAATTTATAAGCTCTATATGGGATTGATTCTTGCGATAATCGCTCATAAATATGCAAATTTGGAAATTTCAAATTTAAATTTTTTTTTTTTTTGATAAATTGAAGCATCGTTCTCGGATTGATTGCACTGATATGAGGATATTCAACTTCCAAAGGGAATTTTTTTTTTTTTTTTTGCGAGTATAATGACTGATTTGCATATTGGATGGTTTGTTTTGTTTATTTATTGCTGAATACTAATAACCTTATCATATGCAAATTGATCTTATGAAGATTATGTAATACGTTTAAAAAAAATGAATAAAAAAACAGTTACTTTGAAGGTGTTTCTTTCCTGGTCTTATTTTTTTCGAATATTCTCACCTTTATTTCTGCAAGAATGCATTATTGCGGGGGGGGGGGGGAGGCGTCGTTGTTGCAGGCATTTTTATATGGCTCTATCTGTCCAATGGTTTCAATTCGTGAACAGTAAAAGCCGATTTGTGAGCTTTGATGGCTATGATCTACACTGTGAATTGATCTCAGAATTGAATTGTAGGCATATTGAAGTATGACGTCATGAAATTTGCATATCAGATTTTAATGCTTTGATATGAATGCGATGCTGGTAGAAAATAAATTATTGGCTGCGTCATAGGATGTTGTGGAATGTGATCGATATGTATGTTTGTGATCCAAAAAAAAACGTTTTTTTTTTAAGTTTTGAAGTTTTTGGACTGCAATGCTAAGCGATATGATAAAAGCAGATTGCACAAGTTTTATAGATAGAAATATTAGTAATTGTAAGTATTATTAGGCTTACTTTTCGAATATTTGCATAAAGGTTGTAATAGCAAAGGTTGTGGCGTCGGGGAGTCGTTAGTTTTTTATGGATTTGGTTGCACAAATGGACAATTGACCGAATCGATTGCAATCGTTAAATGTATTCATTTTGTCAAATCTTTGCTAAATGATTGAAAAAGGTTTTAAGCTTGTTTTTGCAAGGTTGCATACAACTCAGTGCCGATTACCATTGTATTTCAGGTTTTAGGTTACACTTACCTCAACGTTAATGGTGGGGTTTTATTTGATGGAAACGGTGTGTCATTAATTAGCTTCAATACATTTTTTGCAATGAATTTCACCAATTGCCAGCGTATGGATTTGATTTCGATTGATCTCGCTATGTCGTCGCCTTATGTTGATTGTGAAGTTATATTTCGTTGTTTTGTTGGTTGCTTCTCTTAAATAGTTATTTGTTGTAATGAAATCGTTATTTCTATGTTTCGTTTTCCTTTCTAGTGAGAGAGAGAGTGCTTATTCGCATTTTCGCTTATTCTCCAAAATCATATGACAAACGTCGGTCGATGTATGTCTGTGTCTGTGTCTGCTCTGCATCTGTGTGTGTTTGTGTCTATCTGTGCATGTATTTGTCGGTCTAAATCGTGCCCGGTGTGTATGTGTGGTACTGCTCCATAACATTTTCATATGAGCGTTTATTTTAAAAAATACCGACGAATAGGATATTATATATGAATTTTGGGCGAATAAAACTTATCAGAATTCAAAGTTTGCCAGGAAAAGAAGGTTTTATTATTTTTCTGTACAAAAATATCTATGAGATAATTATTATTGACTGAGGAAAAATATCAACAGTAAAACTTCACCTTATATTTAAAAAAAAGGCGTACCATAATTGGATCCGATGGTACTGGATCCAACATGGATCCAATACCATCGCATCCATATTGGAGTAGCATAGATGACTAACCATAACTACGACTGCTCCACTTCCGAAGTTACCATTCTTATAGAATTATTCAGCGAAATCATCTGAAATTTATTAAAGAACATTGTTGTCTAGATTAATCATCTATTAGAATATAAGTGAGCAGGGGGAATATCTATGTTATTTTCTATTTTCTTTTCAAATATTTTCCCATTTTTTTAAAGAATACTTCCTAAATGGGAAATTATTTATCATATCTCAATTTATTTATAAAAATTTGATAACCAATTCAGCTATTCGCCAATGATAATAAACAGCAAAAATATATTGATTTTATAATAGAGAAAGCATAGAATGCGCCGCATATGTTGATTCACATAAGCTCCCCTCAGTAAAACATTCTGCAACTGGATCCAAGAATACTGTATCTGATTTCTTATGTAATCAAATATGGGATCGATGAACGAGTGCTTTCATGTAAATGTCTGAGGGAGCATTGGTTGTAACAAAAATAGAGATGAAATGAGAAAGCGAGATGGCTTCTAATCGAAACACCAAAAAGGGAAATAAACTTGTTTACACGGGGAAATTTTTATATCGATATGAACGTTGATGATATTAAATGTTTGTACGCCTTCTTATTTCTTCAATAAAACACTAAACGTTATCATTGTTATTTATCATTGATAATAACTTAAATGCAAAATCAACCCTTACCCTTCTCGTTTTAGTAGATTCCCACGTCTATCTGGTTTCTATTCAAATAGGTAATGACGGAAATTACCTATTTGAATGAAAAAAATGCTTTTTGAATGCTTCCTACATCTTACAGCGTAAACAAACGAATGGCTGCATGAGCACTTGGAAAGCTTTCAATTGCAAACAAATAAGAAATGCCCAAACTCTGTTCAAAGTTGATAGGCTTGATTGCTATAGCAGGACCATAGCGGAAGTACTTTGTGGGAACTTCATCCTTCCCGAATGGGATGCGAGGAGTCGATGGGTGGTCAAAGCCTTAGGTGTTTAGGCGGAGTGCCAATAATGTGCTTGTAAGAGTTGAAGTGTAACGTTAGCACCAATGGCGCATGAGAATTTGAAAGCACGCGGGGAGTCAATCTGCCAAGGGAACCAATGGAGCAAGATTACGGACTCCACTACTGTGTAAGGGAGGCCACCGATTGCCCTCTCTCGTTATCCGGCCGCGGAAGGATGCCGCAGTTGAAGGGACGAGTCCTTGACCTTCCCACGTCTTTCCAACGCTTCATCGGTGTTATGTGTTGGTTGGGTGTTTCCAGCGATTGCCAGACGATCCATCGCAGATTTCAGATGTTTGTAAGCCTCGTAAAATGTTGAAGTATAGACGCTTAGTAGATTCATAAGTGAGACGTCATCGTTAGAAATGCTGTATAATAAATCACTGTTGAGTTGTTGTTTAGATTGTTTTTACTGCCTTATACCTCACCACTAATTGATTGTGTTGTTTGTTTTGAGTACAATCCAACATCCCACCTGAGGTTCTATCTTTTTGTCACCCACTTGTTTCTATCGTTTTGCGGTTATTTATGAAGGTAAGACCTCTCTAGTCATTGAGTTCAATGAGAGGAGCTGTCCTTTTAATGTCATTTTTACGAATAAATTTCTTCCAAGGCAGGTCTTTTAGTTGTTCAAACCACGAATATCTTGCGGTTGTGGCTATATCAAGAATGCTTACCTCTTAAGTGACACTCACAGGATATCAGTGGAGAGAAAAGGATATTAGGAGTGGTGGAATTGCTTCTAACAAAGAGCGAAATTCTTATTCATGTTCGCCTTGTCGAAAAACTTGAACAACTAATGTTGCAATTCTCTAATCGGAAGTTTATTTCCTTGAATGAGTCCACTAGCTAAATGAAACATATTAATGTAATTGAAAGTGTGGAATTTTTTGAAATATTTCAAATGTGACAGAAAATGCTGCAATAATTCAACTTAACCAAGTTGAGCTTTGCAACTTGGAGAGGGGAAAGGTCAATTTCCATGACCGAATAACACTCCATTGAATTATACTGAAGAAATTTTCAGTCAAATCATGCAAAGTCAACTGTCTCTTCATCGTTTTTATAGGCGATAAACCGCGCGATTATATCTATTTTTTGTGAATTGATCAATTGCGATCACTTCTCGATCAGCACATCTCTTTCATTGAATCATAATGGTCACAAAAAAGAAAATAACAAAGAATTGCCGCCTCCTCATCTATGTTTTATATTCAATAATTTTTGCAATGTCCTCATGCCATCGGTTTTTAATTTAGGATCAGAATATGCAAATTTTCTATCACAAATAATTTTCCCATACAAAATGATATATAAATTTGATATTAGTAGTGAATGCTGTTAAACTTCCAAGTATAGAAACGATACGAACTGTCGTGAAATTTTATTAGCACCTCTCTAGCATATTCAGGTTATTCTTTTCGGGTGATTATGCTGCAGTCTGTAATCATTTGAAATAAATCAAAAATCGTGCATATATGGCTACATGGTGGACATTTTAAAGGAAAACATTGATTATGCACAAAAATTGTCAACATAATGCGACAAATTTTTGAGTAAATTTTTGTTGAAATTAATTTAAAAGATCACATAAGCTCCTTGAAAATTAAGTAACCGTTTTCTTTTGTGAAGTATTCATAATCAACGTATAGGATGACAGATAATGCCTACAGATGTAGACCAAATGAAGTTGTTTCCTTAGTGGATTCTGATCTCTTGATAGATTTTGCCCCATTATATTCCCGCTGATCATCAATGATGTATTCGATCGGTGCTGCCTCGTTTATGCATCATTTCGATTTAGTGTTTCATCGTTGGGGCATCTGGTTTGGTTTGTTGTCTTTTATATGTGCCACAGCGATGGCTTTTAATGAAGAAGGGATCAGGTTTGAGTGTGTGGGAGGTCTATGAACAATGATGCTTACACCGACCGAGAAGTTCGAGCTACTGCAGTAGAGTTTTAGAGTAGATCGAGTTCATAAGATGTAATTCCTATCCGTGAAATGAATGTGATTCCAGAGTCATCCATTTGTTAGCAAACGTTTATGCATATTTCTAACGCTAGATAAGAAAATAGACAAAGGGAATTTTTAAATGTAAAAATTCGTTTCTCTAGACGATGGTATTTTCACTAGAATACCTTCGACTCTGAAAGTTTCTTCAAGTTCGAGAACATGAAATGCATTTCGATGACATTACATCAGCTCTTCAAGTGGTTATCTTCTATGCCATATAGCTTCCGGCATGAAAAACATTCAAGCATAGACATTCGTTTGGAATATTCTCTGTGTAGGTTGCAAGTTGAATATTTTTGCATTGTTTATTATAATTGTTTGATATGTCACATATAATCCCCAAATTTGCATATTATAATTCCCAAATTTGCATATTACTATCCATTATCATTCAACATTTTCGCATAACGATTAGCTGTTAAATAAAGAATTTTTATGCCATGCATGAAAACTCTTTCCAACTCTCAACTCTTCATTTGATTCGAGGATTTTGTCCACTTCGCATCCACATTTTAACGTTCACTTCTCAAAACGTCAAAAATAGGCGGTAGGGGGGGGGGGAATCGCTTTATTTATATATTTTCTATGTTTCTGACGTTTCGCGTATAGACATTTTTAAGATCAACTTTTTATCGATAATAATGTCCTATATTTTTTATTTCATTTCAGCCTAATCACCTTTGAATTTCGTTGTATCGACGAGGCCTTTTGCAGCGTACCAAGAGAGAGTTACCTACAGTATCTGCAATCCGCACAAATCAAAATGGCTTCAATGGAAATGGGCATTTATCCATTTTCACATGATTCACAACCGTTAATGGATCATGCACCCGACATGGAGGTATGTCGATTCGCATTTACTCTTTCAGCTACCTTATAATCTCGATTAAAATCTCGCTTTTATAAATTTAACGAAGTGCTGAGGTCGTTTTTTTTTTTTTTTTTGGAGGGAGGAGGTTATTCACTATTATAACATACTCAGTGCTTTACTTTGTTTAGCACTGGCATTCTGCGGTTCATATATATGTGTGTCTGTCTGTTGCTTGTCCCCGTAGCTGCATAAAGCAGTGCTAAAAAAACACCTGTGGTGGTCGTGCAGAAAGAATGCGATCTAACAATGAATCATATTTTTTGTACATTTGAAAGCATCATAGAAGCTGATCTCGTCGTTGTAGATGGGCAGCCTTTTTGCATTCCACAGACAAAGAGGTGTCTTCCGCAGACGCCTCTATTCTTGCATGTGATAGGGATATAGCGCTATAATTGATATTCATAAATTCAGGCATTCCTCTTGATTAATATTTATTAATTTTTTTTTAAAGGAAAAAGTGCCAACGGCTTATGGAAATGTCAAAGTTTCCATCTACGGCGATCGAAAAATGCATCCAATTGTGACGTTTCATGATCTTGGTCTTGATTGTATGTTTATTCTATTTTTGTTTTTGTTTTTTTAAAATATAAACGGATTTTATAAACTTTCTAGATGATACCCAGATGATCGCAAGTTACATAGCTAATATCTGCTTCCTTTCGATGGATCAAGCAACAGTTTTATATACTTTTTAAGCAATGGAATTTTTTGATCTTAGATATTGAAATTGAGCTTCTCGGCATATTTCAAGGTTTTGATTTGATTTGAATAAATGAATGAATGTAATATTGATCTAATATTTGTTTCAGCTGAGAACAACTTTCAAAATTTTTTTCAATTCGGTTCGGTGGCTGATTTCACTGATAAATTCTGCGTTTATAATATCAACGCTCCTGGTCAAGAAATGGACGCCGCACCATTACCCGATAAGTTGGTTGAATTGATTGCTTATCAGGGATAATAAATATTCGTTTAGGGATTCCTATAAGTTAAAAATAGAGTTTTGTTCGAAGAAGTCATGAAAAAAAAAGCACTGAAGTTAGTCGTATAACTAGGAGTCGTTCTGGTTTCGTTTAAACGTTTGCAGAGGTTGGTTCAATATTTGTGGGATATAAGCATTCAATCGTATTTGGATGTACCTTTGTAATGATGTTATGGGGCAGTACCTTCCTATTCGATTAGGAATATTCATCGCTGGTTTGTGAGCGCATTAATCTTATTTAAGAGCTCTAATATTCTTGCTAAGCTTATTGTCTCTTTTATTGCAGTTATGTCTATCCAACGATGGATGGTCTTGCAAAAATTGTTGAAACATGCGTCGAACATTTCGAGTAAGTCACTAATATTTGTATGTCTCTAATTGTACTTTTTTGATGCTCGTTTGAAATCGGATCCATAAGACCTTCAATTCATCGGTCTACCCCTTAGATAGCTTGTTCGAAGAGGTTTGGATCGTTCGAAGAGAATGGTTAAGGGATAGGGGCTGCGGAAAGTTCCGATATTGGAGTGCATATCTCAACACAAATGATATAGATTCTATAATATTTATTTATTTATTTTAATAGTGCTGCCTATGGATTATCGTATTATTCTTTCAGAATCAAAAGCTTCATCGGATTTGGCGTTGGTGCAGGAGCGAACGTTATGTTGAGATACGCAGTATGTTCTATGTTTTTCTGCTTATTTCTTACATATTTCTGATCGTTTTGACTCGTATTATCATTTATAGCAGTGTCGAGATATTGTTGGATTTTTTTATATTTAAGTTATGCTTTATTGGGCTTTTTTTTTTTCATTGAGCCATTCTATTAAAGACCGTTATTATTTAAAGAAGTCAAGGATTGGGAATAGGAGAAGATAGGGAATTTCGAAAGGTTTCCTTTCCACACGCCGTATCAGCTCATTTCTCATTAAATACTGAGCATAATTGAATTGGTGACGCTTTGCCATCCAGAAATCCATAAGCAAGTAACCACATTCATCAGGTTTATGTTGGAGGGTTGCCTTATGGTTTTGGCTTCTTGCGACCTTAGTCGTCCTTATTGTTGTTATTTTCTCATTATTATTCGTGTTTTTTTTTTTGCATAATTTGCATAATTCAATCTTTTTTTTCGCGTGATTTATAATTTAAAGATTAACAATTCGCTCTACGTGTTGGGGAGGGAAGGTTGTGATGGATAGTGGATATGCTGTGGTATGCGTTTGCATATTTTTCGTAGATTCGTCGCGTGAATATTGATTTTTGGAGCTGAGGGGATTGATACATTTCTTTTTTGGAGAGCTAATGAATTAAGACACAGCTTCCTTGTCTAAAAAATCCTCGCTGGAGGTTGCAAAGAGTCATTTTTGTATACAAAGAAGTATTGAAAGGAGCAGGAGAAGGATATATGCTGGAATGGGAATTTCAGTGATCTTTTATTGCATTTCTTCCATTACCGAATCAGTGTTTTGCCCATCATTACAAATGAGCGAACATTGCAGTGAACGGTGCTATCTAGCTAAGGGACTTGCTTATGGCAACCAACTTGTCATTGAGCCATATTTTCGTCTTCCTCCCCCTTCCGCTATCCTTCTTGTCTGTTTCCTTTCCCCTTCCATCACCTTGTCATCGGTCCTTATTATAGTGCGAAGAGGGTGGAGATGAGTAGGATGTTGGTTTAAATATATTCCATTTAAACAGTTACAGTGGATATTTTTCGATATTTTTGGGATGCGTTTCGGGCAATATCAGTCTAAATCGTTTTATAGTGAATTTGAGTTCAAATGATGGAATATTTGCAGTTGCAAAACGGAGCCAAATTGGATGCGTTGATATTGGTGAATTGTGTTGCGACAACTGCCGGCTGGATTGAATGGGGATATCAAAAGGTTGCAAATTTTTATCGTTTACCTCTAACAATATTGTGTGGAATGGAGGAAAAATTTGTTTTAATTTTAGAAAATAATATTGAGATGAAAGTGTTGTGATGGTAGTTTTTTGTTTTGCTTAGAAAGTATAATGTTTAAGTGCGCTAAAAAAAATTTTTTTTGTGTGGACCTCCAAAGCGATTAAAAATTTCCTCCTCCTTTCTATTTTTCATTTTCTCATTTTCCCCTTTTTCATCATTTTTGTGGTGAAAAAGATGGTGGAAAAGGCGAGTTTGTTGAGGCTCTGTTCATTTAATATGCTGGCAGGATTATTTCCATGCAAAAATGCATGAAAATTCGCGATATTATTTCATTTAGAAATATATTTTCTTTGTTTTTTTTTTTTTCAAATAATTCAACTATAAATGTTGTTTGATGTGATAGAGCGACATTAGCGACGATAATATTAGGTCGGGTACAATGAGAGAAGAGGGCTACTTGCAATGAAGGAACTGCTGAAAGAATTATTGAAAGGAATTGCTTATCTTCTCAATAACGTTAATGCTTCTCATTCATTTTCGTTTCTGAAAAGTTTCAATTTCTTCATTGGTGTACCTTATAGACCAAAAAGCTCTTAAAGGGATAGAAAAGAGTTTTTTTATTTCAATTTTTGATCTAATTGTTTCGTGTGTGAATTTGCATCCCTTTTTAAAGGATGACTAATAACTGCCTTAGAAGTCTAAAATTGACACCTAGAGGCTATGACATTTCATTTTCTCAATGGGTGGCTTAAATTTACGATTCGAATGGCGGTTATGGGAAATAATAACCCCGTAAAGAATAGTACATATTCAAATGGGGTCAACTTGAAGAGGAGATCATAGGAAAGCACATTTCAGTGTGGAGGGAGTTTGTGCGGACTGAATTTTCTAAGACAACCAAGTGTTGAAGAGTTTGCAGCACTCGCTGTTCTTCTGAGTTCTTATTAATATTAGCTAATTGATTGGACAAGTATGTAAATATGAGCATGATATAGGTAAATATGAATTATCTTCGAACTCATGGCATGACGTCATTCACGGTCGACTATCTACTTTGGCATCATTTTGGCAAGCATATCGAACAATACAATCAGGATATCGTCCGTCAATATCGTGTCTATTTTCAACATTTGCCAAATCCGGCAAATCTCGCCGCTTTCATTGATTGCTATCTGAAGTAGGTGGCTTAATATTACTAGAAATACGACGGGTACCACAGTTTGGCCATTTTCCTTTTCTAAACCTCAGCTACCTTTTGGGCTTGAGCTTACTGCTACACCAATCCGTCACTGTAATTTTGTAACATTCGCCATCGACAACTGACGGAATAGTTCGACAAGCAAACAAAAACTCCTACTGTCATACTCAATGCGACCTACCCTATTTTAATGGATGCGTTGTTTTCGTTGTTATGCGAGTATTGCGAATTGGAGTTTTAAGGAGAGAATTGTGGAACCGAATGGAACCATTGCTACAGTGAAATGCGAAATTTTTTCTCAGGAGAGTTGAGTGATATAGGCTTTTTCATGCAATATTATAGATAATCTATAGAATGCTTGGAAATTTAACAAGAGGCAAAGGGGAGAGGAGGAAACAAACTGGCGGGGATAGCCAAAGTATATATTTGGAATACTTAAGGGAAATAGGAAGGGCGTTTGCGGAGCTGGAACGTTCAAGACAAATTCCTATTCAATGCCAAACAAATTTATGAACGATAAAACCTTCTTACTTCTCGTCCATGATCGGAAATGCAAAGTGTTTTGCAATAATGAGATAGAATTTTCTCAAAGGAACTGTAGGGGAGAGGTAAAAAAGAGGTAAAATGTCGATAAGGATGTCCCATATCGATTGTATCATCGAATAACGCGAGGTTTGAGCGAGGTTCTCCGATCGTTGTCGATTGTGAACTTTCATTAGTTGATTAGTAAGTAGTTCATAATTTTCGAATCGGCAATGATGCAGATTGATGCATCGATGTGATTGGTGCATGGAATGGATGAGTGGGTGGTCTAACTGCATCGGTTGTTGATACGTGAATGAAATGTTTTAATGAGAATGGCAAAGTCAGTAAGCTTACTAAATTCCATCACCCTTTAGCGTTGAGAGTGCTCGCCAATCACTTGCAGAATGCTGTGTTTGTTTGCATGTGCATACCGTTAATAGTAAACTAAAAATATTCAGCTCGCCTATCAACTGATTTATTGCACTTCTGTATTTTATACTTAGATTAGAAGTACTGATGAGAGCACCTGAGATACTACAAGCAGCTGAGTGAATGGCTACTTACTAGGCATCATAATATATGCGTGAGTAGATTTGTTGGTCGAACAATCAGTTTCGTGTCTGTTGGGCGAGCTCTTTTAGTTATGCAAGACATGTTAATTAGTAACAAGAGGAATATTGTTTGAATGCTAGCAAAACATCTCTGAGGTTGTGAGGTGATGATATTTTCTGATTTCTGACGATACCCGGAGGTAGTGATTGATAAAGCCGAAACATTTAACTGATAAGTACCCCTGGGCATCGCTGGTCTGGCAATGCACCTTCCGCCTAATTAAACATACTTAGATGGACGAACATGAACAGTTATTTATGTGGCACGAACTTGATATTTAATTATAAAATTACATGCTTAGTTTGCCAGTAACGTTGCTTTTGTGCGTTTTAGCCGTACACCGTTGATGTTCTCACGCGATGGTTCAGCGGGTCCATCGCTTAAGGTTCCGGTACTGCAAATTGTTGGTTCTGGTTCGGCGTTTATCAATGATTCAGTTGATGTAAATGCTAGACTTGACCCTTCAAAATCTGATTGGATTAAGGTATTCGCTTTTTTTGTTAATTCGTTACTAGTCTTTAAGGGGTATTCGTTTTGGAGGAACGGTTGGCTCCGAAGTGTTGACGGTCATTCAAGGTTAGGAAACTAGGAAAGTTTCATTGTGGATTACGCTTGCAATTTGATCATAGCTAATAGTCTGAGTTAGAATATTTGTGGCTTTTGATGCTCACAAATTTATCTTCTTTCATTTTATTTACTTCCGTTGTTTTCGTACCGATACAATTTATTCACATTGTTTGTTTGATTTTCACACAGTAAATCAACTGTGCAGAGAAATGATGTCATAAAATTTGCTTTAAATGAAACAAGACATATTGTTATCTCTACAAAAGTTGACAAGAATAGACTGGCCTAGCTAGAATATTGGACTGCTTTATGATATTGTTTTGGTGTAAAACTATATAAACTTCGGCTCTCATAGCTCACTATCTTCGATTTGAGAGTGAGAGGTGAGGAACACAAACCGCAATCCGCTTTCTACTAGGAGACTTAAGTTTCCAAATTAATAGCATGAAAGAAAAAGGGAGGAATATCTAGAAGAAGGGATTTTTATTATTGAATCGTTCATAAAGATTATTTAATCGCTTCATTGCAGATCTCGGATTCATGTGGACTTGTATTGGACGATAAACCTGAGAAAGTAACCGAAGCGATGCTTCTTTTCCTTCAAGGACTTGGACTTTGTAAGTATATTTTTACTCAATTTTTATGCGAATATTTTTTACGTTTATTCATTTAGATATTTATTTATTTATTCGTTTATTTATTTATTCATTTATTTATTAGATTATTTATTAGATTATTTGTTTGCATTTCTGTTTATTCGTTTAATCCATTAATCTCTTTTTTTAATATCTGGTGAATAATTTTTATATTACTAAGATATGGATGATACTTTATTTGAGATGAGCAATTCTTTTTTTTTTTGAATTTTTCTTTTATAATTAAGCATTTTCGTGCTTTTTTTTAGCACAACGATATCTCAAAATTATCTAAAAAAAATACAGTTTCTAAGATGTGCTGACCATTTTTTCGTATGCTATTATGCAACGAAATTCAGTTTATTATTCGCTTCGAAGGCTAGAGATGAGGACTATTAGTGCAATGATTATCATTAAGTTTATTGAAAAAACTATGAAGTTTTTAGGCGGAAATAGTGGTGGCAATAAGAAGATATATACCTTTTTTTTAAAAAAATTGTTTTGCTCAAGGAATTTCATTTATCACTTTTGTTTATATTTTATAAATCTTAACTATATTAATATTTTAATTTGTTTTCCACTTTATGGGAAAGTAGTTTTTTTCTTTTAAAATAAAATTTTTTGCATATTATTTCGACTTTTTCTTGTTATTCATTAATTGCGCTGATGAATGAGAGATATTTGATAGAAATGCAGAATAACGCAATATGCATCCGATGGCTATATCCAAATAGGATAGGCATCAGAATGAAATGCGATCGATCGGTGATGTGGTGTAGTTTGCAATTAGCATTCATTAGGCTGCATTTGTTGAATTAAGGCTTTTAGAAGTATTTGGGAAAGCTTCTTCTTATAGATCATTATGGATGTTTTATTAACAAAACCTTTATTCATATAGCGATGAAGAATCCACTCAAAAAGAGTGGATTAACAGAATGCCAAGCATTTTCCATAAATCGAAATCAGCGAGGCATATGTTTGAACGGAGAGGATCATAAGCATGGAATGAAAGTGTAGCGGATTGCCGGACCGCCGTTCTATGTCGTCAAATCTATATAGTCCGAGAGGGAAGTAAAGTTTCCCAATAAAAAAATATGCACTTTTGTTATATTTGATAAAGGTAGTAACGTTGTAAAGTGTAAAACAAAAAATATTTATATAACTCAGTAATTATTATAAATTATAATTTTGCATTAAATAAATCTCAAAATTTATGCCATAGTAAACGTGGAACGATATACCAGTTTTGTATATATTAACTTAAATCATCGTAGTGAATTGTGTTCATCACAGAGACATTAGTACATATCAGTAGTTTCGATAACTAAGGATTTTTTGAAATTTGAGACCTCAAAGGGAATTTTGAGCAGCATCCAGAAAATCTCTGGCTGAACTACCGAGTTGGGGATCTTGGAAATAGTTGGAAGCCTGTAGACTTGAGTCAGTCGGCGGTCAACGGATCGAAATGGGATCTTTCAAGACACCAGGGGGTCTTAAGTAATTTTGTTTGAAAGAGCATTAATTTATCCCAAAAAGGGCCCTCGATGCTACAATTGAAGGAACTTGTTTATTGTTGTTGTTTGCTTTTTAAGTTGATTTTTTCTGATCCCTCTTTAGAAACTTTGAATCTACATATCTACTGGTTCGTATCTTTGTTTGAATCTAATCTAATCCATCGTTTCGGTATCTATCTGATCCACATGATTCATCTTTATAAGGCAGTTTCGTACCGTTTTTGCTTTCCTAACTTTTTATCTTACCATATCAGAATGTTCTCAGATCTTTTTCCTTTTCTTTTCTTTGTTCACGTAGGTCTTCCAAGAAGTTTACAACGACTCAAATGTAATGTAAGCTTAGCGTTTGGGTAACTGGAGGAAGTTTAGTTGAATACAGAAAACTTGAAATTTATATGAGCTAAAATGAAGTTTCATATTATTCTAGAAGCATGAATCTTATAGTAAGCATGGATGTGATATGATAATGCCCCCCCTCCCCCACCTTCACCTTTTCCCTTAACACATGGGTGCATACCTGTCCTATAGGTTTATCGAAAATTTTATAAATCAATAAAGAATTGGAACATTTCAATATTTCAGTTGCGACACTTAACGTGGTGAAATTGATGAAGAAAATATCTGATGCGCAAATGGGATTCAACGTTATCGATGAGCCACCATCCGTTGAGGATATCAATGAGATGAGTACCGAGGTGGAGAAGTCATAATCGGTTGGCCGATGGTCGTTTGCATAGTCGCTTTCATTGATTTGCCATCCTTGCAACGCCTATCCCCCACCTCCTTGTTTATTCTTCTCCTTTGATATGTCATTTGTGGTGCAGTATCTTCTGAAAGGGGTTGTTTATTTTGTCAACAAGGGGGGGGGGTGAGGGTCAGTAGTTTGTTATAGGGAAATTAGAAATAAATTAATTCAATTACTAGTCATGGGATACGTGTTGATGTCCTTTAATCGTTACTTTTATGCCATCAATCCTTTTATTTTGCACTTTTTCGAATCTAGGTACAGTGGGTTTACTTCCTGTCCATTTTCAGGATACTATTTATTTTTGTGGAGTGCTTGCCGTAGGATAGCATTTAGGAATATCAACTTTGAAAAAAATACTGTACCGCGATACTGTATACTGTTGTTTTGCTTGATTCATCATTGCTCGCATATTGTATTCACATTTCCATAGGATGCTATTTGCAAAGCATTTTTGAGGTTTTATGATTATGACGCATATCTGTTGAATCGAATTGTACATTAATTGTGGGGCTATAATCTCCATTTAATTAACACTGTATTTTTATGCGTTTTTATTGACTTATTTACATTTCCGGTCATTGATTATGTGCGAAAAATGTCGAGTGTTGTTATTATTCAAATCATTTCAGAACTTCATTTTAACCTTTAAGAGGAGTGAAGGTAGCATCTCGAAGAATTTTAGTGCAAGAAGAAACTCGTAAGGTGGCGATGGGGAGAGGAAGTGTTGAGCATTATCGCATGTTCTCATTGATCGATTGCTTGCAATATTATATATTATATTATTCTATCATCATTCCTATGAATCTAGTAACGAGATGTGTTTTGCATTGACTTATTTGTTGAAGAGAGTGTTTCATTTAGGGGGTATTCTTATTGCTTTGATTATATTTTATAGTAATAGTTGTTTTAATTATTATATTTTATAGTAATAGTTGTTTTAATTGAAAAATTTGCACCTTTGTGATAATTGCGGTATGAAAATAGATGGGGCTAATATTGTCGTCTTCTTCGCAGGGAGAGATAGTTGTGGGTAAAACATGTGGCAATTGTTTGGGACCATTGATAAGATCAGAGACGATTGACAAGGAGGTGCATTTGGAGTGAGTTGTAGCCGGAAACATTTGTGCCTAGAAACATGACTTTGCCTATTCTTCTATATATGCGTCTTGTAAGATGCTTTTTGTTCTTTATGAAATTATCGTCAAGAGGAATCAAGAATACCCACTCATTGATTCGATTTATGCTGTATTTCCGTTATACTCGAAAAGAACTTTATGAAAATTACACAATTTTTTTAAAATCAAATTATATAAATAAATATATAAGTGGGATATAATAGTGAATTATGCTAACTTCGATATTTATTTCACAATAATATTTTTTTTTTTTGTAAAGTTCAACTAATTAAATCATTAAATATATTTTATATTGAATTATTTGTATATTATTAAATCGTTTATTGCTATTAAATAATCGTTTCAGAAGATGAGTATAAATATTTTTTATTCATTCTATATTTAAACCCTTAATAGTGGTAGATTGGTATATCTTTTTTTTTTGCTTTGCAATTGCATTTATTCAAATGATTCTAATATGTAATCATGTGCAATCGTTGCTTCTTTTTTTTGTATGCAATATTAGATTTGCAAATAAAACAATTGAAATATATTTTCTTCATTGTTAGAGATTGCGATTTCTTCATTTCGTGTAATTGCGATTTTGATATCGTTTTGCAAAGATATACAATATAATGCAATTGCAAAGAGATAGTAATAATGCTCTAGAGCAATAGTAGAAGGAAGAATTAGCTAAAAAAAATGAGACCATTATTCTGCATATCTCTTTTTTTTTTTGTTGGTAATTTATAAGACAGCATTAGTTAACTGAACGGAAAATGTATGCAATTGTCGTATCACCAACCCCCCTTTGACACGCTTCTGCATTTTTTTTTTTCAGGTTTTGTATTACATAAATTGAGGCGATTGGATAGGCAAAAATTTGCATATTCGCATGAATGTGACGATTCTTTGATATACATTTGCTGAGGTGTACATATGAGTGTAATAAAGCGTTTAGTAAGATTGCTCGCAGCTAATACGGTTGGTGCATCCATTTGAGAGTGTTGTGTTGTTTAGTGTCGGGTATTGACCAAGTCGATAGGTTCGGCCTCACTTCGTAGTTAGTGGATTGTCGTTGACGCTCGCCCGTAATCTAGATGCTTTACATCAAACAAGAGACAGGATGTAAATCTAAAAAGCGAGCACTTGTCTGGTGACTGCAAATATACCTGTGTTCTTCTGCCTGAAACGTATGCCTATGATGGGTGTTAATTGTATAGTGGGTATAAAAACAGTTTAAGCAAAGGTACAATACATATTTATAGGGTAGGTGTATTTGCTAATGAATCTCGAAGGTAATGCACACTACGGTAATACTGTATACCCTCAGGCATGAGCATGGCTTATTTTCGCAATGGGAGTGCTCAGCTTTTATGCAAGGGAAAGGAGTCAACGTAGGGTCAGCGAAAGACAAGGAAAAAAAATCAAAGAATGTGTGGAGGAGCTACTCCATTAGATTTCACCTGTCCTGAAACTTCCTTGGCTGCACTTGAGTTTATGCAAATTTTTGCCGATCACTGCACTTTTTTTGTGAAACAATCAAATCAATTTCTCGATTTGGTATAATGCAATTCGCGTATTGAGTCGTTTAGTTGGGACGCTATGGCGCGCTACTGACATTTGCGCCGTAGAAGATTTGAAGGGGAGCAACTTGTATCACTAACAATTTGCGTAGTGTTGCAAAGAGTGGGTACTCGAAGGTCGAAGTAGAGTCGTCAACTTTCCCATTTTGTTTACTTCCCATAGCCGGTGAATGGAAGTTTGTGTTCCCAATTCTCATGTCATATCGGGTCCGATCGCTTCAGCGACTCTTCTTGTACCGATCTTTTACTGGTGTAGCTTTGGAATGAACTGAAAACATGAATAAGTCATCAACATATTTCACTGCGAACATCCTTCGCTTGTTTCATTGGCTCAAAAAACATCCCCAACACTTCTTTGCTTGTTATAAAAAGCAATATATTAATAAGGTCACTAACATATTACTTGTTTGACATCCTTTATTTGTTTCAAGACAGTCCACATCCATCCTCCCACTCATCGATGAAGCGGATGCACGAGGATGTCTCTCTTCCTTTCGCAGTCTAGTCTTCCTGGTGCTTGTCTATGGTGTTATGTGCCAACCGAACTTTGGAAGCTTATTTCACCTAGTGCTTCTTATTTATTGAAGTATAACTTTTAGAATCTGTAAGTCATTGGTTGTTTAAAATATGAGGTATCCGATAGGCAACTCTCCTCTCACATAGAATATTTTATATTGACAAGCGTACCTGACCATCGCCGACTTGAGCACTTACCGTATCGGTTGAATGCACTTTTAGGAATTTCTATATTAGCAAAGCGCATTATGGTAATGTCGTATCTATTCATGTCATTTGTCCATCTCTTAGTTTCAACTAGAGAATCACTAAGGTTTATTGAAGTGTTTAATCAATCCCATTGGTATAGTTGGTATAGAATTGACGCATATAGCGACTTTCAAGTTCAACGATAAAATTCGATAGGCTTATAGAAACTTAAAAAAAAAAAAACAACTCAAAAGCTTCTATATGGAGGATTCATTCAGCAATCGGTCAGCTCACAGTATCAGCTCCTTTCTTTTGTTATCACATATATTTTTCGATATAAGAGTTCATTGAGAGTTAAAGAAACATGTTATAACCTTCGGATTACTAGATAAATCCTTTTTTTTGTTGTGATAGGCATCAAGATGATCTGAATTTTTTGTAGTTTTTTTATGATTACGTTGTAATATTAAATAAACGCTTGATTATGAAACAATAAACTAATAAAAGAAGAGCAAAATTCGTGCATTTTAAGTTAATCAGTAAAATGCTACAAATGAATTGGATTGCTACTCACCAATTTCGATCCTCAAAACCTTTTTCTAGGGCGTAATTAGTGCTGTATCGGCTTTTTTTAAATGTTGATATGAATTCATAGATGTTCTATTGGTTGCGCTAGTTCAAAATGCAGAACTTTAGTTTGTAAAAAATATGTGACCCATAAAATATCTCATAAAAACATTGATAAAAACATTCATTTTTTGCATATTTATCGATGCTTTTTTTTGTATTATTTAATGAAAAAAAATGGCAGATTATTTCTGTGAAATTAGATATCAATGTTCACTCATTGATACTATCAGTGATTTCTTCCGCTACGATTTTCAATGATATCAATGAAAATCCGAGAACGGTGATTGGACTCGTTATTGTTCACCTTATTCCTCTTCACCGCTTTATTTTCCATCAATCGTTTTCCGTTCATTGTCTTGAACACTTCGAATCGGAGGTAGAAGATATCCGTGGAAGTTTTTGGGTCATTCCTCCTTCTCCTTTCATCCCCATCTCCACTTTTTACGCGTCAATTAAATTCCTGGGAGTGTCATATAGGGATATGAAGACATTGCTACCGATCCATGAATTTTACATACATAAATAAAGAAAAAAAGTTATTTATTTTACACTGAGGCGATTTGAATAAATTTAGAGCCATCTGAAACTCGCAAATATATGAGCTTATTTTAAAGGAAGAGGTCTCCCTTACATCCTTTTCTCTGACTTGACCAACTTATTAGCTTTATTCTCAATTAGCATTAAAGGATTGCATGTAAATTGATTGCCTTTTTTATGTTTTCGTGTTCATTATAAAAAGCGATCGTTTTGTTGCCTTATTAGAAAAGACCTCCTAACTTCTTCCTTCTCAAAGGGTAGGAGAGGAGGGGAGAGAGGGAGCAGAAATTCAATCCCCCACTTAGCTATAAGGGCAAATCTCCGCTCTTCCCGCTTTTCACTGTGTTTTATTTCCATAAATTTATGATAATCTTATCATATTATAGGCAATGAATAGTTTAAATTTTCTTCGCGATAAACCATTGGATAATTGGATTGAATATTTTCTCAGTCCAACAAAATTCGTCGATTTACTTGCTGCCGATGATCGAGGTTACATTTTTTTTTTCATTTTTTCTCCACTTTCTTTCTATCCTCTTTCAGTAAAGAATTTTTCATGCCATTTTTCTTTTCATCTTTTTAACTCTCAAAAAAATATTTTCCATAAAAATTTCCTCTCTTTTTCTGCAAAATTCTCAATAGTAAATATTTTAAATCTCTCTCTTCTCTTACTCATCCTCCTTTCCATATCCTTTTTTTTTTCTTTGTTTTCTCTCTTCAATTTCAATAAATCGTCTTTCAAAAAAATTTTCTTCTATTTCTCATCTTATTTAAACCTGAATTAATAGAGAGTTTATTACCAAGATATATTTATGCCCTCTCATTCACTGCTTTAATTTATCTTTACTGACTCCGGTATGAAATATCGAATTTGAATTTTTCACTGGTGGAAAAATCTTCGAACGAAATTGATGAATACTCAATAATCCATCCATTTTTTTGATGCTTTTTAAATGTTTAAACTTTCCTAAACTAAAACCCATACTGAACAATTGAACTATTGAATTGTTAATTCTGTTGTTATGCTTATCTTTTATCAATTCTAACGCGTTTTCCTTACTTCAATTTGTAAGTATCATCTTCTTGCTACCTGTTTACACGCTTATTTGGTTTACATTTTTTATAGAATCATTGCTTATTGACTCCTATAGACTCCAGATTCTTATTGCAGCGTTTTATTTGTTGTTTTAGTAAAAAAAAAAGAGCTAAATTAGACGCGATAATAAGGAAGAAATTTTCTGAGGATATTTTATAAAATGTTGGAGAACGCAGAATTGTGAGGGGGGGGGGGGGGGAGGGAGGGAGGAGCGAATAAGAAGAGGAGATACGACATTATTTAAGAAGTCGATATTGTTTTCATTTTATTTATTTTTCAAACGCTTCATATCGTTCAAGGCGATATACATAAATTAAAATTTTAGATTTGAAGGCGATAGCACAAATTGCTTGTCAATTCATCGAACAAGCAAAAACCATCGATAAGGAACTCGATTTATTTAAAGATGGAATGTTTGATGAAGGTTCGATTTTTTTTTTACTGCTCTTTTTGAGTTATCTAATAATTTCGTTTTAAGATTATAAAACTTCTATGGGGCTTTATTTGTGTTGATACGATATGTTCTAATATTTATTTTATTTGATGCGATAAAATTCTAACTGGGGAATGTTGTTTCGTTTTCGGTTGCTGCCTCCAGATTTGTCATATCTTTTAATTTATCATTCCGCCGTATTCACATAGAATGACTTACGATTGAAATTCAAAAATTTGCAAAACATAGATTCTGAGGGCAGTCAATATTGTCACTTGAAACGAATTGCTGTTCATATTTGATTGCCGATCGGCGGGGAGGAGATTCGCAGCTTAAATTAGAGGGAGCAACAGCCTTTTCTGCTATCCCTCCTATCATACCCACCCCCGTACTTTCCTAAAATTACTTAATTTTAAGAGGGTATGGGGGATGAATGCGAGGGGAGGGGAGAAGAGATAGCAGAAAAGCCATTTGCACAGAAATGGCCCTTTATTAGATCGATTTGTTTTGGATTGTATTGCTGACGGCTATACTGGACAACTTCGAATGCAACCCTATACCCTGCTGTCTCTTTGAATTGTTGGCGCCAAAGTCAGTGGGGGTTTTTGCTTATTGTTGTGCGGTGCTTTTTCATAGTCCTTATTTATCCTGAATTGTTCTCTAGCCAATATCCTGGATCGTTGGCTACAAAAGCTTATTAAAGTAGCAATATGCTAGTCAACAGTAACAAGCTGTAATAAAGAATTATGCAAGTAACTGCAATAACATTTTCGTTAGATAGTGTGACGTACAGTCGCTGTAAGGCGGCGAGGCTTTGGCTATGTGCACTGTCCTGTTTGGCATCGATGGATTGGGGATTGAATATTGTCAAGGAAAGGTGAGCTCTTATTTATTACTCAATTTAAGCCACTTTTCATTTTCATTTCCATTCATTCATTGATTTAGAGTATATGAACTGAATAGAACATAGCCGCTCTCTGATTGGAGCTCAAACCAAAGGAGTTAAAAGGCGCTGTTTTGATCTGAAATAAATCTGTTGATCGTTGCAAATTAATTTTTAAAGAAATCCCCGAAGGGAATTATAAGTGGGTGACGAGTCTTTACAAGCATAAAATGATTTTCGTTTATGAGTGCATTGACATATCCGATATGTTGGAATCGGATCGGTTGAAGTTGTGGTGTTCGTTTATTCAAACTTTATAAGGAGAAGCGAGAGCAGCAATGAGAAGAACTGATATCTTTAGCTATCTCTTATCACTAATATCTCTTATCACTGATATTTTCTATGGAGTTTCTATTTTTTTCTTAGAAGGTTTATTGATTGATCATCAGTTCTTGCGATCGAAATTGTTTTGATCCATAACAGATCATAAAAAGATGTTTTAATTGCACATGCAAAAATACGTTGACTATCGTTTCATTTCTTATCGGTTTACATTCGAAAGGTTTGCGTCTTAGAAGCTTTTGTTGCCCAACATTTATATCCATACATAAGTCTTTTCAGTGTTTCACTGATTTGTTCGTATTGAATAGTGATATTTGTGGTGGATTGTAGAGAAATTCATTTCGACAAAATTTGCATATTTAAATGAGCAACCGCGTACATAAATTGTACAAACCTAAGTTCGGAATGCTTCTCAACAAATTTAAATAAACTTTTCGCTCATTTTTCGGAGCTATTTATGCAATGAGCGGTTGGTCATTGATGAAGAAATTTGCACAAATGTATATCTTGCAAATTCCATTGAATTTATTTTGTCGCTTATTTTTTCACAAACACTTTTTTTTCTTTTCTCATTCATCGACTTATCAACGTTCCTAAATAAAATAAAATTTTCAGTTTCACTCCTCTCATTATCAAAGCGCTCTTCAATCGTTTGATTTTCTTCTGCTTCCCAGAGAGAAATATTGTATATATTTATTCGTTGTTTTTTTTTTTTGCTATATTTGTTGTTGTTTTCTTTAATTATTTATTACCATTATATAATAATAGTAATGGGCATTTAAGAAATATAAAGTTTTATTCATCAAAAAAGTATTTTGAATAAATTAAATTAAATTAAGTAAAATTAATAAATACAGCACTTATTGATTATTTTTTAGAGTTGACAAAATAAACGATTGTTTAATTACACGCAATCGTTGAAATATTGTTAGCTAATTTACATAATAGTAATCATCTAAGTATTGTTTCTTTTTGTTCTGAAAAATTAGAGAGGATGGAATTTATGTTGTATATGCAAATTTTTCAAAGCCTTATAAATAATGAATATTTAACAATAGTAATATTTATGTATTTTTCTTATTCAACGTACAATCTTTTCAAGTTGTATTCGTTTAAAGGGTGTAAATGATGATGCATCGGCAATTATATTCAACCATTCGGAAGATATATCGACAACATTGAATACTCCTGAGCGTATCTTCGTCGCGTGGTTTTATTCAGTGTGGATTTTGAGTATCAGTATTCGATTTCAGGAAACAGTTGCAAAACCAACTGTTAGCAATCCGTTAGTGCGAACATAAAATTATTTTTTTGCTTTACTATTTGGAAATGTGTAAATAAGGGATCATGCGCCTATAAAAATATTGAATCGCACAAATAATTTCTGCGTTGTCCACTCGGTTTTTTTTTCCTTTCTAGAGTGGGAGTTTTCTACTAAGCGATTTGCTGAATTATTGTCGTATTTGAGAATCCAACGAATGATTGCCATCCACATTCCCATTTGCCTCATTTCTATCCTCCTTCTGCACATTAAAATTTTTGGGAAATTTGATGTGAATGCTTTTTGCAGATGATACTAATATATATCAATTGGAGGGATATGGCTCTATTTTCGGGAATTCTTAAATCATATTCTTATGCATCTTTCTTTAATGATTATTCATCGTTGAAATTTAAAAAAAAAAGCAAACATTTGAAGCCTTTTTCCAGCCAACTTCCATTGCTGAATATTGCAAATCCTCTCATAAATACGGTGTTTCATCTTAGTTAGAGGCTTTCCTTAATATATCGCTTGAACGCAATTGAACCCTAAGGTTCTGCATTGTAATCAAGCACTTATGCTATACCGTCGTTAATATTTGAATGATTTCGTATAAATTCCATCGGTCAAATGGATTTTCGTATGTCCAATTTCAGGCGTGGGGAATAGCTTTCTTTCACTCTCACCTCCCTTTCCCTCTCTCCATTAACCCTCTTTAACGAAAAGGAGGTATGTGCAGAGTGCAGGTCGACTTTTCAAAGAAGGTGCAAAACATCGAAAAATTATTATAAATGAGGGATGAAAAAAACGAAAATTGGCAGAAGAATGCAAAATAAAAGCTGAACTCCCATATAAACGCAAAAAAAGGAATTCAACTTCTCAAAACTAATGTATAATTATTGAGCGCAGTTTTCTAGTTTCTCTGAGTTTATGAATGGAAATAAACCCATTTGATTGGATTTGAGCTAAAGTTTGAAAAAATGAATTTTTTATTTTCCTATACGACCATTAAATGCCAAACTAAGGTCGTTTAAGTAATAGATTGTACGGTTTCTCAACGGGTTAGAAGAGAGGAACGTGTAAGTGCTCTAGAAATTTGAAAGGAGGAAGCTTAAGTACAATTCCAACGCAACTAACCATAGTTAGGTTATTTTGGAACAGCATTTACAGGTTCTCTTCATTTTATTTTTTATCTTATCCTTGAGGACGCCAAGAAAAAAAGCTTCTGCTTATTGGTATAAAAGGGGGGAATTTTAAGCAGTTTAGTGGAACTTAAATAATTCGTTTCTAGATGATTTCCCTGATGCGTTTTGATCAACAAATCCACACTTATACTCTACTTTACTTTTATTCCTATACGATTTCGATACGCCAACATTCCTTCAGTTTTTTTTAAACGCCTCATTAAAGCTTCCGTAAGTGCGATGTATTTCGAGTTACCTGGATCATCGGCTTATTTATACCGTTTTAAGTCAAACAGAACTATTTCCAGCCATCCATTCTCCTCTTCTTCCTCCTCCCCTCCCCCCTTTCTCTAATAAAGCTCCGCTGGAGTTTTTTTTTTTGAAAGACACAACTCTTAGCAGTTATATTTATTTTACTAAACTCTATGAAGCTATTTAATCGATCAATAACGAGTGCTGATTTAGGGGAAATCAGCCGGATGCGAATCTTGCATTGGCTGAACAGATTCGCGTTTGTGTTGCTGAGGTTAGTAGCATTCTATTGTTTATTGCTGCTATTTCTTATTGCAATCAACGTGAAGTGTGATTTCATTTTAGTTGGGGTATTATCGCAATTTAAAAATCTACTTTATTTAATCTTAGTTCTATTTGGATTTAAATGGAATAACTAGTAAAAACTGCAGAAGACCATTGCACAATCAGTTATTCCCCACTTATAGAACTTGCTTGATGCCAATTTATGTATGCTTATAAAGAGATATTCCAATAAAATATTAGCTCTTAGTAGACATTTACGTAGAAGGGGTGTATTCATAGGTGTTTCTATCCTCATCTGCAAACGTCCTAAACAAATAGAGCAATTTTAAGGTTAGAGTTCTAATTGCGTAGCCTAGAATACTTCAGCATGAAGTTTTGCTGTTCAGTTCGTTTGCTAGAGAAGATTTACCGAAAATGGCGTTGTAGTTGTCGTTTCCTTTCATTAAAGTGGTGAACCATCTCATTTTTTGTTTCATCGGAATGGAATTAAATAATTTATGCAATTTACTTCAAATTTTACAATAGAGAGAGAGGAAGAAGTGGGTGATATCGTAGAGGAATACTGAAACAAACATCTTCCTCCAGCATTTTTTATTTATTTATTCTTTTTTTTTTGAATGCTTTAATTTGTTCATTTGCAGCATCAGTTGAAATCAGAAGATGCGGCCACAATGTTGGAACAAATATTGAAAATGGATTCGATCAAGGAGTTGAATGTTCCCACAAAGGATTGTTTTATGCATGAAATCATTAAGGTGGTCACCTCTGATATCTCATATTGGCTACCTAAATAAAATGAAGCATTCCGATGTTATAAGTAAATTATTGTAATTTTCTTTACTGTTTGAAGGTGAATAGGATAGGTACCTACTGATGTTGTTTTGATATTCTAAGTTCATTGATATTCTGTCGGTTCCTTGCTTGAAGTTTCTGAATGGCTCGACGGCATACTGCACTTGAAGGGACGTGGACTTGAGGGGAACTTCACCCATCTTGCTGATGTTTAAGCCATATAGGTCTAATTTTTAGATGGGGATTGCAAAAACATTCCTTTCAAATAGAGTTTTCTTGATAGCGTTTAATTGGCATTACTTACTTCTTTTTACATGAGTATATCGCTTGATCCTTTTCTTCTTTGATTTAAACCTGATGGTCCATTGGGATCATTTTGGTTCGAAGGTCTTCCCCTTCGCAGTTGTTTCAGTCTTCTAGACATCTCCGGAGCTGCTGCTACTGTAATGGCTCCAGTGTCAGGAATATCGGAGTTTTTACGGCAGTAGGAGCTTTGAAGAAAAGCAATTCTTTATGTATATTTGCGTCTGCATGTTTACTTTAATTTTTCTCTCATTCATTCATAAACGTTTAATTCTTTTGGCGTTTTTTTTAAATTTATATCCCTTTTGGCGTTTTATATATTTGTTATTTTTTCAGATGCCATTATTCGATTTTGTTGCATTAATATGCAATGCATATTTCTAATTTCATAGCACTTATATTTAGATTACATATTGTATTCCCTAAAATTAATTTAGAAATTAAGATTTAATTTTAGAATCAAATCAGATAATAATAAAAACATTTCGATGGGAGATAAATTTGCAATCAAATTTGGTTTAATGCAATATTAGCGTTGATAAAATATTCTATTCATTGTTTGTTATAGGATTACGATCGTTTATCGGAAATTGTGAATGCAACTGATGTGTCTACTCTTCTACCAAAACCAAATTTCGAAGCGACTTTTGTGAAAATCAAAACGCCAGATTGGAAAATCTTGGTTTGTGCGCTCCCAATTGACTCTTTAAAAAGATTTAGCTCCAATTGACTCTTTGAGAAAGTTTAGCTGCGAAGTGATTCATTGAGGAAATTTAGCTCCGAATTGACTCATCGAGAAGATTTAGCTCAGAATTGACCTGTTGCCTGCTTATTTCTTCTATATTTCTCTTATTACTTTTCTCCCTCTCTCCCCCTTTCTATTAAATGAAATAAAATTTTCAGAATATTTGACACTGAATACTTAATTTGCACATATGGAATAGATCTTTCTTTAATATTTTGTTGTTATTCAGCATTATTGTCTAATTTTCAACTCGCAACGATATGAGGCGCCCGTCTCACTTCGCTATCGTTCCTCGAAAGTGTTTCCGCAAATATTATTAATAAATCCAAATATTTATTAATGTTTTCTTTTAGACTCGATACCATTTGATCTGTTATAATTTCGCATCAAACAAATTATCGAAAGCAAAGGATGGATTGCGTCAGGTACGTTTTGTCGATTTATGCAGAATATTTTTAATTTGTTTATATTTTAAAGAGAGTTTTTAACCTTTTCGTTCTCATTTAAGCTACTCTTCCTTAAATTTCTGTTTCTCTCTTCCTTTTATTTTTCTCTCCCCTTTATATATATCTTTTTGCACAGAAATTCCTTGTGCAGTATATACCTTCTATTCATGTAGTATATAAGATCTCTTCACTTATATCGTTATTTATAGACGATAAGCTTCAATTCGATGCTTTTTTATATGTTTTTCTTGCACGTCGAACTTGACAACAACGATTAGTGATTGAATTTTTATTTTTTATATTGTATATGTAAAAAAGCTCACTGAAAAGCAAATTCATCTTGCAGTATTATTTGCTAATTAATTTTGCATCATTTAATGTTTCACTTTATCTCTATTGTTTCCCGACATTTTATTTTAATTTTTATGGTTGATAAGCTATGAAGTTTATTGTTGATTATCAATCATTAGCATATTTAAGTGATGAATTAATTCACTCTTTATTTTAGATTTTAAAGTAGAAAATAGATTTTTGCAGCATAATTCTAACAAAAAAAGGTTATTAGAAAATGATTACTCGAGTTGCATTGGAAATGATTTGCGCCGTTAATTGATTGCCGAAAAGAAGACATCATAGGGGATACGATTCGACGAAATTCATAATCGATCTTCACGAAACGTTATATTATGCAAATTTCGAAAGAAAGCAATTTGTAGTTTCTCTCCGATTGGCCTCGACGTACACGTGGTTTTGGTACATCGAAGACAGTAGCTGGACGAATAACGTTTATTGAGACGAAAGTAATTGGTGGTTATTGTGAAGCACTTCAATTACCTTGCCCGAGGGGTATCTCATCTGCGTTACCTGACGAGGAGACCACCATATTACATCCACCGATGACGTCTGATGCAGCGGTCATTGTTTGCCTATTAGTTGTTTTATTATTGCTTTCGTTATCGTTGCAGTTGACTGATTGTTGATTGTTCTTTAAGCAGCAAATTTTTGTTAACCATATAAAAAATACAACTTAATTATTCCTAAGGCTTTTTTTTCCTCATTCTCTTGTGAATACGTACGACTGAGGGGAGGGGGGGGGGAGGGGAGGGGAGTTGATGATTGAAAGCAACTAAAAAAAACTTCTTAAATCGGCACTTTTGGAGCAGATTTGTGCGGAGTTTATTGGTAACTGGTTCGCTTCTAATCGATTCATGCTTAGAAGCGAACCAACTAATCAACTAATCACTGTAAACAACAAGAAGTTTTATTCATTTTAAATGGGCATTTAAATAATTCATCTCAAAAAGAAACAACGAAAATGGATTAATAAGACGTCGGATTACTGATCCCAGCGGTCTGCAAAAGGAAGATATTTGGGAACTGAAGGATCTATCTGTATTTTCGGCATTCTAAAATGGCCTAAACTCGAATAAAGCAGTTGGATCGACTTATTTCCACGGTTGCCGTCATCAGGAGTTGCGGTTCTCTGAATAAAAATGCTTCGTAGAAATTTTCCATTTGTTTTTTTGCTGTCATCTTATTCATCACTATTAACGTGGCTATCATTACTAAATGAAAGAATCTTTTTTGGCATCTCATCACTCTCTATCATGTTCAGTGGATTTCGATAGGGGAGATTGCAATGAATCCAGCAGAGTATGGTGTTATCATTTTTAATGGCACTAGTGGATTCAGTTGACGGTGCTTAAGCATGTAGATCCGACGATCGCACTGAAACACTTCGTTTAGCATGAACGTTTACCTATGTGCTTATCACTGACTTTATGCCTTCTTAAGTGTTGACTCGAGATATATGCAATCTGTTGTCTTCTTCGATATTGTAGTTAGTACTAAGAGCAAATAAGTACTGAAGTGACAAATGGACCAGCAAGAAGTATTGAGGAACACCGACAGAAGTTCATCAATAAGGGATTTCAGGGGTGGAAATGTTGAAAATGTTCTTTTTTTTAAATCAAATTTAGTAATTTTCGACGACGTCCACATTGGGCAAAGAATAATGGATCGGTAAATAAATCGAGCTTAATTCGATCATATCGTTGAGAATTTTTTGAAGAACTTTTTGAAGAACTTTCCCACATTTTGAAACTCTAAAATTTTTCTTTTTTGCAAACTTTAGAGGCACTCGGAGCACTTTAGGAAATCGTCTGATCACCACCTACCTATCAATTGCTTTTCTTACTCCCGCCTCCCCTCTCTCACCTCTTCCCATGCACTCTGCCCTCTTCCTCATATCCCAAATGCTATACTGAATCTTACACACTGGTGAATTGTTTGGAAGGCTATAAAATTGGGCAAATATAATCGTGTGGTTGTTAAATGATGAGAGATGAAAGTGGCAAATACAAGATATGTTGATTGTTGATCATTTAAACCACGATGTTTTCTTATGTTCGTATATTATGACATTATTAGGACTGTATGGATTTTAGCCGCAGCCATTGCACATCTGTACGAAAAGAAATAGACGGATGATTGGCAGTGACCTTTTAATTTCTACAAACCTTTCTTTTAATCTTTATCTGTCAAGAAGCATTAAATTTTTATTTTCAGTGGATAGAGAAGATACGAGCTTCGAATTTGTCTATGTCGCGTCGTGCAGAATGTGAACGAATAGGTGCATCAACGTGGTCAAAAGATTTTATGGCCGAAAATTTAGTACATCGAATTTCAAAAGGTTTATTCATAACAATGGAGGAACGTCAAGCAATATGCTCAAGCGATTCAGCATTAACACAACTTGTTCAGGTGGATACTTACCCGAAAAATTTTTTACTCAAAAAATTTACCCGAAAATTCATTTTACTTACTCGAAAAATTATTCATCATATCTCTTTCAACTGCATTTTATTTTAATATGACTGCAAAATAGCTATTTCAATAAATGAGCATTCGAATCGTATAGTATTGATGATATGGCTGACATTTCTTTAGTGTAATACATCGGATGGGTAATTTCTAATTGTAAAGGTGAATCGTTTTTTGTTATGATTGCACTTCGAGTACAGTGATTGTCATCACTGTGTAAATACTCTTTCATCGAAGAAGTTTTCCTCTCTATTCGATTGCACTTCTTTCGAATATTCTATTTGGAAATTTATATTTCTAGGGAGTTTATATTAAGGCCATCATCTTCGTTGTATATGAAGTTAAAATAGTTGTTTTAGGCGAATATTTTGTTTGGAGTCTCTTTTTATTGTGCGCATTCAGCCGCAACTAGAGAACAAGGCTGGGTACACAGAAAAACATCTCACTTTTAAAAGAAAGGACGGCTTATTGTGGCGGGGGATCTATAAGATTATCTGCCAACAAAATATAAGTTTCTACAATTTTGGCTGAAAAGTGGTGAATGGTAATCGATAGGAAGTAAATAACTGAACAAGGGGCGAATATATTGCGTGTCGAGAAAAAAATTCAGTGAAGATGTTGATGTTGTTGATTTTTGGTACATGAATTGAATAGAGTTAAATATGTCCGCAGGCATTGGCACATATGGCGTCTGATATGACGAGGAGTGAGGAGGAACGTGTTCGAGTTAAGATGGCTGCTCATTTATTAGCATCCATGGATCCACGAATAGCGGACGAGTTAGCCAAGGTTACTATATAAATCGTTGCATCCATCGTTTCGTTTTTGTGCTGTTTTTATGATTTTATTCTTATATCACTTATTTCATGAGGTTGAACTTGTATTTAGCATTCATGAATTTCAAGTGCTGTAGAGAAATGATATTCCTAAGTGCTATGAACCTCTAACTAAACCATTTGATGTTTTGTATTGGAGAGTTGACGTGCCAGGAACGGCAAGGGGTAAGCCTTGGAGACTTATAGCTGAGTTTTTATCGCACCTAATAGCCGTTGTTTGAATATTAAGTGATTTATAGAGGAGAGAGGAAGGAACTTGCCTCTCCCCTTATAGGAAGGGGCTAAGTGGTGAAGGTCGGCTATAATCACGTTTAATTCAAATGCATATTTGCTTCAAATATAGTCCTTACCATGTGTCCGACAGCCCATTGGTGGTGGATGATATGTGGGTTGTGTGGAATACGAAATGTGAAAGAGATCGCAGCTATAAAAATGGTATAGAGTCACTATTTGTGATGCTGTAAAAATGACTTTTTAGGAACTTCAAAATAGTTATTTATGATAATATGGGTTTCATTTCGCTAACACTTATATTGAGGCATCATCACTATGAACGGAGGTTTAGAAGCATAAGACGAATAGATGTTCCATTCCTAGCTTGTTCATACTTGCAGTTTTTATAAATATACATTCCCCTCGTTTTTCCCTCCCTCTCTTTTGGTCTCTCTCTTTCTCTCAGGTTTTATTGGAGTATAATCGTCCACTCATCAGAAAATGAGATTTCAGGCCGACAAATCGAACGATGGTTTCCTTATGAATCACAAAAATAAATATATTTCATGCGAACGTCAGGAATCGATTTCAGATGTTGCAACATTTAAAGGTTCATATCTACTCATAATTTATTGCTATTAAAAATATGATCTTTATTTTTGCATGAAAAGATATGCGATATATATATTCATTAAAACGTGAAAAATTATTGATAGTCGCTTAAATATCTATTTGTTGCTATTTTCGAGGATAAACGATCAGCGTGGAAAAGGATATAGAAGATGGTATTGAATTTGTAAAAACTCCAATTTCATTGATTGAAGCTGTCGGAAAGACAAACATACATCTATACGCGCAAACATCATATAACCTTGATGTGTTTTGCAAGTGCAATTGTGTAGAATATGATGTGAAAGAGCTCATTTGGAGCTCATTCGTTTCCATTGATTGCACGATATTATCTGCAGTAATTGCCCTGCTTGTGAAAGTTTTAGAGACTTAAAGGATTTAAATCAGAGTTGTATAGGTTTGTGCGTTGATGTCGCGCCCTTCTCTTTGCCTAGAAGTTTTGAATTATGGTCCCCTGGTCGAGTTTTGGGTGGTGTGTATATATTTTTTCATTCCTTTTTCCTTAGAGGCCAACTAAAAGACGTGAGAAGGAACTGTTATAAACATAGAGAGGGATTGAACACCTCACATTTTTTGTTGCAGAACATCTGCATCACCATCCCTTTCTGCTGAACTCTTCGCCGACGTCGCTGTGATTCCCTTTTCTTCCCCGCCTCCCTCCCTTCCCCCTCCCCCCTCCCCGCACTCCACATTCATCGTTTATACTTGATGATTTAACAGGCTCATTGAATTATGTTATAATATTGCAGAGATGTTGAACGGTGGACCACTCTATTGGAAAGTGCTACTCAGTTACGATACAAGTGAAATAAAGTCATTTCTTAGTCAACTTGGCACTAAATTTGTGCTTCCTTATAGAGTAAGTTCCCACATCGATTTCATTTTATTCCGTTCTACAGTTGTTTTTTTTGCACTTTTACCATTTATTACGATTGATAAATTGACCTGTAATAATCCTGATTTCCCATGTGGATTATTTTTTTCTTTCAGGTATTGCCTTATTTGCATATTTTTGTCACCTTCAATACAATACTTGAAAAAGATGTCAACATTACAGCTTTTTATTTGAAGTTTATTGGTTTTATTTCCTTTCCTCGAACTTACTAATATGAATCGTCGATGTTTAAATGATGTAATGGCAGATTGATACTACAATGAAAAATGGGTTTATAATAAAATAGATTTCATATTCGGATTATTTCGTTTAGGATTTCCATAATATTTCCTTTAGAATTCGCATATTAGATGATGCAATCGTCTCCCTATTTTACTTAATAATAACAACTAATTATCATTGAAAAATTGTTCTACGATGTTATGTCATTTTCTGGCTTGCAAAAATGTTTCTACTCCCGCTCAATTCCCCATAAAATTCCACTCTGTTCTCTGAGGTATTTTTGCACCTCATTTATCCATATAATAAATGTTGTATTTTGCAAAATTACACAATGTGTAAGTTTATTTATTGCCTTTCAAGGTTTAAAATACTCAAACAAATAAATGAACTTCGTTTTTTTCGTCTTTAAATTTCAGTTTCAAGTGCCGAATATGATTGGTGAAGCCGTTTTACCGGCATTCGTTAATAAATCTGGATATGACTATATTGCACTATTGCTTGGAAAACTCGAACATCTCGCGAAAATAGGGGTAATATACAATTTAGTGTTTTACCTACTTCTCTTTATTTGTGACCTATTGAGTGTGACTTCGAACATTCATGAGAGCGGTCGGTCTATTCCTTAAGTTCTGCAAAAAACGCATATCGTGCTTCGTTTCGCATATCTCCTGGTTTCATGAGCATAGTTTATTTTTTATTTATGAAGTCAGTCATGTTCTATTTCAATTTGTGATTTAATTTCTTTAGTTTTCTTTCATTACTGCTTTTGCGTTAATGCAGAAATTTATTTTCTTTATTAAATTTCTTAAGTAATATCAAATTTTTCGTTCCTTATTACTGTGTTTTATGTAAATCTTATTGATAGATATTGTTGTGTAACAGTGGAATTAATATTGCAGTTAAAGGTTACTAAAGGTTGGGTGACCTAAGTATTTGCTGTGCTATCAGTTGATGGTTGCACATGTAATAGGTGGTATAACTATAGTATTATTTTGAACACTTCATAACACTACATTATGAATTGATAACATTATCACATTGCGAGGATTATGAGGATCCTCAGCGAGACTTACCTGCAGGATCAACGTTAAATGAAAATGGGGGGAGGGGACAGAGGGAGGGGAGTTGGAATGGAATCGATGTTTTATTTTGGCTGAGTCCAGTATAAACGAATTCTTACCATATTAAATGTTAAAGAATTTTTCAAATGCACACTGTAGTTAATGTGAGCCTCACATTATATAATGGTTGCTTTTGAATCAAGACTCTTCTTGGTCGCTTTCGAATTTTAATGGATAGGGAGGGATTCTTCATCGTTGTTTCTTCGGTAATCGAATGTGCTTCTGTCTTATAGAGCCTTTATTAGGGATCCGGTCATTCATGTGTTCCATCTAGGACAATATGATATATGTTGAAATTATGAAGGGATATTCGCTTGCTAATTGATATGAAATTCGATTCGGCGATCCGTTATAATTGGAATGGATCTATAGATGATCATTTAAGGATATCAAACAGTGGACATCATTTGGGAATGAATGCGTTAAAGAGCTCGGCGTTATCGGAAGGAATCAAGATGTGCAAATGCGTTTTGCTTGTGATGTCGTTCGTGTACAAGTATGTTTCATTTTGTTTTCTTCATAGCACCAGCCGGTTGCACTTCATTCTTGCATTAGTTAGTTGCCAGCATTTGTTCATCATGCTGCGAATACGTTTTCTAACTTCAAATTAATTAGTTGATGTATAGCGTTTAATTCTTATCGTTTAAATGTTTAAATTTACGACACGCATAAACGGAGATTAAGGCGTTAAAGGTTGGGGAGGAAGGCATATGAAGTGAGAAAAACTTATGGTCCGAAGGTTTTGATAATGCCGGCGTTTTCTTCTTTTCTTTGGAGGCCTCGTCGCATTAGTTTCCGTTTTTTTTTTTTTTTTTTTTAATAATAACAGCTAGAATTAAAGCTTTCTATGTATTCTACTAAGAAAACCTTTATAAGTGTTTTTTCATTGCTAGTATAAACTGTTAATTTCGGTCGCGATGTGGTCCGATCACAACTATGATTGCCTCACTCTTCTCTCATAGTGATTTTGAAGTTTATTTATGAGTGTTCTAGTTGGATAAATGGCATAGACTCTTCCCGGTGGTACCTACAAGTGCGGCCGTATTCGTGCATGTAACTCAAGAGTTGCAAAATACGGTACAAAGTTTGGTACAAGCATCTCTAACTATGCCGTCGAGTTCAATCGATACTGTTGGCTCGATGATGCTGCAAACGGTCGCTTTCTTCATTAATACAACCGAATGGCAATTCATCCTGAAAATCTCTTCGAAGTAAATGACTGTATTTGCTTATTTTCACTACTTGGAATAGGAGAAGGGGGTCATCCACCCTCGTTCCTTCACTTCCCTTCTCATGTTCTTGGGTGAATTTCTGGCGGAAATGTCGCGGGAGGTATGATGTAGTTTTCTTTTATTGATTTCGATCTTACTGAAAATGGATGAACTTATGCTTGGTTTTCTCTTTATTCGTTTCTGGCGCTTTCTTCGATGTATCAAAACAATGGTCTTATGGCCATCCTACAAGATGTCTTTTCCATCGAGATCTCTGAATGGATCGCCATATATCAGCAATCTAGTAATCTTAGTTCATTCTGTGCAATGTATGCGATTGAAGTACATATAGGCATTGTAAGCATAACCTTACCAAAGAGAAAAAAAGTCTTTAATAGTGATTGAAATGAAATTATTCATTAGAATTTTTGAATACACTTAGGCGATTGTTGTTTCATGCTTGTAAACCACTGAGTTGGAGTGCAAAATCTGATGGGATGTGGTCTGCGCCATAAGTTGACACTTCTATCCACCTATTTCATTGTAACCCTGAATTTCGTTGGTTTGCTTTATTATAGGGGATAGTTCAGGATTAGTTCGATTTCTTCTCATTGCCTTATTTGTGCAAAAAATGTTTGTGTTACAATTGTGGATTGTATGGAAACGGTGAAATGGATCTTAGAAGGCCACTGCATGAATATATCATTTCTACAGTTATAGTTAATAATCGTTGTACCCACTTATATTTTATGTTTCTAAAGTCAATCGATTCTCATATGCAAATTAATTTTAATAGGTTGAAAAGTCCATTTCTGGACGTGGCAAAGGTATTAGCCGCCTATATGACGAGTGATCCAACAATGAAAAAGAAAGTGGCCGATGGTGCTTGGTGGCAAATTATGCATGCCACTTTCGAAGATCCCACAACGTAAGTTCAATAATATATTCCTTTTTGATCTTATCTTTTACCCTCAAAATATGTAATAGTCAAGTCTGCAATTTATATTACTCCTCTGTCCCCTCGTTTTTCACTCTATATGCCGTCGTGTGGTATTGAGCCACTCATCTTCGACGTTTTTAGCTTAGAGCTCTCCCACATGTTTCCATATATTGGAAGTGCAGTAAGGGAAAAGGTCAACAAGTTTGCATCTGTTTTTTGTTATCAGACAAATCTATATTATGCGCTTCGCAAAGTCAGAGTGACATCGAATTCGTAGAGAGAGTTCATGACCTTCTTGGTTCACATATAAAATCCGATTGTTTTCATATCACCATTTTCACTGGGTGTTAATTTTAGTGCGTTGGGAAATTATTGCTGATAACTTGTGGAACTTCTGGGAAAGTTTATTGAAATCTGATAAAATATACGCTTGTTTTATCTTATTAAATGTTTTGTTATGTTCTTTTCCTGATAAATCAACAAATATTTAGGAAGCGACGCAACGATGGCTCATCAGTGCGTGATCAGACAAGGCTATTGATATCTCGGGGTCAATTTCTTGCACTTCTACGTCTTATTAAGGTATTCGTTGCAAATTGTTCCACCTCTTTTTCGTTTTATCTGACCTCCATGTGTACAAAACTCACCTCTACCATACCTGTATATTTTACAGCCATCATTTTTCCCATCTATACAATGTGTGCTTATATCGTCTTCATATTGTAAGCTACGCACTCTGCACCAAGTCTGCACCACAAATGCGGCTGAAGAATCGCAAAATTTTGGTGATTGTCGCAGTTTGGTACTATTTTTGCAATTAGGTGTGCATCTTACGATTGCACCAGAATTACGATGTTTACCTGTATTTGCGGTTTCAATTTTTAAAATACCTCCAATGCGGACTTAGCATGCAGCCGGCGACGTACTTAAGGCCAGCTGTTCATGCGACAAGCACTGAAATCGCTTTCCTATCCAAAAATCGACCACCCACATTTCAAACGACTTAGCCATAACGTCGTCCATTCCCTTCTCTTCAATAATGGCATTCTTCAAATGGCGCTTAAGGTGTGTGCAACATTGGCCATACTTAGATGCTTTAATTTATGCGTTTCGAACCTGCAGAAGCTAACGTCTGCAACAAAGCTTTTGCTGAGGCAGGGTAAGAGGTGGAGGGGGGAGGTGGTTAATGAAAAAGAAAGGAGGGCTACCTTAAATTCAAATCACCGTAAGCTAGAAGTCACCTTGTAATCGTTGTATAACGCGCGGCTGTCAAGAATAGTCGTAATGCAGTCATCGGTGATTTACTTTGAGAACTATTTGTAAATCTCTATGGTAGGCCGCAATAACTTCTAATTTACTCTCAAATATGAGTTGAATTTTTATTTTTATATTTATTACGAAAATGTGGAATGGAGATTTGCTTTGTTTTTTATGTGAAATTTTGAAACTGATAGAATAACAGAACTCAGAAGACATGTTTTCTACTAACCTTGATTAGCGAAAAGGTGCCAAAAGGTGTTTGCTGAAGTATCGCATCAATAATGATTTGCCTTATATCGTCAATAAGGAATTATGCAGGTTGATCCTATCGTTATCCGTATAAAGCTTGAAGATTATTGATGTGCTTAATTGTACTATTTTGTAACCAACAGCTTTGGAATTTATAAAAGTTTTTATTTTAATTGAAAATGTAAAAGACCATATTCTTTTATGCTCATTATTTTCATAATTTTTCAAATTTCAAACGTGATTTCTGTTGTTTCCGCTCAAATTTTTTGACCTTCGGAGATGTTCTGTTAAATTACAGCCAATCCACTGAATCCTTTATTCCCCCACCCCCTTTGCATCTTTCATTTAGGGTGGATAAGTATGGCAATGTGTTTATATGTTTCAAATGGAATATATTAGTGCATTAATCGCAATAGTGATATTTAGGAGCCTTTATCAATCGCTTTTCTTATCAGTTTTGTTGGGAAGATATTCAATCATGCGCTCATGATGCAACATTCAAGGAACGAGGAAAATGCGAGAATTTTTATTCAACATTCTGAGCTTTGGCAGTCGATTTTCGAGTGGGCGTTTTTTTTAAATTTTATTTGTGTATTTTATGATATGTGTCATCACTAGCTTTAAGAACCGTATGAAACACTGTACGCATCCATCCACCTCAACCATTTAATGTTGCAGTTCTCATACCCCATTCCCTTCCCTACCTCCCTCACGCATTCCTCTTCATCTCTTATGGGAGCATTTGCGAGCGAGTTATCTAAAAACATCACCGTTGTGGATTTTGTTTTGCAGGTCGTGATGGGAAAATGTTTTGATATAAAACGACGGGGTCACCCTCTATATGAAGTTTATTGCGTTGAAGTTTTCTAGAACATTTTCCCATGTTATATACAGCTGATAATACTACGTATGAAACTAGATCGAAGATTGTGAGGAAAAGTAGCATTTTGTTCTTTCTGGTCATTCGCCGATTGAAATTTTCTTCAAAGATTGATTCGCTTACGTTTAAATGAATGCTATACGTTCTTCAGCCTCTTAGAAAATTTAATGCATTCGTTCTCCCTTAGAGTCATTCATATAGTCTATATTTAGCATTAAGTTTAACGATTATGAGATAATGTTTCTCATTTGATTTGCTTATTGCATAAGATCGAAAAACTTTCTTATTGAAATGATCGTTTTTTTTTTTTTTTGTAAATAAAAAGCAAAAAAAATTGTACTATCGAATTAAATTTATAAAAAAATAATTCTGTTCTTTGAAGAAAAAAAAATCTTTGATTTATTTAGTGATAATTTATAGAGGCTCAAATGCACCAGTGAATTTTCGATACGTTTCGGAATGTCTCGAAGTGATTTTGCACAATTCCATTCTTGTAAATCCAATCAATGCATTTTGGCTACGCTCTTTTGCCGACTATAGATATGGTAATCTTTTGAAATATTCATTGATTATAATTTTAAGTTTATTGTTTTTGAACGGTGTTCAATCATGAATGACGGTTTTTTTGGTGCTGCTGAAAAATGGATTAGGAATTCCATCGTGAGATCCCCTGCCGGAGGCAAGATATTTGAGATATTCCTCTCAATCTCAGTCATTCATATTAAAAATTGTACCGTAGAGGATATCGATGATCGATACTATCTTGGAAATCTCTGCCTTTATAATAAATCAATGATATTATGAAAAATAAGCAGAAAAATCCACCCATAAGTCGAATATAGCAACGCAATAGATAATTTCGGTCATTGAGAGACTTATTTGAATTCATCAAAAGAATTTCACTGTATTATTTCAATGTTTTTATCTAAGCGTTTCGTTTCATATGTTTAATTTACCATTTGATTTAGACAAATCTTATATTAGAATGTGGAAGGTGTATTTTGAGCTAAACACCCCTAATAACTAATTGCAACGATATACCTGTTTCAAACCTCATTGCAACGTCAATCTTTATTGCGTTTGTTGTTTATTCAAACATAGTTGGCTAGCGATACTTGGCTTATTCTTGAATTTGGTGGTATAAACAAAACACTGTAATATAACAGAATACTATTCAGGCTGTTTGGCCAAATTCAAGGACCTTAGTGGATTACGTTCTACCTGCTTGGGTAGTAGGGTTTATCAAAATATGTGAATTGCTCGTTTTAGCACGTGAACAGTTCGATGATGCATTAATTCTTTATATGGAGACATGCGTTGCATGCAGCGATTCGCTTATGAAACCCTTTCCAGACAATGTCGTTGATGATGTGGTAAGCTTTCCATTATTTACATCGAATTTTCAGCACAGTTCATTTCATCGACAGATGGTTGTCATCATTGCCCAACAGTAGTTCCAATCATAAAATCTCCTTGCATAGGTAAATCATTATCTGCCGTAAAACTCTTTGTTCTCTCAAGATGGCCCAAAATCTTCAGAAGTGGAGTAATGCCCGACCTTCCACGGGTTTGAGAGATGATCTTTGACCTCATTTTCTAACTTACGGAGAGTGAGATAAGACAGATCCATGAGTAGAATTAGATTATAAAGCAGATCAAAATTGGATTATAGATGTGGTATAAAGTGCAACGTTGTCTTCGTGCATGCGGCTCAGAGACACTAGCCGCTTTAGTTTGTCAGCTGATGCGAGATCCTCAGGAGCATTATGTACTGACGGCAAAAGCTCTTCTCGAATCGCAGAATGACATCCCCGATGGATCGAGTGCTTTCTTCCCGCTTATCAGTGATATGAACCTGCTGGAGTTTATGCACGGTATGTTACCATCTCCTCACTCTAATTATGTGAAATATTGAGTTTTGACTGCAGTTAATTGATGCGAGTGGATGTGAAGTTAGATTTCAACAATTGCTCTCCTACGTAACAAGACGACCTTCTAGACGGTCTCGCAGGCTTACATGATGCTCGCTATGAATAGGTAATTATTGGGATATTGGGGGTTTGTATATGTGAAAGAGGGTACGTCGATATGATTCAATGGACTATTGTAATGGGGTAGGTACGAAATAGCTACTGCATCGGGAGGAAGACAAAAGGCGATAGTTTTTTTATTTTAAATCTGTTTCTTCGTTAACTCTTGAGTTATTCTAGGCGAGAATACCCAAATTTTTCCTTAAGATGCCCCACTAGTTCCATTCTTCATAGGTCACTGGGGCAAGCGATCCGATTCGGAGCGTTTTGTTTGTCAAAATTCTTTGATGAGTTGCTGCAAAATAAAAGAGAATCATAGACATAAGAACAAATCTTCATCGTCTGATGGCAGTGTTAATTGTATTGATGGTTAACGGTTAACGTGAAATGATTTTTGATATTCATTTGTGACAAATAATTAGTTTTTACGTTAGGAAGGGAATTAAATGTTCTCATGAAAGGAATTTATTCGCTCATTAGTGGCAATATATGTTGTCTTCTTGATTGGGTAATTTTCACAGTAAAATTTTGTCGTTGAGATTTTCTTATTCCAAATTTATTTTCTTTGCTTCTTATGTTCTTTCTGTTTCTTCTACCTCCATGTGCAAGTTGATGACTAGAAATTTTCCACTTACCACATTAATTGAGAGCACATTCGGGTAATAGTGTAGCCAGAGAAATCCCCCATAGGAAGCGAAGGCGTATTTTTATGAAGGGACGGGTCGGCGTTATTTCTGTTGAATTTTTTTCGCTCTTTGGTCGTCTGTAGTCTTCTGTTCGCCTATTGCCCGAAAGTTCCAAGAAGCTTACAGGAGAGAGGAGAAACTGCTTTCCTACCAGTATCTTACTGTCTGTGGTTATGACTTTGCTTTCGAAGAATAAGGGCGCGGAAATTTCAGTGCAGAAAATTCATCCGTATTTTGCTTGCTTCTGCTTGGCGAAGAGGCGGATGTGAGAACGGTCTTTTTTTTAATAAGATTCAATCCTAGAGTTTATGGAAGGATATGAGCAATTTGGAATATTGAAAAGGATTAATACATCAGAGCTAATGGCACCGGAAACGCTTCGACATCGATGACATAGGCGTGTTGACCTTCATTTTTTATTTATAGTTAACTAATCTTTTTTATATATTTGGAGGTTTTCGATATCGCCTCTCCCTCACCAAAGAATCTATTTTTAGATGCGTACGAGAAGTTGGGCCTGACACGGAGGAGTCAACTTTTGGTAGGTGTTTCCTCACTTTTCCTTCTGTAATTCCATTAATCTATGTTTCGTAGAGGACGTTTGGTGAAAATGAAACCTATTGAACGCTCGCAGCCACTGGCCCTTAAACATGAGTAAAAACCACTTATTAATTACTAATTATAGCTTAAATTTATGGTAAAGCTGATTTCAGTGCGATTCAGATTTCTTTAGTGACCATTGTGAACGGTAGAACTGATGTGACAAGTTGACAACTAATAGTAAATGATGAAGTCGCTATAGTAGTTCGGCGGTTAGAGCATCTGTATGGAAAGTTGAATGACGAGGGTTGGACTCTTTCATGGGAACACAGTATTATCAGCTTTCACTGGGAACACAATATTATCAACTTTCACTAAACAGCAATTAATATTTGTTAATTCCCAATCGATATTAATAATTCGTTAATAGTAATAATCGTTAATAATAGGTTATTTCTCACTAATAGCTTAGGAAACACTTTATCCCTAGTAATGACTGTTTTTCTGTCTATTTATCACATGATTAGTCCACATTTTATAAGTTTTTTCCGATTCTATGCAAAATTAATTTCATATTGAAGTAAATTAGAGAAGAATCCTTAGTTGACGAGTTGATATAAGGCATTATCATTGATAAAAATATATTTCCTCATCCCTAAAATGCATAATATCACTGATCATTCCAAGGCTTCATTCATCCTTCATTTGCATAAACGTGAGTGATGATTGCAATGCACAGTTTTTCACGTGAAAATCCGTGAAAATTGTAACTTATTTCCCATATTAATGCTGTCGTAATATTACGATCCTATACCTGTTTATGTATAGTGAAAACTTAACTAAAGGTTTTTGCATTTATAAATAATGAAAGATTATGAAACTTTTCAAGACAGATTATTCAAAAGATATGAAGAATTAGTTATATGCAATGAAAATGCTTTAATTTAAGTTACAAGCGATATCGGTGCCTCAGATGAACGCAGCAAATGTGATCCAAAATGAACGACATCTTCGTAATAGAGGACTTATGAGGGTTTTATGCTCACAAATATTTCGAATTCATTTTTGATCTTTAATGCCTTATTTTTGATGCGTCACATTGATCTCAGAGTTGTTTTTCGTTTATATTTTCATTGGCTCATTTTATTGCTGTGTAGATATATTTGTTGAACATATTTTCATGTTCTTTTATGTTGTACAATCCACCTCTCCCTCAACTGTTTATTGCGAAAATGCATCAGCAAAGAGTATAGAATTCATGAAATATCTTGTTATTTAAAAGGAAGGAAGACATTGAGGATAAACATAAAAACGTTTCTTCTTTATCCTGACATTTTTTGATGTTTCAGCATTTTCGGATCATTGCAATCATTACACCAATAATAGTCGTATCCAAGGTGCTTAGCATTGTTGGCTTGTTGATTGCCCAATCGGAATCCGGGTCTATCAGAAGGACCACCTATCCCCATTTGTAAGAACGGTGTCCACGGGATTTGTGCATTCCGTACGTTCGAGGTAGGTTCTATAGTCTGATGCACTCGAATTGCATGAAAAGATGTAGCATGATCAATAAAATAGACCCAATATATGCCACCAATACAACTTGTTTATGAATGTACAGATTTATTGGTGAAAAATCACCGCGACATTATGTTTGTTGTATTGATTGAGATAAAATGCGTAGTAATAAATATTAGAATATGTAACCACATATTTCACCGATAGTTTCGTTGTGATTGTGGAAGTATAACGGAATATGTGCTCATAATGAACACTAATAGAGCGCTAGCAAGTCATAAATTTAGCGCTAAGAAAGCCAAAAATATCAATGAATTTGTTTGTTTGCTTTTGTTTTTTTTTTTTTTCAATTATAATACCATTGACTGACTTATGTGCTTTTGTGCTGCTTCGGGCGATATCTGGGGCCTATATGAGTCGGCAGGCTTCAGCGCGTTTTGGTGTCACTTCTTCAATGGGCATTCGTATTTTCGTCACGCTTCTCTCATCTCTGTTCCTACTCGGCTTGTGGGCCGTAGTGCTCCCCCCAATAAACTATTTCCATTAACTCCGTTGTGTCGTCGCGTATCACATTCGGTCTCCGTCGTCAATCGCTGCTCCCAGTCATAACGAACGCTTATAGAACACTCATCCTCAATCCAGTCCAATACTATTTGTTTTTCTTTTCAAATTTGTTGAGTACTTAAGCCAATAAATATTTTTAAGGTTCGTTGCACAACTCGATTTTCCCTATTAGAGTGACGAGAGATGTCGCGTAAGACTCATACTTGCTATGAAGTATGCATATTTTTTTCAAGCGAATCCATAGTTTGGTATTGTCATTTAATGTTGCGTCACTTAGCTTGAATGCAACCATTCCCCTTCGCCACCCCTCCCCCCTCCCGCACTTCTTTTCAATGCGCGATTTTGAGTTGTCAATTAAAATCGACGAGAAATGAAAAGAATTTTATACAGTATATCCGTTAAAACTACTCAAATCGATTGCATCAACGTCATCATAGTAACGCTGTCTGAGTGCATATTCGATAACAGCCAAATGTAGAAATAAATATTGCTCTGGATTTTGGACGGCCATTTCGCGTTGAGTTCGTAAACGTAATACCGTATCCTTGACATCGACCATTGGTCCGGTAGATTGTTTTTCTGTATAGTCAAGTTTACGGCAACAAATATCAAGCGCTGCTAACGTTCCACTTCGACCAACACCAGCCAAACAATGCACAACTATTGGTGATCTGAATAATTCGGCCTTAAATAAAAGTAAAAAAATGATAGTATTTAACATATTGCAATTAATTAGCGAAGGTACATCGATTATTACGAGTTTATTTTCTCGACGGTCATATATGTGAAAAGAAAATCTATAGAATGCTGAAGAACTAAAGTTTTAAAAAATTATGAACTCGCTAAAAACATCATATGTTATTTTGATGCTAAACTGCAGCTACGCTAATTTAATCCTTCTCGTCCTCCGAGGACGTCCGAAAATCGTTCGGGGACTCCGAAATTCGTGATCCGAGTAATAATACTACCAGCATAGAAGTATCTCCGGCAGCTTGACCTAAAGTGGGTTTTGAACTCGGTGTTGTACTTTAGCGCTTATGCGCATTAGCTCTTTCTCAATGCGCATTTATTTCGCATCATAAACAATAAAGGAGATTTGTTGCACATATCAAATTGTCAAACACATTTATAGTTCAGATCGAATATGTATAGGAATTAGGAAATTTTGAAATGAACTTATCTTTCTAAATAGCAAGTATGCACTCAATCGCTTAAATATGAAAAGTCGAACAATGAGCTTTTGGTATATTTTCAAATATCTTTGATATTTACTGAAAGAAATCGAAATCGTTATCTTCGTCAGCAAAGATCAACACATTTCATCGAAAATTTCGGTATATTTACTTACTGAGTGCCCGATTTCAACCATCCACTTTTCTCAGCTTCTTCGATCATCAAACGACGATTATAGTTCATATCGGCGATCAAATTCAGCATTTCGGTTGGTCTCGTTGGTGTACCTTTATCTGGCCAATCGAAATAACAGATATGAAGCAATTTTCGCTCCGGTTCACTACCATGTCTGATCTTAAAAACTGTAACAATTTATTCAAATTCACTGACCTAGAAACAAAAACTTTCAATCTCAGATTTCAATAATTTTAGGTTAGTTGGCTCTCATCTAGTTCATTAACCAGTTCAAGCATCGACTTTTACCCATAGTAGCATGCGAATATTTCAAGACAATAAAGCAGTTTGATATAGGTTGTCGACATGATATTGAATGAGCCAGATAAGGTTCACATGATTGAAACGATTAGGAGTAGGGAGATGAATTACAAAGGAGGTCGACTTCCTTCCCCCACCTCTCTCCTCGAATTTTAAAAACAGATGAAATTTCCAGTCTTGTTGACGGCATATCAACAAGTATTCCAAAGAAAAACAATACATGAGTGGTTCATAAAAATTATGCATTCTAAAGTAAACTATACAAAGTAATAGCGGGCAAGTCGGTCGGAAATGTCTTCGACGACCACATCACTGAAATCACTTCAAAATTAGTCGAAAATATCAGCAAACAAGTTAATCCACCATAATTTCGATGCGAATTTCTTATTTTAGTGCATTGACGCTTGAAATAAACCTTTCCCTATGCGATTGATCAAAATGTTCGAACTTAGCGAATGTATCCCTCTACATTTATTAGATAATTTCTTCATAAGAGCAAAAATGCTCTATACCAATTTAATGGAAAAAAATTGGAGCAGAAGACTCCAAAAGATCATCAAACGAATAACCTTCAAAATAGTCGCATCGTAAGTATCACGAATTTGTTGAGTACCATGATGTTCGATGGTATATGCACCAAAATTAACGGTAGTACCATGCTTAATGGGCATATATCGACGACATTGTTTATCGTCGAGTGCAATTAATGCAACAATTGTGACAACGTTCTCTTGGAATATCATCGCCCAGAATTGCTCACTTGTTTCTTCTAATGGTGCTTGTGTGAGAATAAATTTATTCGTTTCACGAAATCCATCAACATAGTTTGCGTGAAGGAAATCGTGTGTACCATCTGGATGCCTGTAAGAATAACTACTTTGTCCAACATTCTTCAATATTGCAAACAGTGGTTAGTGATGCTTGCTATGTCTGCAAATTCAAACAAATGCCAATGCATGGGCAACACTGATGAGCAACGTTGGAAGTTGACTCCGAGGAGCCGATTCATCATGTAACATCGAAGTCGAATTCGAGAGTCTTTAGGGATCTGCTTTAGGTGGCGGGATCAAAAAATCGACTCCTTTTTTCTGTACTCGGAGTTACCAGTGCCCAACCCAATCCCTTTTACCCAGGAGTCGAAATGATGATTTTTGGTTGTTTTTAATCCCTAGCTCTTCTTTCCCCGTTACAAAAACAAGAGTTCTAACAAAAAATATATGCGATGCTTCTGACTCGGAAGCTCCGGGCAGAAAACAAACGCATATTTGTTCAGTTCATCTAAAACTGTCGATACTCTAGTACCAATCTTCGTGCCGAACACTTTAGTTGGGAACATGTGGCCCCGATAACCCCCCGATGATTTCCTAGCTAAAAACACTGATGATAGTGACAGCGACCAGGTGCAACGTGTAGGACAACAGTGATAACGAACAAATATCGCAGGATGCCGCAGTGTGCATTAATTACTTATAAGCACCAATTCACCCTATTTCGTTGATGGCTAACGCCTCTTCCTTTCTATGTTCTTATCAGCGTGTAGTATCAGCTTATCACCGAGTTAGAGAGTATTCGTTTCCTGAAATCTGAGTAAAAGACCTTATCAGAGCTAGAGGGTCATTTAATTCTGTCGGAGTTGCCGATTATTGTTGGGGAAGCGTTTTTGAGCTGCTCAAAAAGATTTAAAAGTTTGCATATATTGCTGATCCAGAAATTGCAAAGAAATGACCTACTTGACTTTAACACGATTTTTATCGAAACATCGAACGTCTCTGAAACGATTCAACATTGGATGCGATTCACCAACGCTGCAACTTTCCTTTGTATCTTTAGCGATCACTGTTGTATAATCAAAGAACAAACTGAAGACGTTCATCGAACATGTCCGCCGTGTGAAACTCGCCAAAGACTCTGTAGCGTCTGCGTCATGAAGAAATTGTCCAGGTTTCAGTACAAATCTGAAAGATTCTTCTTTTAAGTTATAGAAGGTATATGGGAAGAGGGAAGGAGGAAATAATGTGGCTGAACGCATTTGGCCAAGCATCATGATCTCCTTAGCCGCATATAACTGTGCATTTTTTTCTTCTCGAAAATGTTGATATTACCAGTTGAATGACTAACTGAAAATGCGCTGTCGCTCACTTGTAGCGGTTTTCGGCTTATTATGTCGGAACTGTCTATTTGAGATATGGTAGAGAATAGAAGATATACTTTCAGTATTTTAATTTTCCGAGATAGAGTAGGCTAGGTTGGGTTTAAACCCGACATGGACAAGTGTATTTTAAAGAGTTTGGGCTTAAACCAAAGACCCCCCCTTCCCCCATCAGAAAAACTCGTCGTTAAAAATTATCACACACTGCTCCGTAAATAGTTATTAACTGTGAAGTTGTTATTTGTATCTCATATCCACTGTAACAATTGAACACCCCATACCCGCAACTTAAATAAATCAAAAATGAACGTAGACTGAAGTTTCGTGTCGATTCACAGTTATAACGATTGCGATAAGTTGTGCTACTCGTTTACCTTGCTGGCGACGCACATAAAGGCGACTGAAACGAGGTGATCTCGCTAGCGCCTGTCGTCGACAATGCAGTCCGTACCTCACTAGAAGGATCCGTCTTCGATCCTTCGTCACCCATCGCTGACATCCCAGTCCTTTGCCAAGGCAAGCTGATCACCCGCTCAGAAGAAACCTAACACAACTGTTGTGTGATCGTCGATTGCTCATATTTATACCATTCAAATATACAAATTTTTTCCAACATGAGTGTCGCATTTCATTCGACATAGTATGCTAAATTAAATTACGTTCTTTTTTAGCATTATATTCATAAAGAAACGGAAATAAGATGAAGAGATCAAAGAAAAGGTTTATTGACAGCGTTGAATATGGTTAGTACAACTAAAGTACATAAATTTTTTCTGAATGGTGGTCTATAATGAAGTAATTCCTCGTCTTCTGATAAGCAAATCAGCGATTGCAGAAATATTCAATAATAATGCAAGAAGTTCATCAATTGCAATATGCATGAAATGTATAGATTCCAAATTTTGCATGAACTTGATACATTAATAAATGCGGTGTGAAGAGACTCATGCTTAAACGTGGTAGAAAGTGAAGTAGAATGGGGAGGGGAAGGCAGAGAGAGGGAAGGAGGGAGAAAGTGTTACGAAGAGTGGACCAAAATGGTTTCCTCTACAAAGGGACCCCTAAATCAAACATACGACTGCAAATTGACGCAACAAAAGCTTGTTATGGATGCATTCTGTCTGTGCGTGTATGTGTCCAGCTGTCTGTGCGTATATTTATCTTCCTATTTGTACGATTGTCTTGAAAGCCACTGAAACTGAAATTGTCGAATATGATCGGTGCATTCCTTTAACAGTTTTATAACGGGGATTATAGACGCTTAAGAACGCTGATGACGTTGAATTAAGAGGGATCCCTTACAATGGAGCGGTTGGCCAAACATTCGGCGAAGTAAATTATTTATTTAAAAAAATTTTTGCTTTGTTGGTTGAATTAAATGGAGATAGATTATTATAAATTCGTTCTTATTTATTTTACTATTAAATTAATTTTTAATTTATGTGATCGGTTGGTCTCTTTAGTGAATTCATAAAAGCGTATATATCGTGTAAATTTCTCCGAAACGATTCTTTTTTTTGTTTCCTCTCGAGACGATATTTCTCGATATTTTTCTTTCTCGTTTGATTAGTAGCGATGGTAGGAAAGGAAATTAGTTTCCTTTTGCAATTCTTCAAGCATTTTTCAATTTCTTTTCAATCATTAAAAATGAGCAAAATGCAAATTTTAGAGTCTCATTTTGTTCTCTTAAAAAAAATTTGATGTTCGTTAATAGTATGCAATTCATACCAAAACAACATTCTTACAATGGGAATTCTTGCAATCATCTATCTCACAATTTTGCAAAAATGCAATCTATGCAATTTTTCAATGTGCAAAACGCAAATTGCAAGACTGATTGGAAACTTTTGCAATCAGTCTTGCAATTTGCTACTTCCTTCTCTTTTTCTTATACTTCTTCCATTTTGCAAAATGGTCTTATGTAGCATATCTATACCAATATCTATTTATTTCACGTGTTATTTAGGTTTAATTTAGCACAAATTTGAAAAATTGTTAATTTGCAAAAGCTTCTGAAGTATTGTAGTGTTAATGTAGGTAGTAAAATATCATCGGTTTGAAGACTTTCATCTGTGGACGTGTTAATATAAAATTTTTCTTATTATTCATATTACAGCTATTTCAACGTCGTCGATCATATGAACTGAGTCTTTTTCTTGGCAAGAGAATAGCCATCTTCTCAACGACATTTTGAATGTCGTTTTTTTAGGAAATTTTGCAATAATTGCAATAAATTTCACGAAGAAAATTGAATAATTCCGACTAGCGGTACTATTAGATAATTTAATTGGCAAGCATTTGTTTGATATCATCATAAATGTCATATGGAATTTTCTATTGTGGAAAAAATCCAATTTTCCAATCTTTGAAACGATTATATTTTAGGTTGTTCAGCTTTCGATAGTTATTCAGACAGAAAAACTGAAAAAAAATCCGATCTCTCTAATGCAATCATTCGTTTTTCAATCAAGAATACATCAGTTAGTATGATGCTGTCCAATTTACTGAAATTACTTCATAGTTTTTCTTCTTTTGAAACATTGAGTCTATGATGATTGCTGAAGTGATCAATGAACACAACGATGAGTTGAGGATTCGACGGAGTTTTTTTTCCTCGCCAATAATGTTACAAAATTTCTAAAAAACATTTTATTTTGTGGAATTAACAAGTAATTTATGCATATCAACCGTCATTACTACATACTAAATTATTCAATTTTCAGTTGTCCTCTTATTTCGTTTTCTGAGATATTTCCAGTCGGGATAAGGTACAAAGTGAAGTGAGGAGAAATTAAATTCGAATTTCATCCACTGAAAAAAATTTGCACTCTTCGGGCAATAGAATTTTGCATTTGACTGGTCGACGTGTTCAGCAAAACAATCTAATTTCTCACTACAATCCTTATGATTCGTTTGATGGCCATTTTCATATATATATATATATATATATATATATTTTTTTTTTTTTTCGCTGCGTTCGGTATAGTGCACAATTTCATAAGTTTCGCAAGTGTGGAAAACAATCTCGTCAACATTATTACTCCACCCATTTCAACACAGAACCATTTTTCCTCGCAAAGCGAGCGATTTCTTATCAACAGCCATCTGTCCCTATTCGTATGAGTCATCCTAGCGAGCGTGTTTTTCTCTCTGCTTATCCACTATTGTCGTCCCACCATCTCTAAACTTAACAAGTTGTCGCGAAATGTTCTCTTCTATCGAATGTGTGTTCAATGTTGAGGAATTTAAAAATCCGATGAAATCACTCTTTGTCGATTTTTTTTTAATTTCTGAAAATTAAACAACAAATCTGACGTATGTTTACTTGATAACAGATGTTGCCAATTGCATTCATAATTTCACACATAACCGATAAGAAACATTTTGTCTGATTTTCAGAGTGGATTTCAAATTCATTCATCGTTGATCGCTATTTAAAATGATGTGAAATATTACAAATATTAATTATTATGTTCAAAAAATATCAGTATTTTCCGCTTATTAAGTAGGGAGCGTTCAGTTAATGGTGACTTAGTTTATAGGGGAAATATTGAACGAAAAAAATGTCTATTCTGTTTTAATGTTGTGCCGATAATTTGTTGTGAATAAACATTTTATAAGCAACCATTTGCATTTCTTTTAAAAAATATTGACGTAAAAATTTTTGCATATAGAATTGTTTTTGACAATACGATTGTTTCCATAATATTCACTTAGCAACTGATCTAGTATGCAGTTTATTTAAGACCAATAAGTTTTGGGTAGTTTTTTTTTAAATTGTATGATTTTGCTTCGCTAAGCAAATGCTATGTGATCTAGAATAAAATGTTTGGCTTAATAAAATCACATCGACTTTTGCAAAAAAATATTGAAAATATTACATTTCATCAATGAACACTTCCGAGTCCACTTATTAGAGTGCCGTAAAACACATAGAATAATGCTTAGCAAAGTACCATAGAATATTTTTGCATAAAAAAAACACCAAGTTGCACCTTTCTCACATGTGGCTGACCTAAACAATATTTAAAAGAAATCAATTGAATACAAAAAATTTTTTTCCAGAAAGCTTTCGGTTTCATCTATATTATTGAGCTTTCAGGGCATTTTTCCCGATAGTTTATTTAGATACAAAATTTGAGTAGAGCAATTGTATGTGAATGAGAATTGCTGTTCAATAGCATGAAGCTATCATGTTATATGAAGACAGCGGCAATGCACTGAAAAGTGATCGATTTTTGCTTTTATTTGTTTGTTGAATGGATGGGATGGTTGGTTGGTGGTGCGCATTCATCTAAGTCTAGCTAGCTTCCGTTGGTCACAAGCTGTATGTTGGATGAGTTTGCAGTATGTGACAAATACTAGCCTATATCTTAAAGGTATTTCCTATCCTTACGTAAACATTGGCCTCAAATTTGTTTGTGGTTTAGCAATAAATTTCCAGATGATGCGGTAAGATGTACGATAAGCTATGAGGATGTGACATCCGGAAAGGGAAAAGGATTGAATTGGATGGAGATGGTCCGGCTTGCTTCAGCACCTTTATTAGGGTCATTATTGGTCATCATGACCTAGCTTTTTTCCACTTATATCGTAGTTGAGGTTGTTGCATAAAAATTCTGCTCATCCGCTGTTCTCCTTCCTGCTTACTTTCCCTTAATCTTAACCGAGAAGTTATCCTCCATATTCACCATCGACTTTGTCAGTGATTGAAAAAGCTCTTCCTGCAGAAAGGATTTTGCAGTGCTACTGATATCTAAAGCGGTATTTTTTATGCCTCGTTGAAGTCTAGTATTTTGAATAGAATGGAAGAAGTTCTGCCAAATGTTGATAAACAGTGTTCACTTTATATTCTCGCGTTAATTTACAGTTTATTCTGATTTATAAAACAGTTTACCCAGTAAATTAGCTCTCGGCAGTTCAAGTAACGCAATCCCTGTCTTTCTCTATCTTTTATCCTCAGTGGTCGTTAAACACTTAGTGATACATCACTAATCTATATACGAGGTGATACATAGCTCAGATACTGTTTTGATCCACCGCTACTTTATTGACCTCGTTACCAGCTTTGATTTTATTTGCATCACAGTATATTTCTTTTTTTTTTTTTACTAACACCTTTCTGTCTATTTTTTGTCCACCGTTTCTTTACTAGCTTGACCTTTCCTGTATTTGGTTCTTTTTTTGCCTCCATAGCTATAGAATTGTTTAATTAAAATATTTATTTTGATCTCTACCTTTTGAAATGTGTCATTTCTTTAAAAGTATAAGTAAAACGAATGGGAATATTATTGCGAAGAGGAAGAGAGCAGGGAATGAGAAGGGGATGAAATCTTTATATTTAACGACTCAACAATATTTTTTCATTGGTAAATTATTAAAAATATTCCAGATCATATTAGAAAATTTTGTGTAGTTTCCGAGAGTTGCACGTAATATCATGCCCAACTGAGGTTCAACTTTGTTCTCTATAGTTTTGAGTTTCTTCGTCATAAAGCCTCTCATTAACACTGCAAGTTGCAAAATTAAGCGACAATAAAATATAATTTCCGTTTTTTTGCAATGAATGAAGTATACCAAAATTTGGTATACTCAATACTGGAATAGTAGTTCACGTCGATGTAATAAATCTGTAAAATCTCGACTAAAATATACAATATAAGACCACCTAGAGTGTAAGATATTGTTCACATTGTTGCATATGCAACGCATTGTGCCAACCATCATCCATTCGATCAATAACGACGATTCTATGTGTGATGGCCGGTTGTCATACAGAACGTTCGCAAAGGTGCCCCTCATTGCCATTTGCCTGTCCCATTGCTGACGGACATCCAATCGTCATATACGCAGCTCTCATACGCAGATCGCAGCTCTCTTATGCAAATCGGCTATACCCGATCGTGTAGGCAGCCAATGAGATGTAACTTTTTGCTAGACTGTACGAACTAATAGTAGGGTATTGTGAGGTTTTTTTAGTCATTCAACTCAAATAAGTAGTTTTGATGCAAGTCTTTGAATGAATTAAATAAATAAATTTATATTAACAGTATTGATTTTTAGCTGTACTTGAAATATGTAATTAATTTGTATTTCAGTGAAAATATGTAATTTGGCGTATGTGCTTAAAATATGTAACGTAATGAATCGAACACTTAGTCGTTGTATTTATAAGGATTAGAACTGAAAACATCTAATTAAATTGAAATGAGTCAGTTAAATGCTTCATTGGTCTCATGATAATTTCAAGTGTTTAAAATTGTGAAATAGATTGTCTTTACTGTTATAAATTCGAAAATTTACTGTTTTTTTGCTAATGGTGGAATTTTTTCCAATATAAAAAGTGTGAAATTTCATTGAAAAAAAATGGAACATTAGCTTTTTCTATCTTTAGGTAGTGCTAGATGATCGATATGTTGAAGCATTTCGATCGTATAGAATGTGTCCATTTAGTTCTAATTTTGCGATTGTAGCTTATATTCATTTATCTTTCATTATTGTTAACGATATATTCTGCTTTAAGAGCATGAATTCGTTATCAGCAGTAATGTGTATAAACTCACTTCTGAATTAAACTTGAATTTAATTGCTCGATGCTTTGAACTTAATTGATTTCAGACCACTTAAATTGAACTCAATAATATGGATTCAATTCAGAATACTAGAATTGATTAGAATTCATTGCATAATTCACATCAATTTGCATAATTCCTAGAGTATAATGTCTTTATTCTAAAATGGTCAATGAGATGCGCATTAATTAGTACTGAACATATTGAAACAGCATTATAGGGAATATTTACTCATTGTTTTTGCTTTGCAAATAATTTATGCATTGTTATTACATTTATGAGTTATTTTTCAGCATTTTGTTTTATCGTTCAACCATCAGTAAAAATATTTCGCTTCTTAAATAGATTTATTACAGGATTTTTGAGAAAAAAAAGGAATTTTCCCCTCAATTTTTCAATATTTCAAACGATCAAAATGGCTGGCGATACAGGCGAACAACAAGTACGTATTATTGATAATCGACGTGACACACTTAAACTTATCCTTCTCATCGTACTCATCATCTTTTTTCCGGTTTGTTCCATTCATTCTTTTATTTTATATATATATATATATATATATATATATATATATATATATATATATATATATATATATATATATATATATATATACGAAAGTTTTCTCGTTCTTGCTGTTCCTGCTCACATACTTTTGTATGTTTTCCCACCTCGCGGCCTTAAGGTAGATAAATAAGTAAAAGACATGTAATATAGTACCAGTTCCGAGAGTTAAGAACTGCAAGAAACAACAATAAAACAACGTCTGATTATCACACGAAAAAAACAATCTGCAAAGACGCCGCAAACTAATGCTACCTGTTTAGTACGGTTTTTAAACTATATTCAATATACTTTGCTTCGTTCAAAACGTTGGAAGCGCTATCGTATTATACGGCCTACTTAATCAGCAGATCGGTATTCAGGTGAATGGAAAGGTATAGTCTAACACAGGGAGTAAATTTTGATTGCCGATCAGGAATGAAAGCTGAAAGCTTTCACCACTCACCGGTCATTTTCCGCCCTATCACCTCTTTCTTCCGTTCCTCGTTATCCTGTTCAAACTTTTTTATAAGCATGCCGTTTAAGTTTAGAAAGCTTATAAGTGATAAATGACGTCGTAACTGATTTTTATTGATTCGCTGATCTTTAGTAAAAAATTATCTCTTTGCCACTTTTCAAGAAATCTTTTTTTTTCTTTCTATATTTATCGAATCATTGTTTTCTTTTGTAGCCAGCTGCCGTTGCAATTCAAGCGAATGAATGCAATATCCACGTTTGGCTCAGTCTTCTTCTGATGTTGTTCTTCGTCTTTCCGGCTTATATCCATGCTATCTGGTATTGTTTTATTCGCAAGGATCCTCTTCATTCGACTGCTTAAATTCATTATCTTATACTTATTTAATGCCAGCAATAGCTACAACTTTATTGTTCAACCTCTATATTGGTCAACGTTTTTAATGCTTAATTGGCTCTAAGCTTATTGTTTTTTTTAAATATTTGTGTGGGTAAGAGGTGACTAACTATAAATGAGTGAGTAGTGGCCGATCGAATAGCAGTCGCTGATCGGTTTATAGTCACCTTTTATTCATATTTATTTATTTTGCTGGTTTGATATTCGCTCATATGGAATTCCATCTTCAAGGTGAATACATTGTACATTTAGAATCTCTGAGAGAATTTTCAATCTTTATGGCGTAAAAATTCAGAGGACTGACTCCCATTTGCATAAAATGTTATCCAATATAGGAAGGATTCTGAAATTTCGCTACTTGAAATTGAGTTTGACTTCCTCTTTTATGCCCTTTTTCATCTTCATTTAATGATATCGGGATGCACTTTTAAGAAATAATGACGAGAAGTTAAGGTGCAATTTTCTCAACAACTACACTAACGTATTCATTTAATAAATGAACAGGTGTGTAGTGGAAGACATTTTCCTATCCGCTAGCATCTATACTATTACTGTCGTTTGAAATTACATGCTCGAAAAGAAGTTTATATATAATCCTAATGAATTTGATTAAAGAATTGCTTTGAATTTCAATATGGAAACATTGAAAAAAAATTAAGCCATTGTGGAAAATTCCAAAAAAAAAACAAATTTTTTATTAATATTATAGATTTTTTGGATGACTTCTTTACATGTAAATTTTCTCTTTTTTTTTCGGCGGGTCTTTTTGTTGCCCATCCCAATAGCTGTTCTCCATTTGCTTCTTAGTTGCAATGAAAGCGTTGAGCTATAAACGCGAAGGAGAATATTTTGCAAAGTGTAAAATGCAATATTTATTGCAATGAATAAATACGAAATCGAGAAAGTTGCAAAGTTATTAACGATTTGGATTTGGAAGCGTTTGGAAGCGCATTTTGAAATTGCTTATTTTTATGACTTAGATGCTTGCCGATAAGCTCTTATTCTGTCTAAGTTGCATGCTCTAATTGATCATTTTTTCGTTGCCTTATGGTCTCGTGTTTTTTGTCCATTCCTCTTATTTGAAAAATGTTTGTTTATTTTCGAAATATAAAACAACGGCATTCAGTAATGTTCATTGTGCGACCGAACAGTATTGCCCTCTAGCGTTTGAACCCCAGTCGGGGAACTAAGTTCGATTGCATCAATATATACTACATTCGAGAAGCAAATCGAACCCAACAAAGTCATAACAGGCGGAGGTGATCTACGGAATGAAGTTGGCAGTTTTGTGATTTCTTGCAATTTCTCTCGTTTGTAGCCCCCTTCCCTGTCCGACTTCTTCATTGCGGTGAATTACGATCTCTCGAATGAGTGACTGGACAGATTCACATTCGGTAAAGGTGGCTCTAAAATTTGAAGTATTCGACGTTTGGTGCTAGAGGTATATGGTCGCTTGGTCGAACAATACAGCTCACCTGAGAAAGTGTTCAGATATTGTTTCGAAGGAATGGAAGACGATTGAAAGAAACTAGAAGGAAAAGTCGCACAATTTACCATGATATAGGCCATTGTGGTATAGATTTTGTTGTTAAGAAATTCCAACGGCTGAAAAAAGTGTTTAGCGGTCAAAAAAAGAATATCTGTTAATGCAGGTCCGATCGCATAATCATAAATTCGTTTGCTTGAAAATATTCAAATTTCCATGCTTTGATATTTTTTGTTTTGTGTTGCGAATTGTGCGATTGTTGTCGTCAATCAATAAAACTTCTTGCAATTGCGTGTCTCACTGATGAGTGTAAGTGTGAAAAGAAAAGAGATAGAAATAGAGGGAAGAGGAGAGGGATTTCAAAGTATTATAGATAATTTTAGGTACTGTTTCAAGTCTTGAGATCGGAAAAATGCAGACGAGTTGTACATGTACGCTTACCGCAAAAACAACGATAGGATTACAATATTGGCTAACCGTTGCGTTTCTTTAACCGTCAATTCGGGGCCATATTATGCTCGGTGGACAGATGGATCACCTGCAGTTTGTCGTTTGTACACTTCCTATTCAATATCATTACCCCAGAGGCGGTACACGAAAATCCTTACGATAGAAATACTAGGTTTCCATAAAGTGAGAAATTTGTATAGCACAGCGCTCTCCGAATGAACAGATATTTCCATTTCTGTGCATGGACTTCGTGGGTTTTCCGGCGATCGGCTCTCACATCGCGTAGAGTAGCAAAGAGGCCACAAGTGGGATCGTTTCTTAAAGAGTTCTAGGCGTGACCGCATTTCATCACTGACTGTACGATCAGGACAGTAGTTATTTCTCTTTGATGTGAAGCGTGTTCAGTGACGACCAATAGGAAACAACGAACAATGGCGATGTAGTACGTCAATTTTTTTGGCGAACCCATTGCGCTAATTTGTCACAAAGATGGACTCTTTGCGTTTTATTCGGAATTCAAAAAAGCATTTCGCAACGATGTAATTTTTTTTCCATCAGTTATATCTATGGCATTGAGCAATGAGTTTGTGTGAAATGTATTTCGGCAGTCCGTCTTTGAGGATCGGTGATCAATTGTTAAAAGGCATTCCATGTTTGTTTAATATGCACATATTATGGCCATAAAGTACAGTGACAAGGGAGACGGTGCACGCAAGGTGGCCATGACTTAAACTGTATTCTGAGGGTGACCGGATCTTTCTTCCCGCTGGATATTTAAATTTGAGTCGATAGCGATTTATAAGGGGATCAAAATCTCCCTCACGAAGTTTGAGTAGATTGAAAGTGATTTGATATTCTTGAAAACATTTTGCCACAGGAAAATTCAGAGTGCGAGAATATCTTTCAATCCAAAATGAATTTGACTTTTCGAAGGTAAATGCTCTCAAATGTACGGCCATGGCTGAAGAGCGTAATCGTTGTTCATTGTCTCTCACAGAAAAACCCCAAATGGCTTGCTCTACGTGTTCATAATTTATGATCAACGTTGAGCATTCATTCAAAAAACTACAGCTTACTATAATAAATACTGTTGATCGGAAGGAATATATTTGAGGGGAATTATCTAAATGAGAATCTTTAAAAGACGGACTGTCGTAAGTGACTTAAAAAGTGGTAAAAATTGACTTCAACAAAATATGTTGGCGTTAAGAAGAAGACAACGATTGAAACTGACATTAGCATAACACACATATGCAAATGAAGTGGCACTTGATTCTGCAAAAAATAATTCATAACAAGAAGCATTTCACAAATGAATGCAAGCATCGTATAATTCAAGAAAACTTAGAGACGAATGTTTCGAATTGATCGATTTAGTGTTACGCCTAACACAGAGAGATGTGTTATTGCTGTACATCGATTCGTTATTTGTGTTATACAATTTGTCAAATTTGTTGCAATAACACATTCCTTTGTTAGACGTTGCACTTTCTTGACTTATTGAGTGGAACTTCATAGGATTATATTGCAGCAGTATAACTGCAATAAAAATATTCATAGTTCTGCAGTTTTAATTTATGAATCTGTTCAAATATAAACTTTTTAGCATGGAAAGATGATGCGGCATTTTAGTAGATAAAATTTTCAATGAAACTTATTTATCACCAAAATTTATTACACTATTCAAATCGAGTGGGTACAAAGTAATGGTAGTAGTAAAGTAACAATAAATTATTATAATAAGAAATAATTTCGATAGGATTTCTCTATGGCAAATGAATAATACAATCGTTTCAATAACCATACAAAAATGACCTCCATATTGCGAAGTTCCCCGTAAAATCTGACCTTAAAAAAAGAATAGACGAGTGGCAAGAGATGGCGGAAAATTTTAGACCTCTCTTCCAATTCGAAAGCTTCCATAAGATTCTTTATTAATTTATTTGGGAAAGTGACTCCATTTTAGATGGTACGGCTTCATCGAAGATGCCAATTATCAGCTACATCGTTTAAATGCTTCAATATTTCTTCAATTCCGATTAAATGTTTCTCATATACGTTTGCGTTGCATAAAAATATTAATATCCCGAATTGTATATACATTGGGGGTGTCAATTACGCGTAATCATCGTACTATAATTAATCAAATCGAATGCATAATATTCATTCAAAAAGACAACAAACATATGACCTCGTAATTTGAATAAATTTGAACGTATCTTCAAAATGAGATAATGAATTTATTTCGAATTAGATGAATATTTGATATCTTTTTTAGGAGCAAAATTCTCGTTCATTTTTTATCAAATAATCTTCAATTTTCGCTTGAATTACCATGATAAGATTGATATCTACAATAGAAATTCCCATTGTTCAGAGAAAATTGCTTACTATATATTATCTAAATTCCTTACTTCAATTATTTTCATAGTTGTGTTGGTTTCGTTTTATTTCAGAAATGATAATTTACTATTTTATATATTATCGTTTATGAAAATTTGAAAAAAAAAACTAACAGCTTAGTTTCCCATGAAGTTTCCCAAAAGATAAACTGAAGATGACTAATCATCAAAGAATGGTAATCCTCTTATTAATGAAAAAACCTCAAATGTTTTTGAATGAAATAATAAATAACTAGCTAATAGCAAACTTTAACAAAGCTTTAATTTCTTACAGAATAAGAAAGTAACACAATTCATACCGTTAGAAATTTCGTTATTTTCCACTCATAATTAACTTTTTTTTTGAATTTACAAGTAATGTTTTAAACAATCGTTCTCGTAACTTGCCCCATACTGTGACTGCGTGAAACAGGTCGTCGCCTACCCATCTCCAAATCAACCGAATGCACATTTGCCAATGAACGAGATTCGTTACGTGCCTTTTGACGTCCTTGCTATAATTTTATAAAATTTGCATATATGATCATTGAATTTTATCATTCAAACATATCCAACATAGATTATTTATTAGTGCATTTGTTAGATCATAGTAGGAAATTGTTTTGGCTGCCAAAAACGATGAAAATAATCTAGGTACCAAGAAATTTACATATTGATTTTATATTTAGCATTTTGTACTTAGGTTCACATCAACTGTTTTATTTTGTGATCGAAGAAAAAATTGCGAAATAGAAAAGCACAGAACTTGGCTCCTGTAAAATTCCTACCACTTTTCCCAAAATGCTTGAATAGGAGGGAAACGGGTAACTAGACATTTTGATTCACAGGGTGAGGAAAGAGTGGGGGGGGGCATCTATAGACTGATGACTATATATAACCCTCTAATTTGGACGGATTAACACCATATGCATTTAGTACTTAGGTCATCATAAAAGTGTTTTATAGCAAATCTTTATAATGCTTTATTGCTGAAGATATAATTCGATGTTGAATTTTTTTCTTTTCTTTTTTTTTGTTCGTATGTCAATCTATACGTCAAATTTCTTAAAACTGTTTCTTTGAAGGCCATTCGTAGAAGCTTTTTTAAATTATTTTTGCATAACCTGCATACATTTTTTTAAATGAATTAGTTAATTAATTAATTAATTTTTTTACATTTTTTACATACATTTTCCTTAGGGCGAATATATTTATTATATTTAATTTTTATTATTTACATTTTCAATAGTAATTTCTGTGGCATAAGTACACATTGCTTACTTTTATCTGTAAGTTGTGCTCGTTTCATTATTTATATGCAAATAAATGGTTATGCGTTATATGTCAGAAATATGCTTTAATGTTACAAGTCCAGTGCATTTCAACTTCGAATCAATAGATCATAAAAACGATTGTATTTCAAATTTAAATCTCATACTCACATCGAGATCAACAGTCAACAAGAACGAAATGCAAAGTGGTTATTTTTGCTTTTGTAATTTCTTAAATATATCGAAATAAATTTTTTTCTTTCGTTCTTTGCATGGCACAGGTGTTGAGATTTAATGTCCATCACCGCCATTACTTGTACCATGATAGTAATGTTTAGAGTGTTAAAGTATAAGACACACTAGACCTGGATACCTGTGCCACAAAACAAAGTAATCCTCCTCTGTTCCTTGCAGGTTTTCACGTTTCACTACATATTACTTCAATAACTATAACTAAACAAGATGTTGCAATCTTTTTCGGAAATTTCAACACCAGAAAAGCAACAACATAAGAATAATATTTTCAATAAAACAATACGCGCTTTTCAATGAGGTAGGTCATCAAGACACAGTAATTCGTATTCGTAATATCTTAGAGGGGATTCTTCGTTTTGATCATTAGAATCATGTTGTTTTATCAATGTTTCATTTAGCTATCATCATTTATAAATGCAATTTATGAAACAAGCAATGTTTTGTATTCTTAACGATCTTCATGAGAAACGTTCATATGTGAAAAATGAAACATGAAAACTTCTCTAAGCAATAAAAGGAGCGAGGAGGGGGTGGGAATTCAACAAATCCTAAAATTAACCAAACCTCGGGGATATTTGCAGTGGATGCGCTAACAACTGGTCCAATGATCTCTTGCATATAATCGTCTTCAATATCACTTCCATCGTCGTCAACTCGTGGATTGGCGTTTAATTCACGCAATTTTCGATCAAGTAGTTGACTGAACATCAGATAAAGCGCTTCCGTGTTCTCCTCCGAAGACATATACTGAAAATAGGCTCTTCGTTTTGACTGACAACTAGGTGTGTCTCTCAAACTTATTTATTTGTTTGTTTATTCACTTATTTATTTATTTATTTATTTCGTTTTAACGTTATTTATTCTATTTAACATTCCAAGGTGAGGAAACAAACTACATTGTACTTCTTTTCTCTTTGTTGCACTATGCCATAACTAGCTCGTTTTTTAAATACTCAGTTTGAAATCTCTTCAAATGTCCGCTTAGCTTTTGTTTATTTATTTCGGTCGACGGAGGAGACAACGCTAAATGGAACAATTTATTTCGATTATATCTTGGGCATATACTATATATTGTACTCAGTGAAATAATAACACTTGGAGGCTAGGAATTCATTATTTTCTTTAGGGTCTTGATGAAGAGACTGGTTGGTTTTACTTCTACAACTTTCTAGACATAAGTTTACAGCGGAAGAGGGATGCATTTAGAGGAAGATCGATCGAGGCGGGGTTATTCCAAGTGAGAGTGGTAAGGAGCGTGGAAGCGGCAGTTTTCGAAAGTGGAAAGGGGTTTTGAGGGCTTTATCTGAGGCAGTACGACAAGTAATGGGATAGAATCGAAAATGCATTGAATAAAATGAAAAAGTTCGACCTTGTTGAGTTCATTTTTAAGAGCAGCTTCTCTCCTTCCAAGCGATGTGGTCGCTCCTTCATCCGACTGGTAAGACGCATTGTCGTAAGCGATGCGAGTGCACTCAATAGCACTACGCCTATAAGACAGTTTCTCTTACTTTTGATTGCTGAGTTCGTATTCATAGAATTAAGTGAAATTATATAGGATACCTCATAAACTTGGAAGGATGGGAATAATTCCAGATTAAAAATAGATCAAATTTCAGGCTGAAGTTAGAAAATGGTCTTTGCTTACAGGATGTGGAAGTGAAAGAGATAGCCCTGAGTGAGAAATTGAATGAGAGAGGATATGAAATTAAACTGAAAGAGGAAAAAGTAGAACGAATGAGGGAAGAAGCGAGGTTTCTAATGAAATGTTGGTCAACGCAAGCACCAGGGTTCGAGTCCTGACAGTGCCAGCACTTTTGACATTTTTATCGCCCACTAGCCCAACCATCGCAAAACGAGCAGACAGATACAAACCGGCAACGGACATCGTTCTCGCTTGAGGCACACTGCTTGATTCGATTCAAGAAACATAGAAAACGATGGCAAATAAGCAGCATAAAGGACAAATAAAAAGATGATATTTTTTTCAGCGAAGTATGTAATAGATATTGGATGATATATAGCCTTTTATGGCATACAACATGGTCTCTTTTCTTTATTCGTTTAAGAGTTTATTCGAAGGTAAAAGTTCGCTGGACAGGACTGGCATCTATAACTACACTGGGGAATAATGCCCCATATAAACTCAGACCAGCTCGACAGCTCAAACTTAGCAACCTTTGTCTTACTTAGAACTTCCTCACACAGTGCTGCAAGAATGCGACGAAATCTGCTAGCCTCAATCGACAATAAATTTGAAGGGGCGGAATTTTTATGAGAGTCCCAAGAATAAAAGAAAAGTGTACTCTATTTCTGCAAAGCTTCAGAAGCAGTGAATATGAGTTGCTTTTACAGGAATAATAATAATTAGAGAACAGCGATTGCGATAGGTCTCAGCAACCCCTTCGATGGGACGATAGCTACTTAACCTTCATAGTTATAGCCTATCCCACCGAAAGAGTATTTCGGCGATCCTAACCGATGAATCCTAAGAACCAAGTTAAACTAGAAATTTCAAATCAGATCAAACGAAAAGGGAACATCCGTTGGGAAACGAGCCCCTATAATCCTACAAGAAGTATTGTCATCGAAAATGCAGTGCGGTTGTGCATATTCCGAACATTATTTCTACCGACTGTCCTTTCAACCATCTCGAAGCAACGGTTCTCCTCAGTGGGGATTATTGGTTGTAACTAATTTCTTTGGTCTGGAATGTTTTTTGGGAGAGAACGTTGTATTAAGAAGTATTTGAAACGCTGAGTGCTTTGTGAAACAACTCTTGAAAAGTTGTGAATCGAAATTGTGAAAAAGTGAAATTTTTTCGCAAAGAAAAGTTTACATTTTTCAGTCGACCAATTAAGTTTAAGAATATTTTCTGTAGGGGAGTTCAAAATATATAAAAAAAAACTGCGAAAATCATCAGAAAGAAGGCGCAAAATGAAGTGAAAAATTTGATAACATACGTTCTTTTTGGTGTTCCATTGCTATTCGTGAATCGTTTGCCTCCTTTTGCCACTTCCATTGCCTCTTTGAGCGTTATTTTAGTATAAGCTCGAACAATTTTAGAGGCATCAAAACATCGTCGTTTCTCATTTCGCATCAAAAGTGGCCGCAATATTGTCGCATTTAAGCGCTCGAAACTGAAATTGAATACATGATAGTCATGCAAAGAGAAATCACTTTCTAGATTGCGTTTGGAACTCATGTTCTTTTTAAATGGAAAGATATATATTTCACAGCAAAATTTATATAGCTTCAAAACTTTAATAGTAAATAATCCGACAAGTAGTTAATTCATTGTAACTTATTGCTGTTGAAATAGAATGCGATGGCCAAATTCGAAACTGAATCGTTTCTATGCTTGAGTTTGAATTTTTGTTTATGTTTCTGGTAGTTCCAGCTTTAAACCTAATACAGTTCAATAGAGTGCAAGTTTTCTTAGAAATTTGTACATGTTCTACGAATAGTCAACGCACATTTTATATGGCTTGCATTTTTATAAGCGGTCGGACTTGAAGATTGGAACGTTTTATGGAAATTTTTCTGCAAATAGTCGATTTGTTTAAAATATGATTGCATTATTGCATACGCTTGATTTTTTTTTTGGCATTTGGCTATATTCGTTGATCTCATGAAGGAAACTTTTACCGCAATTACAAACTCTTCCGGTTTGTAAAATCTGAGAAAAATTTTGCAGCTTTTTAGATGTCTTAAATTTCTTTTCATGTTACTCGGTCAACTTGAATGTTGCTTGACATGTGATGTCGCTAATTCGACTTTGTCCGCCGAATTTCCTGATTTTAGTACTCAAGACCTTTTTTAATTGGAATCAAGAGTGCGACTAACAGACCTTCTTTGTGTCTATCGATCAAGTCTATTCAATCTCCATTTACTGCTCTGTTTTGCTCCTCCAAATTGTGCTTTAGCCTTTTGCATACATTTTTTTGCATAAGAAAAACTATACAAAATGGAACTGTATATTTGCCTTTGCATACTTAAGGAATCGTTTATGCATGCACGATGTGTGTCACGATAATGCGTTTCGCAAATGTGAATACGCAAAGGTACAGAAAAACGATGCCAACGACTTGTGAGGTGGAAGAACATTGCGTAGAATCTATTATTTTTGCCATTACGCTGAATTGTAATATTGCATTGCATCAATGCAACAACACTATACTCGCTGCAATTTGTGATTGCAAACTGCAGCTGCAGCATTTGGCAAAGTCGCAATGCATCGCAGTCTTTAACAGTGCATTGCAATTTTTGCGATGCAACAATCTGTTGCACTATGGGAGAATGGCGTAACAGCAAGAATAATGGTTTCTGATACTTTAGATGGCTTCTGTAGCAATGATGTCACTTAGATTGGTATTTAAAGTTATCACTTGCTTGCAACAGAATCCCGCAAATCAAAAATCACTAGAAGGGGGGAAGGAATATGCGAAAAAACATACGTATCGCGAACAGAGTTGTGTCCCTTTTGTCCTGCAATATCCTCCACTCCAGCCATTGTGTAGTCGAAATACTAAAAGAAACCGACATAAACATACTAAATAAATCGATAGTTTTACAATATTTTTCATTAATTTATGAGGTATTAGCTCTTCCTAGCTGCAATATATGTAGCACCATCTTGGCTTGATAATAAAGCGGAACGAAGCGGATAACCAGAAAAGACTTTCAAACTTACATATCTTTCAAGCATACATAAATAGAACTGAAATAAATCGAGCCTTCTTTCACAATAGCCTTTATTATTTTATGCTTGCTCTTCGGATCAATTCCAATCCTATATCACCCTATTTCGATTCCGGTTTTATCGCAATTCCTTTACATTACATTCAGTATATTTGTTTGCTATTTTCCTAGCCATATTGCTTCTTAATGTATGAATTCTTTCACTTTTTTTTGCAGTTCCGCTCTTTGATATTTTCCAATTCTGAGACTCGAAGCAAAAAAAAAATGAAGCAAATAAAACTGAACTTGGCAAAAAAGTGAAGAATTTGGAAAATATCGACCCATAATAGTTTATCAATATAAATGCAAAAGTATCAGAAATGTGTTTTTCTTTCCCGAAAATTATCGCAAAATAAGCGCTTCAACGCATTGATCTGCTTCACTTACCCTCATATAAACGCTCTGGATCATGGTTGGCCCTTCTTGGTCTTCACGCTCAATCTTTAGGTAGTTAACCAATGGACGAATCGTCATACCCTGCAAAACGACCTTTTTAGGTCAACAAGGACTACCATTTATTTCCTTGAATATAGCACGCTGTGTGTAATCAATTTCTCAAATTGTCATGAAAAGTGGAGGAAGAACGGATCCTTGGCCCGTTGGTGCTGCATCTATATCCCTCGAAAGAGGATCTTGAAACGGAACTGAAACGGTCATATGATGGGAACTTTGATGGCTAGGTAGTTTACACCTCAACCAAATACACTGAAATAACAACTTTTATATATGAATTTGATGTATTTATTACTGTAAAGATGACCTGTAAGAAAACAGTGAAATAGATGACAGCGATGCACGCAGTTGTGAACATGCTTTTCGCCTGGATTTGCTCAGGCATTGATACAACCAAACCGAATGCAATTGCACCACGCAGACCACCGTAGGCCATTACGAACTGATCCACGATAGAGAATTGTCGCTTGCGGAAACGGTTCAGGATAGCGCATTGCACAATAACTCCTGAATGCAGACTTGGTTTATTGCCATAGAAATACAAACCTCACCTTACCAGGCTAGGATAGGCGCTACTTGAAACATACGGCAACGAAAGTAGCACATTTTGTGATTTTACATCTCAGTCTTCAGATCAACTGGCCGCCTAAATATACTAAAAACAATAGCAAAACGTCTACCAATGTGCCAATGTGTCTTCTTATGGAAGCGATCAGATGCACTAACCTCGAAACAGATTCTTTTGTGCCACATCCGATAGATAGAGGTAAAAATTAGGCTTGAAAATTTCTTTGTTTAATTGCCTCGAGACTGCAGCTTATTCTATGATGCAAGTTATGTTCGAACCTGGCAAACTTTTTCGCCACCGCTTTTCAATTTCGTTAACTAGCGAAATTGTTGTAAAGACGGAGAGAGGCGAACATACACACTTTTGCAAATTTTGCAAAATTTGCAAATTTTTCACAAAATATGCAAAAATATTGCTTGTTCGCTATCATTGAGCACAATTATGGCTTTATTAAAAAGATGCAATTTTCATGCGTCATACACTCCTGGTCACTTCTGATATTGCATAAAAGAATGCAGTTTATATGCTCCAAAAGAGGCTGTGATTGACTAAACAGAGGAGACAGGGATGTTATACTTCAGATCTTAGAAAATTCTTCCCATTTGACATAAGCACAAAACGCTAAAGAGGTAATATAAAAACAAAAAATCGTCATTACTTGAATGGATGAGTGAGAAATCGGGTTTTCTCTAAGAATAAAATTTTTTCTTTAAATTTGATCCCTATCCTTCTCTTTGTTCTATAAATAATAGACTCTAATTCAAATTCCTTTCGAATAATGAAATAAATGCAGTAGTAATGACTAAAACAGTTGAAACGGATGTTGTTTTCTGTTAAGACGAATATTTATCCACTTATTGATATCGAAAATAAAAAATCAAGAATATGCTCATTATGGCACGTTGATAGAATATATAAGTAGAAAAAATAAGGCATCTCATAGAAATGTAAAATAGATGAAGATTAGCATAGAGAAGCAAGCATAGAGATTGTTGCCTAGAAGGCGATTTTAACTTTTATGCTGTTTTGATCTTATGAAAGCGAATTGATGATCAAATTCACATAAAGAAAGCATAGCGTTATATAATAAAGCGCTATCGCGCTTTGAAAACTTATCACGTTATCACGTTTCGGCTGAATAAATCTTTTCATAACACTTAAAGGTAAATAAACTCTCATAATAAGTTTACGTATCTTTTGATGGTCAATAAATTTTAAGGTCACTCCTCGTGTCACCGATACGATCGCTTATTACTTAGATCATTATTTATTTAAATATAAAATTATTATAATTAACCAAATTTGTGTTAAGCGGCAATAAAACGATTACCGACAGATCGATAGACCATACAGAACAGGAGAGTGAGTGCAATAAAAGGTAAATCCCAATGATGATGACTTGATATAGTCGAAAGGCCAAGGAACATGAAGATAACCGTTTCACAAGCTTGTGCAAGCATTTTTGTGAAATATTTCACCGATGCGATTGCTGTATGAGAAATATTCCCCTTCACATATTGTTTCATTGCCATACCACATGCCACAATTCTGAATTATTTATCCACTTATAGCCGAATATAAAATGGCGTGTAGAAAAGTAAATAAGTAAAAACAACACAACTGACTAATTAGTTTCAAAAATCATCAATAAAAAGTAAAATATACAGGACAACACTTTAATATTTTGAAATAAACCACCTATAAAGGATTCGTTATTCTGTGTTTCGATCGGTGTGAAATGCATATTAAATCTTTAGCACTTTCAAATACAGCTCATTTTGAAATCAAGAGACCAACAAAAATAATGAAGGATACGCTTGAATCGTGATAAAAAAATGAATCGGGATAAGATTTCTTTCATTTTTAATTTCTGAATTTCTGAGTTTATTCCTTCGGAATTTCATTTTTTTGTTTCATTTCTGAATTTCAGAACTCAATTTCGAAAAACTTGTCTTCCTTCAGTTGATTTCTTTTAAAACGCCAGGTTAGAGTAAGACATTGCTTCTCAGGTCAATATCTTTAGCTTGAAGTTGAAGTTTTTTGCAGTAGCGGATCTCAAGTCCTGAATTGTCCGCTTTCACGTTTTAGCTCTTTTTTTTACGAGGAAAAAGGAACTTACAATAAACTTACGCCATAATTGAAGATAAACCGAACATTTCAGCGGTAAGATATGCCAAATATGGGATAACAAATATAAAAATTGGATTCAACACTTTCACCTTTTCGGTATATCTGCAATGATGAACTGCATGATTAAGTAATCAAACGAAACAGCAATAATACTATAAGATCGACCATAGAACTGTAAGAATATACCTCAAAAGAGCAACTTCCTCTTTGCACAGTGAGCATTTATGAGCCGTCACTGCTCAATAGAGACCCTGCTCCCCTCCCTCTCCTCATCGTAAACCTCTTCCCACCAACTCCTCATTTAAAATTGTAGACACCAATGATCTTCGAGGAATCCGATTACTTCCACGGTAGAATATGCTCTAACTGGAAAATTCGTCGTTATTTCATTGTAGCGAGCATATTTTTGCTAAATCTAATGCTTTTTCAACATCGTTCTTTGAGTGAACCTCGCATCTATATCTTTCATTGGGACTGCAAATTATACAGTTTTGCTCACACTCAAAACAGAAAGTATAAAACCTCAGGGTCTTTGTGCTCATTTCAACGGCAACCCATTCCTATTCTCCAGTACTATTTAAAAAGATTATATATAAGGGTTTAAACCAAAATTGATGCCAACTTTCAACCTGTAATATATCTAATGCGTACGCAAATAATCAATTGTATTAAATTTTTATTGTATCATCGTATCATTGTACTTTTATTTGGAAGCGCAAATATGCTTTATGAAATTTGCAGATGAAAATAATGTCCTCTTGCAAATGCAGCAAATTTTTTTTTCATAAAATAATGCACACATTTCCGCGGAAGCAATAAACCCGTTCATTTGAAAACGCTCGTTGCCGAATATTCTAAAATCCCTTCTTTTGCTGTGGCAACAAGATCTCCTCTCATGATTAGGGTCTTTGAAACAGCATTGCTCCATTTTCTATTATCAATAAAGCTGAGTTAAAGTTAGCTTTCATAGCCTCTAAGTGAGCTTTTTGACGAAAGATGACAACTGCAATAGTTCTTTCCTCATGCAATAAGATGGGAACATACTTTGTGATGAAGCTAACGATAATTGCATAGACGAGTCCGATTGCCGCACCTCCAAGACCAATAACGAAGAAACTCACTCCACCAGCAACATAATCAATCGTTATCAGCTTATCAGCCCCAATTAGCGTGAATTTCTTGAACATTTGATACAATACCTAAAAAACTTGTCGACTCTTCTCTGTAAAACACCACTATCATCTTACAGTCTTTTAATCCTCTACTTCTTTAAATATACGATTCAAAAAACTAACTTAGATAGATGAACTGCATTCTTCAGATAGATCGACAAAAAACTACGTATAGTATAGCAGAGTTACACATTATTGCAGTGGTAGTATTATAGGACGGCTGCAGGTTGTACAAGTGGCGCATATGGATGTTTATTCTTTGAATGCAAGATTTTGCATATGTGAAAGAAAATAAACATTAGATTTTGATGAGAAAAAAAGAATTGAGAAAGACAACCTATTTGCGCGACGGTTCATTCGATTGTGAAGATCCTAGCCGAACTAACCTTATGAAGAAAAGAACTTCATCAAGAACAAGAAGCTAAAGAACGCATGAATACTGATTAACAATACTGCCTTACTCGTAATCGAAGACATCCGTATGTTGCGGTTTAATTTTTCAAATGGCCTATTAGAGATGCGGATGGCGATGAGCAGATAACGACATCTGCATCGCAATCATTTTAAGAGAACTATTGAGGCGATATGGTGGTGTTTGCAAGGATGAATATGTAAAAATATGCTCGAGCATTTATATTACACTAACAAACTTAACATTTCCTCTTTGCATTTCTTATGATAATATCGGATGTACAAATGATACAACACATTGAAAAGCACATTTCCCGAACGCAACAAAAATCAGTGCAGAGGAAAACGTGCTATAACATTTTCATATACTTATGCAAATTTGTGCACTTGCAAATCGCATTATGGTAATTTTACGGCTGCGATATGTGTATGTGTATGCATTTGTTTGAATGTGTCTGTACTGTTTGCATGTTATTTAAATCTAGGTCGGAAATCACAAAAGTTATGGCTTCAATGTGAGTATGTTGCAAAATTTATGAAATAGGTTTGCAAAATTCAATGGGTATAATCTAATCATTGGATTATATGCTGACTTTCAAGTCGATTCATTAAATTCTAAAATGAATAAAAACACTCGAATAGGCTTAAGAAGCTTCATGAGTTTCATAGTTGGTCGGGTCATATTTTACAACCACCTCAAAAAGTTTTTAAGTGCTGGAGCCAGAGGCATATTTCTTCAAAGGTAACAGAAGGAGCCGAAGCCTATTTTCCTAGAAGTCAGAACTGTAAGCAATTTTCTATACTGGGCAGAGCAGCAGTTGAAGCCAAAGCAAAGCAACCTCACTTGGAGTCGGTTCGAAGATTTGCCGAGGCTTTACATGAATGTAAATGATTACCCGCAAGGCGCAGGATACTACCTTTGTCGGCTTCCCCTAACGAAGACAGACCTATGATCTAAGAAATGAGTGATCGCTTCCTTGAAGGATGAAACGACCGTCGGAAGCAAGGAACTTATAAATTGCAGAAAATACAATCAAATTGTGAGGAAAAATGACTGCGCGAATAAATACGAATGCTCACTATACTTCCGCGTATCGCTTCAAACGATGTTCAATGGATTTCAGAATTGCAAAAGGCGATTATAAAAAAGGATTTGCATCAACTAACCACAGTGATACCATCATTAAAGAGTGCTTCTCCGAAAACGGTAATAAAAAGAAGTTCATTGACATGAATTTCCTCAAAAACAGCGATTACAGCCACCGGATCGACCGCACTAATAAGTGCCGAAAAGAGGAATATTTCGAAAATTGAAAATTGTACCGAGAAAATACCATATTCTCCCAAAGCATATAACGATGTTCCTGGAAAAAAATTCTGATGAAGAACAAATTCGTTTCATCAGAAAAAATTTCTTCGCTTATCTTTCATTAAAATCTATGGAAGTGAGTTGATTTCTTATCAAAAACATTGCAACGATCAAATGTGAGAGGAAAAATTTCTGATTCATTTTGCTGGAGAAAATTATTCAATGCTGTGGCCAACGCATATTCGATCATCTTTCAAACAATTCCATAAATAACGTTATTAAAATCCAAAACATAGATGACTCGTAAAATATATGAATCCTTCTTGTCTTATGATCGAACAACATTTGCAGCTCGGGACATTTGCGCCCCAACATTTTTTTTTGAAGAAAGAGAAGACGGAGTTAAGGCCTGGAGAGATGAATATACAAATGTGTATGGAACAAGCATAATACCATGAATGTATAAGACTGTTTTCATCCTCTATCCGTTTGAAAAGCTTCTTTTCCTCAACTATCGTCCTAAAATGTTATAGATGGAAGCGTGATGGGACAATAATAGTCGAGGGATGTACGCGATTTAATGTCATTCTCAAATAAACGATAATTTAAATGCAATGGCAATTATATTGTTTGAAGCTAGGACATCAGAATACCAATGCCTAACAGGTTTCGCTAAGAAATGCCCTATTCTTTTATAATCGATCATTTAATTTATGTAGGCAAACAACATTCTTCCTTCAAAAAAGAAGAAAAAATACACTGTAGCTATTCGAAAAAAACATAGTTTTCTGTAAAGTATAAAGAAATAAGTATTCTACTCACTTGTCAATCAAATAAGCACAGAAAACTCAATGAATCTTATCGATACCAAAATACGTGAATAAATTTTTCTATCATTTCATACGCTTAAAACATTGCAATTGAAGCCCTCATAATTCGAATCTCATAATTTCCAATAATAATTCAGTTGTTTGTCAAAAATCATCGCTTTTCCCAGTAAAGATATCTGTCTAGCAAATACCTCGTAAAAAGTTCAAAAGCAATGAGCTTACTAGTTCCATTTGCCGATATATATAGCAATCAGAACTTAGTTCTTTTTTGCATCCAACATTACAGCCGAATTTCACAGCAGAAAGTTGGCGCTTTCTTGCTTCTTCTGGAACGATCAAGATAAAACAAGATGGACCCAGATTCGTCCGCCAATGTGCTTATGTAGCAATCAGATATTGCAACAAAGCTCATTCGATTCACAACAATGAGGAATGCAATCATTTTGATGTGAGCGTATGAACAAACATATTGTGGCAGATTTTGAGTGATCTCTAGAAATATTTAAATACTCACCAATAGCGAACGTATTCCATATGGTTCCAATAACAGCAAAACTAATCACTGAACCGAAATTTTCGAATAGTGCACGATTTGGCATAAAATAACCTTAAAATAATTCACATAGTATTTGTTGATGGAAGAATTGTAATGTTGGAAATAACCTTACAATCAAAATTGATAGAAAACGCGTCGATTTTTTCTTGGGGGGGGGGGGGGGAGGAGGAGGGAGAAACGAGATCTGAAAACTCAATTCCCAAACACATGTGCAACTTCTTTCAATGAAGAGTAATTTATTTCAATCGCGTGGCATAATTTTTTTTTTTTGGAATTTTTACAGTTATTTCCTTGTTTGTTCTGTTTATTACTCATTTCCGCTATTTTTGAAGGATATTTTGCGATTGCGTTGTGACAGCGAAAAAATTTTTACACATATGAATGATATGGTCGATGTGAATATCGATTTCAAAAAGAATCTAGGAGATATTTAAATTAGTAATGATTTTTCAGTCATTTACATGCAGTACTCCAACGTTGCTTAAATCATATAGAATGTTCTAATGCTTGGAAATAAATCAAGAAAACGTTGCCAGTCATAACAGCATGTTGCATAAGAAACAACCTATGCATGAAGATCGAACTTTTCAAACAATACTATAGCCAACATTTTTATTGCTTATATAACGATTCAAAGCCAAAAACTAAAAACGGAAACACAGGTGTTAGTGATCGAATTAACAGTTTTGAAAACCAGAATCACTAAAAGTTTGTAGGTGCTATTTCCTAAATAAACTCTGAGTTTTAACGAAATTAATATTGCAGCGCTTTTTATATATTTTAAAAATTTGTACTATGATAGAGACAAAACTTATGAAAATTTTTAAAGAACTAGCCATAAATATACGGTAGGATGATTAGCTCGCCTCTTCCCTCCCTCCCCGCATCACTCTTCCAACCTTTAAATCAATCCACCAACATTGAAGTGAGTGATAAGTGTCCATGAACATTTGTGTTTCTAAACATTCGCGTGCACTTGACACCCATCAGGTCACAGTCTCGCAAGTGAAACGAGAACGAGCGGTTGGATCAGCCGAAGTGGGAATGTACTGTTATTCAAATTTTACTATTAGCACTAGCAGTTACGAGTTTTTCAAACATTTTACTATATTAGCAATTGGCTGACGTAAAAAAAAGGAATATTGTGCTAGCTCCTTTCGAAAGCATTTCCCTGAGAATGGTTTTTCACTAAAGGTGTTCTCAGGCCAACTTTAAGAGTTACTTTATAATACCTCATAACAAATGGACAACTCTTAATGCGTTATTGATTTACATTCTAAAATCATATCGCTATGCCATAATTGAAAACGCTCAATGCAAAGCATAGAACTTACCCGCATCGAAAATAATTGGAGGAAGAAGATAGAGGAAGAAAGCTGTTGATTCGAGTGTAAAAAGGCTATCATCAACATGGTATAGCTTTAGACCGACGCCTAATACCAATCCGACAATAATTAGCAGCGAAGAATCAGGAAATACATCGGAAATTTTCTTCGAAATATGAAAAACTGAAATTAATCTATGTGATTGTCCGATTACAAAACCATGAGCTTAAGGTTTATACCAAAATAAACCTGAATTTAATGTCGATTTAGCCTATATGCACCAATTTCATATATTGGCGCCATAGAGAAAAGATTTTCTAGGTATAAGGAAGACTATAAACCCAAATTTATGTTCATTCAACGAAGAAATGAAATCAGCACATAGGTTAAATTGCATGAAAAGCATACAGCGTTCAAAGTTAAAATTATTTGATCTATTAGCCAAAACGTAATATCGCGAATGAAATAGTCATGCAGATATCGTAATAAACAGTCGTATATTACCACAATAAATATGGGGAGTGTTGGCGATCAAAAGAATTACCCCAATTACTTATTTCAACGCGTCGGAGTGGAGGAAACACAGAAAGTGTGCGAGCGTTAACATCAATAAAGGACAAAACATAGCGTGCAATTAGGGCGAACAAACATATAGTGTGCAATATCAGCGATTAGGATTGAAGCAACTCAGTGGACACTTAAAAAACGAATTTATGGGTGCAACAATGATGCTGACAGGGAACCAACTCAAGGTTTTTAGAATATGAAAGTGAAAAACTCGTAGAGCACTGTTTGTGCTGCAAAGTTTTTGGGGTGTTGAAGCTTGTGCTTACGCCGATTATGGAAGTGGACAAATTGAAATATTTTTGAGAGCAGAACATTCGGCAAAATCGCGCACAACTTCATAAAGAAAGGATCAAATCAAACTTCTTGGACGGGATTTATAGAGAAAACGCTTCAAATCCAATTTCGTCGAAGGAGCAAGAAGGGAAGAAAAAGGCGCACTGGTGAATGTGGTGGAGTGCAAAATGGATTTTATGAAAGCCGTCGCACCTCTGAAAGATGTGGACGGCTTTCACAAATTTTCGTTACTGTTGGAAAACAGTGCGGAACACATACGATATGTAGATCAATCATATTTCTCGAAAATCACTTTGTTTCGAACATTATTCATCGTCGTTCCCTCACATGTACCAGAGTACACCGTCTTGCATCCTGATATCTGAGCAATGCTAATTCCAGCAAACTAGGTGTAAAATTACCGAATGTCATCACTTTTTATATTCACATAGCACATTCCCAAGTTCCCATTTCTTCCTGTTTTCGTCCCCGCTACCTATTGCAATGAACCATATACCATCAGTCAAGAAAGCAGACGAGCGCACTTACCGATCTTGGCAATACTCGCGAGTAATAGCCAGACAGCGATTGTGTATGGTTTTTCCACTTCTTCCCAGTTATTCGATACAATCTAGAATATAACCGAACTTTTACATTTAATTGCATTTTTTAAAATTTACTGCTTTCTCTGCATTCATTTCGGGAAATTTGTCAATATCTAGAAGAGTTGCATATATATATATATATATATATATATATATATATAGCATATGAAATTCATCAAAGCGGTGAAAATTTACCTGAAACCTTGTGGGATTTTGCTTTTCCGGTGTCGCACCACCACTGAATTCTTTCCATACCTCTTCGCGTGTTTCGGCTGACAGTGACCAATGCAAATGCACAATAATAAGAATAACTACTGCACAGTTCTTCACACCCATCGCCAATTAGCCAATCAAGCTGGCTGCAACTTTGAAAGGAAGTCACAATTTTCATGAAACTTTTCTCGAGTACTGTAAAGTAATCATAAAATCACAAGCAATTATTACGGCGATGAAGTATAGATGAAATATGGTACGAACTAGGGAAGAACAGGCAGAATGTAGTGGATAAAACATGAACAATAACAAGCTGACAATGGGACACCTTAAAATTTTATCTTTTATGCTGTAAACTCAACCTCAACGCTTTTTCGGTAATGAAAATCGTCGCAAACGATGCAGTAATAGTCTCTACTCGTTGCAGTGGTCCTCTAAATGGGTGAAGGAACGAACGTAAGGGAAAGACGAGCATTTTCCTCAGATTATTTGGTACTTCTTTTGACGATCGCTTCTTTCTTGCAAAGATATCTCATCATGAGTTGCAATCACATCGTAATAGTAACTTATGCAAATCATCAACCATACAAATGTGTCATTCATACTGGAAGGGAGGACGGATAGAGAAGCCGGAAAATTAGGAAATTGAGAAACGAAAAGAGTAGGAAGCATTCCGATCTTGTACTTCTCCGTTTTTATCGGCCTTATTTGAAAAGTATGTGTGTTGCATCACTCCAACGAACTGCCGTCTTAATTCAGCTTGGCATTGCACTTAATTGACTGATAACCTCAATAAATGTGTTTGAAGGCTTAAATTCGAATAATGATAGCAGACAAACACAAAGTGAGATAAAAAATAATTCAGATAAAATGATCGTATATCTTTATTTGCTTAAAATTTCTGATATACATTTGAGACCTTCGAAGTAATTCTCAAGGTGCTCACACTACTTAGAATTTCAACTGTGAGTAATGAAACCGTTTAAAGTCTCTGAGGGACTTTTCAACGCACCTCAATCACCTGGAAGGTTACGTGGTGAAAATAGGCGCAACATGATGTAAGATGTGAGAAAACGATGTGCTGAATTTATTTTGATCTGCGTCTATTAAAAAGTTTCATGATACTGAAATGCAGACACGCATTTGACCGACAGTAAATGTTGCCATGAATATTTACTTAGCCGACGTAAACTGAGTGACATAAAGCAAAAAAAACGAGATATGTGATTTTTTGAATGCGCGCATTCAAACATCTCTATTGTGCTAGCACTATTATCAGTCCATTGAAATAGGTTCTTGAAAACAAATTCTAATCTTGTAAGAAGTCATAAAGTAGATTCCTATGGAAAATGACGTCTAAGACCTTCATAAATTCATCTGCTATTCAGAGGAATCTGAAATCAGCGCCAAAAGGAAATGACGTATTAGCCATGGGAAAGAATTGAATATTTTATTTATAACTTTAATAGTGGAGTAAACGCTGCTAATTTTGAAAGGCAGCTAATCGGAGAAGGAATGAACTTAAAAATGATGCGAGGGGGAGGGGATGCTAACGGCGATCTTGCTTGTGATTCAAGGAGATTTCTTTTCAGTAATAAAACGGATCGATTTCAACTACCTTCATAAATGAATCTGCATGGAATTGTTTAATTCTGGAATGCACATAACGCATTTATCGCCTTTGTCAAATAAGGTGACTAAAAAAATTCAAATATTTAATTGAAACATTGCCAAATATGCAAATATGGTTGAGTTGGTTTCTTTGGCATCTAAATGAGCCATCGCACAGTTGAAATCTTCGTGAATGTGGAAATCGGATGGTGTAGTAGTAATGAAGCAAAAGAATAGATCGTTAATGCCAACTATATGTGCAAATGATCAATGAATAACAAATAGGTAAAGGCTGAAAAACATCGCTTGTTCAGACGATCATTTGCAAACAAATCAAATAAATACATAGTAATACGGCGAAAGTCCCAATAAAGGACTAGAGCTACCTTATGATTTGCTCGGAAGGGAGGGGATGAGGGTATTTCAATGAATGGCTGACTGTTTCCGCTAACGAGATACATATATTTTCAAGGTTATCGATAGGCTACTATTCCTTTAAATGGCAAGCGAATATGTCGAAAAGATGTTTTCGATGAAGAGGAATCAATGAATTTAGGATTTCAATGAGATAATGCAAGCCGCAAAAAAAGAGAGAATCATTGGCAATCAATACGATAGCGACAATTGAATGGAAAATAATCTGCAACAAGAAATCGCAATGCATTCAAACGCGACTTAACTACCCTTTAACCTATCAAAGAGCAATTTAAACTGTGAGAATTTAATGAAAAATATACAATTAAAATTTCAAAGAAAGTTAGAAAAACGATTAAATGTCTAAGAGGTAAATATTCGAACGGTTAAATGAGAATCACTAAATAACACTTGATTAATTGGTTTGATTTTTGATCGAAAGATCGACTCCGGAATGAATTTATGGCGAATGCGGAAACGATCTAAGCGGTTAACCACTGGATAAGATGGCCAAACGTCACCAAATCGTCGAATATCTTAAAATTTTTGAACCTGACCAATATGTTTGCCATGCAATTGCAATTGATATGATGAGTTCGCTTCAGGCAGTATTTATCGCACTTCTTTGATGCCGTTCTCTTGGCGAAGGTTGCACATTAGATGCTTCGACCAAAGACCCCTGCATGGTCCTACTTCGATCGCCTCCGCTCTTCCTATTCCCTCCCTTCCCCTTCCCCTACTCCTGTCCTTGCCTTTTTCTTTATGCCGATGGTAGCAATCAGGCAAAAACACGAACAAGCCAAAACAGCAAAAGGTTCAACAAAAATTTCTCTGCAAAACAGCGAATACAAACAGGTAAGTATAGTGCAGTAGAGGACAAATGATACGCTTTTGTGAAGCGGATGGGCATACAGAAAAATCAACCCCCCCCCCCCTAAGAACTCTTGCAGACTGGATCAAAAGCGTTGCTTTTTTTCGAAAACACCTTTTCAACCTTTGGAAACCCACTGATGAAATCTGGCCATGGATTGATCACGTTTTAGATCATTCTAATTAGCTGCATCCTTTGGCCCTATGCCTCACAAACACTGTGATTAACGACTAAGAGTCTTTATCAGCAATAAGCGTTCAAAGAATAATCTGATATCAAGCTCATGAAAAATCATCAAATTAGATATAGTTATCGTTGAAAAAGAGCCACTCCATTACGGAACTCGAATCTAGGATCTTCAACTGCGAGCAGAATTTTCCAGGTTCTGAAGCAATAATAACAAAGCTAAAGGACCGGTTTTGAAACTCAAATCAAAGAAGAAGCAAATACATATATTCTTTAGGTATCATTCAATATGACACAATTGATTTTCGAATATAATGCACGCAAACAAAAATACATAAATTGAAAAATTCAAAGAGCAATTGCAATAAATAAATTGATGAACTCATTTAGTTATGAACAAAATTTTTTACGGATACGTGTGATGAGATGGAAGAGATGAGTAAAGGGAAATGGCATCAATATAAAACTAGTTGCATCAATGATTTGATTCGCGGATTTACGAACAAATTTCCCGATGGAGTTTGAACGGCAGTGTGCTGCTACTATTCATAAGCGCATTTACGATTATATTTTCGTTGACAATTGTTAAATACGATGGGATGCTGCGTATTTATTGCACATTCGTGTTGCTATGAGGAAAGAAGAAAGATGGTGCAGGGAAAGAGGAGGAAAGGGGAAAGGAAAGAAGGAATCTAAACAGGCTACAGGTTGGAAAATTGCCGTCTTCTAAGCTTGGAAGTCTTCGAAGAAATATACATGATTTGATGAAGAATTTCTGTTATTTTTGTCTCGTAAAGTCATTCCGAAATTCTTCAAGTTATACCCCATCATTTTAGTGAGATTCGTAGAAACCCACAGGGCACGACTAATCCGCGAAACTGATTCGACAAACCAAATTTTAGAGGAGAAGTAAATTCCAATTCGATCCATAAGTTTCTCAACAATTTTTTAACCTTAGTTTCGATCATGAATCTGTTAAATACGAGCATGGAAGCTCTAACCATCCACCATCAAAATATTTTATCAATCAATATGAGTGAAAATTTTTTGAATATAGAGCATAATAAAACGCGAAAATTAAAAATCATACTCAAGCGGAACTTCATGTTCACTGTCAAAAATCTATAAGCGTTCAATAGCCTAATGATGCGACATTTTGATTAGATGGTTAATGGAATGCCTAATCTAAGGAAATATGAGTACCATTTCACTGGTCGATCTTAACAGGTTCGATCAACACCTCGAAAAAATTCCTCTTGCTAGAAAATTGCCGAGAAGGAGGATTCATGTTGAGAAGAATTTGGGAAGGAGGGGAGGCAGGATATTTTTGTTAAAGAGTTCAATAGTCTACAATAATAAGTATGTAAAGTTCCTGACACCTTTTCGAGTTTTGTAATAGAAGAATAGATTTCTAAGCGGAAAGAGAAGTGAGCAAAGATATAAGGATAGAAGTGGGGAAGGAAGAGAATGTTTCTTCTGATGTTTAGACGAGGTGGAAGGAGGCAGGAGGTCACAAAAGGTAAAAAATAGTATAAAGCTAAGTTAGGTGAAAAAACCGACGCGAAACTGATGGAATATCTGCAATTGCGAGAAGCAGAGAAGCAAGAAAATTTATTCTAGCGGAAACGAAATAGGTGCGAAAAAAGTGAATTCTTCAGTGAAAAAGAGAAAACAAAATCACAAAGAAGGAATACGTGCATAGTTCAAAAATCAACTGCACTTCAGCCGTAATATTTCCTTAAATACCTGTTTTTTCCCTCAGAGAAGGTAAAATCCTTTGTTTCATTTAACATACCGTATTAAATTCAAGTGAAAGGGTTGAATATGGCTGAATAGTTGAACAAGTAGATTCTAGGATTTTAAGAAATTTAAACGTTTTCAAAATTTCCTTAAAAACTTTTGGTTCGAGTTCTAATTAATCTGAGCAGCTCTTAGAATGCGGAACAGTGTTTTTCACCTCATCTCAGGTGATAAGCACCACAAATATTTATTAGTACTTTTCACCTTGAAACAAAGAGCTAGAACGGCATAAAATAATCTACGAAAGCTTTTTTTTGCAACCTGAAAGTTTTCAGGATGCGTTAAATTTTTAATACATGATTTTTTTGCGCAGAAAATTAGCCTAATGTGTATATAGGAGAACAACCTGATTTGCATATGAACCAAATAAAATTCCGTCATTTTGGCTTCTTGGTTTTCGATCTGAAACTAAAGAATAGACAGATGGACAGACTCACAAGTATATTATAGAGATACGATACTGCCACGCCATTTTTAGCAAATAGGTAAACACGTGCTGAAGAGAGTGGTTTTTAGTCGTTTGAAAAAGGGAAGCAACTTAAATTCACATATTCGTTACGATGTTTTCGTTGCAGAACGTATATGTCATCAAAACGGAATTGAATTGTTAAATCTGTTGCAAAAAATTTGTGTTGGTAGGGAAATATTCTAGGTGAAAATTCAACTTACATATTCAACCTTATATTAGTCCTCTTGAATCATTTGAGAGGAAATATGGACTAAAAACAGGATGGGAGCATTTGCTAATGGCATGAGGGAAATAGGGATGGGAACATCGTAGAGAAAGGGAGCATTCATTTTAATACGATACAATTTCGTTTCAATTCAATTGAAATTTAAGTGATCTCAAGTGCTATTTTCAAAAGTCTAGTGGTCGAATTTGAGCGAAATTTTTAGTAACAAAAGAGGTAAAGGTTTTTAAGTTGTTGAGAATGTCGAAGGGAATGGCCTTCTAGTTGCCTTCTAGTTGTGAAACGAAACGGACAACTCAATTCAGAAATGATAATGTTTTTTTTTTTGCCAAACGATACGCCTATGCAGCGGGTTTTCTTATCAGAGTTGACGGAGGAATGGGATGAAAGGATTCAATATTCTAAGCAATTCAGCGCGGCAAACTTTAAAAAAAAATTGTGAGTCGTAAAATTCTTGGAAAATCAACTTTTTCAACACGTCATTTTTAATGGCCACTTTTTTCTTGGTGAAAGTCTGTTGACGCTTTGAAGTTCATCGATCTTTAATTGCTTTTAAAAAACCCAAGAACTAAAAAATAAACGTATCTTCTGAAGATATTTCTTTGTCTCTCAGCAATGAACGGTTATAAAATAAACATCAACATCAAAACACTTTAAGAGAATATTTACAAATGATCTATGAGATCAAAAAATGGATGAACAGAGCGATCGTTTGAAAAATGCAGATTAAAAATTGGATCGATAATAGGATCAAACTGATCGCTAAGAAAATAGCAAAAATAAACAATAATCTAGATGATCCATAAACTGCATCCTTCCGAACAATAAACCGGTCTTAGGCAAAACCGATTCATAGCCATTTACTTTATTCGCTATTCTATAACACAAAGGCGTTTTATGGAAAGGGCGATGCAAGTGAGCTAGCCTCTTATATGCTCGAGGTAAGTTGTTAATTATAACCACGGATGACCTGCTGTCCTGTGCGTAAGAGTTTTCGGAATCACTGCGTGCCAATTTCTGAGATTTTGAAAGCAAATTTTAAAACAAGCATATCTGACTTGTGAAACATAAAAAAAAAACTATTCTCACCTCAAATTTTGGGGCCAGTTAGTTCCCAGAATCTTGAATGACCTTTGCCTCATTAATCGATAACGTTGAAAGAAACCAATCTCGAACAAATCGGCAGCTTGCAACCGAAAAATAAACTTCTTGCATGGTCAACACAACGAATACAGCGATGGCTCTATGTAATGACTTCAACATGGAGAGGTGAGGTCTGTTCGTGTCGATTGTTAGCTTGCTGCTTTTCAACAATGAAGAATCCTCTATTTGAATTAAAAAAAAACGCATGCATCCCTGTTTCCTCCTCCTTCTTTTCGCCTTCTACACAGTTTCCTTTTGCTGCTTGCGTCATTAGAAATCCACCTGGCTAACGAGACGGAGTGGGCAAGTCACTAAAGCGGACATATAGGAATGAGAAAGGCTTATTTATTTCTATGGTCTTTTGCAACCCACTATTTGTGGTCGGACATTATGGCGATATCGCGTCTACATGCGTGTGCCTATGTGCCTACCCAGCTGGTATTTTCAGCTCGGGAACGTTCGAGGGTGAAGGTGTGCAATTTGGTTGACAACATTTACACTATATGCTCCATAAATGTTTGATACTCTATGGAAACTTTCAGATAGATCTGTTAATATTGAAAAGAAATTGCAGCAACTTAAAGGTGCCTAAAAATAAAAATGGATTCTGCCACCGGTTGAACTTTGATTTTGCATCAATTGACTCGTAAAAAAGATTTATAAAAAGTCGCTGGAGCAATTAAAGCATGAGCGTTTATCTCATTATCCATCGACAGATCGTGAAACCGATTGGTCTCTTCTGCAGAATTGCAAAAGCGAACACCACACATATATTCCACTGCACTTATACTGCACTAATATGATCTATGCGCATTTAACTACATAGCGATCAGTGTACCGCCAGCAACATTGGCAAACGCTTTGTTTCAAACTTCAGCTTTTTGTAACTGCCTAAAGAAGCCGTTGAAATTGGACTTTTTAAACCGAATAGGAATTCTTTTTGAGATTGTCTTTTCGATTTTTTTTCGATATCGAGAAGGAAAATTGCTGAACTGAATCTAACCAACTCTGCATTTCTGTTTGTATTTCCGCGTTCTGCCTTATCATAACGTGTGATGACGTCAGATTCAGATGTGTCTCTGAATCCAGTGGAAACTTCGAGGAGATATCCTTCTCCCTAGTGGACACCATTCTGCCTTATTCTACCCGTTGTTGCAGAATGATGAGAATGGTTTCTGAGCTTTTTTTTTTTCAAATTTAGTGTTCTCAGAGAGCCAATCTCAAATCATGGCCGTTGTGCTATTTCTTACTCAAAACCTTTTCATCGTTATAACTTTTATTTAGATGCCCAACAGAGTTTAAAATCAACTAAACTCATGCTTATATTCTTCCTGCACTTTTACTTTGGCATCCATTTGTTCTCGGGGAAATTTGCTCACCCATTCCGTTTCTTACCACCTCATTTCAGCAGAATGTATGATTTTATCGAACGCTCCAAGATACCTGTTGTACTTTTCCGAACGCCCTACCTTCCGTACAACTTTCTCCTTCATACACTAATTCTAGATCTACAGTCAGTTAAGTAGGAGATTAGCAGGCGATCACCAGTTTCTCACCTGTTTACCTTTCAACGGTGTCATATATCAGAGACTATCATGTTCAAGAACTACTCTAATCATAGACACCTCTCCTACACCACATTGCACTCCTTGCAAATATTCCCCATGTCGGTCTTATTTCTACCGAAATCAGAAATTGCATTATTGGGTTTTTTCGGTTGGCTGTGCCGATTTCTAAATTGCAACATATGAGCCACTCAACCGTTTGGTGCGAAAATACAACCTTTCGAACTGCATGGCTACCAGCTATAAAAAATCGCACATTTTAAACTCACTGTTGATTTCATGTTAGAAAAGATCAGACATTTTAAACCTTCCATGAACTGCTGCAAAAAATGGGATTTTTGAACTTTTCGCGATTTTGCATATAAAAGGGACCAATTCTAAACATTGCTTGAATATGCAGATGAAAAGTCAGACATCTTTAATTTTCAAATGAACCGCCAGGACTATATTCGACCTTTTGAACTTCTGGCGTCTCGCTGAAAAAATCTGACCCTGTAAACTTCCTAGACACTAGAAGTTTTTTACCTGAGACTGGTTTTGAGGAAGGAACTTGTTCCCCCGAAGAAGCCACTAACAGAAACACAGAGATCCTTTCCAAGATTATTTATCTGATGTTTCCTCCTAGATTGTTTCATTGGGATTTTTCTTATCGCCTAATCGAATCACTTGCTAATGCGATCGCCGCCCAAATATTTTCTTTATGCTTTCCTTTGACGATGGGATCCACTTGGACAAAACTATTCACTACTTTTTCGTCCGTGTTCTTCCCATCCTCTTCCCCACAACCTCATCTCCCTTGCCAAATCGCTCGTAAGCGGGGTCCTAGCTCACCTTTCTCGGAGCACATTGCTAACAATAGCATCTTTGCAGGATCTTCAATGCACCAGGAATTAAGAAAAGTTTCGGATCGGTTCTTTGAATGAGAATATCCTTTCCTGAACTTTTGCACGTTCATATTTTTTGTAATCCTATTTACAGATGAGAGGATAGCAAGGCAAAAAAAAACATTCCATGACATAATAAAAACGCGTTATTGCAATCACGGACTCTCCGTTCACATAACGTCAATAGAACGGTAAAGTCTCCTTGTTCTTCTGAAAACTGCATTGTTATTGAATGGAAATGTATTCATAAGGAATGTAAACTAAGCAAATTCTTAATCCGCTAAGTGAAACTTCCTAAGAAGTATAAAATTTAAAACTATGATCAGAGAGGAATAGCTTCAAGAGTTTCGTTTCTTTTTGTCACCTTTGTTTTTCAGTGTGCGCATTATTTATTTCCGCCACAATACCACCTACAGCAGCTAGTCACATGCCATTAATATTATTTGCAAAGAACAAACAGCTGATCATGGAAAGCAAATGCACATATATTGAATATCAGTACACATCCACTTTTCTCGTCTTTACAATTAAGCTTGTGAAAGTTCGATGAATACTATGTCAGCTCTTGCATTAGAGAGTAACAGACGTCACAAATGCAAGTCTAAGTGAATGTTTCGGCATCCCATGAAGTTTCTTTTGTGTGCGGAATGCAAACTGAAACGGACATAAAGCGCTATTCCCCTTCTCCTTTCCTCCCCCCTCTATTCCCCACTCCCGCGCCTTCCATCGCCTCGTCAACGATTGTTAAGGAAGGATTGAAATTCTGGGCCGTAATACAATCGATTGATGCCACCGCCTCGAAATCAAAAAATTATGGAAGGGAGTCATTTGCTCGACACTCTTCACGTTCTTCGCTCTTATTTTTCTTTCCTTACTCTAGAAAGTACGAATTCATCAAAATCTTCACAGCCAGTCATACGGCAAAATTTGCTGCAAAATATTCGCGTGAAACAATAAATTGTCTAAATAAATCTAAATAAATAAAATGTCAATTGACGATTGTAGGAAGTGAAACCATACAATCCCAGTAACCGACGAGTGAATACACGAAAAATACGTCGATGTTCGGCAAAATCAGGATCGCAAAAGAAGTGGCAATGCAAATCGCCTTATGTAAATCACATAGTGAACATTGCTGATTTGTCGAAGCACAAAAATTTATGTTTCGATAGTTACCGCAATGCGACAATTCCTATGAAAAGCACAATAATTCGAAGTGAAATAGACGAAGTATTCATTATGAAAAGAAGATGCACGTCATATAACATGACGTCATACCAGTCATTTACAATTCTATTTTTTCAGTGGTTTGTTTTTATTTCTTCGCGATGAGGCAGAGATGAGAACTTATTGTGAGACTTGAGACTTGAAACAAAACTGGATTTAGAAAAAATTTTAATTACGTATATTTCTTTCTAATTTTATTTAATTTTAATTTTACACAGTATTCCCCTTCTATACCTTTTCCCCACAATGGACTAAATACTACCTTCTCTGAACCATATCATCCTATGAGCCTTTAAATTCGATTCTCACCTGCATAACTGTTAATCTAACTCTGCGGAGGAGAAACATTTAACAAATGAAAACAGCACTATCAATATGCAATGAATTATCCATTTTATGTGCCTGCCTTGCATTGGTATCCAGAAATGGCCTAAAGTAGCGAATCAATGAAATAAAAAGTGTTCCACATGGGGTATGGGTGACTTCAGAACGTGGTGGTTGAATTTTAATGTATCAGAGAAAGTTCATGGCGTTGTTGTGGTGTATGTTATTAGGCAACGAGTTCTCAAATAGCACACTAAGGACGTTTTCATTTATAACGCTCATTGACGTCTCTATATGTTCATATTTGACCGTAACTTCGTAAGTACCTATTGCTGTGTCAGTTAATATCAATCAATATATTCCGCTGCATTTGTGCAGAACGTTCCACACACTCTCAGAGTTGACGAACGATGCAAAATATGCTACGATAGAAAATCAAGAGAATCTGGATAAGCTTATCCATCACGTGAGCTCATTTTGAATTAGAAATACATGTCAGCTATTCTATATATAGACTACAGCAAAGAAAAACATATTTGAAGTGAATCGTGAACCAATGATGAGGATAGAAGCTACAATATACGCATAACGCGCCACATCATATACATGCCGCTATTTGTTTCTTTACCGATTGTAAAAGAGGAATATAAAACTACTCATAAAGGCTTAATAGGAATTGATTAAAGCCGTCCAATTTGTGGAATGACAGTTTAAAAAAAAAATCTATTCCGAGTTAGGGATGAGTGTAAGTTTCGCGCACGATTTATGCTTCATGTCACTTTTGTTAACTATATGCTTCGCGTTGTTATGCCTTGAGTCATGTACATTTGACGAGCAATCTTATCGCTCTAGTTTGCTACGAGATGTGGATTTGCTCAACTTCACTAAGTCATCAGAAGACATGTTGACGAGCAAAGACAAAACAGATATTGATAGCTTGAAGAAATGGTATATACATACATTTTGCCTTCTTCTTTTAGTCTTCTACCTCTTTCCATTCCCATTTGAGTGTAGCCGAATAAAATGACAGGAAAACGAGTCCCAAAGTAATGACATTTAAAGATGTGAGAGACCGCAATTTGACCCCCTACACAAGCACACTTGCATCGCTGCAAATGAGACATTGTGATGTGATCACAATGAATTTCCATTGTGGGGAAGCATATCGATGAAATGTAACGAGCGGCTTATAAAGTAAATTATTCAAGACATCTTTCCCGGATCGCTTTTTCTAAAATACTCAAAATTGAGGTATAGAAGAAACGATTTCGAGAGTATCGTTGAAAAAAGATAAGGAATCATTTTTTTTTTTAAATAGGGAGAAGTTCAAAATATGGGAAGACAGTGAAGTTCCTTAGACACTCATGATGCATCCGCGTCTTTCAAATAATGATTATAGGTTCCGAAAAGTGCCAAGATGTTGGACAGGTTAAAATGTTCACTGTAGATTAAGGTAATCAATTCTTTTTTTTTTTTTGAACCGACAGGGACTTTTGGATGGAAAAACCAGAAGAGAAGGAAGATGCGTCTCTGGGAAACACTCAAATTCCCGAAATCTTGAGCTGAAAAAGTTCGAGGTGAGTCTTCTTCGGTTGCTGTGCTACATCACCGTGGATCATCTCAAAAAACGGCATCATAGCAAAAAGCTTAAGCTTTTTCAACATATATGCGCATAATTTAGCCAACTAAATTCCTCCTCAACGGGAAATTTTTGACTTAATGGAGGAAAAGGGGCGTTAACGTAACGTCCAAATCAGCCACAATTAAGGATGCGATTGCACTTCGATAGAGTCAAACGGGTTCCTTAAAACAACGATATTATGAATTGAGACAGTTTGTTCAACGCTTAACAATTTTTTCACTAGTCTGAGGGCAATGAAGAATACCTTCACTTGATATTTTCGATAAGTCCGACTTCTCTTTAATTTCCTATGCTCAATACATACAATTTTTCTCAGCATGTAGTCATCAATCAAATTTATTACTGCTACAATTGTCTGACGTTAAATGAAAGAAGAAATCAAGCCGAAGGACATGGATTTATTTATATTAGATGGTGGCGTATAGAGGAAATTCCCTTGTTAGAGATGAAGAATCGAAATCACGGATGTCATAAGCTCTTCAATTAGAGGCAGTGCTAAGAAAGCTAAAGGAAAGAAATTCATCGACTGCAGCGTCACTATACGCTTAAAATTACTCATTTTCAGAAAATTTCATCGAAGAGTAAAGTGCACAAATCTTTTGAATTTTAAGGACGAGATTTAGTAGCGAAAATTTGATTTTGTTAGTATCAAATACATCGATGTAACCTAAAATTACTGTAATGTCAAAAGCACAAAAACGGCAATCAATATAAGCGTTCTTGAAGCGAATTCTTGCAAATAATGACGGAAGGTGTATAGTGTCGAGCAAAGAAATCACATTGATTTATTGTTTGCGCACTTTATTCCACTCGGTCGATGCCATCATGATCACGTCTCGTTTTGCTGTCTTAATGTGGTAATTGAAAAACGCATTCAGGTAGACGCTCTGAACAGAGAAAGAAATTCATGAAAATATTCAAATATAATGCACGAAAAAAGGCAAGAAAGTTGTTGAAATCATATAATAATGCTGTTAAAATCAATAAAAAGTTATTAAAATCAATAATTCTATTTCAGCAAGAAATTCGCTCGGGAAATGAACGAAAATAAAATCATTGGTATTTTATTTCCCAATATTTGCTATGGCATACATTATAACTCAGAGGCTAAATCAATGAAATAGTTATTTAAGGGGTATAATGCACTAATAAAAGATTTTATGAAAGATCTATAACGTATAAATGAAAGTTATTCCTCGAAAACCTGATTTCCATAAAGTTACAGAATAAGAAGGATACTATTATAAATATGAACTTCTGTCAATAAAAACTGATGAAATGATATCAACGAACCTAAAAGTTTTTTTTTTAGATATATTGAAAATTACAGATAAAATAGCGATAACGAAACGATAAAGAATAATGACGACTAAATATGAACGATTAGGAAAACATAGCTTAAAAATTGCTCTTTTAATACGTGACTTCAATGACGATTGCATTGAAGATGGTGACAATTTTATTGCGAAAAGAGACAACTTTCTTTTTTGTCAACTTCCGCTATGATGAAGACCTGAATTATGATGCGTTTTCTCGAAATAAAATTTATCTTCCATTAATTTCTTCCAACAAAGACACTTCTTGAATGTTAAGAGAAATGGTTTTCTTTCTTGAATGCTTAAATGCTAGCAAAAAAATAACATTAGGATTCTTTAAAGCGCGTAGTATGCGCCATTATTCAAGAAAAATTACTGCGCAATAGCAAAGCATTAGGCACCGTATTTTAAGTGCAAAGTGGCAGTAATGCAATATTGGAGCGCTGCAAAGCAAGGATCAAAATACGCAGTACTATGCCAAATGTTTTTTAGATCCCAGAAATGGCTGAAGACAGTATTTTCGTACTGCAGAATTCTAGATGCAAAATGCAGTAATCTTTAGAAGAACTAACAATATCAGCAAAAACGATTCCCTAAGCAATTCGAATAGAAATTATATTTTCTTAACGAATACGAGTAAAAAAATTACCCTTTACTGAGCGATATTCTCGCCATTCAGTCATTCCATTATGAAGTTTAGTAGCAAGAACGTTAAAAAAATAACAGTGGTAATATTAAAAATGATGGTGTTGTCTAGAAGTATTTGTGAATTCGTTCATATAATGCATATGCAAATTCACTCTGCAGAAGTGAATTATGGCTAAGTCTCATCTCTGCTTATACGCAATTATATACTCATGTGTTATCGTTCTGTCCTTCAATTAGTTTCGTCTCGAGAACAACTAAGGCCACAATTATTAATTCAACTCGACATAGATTCCACTTCACTTTAATGTTCTTTGCCGATGCCTCACTTAATTCATTAATTCCAAAAAGAGTTATAGGCATTTGAATATGCCAAAAACTTGCGTGCACGCAACATCGACCGGGCTTTCATTTTTTACAAATCAAGCTAGCAACAAGGTAGTCCACTGTGAGAAATTTCGGCGAGCGGTTTGATTAATTAAAATATCAAGGCATTCTTTCGCACGTCTATTATTTAACGTTAAATTTTTGAAACGTATATGAGATTCAATTGAAGTTTAGGGTTTTATAGAGGAAAAACAAATTTGCAAGCAGATCTTTTGCAACATGCTGAAAGCTTTTATGAAGATAAAATAAATCTTTATTGCCATATTACAAAAAAAAGACAAATATATAGGTAGACTTTTAGCAATTCTGAAGGTTGATCTAGTAGAAAAACAAATGCAATGGTGTGCATTGAATTATTTTAACTAATATTTGTTTAAATAAAATAGAATAGCGAATAAGCTAGTAAATGTGTAGTTAGATAAAGGTGTAGACGACTGTTAGGATGCTAGATATGCAAGATGTAGATATGTAGATGATAGATATAGATATTACCTATGAGAACAAAAGGTGATCACGTTTCAACCCTTATCCGTTGACGTTTGTACCTGAGTTATGCGCTGGCCATCGTCAGAACGAAACGTATAATCTTGTTATTGCGAAAGGCTATATAGATAGCTTAACAAAGAGTAGAGAAAAGTAGAAAATGAATGAGAAAAGAACGCTTCTCTAAATAAATGAAAAATGCAAATTAAGAAAAATTATAGTAAATATTAAAGTTGTACACAATAACACTGATCTACCGCATAGTCCGAAATAATAAAAGAAAATCAAAACTTAAGAATGGTATAATAGAAGAGTCTGTATGAAACTTAAGGAAAATTTAGAATACATCTATAAAGTTAGGTAGAGATTGTAAGTTAGTATATATTAAACCATGTAATCGAAAGAAGTTAAGCCAGAAACAGAGGCGATGACTGATAATCGATAAATCTGAGAAGATGTTGATTGCATCGTGCTAACCGCGGTAACATGTACAGCAATACTTATTTGATTTGTGTTTAATACTAGACCTATCGAAATAATATGAATAACATTTGAAGCTCACTAAAACAATCTCAAAACGAAATACTAATATGAAATACTAAAACAGAATCCTTATACTAACACAGAAACTAAAGTTTCTTTTTTACGAGTAAAACAAAGCGGAGTAAGGAAGACATAGGATAATATAAGATAATATAAAGTTATGCAAATAAATGCGTCGTTGATAAGTATTGAAAGCGGCTGATTAGTCGATGAGAACGAAGAAGCTTCCTTGGCGTTTTTCTTCATTCATTTACACTTTTGCAAATATAAGATTTATTATTGTGAAATAAATTATTATAGAATAATATGAAATATGAAAAAAAAAATGAAATGCACATAATAAAGACTCTTTCAGCTAAATTATTGAGGAAATCATAATGGAATGAATGCAGTCAAAGAGTGTCACGCTCACATTGAATAATAGAATAGACAAATTACTTTCAGTAATATAAATAAATTCATTTTATAAAGGGCAAAATGCAAAAAGAACATCTTTTTTGAAAGTTTTACATCGCAGAGATGCAATCATCATGAATGATCACACTTGAATGCTTCTCTAGCAATGAGGGGAGGGGAAATGAGAGAATTCAAAGAGGAAGACCAGTAGACCAATAGATATGTGCACCTTGCTGAAATTCTAAATATCTGAATTTTGAAGCATCATTATACAAATTTCATCGTGTATAGGAGATAGCTGCAGTAGAGTAAAGCGTAATTCAATATAGTGAAGAAAAAGCATGCTATGAAAGCAGTGAAATTGGAGACTATCGTACGAAAATAATGCATAGCGGACTGTTTTATCCTACGGGAAATACTAAAATTTTTAATTAACTTATATGAAAGCAATCGGTCGGAAACCTTTTAGTAATGTTCCCAAAAAAGGTTCCGCGAAGGACAAAGGTCACTGATCCCAAACGGCTGGCGAATTCATCAGAAAAATTGTGTCGGTAGCACAATCCGGATCATACGTTTGCGTGAACAGCAATAGGTTGAGTGAAATTTTGCGGCAAAAAATTTATATGAGTAAAATGCTACGAATTAGTTATTATAAATGAGATTACAAAACGAAGAAGAATTTCCGAGGATGAGTTGCAACCTCGGTTAAGGTAATACTTAGAGATGAAAAGGGAAAGGAGGAGGAAAGGAATAGCGAGGGGAGGGGAAAGGGAAGAATTTAAAGAGGAAGATCAGTAGACCATTAGAATTGCGGCTGGGTATTATAAGGAGTTCTCAGCGATAAAATGCGTTCTGTGTGCACGCATTTTTATTAACGAACTGAAACGGGATTATGGAAGTGAAGAAATAAAACGACAATGCACACATTCGCGATCATCGCTTTTCTTTTCACATCTCACAGTTCATATTCATTTACGTCAAACACCCACGCCACATTCTCTAACAGCAGTTCATGTTAACAGCAGTTCACGTTAACAACAGTTCATGTTGAACAGTGTAATACTGCCAACAGTATATTGACGAGTGAGGGTGCTCTGGAGCAAATTTGGGTCTGATGGCGTTCCAGACCGGCATTCTTCAGGGTCAGGGATGAAATTGAATGAGCTCAGGAGCTTCCAAGCCTAGAAAGAGTCTAGAACGCGAGCCCTGCGGCTGAGAATGGGGTCGTTCTTGAGCGTAAACATGTACTCATGATTGCATTCCAATTTGGAAGGAGGGTTCCTATTTTTCGTTACTACTTCCTTATATAAACAAAATTTTGGCCCAAAATTATGCTTGCAATGAAGTGTTAAGCTGAACGCAGTTAACGCTGCTTGTTATATTTTGAGATTTATAAATTTTCAAGCGAACTATTGAAGTGTTTTTCAACTATAAACCGATTAAAAGAGCGGTTTATATTGAAAAGAGAGCTCGGGTACGACAGGGAATTTCCACTGATCACGATGCTCCAAACAGGCAAGTCTCCTCTACTCGAGCGAACCCTCTTAAACAAAAGTTCCAGAGAGTATATATTCAAAGAAATATGGTTATGTTCCGATTGGTGTTTCGGACTTTCTAAGAAGAATAATTTGAGTTAATAAAGAAATGAATTGCCGCATTTAACACAAAAAGTAAGATTAATTAATATTGGCGAGTAGATTACCGACTAAAAACTAAAAACCATTTTAAAACATTTTTTTTACTTTAAAAAAATGACTGAAAAAATGTCTCCAACGTAATATAGTGAAAGTCAGCTGAGCAGATAAACATTAACACCCCGAAAATTCGTTTGCATTAGTGCAACAAATATAGATATTCAAAGAAAGAGGCCGTTTATGTCTCTTTCCATCATTTCAGCGTAATCTATATTGCGAGTTGGAATTTGATGGACTGGATTTTATTTGTTGGAGAAATTCAACGCTATACAATAATGTTAATAAAGAAATGAAATCAAAAAGAAAATATAATAAGAAAATAGAGATAAATCAGTCCGTCTGAGGCGATATAATATAACAACAAAAGTGCAGAATAGCTATGCTTTATTTGCTTTATAAAAAAGCCCTAAAGAAATATCGATGTGTAATGACGATCAAATGACGATCTTGCAAAGAAGTTGATCACCGTTGTGTTGCAATACCGAATACAACAAAATTGTGCAAAAAAAAGCGATACGCTTGAAATATCGATCGATTATTTGGTGATCAATTAAATTACTTAGAAATTCATTTCGAAAGCGATTAAATAGTTCGCGAAATAGATATGCAAATATATCTTGCACAAATTTTTCTTGTCAATATTTTTTGATGACTTTTCGTCTTCCCAACTTATGGATCATTCAAAACAATTGTGATCGCAAATTATACCAATGGCAAAGAAAATAGAGTTTATCCAAAATTTGCATTTTTTGAAGAGCAGATATCCATTCGAGTAACAAAACATTGTGCTCAATTCATGACTGTACAACAGAGTACAGTAACCACTTAATGAAGGAAAACCATTTACAACGATGTTTTATTGGCTCAGCACAGAATTTTTTCTTTCAGTGGCTCTCAAACGACTATTAACAAACGAATAATGAAAAAAATCAATTCTCTTATGCATCTTACCATAATAAATTTGATTTTTTTTGGAAATTTTTTCAATTTTTGAAAAAAATCAGCTTGAGCTTTGCTCCTATATTTTCTTTTTTCCGATAAAAGTCTGGAGATGATGGCGTTTCATCTCAGCATGGCATCGAAATCGAAACAACTCTTTTGTGTTTTCCACCTGGTGGAAATGAGCACCCATTAGCACTCATAGACGGCATTGAATTCTGATAAAAGCGAGAAGATGAGAATTATGCTTGCCACTGTTTTGAGGAAACGAATCACTCGATAACATAACCAATATTTTTTTTCGAGGTTAGTGGTGCATCTATAAATGAATAAGAGTATGGCAAGGTCGTTCTTTCGTGATTGTGACAATTCAACGAATGTAAGAAAATTTCTTTCTGAACAACAAATATAAACTTATAGTGTCATGACAGTTACGCCTCAAATAAATTCGCATATCAAGTTAGATTCACATTTATTTAGGCGTTTAGGCTTAGATGATGTTTCAATATTACATTAGCTTTTCAGTAACTGTCAAAACTTTAAGACTCTATTCTTTACTACATCGTACGTTCACTTGCATCCTACAAAACCGCGCAACTGTCGATGTGCGATTGTGGCAGAGTCAATATGCATAAATAAAAAATAGTACACATGTCAAATACCTTTAAAATGACTACTAGAGTTATCGACTGATCGCACAAACATTCACACACACACACACAAAAAATAACGCTAGATCAATAATTTATAAAGCATATACTATGCAAAGTGCATAAACTCAGAGATTCAGAAATCATTTCGAGGAATCACGGTGGAATTTTGGATAAGAATTAGTGACCGAAATAGTCGTATCTTTGCCAGATTAAGAACTGAAAGCACCGAATTAATAGACGGATCAACAGGTACAAACACCTGACACCGAATTCTTACCATCGAAAATACATAAACACTTGAAACGCGAGTCATGTAGGGGTGATGAAAGAAAAATGAATGGCTGTTACCTGAATGTTTCTTCTAGAGACTAAAAGACCTTATAATAAATCAACAACTTATTCTTCCCATCTTAAAGCAGTCAACCTCTAGCTTATATAGAACAAACGCCTATCAAAATCCATTCATCACAAATTGTCAGGAGTGAGGGTACACAGCTCAAAAGAACATTTTCCGCAATATTTCCCTGCATGGCGTCAACCGGATATTATACATTAAAAAGAGTGTCAGCGCAATGAGTGGAACATGCAAACTTTTTTGCTCGGGTTTTTGTTCATAAATAGAGTTTTCTGCCTAGCGATATATTGACATAATCGCATTCTACTATGGAAAAAAAATTCTATCGTTACAGAAAAAACAAATTCAAAGTGTTATCATTTCCGCCGCAGAATAATAGGTTTTAGGTAATTTTCCGATTTTCAAATATCGAGTTACGAAGCATAAACATCGCACAAACACTTCTTACATATCTTCGACATATATAGCACAAGCTTCACCCTCTTTTTATGATTAAAGAAGACATTGACCGGACTTTGGCTGAACTGGGAAATTTCTACAAACATTTACCTTTTAGTGGCTGTTTTTCACTGATTTCAGGTGATTTTTGCATTTTACGCTCAAATGTAATGAAAAAAATAAGTGCACCAATCACCAATAAAAGCACTAAATTTGCACCGAACGATATCATTAGCATACGATTGTCAGCATCGCCATTAATAGCGCTCAAATTTTGATTTGTGGGCATAGTCGAATATTTCGTGTTTTTATTCTTCTGTCGAGTTGATTTTGTCGGTAAACTTCCTGCACAAGCTTCACGAACGGTACGTAATTGTCGATTTGCTTCACATCCACTGCTACGTTCAAGATCACGATACAGTTCCAAATTTTCCATATTCCATTCATAAACTTGTTGACAATGTTCCATCTTTTCACGTTTCATTCGTTCAACACCCCAAGCGGCAACTTTCCGACGAAGTTCCGATGAACTGCAAGAGGAAATTTTGATTCGGTGTTTGTAAGTCAACAATCTTAGGCAACGTCCGGATCTAGTTTCAAATGTTGTGGAAGTGAGACAATGATCGAAAACAGCAAAGAATTTGGCATTGACATATAAGCATATGGAAACAACAATTTATCACACATGTCACTAAAAAAGGAAAAACGCGCCAGAAGGGCTGGCATGTCACGCGCTTTTGCATTCCACCGATCCCACGAACCGCTTTCACGGGGTTATAAACAAAAAGTAAAACATACAGGGTAATGCCTCATTATTTTTTTCTCTGTCGAATGTTTAACATGCACATGCTTTTGCATTTACCGCCCCGACAACAAAATAAAACAAAAAGATTCATTTTTTTCTTCCGGCAGGCGTAAAATAAAATCCAACGAGTGTGAAATATAAAGTACATGCAAATTTTTTCCCGCCTCAGAGCTCATTTTGGAAACGATGGATGAACATGCAACACAACATGATAAGTGTGCAATGCATACACCAATTTCTTTAATCTAGCTTCAGCGACTCTCAACTTGAAGCTGTCAAACAGACAGACGCAGAAAGGCATGCGCAGACAAAGCGCAAACATGTCCATATAAGGCGTTTTTGCAACGCAAATTCATAAAAGCACATAAAAAAGACCAGTAGAAGGCTAAGAAAAGAATAGTCTAAAATAAACAATCTGAACTTAAAAACGACTAGCACCAGCACAGTTGAAGAAATAATAGACATAATTTATTAGAGAATGAATTATTTCAAAGAGTAAGTACAGGATGAGTAAATTAAAAAGAAATTTTCGTATCAGAGATGTAGTTATAGATGATAGGCGGCCGCCCTAATCCTGACAAGTCGAAAATTTTCTGCTTAGAGGATGTCGGTTTCCGATGAGTAAGATAAGGAAAATGCCGTAGGTTTATTGATTTCGCTGAATCATTTTTAAGTCTTAAGTACTACGTGATGAATTCGTATATCTTGTCAAAGAAAAAGCACTCGCTGTGCGCAATATTTTCTGTTAGCTATCAGCAGAAGTCAATTTAAGACAGTAAAATAGCTAGTAAAAACTTTTTTCTTTTGCTGACCTGGTCCATTGAAAAAATTCTTTTTCTCTTTTTGCTGACCTGCTCATTCAAACCAATAAATAAATATGCTTACCTGTTTCTCAAGTGAACATTCCACATGAAAGGAGTGCACGGTTCCCGGTGCCATAATGGTAGCGTTATAAGTGTGTCCAATACTTGATGGATCAATTCCTTGAAGGATCGATCAATTAACAAAAACATTTCATCGCAGAAATGTAGCCGCTCAAATTATGGACAAGGATAGCATGGGATTTAGATGTATTTTTAGTTGGTGATCGTATCTCTCTGAATTTCTCAACTTAGTCAACCATTTTACTGCATAGTACTTTTTTGACGAAATTAAACGGAAATACTGCAAACTAATAAGTTGGTTTTTGCTTATTTACCAGAAAGAATAGTTTGATCTGAAAGAATGACAAATCTTTGAAAATGATCACTGAAAATTACAGTTTGAAGCTTGAATAATGAATGGAAACAAATTCTCCTAAAATGCTGAAATACACCATCGGAGCAAGCATATGACAATTTTCATAGAGACAGAGATTTATCTTGCAAGGAACAGGTTTGTGTTTACTTCGAATTTTTGTTCTCTCTACGAATTGAAGTATTTGTTTTAATGACTGCAAACGAATCATTCACAGAAAACATCCTTAGGCTCTATGGAAAATATTTATGTCAAATGATCTCTTTTATTTCTATATTTGAAACCACTGCTAAAAATAATTTTTAAATAGAGAAATATTTTTTCAGTTTTTGGTCATTTCTTCAAAAATATTCAACCATCTAATTGGAATGTTTATTTGCTATAAATTAAAATCATAAACATACGCGATTAGAGAAAGGAATAAGAAATAATCCAAATGGATATTCAATAAGTGGATTCCGATCGAACGATAAATATGTTAATCGCGATAATAGCGCTAATATCTCGGGTGGCATTGATTGCTTTCGATGAAATAAATTGCCCGACAAATGTAAACTATAAAGCCATAATAAATATATTTTAAGAGAGCTCAGTGATTATCTAAATGTCCGTTTTCAGTACGCCGAATGACAATTTCAGAGTCACTAATTGAAAAACTCGCATTGATCATTAACTGATAGGTTGATTAGATTGAACTTATTTGCGAGAGTTTTTTTTTGGATCATAGAGTATCCCGAACGTGTTGATGGTTTCTTCTGGAAAAAAACAATGCAGGCGGATAGATCCGTAAGCAATTGAACAGGCACGGATGCCAACACTATAATACCTCATAGACGGTGACCAAAAATGCATAAAACACTAAAAATGTTCAGTGAAAAAAAAGGAATTTTCTCATGCTGAATTCTTCATTTGAGGAAAATCTGCATAGTAAATTAGAATGACCATCATGTATTGATGAGTAATTTGCAAGCAAAATAATTTGCAAAATGCACAATGAAAAAGGATAAATTAAAAGAAGTAAATGAATGAAGAAGATAAGAGAAGACGATAAAAAACTTAAAATTATATTAAAAAAATATTTCGGCTTACTTGTTTAGATGGCAGCATTGCGTAACAGCAAGAGGTATTTGCGATAAATTGCATCGATCAAGTTCGAGACTTCGAAGCGATTTCACAGGTAAAAAGGCAAATGAATCGATCATTTCTAGAGGTGTATCGCTTAGAGACAACGTCCTTAGTGACGTTAAACCGATAAAGTGATCAGCTGATAACATCTTAATGAAACAACATTGAACCATAAAGTCTTTCTATAAAAGTGAAACAGCTAATATTGTTTGCTTTAATGACGGTGATTTATATTTATCACAGCTAATATTAGGCGTTATCATTTACCACTCATTTCCTTCTTCACATTACTCTTCTCGGCTTCTTTTCCTCTTCTACTCTGATATTTAGGTCATACGGTCGGCCATTTCAGAATTGCTGCAGTATCTCGGAAGGTTGGAATATTCAATAATCAGGCATATATTATTAGCAGCTATTGAGCTGGGTTGCGAGAAGGAAATGATCGAACGATAGCTGTGTGCATAAATTACTTTTGTTTCATCTTAGGATACACGTTGAGAGACGTTGATATTTATCATTATTTACATGCATTTCACAATTTGCTATTAATTTGTGCCGTTAAGTCAATGAATTTTTCCGGATCTCGTATACAATTGGACAACAATTATTCTTTCTAGAAGCTCAATTTGGTCAACGGCATAACGATTCACTTCCAAAGCCAATGAAGAAATGAGGATGAAGTCAAAGTAAAAGAAAAACAACAGTGGATGATTTAACACAGGCGGTTATTTTGTTTGATCACACTAAATTAAAATGTTTAAATATTTACTACCATTAATACTGAAACCAGAAATGTAGAAACATGGAAAATGGTCTGTTTCGGACCACCTAAACATTTGTGATGTCTGAATAGCGCTTGCTTCCAGGACATTTCCATGGAATATGCTATACAATCATACGGAAAATGAAGAACTCGCTTAGTTATACAGTAAATAAGAGGGTAGGTTCAATGTGGAACAATATTAAGGCTTCATTAAAAAGCATTTAAAACGACTAAAAATGCCACCTGAATTTGCGTTTGTGAAAGTCGAAGCCATTTGAGTTTTGTGTTCATTTGCAATCCACGATATGGCAGTGCCTTCAGAGGGTTTTGCCTCAAATCAAGAATCCGCAAATTTGAGCATTGACTGAATGTGTGTCTTGCAAACTTTTCGATCTGAAACAGTCCGATGACAGTGAGATAAGGCATATGTTGCATCTATAAATACTGCTTGACAAGTTGGTAAGCTACAGCATTATTCGTGGTCATTTTAGATAGTGATAATAAAATGCGGTGAAAACGACAGATCGGAAGCGGTGGATTGGTGAAAATAACAATCAGAAGGAAATAAAAAACAGAAAGCCATAGGAGCATTGTACGAAAGCCCGTAAATATAGTCGAATACACCCATCATTTACAAAAAAAAAAAAAAAAATAAAAAAAAATAAAATAAACTGAGCAAAAACTTTGCAGAAGTAAGCAAAAGAATTCTTGCAGCTTATCAGTCAATAGAAACCTTACAATGCAGTTATTTCACATAAGCAATGCAAGCGCTCAAATATCGGAATGAATATTTTCTTCCAAATTCGGATCGACTATTAGCAACAACAGGTGATCACAAGGGTTATGTAAGAAAACGTGTGGTGTCAGAAAGCAGTACCTCGGGAAAACGTCTTCTTTAGAATCTTTTGATGCTTAGATATGAGAATGAAGTCTCTATCTCTCTCTTTACTAATAACCACTGCCTTTTTTTCGAAAGCGAAATGGTATTTTTTCTCTGCAGATCGAACCTAGCAGAGATTTATTCGAAGCGATATTATGAGAAGAAAAAGCCCAAATGACCGCAATGTACTAGAGCAGTGGTCACTATCGTTTTACTATCTGTTTCAACTCTGAATCATCATGAAAGAAAATATACGCCATTGTTTTGGGCTTTGTCAAGAAAACTGTGTCAACCTCTACCTCACTACTCGGCCAGAAGAAAATTTCGGCAAAAAATTACCAAATTTGCGCTGAGATCGAGTTCTTGCATATGATCGCATGTGAAAGCTATACGGGTGAGATCCTTGATTTTGTTTTGACATAGTTTAGCACTTATTAGAGATCGCATTAGACTGCAAGTCATATCATTATTAATCTTAGCGCTATTCGCTTCATCGATAGCTTATCTTGTTTAATTCTGAATATGCAATGAATGTAGTAATCATTTAAATGTCATCCTGAAACGTGACAAAAAGCCATACTTCGTTCTAGTTTACTTCTTTACTTTGATGTTATCTTGTTCATTCAACACAAATTGCATCTTTTACGTGTTTACTGTTGTTTTAATAGCCACGAATATAGAAATGAAAATCGTTCCAATCAATGAGTTTAGGGGATTTTCCCTGAATCCCTTCTCTACCGCTTCCCATACAAATAATTCCTCTCCGTTTACACTCGTAAAACAGCGGCACCATGAGAATTAAGCATCCTTTTGAATGAAGCATCCATCCATTTTTTTTTCAAACGACTTTCAGAGGATTGGTGTGAAACTGCCGTTTTTTCCCGGTTTATTTATTGCGCTAGCTACAGTCCATTGCGTCTAGAAACTACTTAGTCTTTTTTTTTTGCGTTTGAGCACAAAATGCAGAGTACTTATACATAGTGTGTTAAGAACTTTGATTAGAAATCGTTTGGTCAAACGAGTCAATAGTCAATAAAATGAGCGTATGTTGTTCACAAAGAATCACTTGATATTCGCATAACAAAGTCGCAATTTGAAACAAATGGATGGATGAAAATGATCGAGGAGATGATACTGTGTGAGCAACGGCAATTCGCATATTAATCCAACAAACATTCTATCAACCAATAATAAAAAAAAAAGTAAATTTTAGTCTAATTGAACCAATCGCTATGGAAAAATTTCTATGAAAGATTGACTTTTGCACATGCTTTGCCAGCAATTGCAGAATTCACGCAAGTTTTCAAACATATATGTCTAAAATTCATTTAAAACTCGATGAATCAACGAAATAATTCGAAAAAAGATCTTCCAACTGCAGAGAGTAAATCCGTCAAATTTCACACCTATGTTGAAGCAGCTGAACGAATGCACATACACACTTATGCGCACATAACGTCATCGCAATGAGCGAAAGCGCACGAAAAGAATAAAAAAATTTCTTTCATAAAAGTCGCTAAAATCTTTTGAGGTTTTTTTCTAAAATCGACGATAACTTCCATCAAAAGAGGTGAGCTGACAAGACATGCATTTGTGCATTTCCCCACTCCCAACCGAACACTTTCACAAGCAATCAGCGAATTAAAATGTATGGAACAATGCCCTCATATTTTTGGCGCTTATAGTGCTGCTATAAATTTTCCACAAAAGATTTTTTTCAGTGATCTGACTGCTGTAAGATAAGAATTCGAGTATTTCAAGGATTAGTGTGGAATATATAGGAATTTTTCTCGGCCTTCAGGTGCCTATAACTCTACTTAACTTTGATGGATCATAATGAATATAATATCAGAGGCCAACTATAGTGTACATTATGCGCATTGAATTTCTTACTTCAGGCTATTTGCTTCGCGAGCTAAAAAAAACCGGGCGAAGAGGTGGAGATACACGCGCATATACGCACTGATACATAGTCGCGATGTTCCCATAGTGCATTTTTTTTCAAAATGAGTTTGCGAAGGGGCATAAAGGACGTTTACCCCATAATACATTTGAAAGTGGAAGTTTCGAGTTTTGTTTCGATAAAAAAGTAACTTCGCCAAGATTTTATCATTCAGAAAATTTAACTGCCTATAATATGATATTTTCTTAAATATAGAGCTTGCGGTTATAGTATCTATAATATTCCAAAGCTAACACTAATTTGAGAGGAAATATGGAAGCAAGGCGCTCTCGAGCGAGATAGGAAAATTGACTAAAAAAGAGGTAGAAAGTATAGAAACACTAACAGTATTACAAGCGAGCATTTTCCAAAATATTCAACAATTCAAGCAAGCCTACCTTATCGTTATAACGGAATCGATATTGGTGCCTTTAATAATCAGCCGCGTAAGTCTCTCAGCTAATGGTAACCACTTCGGTAACTGATTGAGTGAGCTGTTCTCAATATGAAGTCGACGCAGATTCTCGACCCAAGGAGGAGCCTTGAAAAAAATATTTTAAATCGACTCTTTCATTGTATTTCCAAGAGTTAGAAAGTTGATAGAGAAGAGGGCATAGAGGACATATAATAACAAGAATTGATATACGGTGCTCAATATTAGCTTAAATGAGCTAAAATGTCACAAATGATAAAACAAGTGATGCCAATATTTAATGAAAACTTTCAGTTCTTCAGCTCAAACTGTACTGTTGAAGCAGTATGGGAATATATTAAAGCAAATTAAGAAAATCAGAAAAAGAGGTGGTACAAACGATAACCATGAAAATGTGTGATCAACAAGACAAACAAAACCACTAGCTAAAGAAGCATGCTATTTTTGTTGCAGTAGGATGTCAACTACAGTAGTTTATATGAATAATAATAATTCAGGAAGTAATTTTACGAAGTTATTCTGTTACTTCTGAATTCCTGTTAATCAAATCATTTGACTTTTACGAAGTGCGATAACAAAGAAAAAAGATTAAATGAAATGATTAATATAAATATGCTAAAAAATATTGGAAATATTATCATAGACAATTATCAGTAAAGCTTAAAAATAAAATAAACTACACCGACACTTCTCCATCAAAAATGTAATACGAATGAATCTCGCCTTAAACGTTAAATTTGACTTATATAATGGTAAACTTGGCTCATCGCTGCACTCTAACTACGCTTACCGGTGTCAATTGTCCAGTTGTTTATTATCGAAAGGCCCAAACTAAAGCTCATTTAATGAGAGCGAAGTGGATTCGTTGGAGAAGCGAGACCTCAATTTAATATATGGAAGATGCGATTCATCTCTTTTAGCATAACTTTCAAGTCTACATTTCCTATACATCGATAAGAAAAGAAACAATAATGAAAATAACTCACAAAATCACCGAACTCAAAATTAACATTGATAATTTTAAGTGTTCTAAGCGAAGTCATCATTCCAAATATATTCCAGCCATTGAATTCTTCATTGCTTTCTTTCAATTCGATATGTAGAGTATGAACATTAGGAAAATAAACAGAGAGATCTGTAATATATCTCATTTATATAAAGAACAGTTTTATATAAAAAAGTTTTCTTGAAGAAAAGCTCCCGTTAATTTACCTCGCTAAAATAATTCCAAATTTCCAAATAATTTATGATATCCCATATCGTAACATTATCGTCCATTTTGCACCGACTTTCAATGAAGAGTATAATTTTCATACGCTTGTCGCATGCGGCCACGAACTCATCATAAAATCGATCAGAAGTGATTTTCAAGTCATGGTCTTTTGAGATAAAAAAGCACTTCATAGCATTTGGCCTAACTGCGAAAGCATAACTTAGGTCGGGAACTAAAGGTACCTGGATTTACTTCTTTGTCGCTCTCACTTCCGCCAAGAGAATTTTGTGGAATTCAGCGTCATGATCTTTCCCCTGATTTTCTAATCATTTCATAAATTGTTTATGAATTTGGGAGAATTTACAACATATGGATGGTAAGTTATTAAACACTATAGCTGAACTTTTTATAGAAAATTGTAAGATGGAAGCATACTCCATTAGATAGAGTTCATTGACCTTAGTACACAACACTTTGCGAAGTCCATCGAGTAAACAGTGCGTTGCAAAATGCAACACATATTAACATTGCTTCGTGTGTAACAGTAACATCGGCCTAGTTCATCAATATCAATGAAAGAGCACTGACTTGATCGGGTCAACGAACTACGTAGCAGGGCCTTCGATTCCGCAAGGCTTTATCCATATCAAAACACTTAATTTGAATTTCAGAAATGTTCATATGATCACGGAAATAGTCATTGCTGCAACAGTAAAGCCAGAGTCTAGTAGATGCTGCTAAGCGGATATTAGCTGAAGATAGGCAAACAAACCGAGGTCGCTGATATGATTATCACTGTTTAACACTAGAGATAAAGATGTAATATTGTAGTGACTCAGTCCATACAATAAGGCCGCACCAAATCTAAAAAAAAAAAAAAAAATTAAATTCATAAGCCGCCTTGAATTATCTGAGAAATCAGTTATTGATTTACAACGAAAATTAGCTCTAAAATATATAGAGAGAACGATATCTTTACAATTAAAGTATCACATAAATTTTGATTACTTCCCCTATAGATTCATTTGAGACAATGGGGCAGAGAGAAGCATTTTCCTGATGTGAAAAATAATTCGAAGCTTCGGAAGCAGACAAGTTGATAGGAGGAAAAAACAGAGTATGTTCAAGTCTTCTCACTTCATATAAGATTTGGATAATTTTATGTACATTTTGCATCGTCAACAGAGACAACACAGAAAGAAACCTCACTTAGAACACAAAAAAATCGATTCCGAATTTTAATTCATATCCGGTCTCCCACATATAAGGAAGTTTTTGTACCACTAAGCGGGTTGGATTTGATTTTTCCGCACTAGGTTGCACGCGAGTTTTCAACACGTATCAATTTGGACCAATCTCTTTTTTTAATGATTCATAAATCGCTTGTGGAATGCTTCCAACAAATTATTTCGACTCATCCTGAAAACTTCCATTTAATTATGAAAGTAGGAGTCTTCCGCTAAGAGTTCAAACAATGCGACGATAGAGAGCCTCTGAACGATTCCAAAGCATGAAGAAAAAAGCATCGAAATATTCTTATCTCCTATCAAAGTGCTGCATCTTCACGCTGTATTCGGTATCCCGATTCGGGAAGTTCGGTCGCATACATTCGAATGGTTCATCGGGAGGTTTACTATGATCACGCCATATATAAAGCTGTTTGCTTTGCGTGAGAGTGCAGTTGAGATTCTCAGATACCGTTAGATGGCAATGGCACTTGCTGTTTCTGCATAGCGCCCGATACTGGCAGTTTGAGTCGAGACTGCTTGCTGAACTGCAGCATACCTGCAAATTAAGATGGTCTCTCCTGGCTCAGTAAGCAGTAGACCCCAATTCATCCAGGATTAACTAGTAGAAGATGTACTTCGCAATCCGAAATCTGCACCTCAGAGGAGGCCTCACATTCAAGAAAGCTCACCAACTTACCTAAATTCATCGTCTCAGACAAAATGATTGGTCTATGTTTTCGAAAACTCATGAATTTGTGATTAGATCAGAGGTAAACTGGCCTACCCGACCGTCCATCACGACATCGTTTAGAAACATTTTGAAAGATGATCTAAACTCAGAAATGGTGTTCATAATCAGAAGGAAAGAACCGTAAAAACCCATCTCAGAAATTTTTTGCAGTTGGTAAAAATCTGTCGGATTGCATTTTAGAGTCATTCGAGGCAGAACAACGAATTTCACTGAAGAGTTTGCAACAGCGACCGGTTCAATTAAACAATGAATGCATTATTATGTGTTTTATTTCTTGTTGGCAACTTGCGCTATCGGTCAACTTGCTGAATGGGATTACTTAGCCGCACATTGTTGTATATAATCCATCAGTCACGCCTTCACCTTGTTCAATTTTTAGATGCACTAATCCTATGTTATTTCATTCTCCTTTGTGCTTCCTTTGCATTTACGTTGTTAATGCTGCTGTTCCTTCAACGTTCCATCAGTGTCACAGCGTGGAAAAAGGTCATTTTGTGATAGAAATATTTCAGAGGCAGCTCCGTAAAAGTTAACGTCCACCATTTCTGCTCTGATTTTTTGAACAGTTACAAGCTTCTTCTATTCTTCTAGTGCTTCTATGATGATCTCAGAATCCTCTTTCAATTGCATAACATAAATTTGGATTATGGTTCCACGAAACAGAATATTTTTACCCTAAATTTCGAACGAAGAAATTTCCTTTTATTTTCTGTGCTAAGACTAAAGGAATTTCAAGATTTCTTCACACATGTGCCAAGTGTATTAGATCAGGGTATTCACTATATAAGACTGGTGTTAAAGTGACACCGCGCATCGCGCCACATCTCTAAAGTGCACTAGTGGGAAGAAGATTCGTGATTCGAGCGTAAATTTGCTTTATTCAAGAAAATGCAGAAAAATTTTTTTATTAGTAACATCAATGAAAATTTTAGGCTTTTCAGAAATAATATCAAAGCGTTGTGCCAATAAAATGTATCAATATTGCTAGCACAATGTAATTTACGCACCCTCATATGGACGTATATAGGCGCGCTCTTTTTTTTCCTTTATTAGCATCTTGCACAAACACAATTCCCCTTGCACTCATTCTCGACAACTTCCAAAATCAATTCGAAGTCTTAGCCGCCTAAAATAAATAATCGCTGCTTTTCTGCCCCTGTCAATATTTAGTACTTCTTACTTTTACAATAATTAGTGAAATTAAATTATGATATATCGTGTTCTGAATTTTTGGCGATGAAACGCATCATGCTGTGAGTCAATTTCAATGCTCTTAAAAAAGAATTTACTAAAATATATGCATGAAATGAAGCACTCAGAGTATTTAATACTGCACTCAATACTGAAAAGTGCTGTATGAAAATGTCACAGCAGAATTCTTTCTTTGAGAAAAAAAAATCAATAAAATTACGCAGTGCATAGCACCAATGAGAAAATGTTGATTTATGGGAGATGTGTAGAGAATTATCTCATGCGAAAAATAATGTGTACTTTTGAGCTCACTAGAGCAAAAAAAAACTCAATCAGCTGAGCCTACGATCGATCGTAGTAACTCGCACAAAACTGGCCCATAACTGAATGAGTAAGATGATAGCTCAAATTTAGATAAAAAATTGCATTATAAGGCATTTTAAAACGATGTTTTTTGACGTTAACCTTTGCGTTCGAAATGCGAATTTTCTCCTTGACATCCCTTTTGCCTATGATCATGAATGCGAATATTTAAAATTGCACAGAAAGTACTGTACATTATAGCCAAAGAGGCCTAGTTGTACTGTGCAATATTTGAATGCTGTCAACTACAGCAAATTTTAAAGCAAACTAATCCAGAAAACATCATTGTTAAAGATGTTTGATGACAATCCAAAGTCAATAAAATCCGTCAGAACGATCTCTGCTAAAGGCCTAATGCAGCACACTTATGACGCCGTTCCTGCAAGATAGGATTCAAGGGAATCGTAAATGCAGACCCTTCCTCCTCTATCTTTTTAATTACTAGAACAGTTTGTGCTATCAACTGATTTTACCTATAATGAATTGAGTCCAGTTGTTTCATTTCAACTTGCATTTGGAGGGTTTGCAATTTTTCAATTTTCAGAGTCTAAACTTGCTGTCACCTATTATCATGAAGCAATAAATTTCAGATAAGAGTTGACAGAAATGAGTTGAACAACCTACTAAGAAAAATATCAACCCGAATAAGATTATTGCTCAATACTGCGTGGCATCGAAAATAGTCGCTATTGTTATGCATCAGTGGTACGCTTAACGACATCAAAATTCTATATAAAAATCCCTAGAAACGTTTTGCAGATCTATCTATACAAACATTTTGCAGATCTATTTCAACTGAAGACTACAATGGCAGGCATAGCTGAATGGCTTTGAGTGTATGCACGGGAAGTGGGAATTGGCAGGTTTGTATCCCCTCAACGCATATTGTCCTTCCTCGCTAACGAGCATATTACAAAACATTTCAGTTGTGGATTCAGCCTAGTTGCTCTTGTTGCTTTGGATGCAATTATCGCTATACTAACTGCGCAAAATTTCCTCACAAAATGTGTCCCTCTCAAAGCGCCAAATTTAGATGCTCCAAAATTTGTTCCTACTCTCAAACGTCTCAAAAATATCGAGTTTTTTTCCTAACTTTATCATCCTCCTTTCATGTAAATTATAGGCATCTGTTAACGTCTTCATTATATTGACGTGTAAATTGTTCAGGTTTTTATAGACTAACTCCTCACTGCTTATTCACTAACCGGAGATGAAAAATTTTGATAAAAAATGAGAAGCGATTTTTTCTCAGTATCTTTAATTTTCCTAAGAAGCTTTTATGATGTGTATGTGGAATAATTTTTTCTGCAGATATTCCGTTCACCCTCAGAAAAGAACACCTACCTTAATTCCAACATTAAGCTACAGTCTTTAATGTCAGAATTCAAATTGATTTTTTCGCCTATAGGCAAAAACCTCTTACCTAATCTATTCTAATAACGCAACACTATGCGATGAGGGGAAATGTTAGTAGTGTAATGCAGTAGGTCGTCTCGTTTACATATATGAAAACGCTTTGTTGATGAGGCAACCTTGTGGCACTAATGAAGAAAGTAATGAACGAACCAGATTGATGCCGTACCCTTGTGCATGAATTGCTCTGCATAGTGTTCTATCGATACCGTTTGAGGTGTTCGTTTCGTTTATGTGTATGAAAAATATAGTAGCGATACCGAAAATCGATTTAAGCGAATACATTTCACTGTTAATGCATTTCCCTGAAACATTTGATCAGCTGTTCTTTGAATATGTAAGCAATGTGATATGTGATACGCATAATCGTCGGGGCAAAAATCGGACTGAGAAGGAAAGCAGAAAATTGCAAATATTTCCACTGTCACTATTACCCAAAGACTTGGCAAACATCCACTGTACCCACTGTTTTTTGGTACCCATACGATGGGCGTTCATCAGTAGAGGTAAACAATTATTAACAACCTCATGTTATTGCCTGAACGGTTTGTGTTGAAAAGCATTTAAATGTATCGTTATAAGCTGAGCACCATATGTGATGATATGACATTTACTGCACATGAAAATTATTATATCTAAAGAGTTTTTGCTTGATTTGCTTTAAAATTTTCATTAGATCTGTCGTTTTGACTCCCATCCGGCTGCAACACCGCAATAAAATGGCAAGCAAACGCACACATTCATCCATGACGACACGCTTAAGAAATATCATTGGACCATATACATAATCAGATTGTTGAGTTTCCATATTTTTTTGTTGGTCCATCGGAAGGCGCTCTCTTCTCAAATCTACATGCGTATACGTTTCTGCATTCGCATCGTAACAGCCACTCTGACTTTACTGCTTGGTCTCTCAAAACGAGCACGAAAGAATGTGATGAGTTCTTTTCGGCTAAAGAATGCCTAGTTTTTTTTATGAGAAAACTTTTAGGACCAAATTGAAACTGCCGAAGTGGTTAAAGTGTTCATCCATTTCGCTGCTATTATGAATTAACTTCTCCACTAAGACATGGCATATGATCTCGCTTTATGTCGGAAGCTCTACGTAAGCCCACCTTCCACAGCTCACGAGCTGCGATGGTTCACTTCCATTAGATGAATTTAGTCATATGTGCACTATAAAAGCAAGTTATACAAATTAAAGGCGTTGAAATCTTTGGTAAATGTTCTAAATAAGTGGTATTTAAATTTCAAGGAGTTGCGAAGCTTTTAATTCTACCTCTCACAATTAGTTCAATATTCTTTAAAGGCAATAACTCTTGCAGAATTACTCATGCATTTCGAGGCATTTAAAATATTCAATAAAATGTCCTAAGGGCCTCTTGTTTATCTCCATAAGTACGCCTACTCTTTAGTTTTTTGTCAACTAAGATAATCAGTTATAAGCATAAAGTACTGCTATAAAGCTAATCGTGCACCTTTAAAACATTTGAGGGACATCAATTAAGAAATCTATCAACTCTCATTGCAACAAGTCAAAAGACCAAGAATTCCTCTCCTGATATAAGCCCAAACCTGTACAAGAGTCGATATCAAGGAAAGCGCTTATTTGGTCCAAGATGAATCCATTTCATCCTTAATTATCCTGATGAGCCAAGAAACAAACTTCGAGCAGTCGCCACTCGAGCAGAAAAAACACCCGCAAAAACACACAGCGAATTTACAAGCGAAAAACCATCTCGTCGATATCAGAGGGAGAAATTGATTTAAAAATTTTTTTTTTCCGATGGTTCAAGTGAAGGGACAGTATGTGAAGGTGCATAGAGGCAGCCAAAAAAAAGAATGACATATATTCAACACTTGACCGAGCAATAAATAAGAACAGAACCTTGAAACACTAGGCAACAATCGAATTGCATTTTTTTTTCTCTAACAATATCCATAAGAGTCTTCGTCAAGCGTCTATGTGCAGCAAACGAGCACTTTTTACAATTTTCTATAGATCACATGTTGATAATACCATTACTTTATCCTGTCTTATTAGGAGCTTAACCATAAATTTAAAAACTCTTTGGAAATGAGATGAAACTGCAAAAATTTTGAAGGAAAAAATGGACGCAACATTCTGCATTTTTTAAAGCTTTCTTCATTGAAAGCAGTGAGACATTTTGTAGTTATGTTCATTGAAACACGACCGTTCTCAAAAATTTTGTCACTCAATTTTCAACAACTTCCAGTTATGGGAAAAACAACGTCTAATTATTTGCTAATTGATTATCAAAAAGGAGCAATAAAGTTGACGTTGAAAACAATGCATCAATATTTAAGCGGAATTAATAAGCAGCGAAGTTGATATCAAAAACAATGCAATAAATCTTGACCGGGAGTAACAAACAGCGAGGCTCTTTAAAAATTGGAGATGAGAGGTTATGCACATGCATCATCCGACTACAATGTCTAATATCTTTAAGTTTGCTATATTTGCTGCATTGCTTTACTTCCAGCTTTTCTATAATCATCTTTTGCTTGAGAGTTTTTCTAAGCCACTTGTGACAGTCGAAAACCTTCTCATCCAATGAAAAAAAGAGCCAATTTCAAACAACTGAAAAAGCAGAGATGTTGTCAAAGAGAGAGGAAAGCAATTAAAGAGGCACAACAGCACTGAATTTTAAAAAGTATATAAAAAAGACGGTGGTGACAGTCGAAGGAAGAAAAAGAAAAAACAGAAAGCAGTAAGCAAATCATGTGGATTCCTCCTCGTTGCTTCTCTTCAAACCAAGAAAAAATTTTCTGCTATGACTTCCGAAAAAAGTATGAAAAATCTGAATCAATTAGACTCGCACAAGTTCAATTCGAGCTCATAAGAGTGTTTTCGCTTTAAAATTTAACATAGTGTCAGTCGAAGTATCACACGACTGGATATTCAAAATATCTATGCAAAGAAGCACAATCATAGGAAGAGGAATGAAATGAGGGCACAACGCTTTTTTTCTATGCTTGAAATGCTAGCTTGATTGAAAAGCGGCGGGCACACAACTTTCAAGCACACGCTACTCGATGATATCAAACAAGGCGCTGGGTGGGCTATGATTCCAAACACTCTCATCTCCGTTCCTTTTTTCTTTATCCTCCCACATCATACTAAGGACATATTTGTCTTAACCATGAAAAAGTTAATCAATGCTGCGTGAGTGACAGAAATGGTGCATCGGTTTCGTTAGGCAAGATGTGTATATTCGAAAGGAATAAGAAGAGAGGGAAGAAGGAGGAAGGAATATGATAGTGGATTGAGAGCAGCTTTTAACTTACCTATTTCTTGAACTATGCAAATTATGACAATTGTAGCTAAAAATCCATCATAGACACATTGGAAAGTCCAAAAGCCCTTATACTGAGGTGAGGCCATTTTGCTGAGAATAATGAACACACCGCAGAATCGTTTGACCGCTTCAGCATTCTAAACAACTTGCAAAGGAAGAAGCTTCCTTTAGTTTCCATGGAAAATTCGGGTTGGTTTTCTGATGAATCAACTTCGAACATCATTGGGAAGTGAATTTTTCAATTTTTGACGTAACCACGATGACTCATAGATGAAAAACTCAGAGCAAAGCCCAATAAAAAGTGAGAAAAAAGGTTGTCAGGAGCTAAATTCCAAATACATGGTACAAATTTGCAGCAGGGAAAATCATCACGTAGACAGGAATTAATGAAGTACTGCAGTAAAATTTCGGTTCATTTTGAAAACGTTATGATGTATTTTTTCATTAACTATGAAAATGATTCGAAAATTTAGATAATTCTGCAATTTATGAAGTTTAAAACCTGAAAATCAGAATACTAGGCATTAGAAAATTGGAAGTATTAAAACTGAAAATATAAAGCCAATTATTGTTCGGCATTATGAAAATACGAGCTGATATGCAAATTTGTCTCAAATAGAATGAAGTTGCAGCAATGCAAAAAAAAAACGAAAAATCATAGTTAGCTCCATAATTTGATTAAGTATACAAGTGGAAATGCCTGCCAGATGGAGTTGATAAGATATATGCTTTTGTAAGGCACTCTCCTCATCAAAAAGTTCTACAAGTTTGCAAGAAATATTAAAACATAAGGGGCGATATACATATATTTTGAGTGACTCAACAGCATGAATAAGTCTTTCATAAAAGAATTGTCTTATTATGACTCGATAAGTTTAGAATGACAGAATGACGGGCGTAAGTATATGCCTCTTTAGCACCATAGCACGTAAATAAATTCTTCAGGATTTGAAATAAGAAAACAAAGACTAGAGTAAATGGCCATCTGCGACGTTCATTTGCAAACTAAATTCTCTAACTCCGTTTTCATTTGCTTTCGAATTAACGCTGCTGGATAGATAGACGAACACAGGCATATACAGACACGCAAATGCATATATATGACGCTGTTAAAAGCGCTTTACAAACAAGTATTTGCAAAAAACGCATAAAAACTCAGTTTCAGTACCTAAAAACAACCCCAGTCGTAGTCAATAAAACCTGAAAAATTTATATTTCAAGTGGGAAAGGTTTGACTACAAATATCTTTATTCGTTCGATATTCCAATCGGTCGGCGTCCCTTCTTGCCTATTTTCTACTTGAAAAGATCCCTTTCCATAGTTATTCAGAGTGTCGTAGTGAATAGTCTATAGAATAGGCAAAAAAATGCCTATGAGTTTTAACGTTCACGACGATTGGCGCAATACTCACCATAAATTTGAGTAAAATGTCCTTTAGAAAACCAATCATTCGTATCGTAAACGGAGGAAATTGATAGGAATTTCTTGGCACAACTTTTAATTCAATACTCAAAACAGTTACAGCCATGACATTTATTGTGCCTAGCAGCATCAAGCAACTAGCCTACTTCATTATAGCAGTATAAACGAATGAGGCAAATGAATGATGCATTAATTAAACCATTAAAACGTATCGGAAATTGGAACAATTAAAAAATATGTAAGTCGGAAAGTGCAAAGAAAATCGAGCAAATATTTGCACCGCAGTTGGAATAGAAATCAAAAAGAAAGAGTATGGGAAATCGAAACCATCTGCTCTATATGAATCTTGTGCACAACGGATTTGTTAGTAAAAATAAGCGTAAACGAACAACCGTACGTTATGTTTGCTTGAAAATTTTGCACAACTATTTAGAATCCTTGTTAAATGAAAGATTCTTGAAAAATTTGGCATAACGTCAAGAAAATCGATAGATCTCGTCATGTGCCCCTCGTTAACGATATGAGTTGATCGAACAAAGAATGCTGCAAGAAACATTCAGTAGGAAGATAAGAAATAATGCCCCAACGAAACATTTTTGATATATTTTTGTCTAAGTAGCAAGCCACTGAAACAATATTTCCCCTACACCAAAATGCATGACCGCTTAAATGAAAAGGTTCATTAGGCGACTGTTTAAAAAGAAAGTTACGATTCGAATTTAGAATTGAAATAATAATTCTCCCATATTAACATATGGATCGAATTTGAATTCACTGCACCCGAAAACCCACAACAGAAAAAAAAAAGATAGAGAAACGGAGTGCAATGGCAATCATCCCATTCACTCTCAGCTCTATGGTACTTATTTCCGTCTAAATTGCATGTGTTCTGCAAGCAATTTTCACTCAGCTCAGCTCTACTCCAATCAATTCCACTCACTATTTCCATTGCGTAATCGTTAGATAAAAGGTAGTTGAATGGCAATTATCGAAACGAAAACGATCTGAATGTATGGCAATCTAAAAACTTAACAATAAATGTAGATAACAAGTTTGGAAAATATTCGAGCTTTACTACAAAGTACTCAATCATATGGCGAAACCTTATCTCTTCCAAGGGAACATAAATGAGTACGTCATTCAACAGACTTAAACAGAGAAATCAAATTGAATTAAAAATTTATAGTAGATATAAGATTGTAAGACCATGGAATCAGTATAAGGATAGTGGATAAAAAAGCGATTGTAAGACCATGATTTCAAACAGCTGTAGTATGCTTTGGTTTATTTTTGACGATTAGCGAGGGAAAAAAGCATGCTGCAGCTGTTCATCTTTGTCTCATTAGTGCATCGAATTTATTAGTGCATCGAATTTATCCATACCGACTTCCTCTACTTTATGTTAATTGCAATAGATATCAGTGGATAATGTTGGCAAAACTTCATAAGTTATAACGCTGAAATAATTATTTCAAATTTGCATATATTTGAAAATCTAATCAAAGGCCAATGCAACCATTTAGTTTAAGTTGGCTCAGTTGCTAGTATAAGAATTACGGTATCGGTGCGATTCGAGGAATGAAAAGTGCAAAATAATGGGTAAAGAAGGCAAATGAGAACAATTGCTGCTGCATGACGAAAACAGTTTAAAAAAGGTGCAAATATTACGATTTCGAGAATGCCCATTTTGGGAACACCGATAGGGTTTCTAAAAAAAGATATCATAGGGTATGGATATTAAGCGTCAAGCTTCAAACATCCTGAAACAAAAACTTGTTGCCCCAAAAGAAGGGATTAAAAATAGGCCAAGAACTCATTTATGTGAACTCTTCTTTTTTCCTCCACAATTACTTATTCTTCCACATTTACAATCCAACACTTGGTACAGTTGTCGCTATTTTAGCCGTCTACAATATGTGATTCACTTAAGAGGTACGCTACATTCTACCTGCAATGGCGAATGCCTAGAACCAAATTCATATTACGGTTCGAATTTCAAGCTGCAACCTAAACAATATTTTTGGAACGTTGAATTGTCGTTCACAAATCTATCCATTCTACATTATGCTATTGAGGCAGCCTTGTCATTTAAAGCTGGAAACATTGTTTAATATATGTTGATGAAAAGTTCGCAATGTGAGAGAAAAATAATCGATGAGAATTAAGAAAACATATGGGGTTGAAGCACCCTTGAAAAATTGCTTCTGGTAATGAGTGCAATTGAATGCTATTGACACGCCGAATGCCCTTTAGATCCATCGTTTCTCCTTGGCTATATCGAATAGAGTAGAAGATTTCTTTGAGATATGATTGTCAACTATTCGCTACGATACAATGATGCAAAAAGAGGAGGATCTTCGCTTTATTGTTAATCGATTCCCGTGAAAACATATTGGCGTGATTAATAGAAGACGGTTTGGAAGAAGAGGTTTCCGCTTATGACATATCAACAATGGGAAGCACTTTAACTAAAATGGAAACCCTTTCAGCAGTATTGATTGTGAATAATGTTTTAAATATAAGTAAAAACTATTTGAAATCAAAGGGATTAAAAAACTAATTCGTTTTTATGCCCTACTTCATGCTTTCACTTCCCATCCCCTCATTTCCTCTCAATTTATTGAACCCTTTTCAATCCTCCACTCCGCTTGATGAATGCTTTATTTTGGCTATTAAAATAATAGTGTAAGCAACATTGGTCGACATTTTAACATACAGCAAACATTACCGTTAGCCTTTACCACTACGCTCTAACTTCCTATGTGAACACATCGTTCTCACAAGGAGTTCATGTCTGTGAGGGAATGTAATGTAAAAGAGCGAGCATCACGAAAACAGGGTTAACTGGATATATTACACGGAAATAAAACATTGTATAAAAATTAGGATATCTTGGCCTATTGACGAATTTCAGTCCTGTTTGCAATAGAGCAGCAGAAAATCGAGAAAAAAAAATTGAATAACAAACGTATGTGATAGCTACGATATTGAGTAGCACCTTTCATCAGTTGAAAAAGGGCAAGCAACACTCAAAAAACTAAAATTGGGCGGTAGTTTTTACTCTTTGAATTCAATAACGGAAATTCTCTGTCATAAGTCGTTCGTAATCATGATATATTCAAATAAGCATAGACTTTTTTTATACGGTGTTACTTCGCCTCAAAAACATCCGGACGGGAACGCGAAACTACCTCAAACCTCACATGAAGCGATTGCCATGCATAATGTTGGATAGATGAAATTGAGCATTCTAAGCTAGGCAGTGAAACATTGAATATTCGGCAGATTTTATTCCCATAAATCAAAGGGAAGAGAGCAATAAAAAAGGAACAAATTTCTTACGTCAAGCTAATAATGATCAAAAAAGAAAAGTGCATAAAAGACGACGTAACTACTCGTTGGCCTAATGCTTATTATGTTCGGTTGACTCGAAGATGCACTGAGCGAAAAATAGCAGCTTCATCGCTTCGCTAGTTGTGGAAGCTCACTTTGAAAGAACCTCCGAAGGCTTTGACGAAAAAAGTTGGATTCTTCACTTCAATTCTTGAACAGAAAATATTTGAAGCACTAATATGGCAAAGTTTATATCTTTTGCAATAGTTATACTGCATGCTTTAAGGAATTATCTCTCATGTGGTAGAAAAGCTTTTTCGCGCTTGCTAATCGCGGATGTTCTTGATTTTCTTAAATTATTTTGACTGAGCATGCCACAAGCGATGATAGGAGTTGATATCGATGAGAGTTTTGCACTAGCGCTCATATCAGTATATAACAGCAATGAAAATAATATGCACAATAATTTACCCATATTCCTATGGATTCGACCTTTCATTCAATTTTTTTCGCAATCTACTGCCTTACTTTCCAAAATGTGACCTCATAAATTGCACAGCACATGTAAGTTCCTATACACTTTTACGTTTGCGCAATCCTCTTTGAAACTCACTTATACAAATAAATATAAATGTAAATATATATATATATATATATATATATATATATATATATATATATATATAAGGCCTATATTAGAAACGATTGCACTGCAATGTGCTTTGAAAATACGAACTGAGAAAATCTATGTTCGGATTTTTCGATGATGTTGATTCTATGTGGAAATTTTCGAAAACTATAGACGCTAAGCTAAAACTTATTGAGTAATCGAAGAAGACAGGAAGGAAATGATTGAAGGGAAGTTGCTCAAAGTCGAGATCTTATTCTCACCGAAATTTTTATATCATCACCACACTACCTTCTGATTTCGATTCGCTATATGGTTGGGGCCGTTCCTATGAGAAGGCGGCAAAATTATTAGTATCAAAGCAACTTACAGTTCATCACTGTATTTGCTTTAAGGAAATAACACAAACTAGCATATACTAACGCGTTGGTTTGTGTTACAAGGCAAAAGTCGAGTTCAACACACAAAGGCAGACAGATAAGCGAAAGACTACTTTACGTCTCACTCTCTTCCGCTAAATCCAATTTAGCCGAGACGTTGCCTCGAAATTATATCAACGAGAAACCAAATGTTGCGCCACTTCATTTATTAGTTATATGAAGGGAAATGAAACTTACATAAGCTAAAAAGAGGGTGGTACTCCCATACGAATGTTTTGGTGGATGTTAGCGGTTGAGTTGCTTTGAAGGATGACTAATCAGCGGTCTATTCATGAAGACTCCTCAACCGTGAACAAGTTCTACGCTTGTCGTTTCCTTTTATCGCTGCAAATTGTTGCGCCCAAGAGAAAACAACCGATCCAACGTGATCATCTCTTACTACATCACATATTGAGTATCAAATAATCTCATTCATCGTATAATATTCATAAAAAGCATCGAAGTTAGAGATTTAGTTTTTTGAGAACCTTTCCCACATCATGCTAATACAGTTGGTAGTAGAAACAAGGAAGGATTCAAGGACCGCATACAACTATAAATAATTTTTCGATTTTTGTTTCCTTGCTGCTTATGTTCATGAGATCGGTGTTGATAAATTCAAACAACAAGGGATTCCACCTATTTCAAGCGCCATCTTCGTCCCCTCTCTCCATCCCTATGATTTCGAAATCTCGAGACGGAAAGCCTTCAGGATTTCTAAGTCGATTTGTTGATCACGATATGTAAGCAACGATTATGTAAAAGAGCACAAACACTGCAGGTTTCGAGCAACTTTGCTTCCAGAGTTTCCGGATCCGACCTTGCTTAGGCTTTCCGAAAACACATTTTCCTGATAGTGGTAGAGCAAACAATAATGAACACAGCTCGTTCACGAAAAAAACAAAATTGAGCTAAAGAATAGATGAAATTGGTTGGCCCATTGGCCGACTTGGCTAGTCCATTGGAGGGCCTTTTAAGTACAATCCCTCATAAATCCACCTCGTCATTTCTGTGTGATGCCCTTTAGCGTTCGCCCTCAAGCCATTCTTTAGATTTCCACTGTCTATAGCATTACCGCATGCCATAACCAGTGCGTTACTTATTACAACGAAAGCGGAAGCTAAATTTCTAGACAAGCCAACATGCCTTCAGGTATAATTTATCGATTAATCTAGTACATATTTCGGATAGCGAAATAGAATTTGCATAATAGACCAAAAAAAAACACCAAAAACTTTCGAGCCATGACGGATCGATAGGTGAAGCTTCGCAATGAACTAAAGTTGGGACGACAGTTGCATACTTTTGCTGAGCAAGAGAGTGGAAGGAAATATTTTCGAAGAAATTTTTATCGTCAGAGAGATCCAGCTTTTCCTTCTTGGCAGAGGCCTTATAAAAAGATAGCGAATTAAAAGCTACTTACATGGATGACCAAGTGCTTCAAGGGTAGTGCTAAAGAAAAATAAATAAATAAAATCAGACATACTTTTTCACTGTTAATGATGCAGAATATATAATAGAGAAAATTTTCGAATCAGATTTTCTAAGCTAATTCGATCTGAATCTTTATGAGAAAAAAACTCCGGTCAGCAGTTCAAGCTTTTCAAGCAAACCTTTGCACCGCTATCATTGTTTGCAGCAATGAAGGAACAACAAAGGTGAACAAAGATCAAAAGGGCCATTGAGCATATGAAGGCGCTTGCGTTTGAGCTACTCATTTATTCATTGCCATTTAAAATGACACCAACCGAGCACCAATAGGGTTATTACTCGTCGTCACATTCGAGGCAGTGAAGGTCTCAAAATCTCACTGCCAACATCCATTTTCAAGTATCATTCACTGTGGGAAAGATCGCAACTTCCATATGAAATTGAAGGTGAAGAAAAGCTTTTAGGCTCTTTCTATTTTCAAATACTGCATTGAAAATGTTTTTATTTTCTTCGAACGTAATTTCCTACGTGTGATTTTGAGGATAAAGAAAATATGATTAAATCGACGAATGAAGCCATTGGATGAGGAGATCTGGTGAAGAAAAAAGGATTTGGATGAAGGTGAACAAATAAATTCATCACTCCTTTCTCTCCCAACGCTCATTGTTTTCCCCCTCCCTTCACTCTACGAATCCACACCTAAACTCCTAACTGCGTAAATAGTATCCAAAAAACATATTTGGAAGAAGCATAAGCAAGTGAAGAGATATGGATGCGTTGATGCTGGATCCAGGTTTGTGCAACCTACTCTAAAAAATTGTGTTATGCAATAAACAACATATTATATCTAAGAATAACTCATTAAAAAATTCTTCATAGAAATCTTCGTGCACAAATATGAAACAAAGCATAAAACTGAAAAATGTATTCACATAAACTACCTCATTATAGCACACTTCATACTTCTAATGTAGCATCAGTCATCTTAAAAAGCTTCAAAGCCATCTTGAAAGCCATAAGGCAACTTGTTTCAAAATCTAATTTGCAGCCGATATATAATGTAAGAGCACAGCGACGCAAAAATCACACTTGAGGCCGAAATTCTCTAACGACAAAAAAAGTTCCGATAAACCATAAAACACTTTCGGTTCTATGAAAACTGCAGACTCTAGTGACATCCAACACACTAAGACAAATGTCCCTATGACAGTTGCGCTCCTCTTAGCGGTTTAATGATATTTAAGGTATCTAGACAATTCAAGGCTTCAATGTTTATCAACAAGAACATCGATATGCGCTGTTTCTGTTTACATTCAAAGTAACAATAACAAATTCTTACAACCATTCCCCTTCGCTTAGGGTTGAATCTAAGCTACGCTGCATCGAGGATGATGAGAATGATCGGAAATTCAAAAAATTTCGTTTAATTCACTCATCCAAGCAATAGGTGACTTATGTGCCATAAACATATATGCCCTAAAAATTGCGAACATGCTAATTACGACAGGTTGATATAAGCCTTTTAATTCCTTTGAAGAAAAACTTTTTAGCTTTCCCAATGGGTCATTTTTATTGCTCCTATTCTATATGCAGATAAAGAAAAAGTGAGAATTGTGAAGTTGCCTTAACGCATTAATCACTGCAGCCCGTTTTTCATTAATTTCTAACCAACATTTCATTTCCATGATGATTTTGGCAAATGTATTGGCACTGAGGGTTTAAAGCAGAAACAAAAAAATCTATACTATTGACGTTATGGAGCTCCTATCCACAAAATTCACATTTATATTCAAAAGCTAAATACGCTTACTATTATTCACAACATAAAGAACGTTCACTTACTGGGTCAATTGAAATCCTCTATGATAGTGCTATAGTTTTTTGGCTCTTCCACCAACTAACCAAATTTTATGGAAAAATATTGTCCTCCTGTTTCGTCAACCTTTTTCCAGCTCGTCTTTCATCTTTTCTCCCTACCCACGTTCCTCTCCAATGTTTTCAGCGCCATTCGAGCCAGTCAGCAAACGAAAATTCGGACAACACTACATGTTTGTGAAATGAGGATGAGTTTTTGCACTGTCAGACATTCACGTTCTAGTGATGTGTGCGAATTGCCAGTGAAATGTTTTAATAAAACCAATCAAGCGTTAGCTCGGTTCGTTTGTTACTACTTACATTGGGGTTTGCAGAAAGTCTTGATAGGGTGGGACCGTTCGACTACATTGCCAAAAAAATTAGCAGTTGAACAAGCAAGTGCCGGAAGCGCCAAATTTGAAGGCAGGTAGGCCATCAGAAAGTTCATGCGTGAAGTTTGAAGTTATCGGACTACGAAATGAGAGTATCATACTCAAATGATTCGATATACAGTAAGTAATCGAATATTTGCTAATGGCAAATTTATATGCAAGTCGTGTATAAATTAACTGTTTCTTCGCAAGGAAGAGATGTTCCAGGTACTAAGAGATCACCGAGAGAGAAAAGGCATCTAATAGGATTTGTTTCACATTATTTGGCAGGCGAAGGAAATGAAAATTGAAAAAAAAAGAAAAAGCTTTGTTGAGCGAAACTATATTCAACGCGAATGCAGCAAGTCCCAAAACATTAACGTTTTTTAAAGTGTTTCATTTCTTTCCGATACTTCATGAATTCACTGCAGTGGGAAAGTTTGCATCCGACCTCCCCTATTCCCATTTCCTCCCGAAGAAACAGCAGTAGTTTTGTTCGAAGAAAATAATGACGTTAGTGAAGTAGCATAGTGATTGACTGTTTGACTGATTACAGATAACAACAAAATAGCCTATAAATGCCATGGATCGAAGCACTACGATGACAGTAGCAATGAAAAAAGCATAAGGTGCAATAGAATATATTTTATAGCTTTAGAACTCTCTAAAACGAACAAAATTCCTAAAATTGGTCAGTTGGCTTGCAAACCGATCTGCATATTTTACACTGCGAATCAACCTTCCCATGATATCGCATACTTAGCACCTCGTTAACGACTGCTCTATTTCCTTCTTCGTCTCAGTGATTAATCTTTTCTCAACCGCTTATCGTTCTATGGAACTGTTCTTAATGCGCCAGGATGAGTGATTTGTGAACATGGCGTGCAAAGAGGCTTAAGGAAGCAAATAAATGCTCTCTCTTTCTCGAAAAAAGGAGAAGAAAGAATGGGTAAAACAGCAAGAAAAATTTAGAAGCAGGATCTGAGAAACAATAATTCTATTACGCCTTACCTACCTTATATGCCTGCTGATCAACTGTTTGAATAATAAATTAGTATTCAACCTGTCAAATCATTCATTTCATTGTTAAGCTGTCTTATTCCGCTGCCTGATTTACATGCTCAGTTGGTTTATGTAATTCCATCACAACAACATTCAATTTAAAGCCCTTTGTTGCTGCTATCATGTCTTACAGGTCTCAACTAGTAAGTACTTCATGGAAACAAACGAAAGAGTAATAGTAATGAAACCCTTAAGAAGAATAACAACGCACATACAAGAGAGCCCAATAGCTTACGAAATAAAACACATGCTGTGTTTTAAATAAGAAGTCGAAACACACACTCAACAACTAAAGAAAACCACAGAGGCGAGCCATACCCATATAATAGCACTAAAGTCGTTTAACTCATTATTTATAGCACGAAACAAATATACGATGCGATGTGACATTCTCCATTGTTTGTTAGTAGATCGCTCCGTTATGATACCCATCTCTCAGTATCGTTCGCACTCCATCTAGAATGCCGTCGCATTAATTGACTTATGTACAACTTTGACATACCATAGGTTCAAACGGCAATCTTCCCTTGTGTAGTCGAAAGTGCCTTTATGTAAATTTTGATCCTCTTTGAAATGAAAGAACGAAAATGGATAAATAAAATACAGCAATCAGCAGCTAGCAAAACGCAATAGGAAAAGGAAAGAAACGGAACGTAGTGTCTCTACGCAGCATATTACTCTCTGTGAAATAAGCAAAGAAGCGTGTCAGAAGTGGTGGCATCACACATACTCTTATACTCCCCTTACCTGAACAACGGCTTTCATAGATTATAATCAAATAATGAGGGTGCGAACTGTGAACAGGCTTCATGTCTAGACTTTTCCGACCACTGGGAGAAATCTATAAGCGATTCGTTTTATGCGTTCCCGCGAAATTGCTTTTGCGACGTCTGTATATCGTACCTGTGCGTGTGTCCGTCTGTCCATTCTGGAAATTCAACTCGGAGGGCACAGCAGGCGAAATTGCAAACTGTAGGGGGTACCATACACGTAAAAAGAGACTTATACCATATTTCGTTTAAAGATTCCAGAAGGTTGCTAGCAATTTAAATCTGTTTTTCTTCTACGCTTGCCGGTTAAGCGCGAAAAACTTTTCTGGGAGACTTAACGATTGGATCGGCTGAAAGAGGAAGGCTCTAACCTAGTTACATCACTTTATTGTTATTAACTTGTTGGAAAAATTCCATGTGAGGGGTCGGAAAAGCGCACATCGCATTAAGTTGTTGATGTGCTGCTTTACTGTTTTCTAAGGGGAAAATGAACAAATGCTGAAGAAGGCCAGATGGAAATAACCCCCCTCCGAACCTCATTCTATCGAGTGTTAAGCAAAAGGAACTTGGAATTGTTACAATACTTTAGATTTTAGTAGTTCATCAAGAAAATGATCACTTCGAACATCATGACGAAAATCATTGTAAAACATAAGGGGTAAAGCCGCTTTTCTGGCTCATGAATTCTAAATTGTTAAGCGATGGAATGGGGGTGAGGGACGAGTAAAAAGAAAGGCAAAAAATCCTATATAAGAATGGATTGACGTCGCTATGATATTTTTGCGCAAGCCTATAAAAGACTGCAGTAATTGTAGGCTGAATGGAGCATTCATTCATGGAATCAGCAAGCTATTCCAAATTGTACAAATAGTATTGTTTAGCAAAACAAATTTTTTTGAACAAGGATGAAGTTTATCGCTTCTAGGCACTTCAAAAACGCAAATCGTCTTCTTCTAGCATATGAAGTTTCCCTAAATTTTCACGGCATGAACCTTGAAAATTTCCATACTTTTCCATTAGGAAGTGGCATAAATTTTGAGGATAGTTAGAATTTGTTGAAAAATGTGCGTATGGGGAATATTGTGGCAACGGATTGATGAAGAGTTAGCGTGAATGGAAACTTGTTTCGAAGCAATGAATCTCCCTAGAACAAAGAAAATTGCGTTTTTTCGCATATCAATTGAAATATCTATTGAAACATATCATCAAGGTTGGAGCATAAGTTTTTTGGATCAGTTCGCTAAGAAAGTTGCGAATTGTAGGCTCATACTACTTTTTAATGCGTAGTTTTCCTTGAGTGGAAGTTTTAAGTGCAGAAATTGCAAAATTTGCTCCATATATTGGTGGAGGAAAAATTGCAGCATTTTGTGAGTTTTGACCAATAATTGAAGGTCTCGAAAATGTTTCCTTAAAGAAATCGTTGATTCGAGTAAAGTGTGTTGGAAATCATCTATCGTTTCAGACCATTGATGCAGAAATGATGGCATTTCAGTCACGATGAGATGATCGAAGCATGATTCCTACTGGCCTACAGAGAAGCCAAATTTGCTCCAGTGAAAGAAGATCTCTGGATCTGAAAATCTCTTTCAGCAATGCCTTTTCTGTGCATTCTGAATGGGAAAAATGCGTTCAAAATCGAATATTTAAAAGTTATAACTTAAAATGGCGATAAAAGTTTCAAACTTTCCGCATCATTTTTGTGAACATTTGTCATTGTTATGAAAACTTAGTGGCGTTTCCGAATTCCATGTCATCCATTCTCTGATGGAAACTTGATATGGAGCATAGTATTTAACAAGATGAGCAAATGATAAATGCATTTATATATCAAATAAACAGAGCGATTGCTTTGAATTTAGAGCATTTAGTGGAATTTAAGAAAATATGAATAGAGCTCATCCATTGAAAGTGAGCATGTTGTTGCATATATGGATTTATTCATTATGGATGTTGGAACATGAAAAAGGGCATCTATTGCCGTGAAGCGAAACTGTTATTTAACACAGATTAACGCTAGATGCATAAATACAATGTTTGTTCAAATTCTAAAGAGTCAAAAAAAGTCAATCAGAATGCATCGGGACCTATAAAAGCGAGTCGATAAAGTATAGCTATTAATTTTTACTCCTCAAACAGTTCAGCATGCTCAATCTTTGCAAATGGATTTGACGATGTGAATAGAGTGGCTTGAACATTGAAAATTTTCTTGCTAATTAGTGATTTCGATGTAGAAATATCACTTTTTGATGATTGATGATAAGAATAAAAGGAAATCAGGAAGGAATTCCGTCTAGCGTCTAGCAAAAAAACCAACACACAGCGCTGCAATTATTATCTCCATAACACTGTATAAATATCTATTTCTGTGCGTTTACTGTTGGCTGTTGAGATCCGCCCTTTAAACGATTTGATAGGCTTTCATATGTGATTAATCCCTCATTAGAACATACCACATCGTTGTCTCTATTGAGATATTGACTATCTCACTGAATAATCGAGGTTTTATCGATTTTAAAAGAGGTGGGCGAGAAGGAAGCATCTATGAAACAATGCCCTCATGGAAAAATGGGAAGTTGGTTTGACCTTTAGATGATAAACCGATCAGAGAAATGTGTGATGGCGCACGTCGCATAATATATTTATCATTAATGACTGGCGGCGCGCATGAACGAAGATTTCATTCAGTGGCGCCTTCAGCATCCGTCGATATGAGTAATATTCGTCTATTCACTTGTATAATATATGAGAATGACAGCGTACGAATATAAGCATATGCTTGATTTACAACTTCAGGGCACCAAAAAATATCCTAAAACACATAGAAAAAAATAAACCTGCCGTTGTATTTTATAAATAAACAAGTGCAGAAACATAGAGGCGCTGGCATAGTGCTCACTTTTGCATCTCTGCAATCGATCAATAGATTTCACAAAGATCAGCAAAGGAATCGTATTTTTTTTGTAATCCAGCTGATATAAAATGGAAAACCGAGCAGTGTAATGTGCATACGAGTCGTTTGGTACGCTGAAATGACTATAATTTCTTCAAACTTGATGGAACAACATGAAATATGGTATAAGAAGTCATGATGCGCATTAGCTTTCGCTTCTGTGATTCGCGTCTTGAAGCTACAACGTAACCAGGTGGGCAGACAAACACTTACATATGGATACGCACAATCATGACGTCGTCATATAAAGCTTTGCAAAAGCGCTTAGAAGGCCCTCAAAGTGTCCTCCCCCCAAAACCCCATTTGGAATAAATTAGTCTTTTTGCAATCCACGCGGAGAGAAAATAATATGCTTATTTCATTTATCTTCAATTCCCGTGCAACGCTACCCTTGAGTTTTTATGGTAATTTATGTGCACAAATAAAGTCGCAATAATCGAGCAAGAAATTGAGTTATCTTGCGAAATGGCAAACAGCCTTTCATGGAAAAAATAACGAACGAGCATGAAAGAACATAGAAGCTTGAGAGGAAGAAGCACTAAGCAGAAATAAAATCGCGCTTTTTTTAGAGATTTCTTCTGTGAAACTTCTTTCCCAATACCCAACTTCGCCAGTTGCTCATTGATGTCTTCCCAATCATTGTGACCGAACATTGAGATAAATGCGTTCCATATATTGTACGTATGCTCGCCTATGAGCTGCATGCTTCCCGCAATTACTGAATTAGATTTTATAAATATAAATAACATTTGCTCTGCCAAACGCTAATTTTATTCGTCGATAAGTTGAAAGCACTGCTTTAGGCACCTCAAAACGATTGACTGATCACCATGCTGCCGAAATTCGAGAACTTGAAGAAAGAGCTTAATAATCATGGTGGAATTCGCGGCCGAACTTCTGTTTGGCCTTTCACTGCTACTGATAGCAGAACATAAGATAACCAAATACCGTTCTATGCAGCCACTTTGACGAACTCTTGCAGCTGTTGAACTGGCACGATTTTTTAAAGCTATATCCTTCTTCATTATTTCAAATATTTCAAAATCTATACTTGCAATATCTTGCTAATGAAAAGTATAGTATAATTTACAAACTTGTAAATCATAATACAGCATCTCATAAACTTCTGTTCTGTCTTAACTGCATCCGCTTCAATCGTTGCGATAGCAATTTTTGGAATGACGCAGGTGCACGTTCATTGGTTCTTTATGAGCCTTGTGCAACCGAAATTAGCTGCTAGAGGCAGATCTAACGCCGAGCAATTGACAATGACTGCATCGTTGGGCATCCATCGGTCCAGGATAGCGACTCATGCTGTGAATTTCGAAGGTCCTTGAAAGCTTCTTTACATATGTTGGTAAGCGTTTGCGAATTCTGAGTGATCTCATCTATCAGAAATGATTGTACCCGATCTCAGTTCGGTAGCGCCATGAAAAGTCGATAATTTCGTGAGAAGCTGATCCGTAGTTGAACAGTGAATTTCACATCGTTGCGGGCATCACAACTGTGAACGATGTAAAATCGATGTAAAAAGTGTATGGACCACCATAATTGCAATTTTTTGATCGCTGACACATGAACTGAATAAAAATATGGTTTTCAAGATTGAGTAAAAAATGGAGAAAAATGAAAAAAAATGAAATTGGCGACTCGAAAAAATCGACTAGAGAGATTAGGTTTCTTCAGTGCTGAAAAAAATTTACACAGCTATAAGGCAAAGCACGCTCGAGTTCGTGTATTGATTCAAATAGTAGATGAACTGTTCCATGGTAAACGGGTTCATTGTTACATAGCGAATTGAAGAACTGAAATTTTGGTGACTTCTATATTTTCTATGTCATATAAAAGCCTTTGCTTGGCAATGCTGTCGTAACATCAAGAAATGCAGCTCATCTTTGCTTCCTTCGAAACACTGAAAAAAAGGCCACTGGGGAAGGAGACCGTCGAGTAATCCCGAAGTTGGTTTTTAGATTATCCTCTAAAAAAATTTTTTTTCGTTGTCTGAAAAACTATTCCTGCTTGCGCAAAGCGCTCCTGCTATTTTTGAAGCTTGAAACGATTGCTTCCGTATTTAAGCGCGCTTTCGAATCCTGACAAGAGTTCTTCAGTAGTAATAAAGCATTTCGCTAAAGAACGGAAATTAAATGCAAGAAATTTTCAAAAGAATTTTTCTGGTAAAAGCGAGGCCCTAAAAATTGATTATTCAACAATTAATCAGAATCGAAATGGCGAGTTGAATCAATAAATCGAAAAATAATTTAATTAGCTAAATGAAAAACAATGCGCTCGTGTTGAGTTTTTCAGTATGCTTTCGGTGTGCTTTTTTTCGATGAAATGATCGCGGTAGAGCACTCTGGAAGTGTTCGACTGAAATTGAATAAACTTCCGAGTAAATTTCGTTAACAAACGTTTCGAACAAAATTGTCTCGCGTTTGTGCAGAATTTAGTATTTTCAAGCGGCCGACTCATCAAATCTCTTTCGGCACACTCCTTTGCTCTTATCAACCTGCGTTCCTTCGTCCTGAAGCAATATTACTCCCATTCCCTTTCTGCAAACCATATTTCTCAAATCATCAGAAAAGCTGTTGCCTCCTCTATCATCTTCACTTCCCAATTTACAAGAATTATGTGTTCGTCAACTGAACGCTGTCAACCACTTAGACGTTAGCATGCTAGCACCCGAATGCTTGCTGAAAAAAAAAGCACATTTTGTTATTCCCACAACTTCCGAATCAAGTGTTGGGCAGATAGGGAAGGGAAATCAACGGGAAAGGGTGTGTAAAAAGAGTTACAACAGTGTGGAAAAGAGAACGAGAGCAAGAGATTAATAGATAGAAGTGTGCTGAATTAGAGAAGCAAAACAAGAGAACAGTTCGGCGTGGCGTCAGTCCAAATGTGAATTAATTCAAGCCAACTTTCTTGTGCGCTCTATGCGGTTGTGACAACGACTCTTCATCCGACCGATCAAGCGACCGATCGACCAATTCGACTGCTGCAATGACCATTCGCGTAATCGCAGTGGGCTTTATTTTTTTGCTTCAAGTTGAAATTTGTTTCTCTGAAACAATCACTGACAGTACCGCTAACAATGATTCGACGACAAAATCAACTGTATTTACCACCGAAACAGAAGAGGAGTAAGAAAGTTTCAAATATTTATTGCCTCCTAATTTTGCTTATTTGTTTTTCACTTTTATATGCAAATAATAGCGATAAAAGTCTTCGCGTTGAAGTCGGATGCCGAAATTATGAATCCAGTAAGTTATGCAGTGTGATCCGCTGTACTACTGAATCAAATGAATGCCATTTTATGAGCTATAATTCTGAAGTTGGCTTTCGGAGTGATCACGTCCATCAGATTTCTCTCACCAGATGAAATTGATTTTTACGTCGCTTGATATTTCCATCTTCATCGCCATTTCCGCTATTTCCAGAAGTAGTAAGTTATTTTACATACACGATCGCTTCATACTACGGCCTATAATGTTCTAAATTTAACATCGATTCAACCACTAGTATCGTGTTTGAATATACTGAATACAGAATGATAAGCTGCTAGCATATAGAACGCCATTGCATCATCATTGTTTTATGGTCTTTTTTTAAATGGCAGGAATTTCACTGAAAGATATCTTGAAAAGTCTATTAAAAAGCTACTCTCAACAATTTGTAAGAAACACAAAAAATACTCTCAAGGGCTCGCATGCTGGTTGGTCACCTTATCTATGCAGAATTGAACTCATTTCCATTTTCTTCAAAAAATATTCACCAATTTCATATTTTATGGCCTTCCCAGTGTTCGAACGGAAATAATAAAACTCAGAATATCTATGAATGTTTCACGGCGCCAAAAAACGGATTATCCCAACCACACAATTTTAATTGGAAAAACCCAATTATCGCGTCCACGTGAGCACACCATTATAAAAATTCAATTCTCTATTGTTCTTCGACTTATGCTATTTTTCTCTTGCCTTTTAGTCGTTATTCGCATCGTTTTTTCTCTCTTCCATAAACATTTCTTTCTTTTCGACGTAATTAGCAAATGTCAACAAATGAGGATTAATGGTGCAAATAATTACTTTGTGATGCATTCTCAATTTTTTCAGTCTTTTTGAAGTTAAAATAACGGTAGAAGAGATTATATGGAGTACATGAATGCAAAATTACTATTCATCATTCAATTGAAACTGGTGTTTACAAACCAAAAAATCGTGAAAAAAAGTTCAGCAGGAACGGTTGCTAATCTTCAGCTAGTAGATTGCAAAATTATTGCATTTGCAATGTTAAGAAATGTTCATACCGTTGACCATGCCACCTCAATGTTTGCATTATTCGCAAAAATCATTTTACTGAGGCTAATATTAACGCTCACTGTTCCCATCTCATCTACCATATTTCAAAACCGTTGCAATTTGTATTTCGAAGAATTTCGTTCAGCATTCGATTGCAATTATGTTCGAATTGGTTTGCACGCAATTTGCAGCATATTTTTGATTTATTCAGCAGTATGAGCTTTTTCATATTTCAGCCTTTTGCATTGGCTATCTCATAATTTTCCGAATTGGTGGAGTTTATAAAATTTCAACAAACAAAGTTTTTGAGTGAATAGGGATCTAACGTGTTCACGTGATACTTTTTGCGATCGCAAACTATTGCCATCTTTCTCATCCTCTCCACTTTTTGGGGGTCTGCAAGTTTAGTATTTTCTATGCTCTCTCTGTCCCTGCACTATAAAGAATTTGGTTTTTATTCATTTGTCAGTTGCATCTGCATTAAACTCTGCTAGGGTGCATTAATTCGTGGAGGATGGCGAGGGCGACATGAACTGAAACGATGGTACAGAATGAAGTTGTACGCTTTATCGATGTTGTCCAGTCTACAGTTGTGACCAGTAAACATTCGGTGCTGTTTAAATAATCATCGGTATTTCGTATGCATGGCAAGTGAAAAAAGCAAAATTTTTTTGTGCTATAGTTTAGATGAAATTCGTCGATTTATATGAAACAAAGATTTATTAATACCGGATAAGTAATAATATTAGTAAAAGATGTTAGCTGTCTTTTGAAAGTTTCCTTATTTAACCTTCCGTCTGTTGCCGAAGAACGGCTTATTCTCCAAGAATTTTGGTGGTTTTTAATGATGTATCGTTGATCGGTACAAAAGCGATTGAGAGAAAAAAAAGTGCGAAAGGAATCAGTCAACATTTTTTTTTTTTTGACAGCGTTTTTTCATATAGAGGAAAAAGAATGCGAGAGAGACGGTCGCTTTGAATGAGCGAAGTATTACGAAGGGCGTTGATTTTGTTCTATAAAATTGAGGGATATGAAGAGCATATTCGAACGAAATTTCTTCGCATCAAGCTATCAAGCGATTCTAGTGGTTGATAAAAATGAGTTTGAAAAACTCATTTCTGACAGAATTCGTTCGAAGCATAAATAACAAATTTGATAGAGAAAAGGTTAAACAGCAGGACGATTCATTTGCTCTTTTTTGTGCTGATCTATTAACTGTGAAGGAAGTTACAGATATTTAAAGACCTAAGGGTTGTATGTATTTTTCATCAAGTGGCCCACAGAAAAGCGAATCTTTCGTAGAAAAATTGATGCAACATATTGAATCAGTAGAATTATCCACGCGATATTTCACGTATTGGCTATTTGTCTCTAGCTTATGAAAGCAGCGAATTATGTAAGCGGAATAAGAAAGCACAGGCATATCCACAGAAAGCACCTCTTCTCTGATGCCCCCGCTCACTCAGTTAACATGAGAGCTTTAATTATGGAGTGACGAAGTGTACTTTGGGGATAAATAATCTTGTGAATTATAAAATGGAAAGAGTCGAGAAGATCTTATTAATCGCGATCTAATATATCTCTGAAGGACAGAAGCGTCCAAATATTGTTCGAGTCCTTTTATCGTGCCGCCACTATGACGCATTATATCGGGAAGTGATCTTACATGATGAGTCATGAGTGATTTCTTTTGTTGGCTCAAGATCCGATCAGTTGCTTCTTTCCTTTAAGAATCCTCGTTGCAAAAAAAGATTATGTAGTTTTGTGGATATAAATGAAAGGAAAATTATTACTATCGAAAGTGACATCGATGAAAGACGCAATCCAAAGGTGAGCATAGACGAATCGATTTGTCATTGGCTAAAAGTTCAACGTATTCGTCGCCAAAAGTGATGCGCACATTTTTCTGCACAAGAAAACTGGTTTTCCTTTTGCGATTGCCAGCTAACTGTTCACACCGCATATCTATAATTCTTGTAGAGAATTCACTAGCGAGTTGCACTTTGTTTTGTCACTGCTACACACTAAAAAATCCCACTGCCACAAATGTAGCAATTCTGCAACACCTTTTTCCAGTATATGTTCTTCGAATATACGACATACTGGGAAATTGTCCGGCTAAAATAATAGCAATAGTTATTTGAAATAGCAGTAAAATTTACTTCGCTTTTGAAAAATTCTGCTTATCCTGGAGGTATCAAGGAGTACTACGTACGTAGTGTTTCATAGAATTTGCACAGCAACTTAATGCCGTTATAATACGACTTTATAAATTTTTTGCAACTAAACGTCATAACGTCGTACTATCCGTGCATGTATTTCTATCAGAAATTGTGAATGTCTATTTGTTTCTTCGTTTACCCATAATATGCGGAGAAAAACAGCTTTGACGTTGAAATTTTTGCAAGTTTAGTTCACCTCACGCTTACGTACATCAATATCGGCGCTGTTTATTGATTTATTGACATTAAAAGGCTTCTGAAATTTTCTGGTCAATTCTCTTCTTCTTAAGCATAACCTAAGGGCAGTTCATTACCTCTGAATTTGAAGAAACGATAAGTTTTCATAAGAGAAAGTAATTTAAAGCGTTTCATCATTCACTATCTTTCTACAATTGGATGGCCGATTTGCGACGGGTGTAAATACAGCAGCATATATCATACTGGCCTCTTTAAACACTTTGGTATTCGTCTCAAGATGGAGTATTTTCTAATTCGTAATATTATGCAATATTTTACATCAGAAATCGTTGAAGAGAATATTATTTGCCGTCAATTTTAAATATTATTTCAAGATTAGTTCTCACCGTTTTGAATGATGATAATAAAAGTTTCCTCAATTATTCCTCTTCAGATCGGGCGCATGATTTATATTCAAAAAAAAATTTTTTTGTTTGCATTTCTAATTTGTCAATTAGAGATCGAAAAACATCTGCTGTATTTTACGCACTCGAAACATTAGATATATTTGCTCTCTTCGCACCGTCAACGGCCACTTTTGTTGATGAAATGGTGACCATGTGGTAGAAAAAGCAAACGGTGACGTCTTGAGACTTTTGTGCCACTGAGATCCCAAAAGCGCTTTTCTTTGGCCCGATCAGTGTCGCATTAATACCAAACAGCTTATGCAAATTAATCTACGTCGTTCACTTACACGCTGGAAGCTTCAATTTCTCGCTCTCCATCTAATGAGCAGCATCGACATTCTCACGCTTATTCGGCGAAAAGATTTTCTAGACCACTAATTATTCTCTTATAACATGTAAACCGTATAACCTCGAATAAAACTCATGAATTATAGATGTTTCAAGAATAAGAAACATAGAATGCCAGCGTTTTTTCAGTGTTCTTATTTTGTTGCAATACAACTTGCAACGATAATTGCCGACTAAATCGTTCAGCGTGAAATTGTTTTGATCTTTTTTGTTGCTGAAAAAATTCGCTTCAAAAATGCATTTATCAGATTCGCGCTTCCTCTTTTCGCTCTTATCGGCACCTTGATTAAACAAGACTAAAAGAGTTGAATATATGCCATTATTTGAAGAAAGAAAAATACGTTCATGTGGGTATCATTCAAGAATGATTATGCAGTTACGACTTATGTATTCTTAATGTCAATGAAAGGAGGACCTTTTACTGCTCATTCAGAAATGCACAGTTTTGCCCAACATGATACAGCGTTTTTGTTTTGTACTGAAATTGGCGTTACATATTAGTTGCCTTTGCTGTTCCATTCATTTCTCCGCGTAGTTCGTGTTTAGGTGGTATAAATGCATGAACGATTTCTGATCTGTTTATAATCACTAACGCAGAAGATAAACATATGGGGTGAAGGTCATTACGGTTGGCCCCTATTGGCCGTTCCCATGGCTCTAATAAATAATATTTGCATCGTGTTGATGTTGTTTGCGAGTAAATACTTATCGACGTTTCATGGTCACATAATCTCATTAGGAGGCAAAGAGCACTGCCTTGATTTGCATAATTTTGCAAATGTTTCATTTCCAAACTCGTATCCCTGGCGGAGTGACAATATGGAACATCCTTTGAGGAAACGATCGTATAACAGTCATAGCGATGGAAATATTTTGTTCATGAAATGAAGCTCAAATGTTTACTGGAATGAAATAGGGTATGAATGTCTATTGGAGGTATTAGCTTCCAATTTTCAAAGTGTGGTGATGAGCGGAGCTTTCGAAGGTTAAATTTAAGCGCAGCGCCTCATAGATTTCGAAAACCACTATGTAAAGCAGCCTTTACGCCCATCTGCCACCATGCATACAACTTTCGACAATATTTTTTCCTCAGTGAAATTTCATATTCGCTCTAAATATCGTATTGTAGAAGTTGAGGGGCAAAATTTGTGGCATGAAAAATTTTTCCTAACATTTCATTTATGATTCATCTTGATTACGAATATAAGAAAGTGCTAAAAGTTTCAATTGACGACCATTACGTCTATATTAGAAAAAACAGCGTTCCTCATCATAGGCCGTAAAAATCGTTCACTCTTTGTGTCTTCATATTTTTGCTGATGAGAGAAGGAAGTAGATTTCAACAAATGAGTAAGACTTTTTGTTTTTTTCCCCTTAAATTTTACGAATATCCAACATTTTTGAAAGGAGTCTTTCACGATCCAGTTTACGTAGATGGGCGGAGTACAGAACAGCGCATCATGTTAGCTCTTCTTTTATGCCTTTTCACCTTGTTTTGGCTTAAAGGCAAATTTCATTGTCAAGTTTCTCCCATAATTCGCTTATATCCTGGGAAAGTGCATTATGGCGCTTTTTTCGGACATTCGGCCAACCGATTAACTTATATGACTGAACTGCAGAGGAGTGCATTATAGTAGCTTGGCGTTTTTTCGTTTGCTTTGAAAGTCTTTTGACCACATCGGTTGACCATTCTTCATCATCCATTCACTGTGAAGTCTGAGTGTATCTAGTAATGAAAGATAAAAACAACTCGGCATATCAGCTATCGTCTTGACTAATTGATGAAAGGTTACTTACTGCATACTGATTAGATTTTCAAGCTGTTTAAATGGCTATTTGTTTTCCTAATTTCGACGAGCTTAATTTACTTTATTCATATATGAACCGTTCATTGATCAAATTCGATGCAATTAAAATCACAGAACGGCGGTTACAAAAATTCATCCAGCCACATTGGAATATCTTCGTGAGTTTAGGTCAGCTTTAAGGCCTTCTGTCAATTAATTCTATGCTGACGCTTTCGTGGAAATAATGTAGCAGCTGCCAACACTTCACATTTGCTGTCGAAGTGAAAATATATTCATTTTTGCAGATCCGATGCGTCGTACCCTCAAATCCCACCAAATGACCGCGAAATCGCCGAGAGTATCCTGCGACGATACCGATTTCCAGGTTGTTTTGGTTTTTAAATTAGTTTGCATTTGCAGTTTTCGTAACGATTCAAATTTCCTATGTACCTATTACAGAAAAAAATCATGTCATAGTCTTTCTTAAAAGCTATTTGGCATCACAGTTTTATCGGCAAGCATGAACGACTGAAATGCACAACGTTGTTTTAGCTCTCGGATTTCACCACTGTAACGAGTCATGGAGGAAAATGTGCCAAAATGTTTCCGAGGCGAAAATGTTGTTACAATTTCCCAGACATTCCGGAGTAGCAGACAATCGAATGAGTGGGTTTTACAACTAAACATTTTCCTTTGTTACTTTTTTGATCAACAATGATCTTCGAATCATTTTCCGAATCAAAATACAATCTACTTTTAAATACAATTGTGCCAAAAAAAGGCATTCTGAGTGTCCCTCACAGCGGTCCTTCGGAACTTCCGTCCTCTTTTTTCATAAGATGAAACCTTTATTGCTCTCATCTTGTGCCGTTCCTTTCCCCGTTGAAAAAAATGCAAATATGGTGATGAACTGTCTTTCATCGCGGTTTCAAAATATTATTGTCATCTACTGGTAACCAACGTTTGGAGGGTTTATATTAAATAATCTTAATGGTAGCATCGTATAAGCTTCCGTGCGACTGCAAATAGTAGTATTTTCGTTCATAGTGCAGATAGTAACAATACGGCAGTAATAGAAATATTTAGTACTTGGTGCAATGAATGTAGTTCTAGACATATTAACAAATAGTCATATCCAGTATTGAGTAGTGATAGCAGAATAGTGTTATTGTTTAGCAGAGCAGCAATAAAGGTACTGTGGTTGTAAATAGTACCGTCATTACTTGATGTCCGCGCTTTTAATATTAGTATCACTTACCAGCTGCTGCAAATTTACTCCCTACTCACGAGTGAAAACTGTTACAAGTCCAGTACCGTTTAGTCTTCTTTGTGCCATTTAGCAATTTAGTAGTTGTCGTTTTGTTAAGCAGTGCTGGATTTAACTATCTAGAAATGTTGCTGGTAGCGCCAAATAGGACTTTTATCAGAAGTGACGATGTGCTGTAGTAACGGTGGTGGCAATAGAAAATAGATTCAATGAAGCATTAGGCTGCAGCGGCGCAGTTCGGTTAATAGTGTTGACGCGAATGTAGTCTTGCGGTGGTGATGAGCGATATTATTGTGTGTACTATTTGGTCGTCTTAGACTTAAGAGTAAACAATACTGCTAAACAACAATTTTGATTCATCTCGTTTTCACTCTTATCACTGCAAAATATCCAACCAGATTATTTTCATATGCCAACTTTGGCTGATGATAAGTGGAAGATTTTTGGAAACGCTAAATAAGGAGACGATGGGCACAATATGCGTAATTCCGCCTCGCTTTCAATGCTTTCAGTCTCAAAAATTGCTAGCCAACAATACAGCCATGTTAAATGCTGCAATGATTAGTTGGACTAATGTAACGATTGCTTTTGTAGTCCGGGATTGCAATTCCTCTAATCAACTAAACAACATAAAGAGGTAACAATTTTAGATAGAGAAAAGTTGAATGAAATTTGCTCACGCAATAGCAATTTCGTTTGAGCTTCATACTCTCAGCCTCGCTCGACGCAAATTGTGACAATTTTCAAAGAGATGTCATGCTACGCTGATCCTTATAATTGCATTCGGCTAGGAATTTATGACAGTTTTTGCTGCTATAATCGAACCTTCTATAGACGAGGAGAGAATTGTGGGTTCGAGTGCTATTTGATTTTTCCTTGACCGCTACTGATCTATGCTGTGGTTTTTTTTTTGGGCTAGGAGCTTTGTTTCTATAGATTTTTTATAAATTGCATTGCGAATTAAAGTGGTGTTGTGTCTGTGCGACCATCTGCGTCCGCGTATTTGTTTATTTTTGTTGCGTTTAGCTCCATTTCGTGAAATATCATGAATAGATAGAGTCACGTCATATACGGTGTAGGATTACGCATTTTCTTTAATAACCTTCTACCTGATTCGTCAAATTCAAAAAGAACTGTGAAGTCTTACGTCAAAAACTTGCCAGCGTCTTATAACCTCAAGGATGGATGGCGCTTATTTTTCAAAAGCATTTTACATCAGCGGTTGGTTCAGTTGATGTGAAAATGCGTTTTTGTTTGTCCTCTGTATTCATTGGCAATTCATATAATACTAGCTGCACTGATGAGCGAGATTACAAATCAAATCGCGTGTTTGTCTACTTATGATGAGAATTGAAGGAGTTTCACTAATTTTATTAAGTTTCGTCTACTAAAGACTTCTCTTAATATTGAATTCGAGACTATTTATCAACAGTTAGAAGGAAACACATAAGGTCATGCAAATGATGAGAAGAAATTGAAGGAAAATGAAGCGGAAAAAAGTGCCAGAAAAAGAGCGTTACAGTCACTTTTGAATTTCAGCCCACCTCTTCAACCGGTTGCCGAAATACCCAAAAACATTGTTAAAACGCTTGTCTATATTTTCATGTGAATTTAACCATTTGCATAAATTTTTCACTCAAAGTTCATTCTTGCGGCAGATTGGACCGATGGAGAGAACGATTTGCATATTTTTAGGCACATTCAAATTTGTCTCGTATGGAATGTGATCAACGGGAACAAAACTGGCACAAGAAACAATCTCATGATGTGTAACCTTCTTATGCCGAATTTCATGGGTGTAGCTTTTTGGATTCGTCAGTTGAAATCACCGAACAAACAAGAGGACATACAAATGCATACCTATAAACATGATGTTGCCATGGCGTACTTTTGAGAAAGTTTGCAAAGGCTCATAAAATTGATGGAAAATAAATGAGTCTTCTAAAAATTAGTAGATGCATACCTACAATGTTTTCAGATTCATCGACAAATATATCGGTCGCCGTTCATATAGTTATCGATCGTATATTGACACAAAACGAATTCGAGGTATACTGTTGAATTCGACAGTGGATGTATTTAAGAGAATGGTTCTATGATATTTCCTCAGAAACATCGAAATCGAGGATGACCGTGTGTTGGAACATGATTGCAACATGGATCACCAGATCATGAAGCGAAAATACCGTTCCGCTTCGAATTAAACATCAGGTGTTAATAATTCCTATGATTCATGGGAGGATTACTGAGGAGGAAGGATATTTCCGGCAGAATTTTAATCACTGAGCACCAGACGTATTTTTTCTCAGACGTATGAAAAAGTCCATTTTTTTCCCGTTCTATGGGGAGAGGGATATTGATGGGGAAGGGGTAAGGAGAAGGTGCATTGTTGAAGGGGGATTTTCCCAGAGGTTTAAAGGGAGCTTTATTGGATGAAGAGGGAGGGGTGGGGAGGAGCTGGCGTTGATTTGAGGCAATATGGCAAAGTATTGTCCAAACAGAACATTCAAAAGGCTTAAGACTTCGTACACACTCCATTAAGCAACAGAGTATATGAAAACTCAAATTTCAGCAAAAAATGGCAGCACAATCAATGCTGCTGCCATTTGCGCCCAAACTAACGGTCATGAATCGTTTGCCATTGGTACGCATGAGCTTTACAAATGAAGTTTTTAAAGCATTAGAAATAGCGAGCTCGATCCGAAGTTTTTTATTTGAAATGCATAAAAATTTCTTGCTTTTTGCTGCTGTCCCAAAGATCACCGCAAATCTTAGCGGAATGGCTTCTGTCTCGAATTTTATTTGTCCTGCTAGCGAATGAAATGGCTTGACGGGATGATTGCAGCGATTTCAATTATTCCTTGTTTTGTTGAGCCCCAAAAGAACATATAGATTGCAGACTTCCGCAAAATTGGATGCGTGATTCAAAGCGCATAACACTTTTCATCTAGCAAAGGCACAAGTGTCTGGTGTGGTTTTCCAGACCGTTACGTCTAATAGAGCGTTGACTGAGACCAGAGCAATATATAATTTCTGTAAAATTCGCGCTATGCCAATTTTTACGTGGTGAGTGAGAATGGTCCTAAATGTTAATTTCTTTTTCTAAAAGCTTATGCTTCAAGCGCAAACGCCAACAGTAATGGATTTCGACGCGTCATATCGGGTGTAGTCAATGATACCAATCTAGTAAGAGAGATCAAATATACAAATTATGTAACTCTTCGAAGACACCGCTGCCTCGTATATGTACGCCCGAGTGGAGATCTCATGCGTTTAATATGTCTATATGTTTATGGTGGCAATTAATACTCTCACCTTTAACTGATGAATAATATATGCAACTAATTAAAACAGTTGCAATCTTTAGTTTCGACTTGTTCTTCAAAATAAACGCAATTCATTTGCAGTGTAATATGCGAATAACCCTCCGCCAGAAATGGGTCGAGATGAAGTTGGCCTACGAGAAGGAACGCCCTTCTAATGCACCTATCAAACTCCGCTCCAGTAAGCTTCTTCGCTGATCTATACAACGAGTAAAACTCAATAAACGAGCACGCTAGAGTTATCGCTTCATAGTACTTTTTAAAGCTGTTAGGCATTAGCGACCTATAGTATCAATCTATGGTTGACAGTAAGATTGGAACCTCGATCGTAATAAGTCGGCCTTTCTTAAAGCTTTCTGTTGTAGCTTGAAACGAGGCCTGTGAAAATCTGTGCTATACACGCTTACTTTATCCTTGTTGGCGTGATTATAAGACAACACCATGATGAGTTATTGAGGCTAGTAGCTGTAAGGCATGCACAACTGAAATGACCTTTTTATTTGAACGCAAACAACAGAAAGTTCTCAATCTACCATAGCAGTGCAGCTGCGAACAATTTTTTTTTTAAGTCGAATAAAAAATTTTTTCCGAGGATGCTCAAACAATAAATTATTTAAGTATGGAAATGATTCAAATGCTACTACGTTCGACATATTTTAACAATGATAACCCACTTCTATAAACATTTCGCTAATCACTCGATATTATCATTTCACTTCATTTCAGCTGTTAATTACTGTCATCCATTTTATCAGAAACATCCACTATTTGAATCATTCCAGTATTCAGCACACTGCAAGAATTTGCTTCGTTCATAAATAGCATGAACATTTCAAAAACTTAAGGTGCATATATTTGGAACCCAAATTTGATCATATCAAACGCACTTGAAACCACTTCAGTTGGACGTGATGATGTTCGTATATTCAATAGTGGACTTGTTGAATATGTTCAAAGGTATTTTTGTTTTCTGCCTTTTAAGAAACTATTCATATGAAATGCTTGGTGTGTGGACATCAGCTGCTTGAATGATCGCCGCAGGGCAAATCCATTGATAATACTCAACAGGGATAGAGAGCTCGCCTAGCTTAGAAGGATGCAGGCGAGTGAATTAAATGCCTTATATCTTTCGAACTGGAGCTTTTTTTCTCTAAATCTGACAGCTATGAGAGAATTAAGAGTAATTTGACTCACGCCTCAAAACTGTTGCTGAAAAAGAAATTGTTACATTACACGCTGATGCATTACTCTTCTTAGTATCGACATTATTATTGCAGAAAATGGAAACCCGTTTAAACGAATGCGTCAGCAGATTTGATAGCTTATCCATGTGTTTTTAGATTAGTGGTGACAACATTCGAGAATCATGATCTTCATTCATTTCCGTTCGAAAGAAGAAATTGTACTATTGAATTTGCGAATGGTATAGTTTAAAACTACATATCTATAATATAAGGATTATTATTTGTTGTTATTATTAATTCTTATAAAAGGTTGAATGAAATGCCGACGTAATGATCGGGTCTGATCAGATTTCCGCCGGCACAGATGGTATGTGACAAATTATGGCAAAAAATTTATTGGGATAATCTTTGATAATTTCAGCAATTAAATTAAATCGTTGCCTGCTAATCAAGTTCATTTTATATATGCATTTTATTGATCAGGTAATTAATTCGTTCAACGTCCCCCGTACAGGGAAAATATAGACATAAGTTATGGGAGAAGTATAGAACGAAAACAGGTAGGTATAAGAAGAAACGGCTAAAGATGCATAGGGGTGAATTGATGGCTACTACACAGAAGCACAAGGAATTCTAAAGTGGAAAGCGTAAAATAAAGGATGAGAAATGATCGTCATAAGTATGTAAGAATTCGGAATATTTTGAACATGAGGTTTGCAGTAGTGAGTAGATCAGAACGATTTACGCGTCCCACCAAAATTTTTCAAGACTGTTCATCCCATGATATTTTCAGAAAGAACATTTATGCGTCAGATACGGTAATAAGAGGTTTTCGAAACATTGTTTATAGTGTATGCTTTCCTGACTAGTTGAAATTTATGTCCACGCAATTCACATAAAGATTACTGTGAGCGGGGATTTAGAAAAACTATGCATTATTATGACCTAGAGGAACAAGCGAGATTCAATATGCGAGACGCAAGCGATTAGCCTTGTAACGTATTCGAGTTCGCATGAAATAAGATAGACTTTATCGAATGCAGTAGGATTAAAAGGCTTTTGAATATTTTCAGGCAGTGAAATATCAAAAGCAACGTATGTAGACCACAATGTGGTGCAGTATCTCACAAAAGGTCAACAGTGACCAATACTGATGAGCTGCAGTTAGCACTGTCCAATTTCACCCGGTCCAACTCATTTTGTTTGCCTGCTGTCTATGGATCGCATGACCGTTCCAATTTACTACTCTGAGGCTCCTCCAGATTATATTTTCAGATCGTTTTTCTTGTAGGTTGCTGTATATTTCCGCAAAACATCGCTTCATTCAATAGATCTTCTGCACCAATCCTCGGTTTTGATCACCGCTCTCTAAGTAGAACGGTTTGAGGCGGTACATGAGCTTGAACTTTGCGGTCAAAAATGTCTATAGGCTGTGTTGTAGTATTGTGGCGTCGTACTGCAGACGTCCTACGCCGCTTAAGATGTACGCTCTGCGATGCCCTACTCAGTTACTCTTAAATTGGTTTTTCAAGTATTTTTAACCACGATAAGTTTACTAAGTGCTATAGGTAGTAAATGACAAATGCTACTAAGGGTTAACTTTCTGTATGATTTCGCATTACGCAAACACCAGTTAGAATTCAAGAATAGTGTTGCGCGTGGAGTAACTTGAAAGGAGGATGGCTGAGCAAAGCGCCCTGAGGGATTTCAAAAAATTTCTTGTCATGCGATACTGGAAGTCGATCCAAAGCCGCGCAAAAGCGATCGGTGGTGCTAAACTGTTGCTGATTATATTTAGAAGATTCTCGAGCACAGTGGACCCGCATAACTTCAATAATGGCTCCGAAAACGGGATGGGGGGCCTGGACAATGGTGGATTGGCATCGCAAAGGGAAAAGTGTAACGCTGGAACTTAAAAGGTTTGATTTTTTATAATTTCATCTTATTGAAAAATCGACTGTTGCAAAATTTGTGAGGAAATCTTTTGAATTGAGCCGCATGGCAAACACACATTTTTACTTGATATAATGGGATTTCATCGATGGAAATGAATGGTGACAAAGCACACGTGAAGTGATCTGCTCGGCGTTTTATTGATGCGTTTTCCTATAAAGTTAAACAGCACAGTGCAGGAGCTGGCAAGATATGCGTTTTTACAATTCCGGGTATTAAACTAGTTCCACAAATTGACAAGAAAGAATAAACCATATATTTTAATGCACTGAAAGCAATTACAAAAGATTCGCTTTTTTCCTAGTCGATTAATTGTAAAATGCGATTCGATCCCCTATTGGAATGCATGTGAATTCTGAGGGATCCTGGTGTGGAAGTAATTTTTTCGATTATAATACATCATTTGGAAGATTGATATAATGGATAAACCTACAACGAATCATGTTTCATTGCTTAACTTCAGTGGTTTTCACTTGAAAATATCAGACGCACATTTCCATCTCGTTCCATCGTATGAAATCAAAAAGAATTGATGAAATATGTAGGTGGAACATAATCGCACCGTTCACTTAAATCATAAAAATGAAAATGCTATTTTAAGGTCTGCGAATATATGGATGTGGACTCTATATTTGCCTACGATGCTTCTCCTACTGTGCTCATGGGTTTCTCTATGGATGAACACAAAATCGCAGATTTCGAGAACAATACTCAATTCAACCGCCTTCCTCACTATTCTCATCATTGTAAGCTTTGAATTGAATCAAAAATGCCTCAGTTAGGAACAACGAATCAGAAATGAATTACCTCGAATGAAGCTGCTCCCTCGATAACTGCCTCATTGGAATTTCTGGACAGTGAAGTTATTATACGGAGGAATTCATCGAAGCAACAGTTATCTATTTTTGTTTTAGAAATTTTAGAGCAGTACGGCAAGGGGTTAGTTAAGGAGGAGGGCCTATTAAAGATGTGGACTTATTCGTATTTTGTAGTATTTCTTTTTGCTACGGCTAACTGAAACCACTCGTGGACATGTGACCTTACGCTTCCCGATTTTAGTTCTTTGGGGAAATTAGACTGATCGCTTTTTCGCAAAAAGTCCACAGCTTGATATTTTTGACAAAGGTTTGCCGCTTTCTTAGTATGAAGCTGCCAGCGCTAATTTTTGCATAGTGGAACTAAAGTGGCTGTACCATTGTTAAAAACAGTCCCATTTAACTGTCTCGGAAATGATCCGTTTCAGTGTCTCGCTGATTCGATTGCAAAAGGCACCGAAATTTTATTTACAGATGATTTTTTCCCCGGAACTTTCATAGTTCTTAGTTTCTCCCAACCCTTTTGTGCTGCTTGGCAGCGGCATCAGTCTTGATTCGAAATCCGTAAATGAACACACCTCCTTCTGTCATTTTATGCGGAGATGAAGAGTAACTGGGAAGGAAAGAAGAAATGAGAGGTGAACATCAGTGCACATCACCAACGTATGGCCATAGTGTATAGTAGCGCAGTCTGCAAAAAATGGATAATATTGAGTGCGCAACCAAGCAGAAATGAATACTGCGTGCCGAATTTATAATACACTGTTGGGATTTATGAAGGACATGTCATGTGATATGCATTCCAATGTGATAAATGTATTTGGGAAAAGAACAAGCTGATTACTTTAAAAGTGCGTCGGCGTAACCGCAAAGATGTTGAATGAAAAGAGAGGGATTCCTGTGGAACGGTACTGTGGTGGCCGATCGTGGTAAAGTATGGACAGAACTAGAGGATTGCAACGGACGGCACAGTGTGAAAGTGACTAGCGGTCCCAGCGCTATGACCTCGACTTACTCAGCAGACCCTTACGCTTGCGTGTGCTCAATAAGTTACCGTTGTAATATACCAAAGAGATTTCTTGTGTTGCTATTTCTTAAAAACGAAACTCTAAGAGTTTAACTCTTATGAAACTTTAAGAACAAAGCAGCGTGTAATTCACTACGCCCCCAAATGCGACCTGAATTCGTAGAATTCTGACTCAAACGGTGGTAAGCCGAAACTCCTACGTCGTGTGCGACATACGATCACAGATAAATATTTCATCCAAGAGGAGAGAGGAAAAGTTTTTGTAGAGAGTTGTATTTGAATTCTGTACGCCCGTACGGGATCGAGTACATACACATGAATAATGGCTGCTGAGAGTCAGCGGACTCCCAACAACTATGATTCGCTTCTGCACAATCTGTTAGACTATCTTATCGAAATAATCATGAAGGTGCGGCTGAAACAGAAACGAGGAACTTCCAGTGAATAACAGCAACTAAGATCCATTGATTAGCGTAGACAACCTGAAAAATTCCAGAGAATTCATGAAGATATTTGCATTACAACTGAAATTCGCAACGCCTCTAGATCTTAGTGCTTTCTGGATTATCGTTTCAATAAAGGAGTGGTGAATTAACCAGAGAAAGTGAAATGATGTGCACTTTTGCATATCCCTCATATAACCAGATGGGTTTCAAAGATTATCAGAAATGATGAAAACTTACTTGTTGAAATTTTCATATTTGAACTGACTGAACTGCTCATAAAAGAATGATTTTTTTCAGTGACTCGGTGGGCGCCAAAATGAAAATCAAACTGATGTAAAATCAGCAATATACCTCTGTAGTTCCTTTCGAAACTGATGGATTAATTTTGAAAGTTTATGCTGACTGTAATAAACATTACACCCATTAAGTTTTCTAAGCCTAACTTCAGTGATTCCAGAGCTGAAGCTCAGAAGAAACGTACATACACGCAGGCACATATGCAGAGATGATGCTATCATATCATGCTCTGTAAATGAGTATTTACAAGGGTGAAGAAAAGTTCAAATGAGGATCCATATTTCATATATTACTTACTTCCGATCGCAAGTCACCTCTGATTTCAGGTAATCTGTAATTGTTGGGGTGTGCCCCGCACACCATATCTAAAAGCGATTGATGTATGGAATCTGATGATATCAACATTTGCTTTTCTCGTCATACTTCATTCAGCCATTGTCACGAGTTCGGCATTAAAAGAACACGAACCGAAAACACGGGTTCCTTTTATTTCCCTGCTTATTCAAGTTCAGTTCAATGCGGTTAAGCAATTTATTAATCACGCAGACATATTTGCAATTGCTTCTGATGCGTTTAATAAAACTCATAAGCTGGTTACAGCATGAACAGTAAACACATTTTTAAGGCTAAATGAAGGCTACAGAGACTGTTCAGCATATGATCCATCAGATTCAACTGAAAAAAAAACAGCAGCTGATCGAATTCAAATGAATATCATATTCTTTACTTTTCAAATCATATCAATCTTTTGCAACTATTAAACCTCGCATTACGTAAAAGTTTAGTAAAACAGTTTTTCAGGCAAGCCATGCAGTTATCAGTAGAAAATTCTGATGTTATTTTTCATTACATCACTTACAACCACATTTCGAATATGATTTCATCGTTCTTTTAAGTCTAATGCACTTAAGTTTGCTCCCTTCGAAAAGCTAGCTATTCATCGATGTGACTTCAAGTGTATTTTAATGCGGAGATTTCCTGACAGATTTTTCAGACCTTTTATTATAAGTGCCACATCCAGGATTTGGATGAGGGTGTAGTTAACCTAAATACAATATGGAAATTGGCGAAACTGGTTTCTCTTTTTAGATATAGAGATCTGACAGCTGAAACCACCGGGCAACCAAACAGTTAGCTTGCGCAAGTACATAGATACAACAATACGCACATACCTACGCATATACAGGCACAGATTACTGTACTTTCAAAACCAGTATTTTGTTGATGTGCATAAAAGGCACTAAGTGCATAGATCGTATTCCTTTTTGACGCATATCTATGCATTTGTAACACTAGTGTGAATTGGACAACTACGCAATCCAGGAGCTTTCACCAGCTTTGAAAAGCTGAACGGCACATAAAGAAACGAGAGTTTTGAAAAAGTATTCAGCGGAAAGCCATCGAACTCGGAATTTTTCATCCCGAAATTGCCGATAGCCTCAACAGACAAATATACGAAATGATATTAATTTTTCCCTTTAGGCTGTTTTATCGAGAAATCTTGCAGACAACCTACGGTGACGAATTCGACGAGAAGACCCGTTGGCTCAGCGAGACGCCTTACTATGCCCAACTACCTGAGGAGCAGCCTAAAACAGCTGCTAAAATATGTGACTATGTGTTTCGCATACTCTTTCCGATGAGTTTCCTCGCTGCGAGTGTTGCATATTTCCTTCATTTCCTGCAGCCATATTTGAAATGAAACAATTACTAAAAAAAGTTCTATCATTCACCTAACTTTATCAACACAGACTTAAATATCAAAGAAACACTGTGAGACAGATGCGACTCAGGAATTTAATGAACATAATAAATGAAAAAAATTTATCACAGATCCCTGCCTCACAGATAGTAGTCCAATCAGGAAAATGAATTGCAGACCCTCTCATTATGCACGATCGCTATTACAAACGAGGTAAGCATATGGTTATCGATTGCAGACCACTCTTCCCTCTCACAGCATTTAATTATAATCGCTGATCAGATAAAATACGCAGCGAAAATAAGGAAACTTGAGCTCAAGAACCACCGACGTTCATAAAGCGACTCACCACTGTATGATGCATTAATGTCGATCAAATGTAAAACTCACTTGAATGAACTCCATCATTTTGAGGGCCGAGGGAGCGTTTTGAAATGAGTTCGACCGAAACACAAAAACATGCAGGCCGCACTTCTTAACTTTCGCAATTGAAATTTTTTAAACTTATGTAATCGCAAGAAAAGGCAATACACTGAGCGGAGAGAGAACTGAATGAACTCACATTCTTTCTCATGCTAATTCAGCGCTTTAATTCATTTTGGGCATTTCAACCGAAAACTGTAGTCAGATTTACAAAAATTAGAATAGCAAGCACTTCTCGTAAAAAGCAAGCTCCCAACACAGATACGCAAAATCTGCACTGGAGACCTTAGCATTCTGTGACGCGAAAAGACTGCTCTACATCTGAACTACATCCCTCTGGTAATCCTCAGTCCGTTCAGAGATTCACAGAATCAAAAATGGTGCCAAAAAACGGAAAGAATATCAGGGACAAACGGAATCGAATCATTCGCATTCTCTACCGTGAGCTATATCCCCTGATGAGCGCTCTACCCCTGAGCTATATCTTCTGACGAGTTGTCGGACCAAAAAATCCCCGTATACGACGGATATCAACTGCTTGAGTCGTCTGAAAAAAGATTAAAGTCTCAGATGGAGATATGGGGAATTGAACTCCATCCCTCTCCCATGCTAAGGCAGCGCTCCACCCCTGAGCTATATCCCCTCAGACCTTCTTGCTTCAAATAATCTATGAAAACCTACGTTCAACTATATGAACCGCATGAGCGAAAAGTAATTGGCGATATGGAGATATGGGGAATTGAACCCCAGCCCTCTCCCATGCTAAGGAGCGCTCTACCCCTGAGCTATATCCCCTGGTGAGCCGTCCGCCCAAAAAATATCGGAATAAGACGGATCTCAACTGCGTGAGTCGTCTGAAAATAAGAGTAGAGTTTAGATGGAGATATGGGGAATTGAACAACAGCCCTCTCCCATGCTAAGGGAGCGCTCTACCACTGAGCTATATCCCTGGTGAGTCGTCCGATAAAAAAATCTCCGAATAGGACGGATCTCAACTGCGCGAGTCGTCTGAAAAAATAGTAAAGTCTCAGATGGAGATATGGGGAATTGAACAACAGCCTCTCCCATGCTAAGGCAGCGCTCCACCACTGAGCTATATCCCCTCAGCTCTTCTTGTTTGAAATAATCTATAAAAACCTACGTTTAACTATGCGAAAAGCCTGAGCGAAAAATAATTGGCGATATGGAGAACTCAACCCCAGCACTCTAACACGCTAAGGGAGCGCTCTACCCCTGAGCTCTATCCCCTGATGAGCGGTCCAACCAAGATATCTCCGAACGGGACGGATCTCAACTGCATGACTCGTCTGAAAAAAAGTAAAGTCTCAGATGGAGATATGAGGAATTGAACCCCAGCCCTCTCCCATGCTAAGGGAGCGCTCTACCCCTGAGCTATATCCCCTCAGCGTTTGTTGCTTTAAATAATCTATGAAAACTAGCGTTTAACTATTTGAACCGCCTGAGCGAAAAATATTCGGGCATATGGAGATATGGGAATTGAACCCCAACCCTCTCCCATGCGAAGGGAGCGCTTTACCCCTGAGCTATAACCCCTGATGAGTGGCCCAACCAAAAAATCTCCGAATGGGACGGATCTCAACTGCGTGACTCGTCTTAAAAAAAAGCAAAGTCTCAGATGGAGATATGGGGAATTGAACCCGATCCATCTCCCGTGCGAAGGCAGCGTTCTACCCCTGAGCTGTATCCCCCAATGAGTCGTCCGAACGAAAAATCTCCGAATAGGACGGATCTCAACTGCGTGAGTGGTCTCAAAAAGAGTGAAGTCTCATGTGGAGATATGGGCAATTGAACCCCAGCCCTCTCCGATGCTAAGGGAGCGCTCTACCCCTGATCTATATCCCCTCAGCGTTTCTTGTCTTAAATAATCTATGAAAACCACCGTTTAACTATTTGAACCGCCTGAGCGAAAAATAATTGGGCATATGGAGATATGGGGAATTGAACCCCAGCCCTCTCCCATGCGAAAGGAGCGCTCTACCCCTGAGCTATATCCCCTGGCCAGTCGTCCGACGAAAAAATGTCCGAATAAGACGGATCTCAACTGCGTGACTCGTCTGAAAAAGAGTAAAGTCTCAGATGGAGATATGGGGAATTGAACCCCAGCCATCTCCCATGCGAAGGAAGCGCTCTACCCCTGAGCCATATCCCCTCAGCGTTTCTTGCTTTAAATAATCTATGAAAACCAGCGTTTAACTATTTGAACCGCCTGAGCGAAAAACATTTGGGCATATGGAGATATGGGAATTGAACCCCAGCCCTCTCCCATGCGGAGGGAGCGCTCTACCCCTGAGCTATATCCCCTGAGCGTTTCTTGTTTTAAATTATCTATGAAAACCAGCGTTTATCTATTTGGACCGCCTGAGCGAAAAATAATTGGCGATTTGGAGATATGGGGAATTGAACCCGATCCATCTCCCGTGCGAAGGCAGCGTTCTACCCTGAGCTGTATCCCCTGGTCAGTCGTCCGAACGAAAAATCTCCGAATAGGACGGATCTCAACTGCGTGAGTGGTCTCAAAAAGAGTGAAGTCTCATGTGGAGATATGGGCAATTGAACCCCAGCCCTCTCCGATGCTAAGGGAGCGCTCTACCCCTGATCTATATCCCCTCAGCGTTTCTTGTCTTAAATAATCTATGAAAACCACCGTTTAACTATTTGAACCGCCTGAGCGAAAAATAATTGGGCATATGGAGATATGGGGAATTGAACCCCAGCCCTCTCCCATGCGAAAGGAGCGCTCTACCCCTGAGCTATATCCCCTGGCCAGTCGTCCGACGAAAAAATGTCCGAATAAGACGGATCTCAACTGCGTGACTCGTCTGAAAAAGAGTAAAGTCTCAGATGGAGATATGGGGAATTGAACCCCAGCCATCTCCCATGGGAAGGAAGCGCTCTACCCCTGAGCCATATCCCCTCAGCGTTTCTTGCTTTAAATAATCTATGAAAACCAGCGTTTAACTATTTGAACCGCCTGAGCGAAAAACATTTGGGCATATGGAGATATGGGAATTGAACCCCAGCCCTCTCCCATGCGGAGGGAGCGCTCTACCCCTGAGCTATATCCCCTGAGCGTTTCTTGTTTTAAATTATCTATGAAAACCAGCGTTTATCTATTTGGACCGCCTGAGCGAAAAATAATTGGCGATTTGGAGATATGGGGAATTGAACCCGATCCATCTCCCGTGCGAAGGCAGCGTTCTACCCTGAGCTATATCCCCTGGCCAGTCGTCCGACGAAAAAATGTCCGAATAAGACGGATCTCAACTGCGTGACTCGTCTGAAAAAGAGTAAAGTCTCAGATGAAGATATGGGGAATTGAACCCCAGCCCTCTCCCATGCGAGGGATGAGCTATATCCCCTGATGAGTGGTCGAACCAAAAAATCTCCGAATGGGACGGATCTCAACTGCATGACCCGTCTGAGAAAAAGTAAAGTCTCAGATGGAGATATGGGGAATTGAACCCCAGCCCTCTCCCATGCTAAGGGAGCGCTCTACCCCAGATCTACATCCCCTCAGCGTTTCTTGTTTTAAATAATCTATGAAAACCAGCGTTTAGCTATTTGGCCCGCCTAAGCGAAAAATAATTGGCGATTTGGAGATATGGGGAATTGAACCCCAGCACTCTCCCATGCTAAGGGAGCGCTCTACCCCTGAGCTATATCCCCTGGTCAGTCGTCCGACGAAAAAATGTCCGAATGAGACGGATCTCAACTGCGTCAGTCTTCTGAAAAAAGAGTAAAGTCTCAGATCGAGATATGGAGAATTGAACCCCCCCTCTCCCATGCTAAGGGAGCGCTCTACCCCTGAGCTATATCCCCTCAGCGTTTCTTGTTTTAAATAGTCTATCAAAACCAGCGTTTATCTATTTGGACCGCCTGAGCGTAAAATAATTGGCGATTTGGAGATATGGGGAATTGAACCCGATCCATCTCCCGTGCGAAGGCAGCGTTCTACCCCTCAGCTGTATCCCCTGGTCAGTCGTCCGACCAAAAAATGTCCGAATAAGACGGATCTCAACTGCGTGACTCGTCTGAAAAAGAGTAAAGTCTCAGATGAAGATATGGGGAATTGAACCCCAGCCCTCTCCCATGCGAGGGATGAGCTATATCGCCTGATGAGTGGTCGAACCAAAAAATCTCCGAATGGGACGGATCTCAACTGCATGACTCGTCTGAGAAAAAGTAAAGTCTCAGATGGAGATATGGGGAATTGAACCCGAGGCCTCTCCCATGCTAAGGTAGCGCTCTACCCCTGAGCTATATCCCCTCTGCGTTTCTTGTTTTAAATAATCTATGAAAACCAGCGTTTATCTATTTGGACCGCCTGAGCGAAAAATAATTGGCGATTTGGAGATATGGGGAATTGAACCCGATCCATCTCCCGTGCGAAGGCAGCGTTCTACCCCTGAGCTCTATCCCCCAATGAGTCGTCCGAACAAAAAATCTCCGAATAGGACGGATCTCAACTGCGTGAGTCGTCTCAAAAAGAGTGAAGTCTCATATGGAGATATGGGCAATTGAACCCCAGCCCTCTCCGATTCTAAGGGAGCGCTCTACCCCTGATCTATATCCCATCAGCGTTTCTTGTTTTAAATAATCTATGAAAAACAGCGTTTAACTATTTGAACCGCCTGAGCGAAAAATAATTGGGCATATGGAGATATGAGGAATTGAACCGCAGCCCTATCCCATGCTAAGGCAGCGCTCTACCCCTGAGATATATCCCCTCTGCATTTCTTGTTTTAAATAATCTATGAAAACCAGCGTTTATCTATTTGGACCGCCTCAGCGAAAAATATTTGGGCATATGGAGAAATGGGGAATTGAACCCCAGCCCTCTCCCATGCGAAGGCAGCGTTCTACCCCTGAGCTCTATCCCCCATTGAGTCGTCCGAACAAAAAATCTCCGAATAGGACGGATCTCAACTGCGTGAGTCGTCTCAAAAAGAGTAATGTCTCATGTGGAGATATGGGGAATTGAACCCCAGCCCTTTCCGATGCTAAGGGAGCGCTCTACCCCTGATCTCTATCCCCTCAGCGTTTCTTGTTTCAAATAATCTATGAAAACCAGCGTTTAACTATTTGAACCGCCTGAGCGAAAAATGATTGGGCATATGGAGATATGGGGAATTGAACCCCAGCCCTCTCCCGTGCTAAGTGAGCGCTCTACCCCTGAGCTCTATCCCCCGATGAGTCGTCCGAACAAAAAATCTCTGAATGGGACGGATCTCAACTGCGTGAGTCGTCTCAAAAAAGAGTAAAGTGTCAAAAGGAGATACAGGGAATTGAAACCCAGCCCTCTCGCATGCTAAAGGAGCGCTCTACCACTGAGCTATAACCCCTCTGCGTTTGTTGCTTTAAATAATCTATGAAAACTAGCGTTTAACTATTTGGACCGCCTGAGCGAAAGATATTTGGGCATATGGAGGTATGGGGAATTGAACCCCAGCCCTCTCCCATGCGAAGGCAGCGTTCTACCCCTGAGCTCTATCCCCCAATGAGTCGTCCGAACAAAAAATCTCCGAATAGGACGGATCTCAACTGCGTGAGTCGTCTCAAAAAGAGTAAAGTCTCAGATGCAGATATGGGGAATTGAACCCCAGCCATCTCCCATGCGAAGGGGGCGCTCTACCCCTGAGCTATATCCCCTGGCCAGTCCTCCGACGAAAAAATGTCCGAATAAGACGGATCTCAACTGCGTGACTCGTCTGAAAAAGAGTAAAGTCTCAGATGGAGATATGGGGAATTGAACCCCAGCCATCTCCCATGCGAAGGGGGCGCTCTACCCCCGAGCTATATCCCCTGATGAGTGGTCCAACCAAAACATCTCCAAATGGGACGGATCTCAACTGCCTGACTCGTCTGAAAAAAAGTAAAGTCTCAGATGGAGATATGGGGAATTGAACCCCAGCCCTCTCCCATGCTAAGGGAGCGCTCTACCCCTGAGCTATATCCCCTGGTCAGTCGTCCGACGAAAAAATGTCCGAATAAGACGGATCTCAACTGCGTCAGTCTTCTGAAAAAAGAGTAAAGTCTCAGATCGAGATATGGGGAATTGAACCCCCCCCCCTCTCCCATGCTAAGGGAGCGCTCTACCCCTGATCTATATCCCCTCAGCGTTTCTTGTTTTAAATAGTCTATGAAAACCAGCGTTTATCTATTTGGACCGCCTGAGCGAAAAATAATTGGCGATTTGGAGATATGGGGAATTGAACCCGATCCATCTCCCGTGCGAAGGCAGCGTTCTACCCCTGAGCTGTATCCAACAATGAGTCGTCCGACCAAAAAACCTCCGAATGGGACGGATCTCAACTGCGTGAGTCGTCTGAAAAAAAGAGTAAAGTCTCAGATGGAGATATGGGGAATAGAACCCCGGCCCTCTCCCATGCTAAGGGAGCGCTCTACCCCTGATCTATATTTCCTCAGCGTTTCTTGTTTTAAATAATCTATGAAAAGCACCGTTTAACTATTTGAACCGCTTGAGCGAAAAATATTTGGGCATATGGAGATATGGGGAATTGAACCCCAGCCCTCTCCCATGCTAAGAAAGCGCTCTACCCCTGAGCTATATCCTCTCTGCGTTTCTTGTTTTGAATAATCTATGAAAACCAGCGTTTATCTATTTGGACCGCCTGAGCGAAAAATAATTGGCGATTTGGAGATATGGGGAATTGAACCCGATCCATCTCCCGTGCGAAGGCAGCGTTCTACCCCTGAGCTGTATCCCCCAATGAGTCGTCGGAACAAAAAATCTCCGAATAGGACGGATCTCAACTGCATGACTCGTCTGAGAAAAAGTAAAGTCTCAGATGGAGATATGGGGAATTGAACCCCAGCCCTCTCCCATGCTAAGGGAGCGCTCTAGCACCGAGCTATAACCCCTCTGCGTTTGTTGCTTTAAATAATCTATGAAAACTAGCGTTTAACTATTTGGACCGCCTGAGCGAAAGATATTTGGGCATATGGAGGTATGGGGAATTGAACCCCAGCCCTCTCCCATGCGAAGGCAGCGTTCTACCCCTGAGCTCTATCCCCCAATGAGTCGTCCGAACAAAAAATCTCCGAATAGGACGGATCTCAACTGCGTCGTCTCAAAAAGAGTAAAGTCTCAGATGGAGATATGGGGAATTGAACCCCAGCCCTCTCCCATGCGAAGGGAGCGCTCTACCCCTGAGCTATATCCCCTGGCCAGTCCTCCGACGAAAAAATCTCCGAATAAGACGGATCTAACTGCGTGACTCGTCTGAAAAAAGTAAAATCTCAGATGGAGATATGGGGAATTGAACCCCAGCCCTCTCCCATGCGAAGGGCGCTCTACCCCTGAGCTATATCCCCTGTGAGTGGTCCGAAAAAATCTCCAAATGGGACGGATCTCAACTGCCTGACTCGTCTGAAAAAGTAAAGTCTCAGATGGAGATATGGGGAATTGAACCCCAGCCCTCTCCCATGCTAAGGGAGCGCTCTACCCCTGAGCTATATCCCCTGGTCAGTCGTCCGACGAAAAAATCTCCGAATAAGACGGATCTCAACTGCGTTCTTCTGAAAAAAGAGTAAAGTCTCAGATCGAGATATGGGGAATTGAACCCCCCCCTCTCCGATGCTAAGGGAGCGCTCTACCCTGAGCTATATCCCCTCAGCGTTTCTTGTTTTAAATAATCTATGAAAACCAGCGTTTATCTATTTGGACCGCCTGAGCGAAAAATAATTGGCGATTTGGAGATATGGGGAATTGAACCCGATCCATCTCCCATGCGAAGGCAGCGTTCTACCCCTGAGCTGTATCCAACAATGAGTCGTCCGACCAAAAAATCTCCGAATGGGACGGATCTCAACTGCGTGAGTCGTCTGAAAAAGAGTAAAGTCTCAGATGGAGATATGGGGAATTGAACCCCAGCCCTCTCCCATGCTAAGGGAGCGCTCTACCCCTGATCTATATTTCCTCAGCGTTTCTTGTTTTAAATAATCTATGAAAAGCACCGTTTAACTATTTGAACCGCCTGAGCGAAAAATATTTGGGCATATGGAGATATGGGGAATTGAACCCCAGCCCTCTCCCATGCTAAGAAAGCGCTCTACCCCTGAGCTATATCCTCTCTGCGTTTCTTGTTTTGAATAATCTATGAAAACCAGCGTTTATCTATTTGGACCGCCTGAGCGAAAAATAATTGGCGATTTGGAGATATGGGGAATTGAACCCGATCCATCTCCCGTGCGAAGGCAGCGTTCTACCCCTGAGCTGTATCCCCCAATGAGTCGTCGGAACAAAAAATCTCCGAATAGGACGGATCTCAACTGCATGACTCGTCTGAGAAAAAGTAAAGTCTCAGATGGAGATATGGGGAATTGAACCCCAGCCCTCTCCCATGCTAAGGGAGCGCTCTACACCTGAGCTATATCCCCTCTGCGTTTCTTGTTTTAAATAATCTATGAAAACCAGCGTTTATCTATTTGGACCGCCTGAGCGAAAAATAATTGGGCATATGGAGATATGGGGAATTGAACCCGAGCCCTCTCCCATGCGAAGGCAGCGCTCTACCCCTGAGCTGTATCCCCTGGTCAGTCGTCCGACCAAAAAATCTCCGAATGGGACGGATCTCAACTGCGTGACTCGTCTGAAAAAAAAGTAAAGTCCCAGATGGAGATATGGGGAATTGAACCCCAGCCCTCTCCCATGCTAAGGGAGCGCTCTACCCCTGAGCTATATCCCCTCTGCGTTTATTGTTTTAAATAATCTTTGAAAACCAGCGTTTATCTATTTGGACCGCCTGAGCGAAAAATAATTGGCGATGTACAGATATGGGGAATTGAACCCCAGCCCTCTCCCATGCGAAGGGAGCGCTCTACCCCTGAGCTATATCCCCTTGTCAGTCGTCCGACGAAAAAATGTCCGAATAAGACGGATCTCGACTGGGTGACTCGCCTGAAAAAGAGTAAAGTTTCAGATGAAGATATGGGGAATTGAACCCCAGCCCTCTCCCATGCGAGGGATGAGCTATATCCCCTGATGAGTGGTCGAACCAAAAAATCTCCGAATGGGACGGATCTCAACTGCGTGACTCGTCTGAGAAAAAGTAAAGTCTGAGATGCAGATATGGGGAATTGAACCCCAGCCCTCGCCCATGCTAAGGGAGCGCTCTACGCCTGAGCTATATCCCCTCTGCGTTTCTTGTTTTAAATAATCTATGAAAAGCACCGTTTAACTATTTGAACCGCCTGAGCGAAAAATAACTGACGATGTGGAGATATGGGGAATTGAACGCCAGCCCTCTCCCATGCGAAGGGAGCGCTCTACCCCTGAGCTGTATCCCCTGGTCAGTCGTCCGACGAAAAAATGTCCGAATAAGACGGATCTCAACTGCGTGACTCGTCTGAAAAAGAGTAAAGTCTCAGATGGAGATATGGGGAATTGAACCCCAGCCCTCTCCCATGCGAAGGGAGCGCTCTACCCCTGAGCTATACCCCCTCAGCGTTTGTTGCTTTAAATAATCTATGAAAACCAGCGTTTATCTATTTGGACCGCCTGAGCGAAAAATAATTGGCGATTTGGAGATATGGGGAATTGAACCCGATCCATCTCCCGTGCGAAGGCAGCGTTCTACCCCTGAGCTGTATCCCCCAATGAGTCGTCCGAACAAAAAATCTCCGAATAGGACGGATCTCAACTGCATGACTCGTCTGAGTAAAAGTAAAGTCGCAGATGGAGATATGGGGAATTGAACCCCAGCCCTCTCCCATGCTAAGGGAGCGCTCTACACCTGAGCTATATCCCCTCTGCGTTTCTTGTTTTAAATAAGCTATGAAAACCAGCGTTTATCTATTTGGACCGCCTGAGCGAAAAATAATTGGGCATATGGAGATATGGGGAATTGAACCCGAGCCCTCTCCCATGCGAAGGCACCGCTCTACCCCTGAGCTGTACCCCTGGTCAGTCGTCCGACCAAAAAATCTCCGAATGGGACGGATCTCAACTGCGTGACTCGTCTGAAAAAAAAGTAAAGTCCCAGATGGAGATATGGGGAATTGAACCCCAGCCCTCTCCCATGCTAATGGAGCGCTCTACCCCTGAGCTATATCCCCTCTGCGTTTATTGTTTTAAATAATCTTTGAAAACCAGCGTTTATCTATTTGGACCGCCTGAGCGAAAAATAATTGGCGATGTACAGATATGGCGAATTGAACCCCAGCCCTCTCCCATGCGAAGGGAGCGCTCTACCCCTGAGCTATATCCCCTTGTCAGTCGTCCGACGAAAAAATGTCCGAATAAGACGGATCTCAACTGGGTGACTGGTCTGAAAAAGAGTAAAGTTTCAGATGAAGATATGGGGAATTGAACCCCAGCCCTCTCCCATGCGAGGGATGAGCTATATCCCCTGATGAGTGATCGAACCAAAAAATCTCCGAATGGGACGGATCTCAACTGCATGACTGGTCTGAGAAAAAGTAAAGTCTCAGATGGAGATATGGGGAATTGAACTCCAGCCCTCTCCCATGCTAAGGGAGCGCTCTACCCCTGAGCTGTATCCCCTCAGTGTTTCTTGTTTTAAATAATCTAGGAAAACCAGCGTTTAGCTATTTGAACCGCATGAGCGAAAAATAATTGGCCGTATGGAGATATGGGGAATTGAACCCCAGCCCTCTCCCATGCGAAGGGATCGCTGTACCCATGAGCTGTATCCCCTGGTCTTCGTCCGACGAAAAAATGTCCGAGTAAGACGGATCTCAACTGCGTGAGTCGTGTGAAAAAAGAGGAAAGTCTCAGATGGAGATATGGGGAATTGAACCCCAGCCGTCTCCCATGCGAAGGGGGCGCTCTAACCCTGAGGTATATCCCCTTGCCAGTCGTCCGACGAAAAAATGTCCGAATAAGACGGATCTCAACTGCATGACTCGTCTGAAAAAAAGTAAAGTCTCAGATGGAGATATGGGGAATTGAACCCCACCCCTCTCCCATGCTAAGGGAGCGCTCTACCCCTGAGCTATATCCCCTCAGCGTTTGTTGCTTTAAATAATCTATGAAAACCAGCGTTTAACTATTTGAACCGCCTGAGCGAAAAATCTTTGGGCATATGGAGATATGGGGAATTGAACCCAACCCTCTCCCATGCGAAGGGAGCGCTCGACACCTGAGCTATATCCCCCCTGCGTTTCTTGTTTTAAATAATCTATGAAAACCAGCGCTTAACTATTTGAACCGCCTGAGCGAAAAATCTTTGGGCATATGGAGATATGGGGAATTGAACCCCAGCCCTCTCCCATGCTAAGGCACCGCTCTACCCCTGAGCTGTATCCCCTGGTCAGTCGTCCGACCAAAAAATCTCCGAATGGGACGGATCTCAACTGCGTGACTCGTCTGAAAAAAAGTAAAGTCTCAGATGGAGATATGGGGAATTGAACCCCAGCCCTCTCCCATGCTAAGGGAGCGCTCTACACCTGAGCTATATCCCCTCTGCGTTTCTTGTTTTAAATAAGCTATGAAAACCAGCGTTTATCTATTTGGACCGCCTGAGCGAAAAATAATTGGGCATATGGAGATATGGGGAATTGAACCCGAGCCCTCTCCCATGCGAAGGCACCGCTCTACCCCTGAGCTGTACCCCTGGTCAGTCGTCCGACCAAAAAATCTCCGAATGGGACGGATCTCAACTGCGTGACTCGTCTGAAAAAAAGTAAAGTCCCAGATGGAGATATGGGGAATTGAACCCCAGCCCTCTCCCATGCTAATGGAGCGCTCTACCCCTGAGCTATATCCCCTCTGCGTTTATTGTTTTAAATAATCTTTGAAAACCAGCGTTTATCTATTTGGACCGCCTGAGCGAAAAATAATTGGCGATGTACAGATATGGCGAATTGAACCCCAGCCCTCTCCCATGCGAAGGGAGCGCTCTACCCCTGAGCTATATCCCCTTGTCAGTCGTCCGACGAAAAAATGTCCGAATAAGACGGATCTCAACTGGGTGACTCGTCTGAAAAAGAGTAAAGTTTCAGATGAAGATATGCGGAATTGAACCCCAGCCCTCTCCCATGCGAGGGATGAGCTATATCCCCTGATGAGTGATCGAACCAAAAAATCTCCGAATGGGACGGATCTCAACTGCATGACTGGTCTGAGAAAAAGTAAAGTCTCAGATGGAGATATGGGGAATTGAACTCCAGCCCTCTCCCATGCTAAGGGAGCGCTCTACCCCTGAGCTGTATCCCCTCAGTGTTTCTTGTTTTAAATAATCTAGGAAAACCAGCGTTTAGCTATTTGAACCGCATGAGCGAAAAATAATTGGCCGTATGGAGATATGGGGAATTGAACCCCAGCCCTCTCCCATGCGAAGGGATCGCTGTACCCATGAGCTGTATCCCCTGGTCATCGTCCGACGAAAAAATGTCCGAGTAAGACGGATCTCAACTGCGTGAGTCGTGTGAAAAAAGAGGAAAGTCTCAGATGGAGATATGGGGAATTGAACCCCAGCCGTCTCCCATGCGAAGGGAGCGCTCTAACCCTGAGGTATATCCCCTTGCCAGTCGTCCGACGAAAAAATGTCCGAATAAGACGGATCTCAACTGCATGACTCGTCTGAAAAAAAGTAAAGTCTCAGATGGAGATATGGGGAATTGAACCCCACCCCTCTCCCATGCGAGGGATGAGCTATATCCCCTGATGAGTGATCGAACCAAAAAATCTCCGAATGGGACGGATCTCAACTGCATGACTGGTCTGAGAAAAAGTAAAGTCTCAGATGGAGATATGGGGAATTGAACTCCAGCCCTCTCCCATGCTAAGGGAGCGCTCTACCCCTGAGCTGTATCCCCTCAGTGTTTCTTGTTTTAAATAATCTAGGAAAACCAGCGTTTAGCTATTTGAACCGCATGAGCGAAAAATAATTGGCCGTATGGAGATATGGGGAATTGAACCCCAGCCCTCTCCCATGCGAAGGGATCGCTGTACCCATGAGCTGTATCCCCTGGTCTTCGTCCGACGAAAAAATGTCCGAGTAAGACGGATCTCAACTGCGTGAGTCGTGTGAAAAAAGAGGAAAGTCTCAGATGGAGATATGGGGAATTGAACCCCAGCCGTCTCCCATGCGAAGGGGCGCTCTAACCCTGAGGTATATCCCCTTGCCAGTCGTCCGACGAAAAAATGTCCGAATAAGACGGATCTCAACTGCATGACTCGTCTGAAAAAAAGTAAAGTCTCAGATGGAGATATGGGGAATTGAACCCCACCCCTCTCCCATGCTAAGGGAGCGCTCTACCCCTGAGCTATATCCCCTCAGCGTTTGTTGCTTTAAATAATCTATGAAAACCAGCGTTTAACTATTTGAACCGCCTGAGCGAAAAATCTTTGGGCATATGGAGATATGGGGAATTGAACCCAACCCTCTCCCATGCGAAGGGAGCGCTCGACACCTGAGCTATATCCCCCTGCGTTTCTTGTTTTAAATAATCTATGAAAACCAGCGCTTAACTATTTGAACCGCCTGAGCGAAAAATCTTTGGGCATATGGAGATATGGGGAATTGAACCCCAGCCCTCTCCCATGCTAAGGCACCGCTCTACCCCTGAGCTGTATCCCCTGGTCAGTCGTCCGACCAAAAAATCTCCGAATGGGACGGATCTCAACTGCGTGACTCGTCTGAAAAAAAGTAAAGTCTCAGATGGAGATATGGGGAATTGAACCCCAGCCCTCTCCCATGCTAAGGGAGCGCTCTACACCTGAGCTATATCCCCTCTGCGTTTCTTGTTTTAAATAAGCTATGAAAACCAGCGTTTATCTATTTGGACCGCCTGAGCGAAAAATAATTGGGCATATGGAGATATGGGGAATTGAACCCGAGCCCTCTCCCATGCGAAGGCACCGCTCTACCCCTGAGCTGTACCCCTGGTCAGTCGTCCGACCAAAAAATCTCCGAATGGGACGGATCTCAACTGCGTGACTCGTCTGAAAAAAAAGTAAAGTCCCAGATGGAGATATGGGGAATTGAACCCCAGCCCTCTCCCATGCTAATGGAGCGCTCTACCCCTGAGCTATATCCCCTCTGCGTTTATTGTTTTAAATAATCTTTGAAAACCAGCGTTTATCTATTTGGACCGCCTGAGCGAAAAATAATTGGCGATGTACAGATATGGCGAATTGAACCCCAGCCCTCTCCCATGCGAAGGGAGCGCTCTACCCCTGAGCTATATCCCCTTGTCAGTCGTCCGACGAAAAAATGTCCGAATAAGACGGATCTCAACTGGGTGACTCGTCTGAAAAAGAGTAAAGTTTCAGATGAAGATATGCGGAATTGAACCCCAGCCCTCTCCCATGCGAGGGATGAGCTATATCCCCTGATGAGTGATCGAACCAAAAAATCTCCGAATGGGACGGATCTCAACTGCATGACTGGTCTGAGAAAAAGTAAAGTCTCAGATGGAGATATGGGGAATTGAACTCCAGCCCTCTCCCATGCTAAGGGAGCGCTCTACCCCTGAGCTGTATCCCCTCAGTGTTTCTTGTTTTAAATAATCTAGGAAAACCAGCGTTTAGCTATTTGAACCGCATGAGCGAAAAATAATTGGCCGTATGGAGATATGGGGAATTGAACCCCAGCCCTCTCCCATGCGAAGGGATCGCTGTACCCATGAGCTGTATCCCCTGGTCATCGTCCGACGAAAAAATGTCCGAGTAAGACGGATCTCAACTGCGTGAGTCGTGTGAAAAAAGAGGAAAGTCTCAGATGGAGATATGGGGAATTGAACCCCAGCCGTCTCCCATGCGAAGGGAGCGCTCTAACCCTGAGGTATATCCCCTTGCCAGTCGTCCGACGAAAAAATGTCCGAATAAGACGGATCTCAACTGCATGACTCGTCTGAAAAAAAGTAAAGTCTCAGATGGAGATATGGGGAATTGAACCCCACCCCTCTCCCATGCTAAGGGAGCGCTCTACCCCTGAGCTATATCCCCTCAGCGTTTGTTGCTTTAAATAATCTATGAAAACCAGCGTTTAACTATTTGAACCGCCTGAGCGAAAAATCTTTGGGCATATGGAGATATGGGGAATTGAACCCCAGCCCTCTCCCATGCGAAGGGAGCGCTCGACACCTGAGCTATATCCCCCCTGCGTTTCTTGTTTTAAATAATCTATGAAAACCAGCGTTTATCTATTTGGACCGCCTGAGCGAAAAATAATTGGGCATATGGAGATATGGGGAATTGAACCCGAGCCCTCTCCCATGCGAAGGCACCGCTCTACCCCTGAGCTGTACCCCTGGTCAGTCGTCCGACCAAAAAATCTCCGAATGGGACGGATCTCAACTGCGTGACTCGTCTGAAAAAAAAGTAAAGTCCCAGATGGAGATATGGGGAATTGAACCCCAGCCCTCTCCCATGCTAATGGAGCGCTCTACCCCTGAGCTATATCCCCTCTGCGTTTATTGTTTTAAATAATCTTTGAAAACCAGCGTTTATCTATTTGGACCGCCTGAGCGAAAAATAATTGGCGATGTACAGATATGGCGAATTGAACCCCAGCCCTCTCCCATGCGAAGGGAGCGCTCTACCCCTGAGCTATATCCCCTTGTCAGTCGTCCGACGAAAAAATGTCCGAATAAGACGGATCTCAACTGGGTGACTCGTCTGAAAAAGAGTAAAGTTTCAGATGAAGATATGGGGAATTGAACCCCAGCCCTCTCCCATGCGAGGGATGAGCTATATCCCCTGATGAGTGATCGAACCAAAAAATCTCCGAATGGGACGGATCTCAACTGCATGACTGGTCTGAGAAAAAGTAAAGTCTCAGATGGAGATATGGGGAATTGAACTCCAGCCCTCTCCCATGCTAAGGGAGCGCTCTACCCCTGAGCTGTATCCCCTCAGTGTTTCTTGTTTTAAATAATCTAGGAAAACCAGCGTTTAGCTATTTGAACCGCATGAGCGAAAAATAATTGGCCGTATGGAGATATGGGGAATTGAACCCCAGCCCTCTCCCATGCGAAGGGATCGCTGTACCCATGAGCTGTATCCCCTGGTCATCGTCCGACGAAAAAATGTCCGAGTAAGACGGATCTCAACTGCGTGAGTCGTGTGAAAAAAGAGGAAAGTCTCAGATGGAGATATGGGGAATTGAACCCCAGCCGTCTCCCATGCGAAGGGAGCGCTCTAACCCTGAGGTATATCCCCTTGCCAGTCGTCCGACGAAAAAATGTCCGAATAAGACGGATCTCAACTGCATGACTCGTCTGAAAAAAAGTAAAGTCTCAGATGGAGATATGGGGAATTGAACCCCACCCCTCTCCCATGCTAAGGGAGCGCTCTACCCCTGAGCTATATCCCCTCAGCGTTTGTTGCTTTAAATAATCTATGAAAACCAGCGTTTAACTATTTGAACCGCCTGAGCGAAAAATCTTTGGGCATATGGAGATATGGGGAATTGAACCCCAGCCCTCTCCCATGCGAAGGGAGCGCTCGACACCTGAGCTATATCCCCCCTGCGTTTCTTGTTTTAAATAATCTATGAAAACCAGCGTTTATCTATTTGGACCGCCTGAGCGAAAAATAATTGGGCATATGGAGATATGGGGAATTGAACCCGAGCCCTCTCCCATGCGAAGGCACCGCTCTACCCCTGAGCTGTACCCCTGGTCAGTCGTCCGACCAAAAAATCTCCGAATGGGACGGATCTCAACTGCGTGACTCGTCTGAAAAAAAGTAAAGTCCCAGATGGAGATATGGGGAATTGAACCCCAGCCCTCTCCCATGCTAATGGAGCGCTCTACCCCTGAGCTATATCCCCTCTGCGTTTATTGTTTTAAATAATCTTTGAAAACCAGCGTTTATCTATTTGGACCGCCTGAGCGAAAAATAATTGGCGATGTACAGATATGGCGAATTGAACCCCAGCCCTCTCCCATGCGAAGGGAGCGCTCTACCCCTGAGCTATATCCCCTTGTCAGTCGTCCGACGAAAAAATGTCCGAATAAGACGGATCTCAACTGGGTGACTCGTCTGAAAAAGAGTAAAGTTTCAGATGAAGATATGGGGAATTGAACCCCAGCCCTCTCCCATGCGAGGGATGAGCTATATCCCCTGATGAGTGATCGAACCAAAAAATCTCCGAATGGGACGGATCTCAACTGCATGACTGGTCTGAGAAAAAGTAAAGTCTCAGATGGAGATATGGGGAATTGAACTCCAGCCCTCTCCCATGCTAAGGGAGCGCTCTACCCCTGAGCTGTATCCCCTCAGTGTTTCTTGTTTTAAATAATCTAGGAAAACCAGCGTTTAGCTATTTGAACCGCATGAGCGAAAAATAATTGGCCGTATGGAGATATGGGGAATTGAACCCCAGCCCTCTCCCATGCGAAGGGATCGCTGTACCCATGAGCTGTATCCCCTGGTCATCGTCCGACGAAAAAATGTCGGAGTAAGACGGATCTCAACTGCGTGAGTCGTGTGAAAAAAGAGGAAAGTCTCAGATGGAGATATGGGGAATTGAACCCCAGCCGTCTCCCATGCGAAGGGAGCGCTCTAACCCTGAGGTATATCCCCTTGCCAGTCGTCCGACGAAAAAATGTCCGAATAAGACGGATCTCAACTGCATGACTCGTCTGAAAAAAAGTAAAGTCTCAGATGGAGATATGGGGAATTGAACCCCACCCCTCTCCCATGCTAAGGGAGCGCTCTACCCCTGAGCTATATCCCCTCAGCGTTTGTTGCTTTAAATAATCTATGAAAACCAGCGTTTAACTATTTGAACCGCCTGAGCGAAAAATCTTTGGGCATATGGAGATATGGGGAATTGAACCCCAGCCGTCTCCCATGCGAAGGGAGCGCTCTAACCCTGAGCGATATCCCCTTGTCAGTCGTCCGACGAAAAAATGTCCGAATAAGACGGATCTCAACTGCGTGACTCGTCTGAAAAAGAGTAAAGTCTCAGATGAAGATATGGGGAATTGAACAACAGCCGTCTCCCATGCGAGGGATGAGCTATATCCCCTGATGAGTGGTCGAACCAAAAAATCTCCGAATGGGACGGATCTCAACTGCATGACTCGTCTGAGAAAAAGTAAAGTTTCAGGTGGAGATATGGGGAATTGAACCCCAGCCCTCTCCCATGCTAAGGGAGCGCTCTACCCCTGAGCTATATCCCCTCTGCGTTCCTTGTTTTAAATAATCTATGAAAACCAGCGTTTATCTATTTGGACCGCCTGAGCGAAAAATAATTGGCGATTTGGAGATATGGGGAATTGAACCCGATAAATCTCCCGTGCGAAGGCAGCGTTCTACCCCTGAGCTGTACCCCCAATGAGTCGTCCGAAAAAAAATCTCCGAATGGGACGGATCTCAACTGCGTGACTCGTCTGAAAAAAGTAAAGTCTCCGATGGAGATATGGGGAATTGAACCCCACCCTCTCCCATGCGAAGGGAGCGCTCTACACCTGAGCTATATCCCCTCTGCGTTTCTTGTTTTAAATAATCTATGAAAACCAGCGTTTTTCTATTTGGACCGCCTGAGCGAAAAATAATTGGGCATATGGAGATATGGGGAATTGAACCCGAGCCCTCTCCCATGCGAAGGCAGAGCTCTACCCCTGAGCTGTATCCCCTGGTCAGTCGTCCGACCAAAAAATCTCCGAATGGGACGGATCTCAACTGCGTGACTCGTCTGAAAAAAAGTAAAGTCTCAGATGGAGATATGGGGAATTGAACCCAGCCCTCTCCCATGCGAAGGGAGCGCTCTACCCCTGAGCTATATCCCCTCAGCGTTTGTTGCTTTAAATAATCTATGAAAACCAGCGTTTAGCTATTTGAACCGCCTGAGCGAAAAATATTTGGGCATATGGAGATATGGGGAATTGAACCCCAGCCCTCTCCCATGGGAGGGATGAGCTATATCCCCTGATGAGTGATCGAACCAAAAAATCTCCGAATGGGACGGATCTCAACTGCATGACTGGTCTGAGAAAAAGTAAAGTCTCAGATGGAGATATGGGGAATTGAACTCCAGCCCTCTCCCATGCTAAGGGAGCGCTCTACCCCTGAGCTGTATCCCCTCAGTGTTTCTTGTTTTAAATAATCTAGGAAAACCAGCGTTTAGCTATTTGAACCGCATGAGCGAAAAATAATTGGCCATATGGAGATATGGGGAATTGAACCCCAGCCGTCTCCCATGCGAAGGGAGCGCTCTACCCCTGAGGTATATCCCCTTGCCAGTCGTCCGTCGCAAAAATGTCCGAATAAGACGGATCTCAACTGCGTGACTCGTCTGAAAAAGAGTAAAGTCTCAGGTGGAGATAAGGGGAATTGAACCCCACCCTCTCCCATGCGAACGGACCGCTCTACTCCTGAGCTATATCCCCTGAGCGTTTGTTGCTTTAAATAATCTATGAAAACCAGCGTTTAACTATTTGAACCGCCTGAGCGAAAAATCTTTGGGCATATGGAGATATGGGGAATTGAACCCCAGCCCTCTCCCATGCGAAGGGAGCGCTCGACACCTGAGCTATATCCCCCCTGCGTTTCTTGTTTTAAATAATCTATGAAAACCAGCGCTTAACTATTTGAACCGCCTGAGCGAAAAATCTTTGGGCATATGGAGATATGGGGAATTGAACCCCAGCCCTCTCCCATGCTAAGGGAGCGCTCTACCCCTGAGCTATATCCCCTCTGCGTTCCTTGTTTTAAATAATCTATGAAAACCAGCGTTTATCTATTGGACCGCCTGAGCGAAAAATAATTGGGCATATGGAGATATGGGGAATTGAACCCGAGCCCTCTCCCATGCGAAGGCACCGCTCTACCCCTGAGCTGTATCCCCTGGTCAGTCGTCCGACCAAAAAATCTCCGAATGGGACGGATCTCAACTGCGTGACTCGTCTGAAAAAAAGTAAAGTCTCAGATGGAGATATGGGGAATTGAACCCCAGCCCTCTCCCATGCTAAGGGAGCGCTCTACCCCTGAACTATATCCCCTCTGCGTTTCTTGTTTTAAATAATCTATGAAAACCAGCGTTTATCTATTTGGACCGCCTGAGCGAAAAATAATTGGCGATGTACAGATATGGGGAATTGAACCCCAGCCCTCTCCCATGCGAAGGGAGCGCTCTACCCCTGAGCGATATCCCCTTGTCAGTCGTCCGACGAAAAAATGTCCGAATAAGACGGATCTCAACTGCGTGACTCGTCTGAAAAAGAGTAAAGTCTCAGATGAAGATATGGGGAATTGAACCCCAGCCCTCTCCCATGCGAGGGATGAGCTATATCCCCTGATGAGTGGTCGAACCAAAAAATCTCCGAATGGGACGGATCTCAACTGCATGACTCGTCTGAGAAAAAGTAAAGTCTCAGGTGGAGATATGGGGAATTGAACCCCAGCCCTCTCCCATGCTAAGGGAGCGCTCTACCCCTGAGCTATATCCCCTCTGCGTTCCTTGTTTTAAATAATCTATGAAAACCAGCGTTTATCTATTTGGACCGCCTGAGCGAAAAATAATTGGGCATATGGAGATATGGGGAATTGAACCCGAGCCCTCTCCCATGCGAAGGCACCGCTCTACCCCTGAGCTGTATCCCCTGGTCAGTCGTCCGACCAAAAAATCTCCGAATGGGACGGATCTCAACTGCGTGACTCGTCTGAAAAAAAGTAAAGTCTCAGATGGAGATATGGGGAATTGAACCCCAGCCCTCTCCCATGCTAAGGGAGCGCTCTACCCCTGAGCTATATCCCCTCTGCGTTTCTTGTTTTAAATAATCTATGAAAACCAGCGTTTATCTATTTGAACCGCCTGAGCGAAAAATAATTGGCATATGGAGATATGGGGAATTGAACCCCAGCCCTCTCCCATGCGAAGGGAGCGCTCTACCCCTGAGCCATATCCCCTTGTCAGTCGTCCGACGAAAAAATCTCCGAATGGGACGGATCTCAACTGCGTGACTCGTCTGAAAAAAAGTAAAGTCTCAGATGGAGATATGGGGAATTGAACCCCAGCCCTCTCCCATGCGAAGGGAGCGCTCTACCCCTGAGCTATATCCCCTCAGCGTTTGAGCTTGCGTTTTAAATAATCTATGAAAACCAGCGTTTATCTATTTGGACCGCCTGAGCGAAAAATAATTGGCGATTTGGAGATATGGGGAATTGAACCCGATAAATCTCCCGTGCGAAGGAGCGTGAGCTGTATCCCCCAATGAGTCGTCCGAAAAAAAATCTCCGAATGGGACGGATCTCAACTGCGTGACTCGTCTGAAAAAAAGTAAAGTCTCCGATGGAGATATGGGGAATTGAACCCCACCCTCTCCCATGCGAAGGGAGCGCTCTACACCTGAGCTATATCCCCTCTGCGTTTCTTGTTTTAAATAATCTATGAAAACCAGCGTTTAGCTATTTGAACCGCCTGAGCGAAAAATATTTGGGCATATGGAGATATGGGGAATTGAACCCGAGCCCTCTCCCATGCGAAGGCAGAGCTCTACCCCTGAGCTGTATCCCCTGGTCAGTCGTCCGACCAAAAAATCTCCGAATGGGACGGATCTCAACTGCGTGACTCGTCTGAAAAAAAGTAAAGTCTCAGATGGAGATATGGGGAATTGAACCCAGCCCTCTCCCATGCGAAGGGAGCGCTCTACCCCTGAGCTATATCCCCTCAGCGTTTGTTGCTTTAAATAATCTATGAAAACCAGCGTTTAGCTATTTGAACCGCCTGAGCGAAAAATATTTGGGCATATGGAGATATGGGGAATTGAACCCCAGCCCTCTCCCATGGGAGGGATGAGCTATATCCCCTGATGAGTGATCGAACCAAAAAATCTCCGAATGGGACGGATCTCAACTGCATGACTGGTCTGAGAAAAAGTAAAGTCTCAGATGGAGATATGGGGAATTGAACTCCAGCCCTCTCCCATGCTAAGGGAGCGCTCTACCCCTGAGCTATATCCCCTCTGCGTTTCTTGTTTTAAATAATCTATGAAAACCAGCGTTTAGCTATTTGAACCGCCTGAGCGAAAAATATTTGGGCATATGGAGATATGGGGAATTGAACCCCAGCCCTCTCCCATGGGAGGGATGAGCTATATCCCCTGATGAGTGATCGAACCAAAAAATCTCCGAATGGGACGGATCTCAACTGCATGACTGGTCTGAGAAAAAGTAAAGTCTCAGATGGAGATATGGGGAATTGAACTCCAGCCCTCTCCCATGCTAAGGGAGCGCTCTACCCCTGAGCTATATCCCCTCAGTGTTTCTTGTTTTAAATAATCTATGAAAACCAGCGTTTAGCTATTTGAACCGCATGAGCGAAAAATAATTGGCCATATGGAGATATGGGGAATTGAACCCCAGCCCTCTCCCATGCGAAGGGATCGCTGTACCCATGAGCTGTATCCCCTGGTCATCGTCCGACGAAAAAATCTCGGAGTAAGACGGATCTCAACTGCGTGAGTCGTCTGAAAAAAGAGTAAAGTCTCAGATGGAGATATGGGGAATTGAACCCCAGCCCTCTCCCATGCTAAGGGAGCGCTCTACCCCTGAGCTATATCCCCTGAGCGTTTCTTGTTTTAAATAATCTATGAAAACCAGCGTTTAGCTATTTGAACCGCCTGAGCGAAAAATAATTGGGCATATGGAGATATGGGGAATTGAACCCCAGCCCTCTCCCATGCGAAGGGAGCGCTCTACCCCTGAGGTATATCCCCTTGCCAGTCGTCCGTCGCAAAAATGTCCGAATAAGACGGATCTCAACTGCGTGACTCGTCTGAAAAAGAGTAAAGTCTCAGGTGGAGATAAGGGGAATTGAACGCCACCCTCTCCCATGCGAACGGACCGCTCTACTCCTGAGCTATATCCCCTGAGCGTTTGTTGCTTTAAATAATCTATGAAAACCAGCGTTTAACTATTTGAACCGCCTGAGCGAAAAATCTTTGGGCATATGGAGATATGGGGAATTGAACCCCAGCCCTCTCCCATGCGAAGGGAGCGCTCGACACCTGAGCTATATCCCCCCTGCGTTTCTTGTTTTAAATAATCTATGAAAACCAGCGCTTAACTATTTGAACCGCCTGAGCGAAAAATCTTTGGGCATATGGAGATATGGGGAATTGAACCCCAGCCCTCTCCCATGCTAAGGGAGCGCTCTACCCCTGAGCTATATCCCCTCTGCGTTCCTTGTTTTAAATAATCTATGAAAACCAGCGTTTATCTATTTGGACCGCCTGAGCGAAAAATAATTGGGCATATGGAGATATGGGGAATTGAACCCGAGCCCTCTCCCATGCGAAGGCACCGCTCTACCCCTGAGCTGTATCCCCTGGTCAGTCGTCCGACCAAAAAATCTCCGAATGGGACGGATCTCAACTGCGTGACTCGTCTGAAAAAAAGTAAAGTCTCAGATGGAGATATGGGGAATTGAACCCCAGCCCTCTCCCATGCTAAGGGAGCGCTCTACCCCTGAACTATATCCCCTCTGCGTTTCTTGTTTTAAATAATCTATGAAAACCAGCGTTTATCTATTTGGACCGCCTGAGCGAAAAATAATTGGCGATGTACAGATATGGGGAATTGAACCCCAGCCCTCTCCCATGCGAAGGGAGCGCTCTACCCCTGAGCGATATCCCCTTGTCAGTCGTCCGACGAAAAAATGTCCGAATAAGACGGATCTCAACTGCGTGACTCGTCTGAAAAAGAGTAAAGTCTCAGATGAAGATATGGGGAATTGAACAACAGCCGTCTCCCATGCGAGGGATGAGCTATATCCCCTGATGAGTGGTCGAACCAAAAAATCTCCGAATGGGACGGATCTCAACTGCATGACTCGTCTGAGAAAAAGTAAAGTCTCAGGTGGAGATATGGGGAATTGAACCCCAGCCCTCTCCCATGCTAAGGGAGCGCTCTACCCCTGAGCTATATCCCCTCTGCGTTCCTTGTTTTAAATAATCTATGAAAACCAGCGTTTATCTATTTGGACCGCCTGAGCGAAAAATAATTGGGCATATGGAGATATGGGGAATTGAACCCGAGCCCTCTCCCATGCGAAGGCACCGCTCTACCCCTGAGCTGTATCCCCTGGTCAGTCGTCCGACCAAAAAATCTCCGAATGGGACGGATCTCAACTGCGTGACTCGTCTGAAAAAAAGTAAAGTCTCAGATGGAGATATGGGGAATTGAACCCCAGCCCTCTCCCATGCTAAGGGAGCGCTCTACCCCTGATCTATATCCCCTCTGCGTTTCTTGTTTTAAATAATCTATGAAAACCAGCGTTTATCTATTTGGACCGCCTGAGCGAAAAATAATTGGCGATGTACAGATATGGGGAATTGAACCCCAGCCCTCTCCCATGCGAAGGGAGCGCTCTACCCCTGAGCCATATCCCCTTGTCAGTCGTCCGACGAAAAAATGTCCGAATAAGACGGATCTCAACTGCGTGACTCGTCTGAAAAAGAGTAAAGTCTCAGATGAAGATATGGGGAATTGAACCCCAGCCCTCTCCCATGCGAGGGATGAGCTATATCCCCTGATGAGTGGTCGAACCAAAAAATCTCCGAATGGGACGGATCTCAACTGCATGACTCGTCTGAGAAAAAGTAAGTCTCAGGTGGAGATGTGGGGAATTGAACCCCAGCCCTCTCCCATGCTAAGGGAGCGCTCTACCCCTGAGCTATATCACCTCTGCGTTCCTTGTTTTAAATAATCTATGAAAACCAGCGTTTATCTATTTGGACCGCCTGAGCGAAAAATAATTGGCGATTTGGAGATATGGGGAATTGAACCCGATAAATCTCCCGTGCGAAGGCAGCGTTCTGCCCCTGAGCTGTATCCCCCAATGAGTCGTCCGAAAAAAAATCTCCGAATGGGACGGATCTCAACTGCGTGACTCGTCTGAAAAAAGTAAAGTCTCCGATGGAGATATGGGGAATTGAACCCCACCCTCTCCCATGCGAAGGGAGCGCTCTACACCTGAGCTATATCCCCTCTGCGTTTCTTGTTTTAAATAATCTATGAAAACCAGCGTTTTTCTATTTGGACCGCCTGAGCGAAAAATAATTGGGCATATGGAGATATGGGGAATTGAACCCGAGCCCTCTCCCATGCGAAGGCAGAGCTCTACCCCTGAGCTGTATCCCCTGGTCAGTCGTCCGACCAAAAAATCTCCGAATGGGACGGATCTCAACTGCGTGACTCGTCTGAAAAAAAGTAAAGTCTCAGATGGAGATATGGGGAATTGAACCCAGCCCTCTCCCATGCGAAGGGAGCGCTCTACCCCTGAGCTATATCCCCTCAGCGTTTGTTGCTTTAAATAATCTATGAAAACCAGCGTTTAGCTATTTGAACCGCCTGAGCGAAAAATATTTGGGCATATGGAGATATGGGGAATTGAACCCCAGCCCTCTCCCATGGGAGGGATGAGCTATATCCCCTGATGAGTGATCGAACCAAAAAATCTCCGAATGGGACGGATCTCAACTGCATGACTGGTCTGAGAAAAAGTAAAGTCTCAGATGGAGATATGGGGAATTGAACTCCAGCCCTCTCCCATGCTAAGGGAGCGCTCTACCCCTGAGCTGTATCCCCTCAGTGTTTCTTGTTTTAAATAATCTAGGAAAACCAGCGTTTAGCTATTTGAACCGCATGAGCGAAAAATAATTGGCCATATGGAGATATGGGGAATTGAACCCCAGCCCTCTCCCATGCGAAGGGATCGCTGTACCCATGAGCTGTATCCCCTGGTCATCGTCCGACGAAAAAATGTCGGAGTAAGACGGATCTCAACTGCGTGAGTCGTGTGAAAAAAGAGTAAAGTCTCAGATGGAGATATGGGGAATTGAACCCCAGCCCTCTCCCATGCTAAGGGAGCGCTCTACCCCTGAGCTATATCCCCTGAGCGTTTCTTGTTTTAAATAGTCTATGAAAACCAGCGTTTAGCTATTTGAACCGCCTGAGCGAAAAATAATTGGGCATATGGGGATATGGGGAATTGAACCCCAGCCGTCTCCCATGCGAAGGGAGCGCTCTACCCCTGAGGTATATCCCCTTGCCAGTCGTCCGTCGCAAAAATGTCCGAATAAGACGGATCTCAACTGCGTGACTCGTCTGAAAAAGAGTAAAGTCTCAGGTGGAGATAAGGGGAATTGAACCCCACCCTCTCCCATGCGAACGGACCGCTCTACTCCTGAGCTATATCCCCTGAGCGTTTGTTGCTTTAAATAATCTATGAAAACCAGCGTTTAACTATTTGAACCGCCTGAGCGAAAAATCTTTGGGCATATGGAGATATGGGGAATTGAACCCCAGCCCTCTCCCATGCGAAGGGAGCGCTCGACACCTGAGCTATATCCCCCCTGCGTTTCTTGTTTTAAATAATCTATGAAAACCAGCGCTTAACTATTTGAACCGCCTGAGCGAAAAATCTTTGGGCATATGGAGATATGGGGAATTGAACCCCAGCCCTCTCCCATGCTAAGGGAGCGCTGTACCCCTGAGCTATATCCCCTCTGCGTTCCTTGTTTTAAATAATCTATGAAAACCAGCGTTTATCTATTTGGACCGCCTGAGCGAAAAATAATTGGGCATATGGAGATATGGGGAATTGAACCCGAGCCCTCTCCCATGCGAAGGCACCGCTCTACCCCTGAGCTGTATCCCCTGGTCAGTCGTCCGACCAAAAAATCTCCGAATGGGACGGATCTCAACTGCGTGACTCGTCTGAAAAAAAGTAAAGTCTCAGATGGAGATATGGGGAATTGAACCCCAGCCCTCTCCCATGCTAAGGGAGCGCTCTACCCCTGAACTATATCCCCTCTGCGTTTCTTGTTTTAAATAATCTATGAAAACCAGCGTTTATCTATTTGGACCGCCTGAGCGAAAAATAATTGGCGATGTACAGATATGGGGAATTGAACCCCAGCCCTCTCCCATGCGAAGGGAGCGCTCTACCCCTGAGCGATATCCCCTTGTCAGTCGTCCGACGAAAAAATGTCCGAATAAGACGGATCTCAACTGCGTGACTCGTCTGAAAAAGAGTAAACTCTCAGATGAAGATATGGGGAATTGAACAACAGCCGTCTCCCATGCGAGGGATGAGCTATATCCCCTGATGAGTGGTCGAACCAAAAAATCTCCGAATGGGACGGATCTCAACTGCATGACTCGTCTGAGAAAAAGTAAAGTCTCAGGTGGAGATATGGGGAATTGAACCCCAGCCCTCTCCCATGCTAAGGGAGCGCTCTACCCCTGAGCTATATCCCCTCTGCGTTCCTTGTTTTAAATAATCTATGAAAACCAGCGTTTATCTATTTGGACCGCCTGAGCGAAAAATAATTGGGCATATGGAGATATGGGGAATTGAACCCGAGCCCTCTCCCATGCGAAGGCACCGCTCTACCCCTGAGCTGTATCCCCTGGTCAGTCGTCCGACCAAAAAATCTCCGAATGGGACGGATCTCAACTGCGTGACTCGTCTGAAAAAAAGTAAAGTCTCAGATGGAGATATGGGGAATTGAACCCCAGCCCTCTCCCATGCTAAGGGAGCGCTCTACCCCTGATCTATATCCCCTCTGCGTTTCTTGTTTTAAATAATCTATGAAAACCAGCGTTTATCTATTTGGACCGCCTGAGCGAAAAATGATTGGCGATGTACAGATATGGGGAATTGAACCCCAGCCCTCTCCCATGCGAAGGGAGCGCTCTACCCCTGAGCCATATCCCCTTGTCAGTCGTCCGACGAAAAAATGTCCGAATAAGACGGATCTCAACTGCGTGACTCGTCTGAAAAAGAGTAAAGTCTCAGATGAAGATATGGGGAATTGAACCCCAGCCCTCTCCCATGCGAGGGATGAGCTATATCCCCTGATGAGTGGTCGAACCAAAAAATCTCCGAATGGGACGGATCTCAACTGCATGACTCGTCTGAGAAAAAGTAAGTCTCAGGTGGAGATGTGGGGAATTGAACCCCAGCCCTCTCCCATGCTAAGGGAGCGCTCTACCCCTGAGCTATATCACCTCTGCGTTCCTTGTTTTAAATAATCTATGAAAACCAGCGTTTATCTATTTGGACCGCCTGAGCGAAAAATAATTGGCGATTTGGAGATATGGGGAATTGAACCCGATAAATCTCCCGTGCGAAGGCAGCGTTCTACCCCTGAGCTGTATCCCCCAATGAGTCGTCCGAAAAAAAATCTCCGAATGGGACGGATCTCAACTGCGTGACTCGTCTGAAAAAAAGTAAAGTCTCCGATGGAGATATGGGGAATTGAACCCCACCCTCTCCCATGCGAAGGGAGCGCTCTACACCTGAGCTATATCCCCTCTGCGTTTCTTGTTTTAAATAATCTATGAAAACCAGCGTTTTTCTATTTGGACCGCCTGAGCGAAAAATAATTGGGCATATGGAGATATGGGGAATTGAACCCGAGCCCTCTCCCATGCGAAGGCAGAGCTCTACCCCTGAGCTGTATCCCCTGGTCAGTCGTCCGACCAAAAAATCTCCGAATGGGACGGATCTCAACTGCGTGACTCGTCTGAAAAAAAGTAAAGTCTCAGATGGAGATATGGGGAATTGAACCCAGCCCTCTCCCATGCGAAGGGAGCGCTCTACCCCTGAGCTATATCCCCTCAGCGTTTGTTGCTTTAAATAATCTATGAAAACCAGCGTTTAGCTATTTGAACCGCCTGAGCGAAAAATATTTGGGCATATGGAGATATGGGGAATTGAACCCCAGCCCTCTCCCATGGGAGGGATGAGCTATATCCCCTGATGAGTGATCGAACCAAAAAATCTCCGAATGGGACGGATCTCAACTGCATGACTGGTCTGAGAAAAAGTAAAGTCTCAGATGGAGATATGGGGAATTGAACTCCAGCCGTCTCCCATGCTAAGGGAGCGCTCTACCCCTGAGCTCTATCCCCTCAGTGTTTCTTGTTTTAAATAATCTAGGAAAACCAGCGTTTAGCTATTTGAACCGCATGAGCGAAAAATAATTGGCCATATGGAGATATGGGGAATTGAACCCCAGCCCTCTCCCATGCGAAGGGATCGCTGTACCCATGAGCTGTATCCCCTGGTCATCGTCCGACGAAAAAATGTCGGAGTAAGACGGATCTCAACTGCGTGAGTCGTGTGAAAAAAGAGTAAAGTCTCAGATGGAGATATGGGGAATTGAACCCCAGCCCTCTCCCATGCTAAGGGAGCGCTCTACCCCTGAGCTATATCCCCTGAGCGTTTCTTGTTTTAAATAGTCTATGAAAACCAGCGTTTAGCTATTTGAACCGCCTGAGCGAAAAATAATTGGGCATATGGAGATATGGGGAATTGAACCCCAGCCGTCTCCCATGCGAAGGGAGCGCTCTACCCCTGAGGTATATCCCCTTGCCAGTCGTCCGTCGCAAAAATGTCCGAATAAGACGGATCTCAACTGCGTGACTCGTCTGAAAAAGAGTAAAGTCTCAGGTGGAGATAAGGGGAATTGAACCCCACCCTCTCCCATGCGAACGGACCGCTCTACTCCTGAGCTATATCCCCTGAGCGTTTGTTGCTTTAAATAATCTATGAAAACCAGCGTTTATCTATTTGGACCGCCTGAGCGAAAAATAATTGGGCATATGGAGATATGGGGAATTGAACCCCAGCCCTCTCCCATGCGAAGGGAGGGCTCTACCCCTCAGCTATATCCCTTGATGAGTGGTCCAACCAAAAAATCTCCGAATGGGACGGATCTCAACTGCGTGACTCGTCTGAAAAAAAGTGAAGTCTCAGGTGGAGATAAGGGGAATTGAACCCCACCCTCTCCCATGCTAAGGGAGCGCTCTACCCCTGAGCTATATCCCCTCAGCGTTTGTTGCTTTAAATAATCTGTGAAAACCAGCGTTTAACTATTTGAACCGCCTGAGCGAAAAATCTTTGAGCATATGGAGATATGGGGAATTGAACCCCAGCCCTCTCCCATGCGAAGGGAGCGCTCTACACCTGAGCTATATCCCCCCTGCGTTTCTTGTTTTAAATAATCTATGAAAACCAGCGTTTATCTATTTGGACCGCCTGAGCGAAAAATAATAGGCGATATGGGGATATGGGGAATTGATCCCTATTCCTCTCCCGTGCGAAGGGAGCGCTCTGCCCCTGAGCTGTATCCCCTGGTCAGTCGTCCGACCAAAAAATCTCCGAATGGGACGGATCTCAACTGCGTGACTCGTCTGAAAAAAAGTAAAGTCTCAGATGGAGAAATGGGGAATTGAACCCCAGCCCTCTCCCATGCTAAGGGAGCGCTCTACCCCTCAGCTATATCACCTCTGCGTTTCTTGTTTTAAATAATCTATGAAAACCAGCGTTTATCTATTTGGACCGCCTGAGCGAAAAATAATTGGCGATGTGGAGATATGGGGAATTGAACCCCAGCCCTCTCCCATGCGAAGGGAGCGCTCTACCCCTGAGCTATATCCCCTCAGCGTTTGTTGCTTTAAATAATCTATGAAAACCAGCGTTTAGCTATTTGAACCGCCTGAGCGAAAAATATTTGGGCATATGGAGATATGGGGAATTGAACCCCAGCCCTCTCCCATGCGAAGGAAGCGCTCTACACCTGAGCTATATCCCCCCTGCGTTTCTTGTTTTAAATAATCTATGAAAACCAGCGTTTAACTATTTGAACCGATTGAGCGAAAAATCTTTGGGCATATGGAGATATGGGGAATTGAACCCCAGCCCTCTCCCATGCGAGAGGGAGCGCTCTACACCTGAGCTATATCCCCCCTGCGTTTCTTGTTTTAAATAATCTATGAAAACCAGCGTTTATCTATCTGGACCGCCTGAGCGAAAAATAATTGGGCATATGGAGATATGGGGAATTGAACCCGAGCCCTCTCCCATGCGAAGGCAGCGCTCTACCCCTGAGCTGTATCCCCTGGTCAGTCGTCCGACCAAAAAATCTCCGAATGGGACGGATCTCAACTGCGTGACTCGTCTGAAAAAAAGTAAAGTCTCAGGTGGAGATATGGGGAATTGAACCCCAGCCCTCTCCCATGCGAAGGGAGCGCTCTACCCCTGTGCTATATCCCCTCAGCGCTTGTTGCTTTAAATAATCTATGAAAACCAGCGTTTATCTATTTGGACCGCCCGAGCGAAAAATAATTGGGCATATGGAGATATGGGGAATTGAACCCCAGCCCTCTCCCATGCGAAGGGAGCGCTCTAGTCCTCAGCTATATCCCCTGATGAGTGGTCCAACAAAAAATCTCCGAATGGGACGGATCTCAACTGCGTGACTCGTCTGAAAAAAAGTAAAGTCTCAGATGGAGATATGGGGAATTGAACCCCAGCCCTCTCCCATGCTAAGGGAGCGCTCTACCCCTGAGCTATATCCCTCAGCGTTTGTTGCTTTAAATAATCTATGAAAACCAGCGTTTAACTATTTGAACCGCCTGAGCGAAAAATCTTTGGGCATATGGAGATATGGGGAATTGAACCCCAGCCCTCTCCCATGCGAAGGGAGCGCTCTACACCTGAGCTATATCCCCTGGCCAGTCGTCCGACGAAAAAATGTCCGAATAAGACGGATCTCAACTGCATGACTCGTCTGAAAAAAAGTGAAGTCTCAGATGGAGATATGGGGAATTGAACCCCAGCCCTCTCCCATGCGAGGGATGAGCTATATCCCCTGATGAGTGGTCGAACCAAAAAATCTAAGAATGGGACGGATCTCAACTGCATGACCCGTCTGAGAAAAAGTAAAGTCTCAGATGGAGATATGGGGAATTGAACCCCAGCCCTCTCCCATGCGAAGGGAGCGCTCTACCCCTCAGCTATATCCCCTGATGAGTGATCCAACAAAAAATCTCCGAATGGGACGGATCTCAACTGCGTGACTCGTCTGAAAAAAGTAAAGTCTGAGATGGAGATATGGGGAATTGAACCCCAGCCATCTCCCATGCGAAGGGAGCGCTCTACACCTGAGCTATATCCCCCCTGCGTTTGTTGCTTTAAATAATCTATGAAAACCAGCGTTTAGCTATTTGAACCGCCTGAGCGAAAAATATTTGGGCATATGGAGATATGGGGAATTGAACCCCAGCCCTCTCCCATGCGAAGGGAGCGCTCTACACCTGAGCTATATCCCCCCTGCGTTTCTTGTTTTAAATAATCTATGAAAACCAGCGTTGAACTATTTGAACCGCCTGAGCGAAAAATCTTTGGGCATATGGAGATATGGGGAATTGAACCCCAGCCCTCTCCCATGCGAAGGCAGCGCTCTACCCCTGAGCTGTATCCCCTGGTCAGTCGTCCGACCAAAAAATCTCCGAATGGGACGGATCTCAACTGCGTGACTCGTCTGAAAAAAAGTAAAGTCTCAGATGGAGATATGGGGAATTGAACCCCAGCCCTCTCCCATGCGAAGGGAGCGCTCTACCCCTGAGCTACATCCCCTCAGCGTTTGTTGCTTTAAATAATCTATGAAAACCAGCGTTTGGCTATTTGAACCGCCTGAGCGAAAAATATTTGGGCATATGGAGATATGGGGAATTGAACCCCAGCCCTCTCCCATGCGAGGGATGAGCTATATCCCCTGATGAGTGGTCGAACCAAAAAATCTCCGAATGGGACGGATCTCAACTGCATGACCCGTCTGAGAAAAAGTAAAGTCTCAGATGGAGATATGGGGAATTGAACCCCAGCCCTCTCCCATGCTAAGGGAGCGCTCTACCCCTGAGCTATATCCCCTTGCCAGTCGTCCGACGCAAAAATATCCGAATAAGACGGATCTCAACTGCGTGACTCGTCTGAAAAAGAGTAAAGTCTCAGGTGGAGATAAGGGGAATTGAACCCCAACCTCTCCCATGCTAATGGAGCGCTCTACCCCTGAGCTATATCCCTCAGCGTTTGTTGCTTTAAATAATCTATGAAAACCAGCGTTTAACTATTTGAACCGCCTGAGCGAAAAATCTTTGGGCATATGGAGATATGGCGAATTGAACCCCAGCCCTCTCCCATGCGAAGGGAGCGCTCTACACCTGAGCTATATCCCCTGGCCAGTCGTCCGACGAAAAAATGTCCGAATAAGACGGATCTCAACTGCATGACTCGTCTGAAAAAAAGTGAAGTCTCAGATGGAGATATGGGGAATTGAACCCCAGCCCTCTCCCATGCGAGGGATGAGCTATATCCCCTGATGAGTGGTCGAACCAAAAAATCTAAGAATGGGACGGATCTCAACTGCATGACCCGTCTGAGAAAAAGTAAAGTCTCAGATGGAGATATGGGGAATTGAACCCCAGCCCTCTCCCATGCGAAGGGAGCGCTCTACCCCTCAGCTATATCCCCTGATGAGTGATCCAACAAAAAATCTCCGAATGGGACGGATCTCAACTGCATGACTCGTCTGAAAGAAAGTAAAGTGTCAGATGGAGATATGGGGAATTGAACCCCAGCCCTCTCCCATGCGAAGGGAGCGCTCTACCCCTGCGCTATATCCCCCAATGATTCGTCCGAACAAAAAATCTCCGAATACTACGGATCTCAACTGCGTGACTCGTCTGAAAAACAGTAAAGTCTGAGATGGAGATATGGGGAATTGAACCCCACCCTCTCCCATGCGAAGGGAGCGCTCTACACCTGAGCTATATCCCCCCTGCGTTTCTTGTTTTAAATAATCTATGAAAACCAGCGTTTAACTATTTGAACCGCCTGAGCGAAAAATATTTGGGCATATAGAGATATGGGGAATTGAACCCCAGCCCTCTCCCATGCGGAGGGAGCGCTCTACAACTGAGCTATATCCCCTGGCCAGTCGTCCGACGAAAAAATGTCCGAATAAGACGGATCTCAACTGCATGACTCGTCTGAAAAAAAGCAAAGTCTCACATGGAGATATGGGGAATTGAACCCCAGCCCTCTCCCATGCGAAGGGAGCGCTCTACCCCTGAGCTATATCCCCTCAGCGTTTGTTGCTTTAAATAATCTATGAAAACCAGCGTTTAGCTATTTGAACCGCCTGAGCGAAAAATATTTGGGCATACGGAGATATGGGGAATTGAACCCCAGCCCTCTCCCATGCGAGGGATGAGCTATATCCCCTGATGAGTGGTCGAACCAAAAAATCTCCGAATGGGACGGATCTCAACTGCATGACTCGTCTGAGAAAAAGTAAAGTCTCAGATGGAGATATGGGGAATTGAACCCCAGCCCTCTCCGATGCTAAGGGAGGGTTCTACCCCTCATCTATCTTTCCTCAGCGTTTCTTGTTTTAAATAATCTATGAAAACCATCGTTTAACTATTTGAACCGCCTGAGCGAAAAACAATTGGGCATATGGAGATATGGGGAATTGAACCCCACCCTCTCCCATGCGAAGGGAGCGCTCTACACCTGAGCTATATCCCCCCTGCGTTTCTTGTTTTAAATAATCTATGAAAACCAGCGTTTATCTATTTGGACCGCCTGAGCGAAAAATAATAGGCGATATGGAGATATGGGGAATTGATCCCTATTCCTATCCCGTGCGAAGGGAGCGCTCTGCCCCTGAGCTGTATCCCCTGGTCAGTCGTCCGACCAAAAAATCTCCGAATGGGACGGATCTCAACTGCGTGACTCGTCTGAAAAAAAGTAAAGTCTCAGATGGAGAAATGGGGAATTGAACCCCAGCCCTCTCCCATGCTAAGGGAGCGCTCTACCCCTCAGCTATATCACCTCTGCGTTTCTTGTTTTAAATAATCTATGAAAACCAGCGTTTATCTATTTGGACCGCCTGAGCGAAAAATAATTGGCGATGTGGAGATATGGGGAATTGAACCCCAGCCCTCTCCCATGCGAAGGGAGCGCTCTACCCCTGAGCTATATCCCCTCAGCGTTTGTTGCTTTAAATAATCTATGAAAACCAGCGTTTAGCTATTTGAACCGCCTGAGCGAAAAATATTTGGGCATATGGAGATATGGGGAATTGAACCCCAGCCCTCTCCCATGCGAAGGGAGCGCTCTACACCTGAGCTATATCCCCCCTGCGTTTCTTGTTTTAAATAATCTATGAAAACCAGCGTTTAACTATTTGAACCGCCTGAGCGAAAAATCTTTGGGCATATGGAGATATGGGGAATTGAACCCGAGCCCTCTCCCATGCGAAGGCAGCGCTCTACCCCTGAGCTGTATCCCCTGGTCAGTCGTCCGACCAAAAAATCTCCGAATGGGACGGATCTCAACTGCGTGACTCGTCTGGAAAAAAGTAAAGTCTCAGGTGGAGATATGGGGAATTGAACCCCAGCCCTCTCCCATGCGAAGGGAGCGCTCTACCCCTGAGCTATATCCCCTCAGCGTTTGTTGCTTTAAATAATCTATGAAAACCAGCGTTTGGCTATTTGAACCGCCTGAGCGAAAAATATTTGGGCATATGGAGATATGGGGAATTGAACCCCAGCCCTCTCCCATGCGAGGGATGAGCTATATCCCCTGATGAGTGGTCGAACCAAAAAATCTCCGAATGGGACGGATCTCAACTGCATGACCCGTCTGAGAAAAAGTAAAGTCTCAGATGGAGATATGGGGAATTGAACCCCAGCCCTCTCCCATGCTAATGGAGCGCTCTACCCCTGAGCTATATCCCTCAGCGTTTGTTGCTTTAAATAATCTATGAAAACCAGCGTTTAACTATTTGAACCGCCTGAGCGAAAAATCTTTGGGCATATGGAGATATGGCGAATTGAACCCCAGCCCTCTCCCATGCGAAGGGAGCGCTCTACACCTGAGCTATATCCCCTGGCCAGTCGTCCGACGAAAAAATGTCCGAATAAGACGGATCTCAACTGCATGACTCGTCTGAAAAAAAGTGAAGTCTCAGATGGAGATATGGGGAATTGAACCCCAGCCCTCTCCCATGCGAGGGATGAGCTATATCCCCTGATGAGTGGTCGAACCAAAAAATCTAAGAATGGGACGGATCTCAACTGCATGACCCGTCTGAGAAAAAGTAAAGTCTCAGATGGAGATATGGGGAATTGAACCCCAGCCCTCTCCCATGCGAAGGGAGCGCTCTACCCCTCAGCTATATCCCCTGATGACTGATCCAACAAAAAATCTCCGAATGGGACGGATCTCAACTGCATGACTCGTCTGAAAGAAAGTAAAGTCTCAGATGGAGATATGGGGAATTGAACCTAAGCCGTCTCCCATGCTAAGGGAGCGCTCTACCCCTGAGCTATCTCCCCTCTGCGTTTCTTGTTTTAAATAATCTATGAAAACCAGCGTTTATCTATTTGGACCGCCTGAGCGAAAAATAATTCGCGATGTGGAGATATGGGGAATTGAACCCCATCCCTCTCCCATGCGAGGGGAGCGCTCTACCCCTGCGCTATATCCCCCAATGACTCGTCCGAACAAAAAATCTCCGAATACTACGGATCTCAACTGCATGACTCGTCTGAAAAAAAAGTAAAGTCTCAGATGGAGATATGGGGAATTGAACCCCAGCCCTCTCCCATGCTAAGGGAGCGCTCTACCCCTGAGCTATATCCCCTCTGCGTTTCTTGTTTTAAATAATCTATGAAAACCAGCGTTTATCTATTTGGACCGCCTGAGCGAAAAATAATTGGCGATGTGGAGATATGGGGAATTGAACCCCAGCCCTCTCCCATGCGAAATGAGCGCTCTACCCCTGCGCTATATCCCCCAATGATTCGTCCGAACAAAAAATCTCCGAATACTACGGATCTCAACTGCGTGACTCGTCTGAAAAACAGTAAAGTCTGAGATGGAGATATGGGGAATTGAACCCCACCCTCTCCCATGCGAAGGGAGCGCTCTACACCTGAGCTATATCCCCCCTGCGTTTCTTGTTTTAAATAATCTATGAAAACCAGCGTTTAACTATTTGAACCGCCTGAGCGAAAAATATTTGGGCATATAGAGATATGGGGAATTGAACCCGAGCCCTCTCCCATGCGGAGGGAGCGCTCTACAACTGAGCTATATCCCCTGGCCAGTCGTCCGACGAAAAAATGTCCGAATAAGACGGATCTCAACTGCATGACTCGTCTGAAAAAAAGCAAAGTCTCACATGGAGATATGGGGAATTGAACCCCAGCCCTCTCCCATGCGAAGGGAGCGCTCTACCCCTGAGCTATATCCCCTCAGCGTTTGTTGCTTTAAATAATCTATGAAAACCAGCGTTTAGCTATTTGAACCGCCTGAGCGAAAAATATTTGGGCATATGGAGATATGGGGAATTGAACCCCAGCCCTCTCCCATGCGAGGGATGAGCTATATCCCCTGATGAGTGGTCGAACCAAAAAATCTCCGAATGGGACGGATCTCAACTGCATGACTCGTCTGAGAAAAAGTAAAGTCTCAGATGGAGATATGGGGAATTGAACCCCAGCCCTCTCCCATGCTAAGGGAGCGCTCTACCCCTGAGCTGTATCCTCCCAGTGTTTCTTGTTTTAAATAATCTATGAAAACCAGCGTTTAGCTATTTGAACCGCATGAGCGAAAAATAATTGGCCATATGGAGATATGGGGAATTGAACCTAGCCCTCTCCCATGCGAAGGGAGCGCTCTACCCCTGAGCTGTATCCCCTCCGTTTTTCTTGTTTTAAATAATCTAGGAAAACCAGCGTTTAGCTATTTGAACCGCATGAGCGAAAAATAATTGCCCACATGGAGATATGGGGAATTGAACCTAGCCCTCTCCCATGCGAAGGGAGCGCTCTACCCCTGCGCTATATCCCCCAATGACTCGTCCGAACAAAAAATCTCCGAATACTACGGATCTCAACTGCATGACTCGTCTGAAAAAAAGTAAAGTCTCAGATGGAGATATGGGGAATTGATCCCTATTCCTCTACCGTGCGAAGGGAGCGCTCTCCCCTGAGCTATATCCCCTGGCCAGTCGTCCGACGAAAAAATGTCCGAATAAGACGGATCTCAACTGCATGACTCGTCTGAAAAAAAGTAAAGTCTCATATGGAGATATGGGGAATTGAACCCCAGCCCTCTCCCATGCGAAGGGAGCGCTCTACCCCTGATCTATATCCCCTCGGCGTTCGTTGCTTTAAATAATCTATGAAAACCAGCGTTTAGCTATTTGAACCGCCTGAGCGAAAAATATTTGGGCATATGGAGATATGGGGAATTGAACCCCAGCCCTCTCGCATGCTAAGGGAGCGCTCTACCCATGAGCTATACAGCCTGTTGAGTCGTCCGACCAAAAAATCTCCGAATGGGACGGATCCCAACTGCGTGACTCGTCTGAAAAAGAGTAAAGTCTCAGGTGGAGATAAGGGGAATTGAACCCCACCCTCTCCCATGCGAACGGACCGCTCTACCCCTGAGCTATATCCCCTCAGCGTTTGTTGCTTTAAATAATCTATGAAAACCAGCGTTTAACTATTTGAACCGCCTGAGCGAAAAATCTTTGGGCATATGGAGATATGGGGAATTGAACCCCAGCCCTCTCCCATGCGAAGGGAGCGCTCTACACCTGAGCTATATCCCCTCTGCGTTTCTTGTTTTAAATAATCTATGAAAACCAGCGTTTATCTATTTGGACCGCCTGAGCGAAAAATGATTGCGCATATGGAGATATGGGGAATTGAACCCCAGCCCTCTCCCATGCGAAGGGAGCGCTCTACCCCTGCGCTATATCCCCCAATGACTCGTCCGAACAAAAAATCTCCGAATACTACGGATCTCAACTGCGTGACTCGTCTGAAAAACAGTAAAGTCTGAGATGGAGATATGGGGAATTGAACACCAGCCCTCTCCCATGCGAAGGGAGCGCTCTACACCTGAGCTATATCCCCCCTGCGTTTCTTGTTTTAAATAATCTATGAAAACCAGCGTTTAACTATTTGAACCGCCTGAGCGAAAAATCTTTGGGCATATGGAGATATGGGGAATTGAACCCCAGCCCTCTCCCATGCGAAGGGAGCGCTCTACACCTGAGCTATATCCCCCTGCGTTTCTTGTTTTAAATAATCTATGAAAACCAGCGTTTATCTATTTGGACCGCCTGAGCGAAAAATAATTGGGCATATGGAGATATGGGGAATTGAACCCGAGCCCTCTCCCATGCGGAGGGAGCGCTCTACAACTGAGCTATATCCCCTGGCCAGTCGTCCGACGAAAAAATGTCCGAATAAGACGGATCTCAACTGCATGACTCGTCTGAAAAAAAGTAAAGCCTCAGATGGAGATATGGGGAATTGAACCCCAGCCCTCTCCCATGCGAAGGGAGCGCTCTACCCATGAGCTATATCCCCTCAGCGTTTGTTGCTTTAAATAATCTATGAAAACCAGCGTTTAGCTATTTGAACCGCCTGAGCGAAAAATATTTGGGCATATGGAGATATGGGGAATTGAACCCCAGCCCTCTCCCATGCGAGGGATGAGCTATATCCCCTGATGAGTGGTCGAACCAAAAAATCTCCGAATGGGACGGATCTCAACTGCATGACTCGTCTGAGAAAAAGTAAAGTCTCAGATGGAGATATGGGGAATTGAACCCCAGCCCTCTCCCATGCTAAGGGAGCGCTCTACCCCTGAGCTGTATCCTCCCAGTGTTTCTTGTTTTAAATAATCTAGGAAAACCAGCGTTTAGCTATTTGAACCGCATGAGCGAAAAATAATTGGCCATATGGAGATATGGGGAATTGAACCTAGCCCTCTCCCATGCGAAGGGAGCGCTCTACCCCTGAGCTGTATCCCCTCCGTGTTTCTTGTTTTAAATAATCTAGCAAAACCAGCGTTTAGCTATTTGAGCCGCATGAGCGAAAAATAATTGGCCACATGGAGATATGGGGAATTGAACCTAGCCCTCTCCCATGCGAAGGGAGCGCTCTACCCCTGAGCTGTATCCCCTCAGTGTTTCTTGTTTTAAATAATCTATGAAAACCAGCGTTAAGCTATTTGAACCGCATGAGCGAAAAATAATTGGCCATATGGAGATATGGGGAATTGAACCCCACCCTCTCCCATGCGAAGGGAGCGCTCTACCCATGAGCTGTATCCCCTGGTCATCGTCCGACGAAAAAATGTCCGACTAAGACGGATCTCAACTGCGTGAGTAGTGTGAAAAAAGAGTAAGGTCTCAGATGGAGATATGGGGAATTGAACCCCAGCCCTCTCCCATGCTAAGGGAGCGCTCTACCCCTGAGCTATATCCCCTCAGTGTTTCTTGTTTTAAATAATCTAGGAAAACCAGCGTTTAGCTATTTGAAGCGCATGAGCGAAAAATAATTGGCCATATGGAGATATGGGGAATTGAACCCCAGCCGTCTCCCATGCGAAGGGAGCGCTCTACCCCTGAGCTATATCCCCTCTGCGTTTCTTGTTTTAAATAATCTATGAAAACCAGCGTTTATCTATTTGGACCGCCTGAGCGAAAAATAATTGGCGATATGGAGATATGGGGAATTGATCCCTATTCCTCTCCCGTGCGAAGGGAGCGCTCTGCCCCTGAGCTATATCCCCTGGCCAGTCGTCCGACGAAAAAATGTCCGAATAAGACGGATCTCAACTGCATGACCCGTCTGAAAAAAAGTGAAGTCTCAGATGGAGATATGGGGAATTGAACCCCAGCCCTCTCCCATGCTAAGGGAGCGCTCTACCCCTGAGCTATATCCCCTCTGCGTTTCTTGTGTTAAACAATCTATGAAAACCAGCGTTTATCTATTTGGACCGCCTCAGCGAAAAATAATTGGGGATGTGGAGATATGGGGAATTGAACCCCAGCCCTCTCCCATGCGAAGGGAGCGCTCTACCCCTGATCTATATCCCCTCGGCGTTCGTTGCTTTAAATAATCTATGAAAACCAGCGTTTAGCTATTTGAACCGCCTGAGCGAAAAATATTTGGGCATATGGAGATATGGGGAATTGAACCCCAGCCCTCTCCCATGCTAAGGGAGCGCTCTACCCATGAGCTATACAGGCTGATGAGTCGTCCGACCAAAAAATCTCCGAATGGGACGGATCCCAACTGCGTGACTCGTCTGAAAAAGAGTAAAGTCTCAGATGGAGATATGGGGAATTGAACCCCAGCCCTCTCCCATGCTAAGGGAGCGCACTACCCCTGAGCTGTATCCCCTCAGTGTTTCTTGTTTTAAATAATCTAGGAAAACCAGCGTTTAGCTTTTTGAACCGCATGAGCGAAAAATAATTGGCCATATGGAGATATGGGGAATTGAACCCCAGCCGTCTCCCATGCGAAGGGAGCGCTCTACCCCTGAGCTATATCCCCTGGTCAGTCGTCCGACGAAAAAATGTCCGAATAAGACGGATCTCAACTGCGCGACTCGTCTGAGAAAAAGTAAAGTCTCAGATGGAGATATGGGGAATTGAACCCCAGCCCTCTCCCATGCTAAGGGAGCGCACTACCCCTGAGCTGTATCCCCTCAGTGTTTCTTGTTCTAAATAATCTAGCAAAACCAGCGTTTAGCTATTTGAACCGCATGAGCGAAAAATAATTGGCCATATGGAGATATGGGGAATTGAACCCCAGCCGTCTCCCATGCGAAGGGAGCGCTCTACCCATGAGCTGTATCCCCTGGTCATCGTCCGACGAAAAAATGTCCGAATAAGACGGATCTCACCTGCTTGAGTCGTGCGAAAAAAGAGTAAAGTCTCAGATGGAGGTATGGGGAATTGAACCCCAGCCCTCTCCCATGCTAAGGGAGCGCTCTACCCCTGAGCTATATCCCCTGAGCGTTTCTTGTTTTAAATAGTCTATGAAAACCAGCGTTTAGCTATTTGAACCGCCTGAGCGAAAAATAACTGCGCATATGAAGATGTGGGGGACTGAACCCCAGCCGTCTCCCATGCGAAGGGAGCGCTCTACCCCTGAGCTATATCCCCTCTGAGTTTCTTGTTTTAAATAACCTATGAAAACCAGCGTTTATCTATTTGGACCGCCTGAGCGAAAAATAATTGGCGATATGGAAATATGGGGAATTGATCCCTATTCCTCTCCCGTGCGAAGGGAGCGCTCTCCCCTGAGCTATATCCCCTGGCCAGTCGTCCGACGAAAAAGTGTCCGAATAAGACGGATCTCAACTGCATGACTCGTCTGAAAAAAAGCAAAGTCTCAGATGGAGATATGGGGAATTGAACCCCAGCCCTCTCCCATGCGAAGGGAGCGCTCTACACCTGAGCTATATCCCCCCTGCGTTTGTTGCTTTAAATAATCTATGAAAACCAGCGTTTAGCTATTTGAACCGCCTGAGCGAAAAATATTTGGGCATATGGAGATATGGGGAATTGAACCCCAGCCCTCTCCCATGCGAAGGGAGCGCTCTACACCTGAGCTGTATCCCCCCTGCGTTTCTTGTTTTAAATAATCTATGAAAACCAGCGTTTAACTATTTGAACCGCCTGAGCGAAAAATCTTTGGGCATATGGAGATATGGGGAATTGAACCCCAGCCCTCTCCCATGCGAAGGGAGCGCTCTACACCTGAGCTATATCCCCCCTGCGTTTCTTGTTTTAAATAATCTATGAAAACCAGCGTTTATCTATTTGGATCGCCTGAGCGAAAAATAATTGGGCATATGGAGATATGGGGAATTGAACCCGAGCCCTCTCCCATGCGAAGGCAGCGCTCTACCCCTGAACTGTATCCCCTGGTCAGTCGTCCGACCAAAAAATCTCCGAATGGGACGGATCTCAACTGCGTGACTCGTCTGAAAAAAAGTAAAGTCTCAGATGGAGATATGGGGAATTGAACCCCAGCCCTCTCCCATGCGAAGGGAGCGCTCTACCCCTGAGCTATATCCCCTCAGCGTTTGTTGCTTTAAATAATCTATGAAAACCAGCGTTTGGCTATTTGAACCGCCTGAGCGAAAAATATTTGGGCATATGGAGATATGGGGAATTGAACCCCAGCCCTCTCCCATGCGAGGGATGAGCTATATCCCCTGATGAGTGGTCGAACCAAAAAATCTCCGAATGGGACGGATTTCAACTGCATGACCCGTCTGAGAAAAAGTAAAGTCTCAGATGGAGATATGGGGAATTGAACCCCAGCCCTCTCCCATGCTAAGGGAGCGCTCTACCCCTGAGCTATATCCCCTTGCCAGTCGTCCGACGCAAAAATGTCCGAATAAGACGGATCTCAACTGCGTGACTCGTCTGAAAAAGAGTAAAGTCTCAGGTGGAGATAAGGGGAATTGAACCCCAACCTCTCCCATGCGAACGGATCGCTCTACCCCTGAGCTATATCCCCTCAGCGCTTGTTGCTTTAAATAATCTATGAAAACCAGCGTTTATCTATTTGGACCGCCCGAGCGAAAAATAATTGGGCATATGGAGATATGGGGAATTGAACCCCAGCCCTCTCCCATGCGAAGGGAGCGCTCTACTCCTCAGCTATATCCCCTGATGAGTGGTCCAACAAAAAATCTCCGAATGGGACGGATCTCAACTGCGTGACTCGTCTGAAAAAAAGTAAAGTCTCAGATGGAGATATGGGGAATTGAACCTAAGCCCTCTCCCATGCTAAGGGAGCGCTCTACCCCTGAGCTATCTCCCCTCTCCGTTTCTTGTTTTAAATAATCTATGAAAACCAGCGTTTAGCTATTTGAACCGCCTGAGCGAAAAATATTTGGGCATATGGAGATATGGGGAATTGAACCCCAGCCCTCTCCCATGCGAGGGATGAGCTATATCCCCTGATGAGTGGTCGAACCAAAAAATCTCCGAATGGGACGGATCTCAACTGCATGACTCGTCTGACAAAAAGTAAAGTCTCAGATGGAGATATGAGGAATTGAACCCCAGCCCTCTCCCATGCGAAGGGAGCGCTCTACCCCTGCGCTATATCCCCCAATGACTCGTCCGAACAAAAAATCTCCGAATACTACGGATCTCAACTGCGTGACTCGTCTGAAAAACAGTAAAGTCTGAGATGGAGATATGGGGAATTGAACCCCAGCCCTCTCCCATGCGAAGGGAGCGCTCTACACCTGAGCTATATCCCCCCTGCGTTTCTTGTTTTAAATAATCTATGAAAACCAGCGTTTAACTATTTGAACCGCCTGAGTGAAAAATCTTTTTGCATATGGAGATATGGGAAATTGAACCCCAGCCCTCTCCCATGCGAAGGGAGCGCTCTACACCTGAGCTATATCCCCCCTGCGTTTCTTGTTTTAAATAATCTATGAAAACCAGCGTTTATCTATTTGGACCGCCTGAGCGAAAAATAATTGGCGATATGGAGATATGGGGAATTGATCCCTATTCCTCTCCCGTGCGAAGGGAGCGCTCTGCCCCTGAGCTATATCCCCTGGCCAGTCGTCCGACGAAAAAATGTCCGAATAAGACGGATCTCAACTGCATGACTCGTCTGAAAAAAAGTGAAGTCTCAGATGGAGATATGGGGAATTGAACCCCAGCCCTCTCCCATGCTAAGGGAGCGCTCTACCCCTGAGCTATATCCCCTCAGCGTTTCTTGTGTTAAACAATATATGAAAACCAGCGTTTATCTATTTGGACCGCCTCAGCGAAAAATAATTGGGGATGTGGAGATATGGGGAATTGAACCCCAGCCCTCTCCCATGCTAAGGGAGCGCTCTACCCCTGAGCTATATCCCCTTGCCAGTCGTCCGACGCAAAAATGTCCGAATAAGACGGATCTCAACTGCGTGACTCGTCTGAAAAAGAGTAAAGTCTCAGGTGGAGATAAGGGGAATTGAACCCCAACCTCTCCCATGCGAACGGATCGCTCTACCCCTGAGCTATATCCCCTCAGCGCTTGTTGCTTTAAATAATCTATGAAAACCAGCGTTTATCTATTTGGACCGCCCGAGCGAAAAATAATTGGGCATATGGAGATATGGGGAATTGAACCCCAGCCCTCTCCCATGCGAAGGGAGCGCTCTACTCCTCAGCTATATCCCCTGATGAGTGGTCCAACAAAAAATCTCCGAATGGGACGGATCTCAACTGCGTGACTCGTCTGAAAAAAAGTAAAGTCTCAGATGGAGATATGGGGAATTGAACCTAAGCCCTCTCCCATGCTAAGGGAGCGCTCTACCCCTGAGCTATCTCCCCTCTCCGTTTCTTGTTTTAAATAATCTATGAAAACCAGCGTTTAGCTATTTGAACCGCCTGAGCGAAAAATATTTGGGCATATGGAGATATGGGGAATTGAACCCCAGCCCTCTCCCATGCGAGGGATGAGCTATATCCCCTGATGAGTGGTCGAACCAAAAAATCTCCGAATGGGACGGATCTCAACTGCATGACTCGTCTGACAAAAAGTAAAGTCTCAGATGGAGATATGAGGAATTGAACCCCAGCCCTCTCCCATGCGAAGGGAGCGCTCTACCCCTGCGCTATATCCCCCAATGACTCGTCCGAACAAAAAATCTCCGAATACTACGGATCTCAACTGCGTGACTCGTCTGAAAAACAGTAAAGTCTGAGATGGAGATATGGGAATTGAACCCCAGCCCTCTCCCATGCGAAGGGAGCGCTCTACACCTGAGCTATATCCCCCCTGCGTTTCCTGTTTTAAATAATCTATGAAAACCAGCGTTTAACTATTTGAACCGCCTGAGTGAAAAATCTTTGGGCATATGGAGATATGGGAAATTGAACCCCAGCCCTCTCCCATGCGAAGGGAGCGCTCTACACCTGAGCTATATCCCCCCTGCGTTTCTTGTTTTAAATAATCTATGAAAACCAGCGTTTATCTATTTGGACCGCCTGAGCGAAAAATAATTGGCGATATGGAGATATGGGGAATTGATCCCTATTCCTCTCCCGTGCGAAGGGAGCGCTCTGCCCCTGAGCTATATCCCCTGGCCAGTCGTCCGACGAAAAAATGTCCGAATAAGACGGATCTCAACTGCATGACTCGTCTGAAAAAAAGTGAAGTCTCAGATGGAGATATGGGGAATTGAACCCCAGCCCTCTCCCATGCTAAGGGAGCGCTCTACCCCTGAGCTATATCCCCTCAGCGTTTCTTGTGTTAAACAATATATGAAAACCAGCGTTTATCTATTTGGACCGCCTCAGCGAAAAATAATTGGGGATGTGGAGATATGGGGAACTGAACCCCAACCCTCTCCCATGCGAAGGGAGCGCTCTACCCCTCAGCTATATCCCCCAATGACTCGTCCGAACAAAAAATCTCCGAATACTACGGGTCTCAACTGCGTGACTCGTCTGAAAAAGAGTAAAGTCTCAGATGGAGATATGGGGAATTGAACCCCAGCCCTCTCCCATGCGAAGGGAGCGCTCTACCCCTGATCTATATCCCCTCGGCGTTCGTTGCTTTAAATAATCTATGAAAACCAGCGTTTAGCTAATTGAACCGCCTGAGCGAAAAATATTTGGGCATATGGAGATATGGGGAATTGAACCCCAGCCCTCTCCCATGCTAAGGGAGCGCTCTACCCATGAGCTATACAGCCTGAGGAGTCGTCCGACCAAAAAATCTCCGAATGGGACGGATCCCAACTGCGTGACTCGTCTGAAAAAGAGTAGAGTCTCAGGTGGAGATAAGGGGAATTGAACCCCACCCTCTCCCATGCGAACGGACCGCTCTACCCCTGAGCTATATCCCCTCAGCGTTTGTTGCTTTAAATAATCTATGAAAACCAGCGTTTAACTATTTGAACCGCCTGAGCGAAAAATCTTTGGGCATATGCAGATATGGGGAATTGAACCCCAGCCCTCTCCCATGCGAAGGGAGCGCTCTACACCTGAGCTATATCCCCTCTGCGTTTCTTTTTTTAAATAATCTATGAAAACCAGCGTTTATCTATTTGGACCGCCTGAGCGAAAAATAATTGCGCATATGGAGATATGGGGAATTGAACCCGAGCCCTCTCCCATGCGAAGGCAGCGCTCTACCCCTGAGCTGTATCCCCTGGTCAGTCGTCCGACCAAAAAATCTCCGAATGGGACGGATCTCAACTGCGTGGCTCGTCTGAAAAAAAGTAAAGTCTCAGATGGAGATATGGGGAATTGAACCCCAGCCCTCTCCCATGCTAAGGGAGCGCTCTACCCCTGAGCTATATCCCCTCTGCGTTTCTTGTTTTAAATAATCTATGAAAACCAGCGTTTATCTATTTGGACCGCCTGAGCGAAAAATAATTGGCGATGTGGAGATATGGGGAATTGAACCCCAGCCCTCTCCCATGCGAAGGGAGCGCTCTACCCCTGAGCTATATCCCCTGGTCAGTCGTCCGACGAAAAAATGTCCGAATAAGACTTATCTCAACTGCGCGACTCGTCTGAGAAAAAGTAAAGTCTCAGATGGAGATATGGGGAATTGAACCCCAGCCCTCTCCCATGCTAAGGGAGCGCACTACCCCTGAGCTGTATCCCCTCAGTGTTTCTTGTTTTAAATAATCTAGGAAAACCAGCGTTTAGCTATTTGAACCGCATGAGCGAAAAATAATTGGCCATATGGAGATATGGGGAATTGAACCCCAGCCGTCTCCCATGCGAAGGGAGCGCTCTACCCCTGAGCTGTATCCCCTCAGTGTTTCCTGTCTTAAATAATCTATGAATACCAGCGTTTATCTATTTGGACCGCCTGAGCGAAAAATAATTGGCGATGTGGAGATATGGGGAATTGAACCCCAGCCCTCTCCCATGCGAAGGGAGCGCTCTACCCCTGAGCTATATCCCCTGGTCAGTCGTCCGACGAAAAAATGTCCGAATAAGACGGATCTCAACTGCGCGACTCGTCTGAGAAAAAGTAAAGTCTCAGATGGAGATATGGGGAATTGAACCCCAGCCGTCTCCCATGCGAAGGGAGCGCTCTACCCATGAGCTGTATCCCCTGGTCATCGTCCGACGAAAAAGTGTCCGAATAAGACGGATCCCAACTGCGTGACTCGTCTGAAAAAGAGTAAAGTCTCAGGTGGAGATAAGGGGAATTGAACCCCAGCCTCTCCCATGCGAACGGACCGCTCTACCCCTGAGCTATATCCCCTCAGCGTTTGTTGCTTTAAATAATCTATGAAAACCAGCGTTTATCTATTTGGACCGCCTGAGCGAAAAATAATTGGGCATATGGAGATATGGGGAATTGAACCCCAGCCCTCTCCCATGCGAAGGGAGCGCTCTACCCCTCAGCTATATCCCCTGATGAGTGGTCCAACAAAAAATCTCCGAATGGGACGGATCTCAACTGCGTGACTCGTCTGAAAAAAAGTAAAGTCTCAGATGGAGATATGGGGAATTGAACCCCAGCCCTCTCCCATGCTAAGGGAGCGCTCTACCCCTGAGCTATATCCCCTCAGCGTTTGTTGCTTTAAATAATCTATGAAAACCAGCGTTTAGCTATTTGAACCGCCTCAGCGAAAAATATTTGGGCATATGGAGATATGGGGAATTGAACCCCAGCCCTCTCCCATGCGAGGGATGAGCTATATCCCCTGATGAGTGGTCGAACCAAAAAATCTCCGAATGGGACGGATCTCAACTGCATGACTCGTCTGAAAAAAAGTGAAGTCTCAGATGGAGATATGGGGAATTGAACCCCAGCCCTCTCCCATGCTAAGGGAGCGCTCTACCCCTGAGCTATATCCCCTCAGCGTTTGTTGCTTTAAATAATCTATGAAAACCAGCGTTTATCTATTTGGACCGCCTGAGCGAAAAATAATTGGCGATATGGAGATATGGGGAATTGATCCCTATTCCTCTACCGTGCGAAGGGAGCGCTCTCCCCTGAGCTATATCCCCTGGCCAGTCGTCCGACGAAAAAATGTCCGAATAAGACGGATCCCAACTGCGTGACTCGTCTGAAAAAGAGTAAAGTCTCAGATGGAGATATGGGGAATTGAACCCCAGCCCTCTCCCATGCTAAGGGAGCGCTCTACCCCTGAGCTATATCCCCTCAGCGTTTGTTGCTTTAAATAATCTATGAAAACCAGCGTTTAACTATTTGAACCGCCTGAGCGAAAAATCTTTGGGCATATGGAGATATGGGGAATTGAACCCCAGCCCTCTCCCATGCGAAGGGAGCGCTCTACACCTGAGCTATATCCCCTCTGGTTTCTTGTTTTAAATAATCTATGAAAACCAGCGTTTATCTATTTGGACCGCCTGAGCGAAAAATAATTGGCGATATGGAGATATGGGGAATTGATCCCTATTCCTCTCCCGTGCGAAGGGAGCGCTCTGCCCCTGAGCTATATCCCCTGGCCAGTCGTCCGACGAAAAAATGTCCGAATAAGACGGATCTCAACTGCATGACTCGTCTGAAAAAAAGTGAAGTCTCAGATGGAGATATGGGGAATTGAACCCCAGCCCTCTCCCATGCTAAGGGAGCGCTCTACCCCTGAGCTATATCCCCTCTGCGTTTCTTGTGTTAAATAATCTATGAAAACCAGCGTTTATCTATTTGGACCGCCTGAGCGAAAAATAATTGGCGATATGGAGATATGGGGAATTGATCCCTATTCCTCTCCCGTGCGAAGGGAGCGCTCTGCCCCTGAGCTATATCCCCTGGCCAGTCGTCCGACGAAAAAATGTCCGAATAAGACGGATCTCAACTGCATGACTCGTCTGAAAAAAAGTGAAGTCTCAGATGGAGATATGGGGAATTGAACCCCAGCCCTCTCCCATGCGAAGGGAGCGCTCTACCACTGAGCTATATCCCCCAATGACTCGTCCGAACAAAAAATCTCCGAATACTACGGGTCTCAACTGCGTGACTCGTCTGAAAAAGAGTAAAGTCTCAGATGGAGATATGGGGAATTGAACCCCAGCCCTCTCCCATGCGAAGGGAGCGCTCTACCCCTGATCTATATCCCCTCGGCGTTCGTTGCTTTAAATAATCTATGAAAACCAGCGTTTAGCTATTTGAACCGCCTGAGCGAAAAATATTTGGGCATATGGAGATATGGGGAATTGAACCCCAGCCCTCTCCCATGCTAAGGGAGCGCTCTACCCATGAGCTATACAGCCTGAGGAGTCGTCCGACCAAAAAATCTCCGAATGGGACGGATCCCAACTGCGTGACTCGTCTGAAAAAGAGTAAAGTCTCAGGTGGAGATAAGGGGAATTGAACCCCACCCTCTCCCATGCGAACGGACCGCTCTACACCTGAGCTATATCCCCTCTGCGTTTCTTTTTTTAAATAATCTATGAAAACCAGCGTTTATCTATTTGGACCGCCTGAGCGAAAAATAATTGCGCATATGGAGATATGGGGAATTGAACCCGAGCCCTCTCCCATGCGAAGGCAGCGCTCTACCCCTGAGCTGTATCCCCTGGTCAGTCGTCCGACCAAAAAATCTCCGAATGGGACGGATCTCAACTGCGCGACTCGTCTGAGAAAAAGTAAAGTCTCAGATGGAGATATGGGGAATTGAACCCCAGCCCTCTCCCATGCTAAGGGAGCGCACTACCCCTGAGCTGTATCCCCTCAGTGTTTCTTGTTCTAAATAATCTAGGAAAACCAGCGTTTAGCTATTTGAACCGCATGAGCGAAAAATAATTGGCCATATGGAGATATGGGGAATTGAACCCCAGCCGTCTCCCATGCGAAGGGAGCGCTCTACCCATGAGCTGTATCCCCTGGTCATCGTCCGACGAAAAAGTGTCCGAATAAGACGGATCTCAACTGCATGACTCGTCTGAAAAAAAGCAAAGTCTCGGATGGAGATATGGGGAATTGAACCCCAGCCCTCTCCCATGCTAAGGGAGCGCTCTACCCCTGAGCTATATCCCCTCAGCGTTTCTTGTTTTAAATAATCTATGAAAACCAGCGTTTAGCTATTTGAACCGCCTCAGCGAAAAATATTTGGGCATATGGAGATATGGGGAATTGAACCCGAGCCCTCTCCCATGCGAAGGCAGCGCTCTACCCCTGAGCTGTATCCCCTGGTCAGTCGTCCGACCAAAAAATCTCCAAATGGGACGGATCTCAACTGCGTGGCTCGTCTGAAAAAAAGTAAAGTCTCAGATGGAGATATGGGGAATTGAACCCCAGCCCTCTCCCATGCTAAGGGAGCGCTCTACCCCTGAGCTATATCCCCTCAGCGTTTGTTGCTTTAAATAATCTATGAAAACCAGCGTTTAGCTATTTGAACCGCCTCAGCGAAAAATATTTCGGCATATGGAGATATGGGGAATTGAACCCCAGCCCTCTCCCATGCGAGGGATGAGCTATATCCCCTGATGAGTGGTCGAACCAAAAAATCTCCGAATGGGACGGATCTCAACTGCATGACTCGTCTGAGAAAAAGTAAAATCTCAGATAGAGATATGGGGAATTGAACCCCAGCCCTCTCCCATGCGAAGGGAGCGCGCTACCCCTGAGCTATATCCCCTGAGCGTTTCTTGTTTTAAATAGTCTATGAAAACCAGCGTTCAGCTATTTGAACCGCCTGAGCGAAAAATAACTGCGCATATGAAGATATGGGGAATTGAACCCCAGCCGTCTCCCATGCGAAGGGAGCGCTCTGCCCCTGAGCTATATCCCCTGGCCAGTCGTCCGACGAAAAAATGTCCGAATAAGACGGATCTCAACTGCATGACTCGTCTGAAAAAAAGTAAAGTCTCAGATGGAGATATGGGGAATTGAACCCCAGCCCTCTCCCATGCTAAGGGAGCGCTCTACCCCTGAGCTATATCCCCTCAGCGTTTGTTGCTTTAAATAATCTATGAAAACCAGCGTTTAACTACTTGGACCGCCTGAGCGAAAAATATTTGGGCATATCGAGATATCGGGAATGGAACCCCAGCCCTCTCCCATGCGAAGGGAGCGCGCTACCCCTGAGCTATATCCCCTGAGCGTTTCTTGTTTTAAATAGTCTATGAAAACCAGCGTTTAGCTATTTGAACCGCCTGAGCGAAAAATAACTGAGCATATGAAGATATGGGAAATTGAACCCCAGCCCTCTCCCATGCGAAGGGAGCGCTCTACCCCTGAGCTATATCCCCTCTGAGTTTCTTGTTTTAAATAATCTATGAAAACCAGCGTTTATCTATTTGGACCGCCTGAGCGAAAAATATTAGGGCATATCGAGATATCGGGAATGGAACCCCAGCCCTCTCCCATGCGAGGGATGAGCTATATCCCCTGATGAGTGGTCGAACCAAAAAATCTCCGAATGGGACGGATCTCAACTGCATGACTCGTCTGAGAAAAAGTAAAATCTCAGATAGAGATATGGGGAATTGAACCCCAGCCCTCTCCCATGCGAAGGGAGCGCGCTACCCCTGAGCTGTATCCCCTCAGTGTTTCTTGTTTTAAATAATCTATGAAAACCAGCGTTTAGCTATTTGAACCGCCTGAGCGAAAAATATTTGGGCATATGGAGATATGGGGAATTGAACCCCAGCCCTCTCCCATGCGAGGGATGAGCTATATCCCCTGATGAGTGGTCGAACCAAAAAATCTCCGAATGGGACGGATCTCAACTGCATGACTCGTCTGAGAAAAAGTAAAGTCTCAGATGGAGATATGGGGAATTGAACCCCAGCCCTCTCCCATGCTAAGGGAGCGCTCTACCCCTGAGCTCTATCCTCCCAGTGTTTCTTGTTTTAAATAATCTAGGAAAACCAGCATTTAGCTATTTGAACCGCATGAGCGAAAAATAATTGGCCATATGGAGATATGGGGAATTGAACCCCAGCCCTCTCCCATGCTAAGGGAGCGCTCTACCCCTGAGCTATATCCCCTCAGTGTTTCTTGTTTTAAATAATCTAGGAAAACCAGCGTTTAGCTATTTGAAGCGCATGAGCGAAAAATAATTGGCCATATGGAGATATGGGGAATTGAACCCCAGCCGTCTCCCATGCGAAGGGAGCGCTCTACCCCTGAGCTATATCCCCTCTGCGTTTCTTGTTTTAAATAATCTATGAAAACCAGCGTTTATCTATTTGGACCGCCTGAGCGAAAAATAATTGGCGATATGGAGATATGGGGAATTGATCCCTATTCCTCTCCCGTGCGAAGGGAGCGCTCTGCCCCTGAGCTATATCCCCTGGCCAGTCGTCCGACGAAAAAATGTCCGAATAAGACGGATCTCAACTGCATGACCCGTCTGAAAAAAAGTGAAGTCTCAGATGGAGATATGGGGAATTGAACCCCAGCCCTCTCCCATGCTAAGGGAGCGCTCTACCCCTGAGCTATATCCCCTCTGCGTTTCTTGTGTTAAACAATCTATGAAAACCAGCGTTTATCTATTTGGACCGCCTCAGCGAAAAATAATTGGGGATGTGGAGATATGGGGAATTGAACCCCAGCCCTCTCCCATGCGAAGGGAGCGCTCTACCCCTGAGCTAAATCCCCAAAGACTCGTCCGAACAAAAAATCTCCGAATACTACGGGTCTCAACTGCGTGACTCGTCTGAAAAAGAGTAAAGTCTCAGATGGAGATATGGGGAATTGAACCCCAGCCCTCTCCCATGCGAAGGGAGCGCTCTACCCCTGATCTATATCCCCTCGGCGTTCGTTGCTTTAAATAATCTATGAAAACCAGCGTTTAGCTATTTGAACCGCCTGAGCGAAAAATATTTGGGCATATGGAGATATGGGGAATTGAACCCCAGCCCTCTCCCATGCTAAGGGAGCGCTCTACCCATGAGCTATACAGGCTGATGAGTCGTCCGACCAAAAAATCTCCGAATGGGACGGATCCCAACTGCGTGACTCGTCTGAAAAAGAGTAAAGTCTCAGATGGAGATATGGGGAATTGAACCCCAGCCCTCTCCCATGCTAAGGGAGCGCACTACCCCTGAGCTGTATCCCCTCAGTGTTTCTTGTTTTAAATAATCTAGGAAAACCAGCGTTTAGCTATTTGAACCGCATGAGCGAAAAATAATTGGCCATATGGAGATATGGGGAATTGAACCCCAGCCGTCTCCCATGCGAAGGGAGCGCTCTACCCCTGAGCTATATCCCCTGGTCAGCCGTCCGACGAAAAAATGTCCGAATAAGACGGATCTCAACTGCGCGACTCGTCTGAGAAAAAGTAAAGTCTCAGATGGAGATATGGGGAATTGAACCCCAGCCCTCTCCCATGCTAAGGGAGCGCACTACCCCTGAGCTGTATCCCCTCAGTGTTTCTTGTTCTAAATAATCTAGCAAAACCAGCGTTTAGCTATTTGAACCGCATGAGCGAAAAATAATTGGCCATATGGAGATATGGGGAATTGAACCCCAGCCGTCTCCCATGCGAAGGGAGCGCTCTACCCATGAGCTGTATCCCCTGGTCATCGTCCGACGAAAAAATGTCCGAATAAGACGGATCTCACCTGCTTGAGTCGTGCGAAAAAAGAGTAAAGTCTCAGATGGAGGTATGGGGAATTGAACCCCAGCCCTCTCCCATGCTAAGGGAGCGCTCTACCCCTGAGCTATATCCCCTGAGCGTTTCTTGTTTTAAATAGTCTATGAAAACCAGCGTTTAGCTATTTGAACCGCCTGAGCGAAAAATAACTGCGCATATGAAGATGTGGGGGACTGAACCCCAGCCGTCTCCCATGCGAAGGGAGCGCTCTACCCCTGAGCTATATCCCCTCTGAGTTTCTTGTTTTAAATAACCTATGAAAACCAGCGTTTATCTATTTGGACCGCCTGAGCGAAAAATAATTGGCGATATGGAAATATGGGGAATTGATCCCTATTCCTCTCCCGTGCGAAGGGAGCGCTCTCCCCTGAGCTATATCCCCTGGCCAGTCGTCCGACGAAAAAGTGTCCGAATAAGACGGATCTCAACTGCATGACTCGTCTGAAAAAAAGCAAAGTCTCAGATGGAGATATGGGGAATTGAACCCCAGCCCTCTCCCATGCGAAGGGAGCGCTCTACACCTGAGCTATATCCCCCCTGCGTTTGTTGCTTTAAATAATCTATGAAAACCAGCGTTTAGCTATTTGAACCGCCTGAGCGAAAAATATTTGGGCATATGGAGATATGGGGAATTGAACCCCAGCCCTCTCCCATGCGAAGGGAGCGCTCTACACCTGAGCTGTATCCCCCCTGCGTTTCTTGTTTTAAATAATCTATGAAAACCAGCGTTTAACTATTTGAACCGCCTGAGCGAAAAATCTTTGGGCATATGGAGATATGGGGAATTGAACCCCAGCCCTCTCCCATGCGAAGGGAGCGCTCTACACCTGAGCTATATCCCCCCTGCGTTTCTTGTTTTAAATAATCTATGAAAACCAGCGTTTATCTATTTGGATCGCCTGAGCGAAAAATAATTGGGCATATGGAGATATGGGGAATTGAACCCGAGCCCTCTCCCATGCGAAGGCAGCGCTCTACCCCTGAACTGTATCCCCTGGTCAGTCGTCCGACCAAAAAATCTCCGAATGGGACGGATCTCAACTGCGTGACTCGTCTGAAAAAAAGTAAAGTCTCAGATGGAGATATGGGGAATTGAACCCCAGCCCTCTCCCATGCGAAGGGAGCGCTCTACCCCTGAGCTATATCCCCTCTGAGTTTCTTGTTTTAAATAATCTATGAAAACCAGCGTTTATCTATTTGGACCGCCTGAGCGAAAAATATTAGGGCATATCGAGATATCGGGAATGGAACCCCAGCCCTCTCCCATGCGAGGGATGAGCTATATCCCCTGATGAGTGGTCGAACCAAAAAATCTCCGAATGGGACGGATCTCAACTGCATGACTCGTCTGAGAAAAAGTAAAATCTCAGATAGAGATATGGGGAATTGAACCCCAGCCCTCTCCCATGCGAAGGGAGCGCGCTACCCCTGAGCTGTATCCCCTCAGTGTTTCTTGTTTTAAATAATCTATGAAAACCAGCGTTTAGCTATTTGAACCGCCTGAGCGAAAAATATTTGGGCATATGGAGATATGGGGAATTGAACCCCAGCCCTCTCCCATGCGAGGGATGAGCTATATCCCCTGATGAGTGGTCGAACCAAAAAATCTCCGAATGGGACGGATCTCAACTGCATGACTCGTCTGAGAAAAAGTAAAGTCTCAGATGGAGATATGGGGAATTGAACCCCAGCCCTCTCCCATGCTAAGGGAGCGCTCTACCCCTGAGCTCTATCCTCCCAGTGTTTCTTGTTTTAAATAATCTAGGAAAACCAGCATTTAGCTATTTGAACCGCATGAGCGAAAAATAATTGGCCATATGGAGATATGGGGAATTGAACCTAGCCCTCTCCCATGCGAAGGGAGCGCTCTACCCCTGAGCTGTATCCCCTCCGTGTTTCTTGTTTTAAATAATCTAGCAAAACCAGCGTTTAGCTATTTGAACCGCATGAGCGAAAAATAATTGGCCACATGGAGATATGGGGAATTGAACCTAGCCCTCTCCCATGCGAAGGGAGCGCTCTACCCCTGAGCTGTATCCCCTCAGTGTTTCTTGTTTTAAATAATCTATGAAAACCAGCGTTAAGCTATTTGAACCGCATGAGCGAAAAATAATTGGCCATATGGAGATATGGGGAATTGAACCCCAGCCCTCTCCCATGCGAAGGGAGCGCTCTACCCATGAGCTGTATCCCCTGGTCATCGTCCGACGAAAAAATGTCCGACTAAGACGGATCTCAACTGCGTGAGTAGTGTGAAAAAAGAGTAAGGTCTCAGATGGAGATATGGGGAATTGAACCCCAGCCCTCTCCCATGCTAAGGGAGCGCTCTACCCCTGAGCTATATCCCCTCAGTGTTTCTTGTTTTAAATAATCTAGGAAAACCAGCGTTTAGCTATTTGAAGCGCATGAGCGAAAAATAATTGGCCATATGGAGATATGGGGAATTGAACCCCAGCCGTCTCCCATGCGAAGGGAGCGCTCTACCCCTGAGCTATATCCCCTCTGCGTTTCTTGTTTTAAATAATCTATGAAAACCAGCGTTTATCTATTTGGACCGCCTGAGCGAAAAATAATTGGCGATATGGAGATATGGGGAATTGATCCCTATTCCTCTCCCGTGCGAAGGGAGCGCTCTGCCCCTGAGCTATATCCCCTGGCCAGTCGTCCGACGAAAAAATGTCCGAATAAGACGGATCTCAACTGCATGACCCGTCTGAAAAAAAGTGAAGTCTCAGATGGAGATATGGGGAATTGAACCCCAGCCCTCTCCCATGCTAAGGGAGCGCTCTACCCCTGAGCTATATCCCCTCTGCGTTTCTTGTGTTAAACAATCTATGAAAACCAGCGTTTATCTATTTGGACCGCCTCAGCGAAAAATAATTGGGGATGTGGAGATATGGGGAATTGAACCCCAGCCCTCTCCCATGCGAAGGGAGCGCTCTACCCCTGAGCTATATCCCCCAATGACTCGTCCGAACAAAAAATCTCCGAATACTACGGGTCTCAACTGCGTGACTCGTCTGAAAAAGAGTAAAGTCTCAGATGGAGATATGGGGAATTGAACCCCAGCCCTCTCCCATGCGAAGGGAGCGCTCTACCCCTGATCTATATCCCCTCGGCGTTCATTGCTTTAAATAATCTATGAAAACCAGCGTTTAGCTATTTGAACCGCCTGAGCGAAAAATATTTGGGCATATGGAGATATGGGGAATTGAACCCCAGCCCTCTCCCATGCTAAGGGAGCGCTCTACCCATGAGCTATACAGGCTGATGAGTCGTCCGACCAAAAAATCTCCGAATGGGACGGATCCCAACTGCGTGACTCGTCTGAAAAAGAGTAAAGTCTCAGATGGAGATATGGGGAATTGAACCCCAGCCCTCTCCCATGCTAAGGGAGCGCACTACCCCTGAGCTGTATCCCCTCAGTGTTTCTTGTTTTAAATAATCTAGGAAAACCAGCGTTTAGCTATTTGAACCGCATGAGCGAAAAATAATTGGCCATATGGAGATATGGGGAATTGAACCCCAGCCGTCTCCCATGCGAAGGGAGCGCTCTACCCCTGAGCTATATCCCCTGGTCAGCCGTCCGACGAAAAAATGTCCGAATAAGACGGATCTCAACTGCGCGACTCGTCTGAGAAAAAGTAAAGTCTCAGATGGAGATATGGGGAATTGAACCCCAGCCCTCTCCCATGCTAAGGGAGCGCACTACCCCTGAGCTGTATCCCCTCAGTGTTTCTTGTTCTAAATAATCTAGCAAAACCAGCGTTTAGCTATTTGAACCGCATGAGCGAAAAATAATTGGCCATATGGAGATATGGGGAATTGAACCCCAGCCGTCTCCCATGCGAAGGGAGCGCTCTACCCATGAGCTGTATCCCCTGGTCATCGTCCGACGAAAAAATGTCCGAATAAGACGGATCTCACCTGCTTGAGTCGTGCGAAAAAAGAGTAAAGTCTCAGATGGAGGTACGGGGAATTGAACCCCAGCCCTCTCCCATGCTAAGGGAGCGCTCTACCCCTGAGCTATATCCCCTGAGCGTTTCTTGTTTTAAATAGTCTATGAAAACCAGCGTTTAGCTATTTGAACCGCCTGAGCGAAAAATAACTGCGCATATGAAGATGTGGGGGACTGAACCCCAGCCGTCTCCCATGCGAAGGGAGCGCTCTACCCCTGAGCTATATCCCCTCTGAGTTTCTTGTTTTAAATAACCTATGAAAACCAGCGTTTATCTATTTGGACCGCCTGAGCGAAAAATAATTGGCGATATGGAAATATGGGGAATTGATCCCTATTCCTCTCCCGTGCGAAGGGAGCGCTCTCCCCTGAGCTATATCCCCTGGCCAGTCGTCCGACGAAAAAGTGTCCGAATAAGACGGATCTCAACTGCATGACTCGTCTGAAAAAAAGCAAAGTCTCAGATGGAGATATGGGGAATTGAACCCCAGCCCTCTCCCATGCGAAGGGAGCGCTCTACACCTGAGCTATATCCCCCCTGCGTTTGTTGCTTTAAATAATCTATGAAAACCAGCGTTTAGCTATTTGAACCGCCTGAGCGAAAAATATTTGGGCATATGGAGATATGGGGAATTGAACCCCAGCCCTCTCCCATGCGAAGGGAGCGCTCTACACCTGAGCTGTATCCCCCCTGCGTTTCTTGTTTTAAATAATCTATGAAAACCAGCGTTTAACTATTTGAACCGCCTGAGCGAAAAATCTTTGGGCATATGGAGATATGGGGAATTGAACCCCAGCCCTCTCCCATGCGAAGGGAGCGCTCTACACCTGAGCTATATCCCCCCTGCGTTTCTTGTTTTAAATAATCTATGAAAACCAGCGTTTATCTATTTGGATCGCCTGAGCGAAAAATAATTGGGCATATGGAGATATGGGGAATTGAACCCGAGCCCTCTCCCATGCGAAGGCAGCGCTCTACCCCTGAACTGTATCCCCTGGTCAGTCGTCCGACCAAAAAATCTCCGAATGGGACGGATCTCAACTGCGTGACTCGTCTGAAAAAAAGTAAAGTCTCAGATGGAGATATGGGGAATTGAACCCCAGCCCTCTCCCATGCGAAGGGAGCGCTCTACCCCTGAGCTATATCCCCTCAGCGTTTGTTGCTTTAAATAATCTATGAAAACCAGCGTTTGGCTATTTGAACCGCCTGAGCGAAAAATATTTGGGCATATGGAGATATGGGGAATTGAACCCCAGCCCTCTCCCATGCGAGGGATGAGCTATATCCCCTGATGAGTGGTCGAACCAAAAAATCTCCGAATGGGACGGATTTCAACTGCATGACCCGTCTGAGAAAAAGTAAAGTCTCAGATGGAGATATGGGGAATTGAACCCCAGCCCTCTCCCATGCTAAGGGAGCGCTCTACCCCTGAGCTATATCCCCTTGCCAGTCGTCCGACGCAAAAATGTCCGAATAAGACGGATCTCAACTGCGTGACTCGTCTGAAAAAGAGTAAAGTCTCAGGTGGAGATAAGGGGAATTGAACCCCAACCTCTCCCATGCGAACGGATCGCTCTACCCCTGAGCTATATCCCCTCAGCGCTTGTTGCTTTAAATAATCTATGAAAACCAGCGTTTATCTATTTGGACCGCCCGAGCGAAAAATAATTGGGCATATGGAGATATGGGGAATTGAACCCCAGCCCTCTCCCATGCGAAGGGAGCGCTCTACTCCTCAGCTATATCCCCTGATGAGTGGTCCAACAAAAAATCTCCGAATGGGACGGATCTCAACTGCGTGACTCGTCTGAAAAAAAGTAAAGTCTCAGATGGAGATATGGGGAATTGAACCTAAGCCCTCTCCCATGCTAAGGGAGCGCTCTACCCCTGAGCTATCTCCCCTCTCCGTTTCTTGTTTTAAATAATCTATGAAAACCAGCGTTTAGCTATTTGAACCGCCTGAGCGAAAAATATTTGGGCATATGGAGATATGGGGAATTGAACCCCAGCCCTCTCCCATGCGAGGGATGAGCTATATCCCCTGATGAGTGGTCGAACCAAAAAATCTCCGAATGGGACGGATCTCAACTGCATGACTCGTCTGACAAAAAGTAAAGTCTCAGATGGAGATATGAGGAATTGAACCCCAGCCCTCTCCCATGCGAAGGGAGCGCTCTACCCCTGCGCTATATCCCCCAATGACTCGTCCGAACAAAAAATCTCCGAATACTACGGATCTCAACTGCGTGACTCGTCTGAAAAACAGTAAAGTCTGAGATGGAGATATGGGGAATTGAACCCCAGCCCTCTCCCATGCGAAGGGAGCGCTCTACACCTGAGCTATATCCCCCCTGCGTTTCTTGTTTTAAATAATCTATGAAAACCAGCGTTTAACTATTTGAACCGCCTGAGTGAAAAATCTTTGGGCATATGGAGATATGGGAAATTGAACCCCAGCCCTCTCCCATGCGAAGGGAGCGCTCTACACCTGAGCTATATCCCCCCTGCGTTTCTTGTTTTAAATAATCTATGAAAACCAGCGTTTATCTATTTGGACCGCCTGAGCGAAAAATAATTGGCGATATGGAGATATGGGGAATTGATCCCTATTCCTCTCCCGTGCGAAGGGAGCGCTCTGCCCCTGAGCTATATCCCCTGGCCAGTCGTCCGACGAAAAAATGTCCGAATAAGACGGATCTCAACTGCATGACTCGTCTGAAAAAAAGTGAAGTCTCAGATGGAGATATGGGGAATTGAACCCCAGCCCTCTCCCATGCTAAGGGAGCGCTCTACCCCTGAGCTATATCCCCTCAGCGTTTCTTGTGTTAAACAATATATGAAAACCAGCGTTTATCTATTTGGACCGCCTCAGCGAAAAATAATTGGGGATGTGGAGATATGGGGAATTGAACCCCAGCCCTCTCCCATGCGAAGGGAGCGCTCTACCCCTGAGCTATATCCCCCAATGACTCGTCCGAACAAAAAATCTCCGAATACTACGGGTCTCAACTGCGTGACTCGTCTGAAAAAGAGTAAAGTCTCAGATGCAGATATGGGGAATTGAACCCCAGAACTCTCCCATGCGAAGGGAGCGCTCTACCCCTGATCTATATCCCCTCGGCGTTCGTTGCTTTAAATAATCTATGAAAACCAGCGTTTAGCTATTTGAACCGCCTGAGCGAAAAATATTTGGGCATATGGAGATATGGGGAATTGAACCCCAGCCCTCTCCCATGCTAAGGGAGCGCTCTACCCATGAGCTATACAGCCTGAGGAGTCGTCCGACCAAAAAATCTCCGAATGGGACGGATCCCAACTGCGTGACTCGTCTGAAAAAGAGTAAAGTCTCAGGTGGAGATAAGGGGAATTGAACCCCACCCTCTCCCATGCGAACGGACCGCTCTACCCCTGAGCTATATCCCCTCAGCGTTTGTTGCTTTAAATAATCTATGAAAACCAGCGTTTAACTATTTGAACCGCCTGAGCGAAAAATCTTTGGGCATATGGAGATATGGGGAATTGAACCCCAGCCCTCTCCCATGCGAAGGCAGCGCTCTACCCCTGAGCTGTATCCCCTGGTCAGTCGTCCGACCAAAAAATCTCCGAATGGGACGGATCTCAACTGCGTGGCTCGTCTGAAAAAAAGTAAAGTCTCAGATGGAGATATGGGGAATTGAACCCCAGCCCTCTCCCATGCTAAGGGAGCGCTCTACCCCTGAGCTATATCCCCTCTGCGTTTCTTGTTTTAAATAATCTATGAAAACCAGCGTTTATCTATTTGGACCGCCTGAGCGAAAAATAATTGGCGATGTGGAGATATGGGGAATTGAACCCCAGCCCTCTCCCATGCGAAGGGAGCGCTCTACCCCTGAGCTATATCCCCTGGTCAGTCGTCCGACGAAAAAATGTCCGAATAAGACTTATCTCAACTGCGCGACTCGTCTGAGAAAAAGTAAAGTCTCAGATGGAGATATGGGGAATTGAACCCCAGCCCTCTCCCATGCTAAGGGAGCGCACTACCCCTGAGCTGTATCCCCTCAGTGTTTCTTGTTTTAAATAATCTAGGAAAACCAGCGTTTAGCTATTTGAACCGCATGAGCGAAAAATAATTGGCCATATGGAGATATGGGGAATTGAACCCCAGCCGTCTCCCATGCGAAGGGAGCGCTCTACACCTGAGCTATATCCCCCCTGCGTTTCTTGTTTTAAATAATCTATGAAAACCAGCGTTTATCTATTTGGATCGCCTGAGCGAAAAATAATTGGGCATATGGAGATATGGGGAATTGAACCCGAGCCCTCTCCCATGCGAAGGCAGCGCTCTACCCCTGAACTGTATCCCCTGGTCAGTCGTCCGACCAAAAAATCTCCGAATGGGACGGATCTCAACTGCGTGACTCGTCTGAAAAAAAGTAAAGTCTCAGATGGAGATATGGGGAATTGAACCCCAGCCCTCTCCCATGCGAAGGGAGCGCTCTACCCCTGAGCTATATCCCCTCAGCGTTTGTTGCTTTAAATAATCTATGAAAACCAGCGTTTGGCTATTTGAACCGCCTGAGCGAAAAATATTTGGGCATATGGAGATATGGGGAATTGAACCCCAGCCCTCTCCCATGCGAGGGATGAGCTATATCCCCTGATGAGTGGTCGAACCAAAAAATCTCCGAATGGGACGGATTTCAACTGCATGACCCGTCTGAGAAAAAGTAAAGTCTCAGATGGAGATATGGGGAATTGAACCCCAGCCCTCTCCCATGCTAAGGGAGCGCTCTACCCCTGAGCTATATCCCCTTGCCAGTCGTCCGACGCAAAAATGTCCGAATAAGACGGATCTCAACTGCGTGACTCGTCTGAAAAAGAGTAAAGTCTCAGGTGGAGATAAGGGGAATTGAACCCCAACCTCTCCCATGCGAACGGATCGCTCTACCCCTGAGCTATATCCCCTCAGCGCTTGTTGCTTTAAATAATCTATGAAAACCAGCGTTTATCTATTTGGACCGCCCGAGCGAAAAATCTTTGGGCATATGGAGATATGGGAAATTGAACCCCAGCCCTCTCATATGCGAAGGGAGCGCTCTACTCCTCAGCTATATCCCCTGATGAGTGGTCCAACAAAAAATCTCCGAATGGGACGGATCTCAACTGCGTGACTCGTCTGAAAAAAAGTAAAGTCTCAGATGGAGATATGGGGAATTGAACCTAAGCCCTCTCCCATGCTAAGGGAGCGCTCTACCCCTGAGCTATCTCCCCTCTCCGTTTCTTGTTTTAAATAATCTATGAAAGCCAGCGTTTAGCTATTTGAACCGCCTGAGCGAAAAATATTTGGGCATATGGAGATATGGGGAATTGAACCCCAGCCCTCTCCCATGCGAGGGATGAGCTATATCCCCTGATGAGTGGTCGAACCAAAAAATCTCCGAATGGGACGGATCTCAACTGCATGACTCGTCTGACAAAAAGTAAAGTCTCAGATGGAGATATGGGGAATTGAACCCCAGCCCTCTCCCATGCGAAGGGAGCGCTCTACTCCTCAGCTATATCCCCTGATGAGTGGTCCAACAAAAAATCTCCGAATGGGACGGATCTCAACTGCGTGACTCGTCTGAAAAAAAGTAAAGTCTCAGATGGAGATATGGGGAATTGAACCTAAGCCCTCTCCCATGCTAAGGGAGCGCTCTACCCCTGAGCTATCTCCCCTCTCCGTTTCTTGTTTTAAATAATCTATGAAAGCCAGCGTTTAGCTATTTGAACCGCCTGAGCGAAAAATATTTGGGCATATGGAGATATGGGGAATTGAACCCCAGCCCTCTCCCATGCGAGGGATGAGCTATATCCCCTGATGAGTGGTCGAACCAAAAAATCTCCGAATGGGACGGATCTCAACTGCATGACTCGTCTGACAAAAAGTAAAGTCTCAGATGGAGATATGAGGAATTGAACCCCAGCCCTCTCCCATGCGAAGGGAGCGCTCTACCCCTGCGCTATATCCCCCAATGACTCGTCCGAACAAAAAATCTCCGAATACTACGGATCTCAACTGCGTGACTCGTCTGAAAAACAGTAAAGTCTGAGATGGAGATATGGGGAATTGAACCCCAGCCCTCTCCCATGCGAAGGGAGCGCTCTACACCTGAGCTATATCCCCCCTGCGTTTCCTGTTTTAAATAATCTATGAAAACCAGCGTTTAACTATTTGAACCGCCTGAGTGAAAAATCTTTGGGCATATGGAGATATGGGAAATTGAACCCCAGCCCTCTCATATGCGAAGGGAGCGCTCTACACCTGAGCTATATCCCCCCTGCGTTTCTTGTTTTAAATAATCTATGAAAACCAGCGTTTATCTATTTGGACCGCCTGAGCGAAAAATAATTGGCGATATGGAGATATGGGGAATTGATCCCTATTCCTCTCCCGTGCGAAGGGAGCGCTCTGCCCCTGAGCTATATCCCCTGGCCAGTCGTCCGACGAAAAAATGTCCGAATAAGACGGATCTCAACTGCATGACTCGTCTGAAAAAAAGTGAAGTCTCAGATGGAGATATGGGGAATTGAACCCCAGCCCTCTCCCATGCTAAGGGAGCGCTCTACCCCTGAGCTATATCCCCTCAGCGTTTCTTGTGTTAAACAATATATGAAAACCAGCGTTTATCTATTTGGACCGCCTCAGCGAAAAATAATTGGGGATGTGGAGATATGGGGAATTGAACCCCAACCCTCTCCCATGCGAAGGGAGCGCTCTACCCCTGAGCTATATCCCCCAATGACTCGTCCGAACAAAAAATCTCCGAATACTACGGGTCTCAACTGCGTGACTCGTCTGAAAAAGAGTAAAGTCTCAGATGGAGATATGGGGAATTGAACCCCAGCCCTCTCCCATGCGAAGGGAGCGCTCTACCCCTGAACTATATCCCCTCGGCGTTCGTTGCTTTAAATAATCTATGAAAACCAGCGTTTAGCTATTTGAACCGCCTGAGCGAAAAATATTTGGGCATATGGAGATATGGGGAATTGAACCCCAGCCCTCTCCCATGCTAAGGGAGCGCTCTACCCATGAGCTATACAGCCTGAGGAGTCGTCCGACCAAAAAATCTCCGAATGGGACGGATCCCAACTGCGTGACTCGTCTGAAAAAGAGTAAAGTCTCAGGTGGAGATAAGGGGAATTGAACCCCACCCTCTCCCATGCGAACGGACCGCTCTACCCCTGAGCTATATCCCCTCAGCGTTTGTTGCTTTAAATAATCTATGAAAACCAGCGTTTAACTATTTGAACCGCCTGAGCGAAAAATCTTTGGGCATATGCAGATATGGGGAATTGAACCCCAGCCCTCTCCCATGCGAAGGGAGCGCTCTACACCTGAGCTATATCCCCTCTGCGTTTCTTTTTTTAAATAATCTATGAAAACCAGCGTTTATCTATTTGGACCGCCTGAGCGAAAAATAATTGCGCATATGGAGATATGGGGAATTGAACCCGAGCCCTCTCCCATGCGAAGGCAGCGCTCTACCCCTGAGCTGTATCCCCTGGTCAGTCGTCCGACCAAAAAATCTCCGAATGGGACGGATCTCAACTGCGTGGCTCGTCTGAAAAAAAGTAAAGTCTCAGATGGAGATATGGGGAATTGAACCCCAGCCCTCTCCCATGCTAAGGGAGCGCTCTACCCCTGAGCTATATCCCCTCTGCGTTTCTTGTTTTAAATAATCTATGAAAACCAGCGTTTATCTATTTGGACCGCCTGAGCGAAAAATAATTGGCGATGTGGAGATATGGGGAATTGAACCCCAGCCCTCTCCCATGCGAAGGGAGCGCTCTACCCCTGAGCTATATCCCCTGGTCAGTCGTCCGACGAAAAAATGTCCGAATAAGACTTATCTCAACTGCGCGACTCGTCTGAGAAAAAGTAAAGTCTCAGATGGAGATATGGGGAATTGAACCCCAGCCCTCTCCCATGCTAAGGGAGCGCACTACCCCTGAGCTGTATCCGCTCAGTGTTTCTTGTTTTAAATAATCTAGGAAAACCAGCGTTTAGCTATTTGAACCGCATGAGCGAAAAATAATTGGCCATATGGAGATATGGGGAATTGAACCCCAGCCCTCTCCCATGCTAAGGGAGCGCTCTACCCCTGAGCTATATCCCCTCTGCGTTTCTTGTTTTAAATAATCTATGAAAACCAGCGTTTATCTATTTGGACCGCCTGAGCGAAAAATAATTGGCGATGTGGAGATATGGGGAATTGAACCCCAGCCCTCTCCCATGCGAAGGGAGCGCTCTACCCCTGAGCTATATCCCCTGGTCAGTCGTCCGACGAAAAAATGTCCGAATAAGACTTATCTCAACTGCGCGACTCGTCTGAGAAAAAGTAAAGTCTCAGATGGAGATATGGGGAATTGAACCCCAGCCCTCTCCCATGCTAAGGGAGCGCACTACCCCTGAGCTGTATCCGCTCAGTGTTTCTTGTTTTAAATAATCTAGGAAAACCAGCGTTTAGCTATTTGAACCGCATGAGCGAAAAATAATTGGCCATATGGAGATATGGGGAATTGAACCCCAGCCGTCTCCCATGCGAAGGGAGCGCTCTACCCCTGAGCTGTATCCCCTCAGTGTTTCTTGTCTTAAATAATCTATGAATACCAGCGTTTATCTATTTGGACCGCCTGAGCGAAAAATAATTGGCGATGTGGAGATATGGGGAATTGAACCCCAGCCCTCTCCCATGCGAAGGGAGCGCTCTCCCCTGAGCTATATCCCCTGGCCAGTCGTCCGACGAAAAAATGTCCGAATAAGACGGATCTCAACTGCGCGACTCGTCTGAGAAAAAGTAAAGTCTCAGATGGAGATATGGGGAATTGAACCCCAGCCGTCTCCCATGCGAAGGGAGCGCTCTACCCATGAGCTGTATCCCCTGGTCATCGTCCGACGAAAAAGTGTCCGAATAAGACGGATCCCAACTGCGTGACTCGTCTGAAAAAGAGTAAAGTCTCAGGTGGAGATAAGGGGAATTGAACCCCAGCCTCTCCCATGCGAACGGACCGCTCTACCCCTGAGCTATATCCCCTCAGCGTTTGTTTCTTTAAATAATCTATGAAAACCAGCGTTTATCTATTTGGACCGCCTGAGCGGAAAATAATTGGGCATATGGAGATATGGGGAATTGAACCCCAGCCCTCTCCCATGCGAAGGGAGCGCTCTACCCCTCAGCTATATCCCCTGATGAGTGGTCCAACAAAAAATCTCCGAATGGGACGGATCTCAACTGCGTGACTCGTCTGAAAAAAAGTAAAGTCTCAGATGGAGATATGGGGAATTGAACCCCAGCCCTCTCCCATGCTAAGGGAGCGCTCTACCCCTGAGCTATATCCCCTCAGCGTTTGTTGCTTTAAATAATCTATGAAAACCAGCGTTTAGCTATTTGAACCGCCTCAGCGAAAAATATTTGGGCATATGGAGATATGGGGAATTGAACCCCAGCCCTCTCCCATGCGAGGGATGAGCTATATCCCCTGATGAGTGGTCGAACCAAAAAATCTCCGAATGGGACGGATCTCAACTGCATGACTCGTCTGAAAAAAAGTGAAGTCTCAGATGGAGATATGGGGAATTGAACCCCAGCCCTCTCCCATGCTAAGGGAGCGCTCTACCCCTGAGCTATATCCCCTCAGCGTTTGTTGCTTTAAATAATCTATGAAAACCAGCGTTTATCTATTTGGACCGCCTGAGCGAAAAATAATTGGCGATATGGAGATATGGGGAATTGATCCCTATTCCTCTACCGTGCGAAGGGAGCGCTCTCCCCTGAGCTATATCCCCTGGCCAGTCGTCCGACGAAAAAATGTCCGAATAAGACGGATCCCAACTGCGTGACTCGTCTGAAAAAGAGTAAAGTCTCAGATGGAGATATGGGGAATTGAACCCCAGCCCTCGCCCATGCTAAGGGAGCGCTCTACCCCTGAGCTATATCCCCTCAGCGTTTGTTGCTTTAAATAATCTATGAAAACCAGCGTTTAACTATTTGAACCGCCTGAGCCAAAAATCTTTGGGCATATGGAGATATGGGGAATTGAACCCCAGCCCTCTCCCATGCGAAGGGAGCGCTCTACACCTGAGCTATATCCCCTCTGGTTTCTTGTTTTAAATAATCTATGAAAACCAGCGTTTATCTATTTGGACCGCCTGAGCGAAAAATAATTGGCGATATGGAGATATGGGGAATTGATCCCTATTCCTCTCCCGTGCGAAGGGAGCGCTCTGCCCCTGAGCTATATCCCCTGGCCAGTCGTCCGAAGAAAAAATGTCCGAATAAGACGGATCTCAACTGCATGACTCGTCTGAAAAAAAGTGAAGTCTCAGATGGAGATATGGGGAATTGAACCCCAGCCCTCTCCCATGCTAAGGGAGCGCTCTACCCCTGAGCTATATCCCCTCTGCGTTTCTTGTGTTAAATAATCTATGAAAACCAGCGTTTATCTATTTGGACCGCCTGAGCGAAAAATAATTGGCGATATGGAGATATGGGGAATTGATCCCTATTCCTCTCCCGTGCGAAGGGAGCGCTCTGCCCCTGAGCTATATCCCCTGGCCAGTCGTCCGACGAAAAAATGTCCGAATAAGACGGATCTCAACTGCATGACTCGTCTGAAAAAAAGTGAAGTCTCAGATGGAGATATGGGGAATTGAACCCCAGCCCTCTCCCATGCGAAGGGAGCGCTCTACCACTGAGCTATATCCCCCAATGACTCGTCCGAACAAAAAATCTCCGAATACTACGGGTCTCAACTGCGTGACTCGTCTGAAAAAGAGTAAAGTCTCAGATGGAGATATGGGGAATTGAACCCCAGCCCTCTCCCATGCGAAGGGAGCGCTCTACCCCTGATCTATATCCCCTCGGCGTTCGTTGCTTTAAATAATCTATGAAAACCAGCGTTTAGCTATTTGAACCGCCTGAGCGAAAAATATTTGGGCATATGGAGATATGGGGAATTGAACCCCAGCCCTCTCCCATCCTAAGGGAGCGCTCTACCCATGAGCTATACAGCCTGAGGAGTCGTCCGACCAAAAAATCTCCGAATGGGACGGATCCCAACTGCGTGACTCGTCTGAAAAAGAGTAAAGTCTCAGGTGGAGATAAGGGGAATTGAACCCCACCCTCTCCCATGCGAACGGACCGCTCTACACCTGAGCTATATCCCCTCTGCGTTTCTTTTTTTAAATAATCTATGAAAACCAGCGTTTATCTATTTGGACCGCCTGAGCGAAAAATAATTGCGCATATGGAGATATGGGGAATTGAACCCGAGCCCTCTCCCATGCGAAGGCAGCGCTCTACCCCTGAGCTGTATCCCCTGGTCAGTCGTCCGACCAAAAAATCTCCGAATGGGACGGATCTCAACTGCGTGGCTCGTCTGAAAAAAAGTAAAGTCTCAGATGGAGATATGGGGAATTGAACCCCAGCCCTCTCCCATGCTAAGGGAGCGCTCTACCCCTGAGCTATATCCCCTCTGCGTTTCTTGTTTTAAATAATCTATGAAAACCAGCGTTTATCTATTTGGACCGCCTGAGCGAAAAATAATTGGCGATGTGGAGATATGGGGAATTGAACCCCAGCCCTCTCCCATGCGAAGGGAGCGCTCTACCCCTGAGCTATATCCCCTGGTCATTCGTCCGACGAAAAAATGTCCGAATAAGACGGATCTCAACTGCGCGACTCGTCTGAGAAAAAGTAAAGTCTCAGATGGAGATATGGGGAATTGAACCCCAGCCCTCTCCCATGCTAAGGGAGCGCACTACCCCTGAGCTGTATCCCCTCAGTGTTTCTTGTTCTAAATAATCTAGGAAAACCAGCGTTTAGCTATTTGAACCGCATGAGCGAAAAATAATTGGCCATATGGAGATATGGGGAATTGAACCCCAGCCGTCTCCCATGCGAAGGGAGCGCTCTACCCATGAGCTGTATCCCCTGGTCATCGTCCGACGAAAAAGTGTCCGAATAAGACGGATCTCAACTGCATGACTCGTCTGAAAAAAAGCAAAGTCTCGGATGGAGATATGGGGAATTGAACCCCAGCCCTTTCCCATGCTAAGGGAGCGCTCTACCCCTGAGCTATATCCCCTCAGCGTTTCTTGTTTTAAATAATCTATGAAAACCAGCGTTTAGCTATTTGAACCGCCTCAGCGAAAAATATTTGGGCATATGGAGATATGGGGAATTGAACCCGAGCCCTCTCCCATGCGAAGGCAGCGCTCTACCCCTGAGCTGTATCCCCTGGTCAGTCGTCCGACCAAAAAATCTCCAAATGGGACGGATCTCAACTGCGTGGCTCGTCTGAAAAAAAGTAAAGTCTCAGATGGAGATATGGGGAATTGAACCCCAGCCCTCTCCCATGCTAAGGGAGCGCTCTACCCCTGAGCTATATCCCCTCAGCGTTTGTTGCTTTAAATAATCTATGAAAACCAGCGTTTAGCTATTTGAACCGCCTCAGCGAAAAATATTTCGGCATATGGAGATATGGGGAATTGAACCCCAGCCCTCTCCCATGCGAGGGATGAGCTATATCCCCTGATGAGTGGTCGAACCAAAAAATCTCCGAATGGGACGGATCTCAACTGCATGACTCGTCTGAGAAAAAGTAAAATCTCAGATAGAGATATGGGGAATTGAACCCCAGCCCTCTCCCATGCGAAGGGAGCGCGCTACCCCTGAGCTATATCCCCTGAGCGTTTCTTGTTTTAAATAGTCTATGAAAACCAGCGTTCAGCTATTTGAACCGCCTGAGCGAAAAATAACTGCGCATATGAAGATATGGGGAATTGAACCCCAGCCGTCTCCCATGCGAAGGGAGCGCTCTGCCCCTGAGCTATATCCCCTGGCCAGTCGTCCGACGAAAAAATGTCCGAATAAGACGGATCTCAACTGCATGACTCGTCTGAAAAAAAGTAAAGTCTCAGATGGAGATATGGGGAATTGAACCCCAGCCCTCTCCCATGCTAAGGGAGCGCTCTACCCCTGAGCTATATCCCCTCAGCGTTTGTTGCTTTAAATAATCTATGAAAACCAGCGTTTAACTACTTGGACCGCCTGAGCGAAAAATATTTGGGCATATCGAGATATCGGGAATGGAACCCCAGCCCTCTCCCATGCGAAGGGAGCGCGCTACCCCTGAGCTATATCCCCTGAGCGTTTCTTGTTTTAAATAGTCTATGAAAACCAGCGTTTAGCTATTTGAACCGCCTGAGCGAAAAATAACTGAGCATATGAAGATATGGGAAATTGAACCCCAGCCCTCTCCCATGCGAAGGGAGCGCTCTACCCCTGAGCTATATCCCCTCTGAGTTTCTTGTTTTAAATAATCTATGAAAACCAGCGTTTATCTATTTGGACCGCCTGAGCGAAAAATATTAGGGCATATCGAGATATCGGGAATGGAACCCCAGCCCTCTCCCATGCGAAGGGAGCGCGCTACCCCTGAGCTATATGCCCTGGCCAGTCGTCCGACGAAAAAATGTCCGAATAAGACGGATCTCAACTGCGTGACTCGTCTGAAAAAGAGTAAAGTCTCACGTGGAGATAAGGCGAATTGAACCCCACCCTCTCCCATGCGAACGGACCGCTCTACCCCTGAGCTATATCCCCTCAGCGTTTGTTGCTTTAAATAATCTATGAAAACCAGCGTTTATCTATTTGGGCCGCCTGAGCGAAAAATATTTGGGCATATGGAGATATGGGGAATTGAACCCCAGCCCTCTCCCATGCTAAGGGAGCGCTCTACCCATGAGCTATACAACCTGATGAGTCGTGCGACCAAAAAATCTCCGAATGGGAAGGGATCTCAACTGCGTGAGTCGTCTGAAAAAAGAGTAAAGTCTCAGGTGGAGATATGGGGAATTGAACCCCAGCCCTCTCCCATGCTAAGGGAGCGCTCTACCCCTGAGCTGTATCCCCTCAGTGTTTCTTGTTTTAAATAATCTATGAAAACCAGCGTTTAGCTATTTGAACCGCATGAGCGAAAAATAATTGGCGATATGGAGATATAGGGAATTGATTCCTATTCCTCTCCCGTGCGAAGGGAGCGCTCTGCCCCTGAGCTATATCCCCTGGCCAGTCGTCCGACGAAAAAATGTCGGAATAAGACGGATCTCAACTGCATGACTCGTGTGAAAAAGAGTAAAGTCTCAGATGGAGATATGGGGAATTCAACCCCAACCCTCTCCCATGCGAAGGGAGCGCTCTACCCCTGAGCTACATCCCCTCAGCGTTTGTTGCTTTAAATAATCTATGAAAACCAGCGTTTAACTATTTGAACCGCCTGAGCGAAAAAGATTTGGGCATATGGAGATATGGGGAATTGATCCCTATTCCTCTCCCGTGCGAACGGAGCGCTCTACCCCTGAGCTATATCCCCTGGTCAATCGTCCGACGAAAAAATGTCCGAATAAGACGGATCTCAACTGCGTGACTCGTCTGAAAAAGAGTAAAGTCTCAGATGGAGATATGGGGAATTGAACCCCAGCCCTCTCCCATGCTAAGGGAGCGCTCCGCGCCTGTGTATCCCCTGAATTTTGATTATGTGAAGATGCATAAAAAACAGAGCTGAAGTATTTGAAGTATGTGGACAAGACGGAAGAGACTGTAAGCAGACATATGGAATTGAACTCCGGTTTTCTCCGACGTAGAAGCAGTGCGTCGGCCTTCAGCTATGTTTGTATCGTCATACTCGTTCCGAGGATTTCATAGCAGTGGGAAATCGGTATTGACGCGTGAAACGGGATGTTGAAGAGAAGGCCAAACGCTGTGAATATAGCGAGTTGAATTGAGTAGCTGTGGTTACTTAGTTGGTGTTCCATTAATTGATACAATCACTACCGTTGAGATGTTATCATGCGCACTAGGAGAGCATTTATAAGGTTTCAAAAATGATAGTCTTTGATTTGTTGCGCATGGGGATCCGTGTAACCTGAAAGCGCTGCCAGTAATTGCAAAATGCGTGCAAGCGTTTAAATACCTTTGGATGGTTGAAGGTGTTCTCGAAATTGAAAATCAATCGTAGATGTGGCATGAGAAATGATCTTGTGTTAATCATTACAGCCACATGGTTTTGTTGCTTCAGTGACCTCCACTTTGAAGATTCCAGATAAACAGAAATATACTACACCATGCCATTGTATTACCGCACTTGCAGGTTCAGGTTTGTGAAATGTTATAAAAATGCTCAAGTGGTAAATTTTTTTGAAGGATGGAATCACTTGGAACGTTGATGCATGATTCCTGATGCTTAGTTTTTTGCCCCGAATTCGGAATGGTATTTGATACGATCGATGAGGTTGCAAAAGCCTCCTTTTTTATTCTTTGGTGCGTTTTTTTCAGTTTTTCTTCATTTCGAATATCGACTCTATACTCCCGAAGATGGATTACGCTTCCAAGTATAGATAAAATTCCTCCCAAAAATTTCTCTCGCTGATCATGGTGAAGATTCCATATCACTATCTCAAATAATCATTGAAATATCATTAAGACAACAGCACATGGATTTCTGTTACAGCTTGAAACTGAAAGCAGTAATAGGCGGTTCTGGGGTCATTCCAAGTATCATATATATTTGCACGTTTACTCTATGTTTACCTCTTCCGCAAGATGCTGTTCGCTGCTTGGTAATTTATTAAGTAAATTCATGTCCACTGATTCAATCTTTCGGTCACGTAAATAAGTCTTCTTGAGAAATCTGATTCCTCAGTCATCGTTCACCAATTGCATTCATTATCTCTCTTGATTGCTCTTTCATTGAATACAGGGTCTATCTGCGTGATCGAACATAGTTATACTACTCGAGCACAGTCCGAATTTTACTGACCGTTTAAGTAACTTTATAGGGAATTTGAAGCTAGTAACTGAAGAATATCTCTCAGAAAAAAAGTTCTGATGCATGTTTGCAGTGCATGAAGCTTCCGGCGCTGTGTTTTCGCCGAAATGAAGTGTTTGGAAGAGAAAACGCTAATTTTTGGAGAGTCCAAATTTCCTCAACTCCAGAATTTCACGGAGACCAAGCTTTTCATGATAAAGCCCATCCTATACTCTGAAAATGAAACTATTCATGAATATAGTGGGATGAATGGGAAATACTCCTGTACATTCCTATCCTTTACTATTGTGACAATCTCTTGCATCCGTCCGCGATTTCAACTAATGACATCATACATCATCTTTCGTGTTAATACATCAAATTGTGTCGAATCTGCAGACATCTAAAGTTACTCAAAATTTACAAGAATTTTACGCCGGTTGCGTTGAAGAAAAAACGAAGTGAATTCTTTCACAAAGGTTTGCGTGAACGGTCGGATCATTTAAGATGTGACTGCATTAATTTGTACGTTTTGTTAATTGTTGGCAAGTTTATGGAAGTAGTTGGTGCTGTGAGCAAACAAAGAGCGTATCGTGCAACCTCCTCCAGCGAGCTTCTCTAGTTGCTTCGTTTTCGTATAAGGATGCATATATATATATATATATATATATATATATATATATATATATATATATATATATATATATATATATATATATATATATATATATATATATATATATATATATATATATATATATGTATATGTATATATATATATATATATATATATACCTGCAGAACGTTATGGTCTGTCAGGTCCTACCATACTGGAAAGGCTCCCAATAGGTCACAGGGCAATGATGCGTATCTGGTCCTCAGCGATCATCCCGGCGAAATGTTTAAAGGCAAACCGCTGCTACAGAGACACGAGCGCTAGCAACCCGACGTCACTGCCGCAAATCTTCATTGCTGAAGAGTCGAGTAAGCGAATAGAGCTCCACTTATCAGTGCCGACCCTTGGCGAATGGACGGAACGTCAGGTGAATCAGGTGATGTGAAGTATCGGTGACATTTAGCTGCAAGAATTTAAATGCACTGATGTGAAGTAATCTTCGCAGTAATCTGCAAGTGCGGAAAGTGCTAACCTTTGGCGGTACCATCAATCTGAATTTCTGCTTAAAGTCAATACCTTCTTCCACCTTTTTGCATCAGCTAATTACTGGCCATTTCATTCGGCCTACTGGAATTTAGTGCGTTTTCTTCTTATGCGTCACGTGGTCGCCTTTCCAGTGATTGTTCCTTCTTGTCTCATAAAAACCGCTGGGCCACTTTTGTAGCGGGATTAGTGCTCTGAAAAGGGCACCATGAAATACGATACAAATATGAGGGTTTCGTTTTCAACTCGTCATTGGTTCGATTGGTGGATAGTAGATGGTTCGAAATTACACACGTAGATCCGAAAAGAGCTTATTTTTATACCGCAGACATAGCGAGGCCTAAGCGTAAATCAATATTGAGGACCGAAAACGGAGCGGTCGCATTGGTTGTATTTTAATAACGACATGTTTCACTGTGAAGTGAAGAAAAGGTATGGTTAAGCGCTCAAAAATTCAAATAGATGCGGAATAGAGTGTTCCTCAAGACGAAACAATGAACTTGCACAGTACAAGAATTTACAAGTGTTCCATAGTGCATACGATGAACGGAATGCACCCCTCCAAACGACGCTTCAAACAAAACAGATCACAGGTGGTGGAGAATTCCAAATGAGAACAACATGGCAAGCAAATAAAGTAGATCAATAGGATTTAGCGACTTCATTCTTATTTGAAAGAGGTGTTGCCTTGAATGCGTTGCAACTTTTGTAGAATGCTTTTTAACAACAGTTGACTGCGTTTTCACTGCACCATTTGCCACCATTCTGTCGTATGGGTTGTGGTTCTATCCGTTACCAGTTAAAATGAAGCCGCCCACGTTCTGAAGAGGATTAAAAAACAACTAATAACAGTAATAAACTGGCACTTATATTTTCTTAATTGGCACTTGCAAGGTAGCTGCAAGATGCCCCATTCTTTTTTTTAAATTTCTCTCACCTCTGGAAGAGCGCGAGGAAAAAGAAAAGGGAAGAACCGCTTTCCTCACTACTACATCTTGATTCTTCGTCGCAAGCACGTTCACATAAGCGATCGATGATCAATAACAACTTTTAACGCTCTTTTTTTAATGCTGTAAAGTTGATGCAGCTCTATATCTCTCGCAATGCGAGCATCAATTGTATCGAGCGTGCTACATCATGGCGCACCTGCTACGGCTAGGCTGTGTTTTCTTATCTCTCGCGTTGATATATCTTACGTGGGGAAATTCTTCCTTGAGGGAGTTTCAACTCAGAGTTTTTCTTAGCTTCTAGCGCTTTGTTTCTACTATATATGTTGGTCTTCAAACGTTGAACGTGACTATAGTTATAATTTCTTTGATGAAGTTATAAGTTTGACGCCTGATGGCGCAGTTCCACGCGAGGATGTATTACGCGTATGATTCGATAAAAATTCTTCTCACCTTTCGTTGAAACTCTTTTCCATGGTCACTTTTGGTCACTTCATTTCTTTCCTCTTCTCTCTACAGAATTGATGGTGTCTTATTTTTGAATTCTTTAGCGGTCGTTTTTCTTCATCTTAAGTTGTTCGCTTAAGTGCAGTGTTTTTTGCTTCGCTTTCGTTTCCTTGCAAAGCAATAACGTATGCAAAGCAATCGTATCATGCGGGGCCATGCAGTTCTGAAGTCAGACTTCCGTTTTCAGCGTAAATTAAATATTCAAACAATTTCGTCTGGAGGATGGATGTTGTACAAGGAAAATAGTCTTCTTTTTCGTTGCTCATCATAGGTCAGTTAAATGCGCTAAAGAACAATCAAAGTGTTCCTCCTCTTACTCTCAATATCTGGCTTGATCCTGATGTCTATGAAAGAAGCAACAATTCATGCTACTTATAGTTTAATAAATTCAACGAATTCACGCATGTAAAACTATGAGGTGGTAGTTGCAGAATGTATTAAAGCTGCCATATAATATATGAATGCACAAAAATGTGGCTCACTGTTCATGCATTGATTTAATTTCAACAATTATTTTCATTTCAGGACCGCTAATCATCCACTTGCACTAATACGAGTGCCGACCTTGAAAGAAAGTGAAAAGAATTATTGACTTGAACGACGAATATGGCTTCTCTACGTAGCGGCATTCTCGATTTTGTACGTGCACATCATGTATTTGCGAGACGGTCACTTTACGTTGCTAGTGGACTCGTCGCTACAGCTGTTGGCGTTTATTGCTTGGATGTTACTAATGAAAAACGTTTCAAACGAGCAATGGTATGTCGTTTTTTATACTCACCAATTGGAGAGTTTAGAATCAGGGAAAACGGTGGGGATGATGGATCTGCAAGACATCTCTGAGTACCCTGAAATTTGTGTGAAAAAAAAGCTCCGAAAGTTTAGTGCAGTGAAATGAAGCGAAGGAACTTTTGTCAGCAGAAGAGGAGAAAGGAGAAGGGGAGGCGGAAGGAGGCGAGAGGGACTCGTGCCGGAGTGTATGCGCGAAACGATAAACGGGTTGTGCAAAAGAATGGAAAAGATATGCGATGCCATTAGCAAGACATTATGGCTGTTGCATAATGGCATAAGAATTGCACTAATTTTATTACATTGCATAGAATTGCATAATTGCATAATTAGCAGAGGTTTCCATCGATTTTGCTAATTCCCCTATATTTGCACTAATCCGCCAATTCGCTCATATTTTACCATGACCCCTTCCCTCCTTCACACTGGGCGTAGGGTTCAGATAGATCCAGAGATGTGGGTATCTTGGCGCATACAAAGAAAAGGCGACAGCGAGAACGAGAACTCTACAGTCGCTAACAGCGTTGATTTGGCGGCAGCCGGACAACTATTCGGTGCGTTCAGTTGGCGTGATGAAATCCACAGGGCTTCCTCTTGCTTGCATAAAAACTGCTTCACCCACTAACTTTTGTCGAGTGAGACTAGCGAAGGCCGCCAGATTGACTCGGCACAAGCGGAGGGCGCCATTAAGAATGAAGCCGTGTTCTTTCATGAAGGGGAATATCTGCACTTACCTTCATCGATGCCTGGAGCAAAGCGATCCCGATACCCGTTGATACACATAGAAATCTAGATGAGAGCAGCTAACGAGCAAGTCGACGGAGCGCAGTGTTCACGTAAAATTTTTATCTCCCACAAAATTCCAAACTTTGCATTGAGATTCCTTTTATGTTATCTCATGGAGAAGCTCAAGCTTGCTATCTTATGCATCTTATCAGTTTTGTAAGGGCGGTGAAGCGGTAGTGCCTGAAAAGTACTGCGCAAAAGTGGTGGGAAGAAGTTTAGAGAATTTTCCCAAATGGTATATCCTGTGGTTGTATCACAAGCACACTTTTCGCTGTTCTGAAACCGCGAGCTAAGGGCACCCATCCCCTCCTTCCTCGCACTGCTCCCTTCTACCGGCAAGTGCGGAAATAAGCCCGGATTTTCAGCACTAGCAAATCATGGAAAAATTCTTCATCATTGCTGTGAAATTTCTTCTCGCTAGTCAGGCCCAAAAAAAGAGAGAGAAACGAAAGCAATAGAGTGACACCGTAACTACCCATCCTTCTCCTTATCCTTGTAGCTCTGTGATGATTGATTTTCCTTGTACCTTTTTCGATGCAGAAATATTCTTTCAGAAAAGTCACTTTAAAACGCTGAATGCAGATATTCTTGGTGAAATGAATAAACGAAGTTCAAGTGGTCTTCCAACGAGATCCGAACTTTTGAAGGTAATCTCCTCATTATTGATGCTTGAATGTGTCTATAGTATATCATTTGGTCAGAACGATGCTCAGAATGACGCTTTGGTCGGCTCGTTCGATCCTCGTTTCATCAAAGATTTTTTTTTGACATCCTTTGACCGTTTATATTTGTAAAAAAGTTGTCCACTGGACAGGGGGAAGAGGTAACGGGCATAGTTCGCCATTGCACAATTGGTATGAGATGAATATTGCTTCTTGAACGGTTGATACAGGCAAAGGACTTCTTATTTATGAACATGGTTACGTTATCGGGTACATATTGTTTGGCTAATAGTTTCTAGAGGTAAAAAGCAGAAAGGGAAATAACTGTGCAGTATTTCAGATGACTTAAGTAGTACTTATCACAAAAAGGAGTTTCAGACAAAGGCAACATTCGATAGATATTTAATTCAGTTTCGCTTGGCATCAATGTGAAGTTTTTATTCGTTTCATCATTTGGCTTTGCGAATGATTTTCCTTTTTTTTCTCACTGTTTTAGTCCTTAAAAGAAGAACAATTCGATATATTAGTGATTGGAGGAGGCGCAACTGGTGCGGGAGTGGCACTGGATTCGCAATCAAGAGGTACATCTTCTTTAAAATTTTGGCTTTATTTCCCTACTGTTCTTTATTAGCTTTAGGTTTTTTTTTCGAAAATAAATTATGAAGTAATTATGCTACACCCAGATACCTCAGCACTTTTAAATATTTATCTGAATCTATCCTAAACTAGTTGCGCTGACTCATGTACCATTCGAAGCTGATGAGTTGTTTTGTAACAATTTTGCTTCCATCTGAGCGCATGTAACAAAACCGCGGGTATGGTGATGTGTTTTTTGATCCAAACAGGTATTTCTTTGCAAGAGAATTTGAGTTCGGTTCCTTCCATCTTCGACCAGAACGGTTTCGTGTACGGCCTTTCAAGAATGGCCGTTTAAAGTGTCTTGTCTCAGACGTATTTGAGGTTCATGAAGTCAATGCTTCGTCTCTGCATATCCCGAACCATGGAAGGGCGAAATCCGTGGATAGCCATAAACTATGATGACGAAATCATAGGACAGTAAATATATTTTTGAATTCCTTGCTTAAAACCTGATCAGGCGGACTCAATCCCTTCCTAAATCTCTCGGCAGTTAAAAGAAATTGTGTCCATCAGTTACATAGAAGCTCGGAAGGCGCTGCATTATTCCTTACAGTAACTGGAAGAGTGTTGTGGCTTCCTTATAATGGCTGAAAGAATGATGTGCCGTTTTTGGCTTTAAAGGCCGGGCTTTCCTTCCGTGGTTTTCGGGGGAACGAGGGACGAAAGGACCCACCCGCGTTTTTTTCTTTTACCCCTTCCTCTCCTCACATTTTTTTTTCAGCTGCTTGCACATTTCTCTGAGAATTGGGCGATGTCTTGCAAATATCGTTCTCCAATGCACGATTGGAGGGAACGGATGGAGGAAGGGTGATGGTGGGAAGAGGGAGAAGGAGCATAGACTCATCATTACGAATTAAGATTTTGCCATAGAGTGATAGAATTTCAAGTTGAATTTTTTGGTGCTGATATAGCCCTGCGATATCCTCTAGTACAAATCCGAGTGATCACTATGCACTTCGGATTCGTGCTTCGCGATGATGAATGTGGATGCGAATGTGTTTGAAGGGCTGAAAACAGCATTGGTGGAGTTGGATGATTTTTCAAGCGGTACAAGCTCACGAAGTACGAAACTGATCCATGGTGGAGTGCGTTATCTACAAGCAGCTATTTTTGGTCTCGATCTCGAACAATACAGAATGGTGCGAGAGGCGTTATTCGAACGTGCCAATCTTCTCCATTGTGCACCCCATTTGTCCTATCCCCTTCCGATTATGTTGCCAATTTATAAGTGAGACTTTTTTTTGATATTCTCCTGTTTTTATCATTTATTCGCATTTATGTTCCGCCAGTCTACAGTGCTCCTCTTATGTCGATAGTACACAACATAACAAGATTTTATTGCGTCCACCAAGGTAGCAGGTGGTAGGTTGCGAATGTCCATTCTTCGATCGGGAGCCATCATGTTCCATTTGCTCGACCATTCATTGCATTGTGGAAACAATGTGTGCATTGTACCATCATTTTTTTCCTTGTTGGGTATAAGTTATGAACATCTAAAAATGATAAATGAATAAGCGATAAGTTTTCATTCAATATCGAGAGGGTTGGCAAGTTGTTGCTCTAGTGCTGAATAAATACCCAAAAACTGAATTTTAATTGTTCCCATTGCATTTATTTCTTAGCATTGATACGAAACATTCCTCAGAAAAATGTTTCCAAGTGTGTTTATCAGGAAATGTATGCAAATTGCAGAAATGAGTTGATTATTGCAATTACTGTTTTATTCGCTGGTTGCCATATGACCTCTGACCTTTTGCTTTCAAAAGAATAAATAAGTTCGTTGTCTAATTTAATCATTCCTAGGGACAAATTGAAAGGTGATTTGCAAAAAGATAGCGCCATCATCGTTTTATAGTTTGCTGCTGGTATAGTAGGTATCCACTTTTAGGCAGGATTCTGCTATTTATTGCTTCCAATTGTCTCCGCATGCATCATGCTTGTATTTAACGAATTGTTGTCTAAAACGTTACTGTCGCATTCTCTTTTTCCAATGCTCGCATAGTTACTGACCAGTAACTTTTACTGTCTTGCTTCTCCCTTTCTCCTTCTTCTCCACCCCCACTCCCACTAGCACTCCCTAGCCGTCCCTCCTCTAAGTAAAGACGAGAACAGAGGAGGAATTGGGGAAGGGGAGACGATAGTAGCATGAAGTATTCGTTACCTTTCTTCATCAAGTCGTTAAGAAAAAACAGATTCCTCTTTCGCATAGAAGAGAAATGCAGCATTTTTAAATTCAGATTTGAGAGATTGCGGCTGCAGATTGGAGTGGACAGAAAATTTTAACTGAGAGTAAAGTTCCTCAATAAAGCAAAAATATTTTATAGGGAAGGATAAAAATCCGCCCTTAGGGGTGGAGGATAAGAGAGGGGAGGAAGCTGCATCGCTGTTGGCAGCTGTTGACCTTATACGATATTGGTATATTTGGATGTATTTTGCAGACTTTGGCAAGTTCCGTACTATTGGTTGGGTATCAAAGCGTATGACTTTGTGTCTGGGAAGCGTGTTCTCAAAAGCTCTTATTATATTAACAAAGAGCAAGCGCTTGAGCGTTTCCCAATGCTAAAAAAAGAGTCACTTAAAGGAGCACTTATTTATTACGATGGCAAGTTACTTTATTTTTCTTTTTTGCTTTGTTAGATTTCTCACTTCATTTATTATTTGTGAAGATTGCTGACGTAATATTGATAAATGTGAAGTAGAGAAGTTTCCAGTTCAATTTTTGGTTCACTTCACTAATTTCTTTGTAGCAATTAAGGTTTTTTTTTTTTGCTCAATGATGGAGTACGCGATCATTATGCATCACATAAAACAGATTTCTCTCATTTTGTGGGTCGTTCAATGATGAGTCTGCAACTTTTACACCGACTGTCTAGTCTAAATAGAAGTTTTGAACGTGAGAGATAGTTAGGGCTTGAACCCTTGATCGTTCATTCAGCTGATGAGAATTCATATCGGTTAAAGTACTGTTCAGAGGGCTAACGATTAAATGCCACCGTCTACTTGACGTTAAAAATATTGCCATTCTTTTGTTAAATGCATATTTTATTGCCTTTCTCCATTCAGGACAACATAACGATGCACGAATGAATCTGTCGATTGTTTTGACGGCGATTCGTCAAGGTGCAAAAGCCGTCAATCATACGAAAGTAGAGAGAATCCTCAAAAATGCAAATGGCAAAGTGTGTGGAGCTCATGTCAAAGATATGGTTAGTTTCTTGAATTTTAATTGTTTTTCGATATTCAGTTCCATCGATGCGTGCGATATCATCACACAATGTATATCCTTCGATGTCTATCATCTGCATGATGTATGAACTTGTATGTCTACTACCAGTCCATTGTGCACTTCATATCATCTAATTAGGTTCGGCCGTTCGCATCAGTATAGTGTCCTCCTCTTCCTTTGAGTCGCATGAGGGCAAAAAAAGCTCTCGATTATCATGCGAAAAGAGATGAGCCTTCCCAAATTTTGGTCTTCCTGTTTGCTCATTCATTCTTATTTGGTGAAACCTCTGTTCTATATTAGTTTCATTTTAAAAGTGCCGAAAATCCGTCAGAACTGTTCGGCAGTTAAGTGAACATCCTAATTTGTAAAATTTATTTGTTGATCGAGAGAATATATTACCAGTCATTGAATGAAATCATAACGTCGGTATTGAAGGGATAATTTGGTGTTAGTGTTGTAAGACAATTGCGCCACAAAACAAACGTAATGTGGAAAGTGTCTAGGCATAGTTGATTGTCTTGTTTGCAGTTGACGGGCGATGAATGGGATATCAAAGCAAAGGCAGTTGTGAATGCGACGGGTCCGTTTACGGACTCGTTACGTTTGATGGCCGATCCAGACACAAAGCCGATTTGTCAACCTTCAGCTGGTGTTCATATCGTACTCCCTGGTTATTATAGGTGTGTTTTCATTCTAAGAAAACAATGGAGAATTTTGACATTTTGCGCAAAGGTATGGAATTATTATTGCCGACTGGTAACTATAGCATAGCTCAATCATCTTAACTATTAGTGCATCAAAGAAAGAACGATCGAACTTCGCACATGGCGAGGAAAGTTGTTTGCATTTCTTTGAAAGCTATCTAAATTACTTGCCATATCTTAGCAACGCTAAAATTGATGAGAACTCATTAGGAGATTCTTTGAGTACATCGTTGAACATGGAATTTTCTTTTTATATAGATTATCTTTGAGCATAGGAGTGATCAGTAGTTCTGTTTTGATTTGTTTGGTTCGATTGTGAGTTTCACTTCTCCTTTAGATCCAATTTGGCATTTCTAAATTCTCGCTTTCATTTCTAAATTCAAATTTTCCATATCGCATCTATGGCATATATGTAAATGTCGGTCCCACATTTCACTAGAAAAGATTTTCACATATAAGCACTTATATTGCAACCCAAGTGGCTAATTTATTTTAATGAATACTTGTTTATTGCCTTCATGATTTTGAGTTTCGAGCGAATTTCTGGAGGAGAGCAAGGGGAGGGCTATTCAGCCAATTCATGCGTAATTACAACTGCTAACATTGAGCGAGGTAATCCGTTTTTTGCTAAGTGGTCTACTTTCAGTCCTTCTAATACCGGTCTTCTGGATCCATCAACAAGCGATGGTCGTGTGATCTTCTTTTTGCCATGGGAACGAATGACTGTTGCTGGTACGACGGATGCACCTATGCCCGTCACTTTCCATCCTGGGCCAGCTGATATAGATATTGAATTCATTCTTCAGGAGGTGCGAACATATCTCTCCGACGATGTTACCGGTAATTTTTATAATTTTATCACTGACTTTGTTTATTCGATCTTCGATGACGTCGTATTGGATGAATAAGAAAGATTGCATTATCATAACTGAAAATTCAGATCTAACTTTACTAGTCAGAAAACAATCTTGAGTTACTCCTCTAGGAATAGCTGTTTTTGAATTGAATAAGTCCGAGAAACTCCCGGACTCTGTGGAATTCTTTTTTTTTTTTTTTCAAATCCCATATCTTCATTGACGACTATTCCCCTTAACCTTTTTTCGTCCCCCTCCTACCTTTCTTGTCTTTGCCACCTCTCTATCCCGTCCCTTACAGTCGGGAGCTTCATTTGTAAATATTGGCAACGTTTCGTAACATTCATCATGTCACATGTTGCATTGTCAGTAATAGACTCACGAATATTATTTGTCTTTAAATTGATTGCAAGGAAAATGTTCTTGCTAAATTAGTCTCCCTTCTAGCAAGGGAGATTGTTTCGCTAAAAAGAGACTTGGTGTAACTCAAAAAACTGCTGGAGAATGTCGCAAAGCGCCAGAATTTGACTTCTTTTCTCTTTCACATTCTGTTTTAATGAGAGTCTCCCATTGAGAGTAAGTGCTTTTGAATTATGTTTGGTGTTTATAGTCCGGCGCGGTGATGTGCTAAGTGCGTGGTCTGGGCTACGACCCCTGGTCCGTGATCCGAATAAGAAGGACACGAAGTCGTTGGCGCGTAACCACATTATCGAGATCTCGAAAAGCAACCTTATCACTATTGCTGGTTCGCATTGATTCTTTTCTGCTTGAGATGATGAGTAACTCCTGCTAGGATGCTTGTTGGACGTAATCTACGAGCGTTGAAAGAGTTTGTTTATATGCGACCTTTATGAGGGCTGTATGATGAGCTCTGCTCATGGTCGTAAATCTTCGGGTCTCAGTCCCACGATCTGTTTGCTCATTCTCCCTTGAAATCAATTCGCTTTTTAAACCTATGCTTCAGTCATTGTATTGCTAGAAAAGATTGATGTGAAGGCTAATTCCGTGGGAAAGGGAGGGCATTCACTCATAAATTTGGTTGACAAGTTGATAAGCGCCGGGAATGCCGATGATGCAACGAAATGGCCAGGCTATGGCACGCCTGAGTGCTGCTCGTGCCAGGATGGAACCATCATTGCCTTCAAAGGCAAGTTTCATATGACTCGAGACCGATGTCAGAATCTTGACGACTATCAGAGCTGAAAAGATCGGTCTTAAATTCAGCAATAAATCTCAATTGATGCCAACGCGCCTATTTCCACAACAGGTGCCCTTTGGCGAGCATTACCGTCACTTTTCTGTTCCTTTAATATTTGGTGGATTTTCTTTCGAGATGCTTATCTGTGGGCCATTTGCTCTCCAACCTCATGTACACTCGTGTGGAATTTCGTAGAACTTCGTTTCGTTTTTTGAATAGTCACGACTATTTGATTGCTTTGGCATATTTTTAATCATTGTGGGCTGTTTTGAATGTCGATTACGTTTCGTACTGCTTTCTTCAGCAAAGCGGTTTATTTTCGCAATAGCAAAGTTCAAATTAGTGCCTCGATGGCACTTTGCTGTCGACGATCTCTGATTCACACATATCAACTTCAATTTTCCAATAGTAATAGCAAGCCGCATAGAATTCCATAATCACAGCTATAGCCGACGTATAGTTGACTAGTACAGAATTTAAATAACAGCCCAACATTTTCAAATGTCGATAGAGGTCAAAGGTAAAAGTTCCGCATGAAAGTCTTATATGATTGAATGTCTCTTTCACGCGGCAGTTATTTGCAGTTGGGCAGCCGCATCTGATGATAAGATAAAGGGCCATAAATGTTTTTATGGAAAGTACGGCAATAGTGTACTTTCGTTTTAAAGCGCCAAAGTACGGCTCTTTAAAATGAAAGTAACACGTCAGCCGTCTTACTAAAATCAAGGAACATCGTTTATAATCGGATATATATATATATATATATATATATATATATATATATATATATATATATATATATATATATATATATATATATATGTTTTATTGGCATACTGATATTACGTAGCATATAAAGTGTACACTAGAGATTGATTATGTAGTTTCTATTTTTGGATTACTGTTTGTGTTATTTTCTTGGAAGGTGCTTAAATTTGTGTACTGAAGGTGGGAAGTGGACAACTTACCGCCACATGGCCGAGGAAACAGTGGATGCGGCCATAAAGGCATGTAATCTAAAACCACGCAATGGATGCGTGACTGCTGGATTGCTATTAGAAGGCGCACATAATTGGGATCCTCTACTCTATATACATCTCGTCCAGGATTACGGTCTTGAGGAAGATGTAAGCCTAAATGAGACACTTTCCATCTCGTCTTCTTTTCAGGATTTTGCCAGTGGATTATTTTATGAATCGCATATTATATAAGATAATAGTACTAATCCACAGATTTAATGTATCATTTGTAACGCGTTATTATAGTTTCGTATTTGAATGTTATGCATAAAAACGAATAGTCGTTTTTCTACGCTAGGCACATTCTTTATATGTTCTGAACGTTGCTGATTAAACTATATAGCGGTATAATGATGACCACTATCGAAGGTTCATGTGAGATTTCATGCTAATAAATAAAGAATTTGTTTGATAAGGGAGGGTAGCATTTCGATGTTAAAATTGATACAAAAATGAACTCTTTTATAACATCCTTAAAGAATTCTGCCACAAACATTCATTTCGTTCCTCTCATGAATCGTTACAGGCTTATAGGGAAATGAGAAGTGAGTTTATTATTGCTTTGTAGTTAGTGACAAGAAAAGGGCTATTTTGGTGATTCAGTTAATGCAAAGTTCGTAAAATTCATTGCTAGCTCAGTATAACTCCTAGTCACCTCTTTGCTTGATTTTACATTTTTGAAACTGAAAATTTTATAAGCGATATTCAGGAATTTATTATTATTGTATAGGGAATATGATAGTCTTAAACCGTTAATTAAATATTAGAACGTTAGATGCTGCCTAAGGTTTAATAGTTAGCTCATATTACTGCAAGTTTGCATTATTGATCATCAACGATTTCAGATTGCCCGACATTTGGCAAAGACCTATGGCGATCGAGCATTTGTTGTTGCTCGTATGTGCAAAATGACCGGTAAAAGATGGCCAATTGTTGGACATCGACTTCACAATGAATTTCCTTATATTGAAGCTGAAGTGAGTTCATATGATGCTGAATTGCTTAGATTTTTACATACTAGCAAACTGTTGAGCTGATTTGCGAGACAGACTTTTGTTCTCTTTTTGCAAGTTTAGAGAACGGAAGGGAGGGAAGAAGAAGATGAGGCGGAAGTGATGGATGAAGGAGTTTTAATTTATTAACTACCGTCATCCACGTTATGATTACTCGTTTAATGTCTCTATATTCGTTTTCATTTTTCCAGTTTCTCTTATTTTTGTCATGTTATATTCCCTATTTGATACATAAACAAATTAATCCTCTTTCAATTGATTTAATAATAAAGAAGTAATTTGAATGGCTTTCACAAATTTGCGGTCTATGAGGAAATAAGTTTAAAATTGTCGAATTTTTTCTTTCAATTTACACGCAGAAACTATTAGAATTACTACTAATCACTAATTATTGTGTAAAATTTTAATTAAACGAAGAAAATCAGACTACGAATAATTGTAAATGTTTGTCTGTTAAACTTTTCGAGCTGTTTTCGTTTCCTGCCTTGAAAAAGTTAAATGAGTTATTTCATGGCAATCCCTCACTTGTTCGTAAGAGGCCAATTTATGAAAGAACGAAATTTCATGGGCGAATTCTCTCATGCCTAATTTGAGTCATTTTATAGCAACAAGTTTTTTGCTAGACGATAGCGAAATTTGTACGAGAATATTCTCGGAGTGTAATGATTTGGGAGGGGGTAGTCGCTTGCTATGCGTAGTAATGGAAAGAGGCTTGAAGTGGATTGATTTGAGCACCTTAATAATGTTCATGAGCGATATGTAGGTACGTTATGCGGTGAGGGAATATGCATGCACTGCCGTCGATGTGATCGGCCGACGTCTGCGCTTAGCGTTCTTGAATACATATGCGGCACATGAGGTTTTGGAGACAGTCATCGGCATTATGGCAAAGGAACTCAACTGGTCGAGCGCTGAATGCAAAGTAAGCTTAAGACTCTTTACTCTTTACCATCCTTCACTCTTGCGGAAACAGGTGCAAACTGTTATACAAGTGGTAGGTAGCCAGCTACATTTTATGCAATACGTGAAAAAGATGTTTGAATTTTGCATCATGTCGGTAGTAATTTATATCAACGGAAAAAAGAGAATAAGTGAAGAGGGAATTTGTATCGGACTGAAGAGGAGTCTAGCAGAATAATGAATCTACTAGTAGCGAGAGATTCTAGCAAAATAATCTGGTGGTTGCATGTGCAGAAGTTTTGTGAAGAATCACTAATTAGTGATGTCTTAATCGTTTGCCTTAAATTCAGGATTAGTACTATACAGCTTTGAAACAGGGAGTGACCACTGTGGAGAAAAGGGGGAGAGGTTTCCTCAACCACTAAGAATTTGTTGAATATTTCTTTCAATTCATGTTAGTTTGAGTTGGTTTGATTTAACAAGCATCCAACTTTTTCAGTTAGTGTGCCAATTTCAGCCGAAAAATTCTAGTATACGCTCTCGATCATAGAGAAGAACGCTGGAAGATAGGCCATTCAACTCGTTGTAATGGAATGTTCCACTCGCGTTCGTTGTTACTATTGTCTTCCAATATTTTGCCTAGTTACGTCTTAGTGGCATTTGCGGTAATTGAAAAACCCACTTTCCCACGTGTCTTTCACCCCTCCTCCTTTGCAATTTTCTTCCTTTCTGCGTGATAGCAAAGTCCTTTGCTGTTCACGTGCATGATAAATCTCTGCATATTTCAGCGTCAACTTGAAATGGCGCAAACATTTATCAATGTGGAAATGGGTCAAAATGCACGTGCGCAGTCAGTATCCGGAGTGGCTCTAAATCTGACACATGAGGAGATGCAGTCGGCCAGGGAACGTTTCAATCAACTCGATAAGGATGGCAAAGGACACATTACAGTCAATGACCTCAGGAGACATTTCCGGGCAAGCACTTTTCGTTATGCTTCAAGCGCTTGAGGTTTAATTTTCTGTGATCATGTGGCTGTGCATCGAGGATTTTCGGTTCCCGAAGAGTTTTTTCTACCGAGATCTCTCTCAGTCTGATCAAAGACCTGGTTATCTGCTATGCTAATGCTTCATTCTTATAAACCTGGAAACCATACAATTGAACTGATACCAACAAATCGATCATCATTGTTAAATTTTAGACATCGATTAACTTCACCGATGTACTTGTTTAGTTAGCCCATCGGTTAAGAGTTTAATTTACATTTTGTATAGTGTATCTAATATATCTAAGTATAATATGTAAGTATTGAAAATAAATCATCGTTAAACAAGTGCATTGTTGAGGTTTTACTGTTGTAGACTCATGGAGAGAAAATCGACGAACGTCTTTTACACGAGTTGTTGAACGAAGTGGATCTGAATAAAAACGGTGAAATTGAGTTGACTGAATTCTACCAGGTTAGTCGTGTTTTTTCGAAATTGCATTCGACTTAGAGAATAGGGACTAAGAGAAGCGTTATGATTGTTTGTTTTATATGGGAAGCTTCGCTGCATCCAGAATTGAAGTTCATTTACGGGTACATTGGTGCGTTCAGAGGGCAGATTGTATGGATCGCTGATAGGATTAGCTAGAGGAGCATGAAAGACGATGTGAACAATTTAAAACGTTTCATAATCACAGCAGCCACCTTGGATGTCTTTCTGTGGCAAGCAGCCGTGCTCACCAGCAGTGCGAATGGCACACATTTCCATTAAAAGTACTAGTGTTTTTTTAGAGAAGGGATTATCGTCACATATCACGTTACGATGGAGAGCGATTGCGGTAAGGTTTGCGCAAGTAGGAAAATTTATTAGAGCTGATAGAAGTATAGCCAGGCGCAGTTAGGCGAGGCAAATTACGCACACATTTACACGTGGCTTCACTATTGTAATCGTTTGTCGTGTAGAGTCACGTTTCGCTGGTTGCCGGGTGCACACTTCAAGATACAAGTTTCTGAGAGAAATGATTTAGAGGTTTAGATTTAGAAATGGTTTATTAATTGATTATTTTGATTGCTTTTCTCGGCTAACAATCCACTGCCTATTGTACTTATGATCATGGGAAAATTTCTCTTCACTTTTTTGAATAATTGCCTTATCGACTTACACAATAATCGATATTGGCCTACCACTAAAAGAATAGTTCCGTCATAGCTAATGAGAGAAACTGAAGGTATGAGGGCCGATGGCATGAGACCGTCAACGACCGATGCTGTTAAAATGGCTGGGCGGTTGTGAAAAGGGTTACGATCAATATATTTGTGCTCGAAATTCGAATTGGATTCAAATGTGGTGTTTTTATTTCAGCTTTATAGCGGTCTGAAGGGTGGTCAAATCGCACAAAATCGATTGGCACGTTATCTGGAGGAGTTTCAGAAAAAAGCAGCAGTGTCAGTTACTCGCTCTGGAGGAGGCGTTTAATTGCATCGTTTCGCATCTTCAGATTAGCCTTTCAAACGTGCACTAGTGTTCTTTCATTGTGAATGTATCGTAGAAGTTAGAGAAGGTGAGATGGTTTACATCGATGTGGAAATGGCGCATAATTGTTTGGGATGGATTGATTCAAGGTTTGACAATTTTTTGTAATCACTTCAGATATAAACATTAGTAATTTAATATTTCGTTGAATTAATATCGCTGCCAGGTTTTCCTGAACTTGAAATCGAAGATTTTTTTGTGTACGCACTGCTTCTGTTCGCCATCGTTCCTATTTATCGTATTCTATCAAAAGTCGTGGAATATATCGACAGTCGTGGATGGAAATGCAGATGCGTTCATTACGGAAGAAGCGATGTCTAGAGGAGGTGTAAAAGAGAGGAAGAGTGTGGAATACGACAAAATTTTCCTTTGGTTTTGTTTTATGGTGTAAGTCTATTATTAAGTGATATGTGTAAATGCTCAGTTTTTGTGAGCCGGTTATAAGAATGTATGAATGTTATTATTGGCTTATTTCGTTAGATTAATTTGAAACATTTAAAGTATGTGTCAATTATATGTGTGTATATGCTTATCTGCCTCTTCTCTAATGAAATCAAATCCACATAAGAAACTACAGTCGTGGAACTATTCCGTTGGGTTATTAGGGTTGAAGGTACAAAGACTTCCCGAAGAATCTTTCCGTGTGAATAATCCAGTATTCGTATTCTTTTTACATTCAGTGCGGAGTGGGATGTTTGCGGCAAGCAGTCTATTGCTGTATTTCAAGCAGATTAAGGTCTAGGAATAATGTAACTATCAAAAACTTTTTCATCCAGCTTTGTATTTGGCAAACGTGAGGTGACGGAATTTTCATAGATCGGTCTTTGCAAGTGGAATTGCTTTTTTGCTGTTTCCTTAGTTATGAAAAGAAGTGAAAGAAAGCGAAAAACAATGAGTATAGAAATCATAACTAGGGAGAACCAGTGTATTGCGGGAAGAGTGAATGATTTCAGTGGGGGAATCCGTTTGCTTAGCTCCACTATTCTGATTCTTATGTTGGATCTCATGGTTTTCTTAATGGAAACTAACTCACCTTTCTTGCTTATAGCTTCGGTTATTTTAATGCATTTTTGCAAATTTCTTTAGTGGCGCATTATGACGATGTCATATTGTATGGGCTTGTCTATGTGCATATGTTTATCTTTATGGGTGTATATGTAACCGTCATTTACAAGGTAGTGTCATGGAATAATTCATCTAAGTTAGGGCAAAGTTCATTAGATGTGGGATTTTATATAATGCTAAAATAGTGATCTTATTGCTCATCTCACTTAATAACCTAGGTGGTCTGTTTGAATTACTATTGGCGAATATGTCAGCTGTTTATGGCAATTGGTTTTGAATTGCATTATTTGTGATTTTTGTAGTCTTTGATTGAATGATTGAATGACCCATGAACAGCTAGCGAGCATCTATTGCCACACACAAATACAACTTTATTTTAGTCTTTTTTTATTTGATTTTTGTTGCTGCCACACCCATTATATACCTGATCGTCATTTTCTATGCTTTATTCCAGTCACCTGTGAGGTAGACGTCTTGATTTGTTGTTATTAGATATTTATATAGTGTCATGTCGGATAGAAACCCCCGGTGTTGCGATGTTTCCGATCTATTCCAGATAATTATTGGATTTTGGAAGCGCATTTAGATCAACTAACGGATTGTAATCTATAATAGTAGGAGGGGCATTCCTGTCTCAGCACTTAATGCGCGGTAAGGAGGGGGATGAAGGACTTATTTCGAGGTTATGCACTATTTGCTCTATAAGCGAATGGCAGCCCAAGAATTCCAGATTGGGGACTTGGCAATCCCTTAGCTGGTAAATTTTCTCATGATTTCTTGGGAGAACAATTTTAAAGAAGTGCGGTTCATGAAGATTCACGCAAACGACCGCAGCTTATCGTAACCAAATTATAGACTTTAATAAATATGAAGCTTCAATCGCACAGGGAAGCTATGATCCCTCCCTATCATAAAATAAAAGAGTCTGGCCATCGAGGGTTTTCAAAGAATGATGCGCGTTTGTGAAGTGGAAAAAGAGGGAAGTGGAGATTTCAAAAGAGAACGTAAAAAACTGGAAATTTGGGAGGTTGCATGTGGACGCAAAAAATAATGAACGAAACTTTAAAAGTGAATTCGCCTGAAAGTATTCAAATTTCGATATTGGTTTATCGTTGTGGCTATTCTAGACGAAGTGTTTGCTCAATTCATCAATCTTGAAGGTGATTACACTTAAACTTTTCGACTTCTCGCTACAAATGGTAGTTTTTATCGAAAAATTTTTTCTATAAGATGCGATAAAACATGAACAGAAATGTAGGAATAGTTTGCAAACCATGAACGTATGAACCCCGGCCAGAAATAATGGCATGCGAACTCCGAAATTCGGAGTAAAAAACATCGGATATGGTTTGAATAAAATTGGCTATATCTAGATGAGTCGCAGTATCCATATTCACTTAGATTCTAAACTTGTTTCCCCTTAATTGTAAGCTTCAACAATTGAATGGCGATGTGATATTGGCGATTCTACTAGCCAATTATTATTTCGTTCTGTGTTGGCTATTTGTTGGACTTGACGCGAATTCTTTCTTTGTCGAAATTTAGCCATGTGCTTTAAATTTTGTTTTCAATGCAACGGTAATTTTACGTTGTTTTTCTGTAGTCGCTCTTTTTTCGATGTAGCGGTGCGGGGACAGGAGCGAGTAAGGAAAAGGTTGCGGGATTGTTGTTGTTGTTGTTGTTGTAGAAAGAGTTTCAGTCTCGGTGCTGTGCGGGTTTTGACGAGAACTTCTTTATGCGCAACTGAAATTCAGAGCTTTTCCAAGGTCAGTTTTGTCGCAAAACTTTTAATGAAGCCACCATTGAGGTAAGGAGAAAGGCTAACTATATCTACGATATTACAATTCTCTGCAACAGTTTCCCAGAACCCTTTTTTGTGCTGTGATTCTGTTATCTCGTTCTCCAGCTACCGCTATAATAGGATGCATAAAGGAGGGAGATTGTGGTGATGTTTGATGCATGAGTTTTCCAAGTCATTATGTCTGACATAAGTAAAATTTTTAGCCTCTATTTCCTTGAAGAAAAAAATGGCTGTGTTGCATATTGTTTAAGCCGAAATATTATTATACAGCGTAGGTTATGCCGCGGATCGAAAGTTCTTTAACGTTGAACTTGTCGGTTCCGATTTTTATATTCCTTTTAATTCGTGGACAATGATTTGATCTAAACCTTGTTTTTAAACTATGTACTGCAATATATGAAGTATGTCGTAGGTTTTTAAATTGTAGATGTCCATTGTCGAGGAAGTTTCTTTCTTCTCTTTCGAATCGCAGCCCTTAGGTATACATATAGGATTTTCTTTATCGAATATGCTTTCCATTTTAGAATACAAAAACTGATTGAAAGGAACATCACGAGGAAAAGTTGAAGCGCATTTCTGCACATTCCAGGATTTGTGTGCATTAACGATATCGGTGGGGAGCAGATTCCACATTGGACAATAGAACTGTTAAAGTGGGGAGTTGTGTTAAAAATTTGGATAGAAGTATTAATAGCCCTCAGAAAGAAATTGACATTTTTGAAGTCAAATGGTGGCATTGGCATAAATTCTTTCATCAAGCTATTTGAACGTTGAACGCTTCGGAACGTTGTATATCTGTCTACACGGTGTATTTATAGCGAGAATTGTTGAAATGTAAAAGTTTTTTTCGCCGATTGCTAAAGTAGAAACATTCGCGCTGAGACAATACTGCATACAGGGGTTTACTAGTTGAGATGGTTGTTTAGGAAGCTATGAAATAACGTGGAGTAAGTAGATCTATTAAATTGGGCCATGTATGCATTTTTTCAAGCCGAGGAGTTGACTCAGGCCGCATTTATTCCACTCAGTTTTGTTTCCAATATTCCTGTAAGAATCCTTCCTTTTCTTGGATAGAAAATTGTGGTCGATGTTGTTGTAAGTATTTTTCGTTCGTCGTTTTTATCAGGCAGGCTCATTTCAGTTTCAGTAGGCTTTGAAATGCACTTCAAGTTTCTTCGTTGTGTTTTTCCTCAATTTGTGCATCTCAAAGTTGAGATTGAATCCTCAATATGCTCGTGAAGTTAGCGATTCGAGAAGAACAACTCAATAGGCTGTTGAGCTGTGCATGATTCATTCAAGGCGTGAGCATACTAGTTGATTTTAATTGCAGAAAATAAACAATTTCAACAAGGCTGACAGGTGAAAGTCCTTTCTCATAGGTGGGATGATCCATGCTCGAAACGCTGAGGTTACTTTTCTAGCGTTCTATCGGTGTTATCATCATGATGCGGCCACCTTAGTTTCAAAATTAGGATTTTTCATAGAAATGGCTGATATAAATTTGCTTTTCATCCATTTAAATGAGAAATTCGCAGTCACCATTTGGAATAAATGCATGGTGTAAGAGGATTTTAAAGGAAAGCTTTATGATCATTTGCATTCATTAAGTCTAATTCGAAAGTGATCATATTTCAGGTTGCCAAAAAGTGAATACGTTTTACCAGGAGACATTGCAAAATACTCGAAAGCGGGGAAATGTTTGAACAAAGATGACTATCGAATTTATCAATTACAATGTGATACAGAATCCTAGAAAGAGATATCAAATACTTACATTTAAGATTGCTTTCATTGTATTCGAAGAAAATTGCCGAACTAATGAACTTATTCGTATTATTCTATTAAACGTTTCTCGAAGCGATAAACATATTATGCAGTTCTCAATTGATCGTGATAATGGATGGAAAGCACAGATCACTTCAATTCCGAAAGAAACATTGAAAGCTTACGACTGTGAACAGAGAAATCGCTGCTGTTTATCCAATAATAATGGGCTTTACCAATCACCTCATGTGATAACGAACTACATAGATGGGGGAGATTGGAAGGGGGAGATAGACGGTCCTCAAGTCGAGAAGAGGATGGATTATCTCCAAAGTGAGTGGAAGGGAGGGAGTGTATGGATGATTTCCAAATTGAGAAGGAATTGATAGCCTGCAAATTTGGAGGTGATCGTCAGATTGAAAGGGGTGTGGATGTGAAAGGTAGACCAATCGGCTGTAGATCAAGTAGGAATAGTGCGCCGTGCAAGATAAGTCAAAGAAGGTCAAGAGCATAAAGGCAGATCAAGCGATGCCCAGCATGTGTCATGAGACTAGCCTGAGGCAGAATCGGGAGGATATAAAACGGGTTGATGCGCCCATCTATTCATTCCAGCTGATGGAGTGTCCGTAAGGTCGAATTGGCCTACATGTAGCCATGAGAGCGCGTGAGGAGAACCCATCCTTGCGAATGGTTCCCTGCTTGTTCGTCATCTTATTGTATATGTGTGATAAACTGTTCGCCCTTATACCTGTATCGTCTCGCAGTTTACTCGACCGCATCTTGACAGAAAGTGCAGATCCTCAAGGAGACCTGGACAGCTAGGCGAGTTAGAAGGAGCTGATCCTTACAGATGACCATCAAGCTGAGAAGGCGACGGACGGTAAACAAGCACAAGAAGGAAGTGGAAATGTTAGGTATTTTTCATACATCACACTTTCATTGAAATTGTCTCACTTGTACATTTCATTCAAATCTCACAAGTTGTGTCAAATTTTAGTGAAAAGTTATGTCCGCTAAATTATAATCTAGTTCCAACGGGACATTGCGTTCCATTGTAGGATCATTATCTAATTATTGATGATATCCTTTTAATAGTGAATTCTACAAATGCGGGTCCCTATTGATTGGTACTATATAATAGAAGTTCGAGAGGAATGTGCAGTTTTAGATGTTGACTGCAAGAAAAGTGGAACGTCTGGCTTGACATTTAGGTCGTTAAAAATGCTCTATTTTAACGAGCGTATCCCTGAGGTTGTTTCACTGTTTTAATGAGCGTAACTCCCAAATTTGTGGTTGGTAGTGATGAGAGATGAGTGAGTGCCTAAACCGTCGGTCGGGGTTTTTGTGTTGACGAAAGCAGCTCGATAAGCACCACTGCACTGTGCACAGCTGTGCACTCAACACAATTCTGCTCCGAGCACATGCACACACTCTTCGCACTCCGTGTACAGTCGTGCTTGCCACATCCACAAAACCAACCGAACTTCTTTTTTCTTCTCGCAGCATTTCTTACATTTTTGCACTCAACTTCTCCAACGTTTCCCTCCGTCAGTTCCCCATGGTATCATTTGCCAATTCATTTGAAGGCGATTTAGGAAGTTTTAGAACCGCATACATTCCAGTAAGTTTCGAGAATCCTTCCTTCATTACAGAGTGTTAGAAGGCAGTGCGTCGCGAAGATATGAAGAAGGCGATCGGGGAGCGATCCGAGCAGGAGGGGGAGAGGGGATATAGGACAGCGAGCCGCGGAAACGATCAGTTGAAGTGATGGTTTTTGGCCGAGCGCTTCAGTCCTCACTGAGCGGAAAAGTAGACGGGAGAGTGAGGAACTCACCGAACAAGTTGGCATAAACAAATCGAGGCTACCTCCTTTGATGCGATCCGATCCGAGCAGAAGAAAAGATTGACAAGAAAGCTAGTGAACGAATATTTCTGTTTTTCTTTGGTCTCTATGGGAGATTTGTCAGAGAACTGTCGCACCACACTAGCAGAAGTGACTCTTACTGGAGCGAATCACGCAAGAAATGTTCCTTTTCAAGCGGATTCGCAGTACCTTCTATTTAAGAGAAGAAATTATTGCTGGCGATGATGGGAATCAGCTGGAAAGAGGTAAATGCCTACCTGAAAAACAAAGACCAGCTAGAAAGTGCATCACTGTGAGAAACGATCCTTCAGAAATACAGTTTTCCGTGTTTTTTGCATATCATGGCGCCATGTGCATGTTCCGAAAATTACAGCTTCCCATATCAAAAAGAGAGTGGGGAGAGGGGAAGGGGATTAAGGAAGTAACAATTTCTTCTTTCTTTCGATCTGAATGGAAATTACATTCCTAGCATTTTACAAATTTTTCCGAAAAAAGTTGTTTTCCTCAGACAAAATGCAGAAAAAAATGTCTTCCGGTGAGATTTTATTTTGCTGGCAAGCTTCTATTTATGTCAGCTAAGTTTTCCTTGTTTTCCCTCAAAAATTAAATTTTTTAATAGCGACTCGGTGAGCTGTCAGAATCAACATCAGCTACTTCCATTCCTTTCCCATTTTCCCGATGTTTATCTGTATTTGCGACACCGATTCGAGTTGCTAAAAACTGCATATATAATCGCCGCCTTTTTTTATTGCCCATTTCTTGCAGCTGCGAAAAATATCTTCGCAAAAGGTTTGCACTCCCTCATCGAGCAAAAGTAAGTAGGTTGAGCTTAAGTAAGCGTCAGAATTTTCTTTTGTTTCGATGCTGTGAGCGTTTGATTAGCGCAGCATTTCTAGAAAGATGTGATGACTTACCGTTGAAATAGTGTCTCGTTTTCTAAAAACTCGGTGGTTCGGATCTCATTTTCGTCGAAAATAATTACATTATATTCATTAGTCAATTGCGTCTGAAGATTCAATAATGTGGCATTAATGAAATGGGTATTAATTGTTCACTAAATAGTGCAGCTGAAAATCAGTGTTACTTAGGTATTCTTCTTTTTATGTTCATATTGAATGGGCGATTAGTAAAATTAAACTGAAGTGATTATTTACGCACAGAATAAATCGAAAGAAGTGATAGCTTGGAGATTAGAACCGCATTCTCTTTAAAAGCTTCCAGCGTGTTATCTCTCCCTCGAGGTTTTTCTGAATTTTGAGTATTATATAGAAATTACGCAATAAATATTTGTATTCACAAGTTGATACCCTTCGTGCTTCCAATGGAGTTTTGTCTTTGCAATTGCCTTCTTGCAGCGAATTACTCTCATATTACCACTAGAATATTGTCCACATATGAGTGTTTGCGACTGAAGCATTGTTTAAGCCCTATCATTTATATTTATTGCACTTTAAGACCCGCTCTATTTCATTTTCGATAAATGAACTTTGCAACAGTGAATTAATTTGAGTTAATTAATTTGAGTTCAGCTGAGATAGATTGAATAATTGCTTGAAAAATTATTCACATAGTAAAAATAATTCTATTTATAGAAATATTGATTGATTGGATTGAACTGGATTCCAGTTAAAGTGATCCAACAAAAAATCTGAGAGAAGTATATGGCTGGAGCTCATGCGCGTAGTTCCAGCCTATAGTGAACTATACTTTGGTGAATGCAATGAAGCTAGTTCGCGCGCGGATATGGCTTCGATTTAGCCAAGCGTATGACCTCATTCAAGGGCTTGATTGACTAGTTCGAACATGACCGACTAGGTTTTACAATGCTTCATGGAAGTGCATCTTCGTTTTAATTGTTGAACGTTCATGTTTTCCAAGTTATAGCCGAGTCGAAGCCGGTGCCACCTTTTGCCTCTGTCACAAAGAAAATTAATGAAAGAACACACGAACTTCTCTGAAGAGAAGGAGGGAGAAGAAGGAAAGGACTGTGATCTGAACGCTGATTTATGAGTATCGTACCCAACAACAATCAATGATGCAACGTCGCAACGCGTAGACGTTATGTACATGGGCAGCTCTTCTAAAAATCGGGTGTTTAGAAGGGGAGTAAGCATGCATCTGGCGCCAGGTCAAGCAAGGTTAAACATTTAGTGGATGTATCTGGTTTGCACGTCCGATGACCTCTGTATGTTGGTTGAGCGCATTTCCTTACAAGCTGGCAGCAAGGCAAATGATGTAGTTTTTCAAAGGCAGCGAGGGCAACCCTCGGTAGCCATTTATGTGACGTTTTCCACACATCGCACACCCCTTTTTTATGGCGATCCCTCTCTGCATGTGTGTGTGTGTGTGCGTGGAGCTCATCGCTCATGTGCACTCTTGTTGAGCTTGTGCCAAAATTCTTATTTCTGAGTACTCAGAGTGTACTTCTGCTCACACCCATTCAGTGACTACTCTTCCGGATGTGTGTATACTCGTTTCACGCATCTCATTTCTCTGCGCATTTTCTTTTTTACATTTCTTTATAGTCTGCTAATGCATCTTTTAGCATTCGCCTAAGCTAACCTCTATGTGTACCCTCGACATTCTCATCCACTATCGAACATTTGGTGTGTATGTATGTATGTGCGTATGTATATGGTGCATTAGCGCGTTAGGATTGTACTGCTTTCACTTCCGTTGGCAAGTAAAGAAGGGGGAGGGCGTTCAATGCTGATGATGATGGTGCTGAAGTTGTTGTTGCTGCTGCTGCTGGTGGTGCTGGTGCTGCATCATCGTCATTTACGAAAGCAGCTGTGCGTTGCACTCATAAGAAAGAGAGTGAGTGAACTTCTTCGGGCACCCCATGTTGTCCTCGAGCGTGACGCGCGGTGCTCACTGCGATCGCCGACCGCGTCGTCACACAACGCCGTCAGTTGAGGGTTGCCGCTGCGCGCGGCTCTTTCCGCCGCAACCGCTGCCTATCCTCATCGCCTTGTCCTAATCTCCTTACCAGCTGCATCCGTTTGAACTCTAACCTTATCTTACGTTCTTTTTTCCAACCATGTCGTTCACTCCTTCCTCCGGATGCTTTATCCTTTCGTTCACTGGATGTGATCCTTTTCTTGACTACAACAACGATGAATGAAATATAGACTGATAGAAGAGCCAAAGTACAATCATTGTCGCAGCATGGCATACGTGCATTCGGAGGCAATGCTGATTTCTTTGCGCTCTTCTCGCATCGTGCCACTCACATGTTCGTTCCTCTTCAATATTTCGGGTTTACCCTCTTTCATCCTCGCGATGACGATTCACATCGTCGCAGCTTCAGGATTTGTGACGTCGTGCATACGTACACATGCAGCTCGTTTGTTGTCGATAAAACCATTAACAACGCATTCTGTAGTTTTGCGCCTCGAGTGATTATGCTTTGGCTTTTCCACAGATATCATATCTTTAAATTTATTAGGGGTTTTTATCGGCAATGTTTTTCTTAGCATGTATTCCTTCAGCAATCAAAATAGGGCATCCAAATTTTAAAAGGTATGGAATGAGGTGAGAGGGACAATAACTCACTTTTAAAGCGTTCCCAGCATATTTTAGCTGAATCTATCGCTGCATAAAATCACCGCTACAATCATTGTCGCAGAGATAGTTTCGTTTGGAAGAAAGAATATGCTTTAGAGGTAATAGGGTGTAATTTCGAGCACCGAAAATTTCGATCGGGTTAATGAGTTTAAGATATACAAGCAGATGGATAGTTACTGGTAAACCATCACATTGTACTCTTCTATAATCATTGTAGTATTACTGGGAACTGCTGATGCATTTCCATTTTTTCGCTTCTTTTCTAATGTTGTGAAGAAATCGTTTTCTAATCTATCTTCGTGTGTGCTGCTGTTACATTTCTATCACTGAATTTTTTCATTCATTTCCCTGCTCCAAACATCTTTACGCGATTATTATATAGCACTTCAATTGCAATATTAGGTAGTCCTTCAAGTATATTTTCTCAATAAATTTTCCATCTTATCAATATACTATCACCTTAATAAACGCAAACAGTCTTTATCATTAAATAGGTTATCATTGTTAACAATCAACACCGAGTATTTCCTGTGTATTTTAAACATGAGTGGTATCTTCATCAGTTACAAATATTTCAACAATACTTACAAATTGTTCTCTAAAGAGTCACTTTTCGTTGTGACATTTTTTTCAGTTGACGTCTTTTCAATTGCATTCCTTTCTATAAGTATACATATCAACACTTTAAACTCTCATGCGCTTATCAGCAACACTTTTATTTAGAATGCGACAAAAAAAATGTTCGAAGTGAAGTGTTGGGTGTGGGGCAAATGAGCGAATTGCTTCCGGCTTGTGTACGATTGTGTAACAAAAATTCTTTAGAATGAAATGGAAAATTTTTTATTCTCTCGATAAGTATAGATGATGTACACCTTTATGCAATTACAATTGGATACGTTGTTTAACGATTTCGATTGCTTGTTGCTTTAAATGCCCGTTTACAGCATTTATTTTACCCCTTTTATATGCAAACATCATTCGACGTGTTCTGCAGTGATCTGATTTCTTGAAGAAGTTATTTAGATTATTGCACGGCCTACTGCTCATCATTTCATCGATTTTGCTGCAATTGCTCCTTTCCTAATATATGGGGAGTTGGTCGAATTTTCCAAACTTATAAATTTCTGGAATGCGGCGGAAAATTCTTAACCTATAGCATTTTATAAAACGTAGAACTAGCAGTTGCACATATGCCAAATTTAGAGTGTTTAAGATCAAAATTTTTTGTTGGATTTAGTATTATTTCATTGAAGCTTTTTCGTCAATATTTTTCATTTCTCTTTGTTACTGAAACAATTTTGCAGCTTTTACTAGGGATAATGGGAATACAATCTCACCCCTTTCCCCTCCCTCACAATTTTATCAAATTTTGCACTTCATCAATTTCAATAAACTTATGTCACTAATTTTAGATAAAATTTTGTCGAAAACATTTATATATTTGAATACAAGTCCTTAGAGTTTCCAAGAAATTCAGCTTTCCTTGTTTAACGTCTCAATACACTGACTTATCGAAGAACTGTAAATTTAGGACTTACATATGTTCAATGGAGCGGTATTGAAGGAGAGGGTGGGGGTGTTTTGTTATTTTTGGGACGCACCCGTTTCATTCCGAAAATTGCCGCAGGGTAATTTTAGAACCTCATAAATTTTAATTTCTACGGTGAATTTTTTTCATTTTTTGTATTCCCGTTTTTGAAATTCATTACCAATATCTTTGCACAGCAATATTTTTGGTGTAGTTCAGTTTTATCCCCGTAAGAAGAACTCATCACAGACATTTCCAAAAGGATTTGCGATATTTGGCAAAAATTGAATAAGGGATTAAAAGATGTGGGAAAGAGAAAATATCAAAAAATATCAGGCTTACTGTGATCTGTTAGTGTTTTCACATGGAAAATTTCAGCACTAGTTCTGTTTTACCCATTCTTTGCAAGAGCGCATAACCAACGATAACCTCCTTAAAATTGTTATTTTCGTTCATGTTTCTTGTATTCCTCACATAACGGACAAATGAAAACAGATAAAACCTACAGGAACGGAAGTGTAACCGTATTGCGATCTTTAAGAACCATTAAAACACACCTATTCCATAAGACTTAAAAACCAGCTCATTCAAGAAATAGGTAGTGATGTATTTTAATCTTGCATCATTTCAATAATTCTCATATAAGGTGTGTTACCTTTATTAAAGTACATTTACTGATATTGACGTTTCATACGCTCCCATGCAACACGCATCATTGATCGTTTTTTAAGCGAAACTTTATGGGATTATGCTGAAAGCGGAAGAGTCGCTGCGTTGATGGATTCTCTTCTATAGGAATGCTTCTTAATGACCATCGAAGAATTATTTGTTTTTAGTTTTCTAACAAAACTCGACGACGATATTGGAAAATATGCTCAGATTAAGCTTTGATGTGAACCTTGAATATTTGCCTCAATATTCGGGGACCATATCAAGGCTATTGAGGCAAATATTATGCTTCTTTTTTACGGTAAAAGAATTAGTGTAAAGTACTTTATGACAAACTAGTTTTATGTATGAATGTATATATGTATGTGTGTATGCGTTGTGCAAAATAGTGCAACCTTCATTCTACCCTGCACGAACACACACACAACACACACACACACATATACTACAACACAAATGAATAGTACAAATGCCGCCTTGCGTATCCGCTTCGACAGCTGTCGTTGTCGCTGCACACCGTTTATACACACCCTACACATAGCCATTCACCACTGACCACTGCCAAGAAATTTTCTCCTTGTTATAGATCGCTAGTTGCTTATTCCCCGCTCTTGAATTCCTTACATGCAGTAATCACCTAGGCAATTCGTCCTCGCAATCTACCAAAATAAGTCGGCAATTTTTGTAAGCATAAAGAGCCAAAAATGAACAGCGAATTTTATTTCTGCTGTAAAATGGCACTGAAAGAAATGTTCGGCTAACAAATGAATGAAAGGGAAGGATGAAAATGACTTTTCTGATATTAAGTTATTTCCCAACTAAAAAGATCCACAGATACCCAATCCTAATAGAACAAACTCGTGACCTCTGCGCAAACGTCTCCTAGATCATAACAAAATATGAATGATCCGGTTATGCTTATATGGGTTTGGGTCACGAATATATCGGTAGCGTTTTCTTATAGCATCTTTCCAACTCCATACCTTTAAATGCAATATCCACGCAGTTTGCGATTCATCGCTTTATTACATTTCATTGACTACAGATTTCTGACTAATTTTTAAAGAATGTTGCTTCATTTTCTCTTTTTTTTTTTCGTTTCTTGTCTTCTCTTTTTCCTTCTCCAGGCTCGTATATCTTTTTTAAAATATACGACATTATCGGAGATTCTATATTTAATATTTTTATTTCTTATCGACCTTCAACTCCACCGTTGAGCTCATTATTCAGAAAGTGTAATATTTTTGTTAATGGGGATCTGTCATAGTTTTATCAACGCTAATTGTTGTTTGCTTTAAGCAATAATCATCCACATCGATCTTAATAATGTTGTGTTCGTTGAGTTATCATTTATTACATTCTATATTATTCAACTTGACGTTTTTCAAGTTTTTCTTTTTTTTTTTCTTCACAGTTTTATGGTGAAGTAAATCAATTCCCTTCGGATTAAAGCAGAAGCAATCAGTCAATAAAACTATAAAATGGACAAAATATTCTAATGAATTGATTTCAATTATTGAAACATTCTTCTCAAAATTTTTCGTAAACATTCTCAATACTGCGGGAGGGGGGAGGGGGGAGTGGAGGTTGTACAATTTCGTCGAAAATTTGCAAATAAAAGATCCATTCGATATTTTCTTCGGAGAAAGGGCGGGGGGGGGCAGTTGTTGATGAAAGAAGCAATGCTATCTATGTATCTCGCAGAAATCATCATAATCAAGTCGATGGTTGTGCGCCGATACGCTAGCCAACGATTACGATAAGCGTCGTCATATGATCGTTGTACGGTCTTGCGTTAACGAGGATTTTTGATAAGTTGCCAAGAGGCGATCACATCGCGCGATCAAAGATCAGTTTGCTTGCGAGCGCACACGTTATATCGCTGGCACTACTACTCTACATTTCGACTTGGACCTATGGCTCACCCACCCCTTCCACTCGTTCTCCCCACTTTCCAACTGCCTTTAGCAGCACAAGTGTGCTGAAATTGTAGATTTGAATATAGCTTTGTCGTTGATGAAAAAAAATTATGTATTATGCTTTGCTTTATTTATTTCCTAGTGCATTACGTACGATGTCAGCTAAGTACAAAAAGTTCTTGACTAGAGGGAATAGGTAGGAAAGCACTGTTGCGAAGCATTTTATGCTGTTGGATTGTATAGGTATCGCCTAGCAAATTTCTTACATAATAATCCTTAATGTATATGAGTAATAACACTGTTGTTTCGCAGACGCAAGATCGATAAATGTAATAGTATAATAGTTTTTTTTTTTTTGGTTATGACCATGTAATGCGCCGAGTAGAGATGGAATAATAATTTATGCTGACGTTTCGGCTCTTTGAGCCATAATCAGAGCACACTAAGCTCAGACTTGGGTAATTAAAGCTCACTGTTTTATAATTTTGTTTGAAAACCTATTTTTTTCGATAATCGTAAATGCATCTTTATGTGTTACACTGGCGAGAAACTATTGTCAATTTCAATAATGATAGCTGGTAACAGTAGCACTATAGTTATTAGTATATTATTGCTTAATGGCAAAAAAAAAACTTTCATCTTAATATTAATTAGCGTATGTTTATCGTCTTGGTCATGTATTCTCGCTCGTGTCCTTTCACATCTCATATCGATGATTCCGCTGATTTCGTGAACATATTCCTGCATTGTTTCATCGTCGATCTGTCATTCCTATTTTAACGCTGCAGTTATACTAACGATATTATGTAAGTGTAAACGCCACTTATCCAAATATATCAGAGATGAGCACAGTGAATCATGTTCCTCAAGTAGAATTTATGATATTTGTTGATGTGTTTGATGTTTTATTTGTAAAGTGATCCATGCTTAGGACCAGTTTCTAAAATTTTCAGCACATTTCCGACACGATTGGTCACAATTGGGAAGGGGGGAAGGGGTAAGCAGAGAGAGAACGACGTCTTGAAAGGAATTGTACCTATGAGTGAAGGTGTTCTCTCTCTTGAGGTGTACTGAAACGACAGATCCGTAATGTCCGTGGCAAGTAGAAGCTTGCATGTCCACAGCACCGTAGAGATCGCGTCTCTATATTCTGTCCCGCTTTCTTCTCATGCTGATGACGTCATGCATACTCATTGCCAGCCACTGACAGTACTACGTTGTAAGATTGAACGTGACGTTTTTTCAGCACACTCTCATCTAACCAGTTCAAAACCATTGTGAGCGTTGTTCGATTCAATTAGTCGTCTAGTCGGGTTCAAAGGTTTAATGAAGGGATGTCTCCCAACTTCCTTTGAGATAGTTTGTGAGAGAGCAAGAACACGATAAAAGTTGATCTGAGCAAATTTTTAGAGAGTAAAAAAAATCTGAATTAGAGGATAGAAGTGGAGAGGGAGCGGGACGGCTGCATCTGTATTGCAGATTTCCATGAGGTCCTCTCGTTCTTTTCTTCCTCCTCCATCTGTCCCTCTCGGTCTTTCTCTTCCCTTCTCTTTCTTTTTCTCTCTACTTAATCTTCTGTAGTTTTTTTTCGTTGCACCAATGAGTTCAATATAAAAGTTAGCGACAATGGTTCGATATCGCTGCAAACATGCTTGGCAATATACGACAACATCAGTTGCACTTTACTTTGGGCATGTTATATTTTTAATTGTGTGTGCGTGTGTGTAGGGGGGGGGGGGGAGGAGAGCGCGGGAAAAGAGAGAGAATTTGTAGTGATAATCTTTGGCTGAGCACTGCAACAAATAATGCTGTTCACTGCTACTATCAAGATAAGTGAACATTGCATAGGAGAGGTTACCACATTGTGCAATATTGGTGTTGCGCTTATCAGACCAACCGGTCTCATAAATTACAGGCAAAAAATTGAAACTTTTTATAATCAAGTAAACAAAACCGAAATATCTTTTACGAAACGTTTTTCCTACTTAAACAATTTCACTTGCCTGTTACAACTTTCGATAGCAGGTCATTTTGAAAATAATTATAGGGATCATGTTTTAGTAGATTGCAGCCTTCTAGTTTCAGTTTTCTTCGAGGTTAGTTTTTTGGAAATCATAACACGCACTTGCATACGTACGCAGGCATAGAGGTACATGTAATTGTAGTGTCGTTTTTGCGAATGCAAATTTGCATGAACGAATAAAAACATTATTGCACTCAGTTGGCTTCGATGATGGCATCACTCAATTAAGTCCTTCATGCAAATATGAACTAACTGATTTGGTGAGATGATTTGTAAATAATTGACATGGGAAGTCAATTGACGATGAAGTGGTACGGCTAAGTAGGATAGTGTTTGGATTGTTGAAGAAGGGCAACACTACGGTCCACTCACGTTTCGTGTTTGCTGATATTGTCGTTCGGCAAATACAATAGTACACTTCCGATGTGCACAAATGAGCGTTGTGCTCTACAATAATCTGCTTGTGCCAACTCGGGGTGCATATTTACGCAATTCCATTCTACAATCCATCGGCCGCTTCTCTCTCTCGCTTAACGCATCCATTGTGTTAGTGACAGCCGTATCGCTATCTAATAACGCTTAGCGTTCATAGAATCAACTCAGTAATAGTTTTTTTTTTTTGAAATTCTGCAATGACCTGGGAAGTGGAATGATATTGTGGAGCTAAATGCAGGTCGCTGATGGGCGGAAGTGAGAAGGCGTAAAAACTGACCAACGATCTTGGCAGGCGATCGACTAAGGTAGCAAGAATAAAGCTAGAGTGAAAAAGCGGCATCGTTAATCCATATCGGTAATGAAAGAAAATATGAGTCTGCAGCGAAGATGACCTCCTCCCTCCTTGTCTTTCCCTTCCTCCATTTCCTCTTCAACCACTAGTCGAGTATGGGTGATACAACAATTTCGTATCGATTGTCTTTGCGTTTGCATTCACATTGGTCAATGCTGGCGATGGACTCAGTATTGAACAACTTTGACGCAAAACCCCTAGCATATTTTGATTGATTGACGATTTTAATGAGTGAAGCCTCACATTAAATCTCTTGATCTGAGTCAAAGCTCAATGAGGGATCGAACTTGGATTTGTTGCATAGCGATCAGTGCTGTAGCTAATCGGCCATAATGAATCATGGAAGCGGGTTTTTTTCTGATTTTTATATTTTTCTGCAAATGAAAAAAAAAGCGTTATTGTGACCGATTTTTGCATAGTATATTTGCGAGAATGCTTTTCCATCCGTCGATGCATCTGATAGTTTTAATGTGCTAATCCCATAGGATATATAGTAAAGTTTAGTGCGAATTTTCTAACCACACTTGAGAGTAGCGTTCATAAAGTATAACGGAAGTGGCTAGCGAGTGTAACAAGGAATCGCATTATTGTATATTTTCTAGACGTTGCGCAAGCGTATGATAAAGTAGTTGTGTTGTATGTTATAAATCAAAGCACGTTGCTATGAATTGTTTGTTTTCATTTTCCAGTGGAAATCTTAGCAATGAAGAAAAAAAAGGTCGATATGACGAGGGTGAATCTTTACGCTGAAGGTGTGACCGAAAGAAAAAAGTTGGAAAACTGCTGCCACAGATGGGTTATTGTCTAAGATAAGATGCTCTACACCTAATTCGTTCCGTTACGATTCATCGTCTGGGAATGAACTATTGAAGTATTAATACGACATGTAATTTTTGAGTAAATACTGTCAGTTATGATTTGAAAGCATCGCGCTTTTTTTTGTTGATGATTTTTATAGTTGGTTGCTCATTTTTGGAAAAAATTTAGCAACATCGCATGTTTCTAGCGATAAATTATTACTAATACTATAGCCGACTCCTTCGTTTGTGAGTTAAAAAAATTCGCTAAAACCCCAATGAGATGTATGAAAATCTTCTTATCATTATTACTAATTTAGAATTTTGCATACTTTTAGTATTTTCTTCATTTACAAAAAGCACATATTGTGCCAATTGATCTATTTTACTTAATCATATTTGTTTGCTAAGTAATTTAACATACTATGATAGTGGAAAAATTTTTCATCCATCTACAGAAATCTTTTTTGCTATTGCATATATGTGCTTCATCACGACGTATTAAAATTGCGTTTTTTTAAATCGTCTTTTTAATCGCTTAGTTGTAATTCGTCATTTCGTTCACAAAAAAAACGACATCATTCAATTTGTTCATCATCAGCGCATTTCCTCTTTTTTTTCGATTTTCCTGAATTGTGTTTATACGTTGCGAAACTTTTTCCATTCTTTGCATTATTGCATTGGTTGAAAATTTTTCTTTTTTGATAACTTTAAGAAATGTTTATTCGATTTCGACATTGATCAGTTTAAAATAATCAGCCTTTCACTTTGCTTAACACCTAATTAATTCCTATAAAACTTTTTATTATTTAATTTTTTAAAGAAAATTCTCTAATTTTCTTAGTAGATCGGTATATTTATGAATGAATTCATTGAGTATTTATCTTACTATATCGGTATAGTAGTAGTAGTAATGCAAGAATGTCGTAATTTAAAATTTCCGCGAATATGCGTCTCAATCTTCTCGTCTTTCTGCCTGTGTAATTTATGATCTTTTTTTTTTTGCTGCTGACGAATTTTCATAAAACTATGTAAGTTAGCGCGTGTATCGTTCGCTAATGGGTGATTTTGATTTATATTCATATCCGTCTTTATCATGGGCAATGATATGTACCACCTTCATATTGATCGCAATGCAAAATGATCTTGCGAACAAATTCCTTTTTTAAGAATAGAGCATGGGGAAAAAACTTTCTGTTAAATAATATTGATAAAAAGAAATGTATGGGAGTTGGTGTTCGTGCCAGCCGAAGTTGAAGTGACCTTGGCTTCGAAATAGGTTCCGTCAGTATGCTTTCTTATGATCTTTTGAACCAAAAAGGATTTTGTAGAGCAGGCTGAGTAGCTGCACCCTTGCGATAGCTTCCATTTGGAAGGAAAGAGAAGTGGGGGAGGAGGTGTGACGCAGAAGGAGTAATTCATCGGAAATGCACTGAACTAGGAATTGAGATCTCTGCAGGATGGTTCTTCAATAGTCTGTCGAATGATTTGCCTTTCTATTTCTCTTCAGTTAAATCTTTGTGTTTCTTCCAGGTTTTTTTTTTTTTGAATGTTCGTAATTGAATAGATACATTTGTGTAGGATTTATTGTGTTTTAACGCGCAATATAATTAGTGAGAGGATCAAAAACTTTTTATGATTAGAAAAATTCGTGAAAATTTGCTAAGAGAGAAAAATCTTATGAAGATGTTGAAAAAAGGATGTGATTAGCGGAAGAGGGAGGTAACCGCTCATTCGGCTGTTTGTCATCAAATAAATTGCTGTCCAATGAAACATCGAAAGTGAAACCTCATATAGTTCGAAATGTTTTTTGATATCTTAATTGATTGAATATTTTTGTCGATCGCTTTATTTCAGCTACTTTTCGAAAAAAAAGTATTTCTATAAAATTCACTCCCACCTACACTAGTACGCCATTATCCCTATCCGCATTCATCATCCTCTCACTAATCCAAGAGGCACCCCTTCCCCTCATTCTTCTCTTCTCTCATATTTTTATCTCTATAAAAAATGAATCCTTTAGGGAATCTACGCTTCGTAGATCACTTTATCAGTTATGGTTTCATTTTTCTTAATATTTTATTATTTCAATACTTTTTGCATTTAGCATGATAACACATGGCTGTGTAATTATTTCGTCTTTATTGTCTTTTTTTATTGGTTGATATATTTTCATCTATAATCTTATTTGCTCTAACAATATTAATGTGAGTTGGTTTAGTTGCCCAATTTTGAGATACGTAATTTTTCTAGAATCGTAACGCCGTAATTTTAAACTGCCCATATATCTGTGTAAAAACTATTTTCATTGAGGTAACTGCAATGAAGCACCACTAATGTTCCTATTTTGCATAAACTATGATATCATCAAATGAAATCTGCAACGTTAAGCGCTAATATCGTTTCATTTCACTACCGTATCCTATGCTCGTATACATACCGAGGCGTTAACGTGTCATTTCGTTTGATTACTGTAATCTGTGCTTTTATACATATCGAAGCGTTAACGTGTCATTTCGCGTGACTACCGTATTCTACTCATATAAACGCCGTACCTGCTTAGTTTGTACACCTAGACTATCGGTAGAATACGATAATTTAGCACCCTAGATACTCTCTTTCACCTTATCGTGTTTAATCTGATGTGTTTGTGGCGCTAATAGTAAAATCAAAACCGATACAAATTTGTTTATATGTAGAAAAACATTTATTAATTTTCAAAGTGAAATATTTTTTAAACTATTTTTTGAATAGAATTACGCAAATATCGAACTCCCACATCTGCATGTTGAATTTTTCTTTAATCTTCGTAGTATTGCCTAAACTTTGCGCTATTTTCTTCCCATTGTTTTTCTTTGTTCTGAGAATAGAGATTCTCTCTTCTTCTCTCCTCATCTCTCTCTCTCTCACTCTCAAGTTCGTTTCTTTAGGTTTGCGGATTCATGAATTGAGTATTTAAAAATTGAACTGTTTATATCTCTGCAAATTTTCACTCTATTTACTATCATGCCTTTCTTTTATCTACTTCTTCGAATAAGCTTTATCTAATATTCTTTATTTCCCTGAATCGTGTCTCTCTCCTCCAAGTTTCATCCTCTCCAATTGTGCTAACTTTCATGTCGGATTTATTTTATCATATCGCGATTTTAAAGAAGGAGATATCGATATAATAAGTTGCTAATGAAAATGAAGCACTGAGACGATTTGTGATTGGGTATCAAAGTTGTGAAACGATGCTTGAAGATGGCATCGTTGTTGCTTCATGCTCGGCTCCAACGTTCTTCGTTCGCTTCAATGTTTGTGCTTTCTGTTTTCATGTGGCAATGCCCTTTTATCGGGCATCCAACACAGAACCGCGCGAGTGGCCGCATTAGCGACAATCCTCATTCGGTTGACGGCATCGTGCGGTGCGTTGTTGGCACCAACCAACGAGCCGACCCCCCATCCCACCCCGACGTTACGTGGTGACGCGCATGCGGCCGAATCCGATTCGCGCCAAGCTTTCTTGAGCACGCTGCCACATCAGGCGTTTGCCCTTGCCTACTGCTTCAACATTTGCAGAAACAAAACTTCATCTCGAAATCCGATGTGATTCAGCGCTCTTATTTCACTGTTCAAATATCATCGTTTTATTCATTATTCTTATTACAATTATTACTGATGATAATTTAATGCTATCGGTACTAGTCATTACTACTAATACTTTTAGTATTGGTATTTGTTTTATCTCTTTCCTTGATCGCATAATTTCTTACATGTTTTTCGTATCGATTTTTCAAATGATAAACTTGAATTGAGAGAGCTTACCTGATAATGATGATTTCTATCCATGGATAATGAAAAGCTAGAAAAAGGAAACGAAGGGAAGAGGTGAAAGCTGATGAGGCTATTTTCCTTCCTAATGGTCAACCGTTTGATCACATAAATGCGCAACTTCCTTTTTATGTCTATATCGACTCTTCTTATATATGAGCCCTATACGTCCAACTAGCTCGAGTAGTCCTTTCGTACAATCTGTGAATACTTAAACTTAATTAACGTCTGGCGTAAGGCCAAAGCCTGGCAAGCGGCCGACTCGTAGCCGCCTCCTCATTCTTATGTGCACATCTGCCTATCATTTATGGGCATTTAATTAAACGTAACCTATAGTGTTTAAAGCAATCAGTAATGGTTATCACCTTTGTTTATCTTTTATCATTGCCACTTTATTTAATTATCTTACATTTTCAAATAGGTCATATTCGTGGGAGAGCCCATTTTCGCGTGATGGAGATATCGCTGAGAGCCACTTGCTGTGGCGGTGGAAATAGTTTTTGCAATCGGGGCTCGAACCTCCGAATGTTGGCTTTTCGTGGCAATGCTGTAACAACTGAGCTATTGCGGACGATTTCTTCATTCGCTAATTCTTAGTTTTTTTTCTCGTCTGCTTTACTTTGTATCTAATAAAGTGGAGCTAAAGAGCATATAGCGCCATCGTCTGTACCAGCATATATATATATATATATATATATATATATATATATATATATATATATGCATGCAGATAGTGCAGGTATGGGCTGATTTATAGAAGATGTACATGCACACATGACGTTCTATGCACATATTTACATGTATATGGGAGCTGGTATATATATATATATATATATATATATATATATATATATATATATATATATATATATATATTGAATGTATATTGAAAGTTTGTAACCAGATGACGTCAGCTATGCTTCGATTCTGGCACTTTGCGCTCATCGGACGGATCTGTTGCATTACGTGCACACAGTAGGATGATGAGAGAAAACAACACCGAAATGATTGGATGGAGAGCCCGCAGTAAATCCGTCGATAATTCCGCACAGAAGGCGAAGAGTGGCGGTTTCGAGTGGAACTTACAAAGTTTGCACTCGTCACTCCATATTGCTAGTTTGTTATTGCTGATCTCATAGCGCAATACATTTACTTCAATAATCATTCATAATTGGAATTACTCTACTCGATCCGTCATTGAAATTACTCTACTCTAATTATTGACATAATTTGCTAAATGCTTGTGGTTTTTTTGAACGTAAATACAGAATGGAAGTATAGGTGATTTCAACTTGTACGACACTACCGCTCATCGTTCCAATAGAAGGCATTCTTCATATATGCACATCTACGAAATGTTCTCGTTTGTTTTTTTAAATCGATGCTTAGAATAGGTCGATTTTGAATTTTTATTGCGAACGTTTTGTTGATTTTTGAGCAATATTATTGTCATTCATACACATTCATTTATAACTGTTGTATTTTTAATGCATCACAAGGATCGCTATCATTTCCTTCAAAGAAATAAACGAAAAAGAAGTGACAACTTTGTGTCTCCGTTATTCCTTCCTTGTCAAGTGATAAATAAATCATCGTTCGGTAAAATAAATAGATTCGTTATTTTTCTTTCTTTGCTCCACTTATTGTTTGTCACAATATTTGTGGCAATCGTTTTCCTTCTTTTAGTGAAATCTTCTAGCATTAATCATTGCCTCATTTGATATATCTTGTAAGGAAAATCCTCGTTCAGTGTGACTGCATAAAACTTATCTCGAAATAATTTTGAGGCTAAATCAATCCATCAGTAGGCATTCTTTAACACTCGGATCGGGGCAAAGCTTCAGTCTTGCTATAGTCCTTCTTTTGCTTCAACTCTAGATTCAATTATATCCGCTTGATTACATTCGCAACCCTTTAATAACTAAAAGTTATTTTTAATCTCATTTCTCTTCTAATACTTTTACAAATGAAATGAGCGAAAACTATGATGTTTAATTGTTGTACGGTTTGTGCATGTTCACTTCTCTTATTAGTAGTGATAACTGCCCTATTTCTAGGAAGCAATTTGCAAATTTTTTTCCCCAACTTGACTGCAAATGAAAATTGACAAAAATGATAGAAATCGATCGCTCAAAAATATTTTCGCCTAGTTGATTTGATTTTCAATGAGCGCATTATTCTTTGCTCATCGCAAAACTCGATGCTAATTTTAACTGAGTGCATTTAATGATAAAAATTAAACGATTACATAATTGAAGGTAGACACGTATGCATTGCGTGTGCTGCATGTTATCTTTATCGATCTTTAAGCTTACGGCTTAAGTTAATCGAGTCGATTTCCTTACTAACATTCACCAAATACTAATTTCTAAAACATAAACCTTTGCACCGCTATTCGCCGTTATTGATCATATCGCATCGTTGATCTGTACAGTATGCACTCTCATCACCTGAGGGGATTGCTTCCTTCTACTCAATTTGTTTTGTTTTCATAAAAGCTGTTGATTTTTTAGCATTGTAATACTGTACATTAATCCTTCACGGGAACTTCTTGAGAAATTAGCATTCCATGAAAGTACTGAAATAACAATGCAATTCTAATTTACATCTCTCAATTACGAGATTAGTATGAAACTCAAGTGAGAGCCGAGGCTTCTAGAATTACCAAATTTCGTCACATTTGAAGCACAATTGCTGTATTGCTGTTCTTGTGCATACGTCTCAATCACATCAATTTCTATAGGTTTTTTTAGCGTTTTCGTGCAATTTTTTTTTTTAGATTACCATCAAAGCTGTATAAAAATGTTTTATCGTTCTTGCAATTGTTTGCAAAAAAGCGCACTACAGCGGCGTCATATCTTTGCACACATATGTTTATGCTCATCTCTAGCCTATCTGTTTATCTCTCTATTCTCTAGATTCACTCATTTTGAAACTTAAGTTGGCAAAGTTTGCTACCTATGTTATCTGCAATCTGCATAATGGGACAATTCGTTTTTTCCAACTTCGCTTCATTTGATGGTCTTCATTCTTAATAGCTTATCGTTGAAAGTTTAGTACAATTTGCGTATCAATTTTTATTTGTGCAATTATGGGATGGAGCTTAAAATCACATTTTCTCTTCGAAAGTTTTTTTCTTCATTGTATAAACGGCACTCATCCAATTCTCCTAATCTACAAAACGAACCTGGAATACGAATAATCTTTGATCAATTAATTACAAAATCTTATTGCAGTTTAGTAGAAAACTTATGAAATCTTCGCTGAATTACTGTTTTTCCAGAAATATTCGGGAAGGGTACTGGACGATGAAAACTGATAAATTGGGTATTTGTGTTGGCGACAGGATGAATGTGGCTATCAGTTTAGTTGTATATTGGAAAATGTTCTTTTTGTTGTGCTCGTCATATGAATATTGCCGGAATAGCGTTTTAAAACCGGAAGTATCAGTTATCTTTAAATCTGTCCCTCTGCGATCGATTGTATACAGCTGGAAAGGGTATAGAATTTTTAGTGAGCTTTATTATGTTTTAGCCGATAAAGTATGGAGAGGCATGATAGATGTTTATGAAGCGATGTGGTATTTTTATTTCCTAGATCTGACAGTAATGAAATTCGATATTCAGGTGCAATTCGCATCCTAGAAACTTGCTAGAAATCATTTTTTGGTTTGTTATGAATTATGATGACCATTAAAGAGTTTTCTTTTGTTTTTTATGCATTTTTACAAATTCTCTCACTTTTCTCAAGCAGTTGAGTGGAATTTGCATATTTCTCAGTTTTTATACGCTGTTTTAAACCGGATTTCACTATGCTTCCTCTATATTTAATTGAATGAATGCTGCAATTTTCGGGCCGAATATTTTTTATGCTTTCAGTTTTGCTTCAAAACTAATACCATACTACCTGAAGGACAAATATAGTTGACCTATAAAGCGTTTCAGTTTTTTAAAACTGATACAAAATTGGTGTGATGCAAATGCAATAGAGAAGTGTGTCGATAAAATTTCAATGTTTTATTACATTTATATAATCGAAGAGTATTTTTCATTGATCGTAGAATTGAATGTTAGAATTAAAGACACCTTAAATCTGCATTACTTTTCATTGCATGAAAGTTGGAATCGTTGTGAGATGATTCGAAATGAATTCCCATAGAAATTTCCCGAAGAGATTGTTGCATTGTCGAAGAACGATTCCTTATCGCGCTACCTTCTTAGCTAGTAATATTTTCGTGCATATGGGAGGCATCACGTTTATCTATGATGACGTGTTTGGCGCCATCATTTGCTTTCTTCTTTAGCAACGACCGAAGTCCTAATCGAGGCGTACGTGTATTTTTGCTGTGCGTGAGAAGAATCGCTTCTCACGGATATGCCGCATTTTTTTATTCGTCATCACTTATATATGCCGTTTAACTCATTGATCTTTTTCACTATTTCATATTGTCATCGTAATTTTGCTTGTGAATTGTGTCAAACGATAGTGTTTTTGAAAAACAGAGAAGGAAGGGGGAGTATTTCAAACATGAAGAGGTAAAAAAGGATCGGTGTTCCGGAAATGGAGCAATAAAAGTTTTTTTCTGGGATTGTTAGGTTGGAGAAACTTCCTCATCGTTAAACCAAAATGTTACATTCTGTCACGGTAATAAAATAGAACACATTGTATTGGTACCATTCTTTCCTTATCGCTAAAACGCCTTCCTTCATTGTTCTCAATGCTGTATATTAGTTAACTGAAAAAAACGACGAATGGTACAAATTTGTGATTAAGAAGCATATCTCATTGACTCATGACTCGTTCTAATTTGTGCATAGCTGTTCAAATTGACAGAGGAAGTAAACTTCTCAAATCGTTGCCTCGAACGTATTTCTAGAGGAGAGAAAATGATCATCTCCTTTGTGGAAGGTGGCCTAATTGCTTCTGTTGTTGATAAGAGGCATAGGAGAGGAACCGTTTCTCTGTCTCATATCATCTTCACTTCTGAAAAATTTTTTCACTTAATACCCATAGTTTCAAACTAAGTGTACTCTATGTTTTCGACTACGAGACGTTAGGATAGGCCATCATTCGTTTTATTTGTTTTTGCGAACTTTTGCACTGTTCACTATGGTGATCTCGGGCTACGCATATATCTTTATGTGTCTGATGGTTTCCTATTGTGAGCTACAAAATCTGCTTTAATGTGAGTTTTCAAGTTCCACCTGAACTATAGACTGATTCCTTTGCCTGATTTTGCTTTGCCGTACTTGAAGCATTTTTTTTAATTGATTAGCACAATCGGTCAATTTCATATGAAAACAATTTATCAGGAATGTTTACCGTTGTTTTTTTCTTTCAAATTTATTATACCGGTCGGTTTTTGTGGTCGAAACGCAAAGGAGTATATCATAGCAATCTTTATCTTGACAACTTTTTACACTTATGTTGCTATAGTACGTAGCTTGAAGAACAACAACAACGAGGTGTTTAATATACAGGTTTCCCTCTCATCGATCATCACATTCCAAACGTTTCGTCTAGCGTTTTCGTTGTGTTCCATTTCTCAAGGTTATATCGTTGTGGTCTTCAAAATTGTTCGTTACGCCACATCAGTTTCTTTGTGTTATTCGTTTTTTTTTCTCCCCAGCAGCATTCGTCGTTGTGGTCAGTCGGTTGCATTGCGTTGTTTTGGGTGCAATAGACGAGCGCACAACGATTGTATGAAAGGCGTTCATAGTTTTATTTTGTTTTGTCTATTTTATCGTTTCATTTTTACATTTATTGTTTTGCAAAACATTTCAACTACTTCACTAATATGGTGCATAACTAACTGACTGAACGTATTCAGTTTATTCCTACCTTTGCAATATTGTATGCCAGTGTGTTCAAACTTGTTGCTTTTCAAAACTACGTACCACTTCTACCTTCCTTTCGTCCCCCCTCCCTCTCCCCTCCCCTACGTCATTGAAATAGCTTCAATAATGTTCTAAATTTTTTCGGGAGACAGTGAGAGTAATATTTTTCAAAAGATTGCAATGGAGCAATCGTATATGTTTTAGGTAAGTAAATATTTCAGCGACTCGAAGCACACTTCTTTCTTCATGTTTAAATGATTCGATGAATGCTCAGTGGGCGCAAATTATTAGTTATTTTTTACTGTTAGAGATGGTAAATCTTTTTTATTTCAACTTTTTTTTTATTCGGAGCCGATATGAGAATCAGAGTAGTCAAACTTAGAATTACGAATTAGGCTACCAAGCTAACTGAATTTGCTTAAATCCAGTTCACAGCTTATCGTGATCCTCATAAAATATATTCCACTTGTTATTCCCATTACGACTAACTTGCATTCACTGGACTATCCTCTTCATGTTATTTGCTTATCCTTATATTGCAATAAACGTTTCAACTTCATTTGGCGGCTTTATAAATCCCTTTGCAAATCAATGGCACACTACGATTAGGCCACGGATTGTGGAGCTGTTAAATGAAAGGTCGATTCGAATAGGACATACGTGCGTTAGTGTGTTATTTGTATGGAATTAAATTAGTGTGATGATCGCTGTTGCTAAAACAACACTTGCTATCGTCTTGAATGAGCCTTCCGACTTATTTCTTTTCCTTTTTTCTATGTTTTTGCTGTTTTCATAATCGTTATTTAATTTCTCTCTTCCTTTTCTTTTTTTTTCTCTAATTCTTTTGTCGTAATGCCGAAATATTGGGCAAATCGAGTAAATATTTTTGCACGAAATGTTTATTGCTAACAAAAGAAAATAAAAATAGAAGACGTTTTCTGCGCATAACGAATCACGCATTGATGTTGTATTTCTAAAACTTGAAGCAATTATAGTGCAAATTTTTGTCGACTTGTTTATAACGTTTTTGTCTCTTTTGAAGATTATCTCACCTCTTTTCAACATTTTACAATCAATTTTAAAAAATTTTTAACGTCCCATTAACGTCACGTATTGATATTAACGTGAACGCAAACGACGTAGATCAAAAAACACCGAATGGATCGTCTTGTCTGGTCAGCGTGGCATTTCTCGTGTGCTCACGCATACCATCTCAATTCGTCATCTTTCGCTAGCTATGAAGGTCGACTGATATGTCGTCTGCTGCTCTCTACAGTCTCTTTTTATGATTGCGCTTTCTGATCCAAGCAAACATTCCATATCGAAAAGATTTGCTGCATTAAGAAAAAAAAACGCTATCGCATTTAATCTATGTTTGGTCTAGCCTCTATATATAAAGGGTGGTCTGATTCTTTCACTCCTTCCTGGAATTCCCCTCACTCCTTCCTCCCTTCTCCTTCCCTCTCCTTGGCATGACATCCCCAATTTATGTGAAGTTGTTCGATTCACAAATAATTAATAGGTCAAGATGCATGCATGATGTAGAAATTGCAATAGTGCATTGTGTGGATGAGTTGAAAGAATTGCAAGCATATTGATCGGGATATTCGACGATGCACTTCCGTCGTTGCAATTGGGCGATATGTGCTTGTGGCTCTCCTTAGCAACAGAACGCGTCACGTGCCCCGTTCATGTGGGGATGTTTGACCGCTCACAATTGGCACATCGCCCCTTCCACTTGAAACGTTTTCATATGGTGATTGGCGAATATCGTCACACTTTTATTGTTTATTACAACGTGATTTCATTTGCTTTTATGAAACATTTTTTGCATTGATTAGACTTTCGTATGGAACTTTATCAACCTCACATTAAAACCTCATCTATCAAAGTACTACAATTTGCATAAATATATCTTCCATTTGTATATCATCTGTTTTCGACAATCTGATTTACTTCATTATATATATATATATATATATATATATATATATATATATATATATATATATATATATATATATATATATATAATATATCTTCCATATATATGTATATATATATCACCTTCGAGGACCCATATTTCATTTCCCATCTCCCCCTATAATTCCACTCTTTCTCATTTCTCTCCAAATTTTTAATACTGTTATAAGCTGAAACTTGGTTTGTCGCAAGCAGGCTTTTATTTGTTGCAAATTAATGAAGGCAACTTAATAAGCTTATTCTAGCATATCGTTCTATCAGATCTCCTTTATGAACTTTGTTTTTTTCTGCTTTATCACTGTAAGTGACGTCTATCTATCATTGCTTTCGTAGTTTCTTCAGTGACTGAATGATATGCGCTATCCATCATCCAAAAATGCTCTATTTAATTGAAATTTTAAGTGGGGTTTTGACAGGTGCATTTTTTAATCGCATCAGTAATTTCGTAGCACCGTTGCACAACCACACCTTGCTATTTATAGATTTGAAATTATATTGCTTTAGGCATTCTTCTAGTCTTTGTACGTTCTCTAGCCTATACGCCTCCTTCTCTATCTCGGAATGTGGTGAAGCCTGGTAATATTTCCGTTATTTCCTGTCATTACCAGTACTTCTTCTTGTTACCAGTAATGTTGCTTACTAGCATATTGTTATTTCAGTACAAACTATAAGTTATCATTAAGTACTGCTATTTACTTTACTGCTGTTTACTGTCTTGTGTACTGGTAATGGCATCATTTTCAAAATTGTGATATTATCAGTGCAGCTAAATTGTTTAGGGGTATGCATCCCTTATTAACATTGCTGGTAGTGGTAGTAGTATTGGCTACGTTTAATGATGTTGTAGCCTCATTAATAGTATGCACTATAGCATTTTCAAGAAAACCCAATGGAATGGGGGGGGGGGTGGGGAAGCACTAGAGCCTCACACAACTTCATGCTCCTCCGTCCTCTTATTTGACGATCCTAAAGTTCGGGAGCTAAGACTGGGATGTTATCGGATCCATGTTTGTCCTCGAAAGAAGCTAAGTCTAAATTTTATATAGCAAGTGATCATCCTTCTTCATAGATGCACGGGAGTCGAGGAAACTGTTGTTTTTTCATATCGGAAGATCGCTTTCATTTCTCTACTCTCTTAAATTGCGAATAGCTTCTGCTCTAAATCATAACAACGAAACATTACTGTATCATGCCGCGCAAACTTAATTTAGGTAAGGGTTGTTTTTGCTAACATCGATTCCATAATATATAAAATCAACCTGTACAAATCTGAGATGGAAGTGAGGGATGAGGGAATGTTCGTTGGGATGTGCTCCGATTGTCAGAGAAATATGCTATCGTAGTCCATAGAGAGTTTTTTTTTTAAATTATAAGCTAGTGCTATCGTAGTCCATAGAGAGTTTCTTAGATCAGAAGCTCAAGATTCATTATCTCATTTTGCTTAATAGCTTATAATCTGAAGTCTTTTGGCCACCGAATATAATCGATCGGTTCAGCATTGAATTTACCAATGGACGGGAAATGGGCTGCCGATCGAACCGGTTCAAAAAATCGAAATTAAATTTAAAATTTGCTTATGAGGTTTCTTCCGGTGTCTTGATTTTGGACTCTTCTTAGTGTTACTTGCATTCTTCATCTATTTATTTAAGTAAATTGTGAGGCACATATGCATATGAAGCCTATGGTGTAGTTGATCTGTGTGAAGGCGAGTGCTTACTTGTTGGCGTAATCACCACAAATATCACGCTGTCTTTTCACGAAGTATCGGCCTTATTTCGATCTAGGCATTGGTTCTTACCAATTGTCATGGCTTCTTATATCCCTATATATTGCTAGGTGCAAAGTTTTTGAACACATTGAATCCAGAGGACGGAGAAAAAGGATGAGGGGAAAAGGATAGGGAACGAGAGTCGAGGTTGTCAATATCCCGGAAAAGCCGAAGAAAGGAGTATTCGCTTTCTCCCGAAATATTGTATAAACTTTTTCCATATAACCAATAATTGGAGTAAGGATGCTCATCTCGGTTTCCTTGGGCACATAGGCATATACTTGCTTCCTTATGGTTCCCTCAAAATGCTTTCGTATTTCTTATTTCTTTTCACTGTTGCTCTTGGGTCAGTTGTTGTGATACAATTTGAACGTCATGTCGATTAAATAAACTTCGACAGAAGCCTCGATTTGCTATCACGGGAAAGATTCTTATAGTCACGAGGTTACTATTTTCGGTTATACGGTAAAGTAATTGTTTTATTTCTTATATGAAAATTAGAGCTGCGATCTCAAAAATGATTTACCATATTGTTTCATCTTTTTCTTTCTAGCGGCTTTTTTCATTCGTCAGCATTCCCATCACACAATTCATCTTCTTCGTTGATATTGCTTGCTTTCCTTACATCTCCTTTTTAAATGATATTTTAAAAATCCGCGCCTAAGTAATCAATAATTTTCAGAAGTGTAATACCATTTTTAGTGATTAGAACATCCGGGGCTCTATTTTGAGGGAGGAATATGTTGTTAGAGCTAATCTGTTTCTTCTCTTTTTCAGAGCTTGAAAAAGAGAATCTTTTTACCAAAAAAGCTCTTCATTCAAAGACTCCAATATTATGATGTAAAAAATTTCTGCAATCTTTTTATGCATTCTTATTGTGTCCCATTTAATGTCTAATTTCTCTCACTTATGCAATCTTGCAAACTCCACATATCGATTAGTCTTTCATCCTTCAATTTATTGGTATTCATTCAGTCGGGGAAATTTACTGGTAAAGCTAAGTATAGTTCTCCGATAGCACCTATACTCGAAGGATTCAGCTAATGGATTCTTTCTCTTTCCCTTTCTGTCTCCCCTTCTGTCGAGTTTTTCTGGAAAAAAAGAAAATAGATGGGCGTTGTTCGTTGTATTGTTTGCCCGTTTAGTCATCATAAGATATTTAATCGAAATGATGCAGCAATGATTCATTTGTTCTTTGAAGTTTTTCTTTTCAAATCCTATCATTAAAGTATGTAAATAACGAGAATAATATGAATGGATCTATTGCCGAAACATAGAAACCGATAGCGTTGACTGTTGGAAGAAGAGGCGAGCGGTAATGCATATCCACAAAGGTAAAACGAAGGCAGATTCCATTCGAAAGATTTGATGAAAGAATGCGCTCTGCCGTCAAGCAATTTTAAATAGTATTCAATGAAAAGTCGATTCATAAGATAAAGAAATATCAAAAATGTAGCCACAATCCTCTATACGATTCCTCCTTTGTGGGATAAATTTTGTGGAATCGCCTTGACCCCCTGCAATAAACATTTTTTGGAATTCCTTTACAATTTCATTTTTGCGAAGCTGAACGCTAAGAGATAAAATTCTGTTTGATGGTAATATTTACTTTTTTTTTCTTTGTCTTTCGCATGTGCAAATTGTGCAAGTTGTATTCGCATTAATGTAACAAGTTCAATGTGCAACACTCCAATTGCACCTGTAAATACTTCCTATATTATTAGGGTGAATGGTGACATCCGGCTATAATCGATAGCAGCATAAACTCTAAATTAGTGATGTTATCAGTAGTGACTTGTAATTACCTCACCTACTTCTGATATTTTAGAATCTTATTGAAAGCAACTCTCCTTCATATTCTTCCGGTTCGAATTTATCTCAACGGGATTCGTTACAGTAGTCGTATTTGTTTGTTGAATGAAATAAGATTCAGAATTTATTTATAATATTTATCAATTAACGGTTATTTTTATTTTTGTTTTTTTTATATTCACTCTAACATTATTTTCTCATTTATTTTCATTTTATTTCTGTTCGAATAAAAGGGTAATTAGAATTGAATGCATCATTTATTAAAACTAAGTTTGAATTTAAAAAAAAAAGAAAGTTTTCTTTGTTGTTTCATCCTATCAGATTCTTTTAGAAATCTTGTTTCATCAAATATTATTTCCCTCATTCATTTCTTCATCGAAATGAATAATCACTTCATAGGCTATATGCTCATACATTTATATTTGCTTTATACAAATTGTTTCGATCAAAGATAAGCGATGAATTTATATTTGTGTGGTAATATTTTTTCAGTAGAAAAGTGAATACTCGTTTTTCATTTTTTTCCTCATTTTCTGTATTTAGAGACGGATTTACGTAGTAAACATAATAAAAAAAATTAGAGTATTGATTTACTTCGCTGGGAATTTTCGTAAATTAGCGTTTTTCCACATTATTACCCCTCCTCAGCCCCATTTTTCACCTCTTCCACTCGCCATCGTTCATAGTTATTGTTGTGTTATCGACAACCATACGAAAATTTATGCTCATTGAATAGATGACAGTATGTAAAATAATCGAACATGAGTTGTGTAAATTCATAGGCACTATAAAGACATGCATAGGAAGGAGGAAGGTATTGGAGAGGGTGGAAGAGAAGGAAGAGGTAGAATAATATTGCGAAGGGAAAGAATTTGATGTGAACGATAGGCTAAGATGCTAAGTGAACTGAGGAGATTAATGCATCGATCTCTGTTAATTTCAACTGCAGTTTCATTGGGTGGTTTCATTTTGAATATAAGCGCATAATTACTTGTGCGTATCGTTGTCTTTCTTTAATGTACACAGGAAAGTCATAACATCCCTCATCTGTTAAGTTGAGGAGAACCAAAACGAAAAGATTTTTTTACTACATAAATGGAGTTTTGGTAAGGAGAGTAGTATGCTCAAAGATGTGCAAAAATTTTTGCTTATTTTCTTGCCCTTATCTCATCCTTTCCGGTACATGAACTTCTGCATTCGCTGTCTTCTTTCTACTTTCATCTCAATTGGTTTATTGAGAAAAGAAACATATATGATAGAGTCGTTTGTGTTATTGAAGCTAACTCCGAAGTTGCTATCCTCATGCACTTGCTTGAAAATATACACACTTAAGTTCGATGTTATCGTAAGATCGTTACGGTGATGATATTTCTTATGCAGGATATGCTTTATTTAATCTCTGCAAGCACGGATATTGCCAGGAGGATTGTAAAAGGAAGGAAGCTTCTTTTCCATCGATTTTTCCCTTCTCAGATCATTTCTTTAGAGAATTTCTGAACTTTTTTAAAAGTAACACCCGTCCTCCCCTTTATCCTTGCGATCGTCGACGTGAGCATTGCGATGCCATTCAATGCAATCATAATGTGTCGAAACTTTTCTCGTAATTTGCAAGACGAACAATGTGGACTGTGAACTTCATACTCTAGATCCATTTAAATAAGAGGATTGCTCTTGGTTGTGTATTTCACCTCACTGAATTTAATTTCCATCATGAAACAGACAAATTAGAGGGTTATATAGAAGGTTTATGTAAATTTCCATCCTTATCGAATTTAATCTTTTTTTAGAAATATTTATAAACTAATGCAATGACTCTCTCTATTTTCGAAGAAAATTTCAAAAAAAAATTTAATTTCTCTCGATTAAATTATTTGAATATTTAACAAAAAACGGCAAAAAAAAGGATCAGTTTTACGTATTTAGTAAGTAATAAAAATAGTATTTGGCAATATGAAGCAGCTTTGCATCACGATGAGACCTCCTATTGATTACATTGCAATGCAGTCTGTGTGTGTGTGTGTGTGTGTGTGTATGGAGTAGTGAGCAAGCAAAACTAAGCGAGCGACCCCCCCAGTGCCTCTAGTGTTAGAGCCCTTTTTCTTGCTTTCTTCTCCACTTGCACTCCCACTGCGTTGCTTTGCTTTGTTTTGCACCTCACTTAACTATTGCCCATTCATTGTTTTTATTGTTTTTTAGTTTATATATATATATATATATATATATATATATATATATATATATATATATATATATATATACATATATATATGCACTCATATTTTACAACAATTTTTCATAAAACTTCCTTTTTAAAAAAAAAATTATTCAATTCAAAAAATAGTCACTACCATTACTTAAGTGATAAAACATTATGAGTTACGAGTGGAACATTTGTCGATTCATTTTCAATTATTAGCGATAATTTTTTTTATTGCTTTCAAAGTATGTTTTATTATACATTTATCTTATTATAATTATTGATTCGTTTTTATTATTTCCGGTTGCACTTTTATACACCCGAAATTTGCGAAGCATTTAAAACAATGAAATGAACCTTAAAAAGTTGAACATTTTGAATTGGTTAATTTGTTTTGTAATATAACAGCTATAATATGTCATTGTGCTAGTGAACATCCATCAAAAATGATGAGTTTAAAGTGATGATTAAGTCAATTTATTATTGTTTTCGGTCGGTTTCTCACAATCGATCAAAAATGTAAAATTCGATTGTATGCCTATTGAATTGATGTTCGATGATATAAATGCTAATCAAATACATAAAATGCCGAATAAATATCGGCAAATAATTGTATCACTATTTGTGTTATTATAACAATAATAGCAATAATCTTATCACTTGCAAGTGATTTTGATACTAATTTCGCAGTATTTATTAGTATATAATATTCCTTCCCCTACCCTCATTCCCTCCTCTCTACATTTTGAGCTAGCCAACTTGAAAATCAACATTTGCAACCATAATTTGATAAGTGATTGACAGTACTTGATTAGATTTGCAAGAGTGATATACTACGGCCATTGCTGATCCTAATGAGTAATAAATAGGATGTCAAAAAGTCGAGAATAAGATAAATTCTTTGCATTCGTTTCCTCAAATTCAGTATTCCTCACACTATAAATGAGAGATCTTTTTCATCATTTCATAAAGTAGTTGCCCTCATCATCGCAAAAATTTGTTTCCTCCTAAACAATATCTTTTTCTCTTATATAGAATTTTTATTGCATCTATTTTTTAATCAAGCGCATATTTGTATTTTTAACGTTATAAATTCCCCCATTAAATTTCCATAATTTTTCTTTTCTATATTTTCTCTACGCTTTCACGAACTTGTTTCACAAAGCGTATTACGATAACGTTTTATTCACGTGTATGAATGGTATGTTTCACTCTTTCTACAGTAGTTTCAACTGAGAAACTATTGCAGCTACGATATTTGTTTGCGTATAATATTTTAACACATCCGTTAATCGCCGATACTTTATTTCGATATACTTCGACACTATATTTTATGTTGATCGATCCGATTTGAAGAAAGAAGCTTGCGAAAAGATTTATGACATTTACATATGTTGGATTTTCATTTAACCACCTGTCATACTAGGGAGATAGTATTTTGCAAATTCGCGCAGACTATCCAGTTAAGTAATAACCCACTATTTTTGCGTGGCTTATTTTATTTTTATTTTTATTTTCCTATATATTGTAGAATTATCAGATTACATAGCGAAATAGAAGGATTTAGTTGTTCGGTTCAATTCTTCGCTTGAATAATTGCTCGCTTCCATAATTTTTTTTTTTTTTTGAATATCTACAAAAGTGAGCATAAAAGTTTATTTTGTCATAAAATTATTCACGATTGATGTCTTTTCTTTTTAACTTTCTTTTCCAATCAGTTTTTACGATACGTGAAATGTGTTGAAAATGTGATAGTGCAGTGATTAATTGCAAAAAAAGGGGAATTCAATAAAAAAACAACTTCATTTTCCGTTATTCATTTGAAGGATATTCCTCTCCTTTTCATTTTTTTTATTTTATAAAAATTTTTCTCTTTTTTCCTTTTGGAATGCATTTTTTTCATTCTGTAATTTTCAAATGATTCACATTCATTAAGTTTTCGCAATAAAAAAAGCCTTAGCTTGCATTTTTTCGATGAACACAACTTGAAAGTGAGCGATTCGATATTAGCGCTAAAGCAATTAGTGCGATATATGCTTTTGCATTCCATTGCACTAGGCTAGATAAATGGTGAATTATAGGAAAGCAATGATATAGCGATAAGTGATATGCTTTACTATGAAACGAGCTTGGTATGAATAAATAAACAAACAAGTAAGCCTCAGTCAAAATGGTGTAAATAAGAACGGTAACCGTTCATCCAGCTAGCACACCAAGTGTGTTTCATAAATTTCGTGGTCATCACTAAGTGTGAATTACTAGCACAAAATGTGTTGTGATATTGCGGAAATGCGCTGAGGAGATTGATCTTTTGTTCAGTTGTGCTTAGCAAATGTCATAGTTATTGGTATTCTAGTTCAAAACTTCCCGGATTAGCAGACACAGTTGAGGGATATACAAATACAGACACAGGCATACACACAGAGATGATGCCACTATGATACTGTTTTGCGAAGCTTTGTGGGATTCGAACAGCTGTTAATCGCTTTTTGATGTCAACATCAATTTTATTATCTCATAATGGAATGAGTATTGGCTAGAGGGATCCAACATCTCTATTTGGAATTGGCACCGTATATATATATATATATATATATATATATATATATATATATATATATATATATATATATATATATATATATATATATATATATATATATATATATATATATATCATGGGCCTGAGAATCGGAGTGCAAGCGAGAAATAAATTAAGACATATTTGTCTAATAAAGAAAAGCATTTAGGAATAGATAAGATTTTATTTACCTTCATATCACTGCAACATTACTCATCATGCTCAAAAGACGAAACTTTTTACTCTTGGATTGGCTTTATGCCACTCGAGAATTCCTTTTGTGAAATGTTCTCGATACACATCGATTAACGTTGTGTATTGTGTGAGTTTAACGCTTTCCTTAGCTGTTTGAATAAATGAATTCATTAGAATGGAGCGGAATGGTATAGGACGGAATAGAATAAGATGCGGAAATACATTCAAAAATATTATTTATTCACGTGAATTCCCGCCTGCTGTATTCTTATCATTGCTTGGACATTTCTTACATCATTTCTCAGGTCACATGTGTCATTTTTTCCGATTATTTTGCGTCATTTTTTGGCACAATGTCAACTTACGTCTTATGTATGGTTATCTCTACTAACATCATTTGTATATTTAGTTCTACATGTCATGGTAATACGGACTGTCGTCTGTGGTGATTTTGGTGTTTTTTGTGGTTTTGCACCTGTAAACATAGGTGTATAATAGTTGTTCATTTTATGCCTTCGAGTTGGTTTCATGATATGCAGTAGTTTCATGGATGATACGGTATAATTTCCCGGTGTTTTATTCGTAAAAGAGCTTTGCTATTGATTGCGTACTTATTTTTTGAACGGCTGGTGTATAAAATTCGAAAACAATATTTTAATGAGTGAAAACATTGTCTTTCCACACATTTGTATACATGAAAACATTGTCCTATATATATATATATATATATATATATATATATATATATATGTCTTTCCATATATTAATTTCATTTTATGCATATAACTGAGGATTGGCTGTGTTTGTGGTGCAGGATTAATTCCCATATGGGGATTTATTTCCTTCAGTTGACCTCAACTTCTTATGGTCTCCTCAAAGCAGTTGGTTTTAATTTTTGTGACATTCACATAACCGGTTGGTCAATGCAAGCGGGAAAGTTGTTGAAAAATATTTGTGTGTCTTCTGCTTCCTTTCGTCACGTTTTCTTTACTCGTTATTTATTCGTCGACCTAGACGAAAATATTATTTATTAAAAGATATATTCTATTATTATTGCTTTTATATTCTTTCAAAGACTATCCTTCATCTAACCTATATAAAATCAATGAATAGTAAGTACTTAATTGTTCTCGAGAGGATGTTTATCCTCCTTATACTTAGGTGGCGCTATTTGGCTTTATCTGTTGAGTCTGTGTGTGCTCTCTACCTGAACATACCTTTTGCCTGTCTTGTTATTATGTGTCCTAATATGTGTGTCCTTGCATACGGGTATGTGTGTATGTGTTTATATGTATGGTGAATCGGTGTACTTTTGTTGTTTGCTGTCACTCAACGATGCATTTCGATTCGTTGTTCATGCCGCATAAATTTGTCTAACATCCTCTTCCCTCTCAATGCACCAATCAACTATCAAATATCTTATGCTTACTAAGAACTCATAGTTTTCAGCTATGTTTCATCTCTTTACGTATCATTTCTTAGCGTTCAACGACATCTGTTTCATCAGCTTAATTGAGCATTGTGATGAGAGGCTCGTGAGGGAGCCGATTCCTTCTATCTATAATCGAATTGAAATTCCATTTAAAAACGATAGCATTTCCGAATATTTACAAATATTTGATGCTCAATTTTTGGAGGATATGAAACTAACATAAGCTTATAATAAACTTATCATTGGAAACATTAGTCATTGTCTAATTTATAGATGATTATCTATATCGTTGTGGCCTGTGTTTGCGTCTTATGCGATTTCTTTTGGCGGCTCTTTTCTACTTTCGCCATCATCGTCTCATTATAATCTCTGTGTAGTATTATGTTTCGGGTTCATATTCTTTTGGTGCATGTAATAGATCAATGGCGAATGAGCGGATTTGGCCTAAAACTTTTAGGGGGAATTGTTGTTAGTGAAAATCGTTTCTTCTAAGCAGCATCCTTTTTCATTGTTTTGTCATCAAAAGCAAGTGAGCAATTGGTCAGGTTTAGTTGTTTTGCATCCCTTGAATATTGTTTAGAATACTGAGATGCTGCTCGATCTTATTGCTTAATTTCGAAGAAATCATATCACTTGATTTTGGTAAGAGATGGATTTCATGCCACATCACTTCATTTTCTCCTTCTAACATCTTCCATACCCCCCCCCCCGCCCCCTCTCATTCACCTTTCCTTTGTCTGCGTGAAAAAAAAGCAATCTTAAGGACCATCATTGCCTGCATGTGTGGCATTGTAGTTAACGAATAGTAACGATGTGCCTTGGGCGTTATCATCGTTCTGTTGAATTTAAAGAAAATCTGTTCAATATGTGTGATAATCTCATGAAATTTTCATTTACCTTATCGAAGGCGAAGGCAAGGGAAAGGAAACGTGCAGTTCCCTGTATGCCGTCTGAAATTACTAGACAGAATGTGAGGAAACAGGAATGCAGGCAGCACGAGAAAGTAAAAGAAAAACAGCGAAACTGGAACTAGTGCACTCCCTTACCCAATCTAAGTAGGTGATAAAGAGTGCTGTACTATATGATGGTATTGTAAAAGATTGGTGGTGTATGGTGTTCAAATAGGACAACAGTAGTGATAATGATACGAAAAATGAACTTTTATTTCGATAACGAGTTGGCAGTAGTGGTGATAATAGATCAAAATTTATGTCAGTCGATAACTATCATAGAATGATCTACATTGCAACCAAAAGTTGACTGCAGCCGGATACATTTCAAAAATTTGTTCGGTAACCGGTCGGTGTGATTTTGTAATAACCGAATTTCAATTGTAACAGAAAAATCGACCTATAGATATTTTTCAATCGGCTAAAGCATATCAGACTTTCGCTTTGCAACCATCGTTCTGTTAAGATGTTACTTATACCAACTAAAGCGTGCAATCGGTTAATTCTGACCCAATATAACTGGTGTAACAGTTAATTTAACATTATCTAAAACGAGTTCGAAGCACTAATATGTATACTATCATCGTAACCATGCCCGAATGGGTTGTTTTCAGATCCTTGGCTAGATGAGAGATCACAATCCTCGTTGTAAAAACGATCTAAGAGAAAAACCTCGGGAACAGAAATCAGTAGAAGATAGGAACTGGGAAAGCTATAGGTTGTTTAGTTCACCAATCTGCATAATGTAAGGAGTCGGAAAGCTATGGGTTGTTTAATTCAACAATTTGCATATGCTGAAAAGTGTCGTATAAATTCTGAGAAATGAAACCAACATTTGAATAAAGTAGAAATTGATCAAATAGTCGGTCACTTCAGACATCGACAGATAGAGTTAAAGAGGAATGAAATTGGAGTGGCGATTTGAAAGCCAAAAGAAAAAAGAGCTACAGGAAAAGTCTTCGCCTTGAAATGAATGGACATTTAAGGTTCTAGCAATGTTTTCGCATCCTTGAAGATCGTCTCCTACCACTCTTTGGCTTACCCGAGATTTAATCTTTTTGCTAAGACCATTGAACATCATAAGTAGGGTACATTCATTAAGCTAATAATCGGATCTGCGTCATTAATAGCCTCTGGTAGATCGAGTGAGTTCCTTTATAGCTTACTAAAGACTTCCTCACCTAACTGAGCAGTAACGTCGTTGTACGTGAGAGAGGTTATAAAACGAATTCACGATAGAATGCCAGATATCTAATGACGTCTGCGCCGAACTCGAAAACCATATTCAGCAGCGTAACAGAAGGGTTTATCAAAATTTTGCCTCGATTTGACTCCACTGAACAATACGTATGGACCAAACACCAAAAACAACCTTCATATGGGCCTTTCTTCACCGTTTTCTTATCGCTCTCCGTCTTTGAAATTTATGTCTTCTGTGATAGTTGTTCAAAGATGGTTTATGATGTGACTAGGCGATGCTTTGCTATGAGCGCGTGAGCGGGGTTCATCCATAAGGCATCGCTAACTCTTATCTCCCTATTGTTACCAGCTGATTTCCACACGCTTCCTAACCTTCGAAACAGCCCCATATACTGCTCCTTTCGAGGCGAGGTAGTCTCATTTTTCGGCTTTGCCATTCAACCGATTCACTACTGTATATCTTGCCGCTCTTATTGTGAATCACCATCAGTGACGTCGCCACTACTCCCACCAATTTCGTACATCTGGCATGCATATAAAATCTTCAACATTTTCCGCTGCTTCGAGATACATCCCGGGACGAAAATCAGATTCCGCTAAGATTTCCGGCACATACGAATGGAGGACTATTTCTTTTCAGCATCGCCATTCAGTTTTTCGGCATATTTGGCACTTTCGGCTCCGACCCATTAACTTTCTGCTAGCTCCCGATTTCTCTGTGCTTTTTTCCCGCATAGTTTAAGTTGCAGATTTGTCTGATTTGTCCCTTATAATTTGTCAATGTGTATAGAACGAAATTTGTGACATTGCTTAGGTCTTCTTCCTTCCTCCAGGTCATTGTTTCGAGGGAAGTGAGGACTTCTTCCTTCCTTCGTCATGTTACGTTCATTCATTCGCATGGGTGAATTGCAGTGAAGTGAGGATTTACACGCATATTCCCCACATCCATCATTTGCCTTCTTCTCATTGCTCACTTCTTCCTGAATCTTACCTGCCCAACATTCTTTTGCGTTTCAACAAATTGCATTAATTTCTCTCCGATGGAACAATTTTTTTTCGTGTTTTCATGTTTCAATGTTGCAGCATAGTGGGCATTGCATCCATCCTAGTACTACGGCGAAGAGATTTGATATACGCACAGTTCTTTGACTTGAGCGCTTCGCTAAGAAGTTCTGTTCCAGTCAGAAAATGACAATTGGTAGCCGATCGGAAGCATTCTAATAAAAGCTGAATTTCGGTTGCGATAGAACAAAGTCGATAGCTGTACCTAATTGCGTTGGGGTTAGCCTAACTCTAAGCGTAATTAAACGAAACATGTATATAAGCTTTAGCGGAATTCTTGCTTGATGATGGGATCTAAAAATGTTCATAGCAGAATGCCTGAAGAGGGTAATGAAGATTCCAAATGAATTTCGTGATGGTTCGTTAGGTTAACCGCCTTAGAAAGTTGCAATGCTTTCACTTCAACGCTGCAAATTTTTGAATTTATTTACGGTCATTGGTACTTCGTCATGAAGAATTTAGCCAAAGGACATATAATTGTCCACTAGGAACGTTGTCCCTTTCAGCAGGCAATGAACAGCGGTTTCGGTATGCATGTAACATCGGCATATATATATGTGCGTGTATACACAGATGTGCACGTATATATATATATATATATATATATATATGTATATATATATATATATACATATATATATATATATATATATATATGCTTGCTTTGAATTCCCAAAAATAAAAAGTCGAATTAAGCTGAATTTATCATCACGAATAAGTTGATGTTGTGTGTTTCACGTCCATTGAAAGACACGTTTCAATTCGATATCACTCACAGTTTTTCATCTGATTCTATTTCGGCACATGCTGTACATGACGTAATTGTGTTTTATTGATGTGTTAGCGGCAAAGTTCGACACTTTTGTTTACGCTCATCGGAAATTCATTGTACATTAATACTAATATGCCTTTCGTAATTTATTAAGTTGTTTATTTTAGTTTGCAACATAAATCCTTCTGCAATAGATTCATCGTGAAGTGTACGTGTTCTTGCCCACCCTCTCCCCACCACCGTTCCCATCAACTTCTCCACCTTCTTCAGCCCGTAACCGTATTCTTTACTTTTGAAGAATCTAAGGCAATAATCAACTATTGATTCATTAAATTCAATGTGTTAAACATTTTAATTGACATAATTAATAGTTCTAGATGTTGTATTAAAAGTTTTTGGCTCTACTCAAATAATTCGATCAAACTGAAACGTCGTTTGAAGTGAATATCGGTTCTCGCTAAATTTAAAGGTTTTCATTAAAAAAACATCAGTTAATGAATACGGTTCATATGGATTAACTTTCAATGAAAATTTAGCTCAAATAAAAAACAATGATTTATAGCATTGTATCTTTCTGTTGTATCCATGGGGTTGCATATTGTATTGCGTTACGGTTGCGTTGTATATTCGTTTAGCGATGAAGCTATGTTCGAATTTCCATAGAAATTGGTAAAATTTCCCGATTGGTAAAATTGGTAAAAATTGATAATCTTCATAGAAAACCATACTTAATTCCTTTATATAAAACTTACTTTGAAAATTTTCACAAACGTTTTAAGCAGAAAGGATTACTTTTGATGGATACTTTTAAAAATTGATTTTTTCATAATTGTAAGTGTTGTATTGATGCGTACTTTCACAAGACTGGCAAATGCCATGTGTTACCGAGAGAGGGAGCTCAAATCCGTCTCGTTTATCGAAAGAGAAACGATTTAATATGGACACGGAGATAAGCGCTCATTGCGAGTGTTTAGTAGCGTGGTAACGCAAACGAACTCGGTAACGCTGAATAGAGTTCGAGCTAGAGTTCTCTTTTCTAGTTAAGAAGCGAATTCCCTGGAATCGGTTCAGCCTTATATAGGGATGCTGTCTCCGTAAAGCATCATGGTACCTGTGGTGTGATTAGGCGCTCGTTTCATTCAGTATTTTTCCTTGTCGCAGTCCATTTTTCTTTGAGAACATTCGTCGTTTTATGTCTGTTTTATTTCATTCATTCATTCATTCATTCAACAACAAGAACAACGCACATATTAGTGCAATGTTGAGAACTTTTTTTTGCGATTGTCGATAATTACATACGAAATTGATCGACTTTAAACTAACGAGCGATTCACGCTAGCGTATCGCTCTGTCTCATTCTCCCTCTCTCTCTTTCTCTAACACCACCTTTCTTCTTCTCGTTCTTCAGTTCTCTGACTATATATATATATATATATATATATATATATATATATATATATATATATATATATATATATATATATATATATATATATATATAGAGAGAGAGAGAGAGAGAGAGAGAGAGAGAGTCCATTCTTGGATATAATTCGAATCTAGAAAATATTTCTACTCATTTACTCGCGGTCATCGATACGTTGTTTCTTATTCGTAAGCAGTTTTAAAAATTTTCCCCACAAATCATTGAAGATATTCGTCTGCTCTTAGTAATATTTTCTGGAGCCGTCTTTAAAAATGTAGGATAAGAGGAATCTGATATTAAAGTTATTAATGCGGTAATGATTGAACCATTTGCTACCTTATCGATCTATCTATCTCCTTATTTCAAAACCATTCGATAGCGTATTTTTCCATTTGCCTAAAGTGAATGGTTGGTGCCTTTTTTTATTTTCGCTTCATTGAGATTTATCGTCGTGATATTGTGTACATTTCTAGCTGCTCGTATTATTTAAGCAGCTTGTTGTTCATGATTGCTTTTTATATTCTGAAGCTAATTTCGCTGTTCAATATCGAACAGCTGTGTGTTGCACTAACATCTTTATTGTATCGTTTTTGAATAGGTGCCTATATGTTGACTGCCTTTGAAATTCAGCGTCAGCTATATTGGTGAGATAACGTTAAGACGATGATACTATTAATTTGTGCTCAGCGCTCATATCTTCTCGCCTTCTCAACTCCTCTAATTAGCTACAACTTCTACCCTTCACTGAATTCAGTACACTTCAAGTTTTCAGCGAGCATAGTTTTGTATTTTGTTTGAAGAATAAGGAGGGGGAGTGCGGCAAAGCGGTCATGAATGCAACCAGATGAGTGAGGCAATCGAAGCAATTTCTCCTCTCTCCTTCCTCTCACTTGTCGTGAAAGACAAAAGCCCTGGCGCCGCCTCATCGATCGTTTATTTCTGCAGTGCGTCCGACTGCCATACAGTGCAACCTCGTCTACTGACTTTATGGATTCCAGTCGAACTTAGTATTGTGGATGATGCTTATGCCTAGTTAACCTAGAAGTGTCTTTCACTCTTTTCATATACTTCAAAAGTGTATTTTTTCATCATGCTACCAAATTATCGTTGCTTGTAATTTCTTCATTCATCCATCCACTCTCTGCTGATTGGAAACCTGACCAGCTAGATATATTCAAGGATAGATCTGTTTTCGCAATCTGTTATTGAGGCCTTTGAAGAGAGAAAAAAAAACAGATAGAAAAAGAAAAGTGCAAAGAACAGCTGAGATTTCGATCGGCTCATTCATCTCTTTAACACCTCTTCACTACATGTAAGCTCTTCCCGTAGCCTAACTAATATTAGACGTTTTTCAAATTGATCGCAAATTGTTTCCAATAAATATTCACGATTATTGCGCTAAACGTTATCGTTTCTTGAAATGATTGAAATAATATATGATTTTGTTTACAGATTAATCCTTAAAGAATAAATTACGATAAAATAAACTACGAGACGCCGTCGATATTGAACGCAGAAAGCGACCGCGCGTGCCGTGGTTGCTGCGATTGCCATTACCGGGCATCTTCTGCAGCCTCATTCATTTTATTCTCGCCTTATACGTCTGAAAGTGACAGCGTAGCTGCCAAATTGCGGTAAGTTGACCTATCAGATATATTGACGCTTCAATGCATAATCACACATATGCAACGGTGCATTACCAGTTTAGATTTTTATAAAGTGATATCATTGATCTACAATGAAATTGTTACATTTTTCGATCATTAAGATGAATAACTGTTGTATTTCTGCTCTTCAGTCAACAAATTGAGTTGTTAGTTTTATAAGGAATAGGTCTCCCCTCCTCCCTTCTCGTAATTTTTTATAGTGGCGCCTCATGATAGCAGAGACTTTTGTTGATAAAAGTGGATGAGGGAATTCGAGCAAGAATCTGTCATATATCCCCCTCCATTCTCCGCATCAATAATCCCCGCAACTTTTGTTTCTATAATTGAATACGTTCGTCCATAAATTGAAACGTCAACTGACGTCATATTTCATATGTTCATATTTAAGTGTCTATAATTATTGTTTCTCTCGAAATCGCTATTCACATTTATTCGTTTTCATTGAGGTCGTTAATATTTTGATGAAATAGAAATTTGGAAATTAATAAATCAGAAATGGAATTCTTTTTTTTTCATTTAATGGGTGGAAAAAGATCGAAAAGACGTACTGCAACGATGAAGAATGAATTTTTTTTCGCAACTAAATTTCGCAACAACGCACATTCGTTCTTAGTGTGGCGAACTGAAAGAAAGAAAAATATTTACTCAAAATATCTCGTTTTGAAAATTCTTCTTTCTTTTATTTTCACGTTTATTGATGAAAGTATGGAAAAAATTTTTTTTTCACTCATAATAATCCATTCATCCATTATTGCACATTGTTTGAAGATTGCCTGGAAATTCTCCCCTCCCCCCTATTTAGGCATTTTTCTTCGAGTTGGGAAAGTTGAGAGTGAGGGAAGGGGATCAGAAACATTCAAATGGGCGTACTACTATATGGGGATATTTTATCACAGCGACATTAATGCCACCTGTAATGTAAAACCCATCAAAATCTCGGTGTAAATGCTTTAGTAATGTGGGCATTAAATGTTCTCATGCGACTTTCAAAATTCGCATTTCAAAAACTATGATAAGATCCTATCTATGTGCGTCTGTCTATGAGATATATTTTATATGTCTCGTTAATAGTTTCACCTCGAGAGGCATTGCTGTAATTCTTAAGGAAATGCAACTGAAACGGATATAATTTATAGCCGACGAGAAACGACTGGTTTATTTTATCAGCTGGTTGGCCGTAGGCACTTCGAAATGCCTAAAATTTGCATATATTTAAAGCCAGTCGGACTAACTGAACCGGTTATGTCGCATTTCGCAGTCACTCGTTCGATAAGCCATTAGGTTATTGTTAGATGGATGGATTTCCTTGAATATTGTAAGGCTTTGAATGCCGTTCCTCCTGAAACTGTCAATTGCGCTTAATTTTTAATTTATTTCTATGTCATACCACCAGTATTTCATCGTAATTAGTTGGGGTTGGCTTGGAATATTTCCTCGAAAATTTCGAGTTTGCCTGCTTCGGTGAAAGTCAATACTGGAAGAATGTGCGAGCAATCAGTTCGCTTAGGGTTGTGAATTTATCACTGCGCATGTTTCGTTATTTGTTTGTAATTAATGGTGGTGTTTGGTCGGATGAGCAATGTGTTTGCAACTTTGACACTGCTTCTGTAGGTTAAGAAACTTATTCATGAAAACTTCGTGCATTTGCGTGTAGATGATCCGTCTGCCGATTGGTCTGGACCACTGCAACCGCTAAACGTGTAGTTACGAAATTGGGAGGAGGGGCATAACGGAACTCGTGGTCATGATCCTTACTGCCTTTCATATCTATCTATCAGTTTCAAAAAGAAATTATGAGCATCTAAAGGTGAAAAAAAAACATGTATTTTGCACTGGCCAGTTTTTTTCATTTTTTATCAGTCCGCTTTCAGAAAAACGGTTTTTTTAATGATAAGTAAATCAGTCGCTGGCTTTGTTTTCTGTGTTTATCACTTATTGATGATTTGTGGAATTATTTAGTAAAATGATGACAGTACAAAAAGCACATATCGTGCCAGCATCTTTTATTCTCTCCTCCACTTGTTTATTTGTTTTCTAAAATATTCGAATTTTCATTCCCGTAGTTTCTTCGAAAATTTTGTTTCTTTTTTCCTATCCACTCATATAATCATCTATATTTATAAATATTTACGATGTGCCAACTTGTAAGAAACCTTTTAATGACTTCCGGTGAAACGAAGCATAGCGATTTGTATGTATTTTTTCTAATTGGCAATAGTTTACAATGCGTGCGTGCCGTTTGGATTTTTTTCTTGGTCGGCAAATAACTTCAACTAAGCGGAAGCGTGGATTGATAGCATTCACTTTCAACTTCACTCTCATCAGCATCGCAGATTCGAACTTCTCGGATTGCATCGCCATCGATCGGAAGTGATCACGAACATTTCCGAATATATTTTCCAAATCAGAACTCTTGTTGTTCACGTCGAAATTAATCTATGTTATCGATCACTCGATAACAAATCAATAATGGCTATTGCAAAGCTATTTGCTCTGGATTTTGAATTTTTCCGGTTGGGATATATTGATCTCTAGAATTTTATGCCGAAATTGATTCAACGAATAGAATTAAACGATTGTGTTGCATATATCGTAATTAAGCCATTTCACTGTTTCAAATAACTAACTAAGCACGCGTGACACTTACTGAGATACTTAGCCTACCTTGCTGTAATTTTGAAGCCACTTTTATACTGAACTGCATTAGTTTTATGGCCGCTTGCGTTAGGCAAATAAAACGAATGTTTTCAAGGGGTTCAGCTAATTATGCTCAGATTAATGCGCATAGTTTATCGTTTGTTAAGGATTTATAGCATCGATCAATGTGAACATGTGATTGCAATTTATATCACATTATGTCAGCTTCCTCATCGAATTTTCCGCTTATTTTCTAGCATATTTGAACTTTTCTTTTTATACTTCCTAATTAAGTTTGCTCATTTTTAGCTTTTTTTTTTGTTTTGCTCTTGATCATAAAAGTTAATTTAAAGTATGAAGATAATTTTAGGATTGAAACTTGAATTGCGTAAAGTTTGAAATAAACTCAGAAAATTCGATCGATGATGTTTGCTCTCCGATTACGTCCCGCTAATTTGCCAGTGTGTAATGAATGTGTCATCAGCAAAAGTCATCACTAGCTACAGTAGTGTTATAGCTGATGTGACAATTAACTACAGAAATTCTGTGCTACTACTTTCCCTTGGGGAATTTTTTTCTCCACTATTTTCGCTTGGGGAATTTTTTTCTCCTCTTGCAAATGGTCAAATTTATAAATCTTTTTGAATATCGCTAGAACTTTAAATAGTGATTTGCTTATAGCTTCTTTCTTTTTATGCCATTTAGAGAATCCGACTATTTTTATTTTGTTTCTCAATGGTGCTCTCTAATGTTGTCAAATCATTACATTACTATACAACTTTGAATGAAATTGCAGTTATACCATTCTTCGTAGAATCTTTGAGGTTCCTTTGATTGGGAGGAGAGAGTTGGGGGGAAGGGGGGAGGGGCCTACTGAGTAGTAGAGGACTGGTTATTTACATGAAAAATCTAAACATTTGTTGCTGCAATAAGGAGAAAAATGTTTGGCATATGTCTGTCACTCAAAGATGAAGTTTAGATACAGCGATGATTATATATTGCATAAGGCTTGCTTTCAAATTGTTCGACGCTAAGAAATAACCATTGAGGAAGCAGGACAATGAAATCGGGAAGATGTACTGGTCGTTGTTTTTGGGACAGCTGACTAAAATGCAACTTAAGTTATAGATTTAAGCATAGTTCACTTAGGTTTGTGAGCTTCCTTTCCTCTCACTTTCCTTCGCTATGCATCTGCCCATCTCTGATATGTGGGCCTGTTGCCTTGATCCGATACATACGTAGACATGGCGTCGTCCAAACGCATTTTCCTAAGAAGTTCGCGAAAAGCATATAGCCCTTTTCACTCGTTCCAAAATGGCTGTGTTCTTAGCTGTATCAGTAGAAGCTTAACCATATGAGCTCACCACCGATCATCGTGTTTGGTTGATAAGTTTCTTATATTAATTTTTTACTAAAAATTTAATTTATGGTTTCGAGGAGGGAAACCTCCTCCTTTTATGATGAAAGTGCCTCATGTTGGATGTAACTCCAGATATGCAGCATTTATTCGATAGTGCTATTAATGGGTTGCGCATTTTTCGATTTTTAGAATCCGTTTTTCCTCATTTCAGCGATAATCAATCAGAGAACCTTTCATAACGATTGTATTTATCGTGTCATTCACCATGATGCCATTGTTTATTGAATACATTCGCCCTTAGGGTATTGAAAACTATAAAATTTTCATACGTAGGATGCAGTAGGAAATTTAAAATTGTGTAGCATTTTCCGAGTGGGAGGAGCCCGAGTTTACAGTTTGTTTGTATGTTGCTAGTTTAGATTATTACAGCAACTGTACTCTTGTAAACGTGAGAGGATTCATAGCTATTTCAAGCAGTACTCAATCCTGTAACAACAGCAACTTAATCTCTCATTTCTGCACTTGTCAAAGTGGTATAACCGATATGCTTTTATTTATATGGTCGTCATTGTATACCATATGATTTCGAATACGGTCTTTTGCACTGCTATTAGCTGATCCATTTTTGCATCGATGGTTTAGAGCCCTCTTTCAACGACGTTTAGAACCCCCTCATATTTGAACAAATTACACAGTAACAGTACTTCAGTGTTTTTAAAACTTAACATGTTTATTTAGCAGAGCTAGGCTTTCGGACGGTGACGATGGTCAGGGTGCGCTTATTATGCGGATCCAATCTGACGGAGAAATGCAGTCCTCGAGTAGCACTTTCCATATTGAGACGACGAGGAGCATTAAGTGAGCTGACAATTTTCTCGTATATTTTCACTTTAATGGCTAGTACGGTTTCCTTGTAGACTCGATTCAAGTCGACGACGTTTCTTTCGCTAACGTGCTAACAGCTTCTTATCATTAGAGCTTCTTATCATTATTATTATTGTTGCTGTCGATTGATTAGTTTTATGTCATTGCTTGTTTTACAAGCCCTCAAGAAAGATTTTTGCGGTAGGGATGCACCGATGCTGAAATTTTAACGCTTCTATATTTTTCTACTTTGCGTTCTCTAATTTCTTTAGTGGCTTCAATGGCTGACTTTATATTATCCAGGAATCTTGGTTATAAATTCCGCTAGAAAGTTGCTGACTGTTATTAATTCAATTTCTTTCTATTGCTTTCTCTCCCGGGAGAGATCTAAAATTTTTTAGGCATTTCTTAAATATGAACTCTCTTATTGAGTATCCTCTCCAATAAGCTCTATTTTTAAATAGACAATGTTTCAGCTTTCAGCAGAGCTAAATTTAAATTTTGAAGTCTTTCTATTCAACAATGTTTCGAATTTATTCTATATGATTGAGTAATCCACAAAGGTAATGTTTATGTTCACCGGAAGTGAACGGTGAAAACAGGTGCAGTTAATAACGCTAGTTATATTCGTTTTTATATTGCGGTAGAGAAAAATTGCTTGGCGTATTCAGTGTTGTCATTGTTTTTACTCTTAGTTATATGATGCTGTCCGCGAAACACAACAAAGATGATAGAGCTGAATTAAAAGTTTAAAAGTGTCATAAAAATTGGCAACAACGCAACGAGATGTTCACTGATGTTTCATGATGGTTTGTTATGTAGTTCTAAACTTGCGGTATATTTGCTGTGCATTAATCCTTCTAAATTATACAATTCCTAAAAGAAGCATTTTTTGAATGTTGGCCTTGGTTTTTCATGATGGAGGTATTACCTTGATTCTTGGTCCTGGTTCTTTATGGTTTAGGTATCGTTTTGATCATTGATTCTCTTTTGTCACGATGGATGTACCGCCTCTTGGTTGTTGAACTTGATTGTTCATAGTGAAGGTATTCCTTTGTTTTGGCTCTGGTTCTTCATGCAGAAGGATATTCCCAACATCTCCGCGTATTTCCGACACATTCAGCATTTTAATAGTAATGCTTACTACTTTTGCTGCCTTGATAAGCTTATAAAATTTCATCTGTAAGGGGCATGTGCTCGCTGCAATATTAAGAAAAACCAACTAGTAACGGGTCAGTTTTGGGGAATGCGTCTAGATCTTCAATGGTATTGGATGAAATCGGATTAGATAGCTTTATTTACTGACGTATTGATCAAACGTGACGTAAGTGTTGTTCATGAGAAAGCTAGAACATACACACTACACAATGAACCCAATTGAATCATGCCGAAACAAATGTATCGTAACGCCGTTATTATGGCGTATTACACGAGTATGATAAACTTTTAGATTCGCCTTCCTTGTTGTTGTATAAAAAGTGTTATGCGTGTCCCCACTTCTACAGCCAGTTCTACATACCGCAAGCTTAGCCTCAATATTCTCTTTTATACTTTGTATATTCAAGTTGGGTTGAAATTTGTACATTCTTTGCGAGTAATTGAAAAAATACTTGGAAGCTGAAAAGAAACAAATTCTCTGCATTTTAGAAATCCTCTCGGCGTTCGTCAACTAACTGTAGAAGTGAAAATGTTTTCGAAATACATATATTTGAGGAGCGGGTGAGAGAGATAGGGAGCCACATTGGATGAAGGCGACAACGGGAAGATGGATGGGAAGAGCGCATTTCTTGGGGGGGGGGACTGTAGAGTGAGAGCCAGATAAATCATTAAGAGGGTGGGGGCATGGAGGACTTGACTGGTATAGGGTTCAAGGGGCAATTCAAGCAGTTGATTCTATTCATCTCAAATTCTTGGTTGTAGTTCTCCATTCGGAAAGATAGCCTCTAAGTGCGTGGGCTGTGCTTTAAAATATAAGATGAATTGATATTGTAATTTTTGTTTATGAATTTAGAAGTTGATTAGAGAGAGGGTGAAATAAAAATGAAGTATTGCAGTGCGGCGAGCAGATGCTCGGATGTATTTGCGCGATCGCGAAAGCACCTATATCGACGTCGGGAGACTCGTTTACTGAGTGCAACGATATTTACATCGCTTGTGCTCGCACTTAACCTACCTCTTGTGACCTCATTCTCCAATCAAGGTAAGCTGCTCAATTCTAATTTTTTGCATCTGCAATTGCTTGCTTCTACTATGCAAATTACGCTGGGACTGGACTGTAGAAGAGCATCATTGCATTGTTATTTGTACATACCTTTACTTGTTTTTAAATCAATTACCTTATAGCATATATTTAGACTATTTTGCTCAGAAAGCTCGAAGGGAGAACGAAAGGCCATTTTTTCAGTCTAACCCGTTGGAGAGGAGCTGGGGGATTGGGGATGCGAGCGGGAATGGTGCGGAATATGAAAATAGTTTATCGCATTTGGTGCAACCACAGTTTCTGTCTAAAGAATTATTGCTCAAAATTTGTGCACTGAATTCATTCATCGTTTCAGTTTTATTCTGTAAACAGTATTTAAGTAACGCATTGACGGGTTTTCATGCGATTTTTTCCACATTCTTTTGTGAGTATTTCTTCCCATAAATATGTTCTCTGGCTAATATTTTATTTCATTTTCTGTATTTTCTATGAGTGGAGACTATTTGCACTTCTTTTATTACGAGTAACAACATTGCTTTGTGTTAAATTTTTATTAAATTTCATACATTTGATGTGCGCGATTGTAATTGTTTTGCAGATAAATACGGGTATCCATCAGTTGGCGCAACGGCAGCGTCCAACTCATATAGTCAGGTTAAACGTAGTGAGGTGATCGTTAGTGATCAAAAAACTAATGGGACACATACATCTCAACCGATTCTGCCCACTCACTTCCAAAATGCTCATAGGTAAGTGCTGAACTTAGCACTTCTTCCGCTATCACCGACCCCTTGATTGAACTTTACTTTGGCCCTGGCCTCGACGAGAAGCGATGCAGCGTTATAGCAGATGACCGTATGAAGGTCGGTTCTGATCAGGCTAAAATCATTTATGGGGCTGGGATAATCTCAGCCATCTGCACATAGCCACAGGTTAAACCAGGCTTCAATCATGACTATAATATATGTGTGGATGCATATTTTGCTGCCTACCAAATGACCTGGAAACTATTTTTTCCTGCTTTAGATTTATGAGTAAACAAAATTTCCTTTCATATATCCCCTTCATTATCTCATCGATGGTTTATGTCATAAATTTTATACATAATTGTATAAAGATATTTGCAGCCTAAAGAAATTCACAAATGCAAATTTGTAAAATGGCTGCACAAGAAATTCTATTAGAATAAAAGTTTTTGTACTTTTTCGATTTAAGGCTGTCTATTTGATAGGCCATTTTTATATGTTCTAGTGAATTTGCATTTGAAATCTCATCGAAATTAGAATCATAAAATTAGATGATTGCGGCGTTCACCCAAAGTTGATTACCTATACCAAATTCATGTTGAATTTCGAAAAAATCTAAAAACATATCTGTCAGAAAACATTACATTTACATATGTATTTGTTATATCGAAACACTGCAATGTAAAACATTAGTATTTTGCAATCACTCAAATTGCATTGCATAGGCAATCGAATCGGCAAATTCAATGATTGCACATATTGTGCCGACTTCTCTCTTCCCTATAAAGCTTCTTCATATGTTTTTATTCATAGTGTTTTACTGCTGAAGCTCCCTTCTAGCACGGTAGCGCTATGTAATTAATGGAGTGAAGGAAGCAAGGGATTCCCGTTGCAAAAAAGTTTTTTCCGATCATTGAGTGGATTATTAACGATGCGTAAGGCTTATCTATTCTCAAAACTAGGGTATTTTGCCGTGAAGGTGAAACATAACGTGAATTCAGTTGGTTGAAGAAAAGCAGATCGAATTTTTCACAAAAGATATGCAGCTGTGGATTATTGCTTCACATGAAGTGTTCGGTTTTCTAGACACATCTGAAACGCTCACCTCGATGCAGCGCCTCTAATTGCCACGTCACTGTGATTCATAGGCCATGAATGTTTCAGATTGCTTGAATGGACCAAGTTGACTCCAGAATGGGAGTTCAAACTCTGTTGTATCAAAACGAGTTTGATAAATAAGTCTCATATAAAAATTCTAAATTATAGGTCTCGATTACGAAACGATCAAGTTCGTAGTTATCAACATATGGTTGTATTTGCGTTCACCGCTACACTGAACAACGGTGGGCAACAGGCGATCGGCTTCTCTGAGAAAACGCATGTAATCGAGCTCCAACATGGTGATCAATTAAAATTATCATGTCTAGCAAGATTATTTGGAATCGGTGACGATCTTGATGTACAATGGTGGAAAGATGGACACATTATTGCTGCTTCGAATGCAACAATTATGATCTCGTATGACGACGATCAGCTGGTAAGTTTTATGCGCTAATCATCATTTCAAAGCTATTTTAATCGGCACATAATATGATATTATTGGGCATTGCAAAATATTGCTTCACACTATTGAGTAATATGTCGATAGTGTGAAATTCTGCATTAAGTTTAGTTCATTTAAATGTAGGATTGCAGCACCACTCTAATGGATCAATACTTTTTTTGCGGTTGAGTTGAATTGCTCTTCATGCATTGCGCAATTGCATACTATAGAATGAATATTTTCTTCCTCAAGCATTTCATTTCTGTTTTGAATATTCCATTTTATTCATCATACGTTGTGTTTCGTTCTCCAGATGTGTCATTTATTCGTCAAGTACTCCGTCTTGTTCCAAGCATTCCATCTTCTAGAGATGGTGATGAAAGCGGGATATCAGTAATTGATTTTGGTTATCAGTATGTTCCCAATATGAAGCAACATTGTTTCTGATTTTTTAATCATTGATTTTATACGGGTGATAAATTCTTAATACATTCGCTGTGTTTTCTGTGAGATTCCTCCCACAAACAATTCTCATCTGTCAATTTAATGCTTTGCGTTGACTTTTATCGATATTGTGATTCGTCCCGAAGTAACCTTGTGATATACGTGATATTCGAGCAGATATGGTCGATGTAATAAACAGTCTGAACGCAACTCTCTCATAGAGTGAACCAGTTCCTTTCCCTTCTGGTGCGTTTTAGGCAAGCTTGCTCATCACTTTTGGATGGTGTCTCCTTCCAACTACTTTCCCATCTCTCCCCCTCCCCCCCCCCCCCTCCTTTTCCCGGCCCGGCATGTCCCAGTATTTGTATATTCAATCATCGCTGCACATTTATCACCAATTCGTGACTATAGAGATTTACTTGATATGCTTTACTTCAGGGAACATATCGATGTATCGCTGAGGTGGCCACTTTTTCGACAGATCTCTTTTCTGCATATTTCTTTAGTCGAATGAAACGTGCCGCTGATATGCCAGCTGGATGGTTGTTGAGTAGTGCGATTATTGTTCGACGAGCGCTACCGGTTGTTTTTGTATCCCACCCACAAAGGTGAGCCCCATAATGTCTAATATAGCTACCATAATTTTTATAGTAATCACGAGATGACTTTAAGTTATTTTATAAGATTTCCTATTACTTGTTGTTATTTTTCGCTGGAAAAATGTTTTTTATTGGGGTATTATTTATAACGATTGTTGGCTCAAATGAGCGCAAAAAAAACTTTTTCATCCCTCGTTCGCTTCTTATAAAAAAAGAAGGATTTATAAAGCAGGAGCGTATACATCAAATAACACGTTAGATGTACAGTATTGTCATATTAATATTATCTCATTAGGGATGTTATTCAGATTACTTCTGTGCAAATGAAAGCCGAAAGAGGAATAAAGGGTTGAAAAATTGTTATATGAGAAGATTGAATTTTCGAAAAAGCCTTCATTTTCGAATGTCGACTTCTTCATAAATTAGAATCATTAAATGCCTCTGTTAATAGGGGTTCTAGCAGTACTTATTTTGTTCGATATGCATTTTATAAGTGCATGGAAATAACATGTGCCAAGTGGTACCATTTACTAAGAGGCACTTAATTAAATTATCGTTGCAACGTGTTGTTGACATTCGAATGTAATCAGAAATTTTCCGCCCACCAACTTTATTAGGGGTTACACGAATTTTATTCGTTTAATTCAGCGGCAACTATTCAAGAATAGGCTTTGGGCCGTTATTTTTAAATCTTTTTGAAAAAGGTCAAGTAATCAAAGAGGTCAAAGCAAATAGAGACAAAGAAGCGTATGAGAGAAGTAAAAGTGGGGACGAGGCGGCGATTGAATGAGAGAATTTCTCCTCTTCATAATGGGCAAAACAACAGAATAGGCAAATAAATTCTTTTGCGTTAATACAACTTGCCAACTTCATTTGTGCAATTCAATGCGATATGAATAGAGCGAAAATGTTTCTTCGATATCTCAAATATATTTCAAACCACCAATTGGGTCTACGTTGAAATGCTTAAATTTGCTTCCCTTTTATTATTTCCTTATTTCGGAATTCCGTTTTTTTTTAAGTTTAGCAACTTAAAAAATTTATAGTTTCTCCTGCATACTTGTGTTGACCTTATGCCTAATGTCACTAATTCCCCGCAAATGCTTGAGTGATTGAAGAATTTTCCAAATTTTAGTGGATAACCACTGTAGTTTCCATTGCTTTTGAATATCTACTTTCATTGTTTCTATGAGAAGGGAGAGGAATAAAATAAAGTTATTCCATCCTTCAATACAACTTTCTTCGCTTTTTAAATTGCAATTTTTTTAAACCTTCCGTTCTTTCGAATCTGGGGCTCGTTCCCTCTCCCATCCCTTCCACGCCTCATTTCGTCTTTTCTCCATTGGGAAGTTTTAATTTACAAGACAGTGATAAGGTTGAAAATGCAAGTACATATGTGGTATTGTTGGTGAATTCGATTTCGTTGGCTCTGAGATCGGGATGAAACCATAGGAGCTGAAGGATTTTGAATTCTGCAGGTGAAGTCGCATTGGTTGGGGAATGTCGCAATCGGCAATAATACTAGCTCTAATTAAAACCATGAGGTTAAATAATTCTTGAAATGCTTATTCAGTGATTCTCTCAAAGCGTTATCCCATCGTACTTTTGTTGCAGTCATACTTTTACAACATTACACAGCTCATTTGGTGTTTATTTTCTCATAAAGAATTCACTTCATTGGAATTCATTGAAAAAAAAACGTTGAATTATTTTACTTAAAAAACCATTTATCTATATTAAATACATCGGAATTTTTGATTGTTTTTTTCGCAGCAGACTTTTTCTCTTTCGTCATTCAATTTGACGATTGCAGTATAATGGTAATGAGCAATACAACAATACGATTAGAGTGCGCAACCAATATCGCTAATCAACCATGGCAAACAATACGATGGTATCGCAATAATGCACCTCTCAACTTATTGCAACTTAAAAATAGCTTTAAAATGTAAGTAATCTATTCATTCAAGTGCTTTCTGGAGATCCTTTTAAAAACTCATTCGATCATATGTTTTTTTAATTCTATTTTTGTTTCATTTTATTTCATTTCGAAATAGTTGTCTTTATCGTATAAAATAGTTTCAAGTACACATTTAAAATCGCCAATAATATCGAATCTAATTGGTGAAAAATTACCTCTTGTAGTATTAAGCTGTTTGCAGTCACCGTTAAATTCAAAATGTTGTGTGTTTCTTGGCGATTTCTTTTCATCTCTATGTGAATATTTTTTTATTCTTTTAATACACTCTTCAAAACTTCAGATTACTGCAGTACAGCAGTATCTAGCGTTGTTATATATAAATAGAACATAGAGTGTGAGATGCCGAAAGAACTTGATGTTTATTGTTGTTGGTCGTTAAGTATTTATTAATTCCTTTTCGATCGTTGATTTTGGAGTCATATTCTTGACGGTACTTACATTTTCTACGATTTTTGCACTTTTTTTTTTCTTAGGCCGTTTATTCCTTCTTGTTTCAATACATTGTTTTGAAACTGTAAAGGAAAAGCAGCCAGACCTTCTTGTTGCCATTGACCTTGACCAGCTCACCTCATCTCTCTCCATGTTCGCCATCCTTGCTGCCTAAGTGTTTATTTCATCTTACAAAAATATTGCAGAGATCTTCATTTGTGCCTATTTGCACTGCAGTAAAACTTTTCCTGCGTACATTGTACGCCATCTAGGTGCAAAGATTTTCATCGTTGCTCTCTGATAAACTTCTGTGGAGGTAGAGAGCGGATAAAAAATGAGATATTTATTTATCAACTTTATTACTCATGTTTGAGTTCAGTGGGAAGAGGAGATGGGCAACCGCCAATCTCGAAAAAATTTTTGGTAGTATCCAGAGAGAAAGCGCAGACAACTAAAGTAAAGAAAAGGCAAAAATGAGCATAAATAGTATGGAGCAGCTACCTCCAACGAATGCGATCTTATTAAAAAATATTCTTATCTCTTTGCTACTGCAATTTCTACCTGGATTCTTTAGTAAATTTTTATGGAATTGATGAATTTCCGGTTATTTATAACTGTGAGTAATTTTTAAAATTATTTCTTTGGTTAATTTCATCGTGAGCGCATTTCCAAATGCGTTTTCTAGTAGCACTTTGCAATGAAGTTACGAATACTTTCGTATATTTCGTTTTTCATCGAATGAACGTCTTCAACTTCTAAAATTGACCTTCAAAGTTTTGGAGGGGAAAGGTACTTTCTTCACGATACAAAATAACATCCATTTTGTCACAGAGCTCCCAGCGTTATTCCTTTAGGGATTTTGCTAATTAATTTATATATATATATATATATATATATATATATATATATATATATATATATATATATATATGCGGTATATGTGTACATATAGGAATGTGCGTGGGTTTATCTGTGCTTATGTGCCTAAATGCGCGGTACGTATGTACAACACCTGGCTGTATGTTTGTTTATGTGTATATTTACGTTTATCATTTAGAGATATGTGATAAAATATAAACAATCATGAGTCATTCAAACAAAGCACATCAATCGAATTTTAAAGCGCTCTTTCGATGTATGCATTAGCCATTTATCGACAGCGAATGCCGTCAACTCATTTTTTTGCATCATTCGGAAGTTAGCAAATGATCACCGGACACACAAATGATTGAAGTGAGGTGAATTATTTTGGCGCTAAAAGCATTGTTTGCTCTTTGCTAGCTGATTGCAGAGTGCAGACGTGAGAAAGAAAGCTCCAATTTTGTTAACATTGTCGTCTTCTTTCAATTATTCTTTGCATTCATTGAGGAGAGGGGTGAAGGATTAAGAAGGATATAGAAGGTTGAAAGAATGTGGAGAGGGCTGCAAGAATGGAGGAAAGCCATATGAAAATAGGAAGAGAGGTATTTGGAATCGGGAGGAATGAATATCTTTGAGAATAAAGGTATGAACAATTTGTTGCCAACAACTTATCTAGAGTAAATCGATGAACTAACGAATTAGTGCAAGAAAACACTAATGATGTATATGCAAAAGAAAACACTTTTGCATTTTCCCATATGATTTTTAATAAAAGTGTATTTCAGCAATAAAATCAACTCTTCTAATATTCCAACTGAAATTTATTGATGGAATATTTTTAATCGAAGCGAATATGCAAATAAATTATGGGAAAGATGTTATATGGGACCTCGTAAAAAGATTATAACAAAACGCGCGTTTTTTATGGTAAAGGGGAGGGGTTTTTGTTTTTTATCCTTGTGGACAACAGTTCCATCAAAAACTAGTTGCTGCTCTAGATACTTGAAATCTTAATTCATCTCATGCTGGAAATAACGCAAGGATAGAAGTTTTCTCGCTTCCTCTTTTTTGAAAAATCTGGCTTTGAAAAAAAAAAATTTGAAAGGGTTTTTGAGGATTATCAAAAATAAATAAATAAATGAATAAAATCTCCTAAGTGGAAAAGAAAACGCAGTTTGCGATAACCGAAAGTTTTTTTTTTCGTAATATATCTCTTCATTACGCCGTTCATTGTTTTATCGATCCCATCGAGGAAAAAATTTGCAGTGTTCAGCTTAAGGAACGCCTAGAATAATGCTTATGAAGGAGCAAGTCAGCTGATTATTCATTTTGGCAGCCAGATCAATCTATTCGCTTAGATCTCTATCAGATAGCTGTACTTTATTTCTTTTCGATAGATATCTTTTGATAAAACTCCTCGAGGCACTAATGAAGTTTCTTGCCACGACTTTTTTCGGCTACAGTATTTCGGACATCTTCGTATCTTAAAATTGGGATACGGTGGGATGTATGTGGCAGTTATTCGTCCCTTTCTTATCTCATTCTGCTACGATCATGTAGAATCATTGCTTAGATTAGACAAAGTCACACTACTGTTGTTGTTGCACAAAATTACTTCTTCCACCTGTCTTCAAATTGCTAACTTTCCTTCTTTCATCTGAACTATTTTATGAAAATTTCATTCAGAACGTTTTCGTCCCTCATTTCTTTGAATTTGAGAAAAATCCCTTGAAAATATAAAATATTCTGGTTGTAGCTATGTTGCTTTGTTTCTCTTTGAAATCAAATAAAAATCGTCGAATAATTGATACAACAGAAATTATTATGTTTTTTAAACATATTAGCAATTATGAATATTATGTAATGAATTAATAATATTTTAAGGTATATTTGTAAAGGAATCTAAAGAATTAGCCGTTTACAGCCATAGAAATAAATATTGCAATGAAATTGCAGTTATACAATCAATAACTTCTCTATACTTCATATAATTGGTACGGCACCTAATGATAGTGGACAATATCATTGTGAGAGCGGAACAACAAGGAGTAATATGGCCAATTTGACTGTTTTATCTCATCGAATTTGTATGTGCTTCTTTTTATGAGTGATTTTATTCTAAAAGATATTACAAATTGAATAAAAAAAGAAGTAGATCATATCTCCTAAGGCAAAAGCATTTTCTCATCTGGGATTGTTTCATTTGAAAACAGTTTTAAAAATCTCTAATTTTTTTTTTTTTGTTTTCTTATATTATTTATTCTCCATGATCTATCATCAGCCAAAATTTTTATTTTCACTTTTAAATGAGGTTTATAAATATGAAAATTGTATTTATTATTTATCAGCGTTTTTTATGATTTTAATGCAAAATCATTCAGAATTCCATCGATTCTAACGACGTTTTATAATCTTTTTTTTGTGGGCAATAATGTTATATTTGATTATCAATGATGATTATTCAAGCATTTTTATTATGTTTATAGAAGTGACAATCAAAAGTTTTATCAACTTGAGTTTAGTTTTATTTTCACTGAGAAATGAGTCACTGAGAATTATCTAAATTAAATTGATTTCATTTAACAAACACTTCCATATAATAGAATGTCACCTATTAAGTGATATTTTATTATTCATTACAAAGGCAATCATGCATATTTTCGATTGAAAATCAAATCACATTGATTTTGAGTAAAATATTTGTTTATGAACAATCGCATATCTCAAATGTTAAACTCTAAACTCATAAAAAGAATCGTTTTTAGATATGTTTTTATAAGGAATTTTATGTCATTGAAATTTAGAAAGATTTTCTGATAAAATCGAATTTGACGCTCGTATAGTCTCTAATCGCTTCCCTTTCCCTCTCAGTTTTCACTCGTTTCAGTTGAATATAATTCTGTCTGGAAACTTCGATGAATGCATAATTAGGGGGCTAAGCATTAGAGATTATACGATGCTTAAAAAGACATATACATTTCAATAAGTCGGTTACTTTTCTTTCAGTTGAACGTCCATTGAACATAAATGAAAGGTTCACGTTGGTGAAGGAATTGTCTCGTGAGACGTTCGTTAAGGTGGGCGAAAGTGTCATATTGGAGTGCTTATTCGTTGATCCGGCTATCGTCGTCTCTTGGACAGCCGTCAATGCCTATGGGCAGACCATCCGCATCGATGATAGTATGAAATTTGATTTGCTTTTTTTTACAACAGATGGAAGAGGAAAAAAGAGGACATAGATTCAGTTCGATGTAGTGAGGGGGACGTCAGTAAAGAAGCCGACAAAATTGTGGTATGCGGAGAATGTTGGAACAGTGGAGAGATGCATCATCTGCAATGATCTTTGTGGTATTTTTTATAACAGTGCTTTCAACGAAAGCGGTCTGGCTTCCACAAAAACTATTATACCCATTTCAGTCGAGCGAAGCTAATAGGGATCGCTAGATTCTTCTCTTTATTTGTCCATGAGTGGGATTGATGATGCATAGGCGGGGAGGAAGAAGTATAGAGACGGACGAAATGAAACCGGTATCCTCTATTTTCACTCATGTGCAAACACAGCAAGAATTCAAGAGGCGGAGCTGAGCAGCGGAGCTCTCAAAGCTTGCTATTTCCAGAAAATTTCCTTCCGTCGATTTGCCATCGTTTTAGAGAATTTTTAGATCTCCATTCTTTCTTCACTTATTTTCAAATTGAATATCTCTAAATTAAGTGCTATTTTCCAATGCAGCAACTACCATACATTCTCTTAAACCATAATATACGTAAGACGCTCACTGAAAGTATGAAGCCATTTGGACCATCTGGATTACTGCAGAATTTATTTAATTGTAAGTTGAATCTTGATTTATTTTGTTTGTGATTGAATATTGTTTTAAATAAAAGATTTCCAGATTCGCCAACATCAAATACGTCAAAAACGGCAATTAGAATCCTAAACGCATCGGAAGATGTAGGTGGTTCTTATACATGCCATGGAGCACTCAATGGTGATATACGCAAATATTCAACGTCGTTAACAGTGAGAGGTTAGTTAGCTCACTTTTTTTTTTCAGTCGTTCGTAGAATTGATACTAGCTTGCACGGCCAAAAGTAAGGAATAAACTCCTAGTGGACGGAGGGGAAGGAAAAGGAAAAGGGCGATCATTAGATGACTGAAAATATACAATATGAATGAGGGAGAGAGAGATACTTGATAATTGATAAGCTCAAATGGAGCCGTTCAGGGCAACAGCATAAACGTTTTAAAGTTTACTTCAACTTTATTAGTTTTTTCTTTTGCTTCAATTATCAAGCGCCTGCACAGAAATGGAGAGCGGGGGGTGGGGGTGGGGGGAGGGGGGGGAAGAGATATTACTAGATTACCAAAAAAGTGGAAGTCTAAAATTATGATTAAGGCATTTCTATCATTACCATTTCATATGATCAAATTTGCTATTGTTTTTCTTCCACAACAATTCATCGCCAGAGTATAGCCATCGCTTGAAAACTTCGTCGCCTTTCTACTCTGAAATATCCTGCGCACTGACCAACCTATAGCCGCTACATGGCTGTTACCAATTCGTTACTATAATTCATCGTTTGAAGTATATGTCGATTTCACTTTAAGTAGCGTATGGAGATTATAGCAAGAACGTTATGATAAAACACAATGGAATCGCGTGTTCTAACAAGACAGAAAAGAAATTTGAAGGGCGCATAAGGAGAAAAATGTATAGTAAAAGAAGGTAAAGACCATAAATAGAGAGTGCAGGGCACTTGCTTCAACCGCTATCCACTGACTTGAGCATAAGGAGCATTTATTTATTGCAATGTTATTCGAGTTCTTTATAAAAAGACGATAGCGAGTGGCGAAAAATTGTCTCAGAAAATGCGATGAATGCCTTAAAATTTTCATATTCTTGCATATTTCCTCGCGTAAATCACTTTTTTCAATGCGCTTTTACAAATTTTCATCTGTCAAATGCATATGATGAGATCATTGTGTGATTATATGCATATCTGTATGCCTATGTCTGACTGTTTGTATGCACGTGTCTGATTCAACTCATATGTACACATCTACAAAAAGATAGCATGACGTCTTAAATTAACTTTTAAGTTGATCCACTGACTCCCACAACATTTGTAGACATTCGAATGTGCTATTCGCACGCACTTTGCAACAGATTGGGTCACAATTCAAAAGTAGTCAGGTCGAGGGGATGGAAGAACAAGTCTGTTACGTTAGAATCATGCAAGCGCTCAGTTCAACTAAAATCTGAGTGCGTTACTGCTTATGCTTACTTTTTCCACCTAAAACAATAATAGCAATTATTCTAAGGTGGGTGGAGGGATGCAAGAGCTCTTACTTTAACAGTTTACTTGGCAGAATATATGAGGGATTCTTGTTTAGCCTTTATTAAGGGAATTGGTATTCCTTGCAATTTTTCCCATTTCTAAACACTCGTAAGATCTTATTTCGCCTCTTTTAGTGAATACTTTCTCTTTGATGGCTCGGAAAACTCCATTTTTTCGATTTGTTAGACAGCGGCGTATTATATGCCTTTGTGCATGTGTCTATCTGTTCATATGGTAGTTTCAGCTGTAAAACCATTGAGGCTTGAGCTATAAAATTCGCTACGTAGAATGTACGTCACTAGATGGCCTGTTGTTCTAAAACTCATTTTAACCCTCCAACTCGTTTCACAGCGATCAGCTTACAAAAAAAAGAACCTTTATTAGAAAATCTTTTAGGACAGTGGAGCTAATTAAAGTATAGAGACATTTCGTTGTTTTTCTGTTTATTAAAGAAATCGTTGCCTGAAGCCAAAATAAAAAAAAATAAATGGACGTTTGCGAAGTGACGTTAACAAATTCTAGCGATTTATAGCACTCATTTCAAATTGTTTCGTTGTCTTTGATGATTGAGGTCCTTCCTTGTTCAGCTGGCCAATTCGGCGGCCACTTGTCAAAAAATGATCTACAATAATCGGATATCCTAAACTGGCTTCTTTAGAATTACAGTAACATTTCAGATAAGAGTTCCATGTATACGGTAATATAATTCTGCATTATCTAATATTACGTCAATTTTTTCATTTTTCACTTGCAGCTTTGCAAAAATTATTAAAACGTTTATATCTCGGCAACCAGAAACATTATTGTTATGTGGACTATATATATTGAAAATTGTTTGAAAACTTGATACCAACCAAAGCGATATCCAGTAGGATTTAAGTGTTACTCTTCGAAGCTGAGATGAATCGTTGTTCGATCGAGCTTCCACTAAAATTTGCATGACGATGTTAGCAACGCTAAGAAAGGTACCACTGCAATGGGAAACAGCCCTTTTATTCACCGTATTGTTGATGCTCACCACACGTTCGCTTCTTGCTTCTGATCGCAGTTGATAATATCTCATAGATATTGTTTCGCTTATTTTTTGTTTCTATTCATTTATCACCGGTTCTTTCTTTAGTGCGTTTCCTTAAGTAAATTTCTTGTAAAAGCGCGATACGCAATCGTGCATAATTACAGCGTTGTGAATTAGCAGCCGACTTAGATAACTATTAGATTTAAGCAGTCGATCCTAATTCCAAAAAATTACAACTTTACTGTTGGCAGTTTCTTTTATAAATCTAGCAGCAAACGTGCTTCATATAGTTATGGTAGCAATAATACTCCAGTGAACACATAAGGATTAAAGACATTAAAACAGCGATAATGCTTCGATATTGTACTTATTAATTTATCAGCACCACTTTAGCATTCCTTCTCTTTGAACATACAATCCATTTTCTCCCTTTCCCCTTCTAACGATTCTTAATCGTACCTTTAATTCCGCATCATTTTTCTCGATGCTTTCCCCAGATTCTTTCTTTTATGTCCACGTTTCAATTGCCCACTCATTATCCCTTCACAACAGGCTTCCATCTTTGCTATCCGTATTTTATTTGATTCGGAACAACATTTATTACTCTGATCGATGATCACTGTGTGCATTCAAGTGGTTTATTCACTTACGTAGCAGATTTTCATTTCAAGAACGCATCAACTTCCTCTTTTCAAGAAGAATCAATCCCCTTGTCTATTTCACCGTTCGATTGAAGTCTTATGAATGAGTAATTCTCACCACTACTGTTTCCTGAAATTTGCTAAAAATTACTACTAGCAAAAAAAAAACTAAAGGTGGTTTTGGTTTTTTTTTTAAATCTCTTGATTAATCTAGTATAGTATAGTATGATCAATAGACTTTTTCTATACTAATTATAAGATTTTTTCTATACAAATTATACTTGAATGAATTTTTATCACTACAAAAACATAAAGAAAATATCATTTTTGCTTTCACTATTACTTTCTTTCTTGGAATTGATTCCGCGCATTAAATATTTCCCATTGAAGAGAATTGGTATTGTTTACTTGAAGGTAAATTCTATAGATGAATTCATTGATTATGAAGATTGTTGTTTTCTCTTCTAATTGCGTTTGTTTGCGTTTCTTTTTTTTTTTTCTACGAAACTAACGAATCGTTTTTCGTTGTAGTGTCGAATACATCAATTCATTTGAAATAAATGACTGTCTGTCTTGTTGGCATTATACCAAACTTTTTTTATCACCATTAAATGTAAATTTTTTTTTGTGTCAGCTGCTACACATTCAAGGCACATTTGCTGCAGCAACAGTTTCGCATCAATCTTTTTGCAAATCTATTTTTCATTTTATTTCCTCTCTCTGTTTTAATTTCCATCAACGATTTTCACTTCAACAATAGAAACAATTTGCAAATTATTTGTAAATATTCCCCTAAACTATTATATATATATATATATATATATATATATATATATATATATATATATATATATATATATATATATATATATATATTCATATATTCATTGCATGTTCCTCGTCGAAAACATCTATAATCTCGTATGCAAATTTTTACACAGTACCAAAAAGACTTGTTAAATAATTGGCTTAGTTAAGGGGTTACTTATAACGTGAAATTTACATATATCGAATAAAATTATTTAAAACTATGAATGCACAATAAATTAAAAGCATGAAATTATTTAAAAACTATAAATTATGTTCTGAAAAAAACGTTTGAGGTGCTCACATATAGTACATACAATTAGATGATGGCTTCTTTTAGGTTCATTCGAAAAAGAATGCAATAGCAATTTTATGTAGGGAAACATTATGAGAGTGCTTGATTCCAACATACATAGGTTGCCGCATAGCTTTTCAATTTTACGGCAATTGCGTGGAGGAGAAGATGAAATTGAAAGTTTAATTTTACAGGGCGATTGATTCCTTCTAATTGACAGAGGAACATTGACTGCTTAAATAGATATCACCTTGCGTGGCCAAAGAACATGTCTTCTAGTTAATGGCCTGTTGTCATTGTAGCAGTTTTGCTATTGCATGTTTTCGATAATACTCAAACTCAAAACTTATAGGTTTGTAGTTCATGGAAAAAAATTCGAGAAAAGGATATTGGAACTCCTCCCAATGTCATCGATGCTTTTTCTGGATTTCACAATGTGCTGTGAGCGTACTTATATCTCAACAAAACAACTATCCCAAATTAAATGTAAATGTTCCGATCGGTCAGCATTCGTTTTGATAATTTCAGCTGCACCGCTATTATTAATGGAATACCTCGTAAGTCGCATGACAAAAACACAAGGTACTACAACGAGGCTTCATTGTTCGGCCACTAACGATCCCGATGATACATCACTTGATATCAGTTGGTATAAGGATGGGAAAAAAATTACACCATTTGGTCGTGTTAAGGTAAGGTTTACACTTTTGGGTTTTTGATTAATTCCTTGAGGGAATTTTATTGATGAGATTTGCCTGTAACTTGTTTAGAAACTAGAAGGAAATTCCGGTTTTTAATTTAGTAATGAGGATTTTGTTTCATTTAATTCAACGCTTTGGTTCTCAACAGTTATGAAATTTTTGGATTTCATAAGTGATAAATGTTACAGTCTCTGAGTTGGTCGTAAAGACGATTTTAAAACTTAATGAAATTGTATGCGAAAGTACGATAGTCAGCTGTTCCGGTGTTACATAGGTAAACAAGCACTAATTGCGTATCTGGTATTACACAACCACACTGACAGTGATTTTAATAATGATGCGATAGTTGTTTGTGAATTGGCGGCCGGAAATGAATATTAATGAAGCGGATATCGATTGTTTTAGTTGCAACCCGTTGAAGGCTTCTCATCGGAAATCATTGAAGATGATATTGGTATAAGTTCGGTTGAATTTTCAAAAGATTTGCTCATTTCGAGTGTGCAGCAAAGTAATCAGGTAATATAATTTACGTTGTATTGATAAGTACGATTAAATTTTAAAAATCTTTCAATCATATGTGAACACTCGAATTGCTGTATTAAGAACGTCTGAATTTTCGAGAATGAACGGTTGATGGATTCCATATGGAAATTATTTGTTGATGTTAAATTTTATGTTGAAAATATTTGCAGTTGAATTTCTTATTCATGCGGAGAATGCGTGACGATGCATTTCGTCTTTTCAAGTCAAGTCTTTTCGTTTTATCTTTTTTTCCGGAAATTTGGGTGAATTTTCATATTTCTTGATTATGAGCTATGGGGCATTTCCTATGTGTTGTGCTGAGCAGGAAATACTATGGTGAGGATGCATTATGTGTAATTCGATATGTTTTAAGGGTCTTTATCAATGTATTGTTAGTAACTCAATTGGCGAGCAAACCGCTGTTGTTGGTTTGACTGTGGAAGCGGATTTCGACTCGCGAATTACCGATCTCGTTGTCACTGCTGACCACGCCAAGTATGCTATAATTTTATACACTTCATCGTATATATATATATATATATATATATATATATATATATATATATATATGAAATTTTTGCATATCGTATTTCGTTCAGGCTAACGTTTTACTTCAAAAAGTGAACGTTTATGTTGGCCTAGGGTGCTAAGGCTCCGCTTATAGTCCCATCATTGCTTCCCCCCCCCCCAACCCCCAAAAAAATTTTCTGTCTACACTATTAATCTATAATTTTCATTTATCTTTGAGAAAAAAAGGACAGGGAAGAAAGAGAAGGATAACTCTATGAACGAAAGGTTGCAGAATTCCTATTTCCACAGTATACTGCCTCCAGATTTCACGTATATTTACTCTCTGCTAACCACACCTTGTGATTTTAATTTTTTGTGAATTTTCGTTGTTTCCAGAATATCTCATGGTAGGCACACATCACTCTGTTCTAGCCTCCATCCCTCCACCTGTCTGTCTGTCTGTCTGACATGTCCACCTGTTCGACTAGTCCAGCTAATCGACATTCTTGTGAGTGTCGTATGAAGGATGGAATGTGACATAGTTTGAAGTGCTGCAGACGAATGTCAAAGCTGTCTGAACGTTAGACGTTCTTCATTGTGATGTATCATCGTCGTGAAGGTCTGTCACCTAAACGACAATTGTATCACTCAAAAAGTGCTCACAATCCGCACGATGAGTTTTCGGCTTTTTTATGAACGTTTTTTTCTAGCATCGTTCATTGTTTAAGGGGCATCTGGACACCTTCATTCCCATTTCGGGGTTATTTAAAAAAGTGACGGGGATCGGGGATTGGTGGTCTTCTTTGTAGTTTTTGTTATCCATCCTATTCAAAAAGCTTCTTTCACTAAACTCTAGTCACCATATATTGGAAAATGAGGAACGCTGTGCCAATATTCGATTTTATAAATCGATTTTCATGAGTGCTAAACTTGTAGTACCGAAGCGCTGTGTGTAAGTGACGGGTTTTATACAAATGGCGAAATTATCAAAAGAACTGATGATGTTTCTATGATATGACATTTTCTTTTGAAACAGAAATAGCGACCACCTCAGGGGAATGGCGATTTTTGCGAATCAGAGAATCACAACCGCCGATGCATACAAATCGACCAAATCTGATTTAAATATTTGCATATATACAGCGCTCGATCGGTGTTTTTGTTCGAAAGCGTTATCTACATCACATAAACACCAAATGTTGTTTTTATTAATTTCTACATTAACCATACATGCGAATCCTGTCGAATACTGTGTAACAACAAAAGAGGGACGAAAGAATAAGCAGAAAGGAAAAATACCACCATATATCCTTCTACCGTGAAAGATTCTGAGAGACGAGGTGATCATCCGTCGACCTCCCGCCCCTCCTCCTTACACAGCTCGCTTTTTCTCCCTTTTGCCTTCTTTTTACCTCTTCTCAGTTCATATTTCCCTTTATCATCTCTCCACGTTGACAAAGTAATAGCGAAGAAATATTTTCTGATTTTTTAAGGAAATTTTGATTCATATGAGTTCCGTTCATCTAACATTTCCCCATAAGTATAATACTTTTTTTTGCTATTCAACTAGTTGCAAAATTTCCTTCCATAAAATTGATCTTATGGGTATTCATAAAAGTGCAACAAATAAGTTGAATTTTTTTGTGGTAAATATTCGATATGTTTGATTAGCCGAACCTGATTTTTATATTTTATGCAAATTTATCATAATCTGATCTTTAGTCAAATAAAGCAATTCATTTATGGCTATAAAATAAATTCTAAAGATAAATTCACTTAGGTGAAGAATTGCATTTCCATCGTATTCCTGTTATTTTTTCTACTTTGTATTCTAGAGTTTTCTTTTCTCTCCTATAAGGTTTCTCTAAAAAATTCATTCTAAGTATTGATATTGTTTTTCTTCCGCCTTTACATCCTCGGAATTAGGGAAGAGATGGTAGCACACGCAAGGATGATAGGAATTTCGACAAGTAAATGAGAGGAATGTCTGATCGGTAAATGAGAGTTGCAGAATATAATAATTCGCAAAAATGAGTCAAATTTGCCAAATTCAATAAAAAAAAAGCTTATTTATAACGAGCTAAATGTTTTATAGTTCGCAATTCGATCTCGAATGGAAACTGCCAACAAGTGTTGATTATATTCAAGCGCAGAGTTCATTATTTCTACTCAGTTACTACCTCTCTGATGGTAAAATACCAATTTCCTCGTTTGTTAATTGATTATATATTTTGTTAACTTATAAAAAATTAGCGCGAACATATTAGAAGTACTGACTAACTTAATGAACGGCACAACTTGGTTGATATCTCAAAAAAATGGGCAAAATTGTTTACTAAACGATGATATTAATTTTTCGATCGCAAAATGAAAAAAAAAAAATTAAAGAATGCTTCATAGAGCAATTAAGAATAGTTGCATCGATTATTAAATTTAGTGTGTAAATAATTTATCCAAATAAGACATAGAAAGGGAAGGGTATATCACATTTGTTGCATGATAAATTCAGTTACGATTGCTTCGGATTCTTCGTTTTACAGTATATTTAATAAAACCTGAATAAACTTTTCACCAACTTGATTTTTTTTGAGGAGACTTTCAGCCAAATTATACGTTTAGAGCAATATTTGAGGTTTGTAAACGTTGTTGGCTGTTGCATTTATATCAGCTTCATCTTCTATTTATGCGACGTTTTATTCTAACTATTGGTATATAAGCATAGCCGTTGAAAATGTTGCGTGAATATCTATCCCTTGATTTCACGAATATTTTCAACGAAAGAACAAAAGTGCTCTTCCTTGGGCAGCAGTTTTTCAATTCAAAAGCCATCTACTCCCCTCTCTTGCTCCCTTATTCTCCCCATTCTTTTTTAAGGTTCCCTTCAGATAGTTGTTTGTCATTTTCTGGGCTTTATATAGATAGCATTAATCGTTGCTTATTTGTATCTACTGTGGAGAAAAAAAGAAAACTGCTGCATTTGATGTATGCACCATGTAAATTTCTTGTATTGCATGTTTCTAATGTAGCCATTGTTAGAGCTACCATAGTAGTTCATTTGGTTATAGCCTTTACTCGGAAAATGAAATATTGCGCGTGTTTGGGTTCCACTCGTGGACGATTATTCCAGTCAGCATGAAACAGCAATTCAAATTTAGTATATAAGAAACGATTAATTAAGAGGCAAGAAAAGGGTCGAAATAGTTTCGCAAACAAAGGTATACCTCTATTACAGGTGGAAGTGCAAATAACGTACCACTTCATAATGTCCAATGCACGGCTGATAATCGATGTCGAGCAAAATGTTGTTCACCGAACTACACATTTCTACCGAGACGTAATTACACGTTTCAAATGTCCACATTACTTACGATCGATAAAGTTGCTAAGATCAGTCCACTATCCGATCAAATCTCTGTGGTCTCATGGGACGGAGGTAATTTTTTGTAATTTGTTTAATTCTATTTCTCCATTACTTAGGTCTAGATTTTCTTAAAGTTTTACATCACAATTGCTGTTATAGTTACTAGTTGTGACTGATTGTTATTTGATTTGATTGTTTTTACTCGAAATTTGCAACTCTCATTAATAAGGTAATCGATTTTGCAGCAGCAAAGAAAGCACTCGATCTTTTCGTTAGTGCACCCAAAGCGGATGTGATTTCTATTCGATGGTCACATCCATCGGAGGATATTTCAAATGGCATTGTGCAAAGGCTTGTTTTATAACTTCATTAAATACTAAATAATCCTGCAGCGATAAGTAAAATAGAATGCTGCAAGATTATATCGAAAAAATTTTATAAGATCATTTCCCTTTGCACTGTTTCTATAAAGTAAAAGAGAACCGAAAACGGATATTGCGCTATGGGCAGTATATCTGATATATCGCTACTTTACTATAATCGTCATCGTCTCATTCGAGTCTCCCCTCCCCTTTCCTCTCCACATTTCTTGCCTCATTAGTTGAGTACCGTTTACAAAGTTCACTATGCTAAACTCTTAGCGTTGTTGTGAAGTGTATGTGAACATAGTCACGACTCTTATATCACTTGCATTAGATATGGAAGGAAAATACCCTACGAATATGTATGTCGATTGTTACACAAAATCTTTAAGGTATGCCGTCGATTATTATAAAATTCCAAGTGGTGTTAATGACGAGTCATCAAGTCTTCGAACAGAGAATGTCGCTGCAACAAGCAACGAATTTCACATCACCGGTGAGTAGATTTATGATCGATCCCTTTATTTTTATTACCTTTGAGTGCATATTGCTGCTGTGATTTTTTAACTGTATAAAATGCACAGAATTCTGCAGCAATTTTATGTCGAATAACGATGAACATTGTCAGAAATTTAAAATGCAAAATGATTTACTGCAGTAGCAAAAACGATGATCATGTTCACCTGAAGATTAGAATGGTTTATAGATGATTATCACCGCAATTTTAGTATTGAACAAATGAGATTGCCCCATTAAAGCTTAATCTTATCAGGAATTCTGACTGCAACTATCTAAAATTCAGTCGAGTCGTACAAATTTTTAAGCGTGGTTATCACCCATATTATTGTAGGGAGAGCTGGTAGAGGACGGTTCTACCACACGGTCGTCGAGTGCCATGTTTTTGCCGCATTTAGCAAAAAGACGTATTCACAAATTTCCTATACTTTCGGCGAACTAAAATGAGTACAAAAAACTGTAATTTTTGGAGTTTCTGAAAGCTTCCTTTTTTGTGGATATCATTTTTTCTGTTTTGATGCCCTCATCTAATGGCTGTTGCCTTAGGCGTTCGAGAAAGTATAGCTCGGTGCTTCTGTCCGGTTAAGAATGGATCTTAAACCTTTCCAAGCTTCGTCCATTGCATGGAAGATGTGTGACATGTAATCGGTGATAGTTTGCTTTTGAACGTATGACTGAAGTTTCCGCTCGGAAACTGGCCAGTATAAAAAATCTCGCACTTCAGCGTTCTGAAAAAGGCAAATCAAATCAAAATTTTCTGTAGATCTCCTTAAGCATGTTCATGTTGTGGAGGGACGGAAAGTTGTGAGCCGTAACAGTGGTTTCCCTAAAACTGGTGCCATTACTTGTAAGCCTTTTACCGCTGAGCTGTTACTGCTGAGAATATTTTCCTGAGATTAGCAAATGCTTTCTGATTTTATGCAATGTTTACCGCTATTGTTCTTCTTTTTTTTTTAATGATCGTTGTCGCTAAAAGATTTATGATGAAATTATTAATCTTTTTCTTGAAGGAGTTCGACCAAGAGAAACATATCGTTTTCGTGTAGTGCCTATAACTCGTCATGGCTCGCCATCAAATATGCTGCTCAAATTAGATACGAATTTTACGTTTATTGCTTATACAGTCGATTCGCTTTCGAGAGGTCTTGATGGATCACTTGGTTCACCAATTTTGCATATTAAACAGGTTTCATTTGCTATTGTTGGGCAATTGAAAAACCTAAAAGATGGAAGAGAAATGTTTTTAATTTATTCAGCGACCGGTTGTCGGTATGATTGCCACTTAAATATACTCATATACTCATTTCAACTTATTCAGCCATAATAAACGTTTTTTTATGTGCTCGCAGTGTGTTATGGCGGATGATTTCAATAGGTGCTGTTCACATTCATTTTATTCACTTAATAAATTCTTATAAGAGGTAAAAAGAAAGTAGAAGAATTGAACCCTAGTTGTTCGTTTAGTAAACGAGCGAGCTTATCCATTCAGCAAACGACACAATTATGGCAGCTATCGTTGACGTTATGTTCACTTATGTTTATGGGAATTGCAGAATAACGAAAGTTCATTGCAAATACTATGGCGTAACGATAGCATCGGTGGAGGTATCGCCTATGGAGATCAAATACCAACAGTGTTATTGAAGTATGCAAGATCTGGTGGAAATTCTCTGAAGGAGAAGGCAGTCGAAGCGCCATACGGTGACAATAAGTTGACCCTTAACGATCGATTTGAAGCTGTTAGTTTTTTTCGGTTTTTGTACGCTCTTTGATGTTGTGCAATTGCAAGGCTCATTGCAATGATGTGTGTGCTGTTTGTGCGTTTGTCTATCTTGTATTTATTTGTCTGCATATTTCGGCTCAAAAATCACTGTCGTTAGAGTTGCTAAATTTTGTGATTGTAATTTGCATTATGCGATAACTTGCCATTGCAATTTTCAGATTTGCAAGCATTTGCGGATGCTTAAATATATCTGAGAATTTTAAAGCACTTTGTGATACTAGCGGTCAGGATGAAACAACGAATCTCGAATAAAACATTTAAATGCATTATTATGCGAGTTGAAATATGAGTCCATCATTGTGCCTGTTTTATTACTAATATTGAAATATCGGTCGTTTCTACTATGAAATGCTTTCGCAAGTTGAATCCAAAGTGAAGCTCAAATGCACATATTGTGCCAGTAATGTGGCACGCTTTTCCGTTCCTTTAGATATTTATGTGCTTTTGTTGATTTTCATAAAATCATCTTATGATGAAGTCGTGTCTGTCTTTTTTCATATATATTCAAGCATATATTTTGCAGTTCTCATTTTGGGATTTTAGAAGTAAAAGAATGCAATTAAGAGATTTTCACCTACAATATCTGTATGCTATCCGTACGTCATTTCAGGGTCACGCATATCAATTTTGCGGTCGACTTTATGTTGGTGCTCGACATGGTGCTGATTTTTGTCGTATTTTTCGTACGGCACACAAATCACTGACTGATATTTTTGGTGACGTTGCGAGTCGAACTCAACTACCGAAACCAGTTCGTTGTGAAAATGGTGCGCATCCTGACCATCGGTTTTATATCAGATTTTATTATTTATTCAGCTCGATAACATGTTCATTGAGCATTGTTCCATTTGTGGCTCATTCGTTTACTTCTAGCCCCACAGCTTGGCTTTAAAGCATTTCCAGTACAATTGTCTCTTCGGCCCACTCGGGTGGCATACATTCACTTGTTAGTGAACGAACGATTCAGTAATGACAGTCCTGGATTTTTTTTAATTTGAATATTCTGCGTGCTGGTAGATGCAGAACGTTCGCTCATTTGGGAGGTATGCAATTGTTACTCTTGTTTTCTTAGTTCATGCTAGTGCAAACGAGACTGAAGATAGATGGCGATGCTTTATTGCTTACTAAACGTCGCTTGCTGTAGTGTTGCGAACCCAAACCTGTGAATATTTTTCATTACATTTCCTCTGCATGGTCTCTCTGTTTCTTCAGAATAATATGAATTATAGTTGGTCGTTTGAACATCTCTATCAGTGTGCTATAACAATGGAATATTGCAAGTAGAAATGAGGGCATTTTGTGAATCTCATAATTTTATAGGCAATACAACTATTTTTATGGATTGAGATTGCTGCTAGGAAGTAGAGCTTACTTTATAACCTCGTGATTTTATATAACTGACGTAATGTTTAATTTTTGCATCCTAAACGTTGAACGATACCGAAGTAGGCAAATGATCTTTGCGTCTCAATAAGGTTTGCATTTTATATTGAGAAACAAAGTTGCATCTTGGCAATCGATGATGTAATAATATAGCAACGGATGATGAGTTTAAACTCTCAAAAGTTGCAGCTATAATGCTTTAAAATGCTTGAAAGGTCAACATGTATAAGTGCCAGTGGGCTAAAACTATCCGCTAGTGGAATCCCATTTTTTTTATAGCTGAGGGTAATAAGAGCGAATGTTATTGTGAACCATCTCGAGAATTCGGCGATGCAATGCGTGTCATATGGAAATGGCCAGCCGATGACTATAGTGCTGATGAGTTCGTCGTTCATTATACGCTTGACGAGAACGATATTGAAGAAGACGATCGTATGGTTATCACGTAAGCATCCTTCATTTCGAGACGCATTTTATTTTTTGTATGGGGGTTGGTGAGGAGGCATTTTTTACAGAAAAGATTTGGTGTGGGAAGCAGTGACTAGATTTGACTGCAGATGTGATTCGAGCTGGCGATCTTTAGGTTGCCGATCCGATTCATAACCAATTGAGCTTCTCATATAAAACAGTAAGTTTACTGGTGACAAGTTATTTATCGATGAATTTGTTTAAATGTTTAAAGTACATTAAGAAGTAAAGTAATTTTTGCAGTGATGAATTCTTCGCTGACTTACCAAGTTTGAAATCAAGCACAACGTATCGTGTAATGGTCGAAGCGCGTAACAAGGCTGGAGGTGTTGAGGGATTTTGGTTTAATTGCACTACGCCAACTTGTAAGAATGATTTAGAAGAATTTTTATTCCTTTGTGCTTTTCTTTTCTCTCTCACTCTCACTTTTCTCTCCGTTGGCTTGCTGATATCTTCATTTTGTTGTTTAGCTCTTCCGGTGAATTTCAAAGGAAGGAACAATTTTTATATGAATGTAAATGCAAAGGTTATCTGTACTTTGATGCATGTGTTTGCCTTCATCACCTTTATTGCCCTCACCTGTGTTTCCTTTGCAATATAGACTCTCCATATGTAAGTCATCTCTAAGAAAAGATGGAGAGCTAACTCAGAAGTGTTTTTGACATTCGCCACGAGTTTAGTTTGTAGCGTTTTTTTAGCTTTCTTTGATTTGCTGCCAAGAGCGCATAGAGCAATCTTTGTTGCTATCGACCTATGCAAAAATCATCTTTGCAGTGCAAAACCTGCCGCCTATTCCGTGCGGCGATGCATAGCCCCCTCGATGCTCATCACCTCTTGATCTCTATAGTTTAATGCTTCTTAATAAATCGTTGCGTAGATGGAAATTAAAAAAAAGGAAAAGAATCAAAAATCTATTTTCTTATAACATTCGTTGATTTTCTAGCGAACAATTCTAATACTCCTACAGTCAGTTGCCAGCTATTATGCTATTCGGATTACAGATTGTCGAAATTGTGACCTACATTACTGCACAGAGATGCTTTTAATTTTGCATTATGTAATTGATTATGTTCATTTATAGTGATGCAAATACCGGCACCCAGTGATGTCACCTATGCGAAACTAAATGAAACGGCGGTCGAAGTTAAGTGGTCACCAACGGTAGCCAATCCACAATGGAGTACGCCAGTGGGATATGTGATACAAGTGCAGACATCGTCAACTTCAATACCAGCATCTGAGATTGTCGGTGAGAATTCATTGCCCTTTTCCGTCGCTCCCTACCTTCATCAACTTCTGTCCCTTTCGCCTTCCAACAATGCATATGGTCACGATCGTTTCCTTGATTCGTAATTCTTTGTTTCACTTGTATCGCCGTGAGCCATATGGTTGTCAGTATTTCAGCCATATATAACCTTATTTGTAGCTCTCATATTTGGTCAAGTTTTATAGTTGTTCGTTGGTAATTTATTGATCGTATCACCATAATTACAATAATAAAGAGCCGTCCTCAAGCTTAAACAATTCGAAACTGTGATATTGCAATAAAAAAATTGAGTTAGTTAACGAAATTAAATAAATAAGAAGCTAAGATATTTTGCAGTGGATGGTATCAATACATCACGTTATGTGCTCACTGTACAACCACATGTGCTCTATACAATACGAGTAGCGGCTCGTTCAAGTGCCGGTGAGATAGGTGTTCGTTCTCCACCATACCTTTTAACCACCACATCGCGAAACAATTCACCGAAAGCGAATGGGAAGCCAAGTGATGAGAAGCATAAACGTCGTGCCTTCCTCTCGAAATCCTACAAAGAAGCCTTCTTAATCGCTGCAGTTGTCATCGTTGGCTTACTCACCATCTGTTTTGCGGCCATTTGTGCACATTTCAGGTTTTTTCTTTTTTTTTTTGCATTATATTCTATTGGTTAATCGTTTTTGAAGAGAACTTTCGAAGGTTCCTCGATTCGATATCAAAATCATAAAATGGAAATCATCGTTTAATATCAGCTGATATTTCAGTTTCACAAATTTCACAAGATTCCTTTTCATTACTTGTTTTTTTTTATTTGTTACCTATGTTATTAAATTACGCATCCTTGATTCTTAGCTTAATCCTTGAGTTGAAATTTACCTATAGAAAATCCATATCAACTTCCGAATGTCACCCTTGCAATGGAGTGCAGGGTGCTTTTATTGAAAGAATAATGTTTAACGTAACTGTAAATCTTGGTTAACAAGTTGCGTATGGGAGTCTTGTGAAGCTTAGATGCGCCTATGATTGAACGTCTTCGAAATGCAACGTTGCTTCAAAATTTCAGACTTAAACGGAGGAAGCTGCAGATGGGATTAAATGGTGGAGTGCACGCTAGGAATGATACAAATTTCGCGGTTGGCACGAGATCGGTATGTTTTCTTTCTTCTTCCATGAAGACTTAAAGTCAGATGCACCGTATCACCCTGTTGTAAACTTCGAGATGCTTAATTTTCCTGTCTTCTTAAAAAGATTTTATATTTTAAAGGACTTCCGCCGAATGCCACCCTGATAGTCGTTTCCCCCGTAAAGGCGAAGTGATCTATATGTTTTGAAAGAGTTCGGGCATTAGAAAAAATTTGCTGTAATCGATTTCTAACGTTTTCGGGCACTATAGCAGTCTGAAATAAACTGTACAGTAAATGTAGGCCGGTGATAATGCCTATGCTCCTTAATTTAGTAATGTAAATTGTTTTCAGTACGAAATGGAGGGTTTATTACCGTCTAGAGGCGATCGTAGCATTCGGGGTATTAGAACGATGAATCGTTGCGCCGATATTCAAGAAACCGAATTGCAATTCGATTCAGCACGATCCTCCCTAGCTGAGGGTCGCCTTTCATTGGCCGAACCACCGAGTCTTGACACGAAAGGAGGTGAACGTGGTGCACTACCTAGTGGACGCGACAAGTACGAAAAGTGCGCCATGTTGTTGCTTTTATCAACACATTTTCTTGCATATGAGTTTGTATGATCATTCAACATGCGAGCACAACCCTGATAGTGAATGTCATTCATCGTCAAACTTCTAGCTGGTTGTCGCTAATGTTTTGTGAATTTAATAAGCCTATTGAATAGGGAGTTTTTAAAATTAATGATAGGCAACTCTGCGGTTGAATTTCCCCACTGATGAATTTCTAAGTTTCGTCAAATTGCGGCTGATTGCAAGACATTCGGAGTATTTACTGGTACAAATGCGCAAACAGTTGCGTCACACTTCGTATGATGCTGCACCACTGGATGACCACTTGTGAAGCAGTGTTTATTAGATGTATATAACGCAATCGTATGAAAATTTTTCGCCTCATTTCTTCATAAAAGCGATAGTGATAGTCATTTCCTCCGTAAATCATCGAACAAACCAAGCGTAAAAATTTCCCTCTGACTGTGCTGTATCGATTCGATGAACATTGCTTCAAATTGGTAGAACGTTGTATGTTGATGCAATTACTTGCAAAGTCATGCACAATGGCGTTGAAAAAAGATGTTATACAAGACTGGGAAATGGGTCATTTATTGTAATAGTAAATTTGAAACTGGCCATAGGCCGGAACTCTTACCGGAAAAGAACGGATCGCCGGCGATCATCGAGTTTATTTTAAAAGAGGAAAAAGCAAATGACACGTTGATTGTGATAGGCACATTTCACCAACGTTGGTTAAGTTAATGCGGACATTTCTCTGTGATCTTTTAGTGTTAGAATTATTCATTACAATGCTGGTGGATATTATGGTGAGTTGAGATTGCGCTGTAATAAGTAAACAGCTGTTAAATTATTGATTGCGGAACACTGATTTCAGGTCATGTAAAATTTCGAACCTATGAGATATTAATTTCAGGTTACTCAGTGATGATAAATTTCTACAAAGATTACGTGAAGCTGGCTTAACGAGTAATTTAACAACGCCACGAGTATCACGTATTGTATGTATTTCCGATCATTATTTTGCTTCATACTCACGTTTTTCCGTACCTACAAGTCATTTATAAGTAATTCTTATATTATGTGTAAAAGAAAGCATTGAGCCTTTTTTCTAAATAGTTATGGATTTATCCGATTGCGAAATATATGTTTAATTTTGGAGTATGTAGAAAACCTATTGTTTCCATTAACATCCACTTTTTTGTGCTGTCATCGCAAACTTTCTTATGCGGTTTAAGAAACAGCTGGAAGTTATGCACATAGTCGCTTGCTTGTTGTTGTGAGTTACAATTTGTTCGTTCAGCAGCAGAGGCACACTTTAACATTTGTCATGCATTAGGTAGGGATGCTGTTAGTTATCCCACATGCTAATGCAAGTTCTCCTGCTTTCGCTGGAGGAATTACGACCTCGCCCGATCAGCCTCGATCTGGATGGACGTATGAGGTCAGTCTCGATTAGTTACAGCACCTTGTAGAGACTGAACCATATGAAATCAGTCGTCTTTTTGCCAACACACTTGCTTATTCCGTCATTTACACTGTTAATGCTCTTCACGGGTTTGGGAAAATTCAAAAGTTCCGTCGGTGGGCACCAGAAGAATTGACGAAGAATCTTTTCGATCGGGCCGAGGTTTGTCAACAACTTCTTTCCAGCAGCCGTCGTTTCGACTGATCGGAAGATGTTGTCGCCGGGAACAGGAAGTGTCGTCTCTGTGTGAACCGTAACCGGAAGCTGCGGTAAGTAGACGCTAGGGAGGAGCCACAACTCGAGCCAAGAAAGGTGATTTCAGTATCTGATGGAGTGCTCCTGGCGTTCACCATCACGAGCTGTTCCCAAGCAGCAGTTCCGTGATGGCGGCACTCTACTGTTAACAATCTCCTTGCTGAGAAACTCACAGAACTGCATCGGCAGCTGAAAAAAAGCTTTCCTTCTATGCGACAACGCAAGGCTACATGTCGCCAAGGAAAGGCAGCTTGGCCAGCTAAGCTGTAATTCGGAAATATCGCAGTGTTCACTGTACAGCCTGGATTCGGCTTCCTCGAATAATCATATTCTCAGACCAGTTAATCGGCGAATAAAAAATTCGACGACCGTCGCGGCGTCAAGTAAAACTGAATTTCCACCGCCCGCAACCGCCGAACTTTCATGGAAGGGGACTCCCTTCTAAGGCTCTTTCACAACACTGGCAAGAAGTATCGTTCTTAAAATAAACTTCTTTCTATCTTTCTGGAAAGGAGCTAAGTGCTTTATTTACAACTCAATAAAAGTAAATCGATATGTTGTATGTAGTAACATGGAGGAAATTTTTTTTTACGAATGATATATTAAAAAATGCTTTTTGGTTAAATTTGATGAAAACGAAAAATTTTCACATCAGAAAAAGAACTCTGTGGACACAACGAGCAATGTTCGCATGCGTGTCGATGGGCGTTTAGCGATGTTCAGGGAGTCGAATGAGCGCTCATCCGATGCAAAAAACGGACGATGCATCCCGCGTGATCACATGTAAGCACAGTTCGATTATACTTTACCTTCTCTATCGCTAATTTCCATATAAACAATATCTTACTATACGTAAATAACCACTCATATTGTCCAAATTTACCATCATTTCAACGTGATTCGACTCTGAAATCACAATAGTAGAAAATTGAGGGACATTTTTGTGTTGCTGATCTTTGAAGCAGTATAGGATCAGTGGGGGAAAGTTGCCAATCGATGAACATCACTCAGTAGTTGATGAGGTGAATGGTAAATGGATGAGTTGAATATTCCCTGTGATCTAAAAGCGATTTGTTTGTTGCATTTATAGCGGCTTAATCCTAGAAGGTGGATATGTGGACGATTTCAGACGTGTAATAACGGAGCCAATTTCTCGCCGCCGAAATGGTGATCGTATCGGTAACGCAAGTCGATCCTCAACGGAGAGTGGCGCGGGGGATTCTCTAGCAGTACCGAGTATTCTATGTCGATTGGCCGCATTGCCTGACATTCCATGGCCGGCGTGTACGAATTCGGTGCAACCGTACACCCGTGCCGCTCCACTCTCTTGTATTGTCGCACCGCACTCTTCGTTTGTGCGTTCCAGCAGTTGTCATGTATGTGCCTTTTGTTATGCAGAACTTTTCAGTTTGGAATTTTCATTGATCCATACGCTGGCGTAAATGTAACCGGAAAGCGCGGCAGTGGAGGAAGCAAAGAAACAGGGCTCATTTCATGGAATCATATGATGTTTCGTGGAAAACAAATAAACTTTAACTCACTCAAAGAAAAACTAACAATATTTTAGTGAAAATAAGCAGAAACCATGGATTACAAAACTCTTCTCTTTTTTAAATTCAGTTAAAATGTAGCATTTTATAGTGCTCGTCTGCATTGGTTCGTTTGATTGCAAATTCAACTGACATTCTACGGGTCGAGTTTTTCCTTATGTGCGACTTATTCACGCAGCCAGCTGAATAATTTTTAAGATTGTGTCTGGGTATACGAAAGTTGAATATTTTTTGATGAAATTTGAAGAGTGAAACTGAATAATTTCTTATTCGTTTTACAGTTGGACGACATGAGGGAACAACGAAACGAACACAACATTGCACGTGCAATGATGTCATCGTACACAGCACAGTCGCCTTATAATACAATATCGTTGCAGTCACTGTGAGTATTATTCAATTAGAATTGAACACAGCAAATAGATATTCTCATTCATTGGTGGATCTGCTGAAGATGCATCAATTGTCACTAATGCCCCTGTGCTTTTATCGATACGGGCTATTATGTGACTGCCCATAGCTTGCATTTGCATTTCCAGGGACACTTCGCTTAAATGTGCTGTATCACTCTTATATACATATCATCAGATTCTCATTTCTCTAATCACCCTTCACTACCTGCCGGGAAAATGACCAGGTCGCAAATGTCATGAATGAACATGTCTGCTAGTCAACAGAAGCCAAATAACGTTCGGATTTGCTCGCACACCCCATTAAAGCACAACGGTGGACTGCTGACTTCCTTGCCAGGTCAACCAGTGGGGCTTAAACTATATTCGAATATTGCTTTCAGATCTTTTAACTCTTAACCTCTGCTTTGGCTACCTCATCGGAAAATTGCCGACTTTCTGGCATAGCATGGGTCATTTTTTGATGCAGCTGTTGAGATAGTTGAGCCGTAATGGTAGAGGACAATTCTTCACTCATTCAAAAGTTGCCCTTGATTTGCAGCGGGCTTTAAGTAAATTATAGAACTTATTATATCATAAGTGTCATCGCCGTAGATGTAAGTTTAAACCTACTAATGTTTAAAATTTTACAGTTTTCAAAAAAACGGAGAATTGAGCTCTAAATAAACTGAAGCTAGAAGGTAATAGTCTAAAACCCATATATTGGTTTGTTTTATTTGAATCCACTGAATAAGAATAATGAAAAAAGAGAGCAACACTCAAGATTAATGAAAAAAAAAAGAGAGCAATACTAAGTGTTTTGCTCATAAGAGGACAGATTTTGCTAAGAAGTATATTTGGAACACTTGAAACCACAAAAAATTGTTTACGTTTAAGGAGAATTGCTTCATCTGCTCGAAAAGTTTCCTCCTTAAGGTTTATGTCTAGACATGTTAATCAAGCGAGCGAAATATGCAAACGGTTCTAGCTTAACATGGAACGCTTTTCCAGTGAAGCTTAACTGTTCCTTTTTCGGACTAAATAAATATATTCCTGTGGTTGTGCGTTGCAGTCCTTAGATCGGCTTCCATCGCCGAAATATTATCAGTAGCCCGACAGCTGTTCCTTCTAATGCATTTCAGGTCATGTAATGATTCTAAACGAAGGCGTTCAAAGAATTTTGCCAAGACAAAAATGCATGCCACGCAATGCGCTTTTGAGGTGACATTCGATAGGCCAGTCTGTAGGACGAGTATCTTATAAGGTTATATAGGGAAATAAAGCGTGATCGAGTTTTCGAACCGACCTGGTAAATACTATTATATTATGAGGACAGCTGAGGTTGTATAGCGCGTCTTTGGTAAATTATGGATTCCCACCTTTCATGCAGTAAAGGGGAGGAAACGCACAAATCACTCAGGGATGACTTGCGAGGATCGCATATATCAGTAGAAACTTCTCTCCCAAACATTCATAAGATGGTATAAAGGAGCGGTGCTCGTGCATCCATCGTAGCACTGCTTACAGAAGATTGGACGCTTTTATGGATCTATTCACATCGGGCCTGGCCTTTTGTTTAAAATGCCGCATTCGATTTCCACTTGCTTGGGCCTTGCCCTAGGCTACAGGAAGCCGCCGCAATACTGTTCATAGTTGTGTGCGCTCGCGTTATTTGTAAATCAAGGAAAGTTGGTTGTTGAAGTTGCAGAGCGTTTGAGGAAGGGATCTCGATCGGTAATGACTGCGAGCGATCTCCGCGTGAAATCGTCACGCTGCACCACACAGCCGCTTCATCATCAATGCCCAATTTAACCGACTCAGGGATCGTCTACGACGAACACCATCCTGTTCATCATCTCGTCACTTAGCAGCCCAATTCTTTTGGTGACGATGCGTTTTCCAATGTCTCTTTGCCCATCCATGTTCCTCTTTTTTTTTAAATATTCTTTTTTCTGTACAATTTTAATTTGTATTATCGTTTGAAAACCCGCATCGGATCGTCATCCGTCTAATTTAAAGACAAAGTACTGAGCGGAAACAAATCGAAACTGCTGCCTATCATAGAGGATTTTATTTAAAGAGGCTTATTCATTCGTAAATATACCTGTTTTATCAAAGTACCATGATGTGACCCAGTGCTTTCCTGATTTTATTTTCCACTTCTCTTTGTCCTGTTCGAGCTCATTAATCGAAAACTAAATGCTGAATTTGATGAAGTTCGATACGAAATATTCACCTTACAAAGTCTTACCAATATTCCAAAGGCCTCATAGTCTTGCTGACGTTCTTAGTTCCACGACTGTCGATTGGTAAGTATACCTATCGATGACGATGCTTAGCGGATTTACGGCATTGTGGAAACTTGGATGCTCATCGCTGATAGAGTGCGCTCTATAAAATCGACACTCGCTCGCTAAGCATGCACATCTATTCTGTGCTTTTCTCTACCTCGGCGTTCTTCTCGCGAGTTTTTTCGTTCTCATATGCGATTCTCTACTGCCAAACTGTTGAAGGGCGCACATTGTTTTTTTCTAAATAGCTGCTGTGTGGAACGATTATTGTCTGTTATGAAGGGCCATATTGCAACAATCGTAAGCTAATTGTTTTTTCTGTAATGCCAATAGGTGATAGAGGAGTATGATTAAGTGGCAAGTTGTTCTACTTTAGCACAAAACAACAAAGTTTCGATGCCTAAATTGACTTTGCCAAGGAATATGGAAATGACTTTGTTAATATAAGCGAGATTTTGAAGGTATGCCATATCCACTAAAGACATTCGAACGTTTCAATTTTGGGCGTAAATGTTAACGGAAATAAGGATCATGTTTATTTTTGCATTCGTTTGGTGAAGGATTTCACATTTAATTCTTTGGACCGTTCGCACTTGCAACACAAATTGAAGATGTCATGATTTCCGTCTGGTTCTTTTTTAAATTTATTTTTAAAGAGTGTTTATGGCACAGTTCTGTATGATGTTTCTGCGTGAATGCGAATTGAACGCAGATAGAACTATTTTACGAGCAACTATTGAAATTTTCTTTGGGCAATTACGATCGTTGCGTATATGTTAATAATCATGGTAAGCGCTCTCCATTCAACTCTGCAGCTCACCTCATTTTTTTTTAAAAGTGTTTATGTAAATTCCGAAAATTCAACATTCTTTAACGATATATTTGTGAAAATTTGAAAGTCATTAAGGTATTCATTTCTTGAATGTGCGATGAAGTAGCACTCTATTTTATACTTTATGCCATTTCAGTTAGAAAATTCCCTCTAGGAGTATAAATATTTCAAAATCTTGTAGTTGGGAGTTTCATCGATGGAAATTTTATCGATGTTTTGCAAAAATTTTTGCTGTTTTGAGATATCCGCGCACATGTTGAGCGAATACTTTAGAGTGAATCTTTCAAAATTGTTATGCAACTTCGGATGTATTTTTTTGCAAAGATAGAGAATGACGAGTGAGCGAGCTTATCTAAGTCTCACTTCAGAACTAAGGCTGAGGTCGAGCTACGATTTGGTAGAGAGCAAATAACAGTAATGGTAATGTGGCGCTTTTTATCGAGCTCGAGTTCTCGAGCATCGTTGTTATTTGGAGTGATGTGAACGAATCTCTCGTAAGTGTTCGCCGTTGCGCGAAAACCTCTCTTCCTGATGTATCTGCCTCAATCCTTGCAAACGATCTGTTTCTTTTTCTGTCTCTCCCCCACTCTCTGTCTCTTCATTGATTCAATTGTTGGGCGTCACTCTTCTATAAAAATATACATTCAATTGATAAACAATTAATTAGATCTTAATTTTTATTTTCTTCTCAAGTTTATTATATTTTCTTGCTTTCCATCTTTCTCCCACTCTATCGCTCCATCGGAGTCTCTTAATTATATGTATGAAATTGTAGATTTTTATGAAGATCATTATATTTAAAAGGAGCTGAAATCATTGAAATAACGTCTTATCTGCTTAGGGTGAACAACTGGGGTCTGTTTCTTATCTAAATATTTTTGATGATATCTGATAGGGAAATCATCGTATTTACGCGAAGTAAGGGCGGTAGTGACTTGTTGTGGAATTGAAACAATTTCGCAACGAAAATTGCAACTTAAAAATGTAATTAGTGTTACGGTACGATGAGAGGAGTGGATGCATATATGCAGATCATCAAGCGGAATAGATAGTGTCATGACCCATCACGAACAGATGTACGCTTGTATTCTTGCCGTAAGGGATTGCGTATGTATACGCTTCGCCTATCGTACCGTTATACTAGCACTTACCATTCGTTCGTGGCGATTAATGATGACTGAACGACCAACATCATCTTTCGATGTCGAAATTCTTTTTTTGAAAGTCTTTATTGCAAAGTTGGGTGTTTGTTTTTTTTTTAATTTTTAATTTTTAACAGCTATACGATGAAATCAAAAGGGAAGGTTATGGGTCCACTAAGCCGATTTTTAAGGACTGGATCTTGGTTGAGGCATGACTTTTTGTTGCCTTTTTAAACATATTTGTTGCCAAAAAATTATCTAATTCACACTTCGTATTTTCAATAAGAACGCTGCTTTCATTATTTTCAGCTCGACGTTTTTTTCTCAGCATCTCATTTGTTGTTATGTGTGACACTATAGTTCCATCCTGAACAGGTATTTCGAGACTCTCTCATTAATTTGTAGTCCGGATGTTGCGCTATCCGACCACAATTAGAGGTTAGCTACGGGTTTTCATTAAGAGTGAGACTTTCAAGTTGTTCTTGGACTTGAGGCCAGATCTTTTTGGGTCATTGATGTGTTGTTCGGTTGAGTGATTCCCACCCTCCCCCCCCCTCCCACCCTCCGTGACTTCGATACAGTACTTGTAGGCCTTTATCGAAACATCATTAAGTCAACCAAATCAAAGCATTATAAAATTTTATAAAAACAATCTGGCAGTCGTATCTCTTACAAATATATTATTCAGGACGGGTACGCGCAACATCTTAAATTATTTTTACAGGTTTCAAAGCATTGATGATGTTTCCAATCTACGCTGCTTCCTTCGGCTTATAAAGCGTATTTTGGATATACAATTGTACCTCAGATCTCAGGTGGCGTATTCTCAGTCTCAGCTTGATTTTTATACTTTGCCTGAACTTTTGAATGCCTCCATTTTGTATTCTTCTGATTTGATTACGTTTCTTCTTCGCAAAATTCCTCTCTCTACTGCCCCGTATTTGCACTACTTTAAAGTCATTCTTATGAATCAGTGCTAAGCTTCAAGCTTAAGATCCAAACACTTTTTTCAAACCTCTGCGTTAATCACTTAAGCTTTTTGTTACTTCAAACTTCAAATTTAAACGCTTCAACTTCAGGCACCTTCAAACTTTATGAGCTAGCATATTGAACTCGAAATCGTCTTCTTCAAATGCAAAAGCAGAACTTCTATGGTTCATATCATAGCTTTTTGTTAAAACTGTTCGCCTGTTTGGGACTCGAAAGAGTAGAAGAAGAAGTTCGAGATATTTGCCGAAGAGGGATGGAGAAAGCGGTCGTTGTTGTTTGAGAAGAATATTACATAACGATATTGCGTGGGTTTAGTTGACGGTAGAAGAGAGAGGGGTATCTTTACAATTTTCTTGGCGTCTCTGGTTGCGTTGTACTCGGTGCAAACCGTAAAACGGATGAAGCGGCCGTTTTTTTTTTTTATCAAATCGATTTGATTTTTCCCTCATATTATTCGCAATTGTTTATATTTGTTCGTGTTGCTCGGTGGAATTTTTTAACCATTTTTATGTGGTGATCGCTCTCATATTTTGTACCTCAATCATTGATACCCAACTCGGTTTGTTTGTATCATAACGAAACGATTGTGGTAGTGCTTTGGGAACACCTCATATTAACTAAAAAAAAAAAAAAAAATACGATATATGTGGCAAGCTAATCAGCATGATTTAGGCTTGAAGTTGAAAATATTTATTCTCAAAGAATGATGCAATTTGTTGGTTTGGTTGGATAACATCGAATCTGTGTTCAATCTGTGTTCACTTGATTACGATGTCTCAGCTAAATTTCAGTTTTTGAAAGGCTTTGGCAATTATTATTATTAATCATTCATTGCACTTGAATTTTCTAAAAAATTCGCATTGAGTGCAACTCTCCTCTTGAATTTCCCATCAAAAGTGTGTACGCTACTGTCTAATAGGTTAGATCAAAAGATTATCTCACCGAAGCACTATCGCCAATTTATATGTACATAGATCCTCTCTAAAAATGATGAATCGTAATGATATTGCAGAATAAACATCGTTTATATTTTAGCAAGTGTTTTGCGATTATATAAAGCGATAAGGTTTTTTTCAATACACTTGCATTTACTGGACAGAGTAATACATATATCGTCTAATGTTAGATGAGTTTTTCAGCAGTATAGGTTGGTTTTTTGTTGTTTACCTTATTTGTTTATTTATTACCCCTCCTTTTGAACTTGGAAGATGCCAGTTTTCGGAAAGTTACGATGGCTATAACTTGTGGGCTTTTAAACGAAGGAATATACTGCAAGCTGGGAAGATATGAGAACAAGCTAGGGATCATAAATTCTGTTTATCAAAGAATAGTCGTAAAAACGTTTATGCGTTCAGTGACGCCGGCTGCAATTTTCTAACATCCTTTGCGAGTAAGATATGCCGTAAGCGTGCATCAATGCATAGGCATTAAAATGGTTGCAGTCTTTGAGGCATAAAAACGATTTAAGTGTGCACTTATCGTAGTGGAAGTGCCAAGGTTTCGGACAGTGGAGCCTATACCGTGATATGCGGGAATGGTCAAAGAACTTTTAATTAATCACCATGTGGTCAATAAGCACCGCTGATCTCAATTTTGATTGAATGTTGATGAGGA